>JAZKJV010000889.1:0-1266325 GCA_037367405.1 Ottelia alismoides | reverse complement strand
TAAGCTCTGCAAATAGTTGGCGCTAGGACTCCTTCCACTTCACAGAAAAGAAGTGGGCTCTAAACTTCGTCTCGAAATCGTCCCAGGTAGGCTCTCGGCCTAACTCAGACACTACGGCATCCCACCATCTCTCAACAAAGTCTGTGAGTACTCCATGAAAGATAGCCACGTGTCTCGTGGCGCGCGAATCATCCTGAGCACCTTCATCATACGCTTCAGCCATTGCTCAGCAACATCTGCTGAACCTGTACCCTCAAACAAGGGTATGTTGGCGCTGGTAGGATGTGAAAATTGATCGGTGCCTGTGAGTAGTTGAATACTCGTGGGCACCCTCATCAGCTAAGTCAACAGGGTCATGCTCCCTGTCAAAGTCCGCATCATCTGCTCCATGCTCAGGTACATGCTCAAGTGGATCATCAGCATGAGGCTGCTCTACCTCAATAGACTGGTGCTGGTACTGCCGTATCCCATCCTGTGATGGAAGGTACGTGAAATCTGACAAGTCCTCAAACCTCATCTCTATATATGTCTGCCTGTCAGCAATCTCAGTCTGCTGGGCCAATATCTGCTCCTGCTGACCTCGCATGGTAGCCTGCTGCTGCTGGAGGTCGGTGAGGGCAGTCAGTATGCGTGCCAACTGGTCAGTCGTCTCCTGACCTGGTCGGGATGCCATAGCTCTGCATGAGAACCATGTAATAGTCATAAAATTTATTATTTGCAGATATTATGATATATGCTTTTTCTCTTCTTAGGATATAGTATGAAAATTAATGAAATCAGCGGCATTTGTGGTGGTTGAATATGAATGTCATATTTCCCATCTCGTACTCACGACAAGTCGGAAGACTGCCGTTATCTGAGAACTTAATGCGATCGGAATTGAAATACTGCGAATGTGCGTATCGGGTTACCACTGCTCTGATACCAAAAATGTGAGCCCCTTAGGATCCGGGTACCCGTCTTCAAACATGCAGCAGATTTGATAGAAGAAAGAGGATCTGAATCATGCAACAGCTTGCAGATTTTTGGAGAGAATTTCAGCTCCAGGGATTTCCAAGGACAACTCCTTGTTGGGGAGAATGAAAAGAAGGAAGAGGAGAATTAACTGCCGTTGGAGATTTGAAGAGGATTTAGGTGTTTGTGGGGAGATGTATATAAGGGAAGTAAAGAGGATTGTTACTTGACATGTGTAGGAAGGAAGAAAGCCATGTGGCTGAAAAAAAAATAAATTTAAAAAAATTCTAACGACATTGTCTGTGCAGTTCAGAATTTATTAAATATATATATACTTTTTTTTATTCTATTTTCTTTTTACCAAAACTCTATAAAACTTAAAGTTGACTGTAAATGAGCCTCGGGCTTCAGATTTTGGCATGAAAAATCTCGTTTTGACCGTCTCGGAACGCTGATCAATATGAGTATAATATTGCTATATCTTCGGTCGAGTTTGGATGCTCGAAATTTACCGAGATACAGTTTCGGATTGGGGTTAAATTTTACGAATTAAAAATATCAAACGACCTCTGATTGACGAACGGTCGATTCCGTTGGTCTTGTATCGTCGAATCGGATCTAATGACAGTCTCGATTCGTTTTGCGGTTTCCGAATTTGCGTCGCGGCTTTTTCGCGGCGCGCAATGCGAAGCGACCGATTTTTGGTCGATTCCGCCCAAACGACTTTTGATTCTCAATCAATTGATCGTTTTAGGTTATCTAATGTTGTCAGATAACTTTATTGGGTTATTCGGACCATATTCGGGTAGAGTTCGGGTTTACGCGGATCCCGGATGTTACATGTGTGAACTCCTTCGGAGATCCGAGTACCCGTTTACGACACTTTCGCGGTATTTCATTCGCACGAGATCGCATAAGCTATAGGAAAATAGGAAAAATTTTCGCGTTGTTATATTTGCATATGACATTCACATTCTTTTCTTAAGGCACAAGGACAAAAAGAACAAGTGTCACCACAATTTCATTTCATAAATTTTCAAATAAGTATAACATGTACAAGAAGTGTGCTGGGGCGGCGGGCGGCACCTGCGCCTGCTTTATTTCTTAATATTATTTATTTTTTCTTTCTCTGTTGTAATAATAAAAAATCTTTTTTTGTTTTTGTTTTTGATTTTTTTAATTTTCTCTAAACAGGGAATGAAAATGATGTGAAGGAAAAAATGTGATGATGGACGTGGAGATGATTTTGTAGAAGAAATGGAGGGTGGGTGGTGATATGATGTGCTAAAAAATGCAAAAATAAAGACGATGTAAATAATGAAACAACAAATTACCTACAATGGAAGCGGACAGCTTGGGAAGTGCTCAAGAGAGCACGGTCTTCACTCGAATCGTCAACAAGCGATGAGCTCGAGCAGCGCACGGATGCGGCTGCGAAGTTGGCCAAAAGCCAACGGAGGAGAGAGGGCTATAATATTCCCAAAAATCCGACTGAAGAGAAAAGAAGCATATTACATTATCAACCGAACCAAAAACTGAAACAAAATAACATATCGTCTGGCGAAAACCCTATCGCCTGGAATAATGAACAGCTACTGAACAGCAGGGCTTTTGCCTGCCAAAATATGTTTAGGAAAGAAACAGAGTCACAATTGTGAATACAATCCGTAATTTAAAATAAATAACAAGTAATTTATTATGTGCAAAAGAGAGCAAGTAGAAAAATGGAACAAGTACAATTTACATCTACTTGCGTAAGTAAAAAGGTTTTCAAGTTGCTTGTAAGCATCTCTCATGATCGCCTATTAACCCAACACTTCCCATATATGACATTTATATTGTAGTTGAATATTCATGAATGTATGAGTGTAAGTATATAACATCATTTTCTTCAGAGATCATGTTTGTGCGAGATGATTGAAAAGTTTGAGATTGGAAAGATTTCTTGATTTATTTAGATTCCTAAGTCTAACAGATAGTCTGTGGTCTTGGTAAGTGTGCAACCTCACACTATAGCTCTAAGATTTGGGGAATGTCTTAGGGTTGGCGTGCCTCCGTAGGCATGCGGTGTTGTATAATGCATCCTAACTAAGTTCCCAACACGTCCACAAGCTTATAGGAATTTCAAATCATATTATAGTCACTTCCATTTACTCGCCTTTAATTGTAATTCCTTCAAATTTCAAGTGCAGCTGTCTCAACTGTAACCCTAGATGACTGAGATGTAGACATGGATGATTTGGATGTAGAATCGCCAAGTCTGTTGGCGAAAGAAAAACTCAAGCGGTGAGGTAGCCTACAAATGGTTCTTCCGTCTCGCCCTCTAATTGGAAGTGCGATCCAATAGAGGGATAGGTCTACTCCAAAACTATGCCACTAAGACGGGTGAGAGAGACTCTCCGGAAAAGTCACTCTATAAAAACAACCAACCGGAAACGGGCAAACGAGCTCGTACGAAAAACTGAAAAACCGAGAATCCCCCGTATGGGTATCCTAAAACAAAGGGTCAGCGGAATGGTCTAAAGTCGGGATCCCAACAAGGCGTAAAAACACTGCGAGCTCGCGTAAAAATCGAAAAGGGACTGGGATCCTAGACCCGCGCACTTGGCGGCCGCTGCCCTAACTGAGCTTCCTTTCCTCCGCCCAGTTGAGGGTCACCACGCCCTTGTACAGTCTGGTGTAAGGGTCACCATGACCGGCATAAACATTATCAATCATCATTGATTCTCTACATTTTTACATGATCATTGATTTCCAATAACTTCAAATCGATTACTACTTCAATCATCTAATCAAAGCTTTCTCGATCTTTTATAGTTGTCTTTACAGATCTTGTGAAGATAAAGATTTGGTAAACGAGATTTACATGAGGTGATGAATTCCAAAACCCTTTTTTATATATACTTAATGTCCCATTTGTGGTTACAAAGATCATACTTTCCTTAATTTCTCATCTCCTTCAAAAGGAGATTTAGAAGGGTCGAGATTTCTTTGAAGGCCCCATCCTTTTTTAAATTTATTTTTGACGCAACTTCAATGAAGTAGAAGGAATGGAATTAAGTCAAACTAACATCAGACTCCTCCAACTAATCGAAACCCACCATCCTATTCTATTTCATCTTCCATCTCCTGTCAATTACACCTCCTCTTCTTTTATGCATATGATGACTCCAACAGTTCCATAGTTAAATCTTAAATAATAATAGCTCTTCTTTTTGATCGTTTAACGTTGTTTGGCATTGGCCAACAACTTTACTGGGTTAATCGGATCCAAATCGGATCGGGTCCGGGTTTGATTGGAAACCGGATGTTACAGCTTGGTCCTCTCAAAAAAGGCAGGATTGTTGGCAATGAAGAGAGCAACCTGATTGTCCCATTGGAGGTGCATATGAAGAAACACATCAATAACTAGGACACTTAGAACGGATCTGACCCACATCATCTCAGCACTATCCATTGTTATGACATTGTACTCTGCACTAGATTTGGCAACCACCATCTCCTTCTCGCTCTTCCATAACACCGAAGAGCTTCCTATAAACACTGCAAAACATGAGGTAGACTTCATGTCTTAGGACATCCTGCATAATCCATATCTGCACATGCTTTAGCGACATGAATGATCCTTTGCTTAATAAAAGTTCAGGACTAGGAAAGATCTACAAGAACCTCATAATCATATGGACTGCATCCATATTAGCAGCACGAATACCCTACACATCATTCACTATAATAATGATATAGCGTAGACCATGGGAAGGCCGTATCGATATCGATATCTGCTGAGATGTTTATTTATAACCGTATTATATTTACATTTTATGTTTTCTTTGGGTATCACTTATGTAATTAATTCATGGCTCTTCTCCTAAATAAGAGAACCTTGGGATCTCTTTTATCATATGAATGAATTTTATCCCAACATGGTATCAGAGCAACGATCCTAGACCAGGGTTCTCGAACCAAAACCCTAATCCCAGCCCCTCCTCGCGCCGCCACGCCCTCCGTGTGCATCCACGCCCCTCCGCGCGACCCGCGCCACTGCTAGCGCCGCCACCCCCCTCCCAGTGGCCGATGCCGCCTCGCAGCAGCCCGGTGAGGCCTTGGCGACCCTTCTTTGCCTCCGAAGGCATTGCGGCATGCTTCACAAGGGGTCCGACGCACCCTAGCGGCCCCGGGTCCCTCGTTTGAGTCCAGCAGACCCTTGTTCACGTGCGTAGAGGTCTGGACTAATCTGCGACTGGGTGATATAGTCTGATTTCTCCCTTCATTTGTGGCCTTCGACCACAAACACAACATTAGGGATGAGTGTATAAGACTACAGATACACCTCATCCCTCATTTGATGTTGTAGACAACTCTTTTGCTGAGATATTCCACTCTTGTTTCACATTTTGGCCAATTAAAGAATGTCAGAAATCAAGGGTGATGCTTCTCCTCTTCCGGTGCCTTCAAAGGATCGACACCTATCGTAAAGATGGACGGGACCAACTACGAGTTATGGTCCATGCAATTTCGTACCCTGATGCAATGCCATAACAAGGAGCATATTCTGACAGATTCAGAGACGGCGGACAACACTGGGGCCAATGCATCATGGAAGCAAGATGATGCATATGCTCGTATATGGCTCTTTGGGACGCTTAACACAGAGATTGCTAATGATATTGCAATTAGCCAACAACAAAGGCCATGTGGGACATATTGGTCGCTACCTATGGACAAGCAAAAAAAGAAAGCAAGATACTCCAACTTTTGTTCGACATTTTCTCGACCAAGCAAAATGGATGGCCTCAACATGCACATTTTTCACATCTGAGAGGCATGTTTGAAAGACTCCATAGTTTCATGCCTATCATTACCAGCGTGGAACAACAACAAGCATATCGGAAGAACACTATGACTGGCACCCCCATGGTTTCTTCCTGCTCGACACTGCGAGACTCGGTGGCAGAGGCGGCTGGCCTCTCTCTTATCGGGGGACGCTCCCTTGGTTTTTAATGAAGGTTCTTTCTTGGAACGTTAGGGGACTCGGGATCTTGACAAGAGGCGGGCCTTGGGCTTGCGTTTCTCCGAGTGGGAGTGCGATGTTGCTTTTATTCAAGAATCAAAGCTTTCTGGTGTCGATGAATCCTTATGGCGATCTTTCGGAGCTCATGCTGTGGATGACTTTCGATCTGTTGATGCCATCGGGGAATCGGGTGGCATTATTCTGGCTTGGCGCTCGGGGATTTTCAACTTCTCCTCCATGCGCGTGGGGAGGCATTCGTTGTCTGTGGTATTGACTCGCATCGACTCGAATGTAACTATTGCTTTTCCGGCTATCTATGCTCCTACTTGACACTTGCTGCGGAGGGATCTTTGGGAGGAGTTGAGGGAGATGGCCTCTGAATTTGCAGATATTCCTTGGCTGTTGGGAGGGGACTTCAATGTTACTGCCCTCTCTTCGGATCGGCCGCGTGGCCGCGGGGGGCGGGACCCTGGATCAGATGACTTCACCGCCTTCATCTCGGATTTGGCCTTGGAGGGGCAGGTGCCCTCTGATATTTCCTATACATGGCAGAATAACGCTTCTCGATCGAGAATTGACAGGTTTTTTGGCGAATGGCAAGATCATGGAACTATTTCCTTAGTGCCGGGTGGCCTCACGGCCGCGCTCTTTTTCATATCATAATCCAATTATTTGGGAGTCTGGGGACGAGCTTCATCCCCAGGGACACTTCCGCTATGAAAGGTGCTGGCTATTGGATCCAGGGTTTAAAGATTTGTTCAGGAACCACTGGAACCAGGTCTCCTTTGAGGGCTCCGCTGCTTGTCGTTTGGACCACAAATTAGCCTCGCTGAGAAGGCTGTTGGCCTCATTCAAGAAGGATACGCGTCTTGCCCGTGTGGCGGCTAGGAAGGCGGTGGAGGATACTATTGTGCGGCTAGATCGTAAGGAGAATGAGCGCGATCTGACGTCGGAGGAACTCCTGGAGCGTGTCGCTTCCCTTGATGTAGTCAAAGCGGAGGACAAAAAATGAACAATCGAATGGCGGCAACGGTCTCGATTGAAATGGTTAAAGGAGGGGAATGCTAATACCGCTTACTTCCACCGGGTGGCTAGTGGTAGACGACGATTCAATTCCATCCGTTTTATTCTGGTGAATGGCTCCCTCATATCTGGAGACAAGGAGATGGGCGATGCCTTTTTGGGCCATTTCAAGAATGCCTTTGGTTGCAGGTCGCCTCGACGCTGGCGTTGGTTGGGGCGGGGGGCTCCTTCTATCTCTGACTCCGATGCCTTGGCCTCGGTCAGGCCTTTCTCTTTGACGGAGCTTAAAGACGCGGTATGGGACCTTAATGACGACGCCGCGTCGGGCCCTGATGGGTTCTCTGTGGCTTTCTACCGCGATTTTAGGGACCTGGTGGCTGGCGATGTTTTGGAGGTTGCACGCGACTTCTACACCTGCAATCGTAGGTTCGACAAGGTAAATAAGGCCCTAATCGTGTTGATCCCCAAGGCTCATCCAGCAAATCACATTGAGGACTTCCGTCTGATCTCTATCTCGAATGAGATATATTTAATCATCGCTAAGGTCTTGGCCAGGAGACTTGCTCCCCTTCTGGCGTCGCTTATCTCGCCTACGTAGGCGGCCTTTATCCGTGACCGTTATATTTCTGATTGTTTCGCTGTGGCTTCGGAGCTCGTGGCGGAGTGGAGGAGATCAAATGCTAAGGGGATCCTTTGGAAGATTGACTTTGCTAAGGCGTATGATTGCCTTGACTGGCGATTTTGTGGTCGGTCTTGAGGCGGAGGGGCTTTCCTTCGATGTGGATTTCGTGAATGCGGCGGTGTGTATCCACGGCCTCACTCTCCATCATGCTGAACGGTTGCCCGGTGGGGGGATTCTTCCAGCCGAGGAGGGGGGTGCGGCAGGGGTGTCCTCTCGCACCTCTTCTCTTTGTGTTGGCGGCTGATGTCCTGCCCCGTATGATTGAAGGCGTGGCTGCGGCGGGCTTGACTCGGGGTGGTTATATTGGGGAGCTCCATGTCCCATCTATTCAGTTCGCTGACGACACATTATGCTTTGTTGAGGGGGGTCCAAATGCGGTGTCCGGTATGGCCAGAACTGTGCAACTTTTCAGTGAGGCCTCGGGTCTGGTGATTAATGCGTCGAAGTCTAAAGTGGTTCCTTTCGGCATGTCGCAGGCTGAGGTTCTGGAATGCGCTCAGCTCCTGGGGTCCAACCGCTCTTCTCTCCCGTTTGACTATCTTGGCCTACCGCTTGCTGTCGGCCGTACTCGACTCCGCGATTTGAAGGTTGTGGTGGAGAAGTTGGAGGCATGCCTCGCGGGGTGGCGCGCAGTTTTGTTGTCCAGGGGTGGGCGGCTGGTGCTTCTAAAAGCGGTGTTTTCTTCTATTCCTATTTATTTCTTCTCAGTCTGGGGTATGCCCAAGGGGATTCGCTTGCGGCTGGAGAAGTGTATGCGTGGGTTCCTGTGGGGACGAAAGGGGTAGGGAGAAGGGGGGTGCACCTCGTGGGGTGGGAGGTCGTTTCTCGGCCCAAGAGGTTGGGGGGCTTGGGGGTCAAGCGACTGGAGTTGATTAATGAAGCTCTTGCTTAAGTGGGTTTCTCGAGTGTGGGGGAATGAGGAGAACTCTATGATTAATGTCCTGCGGGAATTGCTGGGCGCAGACTTGCTTGGTTGCTATCAAGGCCTTAAATGTCGGTTTCGGTCACCATTTCGGCATCGACCAAAACAGAATTTCGGTGGAATTTCGATCGAAATTACGGTCATTTCGGTCATTTTTTGTACTAGGACCCCCATATTTCGGTCATTTCGGTCGAATTTCGATTTCGACTGGATATCGATATTCGACAGAAATTCGACCGAATTTCGTTGAAATTTGAGGCCATGGTTGCTATAGGGGCAACTCGCTTTGCAGCCTATCTCCATTCTGGCGTGGAGTGACGACTGTTTTTAGGCAGTATCGCTCGTTCTTTAGGCCAGTGTTGGGCAACGGGAGTTCCTTTCGCTTTTGGACCGATGACTGGTACGGAAGGGGTGCTTTTAACATGATGTTCCCGCGTCTTTTTGCTTTGGTCGATGACAAGGAGGCATCAGTGGCCTCATGCTGGGAGAACGGATGCTGGAGCCCTCGGATCGCTGCGTCCCTGTCGGATCATCGGTTGGATGATTTTCTATCATTAATGGCTCAACTAGTTCATGCTCCTCGACTGAATGTTGGGCGTGACCATTGGGCCTGGATGGACGGATCTTTTTCTTCGCGAAAGGCGTACTTCGCTCTCGCTCCTACACTTAATGCTGATGACGATATCTTGGTGCGTGACTGTAGATTCTTGTGGGGCCTCAAACTTCCTGAGCGCATTGGCATATTCTTATGGCTTCTTCGTCGAGGACGGCTATTGACTCGAGATCGGTGTGCAACTATTTTTCCGAACGTTGGATCGATGTGCGGTCTCTGTGATGCGGAGCGGGAAACAATTTCTCATCTATTTTTTGAGTGCGGCCCTGTTCGCAATCTTTGGGATGATCTTCCTTGGGTTAACGCCGTCTCCTTTCCTGCATTGTGCGAGAGTTTGGTTAACTCAAGGGGTCGGGAAAGGAAGCTTATACTTGATCCAATCGCAAGGCTGTGGAGCATTTGGCTGGGGAGGAACGAGACAATATTTGCGGCTCAACGGTTCTACAGGGAGAATATCTCTATACATGCAAAGCGTGTTCTGGAGGATTGGTCCAAGGGGTAGACCACTGTGGTTATTTACGGGATCCATTGCTTGTGGCTACCCTTTCGGGTAGGCCTTTTTGTACAACTTCTCTGTTCTCTGTAAAAACTGTTTCCGTTTTATTTTAAATATATTGGGGTGAACACCGTCGAGGGCTTCCCCCTCTTTTGAGCTTCACAAAAAAGAACACTATGACTGGAGTTTTCCTGTCCTCTCTTGAATCAGAGTACGATGCCGTTCGTACTCAACTTCTGACTGGCGAGACCATACCACCAATGGAGGAGGTCAACAAGCGGCTGAGCAGGATTACCACCACACCAACATCCACGCCATAGCCGACGTCCTCGGCTATGGCTGCTTCTCGTGGACGAGGCAGTGCATCCCAGTTCCGTGGTCGTGGACCTCGTGGTAGAGGTGGAGGCCGTCAGCGTGGTCCATGTTCTTATCGTAGTCGTCCTGACCACTCAGAGGAGACAAGCTTTCACAAGCACGGTTTTCCGGCGTCTGCACACGTTGCGGAGCAGACTGACTCTTCACCTGCATCTGCTACTGATGCACGTTTTCATGATCCTGTCTCGAGACTTCGAGAAATGGTGACCACTCATGTGGCTTAGACTGCAGGACCATCAGATGCAGCGGCCACCGCCAGAGAACAACCCAGTTCATCAGGTATTTTATATGTGCTTACCAGAAGCAGCACTTCCGATGTGATAGATTGGATTATGGATTTCGGAGCATCTCATCACATGTGTGGAGATCGGACAAAGTTTTGCTCGTACAGGACTATTCCTCCAGGGTGATCCGTAATCATAGCCAATGGAGTTGGGCTACCTATAGTTGGTCAGGGGGAGAGTGTTTTAGCCCATTCTATACGTCTTCAGAATGTTTTACATGCTCCAGGCTTTCAAAGGAATCTTTTGTCTATTTGTCAGATTATAAAAAGATTTACACTGTCATGTAATATTTGACCCCTCTTCTCTTTTGTTTCAGGACATACTAACTGGCAGGATGATTATTCATGGCCGTGAGCAGAGAGGATTATACAAACTTGCAATTCAATCATGTGATGGGGTGACCTCTATTCCCTCTGGATCTGCTTCGCCTTTTCTGTGGCGATACATGTTCTCCCGCAAATATCTACTCATACTACTCTAGATTGTGAAGCTTGTCAGCTTGGGAAACACCATCGCTCATCCTTTCCGAGTCGTCCAAGTAGTAGTAGTAGTCGGTCCTTTGAGTTGTTCATTTTAACATTTGGGGTCTAAGTCGTGTTCCTGATCATCGGGGGCATAGATTTTATAATGTTGTTGTGGATAATTATTCCAGACTTTCTTGGGTTTTCTTGCTTAAACATAAGTCTGATGCATGTGCTATAATTAAAACTTTTCTTATAGAGAGCAACAACATATTTTCTGCTAAAGTCAAATACATTCGTACCAACAATGCTTTGAAATTTTCCCCCTCTTTGGAGTGTCAAAAAAAACAATGCTTTGAAATTTTCTACTCTTCAGTTGGCAGAATTTCTCCATTCCCGGGGTATAGTTCATCAAACTTCACGCACTTATACATCACAGCAAAATGGGGTTACAGAACGCAAACATCGTCACCTCTTAGACATCACGAGGACCTTGTTGATTCACAGTAGTACACTTCATTCTTTCTGGGGGGATGTCGTCCTAACCACCTGTTACTTGGTAATTCGCATGCCATACACTATTCTTGGAAAGAAAATTCCCTTCCCGATTGTGTTTCCTGAGAAGGAACTCTTCACACTTACACCTCATGTTTTTGGATCGGTAGCTCTTGTCCATGACTTTACTCCTGGCCATGACAAGCTCTCACCTAGAGCTGTCAAATGTGTCTTTGTTGGTTATTCTTGTACCCAAAAAGGGTATAGATGTTTTGATCCTGTTGAGAGAAAATACTATGTGAGCGCTGATGTTACATTTTTTGAGTCTATTATGTATTTCTATCCTACAGGTGACAGGTTGTCTAATAATGGATCCAGAGAAGATGTTGTGGTTCCTCTACCTCCATCTGCTCCTTGTGATGTCCCGCGGTCCTCAACACCTACACCACCACCCCCACCTCCTCGCAAAGAAACTACATTCTTACCCCATGTTTATACACGCAAGTCTTCTACTCGCCCCTCTGCTCATGCGCCTACCACATCAACAACCATGCCTCAGGTATGTCAGGAACATATTATTTCTACTGATGTCACTGAAGATTTTAATAGTGAACAGGAAGAGTTAACTCCAGAGGACTGTCAGGCTGATGACCTGGAGATACCGATTGCTCTAAGGAAACCTCGTCGCCAATGTGCTACTTACCCAATGGCGGCACATGTTTCCTTGGATCATCTGTCAGAGGATTACAAGAGGTTTATAGTGGGACTATCTGTTGTTACTATCCCGCGGACGTATCAGGAGGCGCTCCACGACAGTAGGTGGCGCCATGCTATGGAAGAAGAGATGGCGGCTCTGCGATCATGTGGTATATGGTGCATTGTTTCACCTCCACCAGGAGCATCTATTGTGAGCTGCAGATGGATATTCACGGTCAAGCAAAGGGCCGATGGCAGTGTCGACCGATTCAAAGCAAGGCTTGTGGCTCGGGGTTTCACCCAAACCTATGGGGTGGATTATCAGGACACCTTCTCTCCAGTAGCAAGACATTCAACACTACGCATTCTGCTATCTGTTTTCGTTTCCAGGGAATGGCCTCTGTATCAACTTGATGACAAGAATGCCTTTCTCTATGGGGATCTCCAGGAGGAAGTATATATGCAACAACCACCAGGATTTGCTACTGAGGGGGGGTCTCGGAAGGTGTGTCGACTTCACAAGGCGATTTATGGCCTGAAGCAGAGTCCGAGAGCTTGGTATCAAAAGCTATCGGAGTTGATAGAGCAAAATGGGTTTGTGCGGTCTACTGCGGACCACTCACTGTTTGTACAGAGGACACCAAGAGGTACCGTGGCCAAGCTTGCAAAAATCGGCCGACTAGACCGACTAGTCGGTCCGACTAGTCGAGTCGGCCCACTGACCGACCCGATTTAGGAAAGTCGGTCAGTAGTCGGGTGGACCGACTAGTCGGGCCGACTAGTCGGTCTAGTCGGCCGATTAGTCGGCCGCTTTTTGCAACAAAGATCCGGCGCCCGATTAACATGAGGATCCGAATGAATTGAAATGGGGAGTTTTAGGTTACTGTCCGACAGTAACCTAAACTCCCCAGCCCCCGACATTTCACGCGATTTACTGTTCGACGGTTCTCCCACGCCGCCTCCTCCGCCTGCTCTCCACGCCGCCTCCTCCCGACGCCGCTCGCCGCCCGGAGGTCGCGCAGTGCTCGGTGGTCCCCGCACGACCACTCCTTCGTCGCCGTTCGGTCTCCCAGCTCTCCTCCACCTCGCTATCCAACCGCCAGTCCGGTTAGGGTTTTTTTTTGCTATTTTTTTTTTCGAAATTTATGCTCTATGATTGTTGCTATCGGTTAAGTTCTATGATTGTTGTTGTTCTATGATTGTTTGGTTATTGATTCAATTCATAGGTTAAGTTCTATTATTGATTAGTCTATGATTGTTTGGTTATTGATTGTTGTTGTTCTATGATTGTTGTTCTACATAGTCTATGATTGTTGTTGTTCTATGATTGTTTGGTTATTGATTCAATTCATAGGTTAAGTTCTATTAAGTTCTATTATTGTTTGGTTATTGTTTGGTTATTGATTAGTCTATGATTCATATGTTGTTGTTCATGTTATGTTGTTGTTTTTGACAATGTAGATGGAAACACCTCCCACGAATGTCGCCTCTGGTGGTGACTCTTCCTTTTATGTGCCACCAGGATCAACTGATCCTGCATGGCAATTTGGATATCTTTCAAACCGTGCAGATTCGAACACGGTTACTTGTAGGTTGTGCAAGAAGGTGGTGAAAGGAGGTATTTATAGGTTCAAGCAACATCTTGCGCATCGTAAAGGCAATGTGGCTGCATGTCCTAAGGTGGACGAAGAGACGAAGAAGATGATGATATCATACTTGGATGATGTTGCTAGAAAGAAGAGTCAAAAGGCCATTGAGGTTTCTGAGATGAGAGATGAGATTGATATTGGCATTGCTGGAGATGCTGGATCTGCTAAAAGACATCGATCTTCCGAATCTTTGGAACAGAATGTCGCCGTTCAAGGAACACGCCAAATGAGCATAAAAGACGCTTTATCCAAGGACCATCGGGAAAGGGTTGTCTCCTATATATGCAATTGGGCATATACATCGGCAATCCCTTTCAATGCATTCACCACGAAACAATTCAAGCAGATGGTGGAGGCAATTGGAATGTATGGCCCAAGCTTGAAGACTCCTACGAGGTATGAGATAAGTGGTCCATTTTTGAAGAAGGCAGTCAAGAAAATATCTGATGACTTGCAATGTCATCGAATTACATGGAAGAAGACAGGGTGCTCTATAATGACTGATGCATGGACGGACATGCGAGGACGGAGCATCATGAACTTCTGTGTCAATTGCTCCTTGGGGACTTCATTTTTGAAGTCTATTGATGCTTCTGATGAGACACACACCGCCGACTATATCTTCTGAACCCATACTTTTTTTCACGGAGTGTGGTGGTGATGTAGACATTGTGGTGAAGAGAGGTTTTATGGCTTGCATGGAAAGATTTTATCCAGATTTGGATATACAAGATGCTATCACCACAAAGGAGCTTCTTGATTACAGACATGGTCGTGGGGCATTTGGGAAGCCATTAGCCGTGAGACAGAGGATGAGAAATGATGAAAATTTCGATCCAGGTATTTAAGGAATTATTTTCCATTAATGTCATTTTGATCATCGTTGATTTCATTGACTTAACCATTATATATTTTATTAGCTAATTGGTGGTACAATTATGGAGATGACGTACCACATTTGAAAGACATGGCCATCAAGATCTTGAGCTTGACTTCTGCATCATCTGGATGTGAGCGCAACTGGAGTACGTTTGACTCGGTAATGACTCTAGTGACCCACCAAATAGAAATACTAGTTGTAAATTAGTCATTAGTCTTAATGTTTTGTAATGTTGCTTACAGATCCATACCAAGAAGAGAGGCAGGTTGGAAACAAAGAGGCTAAATGATCTTGTATACGTTCGTTTCAATTCCAACCTGATGGAACGTCGTCTTGAGAAAGGAAAAGATCCTCTTTCCTCTCGTGATCATGCATATTTACGTGAATGGACTGGAGAGGTCAACGTACAAGCCCAAGATGAGGAGGTCTTTCCAGGCTCCGGATTAACTTGGGGTGCTGTAGCGCATGCAAGTGGTGCAGAAGAGAATTTGGAGCTGAGAAGAAGTCAACGAGGTGAACGTGGCAAGGGAGCTTCATCTTCGAGCTCAAATGTTGCACCTATAAATGAAGAAGAAGAGGAATTTCAACCTGAAGACATACATGATGATGAAGAAGATGATGATGAAGATGAAGAAGAAGAAGAAGAGATTGATTTGGATGATGACCTTGATGGAGATGAATGACTTTTAATTTGATGCTTCATGCTTGCAGGAATTATTCGTATTTTGACTTGTTGTATCTGTTAGTGAACATTAGCTAATAGCCTAATATTATGTAGCAAACATTTATTCTTAACTTGGTACTTTTTTCCTTGAATTGCTTCTTTTTTTAGCTCTTATAAAATTGAAAATGGCTAAATCTATTCATATTTATGATTGAGTATATATATATATATAGTATATAATAATAAATTATATATTTAAAATAATTAAAAAATCAAAACCGACTAATGGCCGACTAAATCCGACTAGTCGCCCGACTGCCGACTACTCCTTAGTAGGTGACCCTGCCGACCGAGTACCGACTACCGCTTTTTGCAACCTTGACCGTGGCTATTCTTGTTTATGTGGATGATATTGTCATTATAGGAGACGATGAGCAGGGTATTCTTACCGTCAAGGAGTTCCTTGGTCAGCAGTTTGTGACTAAGGATCTTGGCAATCTTCGCTACTTTCTTGGATTAGCGTTCGCCAGGAATCAACGTGGACTCGTCATAAATCAAAGGAAATTTGTTATGGACCTTCTATCTGAGACAGGCATGACAGGGTGCAAACCTGCTTCTACTCCTATGAATGCAAGCATGAGATTGTATGATGAGGACACCAAAGAAAATGACAGGAGGACATATAGAGAGCTTGTTGGGAAGCTCATATACGCCACCATTACCAGGCCGGATATTGCTTTTGCAGTCAGCAAAGTCAGTCAGTTCATGGAGCAGCCCAGGAAGGTACATATGGATGTCGTACACATGATCTTAAGGTATTTGAAGACTTCACCTGGCTCTGGCCTTATGTTCAGTAGGGATGCATCACTTGAGGTGACAGGATGTGCAAATGCAGATTATACTGGTTGTCCCAGGGACAGAAAGCCGACTTCTCGTTTTGCTATCTTTCTAGGCAGTTCACTTGTTTCATGGAAAAGCAAGAAGCAGACTGTGGTGGCCAGATCTAGTGCTGAGTCTGAATACAGGGCTATGGCACAAGGATGTACAGAAATGATGTGGGTCAGATCAGTATTAACCGACCTTACTGTTGAGGTTTCGCTTCCTATGAAACTTTTATGTGATAATCAAGCAGCTTTATTTATTGCAAATAACCCTTCTTTTCATGAGCAGACAAAGCATATCGAGGTGGATTGTCACTACACTAGAGACATGATCCAGAAAAGCCTGCAGATATCTTCACGAAGGCACTGGCCATAGGTCCATTTCAGAGATGTTGTTCCAAGCTGAGCATGATTGATATTTATGCTCCAGCTTGAGGGGGAGTGTTGAGATGTTTATTTATCATCGTATTATATTTATATTTTATGTTTTCATTGGCTATCACTTATGTAATTAACCCGCGGCTCTTCTCCTATATAACAGAGTCCTGGGATCTCTTTTATCATATAAACAAATTTTATCCCAACAATATCGTTTCGGTCCGCCCGGAAATGGATATATCGGGATATATCGCCGATATATCGACGATACTGGTGGAAATGTCAGAAATGGCCCAAAAAAGCCATTTTTTGATATTTTTTCAGAAATTAAGATCATCCAAGATATTTAAACAACAACTAACCTACAAATACACACTTATCTATGTACAGATATCTATTGTCGATATCCCTGTAAAAGGATATACTGGGTAATATCGAAACCCCAATTCTGTCGAAACCGATATATCGACGATATATCGCCTATATATCGCCTACATGGCCTTCTATGGCGTAGACTAGTACAACAATTGAACCTCTCCGAGTCCTCGGAATGAATGATGAATTTGCAGTTGATCTCAAGAACCCCTGCTATTATATCAAGTCCGAGAGATTCTGAAACCATACTCCGTGACTGTGCTTAAGGCCATAGATAGCCTTATTAAGTCTGCATACCATTTGACACTCATCACCATCGAACCCTAACAATGGATGCCTCTAGACTTTCTCATGCAGGTCACAATAAAGAAACCCACTCTTCACACCAAGTTTGCAGAGATATATTTATGTTACCGTACCCTTTTCTCTATTCTATTTTCTTTTGTCAGTCTTATGTAATTTACCCATAAGTATCTCCTCAATATAAGAGAGCCTAGGGCTCCCAGAAACCCAAGTCCTCCACAAGCCGCCCCCTCTCTTACGTAATTTACCCATAAGTATCTTACGTGCGCCCTCCACCTATGAGTCCACTAACGCGACCACCATCTCCATAACCTCCTCCATCACCCCGGTCATGCCCACCACCACATCCAACCAATGTTGTCAGGAGATTTGTTGTTGCATTGTTGGTTGTGGAAATACCACGGAACTATCAAGAGGCATTCAAGGACAGTCGGTGGCGTTTAGCTAAGGAGCGGGAGATGGCAGCCCAACAATCGTAAGGCACCTGGAGTTTGGTTCATGCCCCCTTCTGGGGCATCTATATTCAGTTGCAAATAGGCATTTACAGTGAAATAGAATACAGATGGGACCATTGATCGGTACAAGGTCCGACTAGTTGCAAGAGGTTTTACATAGACATATAGGGTGGATTACCTAGACACTTTCTCTCCGGTTGCTCATCACTCAACTCTATGAATTCTTTTATCAGTTGCAGAGGTTCGAGATTTGACAGGAAGTTCACGACAGGATTCACATATTTGAGAAAGCAAGAAACAAACTACAGTGGCCAGGTCTAGTGCTGAATCTGAATATAGGGCTATTGCACATGCAACACATGAATGATGTGGGTTCGAGCAATACTAGCAAATCTAAACACAGATGTTCCACTTCTCAAGTCGCAAAAGTGCGACAATCAAGATCACCTGCAAGAGGTTATTTAGCACAGGTATGTCTCTGCTACCACAGATCAATAGGCACATCAAGATCACCTGCATCCTTCCAACATGTAAGCTAGACTCCTAAGAGGGCACATGCTCACCCTGTAAAGTAGCCTGCTACATAGAGAAATCACTAGCTCCATCAGTAGAAAAAATGTGCCATGTACTTATCTCTTCTTATAAACTCTCCACAATATCTCTCGTGGGACAGAATCATAAGCCTTCTCCAAGTCAATAAAGATCATATGTCCTCGGCAAATGGATTGCTTCAATAGTGCTTCAATAGTTGAGCGACCTTGCATAAATCCGAATTGATTTTCTTTTACGTTGGAAACTTTTCTCTGCCTTCTTTCCATCACACCTTCCAAAAATAAATAACAAACTAAAAAAAGTCAACATCACTGACGCCGTTCTTCTGTGTAACAGGGTTGAAGCAACGACACACCTTATACAAGAATATCCTACAAAGACACACTTGCAAACTCTAGGGGAGAGTGTGTCATGACCAGGAGTCATGTAGTGAACAAATGCCATAGACCCAAACAAACGGGTGAAAGGGAGAGCAAGTCCTCGAGCAACACAATCGAGAATGGTACCTTCTCATCTAGCACAGAGGATGTCATACGGTTCATCAAGTAACATACAATGACAACTGCATCACCCCATAAAGAGTGTGGAACACGATTGAATTAGAAGGGACCTGGTCACATCAAGTAAGTGATGACATTCACGTTCAGTACCACTGCTCTGCTGAAAAGTGTAAGCACATTTAGGTCGGGTATATGATGCCAAGAGACCTGGAGAACTGAGAAACTTGTAATGTGCAGAACTATAAGGCATTTACAGAGTGAACGAACTTAACCATAGTAAAAAAAATATTTTTTATTATAGTAATGAATGATTTAATGACAAACCCAACCTCGGACTATTTTTTTTAAAATAGAACCCTAATAAACCTTGAAAATTCATCCACAACTACAAGATAAAATCGAAGTCCCAAGTGATCAGGAATACGACCGAGATCCCAAATGCCAAAAAGGACAAACTTAAATAAATGATGGCAACTACAGCTCCGACAACCATGGAAAGAACACTGATGATGCTTCCCAAGCTGGTAGGCCTCGTCCTGGAAGGTGGACTGAGTGGATATCAGTGAGACATGACCCATCTTTTTTAGAGGAGGGTGACCAAATTGAAGGAGCCACATGTATGTTGAGACTGAACTAGTAGTAACATCTCCATCTATTTCCCCATTATGTTGCAAAAAGATCCCAGATAGTTAAAAGAATCTCTCTTCTGAATGTTATCGTCAAATCTTCACCTCGATTCATTTACCATTGCTTCCATCAAAGGAGCAATTCAAATATTCCGTCTTAGGCCTACGTATACGAAATCCTTTAGTCTCCAATGCATGTCTCCAGACCTCAAGCTTCTCATTTACACCATTTCTAGTCTCGTCAATCAACACAATATCATCAAAAATTAGCATACACCAAGTAACTCATCCTGAATGTGACTTGTCAACTCGTCCATAATCAAAGTAAAAAAATGGAGTCAAAGATGAACCTTGATGTAAACCAACGTTGATGTCAAAATAGTCAGTCTTCCCAGACGGGGTCCTCACACAAGATAACCCTCTATCATACATATCCTTTATGAGGTCAATGTATAGGACATGTACTTGTCTCTTCTCCAAAACTCACCATAATATCTCCCGCGGGACAGAATTAGAAGCCTTCTCCAAATCAATAAATATCATATGGAGGTTTTACCTTTTAGCTCTATAAATCTCCATTGTTCTCCTCAGTAAATGGATGGCTTAAATAGTTGAGAGACCTGGCATGAATCCGAATTGGTTTTCTTTTACTTTGAAAACTTGCCTCAACCTTCTTTCGATCACACCTTAGTGATCTAACTAACATAAATAAAATTCGACGAGAAATCCGGTGCATGTAGCACATTCTGCAAGTGCATGGACGACGTCAAAATGACTTTCCCAAGTCCAATAATGGGAGAATGAGCCCATTTGCAATAACAACTGATTTACCAGGGGGTATACATCCGTATGAAGTAACCTATGCACTGTCTCCAAACAAATGGTGGGTAGCACCAGAATTCAAGGTGCCCTCTATCATATCTGTCATGCTACAGCTGGTAGAATCATACTCTATACCCGAAGATCTCGAAGATGCTTTGGTAGAGGCTGCAACATCTGAAAGACCTGTAGCAGCTCCAGTAGCAGGAGTCAATTTCTCCCTCATGAGGGAAACAATATCATCTAACTTTTAAAATGGGGGTTCAAATTGCTTGGCTACACAAACATATGCGAGATAGCCATGCTTCTGATGACAAGTCTCCTCCGAATGACTAGGACAGATGGCAATGGGCGCATGGACCACGTTGACGTTCGCATCCTCTGCCACAAGGACAACATCCTCAGAATTGAGTAGGACCCCCCTTGTTGCGAGATGTAACCATCGCTGACGAGGTATGTATGGTGGTAAGGGGTGCGACAATGATCGTGTGGAGATGATTGTACTCCACCTCTATGGGAGGGATAGCTACATCAATTGGGTGTGTGATGCCACATACTTACGATCTAGAGTAACCAAAAAAACTCCAAACATCACGGCGTTCTTGTATGCCATCTGCTTCACAAACATGCCACAGATCAAGAAGTATAAGATATTTATAGGATGACCACTCTGTTTGGTCGTGAAGATGCCAAACTGCAACTAAAGAATCTTGGACTTGTTCTCCACATGTCTATATGTGACTGCTAGTATATCCTACAATGCCGTCGCAGTGGGATAATTCATGATATCATGGGCTATCTCCGTGACAAGAGCTCCGGAGAGACAAATACACTCTTATGCATCATATTGCTTCAATGAAGCACTCTCCAAAATCTTATCCATTAGATCCATCAATGTTAGGAGGTGCTCCTTGCTATTCCACTACATGAGGATCAGAACAGGGAAGGCTGTATCCCGATATATCGACGATATATCGCCGATATGTCCGATATCGGGTATCGACAGGCAAAAAAGGCGAGCTGAATCCCAATGTCGGCGATATGGCATCGATATATCGCCGATATATCGGTGATATATCGGTATCGACATGGTACCGATATCAATACCGATATCGATATGTCCTTCCATGGATCAGAAAGTGCATGTACTACAACTCATAGTTGGTCTCATCCATCTTAAAGATCGGAGTCGGACCCTTGAAGGCACCAGACGAAGAGAAGACATCGCCCTCACTCTCTGACGTGATAAAGAATAGGGACAGAGTGAGGAACACAACTGCAGACTAGACCGTTCTGAATGAGTTTACAAGATCATATAGAGGATTGGTTGTATCCGTAGACTCATAAAACCATCCCCTTCAATCCCAAATTCACGTGAGGACTTGAGGGCATTCTAGAATGTCTAAAATCACCCTTCTCTCGGATCGAAAAAGGACCCTAGAACATAAAAATCAGAACAAACCATGCCTGAGGCGATACAGGGGGCGCTCGAGGGCCTCAGCGGGAGTTTCCAGCGACATGGGCCCCCCTTGCGATGGCTCTAATGGCCCAAGGGGGCCTCAGCGGTGCTCAATAGGCCTTAGGGGGCCCTATCGGCGACACAGTAGGCACGATGGGTGCTGGTGCCGGTACTAGATTGAGGTTCTAACAGTGCTCAAGAATGAGAGGAAGAAGGGGCATTATGCTGGCAACTATATATAGGGGCATTATTGCTAGAGAAGAAACATTACTGCTAGAGAAGAAAATTCTCCTATGAAAGGTCTCTACACTATATAATTAATACATAGCAGCTTACAGACATCTTTATTGAAGAACTTCATCGAAAACAGATGCCTATTGCACCGAATCGGCTAAGCATGAAATGTATGCAGGACCTTCTTTTAAGAAAAGCTAAGAGAATAGCGAAGTGTTTTAATCTAGTTACTATATCATTGTTTTCCTAATTTAAAATTGATTCTCCCCGCTTACCTAGAATGGGAAAGGAAGCATCTACCAGATAAACCATTTTTTTTAAAAAAAAAGGAACAAAAACAGAACTACTGCTGAAGAACAAATCCAGGTTAATCCTATAATTTTCCATTTTGGAACGTGATCAATAACTAATAAGCATGCAAGAGTGCAGTAGAACACTTCAAATTGATATCCTGCTGAAGAAGTCGTTTCAGAACATGTTTTACAATTTGCAATAGAAAGTGCCTGAACTCCAACTCAGTAAGGTTTCAGGAAACAACCATCGAATGTTCCCGAACTCTAACTCAGTATAGGTCAACTTCAATTTGATAGGACTGGAACAATTTCAGCAAACTTAATGTTGAAGAGAATAGGTCGACTCCAACTCAGTAATACCAAGTTGATTTCAAGTAGATCAAACCATCGAATACCCTATACAAACGTATCTATAGTATTCAAAACATGTGAATGGAGAAGACCCATATTTATCCAACTTTAGACTTTCTCTTGTATCCTTGAAAGCAACTTGCCGGTGCAAAACTCAAGAAAGAACAAAAACAATGCTATACGTGCATTGGAAAAATAAAGAACTGGTTGACAAACATACCTTTTTACAATCAACAGATAATCAGAACCCTGCATTCTTGCACGACCACGTGATTGTATAAAACTACATACAGTTGGAGATGGGCCAAAACGAATAACTAAGTTGCAACTCAGTAATACCAAGTTGATTTCAAGTAGATCAAACCATCGAATACCCTATACAAATGTATCTATAGTATTCAAAACATGTGAATGGAGAAGACCCATATTTATCCAGCTTTAGACTTTCTCTTGTATCCTTGAAAGCAACTTGCCGGTGCAAAACTCAAGAAAGAACAAAAACAATGCTATACGTGCATTGGAAAAATAAAGAACTGATTGACAAACATACCTTTTTACAATCAACATATAATCAGAACCCTGCATTCTTGCTCGACCACGTGATTGTATAAAACTACATACAGTTGGAGATGGGTCAAAACGAATAACTAAGTTGCAACTCTGTACATCCAAACCCTCTTCAAGAACCTGGGTCGATACAATGATGTTGATCTGTAGAAAGATAGGGCCCAAATGAGGTATCCGGCACCAGGGTAGTTGGCCAGAAACATTATAAAAAGAGAACTCACCCTTCCAAGGCGAAAAGACTCTACTACGGATAGATGCTCATGGCGACTTTGTTATGCCATCCAGAATGATTTCCAACCAGGTAACTCATTTCCCACAAAGCTAATTGAGGAACAGTACAGAGAAGAGATTTGAGGACAATAGCAGTGACAACCCTCTCAACAAATATTATACACCGTATATTCTCCATGTCCCTAACAAAAAAAGTAAGACTTCAGTAAAATGCAACATCTCCTTCCCATGTACACATAAATGAGATATTAAAATCTTCTCAATCTCAAAATAAGGTAAAATAAATTTATGTGTAACATTATATGGTGATTCAAGGAATATTAATATTAAATTTGCCTTGCAGCATCTGGTAAAAAGCAGATTTAGGGTGCATTGCCATAATATTAGCAATGCTGTCAATCAAAGGGAAACTCCCAACAAAGAGATGTTGACAAGTTAAGGATCAAAATTTTGTGTGTGATAAGATGGGCAAAAAGGGCATCTATGCTCTAGCAAGAAAATGTTACTATATACATATAAAAACTTGGAATATCCTTTGTTGTAGCTCCTACAGGAGCATCTGCAGTGGGATGCAAGTGGGTGTTCATGGTGAAGCGTCGAGCAAATGGCAGCGTGGATCGCCAGAAGGTAAGGGTTGCACAGACACAGGACGGGCCCCTACATCAACTTGATGTGAATATATTAAACTATGGTGATTTACATGAGGAAGTCTACATTAAGTAGCCACCAAGGTTCTCTTCTTAGGGGGAGTGTTAGAAGGTTTGCAAACTTCATAATGTTATCTATGGACTTAAGCAGATTCCAAGACCATAGTTTCAAAAGAATCCGGATTAGGTGGAGCAATAGGGATATGTGAGATTGACAACAGATAACGCACCGTTAGGTCATAGGTACTAGAGAGGTCTCAGATCACTAAATAACTTCTCTCCAAGACGTGCATGGCAGATTGCAGGCCTGCCATACTCCCATAGTATAGAGCATGAAATTATAAGATGATGACACTGAGGAGGTAGACAAGAGCTGGTACAAGGATCTCGTTGGGAAGCTCCTATACTTGGCCATCACTAGGACATATACATATTTCTTTATGTTCAAAAAAAGGGGAGATACATTATGGTATCCGCCCCAGAAATATTAATAAAGAAAATGGAGTAAATACTTATGGAAGCCAAGATTTACATAGAATCTTAGCATGAATAAATACATTTTCGAAAAAACGATCACCGACAAAGATTATATCATTTCTAGCTAACCAAATGGACCATAAAGTGGCATTCGGTTGAAAAAGCTCATCACACAGCCTATATCTTTCAGCATTGAGAGATACCCAAAAAGACTCAAGGCTCTATGTATTCAGCCAAGTTAGTCTAGTATCTTGCTAGATGGGAGAAGTTCTATGGCAACGGAAGAAGAGGTGTTCAATGGATTCCCTCTTAGTGTTTTAGAGAAGACAAAGATCCGTAACACCAGTGAACAGTCTAGAGCATCGATCCCAAGTAACTGTTGGTGGAAACGGGTAAAACAGTTTATTCCTTAGAACCCTAGGCTCCCTTATATAGAGAGAACCTATGGGTAAATTACATAAGAGTCCAGAAGAAAAAAAGAAAATATGAAACGATACAGAATAACATAACAGAATATAAATCTCTACACTCCCCCTCAAGATGGAGCATAGATGTCAATCATGCTCAGCTTGGAAGAACATCTCTAAAAGGGTCCTCTGAGCAATGGCTTGGTAAATATGTCAGCAGTCTGATCCTCTGAACTAATGTGTGAAGTAGAGATCAAGCACTTCTGGATCATATCTCTATTGTAGTGGCAGTCTACTTCGATATGATTTGTTCTTTCGTGAAATGCTGGATTGTTGGAAATAAACAAAGCCGCTTGATTGTCACACTGAAGCTGCATGGGTAAAGGTAATACGGCTCAAACCCACATCATCTCCGTGCTCGCTTGCGCCATGGCCCTATACTCATGTTCAGCGCTAGACCTCGCCACAATAGTTTGATTCTTGCTTTTCCAAGAAACCAGAGAGCTCCCCATAAAAATGGCAAAGCCTAAAGTAGACTTACGATCCATAGGACACCCTGCATAATCCGCGTCTGCACAAGCTGAAATAGATAAATCTGTGTTATTTCTAAACAGCAACCCTGAGCCTGGAGAAGACTTTTAGATACCTCAGTATCATGTATATGGCATCCATACGAACTTGTCTTGGTTGCTCCATAAATTAACTCTCCCAACTTACTGCAAAAGCAATATCGGGTTGAGTTATGTTGATATAAAGAAGCTTACCCACCATCACTCTATATCTTCACCTGTCCACTTCTTCAGTATCATTGTCATACAGTTTCATACTTGGATCCATAGGAGTGCTCGATGGTCTACATCCAACCATGTATGTTTCAACCAGAAAATCTGTAATATATTTCCTTCGGGTCATCACCAGACCCTGCGCATTCCTGGCAAATTCCAACCCCAGAAAATACCTTAGGGTACCAAGATCCTTCGGGACAAACTAATGGCCCAAGAATACTTTTGCCATCTCTATTCCCTGAACGTCATCTCCTGTAACCAGAATATCATCAACATATACCATGATCACAACCGTACCTCTAGAAGTCTTCTGAATGAATAACGAGTGATCTGCATTAGATCTTTTGAATCCCTGTCGTTCAATTAGGTGGGAAAGATTTCGGAACCACGCCCTTGGACTCTGTTTAAAGCCATATATCACCTTGTGAAGTCTATACACCATATGATTCTCCCCCTCAGTAGTAAACCCCGGTGGCTGTTGCATGTAGACATCCTCATGCATGGTATTTAGCTGTAACCCCTCTTGCAACAAGTCTTGCCTTGTACCGATCAAAACTGCCTTATGCATGGTATTTAACAGTGAACACCCATTTGCAGCTAACAATAGATGCGCCAAATGGAGCGGTAACGAGGCTCCATGTACCACGGGACTGTAAAGTATGCATTTCTTCTTCCATAGCCAATCTCCAACAGTCAATCTTCATAGCCTCACGATAAGTCCATGGTATATCCACCAAAGACAAAGCCGTAGCAAACCTCTGAAAGTGACCAGTGATACGGTGAAAGGAAACATGAGAAGCAAATGGATAAGATGCGCAAGTCTGTTTCTGCTTCCGAATAGCAATAGGGACATCAAGGTCATCGTCCACTGTACTCGATGGTGCATACCCCTCCTGCAACGAAGAATCCTGCACATGCACATTATCTGACCCATCATTAGTAATAGCATCTGAACATACCTGAGGCGTGATGTCTGAGCAGGACCTGACCGACGTGTATAGAATTTAGGTAATGGTGGGATAGGTGGTTGTGGAGGTGGTGGTGGTGGCAGCGTGACAACTAGAATTGGATTGGACGCAGACGGACTCAGACTAGGAGGAGGAACATAGACATCATCGTTGAATGGGGAAGAGACCAACCTGTCACATGCAGAGGAGAAGTGCATAACAGACTCAAAAAATGTGACGTCAGCACTGACAAAATATTTCTTATTTATGGGGTCATAACAACGATAACCCTTCTGAGTCCTGGAGTAACCTACAAAGACATACTTGACGGCTCTAGGAGAGAGTTTGCCAAGTCCAGGAGACAAGTGGTGAACAAAGACAACAGCACTAAAGACACGAGGAGTAAGTGAAAATAATTCCTTATCAGGGAAAATAACGGAAAGAGGAGATTTCCCACCAAGAACAGAGGACGGCATGCGATTGACCAGGTAGCAGGCTGTAAGGAAAGCATCCCCCCAAAAGGTGATAGGCGCACAACTATGGATTAGCAGGGTTCGAGTGATATCAAGAAGGTGACGATGTTTTCTCTCTGTCACTCCATTCTGTTGAGATGTGTAAGCACAGGTGGTTTGGTGAATAATACCTTTGGACAAAAGAAACTGGGAGAGAGAACGAGTACAGAATTCCAATGCATTATCCGAACAAACATATTTGACAGTAGAAGAAAAAACATTCTGCACTTCACTGACAAGATTTTTAATAACATGCCCTGCTTCGGATTTTTTTAAAAGAAAAACCCAAGATACACGAGAAAAGACATCAACAACAACTAGATAGAACATGTGTCCCCGATGATCAGGTACACGACTCGGACCCCAAATATTAATATGAAACAACTCAAATGAAATGACGAACTCTGACGACTAAGGAAGCTAGAACGATGATGCTTTCCCAACTGACAAGCTTCACAATGAAATGACGAACTCGGAGAGATCTGAGGCAAGAGATGTCGCATTTTCTGGAGCGGGAGGTGACCAAAGCGAAGATGCCAGGTGTACGGAAAGACTGATTCGGCTGAATGGGAAGAGACGCCAGCATATGAACTCCAGACCAGACTATAGAGATCATTCTGCTCAGAGCCACAACCAATCACCATGCATGTTAGTACGTCCTGAAAAATGAGAGATGATGGGTCAAATATAGCGCGACAGTGCAAATCCTTCATAATCTGACTAATGGATAATAAATTCAGGGAAAACTCAGGAGCATTTAGATCATTCAGAAAATGCACAGAAGGTGACAAGGTGATCTCCCCCTGTCCAACGATGGGGGAATGAGTCCCATCAGCTATGAACACTAAGCGTCCAGGTGAGATGTCCCTGTATGACTCAAGTCTATCTCTGTCACGACAGAGGTGATGGGTGGTGCCAGAATCCATAATCCAATCTAAGAGATCATGACAAGATGTAAAGGCAGTAGCACTACCTGAGGTACTGGCAGCGCCAAAAGTACTGGCAGAAGCTGTAGCGACAACATCTGAAGATCCACCTGGAGAATCAGTAGAAGATTGAGGCATAATATCACGCAGAGGCGCACAAGCTCTTCGAACCGGTCATCTGTAGTCGAAGCCGACTGAGATGTAACATGCTCGGCTACACGCGTCGATGCTGGAAACCCATGCTTAGAGTAGCATGTATCCTCTGATTGACATGTGCAATGTCAGAAAGAACACGGCTGGCGAAAACGACCTCCTCGGCCACGAGGTCCACGTCCACGAAAGGAAGACTGACCATCTCTCCCTCGCGATACAGCCATCGCCGACGGGGGTGGAGTAGATGTGCTGGAAGAAACAGAGATGCGATTGAGCCTTCGGTAAACTTCCTCCATAGGAGGAATAGTAGCATTGGCAAGTATCTGAGAGCGGGTTGCCTCATACTCAGGATCAAGTGCAGCTAGTAGTACGCCCACCATGGTAGCATTCCGGAAGGTCTTCTGCTGCTCTGGAGTCGCCGTGAGTGGTATAGTGCTATATAGTTTCTCAAACATCCCCCACAGGGACGTGTACAAAGAGAGAAGCGGCTGCACATTCTGCTTCATTGTAAAAATATCATGCTGGAGCTGTAACATCTTGGTCTCGTTCTGCACCTGTGAAAATGTGGCAGCCAGAATATCCCACATGGCCTTGGCGGTGGGCTGATGGAGGACATCATTAGCAATCTCCATGGACAGTGTTCCTGATAGCCAAACCTTGGCATAAGAATCATCGACCTCTCAGAAGGCATAGATCCCAGTCTTCTCTGCCGGCTCATCCACGGTAAGTATATGCTTCTTACTGTTCGACTTCATGAGACTCATGAACTGCATCGCCCTGAGCACATAGTTCGTCCCATCCATCTTGACTATTGGAGCTGGACCTTCGAATGCGCCTATGGAGGGCATATCGACTTTACATTCTGACATATTGCCGGAGACGAAAATTAGGGATTGTAGACAAGAAACCGGTGTCTACATAAACTTGATAGGTTTTGAGTGCATATGTAGACTTTTATGCACTCAAATCCATTACGAGATAGTGGCCGACCACGGGGGGAGTGGGGTGGCGGGACTGGAAGGTACCGCCGGAAGGGAGGAGCGGCGGAAGGGGCCGGTTGGAAGGAGCGCCGGGAGCTGGAAAGGGCCTGCGGGTTGGAAGCGTCGGGGGCTTAACAGGAGCGCCGACGGCGGGGAAGAGTGGTGGCGGCGTGATGAGTGGGCGGCACCGCCGAGAGAGAGAGGGGGGGCGACGGTGGGATGAGGGTTAGGGTTTTGGCTCTGATACCATGTTGGTGGAAATGAGTAAAACTGTTTATTCCATGGAACCCTAGGCTCCCTTATATAGAGAGAACCCATGGGTAATTACATAAGAGTCCAGAAGAAAAATAGAAAATATGAAACGGTACATAATAACATAATATAACATAATATAAATCTCTACAGTAACCAAATGAAGACACACATTCTACAATGTAATTTCAACTACCAGATAAGCTCACAGTCACAGACAATGATGGCATCAAATATCATCGACGGTGTATTAACAGACTTTGTAGAGATAATTCTAGGGTTTATGTGTTTTTCTGTTATGCTTATTATTCCTTGTTCCATCATGCATAATTCACGCATATGCTTTCTTTATATAAGAGAGCCCAGGGTTCTTTGGAATAAACATCTTCTTCTTTTCTTCCAACATGGTATCAGAGCCACCAAAACCCTCGCCGCCCCCTTCCCTCCTCCCGCTGGCGCCGCCATACTCTCTCCCTCATCTCTTCGGCTCCCCACCCTCCCATCCTCCCGCCGCCTCTTCCCCACCCCCTTCCGCCACCCCACCTGCCCCTCCCCCTCTTCCGTAGCCCACCCTCCCGTCGCCCCTCCTCCTCCCACCATCTAGTCGTCGACACCGCCCCCCAACACCTCTCTACCCAGCGCCTCCACCGGCTCCTTCTCACTCTCGTTACTCATGGATTTGAGTGCATAAGTCTACATACGCACTCAAATCCTTGGATGTTTTTGTAGACATTTATTTCTTGCATAAGTCTCCGGCATCAATGTCAGAAAACAAAGTCGACATGCCCTCCAACGGCACTTTCAAAGGTCCAACGTCAATAGTCAAGATGGATGGGACGAATTACGAGCTCTGAGCGATGCAGTTTATGACTCTCATGAAGTTCAATGGTAAGAAGCACATTCTTACCAAAGATGAGCCGATCGAGAAGACTTGGGCTTATGCCTAGTGGGAGGCTGATGATTCGCATGCCAAGGTCTGGCTTTCGGGCACACTGACAATGGAGATTGCTAATGATGTACTCCATCATCCCACTGCTAAGGCAATGTGGGACATCCTTTCTGCGACAAACTCGCAGATGAGAAATGAGACCAAGATCCTCCAACTTCAGCATGATATATTTACGGCCAAGCAGAATGTCTGGCCTCTGCATTCGTTATATACATCCTTGGGAGGGATGTTTGAGAAGCTCTACATCATCATTCCCCATACGACGACCCCGGAGCAGCAAAAGACGTTCTGAAATGCGACAATAGTGTGTGTCTTACTTGCGGCACTTTCGAGGTGGACGCTTTCGACAGCAATGCACCTCCTGTCATCTCCCGGGTCATATGAAGGATACAGGCTATTCTAAGCATGGTTATCGTGCATCACCCAGTGTAGCCGAGCACGATGTGCCTGCACAGCCATCTACTTCAGACCAGCGATTTGAGGAGCTTGTCGCCAGACTCCGAGATATCATGCCTCCTGCCACTACTGACTCTCCATGAGGTCACTTGGACATAGCAGCTTCAGCTTCTGCCAGTACGTCAACCCCAGCTAGCACATCAGGTAGTGCCTATGCCTTTACATAATGTCATAGTTCCGATGTTTCAGAATGGATTATGGATTTCGGCGCGACACATCATCTTTGGCGAGACAAAGATGAGTTTACATCATACAGGGAGATTCCGCCAGGTCGATCAGTAGTGATAGCAGATGGGACTCATTCCCCCATCATTGGACAGAGGGAGATTAGTTTGACACCCTCTATGCATCTACAGAATGTCTTGCATGCTCCAGATTTTTCAATGAACTTGCAATCTATCAGTCAGATTGCACTGTCGTATTTTTGACCCATCATCTCTTCTTTTTCAGGACATTCTCACGGGCAAGTTGATGATTTCTCTAGATTGTCATGGGTGTTTTTATTAAAGAATAAATCTGAAGCAAGCGATGTAATCAAAAATCTTATAAACGAAGTTCAGAATGTTTTTTCTTCTAAAGTGAAAATTGTGCGTACAGATAATGCATTGGAATTTTGCATTCGTGCTCTTTCACAATACTTCTTGTCTCGTGGCATTATTCATCAAACGACATGTGCTTACAAGTCTCAACAAAACGGTGTTGTAGAGAGAAAACATCGTCATCTTCTTGATATCACTCGGACCATATTCAGAGTTGTGCTCATGTGTCTTTTTGGGGTGACATTGTCCATAGTGTTATCTGGTGAATCGTATGCCCTCCTCCGTCTTGGGTGAGAAAGTTCCTCTGTTAGTTGTCTTTCCTGACAAGGAATTGTTCTCTCTAACTCCTCGTGTCTTTGGCTCAGTTGCTTTCGTTCATCAACTCACTCCAGACTTGACAAGCTCTCACCCAGGGTTGTCAAGTGTGTGTTTCTTGGGTCCTCTCGTACTCAAAAGGGTTACATATGCTATGACCCTGTGAACAAGAGATATTATGTCAGTACCGATGCCACCTTCTTTGAGTCTGTGATGTATTTTTCACCTACAGGTCACAGGTTGACTTCGCCTACTACTGATGATGAGACTTATGTTTCACATCCTCCTCTGCGTTTGTCGGTTCACCTACCAACTCCTATTGTTCCACCACCGTCACCACCACCACCACCTCAATAACCAACAGTACCACCTTTACCGAACTTTTACACCCGTCGTTCGATCCCTGCTCACGGAAGTCGTCAAACATCCACCACGCCCCAGGTATGTCCAGGTGATATAACTAACGATGGGACAGAAAATGTGCACATGCAGGGATCTTTGCGGGAAAATAACATATCGGTTGGTACTGCAGATGACTTGGATGTACCTATTGCCTTAAGGAAGCAGAAGCGGACGAGTACATCCTATCTACTTGCTTCACAGGTTTCATTTCATCGCCTTACTGGTGATTTTCAGAGGTTTGTTGTGGCCTTATCTACCGTGGAGATACCACGGAATTATGAGGATGCATTGAAGGATAGCTGTTGGCGTTTAGCCATGGAGGGGGAAAAGGTTGCTCTGCTGTCTCGTGGTACATGGAGCTTGGTTGCTGCTCCCCAAGGATCTTCTGTTGTCAGTTGTAAATGGGAATTTACTGTCAAATATCATGAGGATGGCAGCCTTTATCATTACAAAGCAAGGCTAGTGGCACGTCAATTCACTCAAACCTATGGTGTGGATTATATGGACACATTTTCTACTGTTGCACGTCATTCCATTCTACGTGTCCTTCTTTCAGTTGCAGTGGTACATGATTGGCCCTTATTCCAGCTTGATGTTAAGAATGCCTTTTTATATGGGGACCTGTAGGAAGAAGTCTACATGCAACAACCTCCTAGGTTTGCTGCTAAGGGGGGGTGTCAGATGGTGTGTAGACTTCAGAAGGCCATATAAGGTCTTAAAAAAAGCCCACGAGGATGGTTTCAGAAGCTTTTAGACTTAATCCAAAAGCAAGGGTTCAAGAGATCAAATGTTGATCATTCTTTGTTTGTCCAGAAGACTCCCAGAGGTACAGTTGTTATCATGGTATATGTTGATGATATACTTGTTACGGGAGATGATAGGCGGGGGCTAAAGATGGCAAAAGCATTTCTAGGCCATCAATTTGTGACTAAGGATCTTGGTACTCTACGATATTTTCTAGGGTTGGAATTTGCTAGGAATGCGCAAGGTCTTGTGATGACCCAAAGGAAGTATATTACAGATATGCTTGTTGAGACGGGCATGATCGGCTATCGAGCCTCGACTACTCTCATGGACCCTAGCACAAAGTTATATGAATATGATACAGAGGAGGTTGACAAGAGAAGATATAGAGAAATGGTGGGAAAGCTTCTCTATATTACTATTACTAGACCTGACAGTGCTTGTGTTGTCATATGGAACAACCCAGACAAGTACATATGGATGCCATACATATGATACAGACAAATTTAAAACAGTCTCCAGGTGCAAGACTTTTGTTCAGTAAAGAAACAAAACTCTCTATTTCTGCATGTGCCGAAGCGGATTATGTAGGATGTCCTAGGGATCGGAAATCTACTTCTGGTTTTGCAGTGTTTGTTGGAAGTTCCTTGGTTTCTTGGAAAAGCAAGAAACAGACAGTGGTAGCTAGATCTTGTGTAGAATCTGACTACAAGGCCAAGGCATAGGCAAGCACGGAGATGATGTGGGTTCGAGCAGTATTAGAAGATCTGTAAATAAATGTACCTCTACCCATGCAATTACATTGTGACAATCAAGCAATACTCTTTATTGTTACTAATCATGCATTTTATGAAAGAACAAAGCCTAGATATGATTCAAAAAGGCTGCATTTCTTCTTCCCATGTCAGTTCAGAAGAGCAAACTGCAGACATCTTTACCAAGCCATTGCTCAGAGGGTCGTTTCATAAATGTTCTTCCAAGCCGAGCAAGATAGATATCCATCTTGAGGGGGAGTGTAGAGATATTTCTAGAGTTCGTGTTTTTATGTTATGCATATTTTTCCTTGTTCCATATTATGTAATTTACCCATAGGCTTTCTCTAAATAAGAGAGCCTAGGGCTCTCATGAATAAACATCTTCTTTTCTTCCAACAAACTTGTAAGCGCGTAATAGCACGAGTCTGACTTGTGGTTAAATGCGTTGTCGGTGTAGAGAACCGCAGAGAGGGATCCGCATTGATCAAACAAAGATCGATAAAATAGGAGAAAGAGAAAAGTGAATTAAATAAAGCGGCTTCTCTCCTTTTATATCTTACACTATTTATTTTACCAGGTAAGTGTGTTTGGGTCGAACTCAAGGAGGTAGAATATTAAAACCTCGACTTTTGATTTAAGAAAGAAATCTCGAAAAATATCCTCTTTATTCTTGATTTTACAAAGAAAGAATTAAAAAAATCGGCTCAAACTAACTCACGATTGCAAAAATCAAAACGACACAACAAAGTAATGAAAAATCGTGGAAAAATACTAGAAAAGTGTCTTGGGTAGTTATAAGTCTACCCTAAAAAAATCGCGGGAAAATACGAAAAAATCAAGGTCCAAACTGTCCCAACAAGCAAGGGGTATAACTACAAAGAAAGTTCAATGGTTTATTACAAAACGAACCATGTGGGGGACTAAACTGCAAAGAAAATAAAGGTTATTACATTTAGGTCCCTGCACGGGGACCTAAATGTATCTGGAAACTTCTGGAGCGGAGTTGAACTCTGGATCTTGGCTGGCTTAATATGCAATTTTTCTACCCCCTTCGATCTGAACGGCTGTGATTAGATTGAATCATGCGATCTGGGCCGTCCGTGGCGGGACACGTGTCGCCAGACTGAAGCGCCTGACGTTCTTGGATGTTCTTCCCCAATTCTGTTACGTCGCGGCGGCGCTTCCTTCTCCGATTTACCTACGGCGATCGTCGACGGTCTGGGGCCTCCGGCAGGGATAGAGGGGTGACTCCTTCACCCCGCGAGCTCGCATGCGGTGGAGCACGGTCGGCGGTGGTCGAGACTTGAAGATATCCGCCGACGAAAGTGGCGGTTCAGGCGGAACCTGGAAGTGGAATGAAGGCGATGAAGCTTTGAACTTCTGGGATCTTTGATGCTCCAGCTAACGTTCTAATGGCTCCCAATGAAGGATGGACCTTTAATTATCATTTATGTGCTTGATTTGCGGAGAAATCGGCCAAGATGTTATGGATTTGCAAGTTATATATGGTTTCTAGAAAATAAGAGGGAAGTGAAAAGGGAAGAGATATGAGGCGATTTTGAATGAATCCGAAATGATTTTAAGGTGTGATTTAGGAGTGCATCTAAGATGGAGATTAAAGGTTCCTAATTACACGATTAAAATGTCTAATCACTGCACGAGAATCGAGTAAAAAATTGTGAAAATGATGAAGGAAATACCTGTGAATAGGAGGTGTATGACCTCTAGGTGATGCTCGACAGGCGGTACACCGGAGCTCGACACAGCGGCAATGGCTAAGATGCAAGGCCGATCTGCCTTGGAACGTCTCCTCCGACGTTCCTCCTTCCACGTGGGGCTACTATTGGGTGTTGTCACCTCCGTAATTCGTCGGAACGAGGCTAGGAAAGTAGGTGGTCGGCCACTGGAACAGGAAGGTTCAGGGATGGTTAGGAGAGTTAGTTGCGACGAGGCAACTTTAGAGCATATCATAGGTGAATTGATAGGAGGTTAGGTGGTGATCAAGGGTAGGCGTGTATTAGGGAAGTTAGGAGATGGCAATGAAGGGTTTGGATTGACTAAAGAAGTTAGTAACGGCGCGGGATAAATTGGTGAATAGCGGGCGTTGGAACAGAACGCTAACTGAAGGTTCTAGAGGAAGAAGAACCAGGTGCTGATACGTGTTAGCACCTGGTTGGCCAGATGTAATAAATACAATATAAATTAAGTAATAAATAGTAAATAATGTTATTTTAAATAGGTATCAAAATGAAAAGTATAATTAATTAAATTATCTAAATTATGTATAATTACTTTTTATAAATAATAAATATTGTATGAAATATAAATATTATATTAATACATAGGTATAAATAAAAAAAGTGCTAAGCCTTCTCCCACTATAAGTAGGGTCGGCTACATAGGTATAAATAATACTTAATAAATAGGTTTGGGATTTTTAACTCACTAAATAATATTTACATATCAATTTTATATTTTCTAAATTATTAGAATGATAAATAAGGTCTTTGTGAATTTTTGAAGATTTTAATAAATTAATTTAGATATATTAATGTATACGGGTAAAGGTTATGTAGTTCAATTTCATCTATAAATTAGGGTTTTGGATTTTATTAAGATAATAAATAAGCTCCAAAAATTCTGAAATAAATCATGGTGAAAATACAAGACCATGAAAATAATTAAAAATTATAAAATTAATAAAACTATAAATAGTGTGTTTAAAATAAAATAAATAGCCAAGAAACCCCATTGTCATTAGGTCCCAAACCCGACTTTTTGCAAACGGACTCCGATTTTAATGAAATCACCTACATTAATTAGATAATATTATTTTATGAACTTTAAATGTGAGTAGAGTGAAATTGGCGTTCGTATGAGAAAGTTATGATGTTCCGAAGTTGAGAATATGACAATTTAAAAGTTAAATTTCTTGGCATATATACAAGATAATATTTTTAAGTTATTTTTATATTTTTATATACATTTTTAGAAATAATTAGGAAAAGAGTTTGGTGAAGAATATGCACATATGAATTAATTAAAAATCAATGAAGATTTGATACTTATTTGATAAATAATGAAGAATGTGTGGAGTGTATCTTTAATTATTTTTAAGATTTTATTTCCTTATCTCCCCCTACTTGTTTGTTTGTCAACCAATCCATGCTGACTTTGTCACGGGGATTAGGTTATATAAATATATCAAGCAGCTATATTTATATTTTATAAGTCATATTGTACATATATATACATATTTACAATATGTCTTCCTTTCTTTATTTTTGTTCTTTTATTTATTTATAAGTTTTTGATGCATAAAAGTGCATTTTTATTCATGAATGGGGTTTTGATAAAAGATGAAAATTAATGGATATTTACATGTATTTGTTAAGTGTTTTAAGACAAAATACGACAGAAATGTTAATGAATCATGGATTCATCAGCGCGTCTCACCGAAAAATCTCCATCTCTCCACTTCCAATGGTCTCTTCCCTTGGAAGGCCCGTGGTATGGCTTAGCGAGTCTAAAGAAGCAAAAAATTCTCCAAGCATTGGTCCAAAAATCAGTATGGAAAGTGAGCATCCATACCCGCTGATGAATCTGTGATTCATCATCTCAATATATTAATCATAGCAAAATCCCTGAGTAAAATCTCAAATAAATGTTCATAAAATCAATAAATTAACAAAATGACTCTTATAAATAAAATACACTCATTATTGTCTATTATATTGTACAAAAAAATTAACAATAAAAAGCCGCAAAATAAAGGAGTTTTTCACCTGTAAATAGCTCAAAACTTCATGTTTTTTTAATAATTTCATATCAACTCCTTTTTAACAAATTCTTTCTCTGACTTGTTCATAAAAATGTATTTAAAAATACAAAAATATAAAATAAATTTCATCTCAAATAAATGCTTCTAGATCCCAACGAGAAAAAGCCGTAAAGTCCAAATTCCCGGCTAAATTCCCGCTCGGTATGAATTCTAAATTCAGCAAACTCACTTTTAATGTTTAAGTTAGAAAATTATCTATCCAACGAAAGTGGTTTTCATTAAAATTGAAGCTCATTTGCAAAATATGGATTTTGGAACGTAGGTGTACATTGTATAAAATGTAAATATTCACTCTTTCATCATTTTTTATTTTATTTTTTCTTAATCACTAAAAAAACATTTTTGTGTTGTAATTTAATTCAAGCATTTTATTTTATTTTTATGTTGTAAATATCTATTATTAAAAATACAAAAAAAATAAAATTGGAAAAGTAAAAAATGTACATATTGCGGGATTACTTTTGTAAATTCGCCACTTTTTTTATTATATTGTATTTTAGTAACCAACTTTTTCTCTTTTATTTCCTTTTTCCCCTCTCTCTAGACTAACTTCCCTCTTCTTTTCATTTTACCACCAACTCCCATTCCACCCCATATTCTTCATCTAACCTCTCATTCAACTCCACACACTTCATCTAACCTCCATTAAATTCCACCGCCGTTCCAACCTCCCTTTCCCTTCTCTTTTTATTCATCTCCCCATCCACATTTTTCGCCATCTGTCGTTCTAATAGAAAAAGGAGAGAGCTTGGAGTGTTTTGCTGGCGACATCGGCTAAGCATCCTCCTCAAGCGACGACCTCCTTTAGGTGAGATCCGCGGTGGCTACCATCTCCGCATCACGAGCTTCCCATTGAGCTCGCATAGCTTCTTCGATTTTTATTTCGCCAATCGGATCAAGGCGACGACAGGAGTCTAGCGTAGCTGCACCACAAATCCGGCGAAGATTCAGGTAAGTATTTCCTCTAATTTCCCTTCTTTTATTTTATCTAATATTTTGCTTCCTTTTTGTTTCACACCATCAATTTTGTATCACACCCACTCCATCATCACCATCATCCACCTCCATCATCCTCTTCACCATTTTTTATATACTTATTTCCAATTTTTTTAAAAAAAATAAAATCACAAAAAAATATAAAATGGGCAGGGGAAGCAGTTGTGTCAGCCGTCGCTGCCCCCCCTGCAGCCACGGCAGGCGGCGCCCCTGCTAGCCGCCGCCCCGCAGCTGGTCGACACCCGCCTCCACCGCTCGCCAAACGGCGGATGCGCTTGCGGCCCACAACCGCCCTCTCGCCAGCAGCTCGCCCTGACACCGCTCAACGGCGGACCATCCCCCTCCTCGCCGCGCAGCCCCGTCGCCCCCAGCGTCCCCTCTCGCCAGCCCACGAGCAGCCGCGCGCGGCCCGCGCACCGCGACGCCGCCCATGCACCCTAACCTCCTCCTGTTGAAGAAGAAGATTCTTCTTTGTTCGATTTTTTAATTGGTGAAATTGCATTTCAATTTTGTTAAGTTTATGTAATTACAAACGCGTCCTTGTATATTGTTTGTGTTGTTCAAGTTTATTTCTGTATTGCACTGACAACCTTATACTTTCACTTTAATTTGGATATCCATTTCGCATCAGTTTATTCAATGAAAAATAACATGATATTGAGAAACTAGTTGTCCACCATTTTCATATTTATTTGGACTTCTGTAAGATATTGTGAATTAATTAAAATTGTTCAAGTGAAATTTTGCATACTTTACCCAATTTGAGCTCTAAAATTCATATTTCACTCACGGTTGCACCAAAAATTCCACAAAAATCAGAACTGAGGTTTTGAAATGTGATTCAATTAGTGTTCAAATTTCATATTAATTGGAGTTATTGTGTGCCTTAAATTAATTGTAAAGTGCTTTTCGTAATTGATTTTTATTTAAATCTACAATCTTTTTTCTGCGATATTCCAACTCTCATTGATTCCTTATATAAATAGAATCTTGAGATAATTCCCACACTGGCTAATTTGTTAATGTGGCTTTATTAGAAATTAATTACTTGTAGTCACTCTGTTTCTATTAAAAAATCCAGAAAAACATATTTGTCTAAAATTACCAAAAAAATTATTGTAGCATCATCGCATCATGTTTGAATTCCAGTATTTTTGACAAAAATTTTCATTCTGTTTGCGTGAAAAATTGTGAAAAAATCAATAAAAAGTGTGCATTTTTCATTGTTGCATTTTGATTCCTAAAATTCCAAAAAATGTCTTGCATTCATCAATGGATTAGGGTTCTAGGAAAAATATAATTTGCCTAAATTGAACTGATTTCCTAATAAAATTAATTTGGCTAAGTTGTGTCTTTTCCTATTAACTTAATTCACCTGCGTTTTGCTTTCGCATTCTTTTTGTGTAAAAAATACAAAAAAAAAACCGTGTGGAAACCTAGACCTAAGTTTTTGAATTAACCCGACGTTGTTCCTTTACCTCCCTGTATTCGACCTCGGACTTGCCCGGGATATAAATTGAAGCCGAGACACTCTTCACGGAGATCCTTTCTAGGTTCTGAACGATTCGCTAAGTACTCGAATTACAACGAGTGCAAATTAAATCACGTGCTTAGCGCCTAGCGGAACGATCATTTGTTGTGTTCTAGATCCTAAGTATAGGGGGGTGAGTAACCCGATTTGCCCCGTCTCTTCTTTTTATTTTCTTTTTGCATATTCTTTCTCATTCTCATCAGTCCCCCATTCTTGTGTTCTTTCCAATACTGAGGCTGACCGGAGACAAAATATAGTGGGGCAATGCTCGTTGTGTATTATCCACACTCTTATATTTTCACTTCTATTCTTTTCACCCACATATACTTAGTACGAGCTATGGCTTTTTGTCACCTAGCGCCATGAGGACATAGCACATGCTAAGTATACGGGGGTTTGTATATATTACATATATACTTTACCTATAGCTCGTACTTTGACTTGTTTTTAATTAAAATAAGGGGTGATGGGTAAAATATTGTAAATAAGAGATATAACAAAAAAATCATTAAAAAAACTTTTTCAAAAAAAACTTCTCCTTTTTCAAAAAAAAAAGAAGGTTTAAAAAAAGGCAAAAAAATATTTTCAAAAATGTTTTCTCTTATTAAAAAAGAACTTTTCAAAAAAATTTCTCTTTCTTTTCAAAAAAAACTTTCAATTTTTTCCTTTTCTTTTTCTTTTAAAAAAATGTGTGTCCTTTTTTATTTACCTTTCTCTTAAAAACTTTTGAAAAAAAAAAGAAAAAATCATTTTCAAAAATTTTTTTCTTTTCCTTTCTTTTTCAAAAAAAATCACAAAAATCAAAATCACAGAAAAAAACTAACCAATATGTTGGTTTAGTCCCTGAAACTTCACATTCACACAAGACTTGTGATGTTCAAGATCACTTGGTTTATTAGGTCTTGAAATTTTGAGTTAACCAGCCTTAATCATTAGGGTCTTCGACTTAATTATTCACATTTCTCTACTTTGAAAGATTGGTGTGCTATATTGCACGCTTAGTCTCTACCATAAGAATATGATCAACGCCTCACATACACGACTGCACTTATGATGAGATGAGTTGAAATTTCACTTGAGGAACTGGGATGAGGGATATGAGTTTGGACCTGATTTAATGATGCTCGAGGATAGGATAAAATAATTGAAGACTCCATAAAATCTGAGTGTCAGCACCTTTAGCCAGTATGAGAACATGGTTCTTGTAAATCTCTTGACATTTACCTAAGTGCCAGGATGTGATAAAATATAAAAAATTTTGATCAGTATGCGCCAACTCTTGGTAAAAGCAATGGAGCTAGACAAAAATAAAACAAAGAAATATCAAATGTTAAAAAAGCTCACCCTACAAGTCAAATATCAAAAGAGCTTCCACCAAAGGAAGATCGCTCCCAACCATTTCAAAGTGTCGACTTGGACCACCGCTATTAGGACCAGGATTCGGACTAGCACCAAAAAAGGGTTCTAAATCGTAAATGCTACAAGTCTGGGTGTAGAAGGTATATTAGATACTCAAAAAAGGCACACCCGGGTATACTCCCAGGAAAACAAGTGCAGACGACTCCAACCTCTCTTGACGGACATACAGATCAATAACAAAAAAATGCGTTGAGTTAATAAGGCACTCGAGAGGATCCTTGTTCCAATGACGGAAAGAAGAAAGGACACAATCATATGCCCTCCATCAACTGGCCATCCATCTATACTTTCAAGTTTGACAACAAAAGAGACGGTGGATTGGACGCAAGAAATGGTTTATTCTCTAGTGTTGAGGATTGGGCTCATAGGAGAGTCTCTTGGACTGGAACCCTGGGTAACGATTCGACTCTACTCTTGTAAAAGAAGTCAACACTTATGTCATATACCTACTATATATGTATACAGAGAGAGTCATATGATTAGGGAAATTGGATACCTTTTGACTAGAGCTTAGTTCAGCTTAGAATTTTAGGATCTCTAAGACCAAGAGTTCTTGAACGGATCAAGTCTTGTATTCGCATGCACAGTCAGGGGTTATTCCAACTTATTCATTCTTTATTTGCTCGAGGACTAGCAAAGTTTAAGTATAGGGGGTGATGAATCTGTGATTTATCATCTCAATACACTAATCTTAGCAAAATCCATGAGTAAAATCTCAAATAAATGTTCATAAAATCAATAAATTAACAAAATGACTTTTGTAAATAAAATACACTAATTATTGTCTATTATATTGTGCAAAATAAATTAACAATAAAAAGCCGTAAAATAAATGAGTTTTTCACCTGTAAATAGCCCAAGACTTCATGTTTTTTTAATAATTTCATTCAACTCCTTTTGGCAAATTCTTTCTCTGACTTGTTCAAAAAAATGTATATAAAATATAAAAATACGAAATAACTTTCATCTCAAATAAATGCTCCTAGATACCAGAGAGAAATATCCGTGTAAAGTCCAACTTCCCGGCTAAACTCCCGCTCCGTAAATTAAATGGATATCCGTAATTTAAACTGATATCACGTTCTGTGAGGAGGAAAGAGCATACAATCATGGGAATCTAGACGCCATAGTACCAGAATCCATCCACTTGTCGATCGAAAAAGCAAAAGAAGATTCATCTCCCAAAGACGATCGGAAGAAATCACTAATTGCGGCATTTCAGAACGAGTACCTTTCCAGAACGAATACCTTCCCAAAGACGACCGGAAGAGATCACTAATTATGATTGTGTATCAAGCAATCACGTACATGTACACCAAATAATTTTCAAATTAATCTGCAACAAAGATCATCACTATCTCCCAAGCCAATTAATTTCCTAATTAATTTGCCTCCATCTTCTCGATTAATGGCAGCCAATCAGAAGTTTTTAGTCTGCCACATATGAGTGGAAGCCCGAGCTACTTAACTGGAAGAGTACCAAACTCTGTGCCCAACTCCAAGATACAAACAATAGTTTCATCAACGGAAAGCTTAAAAAACAACAACCGTAGATTTGTTATGGTTAAGAATAAGGACAGAAAGCTTGCAAAAAATCTCCAATATGTGTCAAGCCCTTTGCCTAGACCCTCCTGCCCTCAATAAAGAAAATTGTGTCATCTGCATATTGGAGTAGAGGTACAGAAATATATCCTTCATAGTGAGGAGACTGAGTCAATTCGTGAAGCAGCCCAGACACGCGCATATCTGAGAACCTCACATGGCACTGGTCTTTTATTTAGCAGAGGCGCATCCTTGTCGTTACAACTTGTACGGATGCAGATTACGTTGGGTGTCCAAAGGACAAGCATCTACCAATGTCTATGCAGTGTTCATAAATAGTTCATTGATGTCATGGAAGAGCAAGGAGACTGTGATCGCCAGATCTAGTGCAAAATCAAAGTACACAGCCATAGCACACGAGCGTGGTTTCAGAAGCTTTCGGACTTAATCCAGAAGCAAGGGTTCAAGAGATCAAATGCCGATCATTCTTTGTTTGTCCAAAAGACTCCCAGAGGTATTGTCGTAATTATAGTATACGTTGATGATATACTTGTTACGGGAGATGATATGCAGAGGATAAAGATGGCAAAAGCATTTCTAGGCCATCAGTTTGTGACTAAGGATCTTGGTACTCTACGATATTTTCTGGGGTTGGAATTTGCTAGGAATGCGCAGGGTCTTGTGATGACCGAAAGGAAGTACATTACAGATATGCTTGTTGAGACAGGCAAGATCGGTTGTCGAGCCTCGACTACTCTCATGGACCGTAGCATGAAGTTATATGAATATGATACAGAGGAGGTTCACAAGAGAAGATATAGAAAAATGGCGGGAAAGCTTCTCTATATTACTATTACTAGACCTGACATTGCTTTTGTTGTAAGTCGGGTGAGTCAGTTAATGGAACAACCCAGACAAGTACATATGGATTGCATATATATGATACTGAGATATCTAAATTCGTCTCCAGGTACAGGACTTTTGTTCAGGAAAGAAACAAATCTCCCTATTTCTGCATGTGCTGATGTGGATTATATAGGATGTCTTAGGGATCGGAAATCTACTTCTGGTTTTGTAGTGTTTGTTGGAAGTTCCTTGGTTTCTTGGAAAAGCAAGAAACAGACAGTGGTAGCTAGATCTAGTGCTGAATCTGAGCACAGGGCCATGGCACATGCAAGCATGGAGATGCTGTGGGTTCGAGCTGTATTAGAAGATTTGCATATAAATGTACAACCCATACAATTACAATGTGACAATCAAGCAGCATTATTTAACGCTAATAATCCTGCATTTCATGAAAGAACAAAGCATTTAGAGGAAGATTTCCACTATACCTGAGATATGATTCAAAAGGGCTTGATTTCTACTTCCCATGTCAGTTCAGGAGAGCAGACTGCAGACATCTTTACCAAGCCAATGCTCAGAGGGCCATTTCAGAAATGTTCTTCCAAGCTGAGAATGATTGACATCTATGCTCCATCTTGAGGGGGAGTGTAGACATATTTCTAGAGTTCATGTGTTTTTCTGTTATGCTTATTTTTCCTTGTTCCATCTTATGTAATTTACCCATAGGCTTTCTCTATATAAGAGAGCCTAGGGTTCTTTGGAATAAACATCTTCTTCTTTTCTTCCAACAAACCTCGATATGATTCTTTCTTTCGTGAAATGCATGGTTATTTGCAATAAAAGAGCAGCCTGATTGTCGCACTTCAGCGACATGGGAAGAGGAACATCTATGTGTAGATCTACTAGTACTGCTCGAATCCACGTCATTTATGTGCTTTCCTGTGCCATAGCCCCATATTCAGATTCAACACTAGACCTAACCACTACAACCAGCTTATTACTTTTTCCACGAGACAAGGGAATCTTCAACAAATATAGCAAATCATGTCGTGGACTTCCTATCCTTGGGATACCCTACATAATATGCACAAGCACATGCTGAAATAGTGATGGCGTCTCCTTTTCTAAATAGCATACCTGTCCCTAGAGATGATTTAGAATAGCTGAGTATCAGGAGTATAGCATCCAAAGGTACCAGACGAGGTCGCTCCATGAAATAGTTGTTGGACATGCGAGCCCACGACGAGCCATTATGCAATAAATGTTATTGCGAATATCATTCCCTGATCTGAAATGAAGAATAAATAATTTGCATAATAGGTCCCTTAGTACAATTAGGGTTATGTACCATGGCCATCTTAATGATCATACAGCTGTTAATTCAATTATTGAATAATAGAAGCTGGTGCTTGGATGAATATCAAAAGAGTTAGATTGAGGACTCATCAAGCACCGTTAAATGAATGATAAGAGATGATCTCCAGCCTGAGTAGGAGATGGCAATCCTTTCTCATTTAGGCTGATATCTGACCGACCTCTTGATGCAAGACCTCTGCATAGGAGTTGAGATTCGGAGGTGTCAGATTAGTTAGGTCAAAGAGTTGACTTAACGAGATCGAGATATCCAAAGTCCTATAACGTAAGCTGTCACGATATAGGCACGCATCCTCCGACCGGAGACAGATGTGTTACTATATGTCTGAGTATGCACATTTGGTAGACCAATAGGTTGATGACCTAATCAAGGTCTATACACCGGCGCGCGGGTGTGCATATAAGGGCATACGAGTAATACGATCTCTCAAACGGATCATACATGTTCATTACTGAACCGGAAGACATGAGCTCACTCATGGGATATTGGGAAGAAGCAAATTCCGTGCACGGTCGTCTCGCTTTGGAAGCTTGACTGAATTTGTAGGTTTGATATATACTTTTGGAAAGTATATGATCAAGACCTTGGTATAATATATGCTTTTGGAAAGTATATGATCAATACCGACTCCCAATGATTGAATGAGAAAATTGATGATAAAACTCTGAAGTAGACAGTGTAAAATTGATCTTATACTTCAGGTTTATTCTGAGTCTTCCAGTATGCAGGAAGTACAGGAATTGGGAATACCTGAGGGAGATGTGATCATAAACGGTTGTATAACCATGACCCTTCCATTCCTAGGGAGTGATGAAATGGGTCTGGATTTTAGTGACTCCTCTCAGTAGAGAAGTAATCTAATCTTAGTCCAAATGTTGGACATTGATGTGAATGTGATTCAGATGCAATGAGAAGATTAGATTTGCGGTCTTGATTTAATCAAGCATCTATGGGAGGCCCGAGATCTGGATTTGAGATGTGATCTCAATATCCAAGTCACTATACGTGGAACAATACAATCACCCTGTCCTAATCTCCAAGTATTCGCGGAGAAAGCGCATTATCCTTGAAAGAGTTCAGGATAATTTCATTGTTGATATATATATCCGAGCATTGAGAAAATGGATAATTAAATGTGATTTAATTATCATGAATAATATGAATTTGATTCATCTTATAAAGAGAGTTATCTTAGATAATTAAATGTGATTTAATTATCAAAGATGTGAATAATGTGAATGTGAATCATATTATTCGGGAACATAAGAATAGAGATCTAAGATGATTAAATGTGATTTAATTATCATGGATATGAATAATGTGGATATCATTATCCATATTAATCATATATATTATAAATGTGATTTATAATATAGAAGAGAGAGCTATTTATAATTTACATTTGTTGATTTAATGTTAATGTGAATTGGATTCACATTGGACATTATATTGAAAATGTAATTTACATTTTATTTTGGGTTGTGAATGTAATTCACAATTTTCCAAAGGCAAGATTGCAATATTCGCAAAATAATTATAAATTATTTTTGTTGAATAATTTACAACAAGTGTTGTTGTAAATCTTGGAGATTTTCAAGGAATAATGTAATCTCATGAGATATCATGAGATAACATAAGATTGCCACCAAATCCCATATTATGGAAGGAGGCAATCTTCATCCCATCATCTCCATGCTTGATTGATTTAATTTGGGACTGATTTATATTGATTTAGCAATATAGATTTAATCTAAATTAAATTAATTGTTGTTGGTTTTTACCAACACAAATCTTAGCCATTAAAAGAAACACAAATCAGTGAGAGCCATTGGATTTGTGTTGCCCATGGATTGAGATCCATGGATCCCAAAATATTATAAATAGAAGGGCACCCCTTGCTCTTCAAACACACATGAGAACATAAGTCTCCCTTTCTCTTCCTCTCTCTACACGCCCACTCTCTCTCTCCCTCTCATATGGCCGTCCACCATGGATGCCCTAGAGAGAGTCTCCATCGCCGCAGCATCGTCGTTATGCTTCCCGATCGTTTGCTCATGGATCTCCGTCTCCTTTGATGCGCCTCGCTCGTGAAGAAGACGTCGGATCTCGTGTGTCGAGATCAGGAGATTCACCGCTCGGATCATCAACATGGATTGCGATAAGCACGTGTTTCATCAACACGTTCGCAAGCATCTCCACCGTCGGATCGGACATGAGACAGGAGGTCCCTTCGTTTAGAGACTCGATCGCAACCACGCTTCAAGAGGTAATCCTATTACTTGTTTGTGGTTTAGACGAAAGGATCCGAGAAGTGTTCTTAGATCATGTGGTTTCGTCACATGAAAAAATTTTAATTTCCGCTGCATATAACAACTAGTGCGACTAGTCGTTCCTCGTCGTATTCGATACGACGCTCACGCTTCCGTGATGCGCTTGAGGATTATCCCATATCCTTCACTAGTTAACTCAACTGAAAACAAATGAGATGTTCGGTTTAGTAATATTTCCCACCAGCTCTCTAAATCTTCTCCAATCTACCTCATGCTCAGATCCATAGACGTCGTAGCGGGCCAACATCCAAGCATGCACGATTCAATTAGCAGATCAAAGACATTTTCTTTTGGTCATCACAAGCCCTTGTTCATTTCTGGCAACTCCAGTCCCAGAAAATATCTAAGGGTACCACGATCATTGGTAATAAATTCACGAGCCAGAAATTCTTTCGCGCTCCTTATCCCATATATACAATCTCCTGTAATGAGTATATCATCGACATATACCGTAATAGCAATTGTGCCTCTAGAAGTTCTCTGTATGAAAAGAGAATTATCTGCATTAGACCTTTTGAATCCCAGCTTTTCAATCAAATCTGAGTAGTTCAGAAACCAAGCTCTTGGTCTCTGCTTAACTCCATATATTGCCTTATGAGGTCTGCATACATGCGAACACTCCCCCTCAGCAGCAAACCCCGATGGCTACTACATGTAGGCTTCCACTTGGAGATCATCCATACAAGAATGCATTTTTTAACATCAAGCTAAAATAAAGGCCAATCTCAAACCACTACAACTGATAAAAGAACCCGTAGAGTAGAGTGACGAGCAACTGGAGAGAAAGAGTCGAGATAACCCACCCGGTAAGTCTAAAACCTCGTGCAACTAGTCAGGCCCTGTACCGATCAATGCCCTCATATGCATCATGTTTTACTTTAAATACCCATTTACAGCTGACTATAGATGCCCCAGAGGGGGCAGGTACCTGACTCTAGGTACCTTGTGATTGTAGGGTCGTCATCACTTGCTCCATAGCTGAACACAACCGAATGTCCCTCAATGAAGTATGCCTATGGCCGACAACAAAACAACAAATCTCCTTAAGTCACCAGTTAGACAATCGACGATGACATGAGAAGCAACCGGATATGAAGCACATGTACGTTCCTGCTTCTTAATAGCAATAGGCACATCAAGAGCATCAATCTCCTGCAAGGATACCTATTGAGAAATATCTCCATTCCCATCATTAGAAATAATGTACTCATAACAAACTTCAGGTGTGTTGGATGACGAACCATAAACATGAGCAAGAGCAGGTCATCGACTCTAGTGTTGTGGTAAGGGTGGAACCAGAACAATTCGTGCCTATGGAGGAGGTGATGGAGATGGTGATGGCAATGGTGGACTCATAGGTGAAGGGTGCATGGAAACTTCATCATTTGAATATATGAAGATATCAACCTCATGCTCTATTTTTTAACATGGTATCAGATCGGATCGATTCTCGAGGAGTTTTTGTGTTATAGGGTTTCCTTTGACACGGTATTCTTGAAGATATGGGATTCATAGTTCCAGTTCAAGTTCATGTTATAGGGTTTCCTTTGAAACCATTATTCGAAAGGGCAGCCGCAGTTCCTTTATCTTCTTATCCATTTGAACCCTCCAGCACAGGCGCTCAATTTCTTTCTCCAACTCAAAGTTCCATTGTGAATCTCCTCGTCGCAAATCCAGCCTGCGTGCGAGAGCAGAGAGACTCCTCACAAGATCTGCAAAAAAATTGGTGTCGACAGTCTAGGGCTTACCCCCATCCATGCACCCTCGCGAAGCCTCACCATGCGCACCAGCCCTCGCGCCTCCAGGAACTCATCGTAAAGCCGCCAGGCCACACCCCATCCTTGGCGGAACTCCAAGAACCAGCCAACGAAGGTCTTTCATTGATCCTACAGGCGCGCCATCATGCTCCCACACCTAATCAACAACTCCAACAGGAGAGGCGACACCATCGAGCAGAACTCCAATCGCGAGTCCCCGCATCTCCTCGCCGTACTGCACTGATCGTCCGCAACTAGGGCGACGACACTAGCCTCGCTGCAGACCCCAGGTGGAACCACAGGCGGTGGCCGGTCTCCAGGAGCACAGACGCCTCTCCAGGCGGCAATGCGGTCCCCTTGGCATCGTCTTCTTGGCGACGCCACACTCCATCTCGAGCCCCCATCCATGCGCGCAGGTGGAGCGTGGTAATCCAGGCAGGGGGGCCTTCAACTTCGCAGCGGCAGAAAAATCCCCCTGGGGGTGACGGGTTACGAAGGAGTGTTCCCAATTGGGAACCCTAAAAGCAGCTACATTATTTTTAAAAAAAAATCAAAAATATGATTTGAGAACCAGGAAAAAAAATGTAATCGGCATTAGTGATGTTTTATTTTCTCCCCACATGTAGCCAGTATCTTGTCTTCTCCCAACTTTGTCGATGTGATTGTTTTCTCACAAGTATGAGAGAAAGGGGGAGTATGATGTAGACCGGCCAGATTATTCAAGTTCTCCAAATACAGATTCCAGACTCTACAGTTTTAATAGTTGATCAGACTTGACGACAACACATGCCATCATTTGTCATGGTCCCCATAATTCTTGTTGTTATCGGCCAGAGTTTTCATGTGAGCCACAGGGAGTCCAGAGTAGAGGACCATTCCCTATGCCATATGAGGAAGGGTTTTCATGTCGTATCAAAGGACCAGAGTAGAGTACCGTTGTTTGAGCCAGATGGGAGAAACCTAATTTCACGTTCCAACCAGTTCGTCCTCCTCACATGCACGTCATGAGAAGCAACATCCTCGACAGCAGCCGACACTTGTGCGCATTGAGTTGATATTGTCTGTAGGGTCATGCATTGTGAGTTGAGTTCCTTTCTGTCTGTCCAAGCTGAGCATTGCTTGCTCCATCTTGAGGACGAGTGTTCATGGAAGGACATATCGATATCCATATCGTTTCGATATCATGTCGATATCGATTTATCGGCGATTATATCACCGATATATCGCTATATCTAGGAATCTTTCTGAAGAAAATGCATGAAATCGGATATATCGATATATCGAATTCGATATCGGTCCCATGTCGATATCGATATATCGGCGATATATCGCCGATATATTGGGATACGACCTTCCATGCGAGTGTTAGAGTATTTGGAGCATGTGTCACTTATGTAATAGGTGGGTAAACAGATCCCTCTAGGATCCCTTTACCCCATCCATGAGGTTAGTCCCACATCAACCAGTGGTGGGACTTGGAAGCTCTGTGGAGGCTATTTAAGGAGCCCCAAGCCTCCTGTATCCATTGAGAAAAGAGAAGGCAATATCTGCCCCCTTGAGGGCTTCTCCCGTAGTTTCAACCCGCTCCTTATGGAGTAGGGCTCCACGTAAAAATCCTTTTGTTCCAAGTTTATTCTTACAGTCCAAATACTCAGTTTATCATTCCGCTTCCACATTCTTTATTTTCTAACAATAAACATACAGAAAAAAATTTTAACATCGAGTTGTCCTAAAGGCCAATCACGAACAACATCAACAAAAAGTAGAACACATAGAGTGGAGTGGCGAGCAACATGAGAGAAAGAACCCATATAATCGACGCCATAAGTCTGTGTAAATCCTCGACCCACTAGCCTTGCCTTGTAACGATCAAGGTTCCCATCTACATGGTGTTTGATAGTAAACACCTATTTGCAACTGACAACAGAAGCTACACAATGAGCATTTACCAAACTCCAGGTAACTCGTGACTGTAGAACAACCATATCCTCCTCCATGGCAAGACGCCAACGACTATCCTTCATAGCCTCCAGATAATTCAGAGGTATGCCCACGACAACTAGAGCAATAGGAAACCTTCAAACTTCCCCGATAAGGCGGTCAAATGTAACCTGAGAGGCAAGAGGATATGAGGCACAGCTACACTTCGCCTTACGAAGCACAATAGGAACATCTAGATCATTGGGAACTTCTTCAATCGATAAATGACCGTGCATAGGATCCTATCCAGAAGCCTCGCCAGACCCATCATAAGAAGCAATATATTATAACATTACCTTGGTCACATGGCCGTCGACCGCGAGAAGGAGGTCGATTTGTATAGAAGTGTGGAAAGGGTGGAATGACAACAACTGGAGATGAGAGAAGTGGCAAAGGCGGTAATTACAGTGAGTATGGCAGAGAAGTAGGAAGCAATGGTTGAGGCGTGGTAGGAGATGGTGGAGGTGGTGGTAAAACTGTAATGGGTGAAGGTAGAGGCATTTAAATTTCAAGATCAGACTCAGAAGAAGTCAACATGTCTCCGATAGGGAAAAATACATTAACGACTCAAAGAACGTAACATCAGAGCTAATAAAATATTTTCTGTTAAGTGGATCATAGCATCTATACCCCTTCTGTGTCCTAGAATACCCAATAAAAATACACTTGAAAACTCCAGGAGAGAGCCTGTCAAGACCTGGATACAACTGGTAAACAAACGTCGCTGAACCAAAGACACGTAGGGTAAGCGAGAATAACTCTTTATCTGGAAACGCCATAGAGAAAGGAATGTTCTCACCAAAAACATACGAAGGCATGTGATTCACGAGATAGCATGACGTAAAAACCGCATCACCCCAGAATGAATGTGGGGAATGACGATTAATAAGAAGCGTACAAGTAATATCAAGAAAATGATGATGCTTTCTCTTAGCCACGACATTCTGCTGAGAGGTATGGGCACAAGTAGTCTGATGAACGATATCGCAAGAAACAAAGAATTGCGAGAGTGCACGAGTACAAAAATTCCAATGCATTATCAGTCCTCACAATTTTAACAGAAGAAGAAAAATATTATGCACTTCATTGATAAATAGTGCAATAAAATATTATGCACTTCATTTATAAATCCTGTAATGATATTTCCAGCCTCATATTTATTCGTTAACAAAAAGACCCATCACAAATGTGAAAAATCATCAACTGCAACTAAATAAAACGTGTGTTTTTTTATGATCAAGGACACGACTTGGATCCCAAATATCAACAAGAAACAATTCAAAAGAGAGCTATTGCTCCGACTCGGACTAAATGGAAACACCGAGCGATGGTGCTTTCCCAACTGACATGCCTCACGATCACAAGAGGACCGAGGTGAAATCTGAGGAAGAACTTGACGCAATACCAGGAGGGGAAGATGACCGAAGCGCAGACGCCACAATAAAAGTGAAACAGATCCTGTGGAATGGGAGGAAAGACCATCACATGGGGTTCGGACAAGGAGGTAGAGATCTCCCTGCACACGGTCACAACCAATCACCCTGCCCGTAAGTCCGACGTAATTTGACTAATAGCTCCATAATGCAAGTCCGACGTAATTTGACTAATGAACAATAGATTCATAGAAAAATCTGGAGAGTTCAACAGATTCTTTAGTCGCGTCGAAGGTGTCAAGTTACACTCCCCCTTTCCAGCGATCGGGGAGTGAGTCCCATCAGCAATGACAACAGTCCTCCCTGTAGGGATCTGTTTGAAAGATGTAAGTTGATCTCTATCCCCAAAAAATGCTTCATGAGGTACGGGCACTAGCAGAGGCAGCAAAATGTGGAGCAGACGAGGAGGGAGTGGAACCTCCTAAGGGCATAATGTCCCTCAATCGATAAACCGGGTATTGCATATCTTATTTGAAGAAACAACAATAAATGAGTCAGATTGCTCCGCAACCCGAGCTGATCCAGAGAAGCCATGCTTAGAGTAGAATGTATCCACCGGATGACCTCCGCGACCGAGGCTGACAAATGCGACCTCCTCTACCTCAAGGTCCACGTCCACGAAAAAAAGAGGAGCATCCTCTACCTCGGGAAGATGCTATTGTCGAAGAAGACTGGCTAGCAGTAGTGGACGGGGCAGTAATCCTGCTAGGTCTGCGGAAGGCTTCCACCATCGAAGGGATAGTAGCATCTGCGAGAATCTGGGAGCGAGCTACATCACATTCAGGATCGAGGGCTTCTAGAAAAGAAGAGGCATGAAGCCGTGGGCTTCTCAAACATCCCACGCAAGGACGTATACAACGAAAGAAGAGGTCGTATGTTCTGCTTGACAGTGAATATATCATGCTGGAATTGAAGGATCTTGGTCCCAATCCCTACCAGAGAATAAGTTGTTGCAATGATATCCCACATCGCCTTAGCAGTAGGCTGATGTAATACATCATTGGCGAAATAGCCGAAAAATGATTTTAAAAATGCGAGAAAAAAAAAGCCAAAAAATTAACATCGGCTTATGTGGATTTTTGTTTCTCCCCATCTCTTCATGTCATATGTTTCCCGACAAATATGGGAGAAAGGAGTATTGTAAAGTTCAACAGGGTAGATTATCAGATTCTCTAGTCCAGAAGCCAGGCCAGTTGTCATACTCTATAGTTCAGATACAAACTTGACGTTCAGATTTTCCGAGTCTTCAGTATGATGCTCACGTGTATGCGATCATTATTTGTGTGGTACCGATCTTTGTTTTTTGGTCTTAGAGATTTCAGATGATCCATAGGGACTCCAAAATAAATATCTCAGTCCCTACGCCATTGTGGGATAGGGTGTTCAAGTGATTTCATAAGGACTCCAGAGTAGAAATCATATTCTATAAGCCAATATAGGAGAGACCCAGTTCTCCGACGAGGAGACTACCGAACACCATTCTCCAGTGACCGCGGACTCCGAAGAGGATGTTTCCAGTTTCCACAGCTTTTTCAGTTCGGTCCATCAGAGATGGAGTAAGTGTCCACATGATGCACAATCTTGAACATGTGGGCCAGAGTACTCCTACGAGGAGATACATTCCAGTATCAGCGACTCCGACAGAAGCAACACATAGTACATGTTCACCGATGAGGAGACGCAATCCAACTCACACTCTAGCCATGTTGTTCCTCCTCACCAGCACGACATGAGAAGCAACGACCTCGACAACGGCCAACAATAGGGTATGCATTGAGTTGATATCGTCTGTAGTGCATTGTATCATGAGTTTGAGATTTCTTTCAATGTGCACAAGAAGAGAATTGAATGCTCCAGCTTGAGGGGGAGTGTTGGAGTACATGTATGTCACTTATAGTGATGGGTAATGCGTTCCCCATAGGGCTATTGTTGGACGGACTCAAGTCAGTAGGTGAGGGCTACATAAGAAGCTCCACACCCACAGTACCAGATGAGAAACTTCAATAGAAGATTCAACCCTTTGAGGCATTCTCCCGTGGTTTCATCCTGCTCCTTACGGAGTAGGGTTCTACATAAAAATCCCGATGTTCTTCATTGTTCATATGATTTATCTTTGATTACACTTCCACTTTCTCGTTTTCTAACAGCTATGCCTCTTGGGTTAGTTGTCGTCCAATTACATCGTAAAGAGATGTTAACTTTTGGACATAAAAGTTCTTTCTAAGTAATCTCTAGGGTAGATTAGTCATTACACTTCCGTTATCTTCTTCTTCCTCCTCATCATCCTACCTCCTCCCCTCCCCCCTTCACCCATCGCCCCATCCCTGACCCCGACCCCACCTCCCCCTGCCCCCTCCACAACCGTACACACCTCCTCTCACCTCCTTTACCACTGCCCACGCCTCCTCTACGCCTCGAGGAGAAGCTCGGAATGTGGACGACCTCCTCCTCACTTATGGGATCCCGATGGATACCTGCAAGGAATATGGACACAATCAAAGAGGCCTGGTCTGATCATTATGCATGAAGAAAGGAGGGTGGACGACGAGGCATAAGTGTTGTGGAAACAAAGAAAAAAAGGTGGATGGGAGCTCCATGAACGGGGAAGGGATAGAAGGAAGGTCAATGGGGGTTGCGTACAACAACATAAGTGAAGATTACTCCAGAGGCACGGTGGACGAGGGGTTGGAAGACGACTTTCCCTTGATGTTGACAATCTCCTTCCACATCCTCGTTCAGTTGAATTGAACCCAAAGAAGTTGAAGAACCCATTAACTTAGTGTTCGATCTCATAATACTGGAAGCAAATGATCACCCAAATCCCCTATAGACTTCGCAAGCCCGCAAATCCCATCTTAGATCCTGCAAGCCCCCAAATCTCAAATAGCCTCTTAGATTGGTTCTATTTACCCCTTCAGCAGCTTGGCTCTGCAAGTCGATTGCCCCTCCTATGCCCCACCTCCTCCATGGCCCCACTTCCACCAGGATCCTCCACGCCCCACTCCTACTCCGCCCACCAATTCCATCCCCCACTCCACCGCCCACACCTCCTATCGCCCTCACGTCATCTAGCTTCGAGCAGAGGAGATGCCATAACCGACAAACACGTGATGGAAGTAGCTGAGAAGAAGATGAAGAGGAGGGAACAGGAGAACGAGGAGTCATAGGAGGAGGTGGTCGAAGCTGACATGAGAAGAAGAAAAGAAGACGACGGTGGAGATCCCATGTATAAATACTTGACATGAAAAGAAGAGGAGGGGAATACTGGGCAAAGGAGGAGGGAGGGGGACGGTTTTGAATAAACCCTGGTTTATTTCAACTTATTGGTGGCAAACTGAATGGAAGGGCACAAGTGATGATGGTGCAAGAAGGGGCACAAATGATATTCTAAAAAAGGGAGGGGTAAAACTGATATTGCAATATCTCAAGAAGGCACAACAGATAAAAACCCTTGAAAATATCAATTAGAATAAAAAATCATTACAAAAAATTAGAACTTATACACATTAGAAGGTTGTGCTGGTAAAGAAGGACAGTGACAGTATAAGGATGTAAATGATGTGCTAGCGCGGAGGGTAGTAGAAGGCTAGAAGTGAATGAACAGGAGCAAGAGGGTGATAGTGAATGAGCATTGCAAAACCATGGGTCTTCATGGTAGGGCTCGAATGGAAAAGATAATAAGGAAATTAATAGCAATAATGAATACGTAGAGAAAGAAAGTGCAACAACAAGTCGTGTGTCAATACCACATTAGCCAATTGCTAATAGTAACACACTTACAACAAGTATATTTTTCCAAAATCATTTAGGAGTTAGGAATACGATCCTATGCTAGGCTCTAAAACTAAAATATGCAAAATCACATGGACCAATGGATTTGTTGTCACATACAGTATAATATTCAAAAATATTTAAAATAGAGACTTTGCAAGATATATTAAAATAGATAAAAGTGATTTAAAGAAACAACAATCTGCAGGAGCAGTATAAGTGTATTTGTTTGTCTCAGGGGAAAGATATATAACAATGCAAAAGGAACTTTTATCTTTACCTATAATTTAGGAGCGATTGGATTAGACATTCAACTTTTGTAGTCAGATATCCAGCATGAATATCCTCTTGTAGAACATGACCAACACAATGACCTGAAACAAGTTTAATCATCACCAAGATACACATAAAAAACACTATACAAATATATTGGGCAATCTTTAAAGAAAAAAAATTAACTTATCAAGGATGAAAAATCATAACATAAGTTGATAATTGTGGCTACAAATCCACAACCTGCCGAAATGTTGGACAGAACTTTAATTTTATATAAAGAGCACACAATAAAAAATATCAATGTGTGACCGCAATTATAACTTCATGGCAGACAACATATCTGTAATAATATTTGAAAGAAAAATTACGAATTCAGGGGTCACTAAAACGACTGATTATGTTGCAATATGCCTGATGGAGTGGTGCTCCTTGTCAACAAACTCCTCCATTGATGGGAACCAAATACAATATGCCTGATGGAGTGGTGCTCCCATATATAATTGTAGTTGTGCTAAACCCCAGAAATCAAAAAGGTGGGGATTACATAAAAGACTCGAAGGGTTACAAACAAAAATAGAGAACAATGAAACAAATAAAAAGGAAAGAAACAAATAAAGAAATATGGTTTGCTTCTTGATTCGCTATGTGGCTTGAGTCATTATTCTCCAAGTCCATATTGAGCTTTCCTGCTCAATCCGGAAACAACGGCTTGGTTCTCGATTCACCATGTAAAAGGATTTTCGTAAACAAAGATGGCTTAACTAGTAGTAAACCATATGCCCTCCATACAATCAGCATCTGCGTAAGAGTTGATGTCACTTTAGTTGTTAGCCCCAACAAACATTGCGTAACTAGTCGTAAACCATATTTCCTCAATGTCATGCTAGAAAGACCTTCAAGATTTGAAGGATTAATAAAACATCATGCCAGTGACATTGGTGTGGTTTCTCCATGCACTGGCAACCGATGATCACAACATATGATATATCTAGCCTAGTGACTGTGAGGCAAAGCAATATACCCACTAGACTTCTATACCATGTAGTGTCTTCAAATATAGGATCTGTAGAAGCAGCATGTCTCCGTGATTCAGTTGGGGATGCATAAAGGTTTGCATAATCCTTTGTTTAAGCCAACCTTTGCAAGGGGACACAGAAGTAAGCCAACTTCAGTAAGGATATCTAAAAAACATTTCCTGTGTCAAGTATAATCCTTCTACAATGCATATTTCCTAAATGTTGAGGAAGAATCAGTGTTGACCAAAGTCCTTGGTAACAAAAACCTTCTGAAAACCTTGTTCCAAAGATATGTTGGCTTCATCATCAGTGATAACCATGCCATCAACAATTTCAACAAGTATCACAGTGCTTGAAGACCTTTATCCAACGAACACAGAACAAAAGAGCGGAACTCAGAAGTAAATCTTTCGAATCATGCTGGTGAACTCTTGTAACATCCGGTTTCCAATCAAACCCGGACCCGATCCGAGTTGAATCCGATGAACCCAATAAAGTTGTTGGTCAATGCCAAACAACTTAAAACGATCAATTGATCGTGAATCAAAAGTTGTTCGGGCGAAATCGACCAAAAATCGGTTGCTTCGTAATGCGTGCCGTGAAAAAGCCACGATGCAAATTCGGAAACCGCGAAACGAATCAAGACCGTCATTAGATCCGATTCGACGATACAAGACCAACGGAATCGACCGTTCGTCAATCGGACATCGTTTGATATTTAAATCACAAAATTTAATCTTAAACAGAAACCGTATCCGAAAAATTTCGGGTATTCAAAACCCGATCAGAAGTATATCAATATTATACTTATATTGATCGTCATTCAGAGACGATCAAATCGAGATATTGTGCGCCGAAATCCGACATTCGAGGCGCGCATACGTGCGACTTTTAAGATTTTCACAAAAGTAAAAAAAATTATAATTATATATATAATTTCACTGCTACAGACTGTGCTACGGTTTAAAACAAATAAATTTTTTTTATTATAGAATTTCCAAATCAGCATACAATAACCCCATTTGGTTTTTTTTAGCTCTTCACTTGGTTGTGCTATGTCCTCCATTTGGCAAGCATTCAACCCCTCTCTTTCTCTTATAAATACACCCACCCCTCTTGATAACTCCACCGTATTTTCACCTTCTTTTCTATCCAAAGTCCCCAGCCGATGGGGGTTCCTTCTCCATTCTTTTCCACCGTCTTGGCAGAAATTTCAGCCATATTGCTAATGTAAATGCTAGGATTTCAGCCACTGGAAGCTTCAGTCCTTTCAAACTCTTGCATGCAAGGTTTTTCTTCAAGTTTGAAGAAATAGGTACCTCCCTATACCTCCTATTTGCTGCCAATTATGTACAAAACCCCCTCTCCCTTTGCTGCCATATTAGCATATTCCATCAAATTCATGTTTTGGAGGTTAGGATATATGGGTTGCATATTCACAAAAAAAATTTGAGGATATAGGTTGGAAATTTGAGCATGAATCATATCCCTAATCTGTAATTTCAGATCTGATTTTAAGTTTATACTTGGGTCTAGCTGTGAAATGGAATTGGTTTTGTGTCATTAAATACCTTATAGTCTCTCAAAATCTGTAAACCTGGAGTTTCCAGATATTTTAATTCAAATTTGACGTTTCCAGGGATTATACTATGAGATGTAAATGCTGAATTTATGAAATTTATATTTCTCTGACTGTAACTGCTCCTTGATTGTGAATTATATACAATAAAGAGAAAATATTGTAAACCTTACTGTACACTGGAGATATATATCTATATATAACAGCAAATTTAGCTCAAATTCCATAAATCGTTTAAAAAAATTAGTTTACATCTGTTGTTGTTAACTGTAGTTACTGGGAGTAAAATTCCAAAACTTAAAATGTATATATATATATATATACATGATATTCTAACCTGGATTTCAGATTCTTTTTAGTGGTTATGTTCCATGATAAAAAAGGGAAGTGAAGAAATAGTTACTGTGTTCTCACGACTATTAAAAAATAGACACATAAGAACTCTTACGTGGGTTCTGATCAACAGGTGCCTGGGTTTGTACATACCCGAATGTTTATAATTAGTAAGATCTGTTGTCTGTTGTAAATATAACAGAATTTCTATGGATTCATGAGTATATATACTTGAAAAAAAAAGGTCTGAATCATTGATGGAATAAAGTTGGGAGCCGTAGAGCCACTCTAATCTTATATTCTGAATCAAAAGTTTCTATAATAATTCGTGAGCCTTTAGTGCATTTATAGTGGTAATTATTGAAGAAAAAGATGATAGTTATATTATTGGATGTTATACCGATGTGAGAAGTACAAGTAAGAAACTATTGAGATCTTAAAATCTCCCTTGTAGTTAAAGGATAGGCAGTAAGATTGATGATCTGGATATGAAAAGCTACCCAGGAAAGAATAGTTCAACTCCATTTAATGGAACCAATTATATACCATTATTATCAAATCACACCAATATCAACTTAAAATTCTCATGACCTCATAGAAGAATTTTAGAAATACAAAATATTACAATATTAATATCATTCTCTTAGGAAGCTATCAAATATGCCAAATGATCATCCTCAATTAATCCATTATCATGACAAAAGACCTAAACTTGTACAGTCAACCATAAAGTGATATCAATAAGATCGTTGAACGAGAAATCTAGATCTACGTATTAACCAGTACTAGAGCTCTATCCTGGCTTAATTTCTGACATGTTTTCTCTTAATTCCAAATATAGCCACTATATACTATACATTAAATGATCCAAGGTCTAATCATTTCATAAGACAATCTTTTATATGAGATCTGCTAACCTTAAATCATTACAATTGGAATCATTGACAAGATAACCAGATCTGTAAAATTGATCACATAGAATATTAAGGAGGGAATGAGGAATCAAGCATGTATGATGGTGAATCAGAATATCAATTAATTGTGCCGGTCATGGTGACCTTTGCACCAGACCGTGCGAGGGTGCGGTAACCCTCAACTGGGCGGGAGAATAGGAAGCCCAATCAGGGCAGCGGCCGCCAAGTGCGCGGGTCTAGGATCCCAGTCTTTTCACGGTTTTTACGCGAGCTCGCAGTGATTTTACGCCTCGTTGGGATCCCGACTTTAGACCAGTTCCGCCGACCCTCTGTTTTAGGACACCCAGGCGGGGGATCCTCGGTTTTCAATTTTCGTACGAGCTCGGTTGCCCGTTACCGGTCGGGCTGTTTTTCTAGAGTGACTTTTACGGGAAGTCCCTCTCACCCGTCTCAGTGGCGTAGTTTGGGAGTAGACCTATCCCTCTATTGGACCGTCCTTCCAACTAGAGGGCGAGACGGAAGAGCCATTTGTAGGCTTCTTCACCGCTTGAGTTTTTCTTTCGCCAACAGACTTGGCGATTCTACATCCAGATCATCCGTATCTACATCTATATCTACATCATCGAGAGTTACATCAGAGAGAGAGTTACAGTCAAGGTTTGGAGGAAATCACAATTAAAATTGAGATGATTAGAAGTGACTATAATCTGTTCTGAAATCCCTATAAAGATCACAGTTTAAGTTGAGTAAATGGAAGTGACTATAATCTGAATTCGAAATCATATTAAGCTAGTGGACGTGTTGGGAACTTAGTTAGGATGCATTATACTACACCGCATGCCTACGGAGGCACCCTAACCCTAAGACTTTCCTCAAGTCTTAGAGTCATAGTGTGAGGTTTCACACGAACCAAGACCACAGACTATCCGCTAGACTTAAGAATTTAATAAATCATTATATCTTTTTATCTCATCTTTCCCATCATCAAAATCCACAAATATGATCGCTAAGTAATATGAGAATTAAATATACTTACTTATGATCAATTAGTTACAATATAAATATGCTTATGTGAGAAATGTTGGGTTAATGGCCAATCATGAGAGGTGCTTACTAGAAATTTGGAAACATTTTACATTTGAAAGTAGAAATAAAATTAAAATGAGTTGTTCCACCTTTCTACTTGTTACTTTTGAACATATTAAATCATTGTTTATTGTTAACGCATATAGTAGTTTATGTGTCTCTCTGTTATTTTTATTTCCAGTTGTATGCTTTATGTAATTTACCCATAGGCTACTCTCCTATATAAGAGAGCCTAGGGCTTATGGAATAAACAACTTGCTCATTTTTCCCAACATGGTATCAGAGCGACGGTCCTAGACCGGAGTTCTCGAAACCCTAACCCTAACCCTACCCCACCCGCCGGCCTCTCTTCCTCTCTCTCTCTCTCTGATCGGCACCGCCTCCTCTTCCGCCGCACGCGCGGCTGCGCCCCCGCTGCTCTTGTGCTAGCGCCCTCTACGCGCTTCCTCCTGCGCGAGTGCGCAGCACTTCCGCGCACCGATCCCCTGTGCGGCTGCTCCTGTGCGGCTGTAGCATCCCCTGTGCACCGATCATTCATGCGTTGTAGCATCCCCTGTGCGGCTGCTCATGTTCCTTGTGCGACTGCGCGTGAAGCTTCACGCATAACCGCACGACCCCAGCGTGCTACCAGTGTACGCAACAGCGTGCTACCAGTGCGCGCAACGCGCTCCAGCGCCCCTGTGACTGTGCCTTCTCCCAGTTGAGTGTACGCGTGCGCGTGTGCTAAAGCCCTAAAGCGCACAACGTCACCTACATGGGTTTAGTTGCCTGAGGTCTACACGTGCAACTAATCCCGTCAATGTCATTATAGACGAATTTCATCCTCGGTCAATCGCTCCAGTCTTCAGTCTCCAGTATGTCAGAAAGCAAGACGGATATCCCATCTAATGGCGCCTTTCGTGGTCCAACGCATATTGTAAAGATGGACGGTACAAGCTATGAACTGTGGGCAATGTATGATGAAGTCAACAGGCAAGAAGCACAATCTTACTGAACCAGAGCCTGCTGAGAAGACCGGAGCCAATGCCTCTTGGGAGGCTGATGATGCATATGCCAAAGTTTGAATATCTGGTACATTGACAATCGAGATTGCCAATGACATTCCACATCAACCCACAGCCAAGGATATGTGGGACATTCAGGCGGCTACATATTCGCAGGCGAAGAACGAGACAAAGATTCTGCAACTTCAGCATGATATATTCACAATAAAGCAGAATGGTCGCCCTCTACATTCTCTCTACACATCACTGAGAGGGATGTTCGAGAAGCTTTACAGCTTCATGCCCCTGACAGCCGCACCAGAACAACAGAAGACATATAGGAACGCGACTATGGTGGGTGTATTCCTTGCTGCACTTGAACCAGAGTATGAGGCGGCACGATCCCAGATCTTGGCCGACTCTACTATTCCTCCCATGGAGGAAGCTTTCCATAGACTGAGTCGGATCACAGTTCCTTCCACGACCACGAATCAGAATACTTCAGCTATGGCAGCTAACAGGGGTCGCAGATTTCATCATCAGAGCCGTGGACGTGGACCCCGTGGAAGAGGAGGCCGCACTAGGCCAACTTGTACATAATGTCATCGTGTTGGACACAATGAAGACACATGTTACTCAAAGCATGGATTTCCTGCATCTGCAAGAGTCGCTGAGCAGATAGAGCCTCCATCTGTTGCTACTTTGGATCAACGGTTCCTTGACCTAGTTGCCCATCTGAGAGGCATTATTCCCCCATCTGGCCCAGCTCCTACTACTGAGAGTCAATCTGATGCTGCTGCTTCTGCCTCTGCGACGACCAGTGCCTCAGGTAGCGTACTTGCATTTACCAGTAGCAGATCATATTCGTTACCATGGATTATGGACTCGGGTGCTACTCATCACCTATGTGGCGATCAGAGTTTACTTACAGGATACTCTTAGATTCCTCCAGGCCGAACAGTAGTCATTGCCAATGGTACACATTCCCCCATCACTGGTCAGATTGACATCTTCTATGCAGCTCAAGAATGTGTTACATGCACCTGACTTTTCAATGAATTTGTTGTCAATTAGTCATATTACGAAGGATCTACATTGTCGGGCAATTTTTGATCCATCTTCTCTTATTTTTCAGGACATCCATACGGGCAACGTAATTGGTCGTGGCTATGAGCAAGGAGGTCACTACCGCCTGAATCAAACTCCATTCGTTGGAACCTCATCCCTTCCCACTGGACCGATATCTCCTTTATTGTGGCATCTGCGCCTTGGACATCTACCGCTTCAGAAGTTGCGTCGTGTGTTACCCCAGGGTATTCCTCACACATCTATCCAATGTGACGCGTGTCAGTTGGGAAAGCATCACAGGTCGACCTTTCCCAGTCGTCCAGGTCGGAGTAGTACCTCGAAGTTCGAGTTACTTCATATTGATGTCTGGAGTCCGAGTCGTGTACCTGATCATCAGGGACACAGATTTTATATAGTTTTTGTGGATGATTTCTCTCGTGTGTCATGGGTATTTTTGATGAAAGTTGTTTACTCTGTGGCCATACGACTCCTTTATATAGAGGAGAAACGTTAGATTGCAAATAACCACCAAAGAAATTACATAAACGGGAAATAAGAAATACACAAATACTATTTACTATAGCATAAGCCAGTAATGCCAACAACCCCCTTAAAACAGAGCAAAGATGTCAATCGTGCTCAGCTTGGAACAATTTCGAAACGGCTCCCATTGACCGGGCCATATACGCTCCCCTAAGCTGACTGTGAACCCCTCAGGATCCGGGTACCCGTTTGCGACAAAATTCGCAATATTTTATTCATAAATGCTCACACAAGTCGCAGAAAAATAGGGAAAATTTTTCGCGCAATTATGGCATTCATTCCATCACATAACCACAAAGTAAAAGAGATAAATGGCACCAAAATTTCTTTTCATTAATATTCATATCAATTTACAACATGTATAAGGATCTTCCATTTTACAGCATATATCCCAAAGTGTGATACAAAAGAGATAGCGTATCTGAACAAAAACTGAGACAAAGTAATTCATACCGTCTAGTGTATACTCTGTCTCCAAGAAGCATGTATAACTACTGAGCTGCTACTAAACTGCAGGCTGTTTGCCTGCCAAACACGTTAGGAAAGAAGAGGCGTCAGCAATTGCTGGTACCTCCCAAAAACTTATAAAAATAACTAAACATTTAATATGTGCAAAAGCAAGCAAGTAGAAAGGTGGACGGTAAAGTTTACATCTACTTACGTAAGTAAAAAGATTTTTCAGGCTATTTGTAAGCGTCTCAAATGTTTGTCCCATAACCCAACATTTCCCACATGTGACATATTTATAAAGTAGTTGAGTATTCATGAGTGTATGAGTGTAAGCACATACATCATTTTCTTCAGAGATCACGTTGGTGAGTGATAATGGAAAAGTTCAGATTGGAAAGATCTCTTAATTTAATTAAATTCTTAGATAGAGAGAATAGCCATTTCCTACTAATCCCAACTTTAGATCGTAACTTCTCCAATTCTTAACTTCAATGTTTCAGATATAACTCCAGATGATGTAGATGTAGATATGGATGATCTAGATATATAATCGCCAAGTCTGTTGGCGAAGTAAACTCAAGCGGTGAAGAAGCCTACAAATGGCTCTACCGTCTCACCCTCTAATTGGAAGTGCGGTCCAATAGAGGGATAGGTCTACTCCCAAACTACGCCACTGAGACGGGTAAGAGAGACTCCTTAGAAAAATCGCTCTAAAAACCTGCCCGACTAGTACGGGCGAACGAGCTCGTACAAAAAACTGAAAACCAAGGATCCCCCGCCTGGGTATCCTAAAAGACAGGGTCAGCGGAACTGGTCTATAGTCTGGATCCCAACGAGGTGTAAAAACACTGCGAGCTTGCGTAAAAACCGTGTAAAAGACTGGAATCCTAGACCCGCGTACTTGGCGGCCGCTGCCCAAACTGGGCTTCCTATTCTCCTGCCCAGTTGAGGGTCACCGCGCCCTCACACAGTCAGGTATAAAAGTTACCGTGACCGGCATTATTATCAAAATTCATTTCTGATTTCTCATTATCTGTCTTGATCCTTTCTTCTTTCTGTTGTGGTTAACTTTACGGATCTAGGTATCTGGTCTAACTTATTATTAGTGATCAATAGATAGTAGTGAATACTTAAAGGATTCATTAAAGGAGATGATCAATCCTTGGAATCATGAAATATTATTTCTAAAGTCATGAGTTTAACAATTATTTCTTAGATTTGGATCTAACTAAATTTAATAAAATTTTCACTTTTCTTATTTAACCTATGAATTAAATTCTATGCTAAATTATCCTTAATTACTCCATTCCTTTGGCATATAGTGATCCTATTTTAGATTATTCAGTTTTATTCCTATATTTGATATCCTTCTTACATATGCAAGACATGGAAAAGTAAGTTAACCCATATCCTAACAATTATTTATCTATCAGGTTTGAAATTTCTCAACACACACACCTATATAGCAGGTTTAAAATTTTAAGATGTTGTCTGTTAGATTTTTGATATACTGGGTCAGAAAGTAGTACTGCAACACTATGCAATCATTTTAAAAATGGTTATGTATCCTCAATCGTGCACACATACACAATCAATTTCCATCCCTCTTAAGATGATCATGCTGAATTTATATAGCCAACTTACTATGCATTTAATAATAATATTGTCTAACAGAGATCACCTTTTATAATTGAAAAGATATTTTCTTTTATGGAGAGGAAATATATATACATGCACACAAAATAAGAAAGTTAAGAAAAGTATAATTTACAAAGGTCAAACGATAGCTCCAAAATTTAAAGTCATATACAACGGCCAATATTGGTATGATTATTATCATCTGAAAACAGAAAACTGCCTTTTTTTCAATCAGATTCGACAGAAACAGACATTATTTAAGCAAGTTACTTTTAGGCTATTCATTTGGTTTCTTACTCCATTTTTTTTGCTGGACAAGATCCCCATTTGATACTCATTCCTATTCCATCAATCTAAAGCTTTAAGAAAAATCTTCGATTTCCATTCAAATCAGTGTTTCCATCTTTTTAAACAAAATTTCTACAATTTGTAATTCCAGCCATACAGTTTTTTTCAGTAAAATGGATCACAGATTTCTCTCAAAAAGAACATGCATGGCAGAAATTAGAAAGGGGGAGGTTATACATGTAAAACAAAAATCAAGTTTACTATACATGCATGGCAGCAAAGGATGAGGAAGGAGATGTACCTTTAACTTAGATCTCTAAGATGTAGACCACAATCATGCAAGAGGACTGGATTGGAGACTTCAACAGTGGCTGGATGCATCATCAACAACTATTATAGTTGCTGGACAGCAGCTTTGCAAGGAAGAGGACTGGGGCTTCCTCTCACGTTGAGAATTTGAGAAATGTTTGGGGGAGGTTTATTTGAGAAGGAGAAAGAGAGGAAAGGGAAGGGGACTCGGCTGGAATTTTAGGAGCAATAGGAGAGTCTTGTGGTGATATTTATAAGGGGGAATAGATCTTAATTTCCTGCCAAATGGAACCATAGCACAGCCAAGTGGAGGTGTGAGCAAAGAGCTAAGTGGCTGGAGAAAAACCACGGCTGGAATTTCAAACTGCTACAATAAAAAATTTAATATTTGTATTTATTTTTCAATTTTCTATCTTCAATTGGCATACAAAAGTCTTCCGTATTTACACGTCAAGTCTCTGATTGTGACAAACAATGGCTCATTTTGACCGTCGCAAAATGACGATCAATTTGAGTATAATATTGATATACTTTCGGTCGGGTTTTGAACCCCCGAAATTTTCGGATACGGTTTTTGATCAAGGTTAAATTTTGTGATTTAAAATTAGCAAACGACCTCCGATTGACGAACGGTCGATTCCGTTGGTTTTGTTTCGTCGAATCGGATCTAATGACGGTCTTGATTCGTTTTGCGGTTTCCGAATTTGCGTCGCGGCTTTTTCACGGCGCGCATTACGATGCGACCGATTTTTGGTCGATTTCGCCCGAACGACTTTTGATTCACGATCAATTGATCATTTTAGGTTATCTAATATTGTCAGATAACATTATTGGGTTATTCGGACCTTATTCGGGTCGAGTTCGGGTTTACGGGGATCCCGGATGTTACACTGACATTGAAAGAAGATGAAGCCCTTTTGTATCATATCTCGCATGTAATGGCAATCAACCTCGATGTATTTGATCCTCTGAAGGAAAGCTCAATTGGTGGAATTTTTTAAGAATGCAGCCTGATTATCACATAGTAATTGTATGGGAAGAGGTACGTCGATAGCCAGGTCAGTCAAAATAGACTTGACCAACATCATCTCAATACTCCCTTGCGCCATAGCCCTGTATTTGGATTTAGCACTCTACCTAGCAACCACAATCCCTTTCTTACTTTTCCAAGAGACCAAGGACCTCCCTACAAAGCCTGCAAAACAAGAGTTCGACATCTTGTCTTCAGGGCATCATGCATAACCAGCATCAGCAGAGCAGTAATCGCAAGCGTCATCTGCCTCACATAAGGCGTTAACCCCAGTCTTGTCAACATGCTCCTCATATGTGAGAATATGCTTCTTGCCATTACAACGCATTAGACTCATGACCACAGTACATAGTTCGTTCCATCCATCTTCACGATGGGTGTTGGACCTTTGAAGGCACCCACGAACGGAACATCTGCTTTGTTGTATGAGATGATGACATCGATCTTCAAGACTGGTTACAAACTGGAATAACTATGTCTACACAGAGATATAGGAAGAGGGTTGAGGGTGTAGACTCAGACCACAACCTCTTCCATCAACGACGAGTCTCTTTAGGTAACTAGGATGGTTTTAGAAGATCAAGAAACCATGCCTTAGGAACCAAATCAGACCAATTCGAGCCCACAAGGACCAAGATAGAGCAACCCTTCCATGCTCGAAGCCTCAGGGGAACCGTGGCGTCGCCCCTTGCGCATGAGGGGCGGCGGGGGCACGCAGGGGCAGTGGTGGTAGCGGCCTGCAGGCAGTGGCAGTGGGCAGCAGCGGCGGGCTGCTGCTTGCGGGCGGGTGCCTCTAGGCTTTTGGGGGGGTTTGGAATCTAGGGCACAGGCTCTGGTCTAGGACCATCGCTCTGTAACTATGTGGAAAGGATTGAAATGAAGTAGATGCATTCACCGTAGCCCAAGAGCTCTCTTATATAGAAAAAAAGATCTAAAGGAAAATTACATAGAGAGACAAAAGAAATAGAAAATTACAAGATATAAATATCTCAACAGATTAGCGGCATGATTATGTGTGCAAAAAGAATAGGAGGAATGGGGTACTAAGATTGGAAGAGATAAATAAGTTGCCCTTGGGGAAATAGGTGGCACAAATGTAGGGGAGCTCGGATGATCTTGTTTGTCAGCACATGAGGAAATATGGGGTCTTGTCGAGTTTGTAGACCCCTCGAATACGTGCTCTCTCCGTTCTTAGCAGAGTGCTTCAAAGGTCCTCCCGGCTATGGCAATCAAGCTATGTTCTGTTCTTGGATTTGGGAATGATTTAGATTTTGGTAGGATGACTGGATGGGGGATGGGCCCTTAAAGGAGAGCTTCTTGAGGCTATTCACGTTGGCAAGCAACAGGGAGGGTCCGAACAATCGGTTTTGGGAACAACCTTCATGGGCTTACTACTCCTCTTCGTCTCTTTCTGATCAGAGTACCGAGGAATTGCACCAGTTGCAGAGAGATCTGGTGGGTCTAGAAGGGCATTCAGTTGGCTGCGATCATCTTATTGGGGCAAATGGATGGTTCACGGTAAGGAGGGCTTACCAATTCTTCATAACGTAGCGTTGCTGAGCAGGTACACAATGATGTCGGACATGATGCTTAAATCATCTGGAGGAGCAAGGTGCCAAACACGATCCATGTGTTTCTTTGGATATTTTAGTTTGCCAGGGCCCTTACCACGACTCGGAGGGGACGATTGCAATTGTGATCGGTGCGGAATAGAGGTTGAGGACTTCGATCATTTGTTTTTCTTTAGCTCCCACTCAGCACAGGTTTGGAAAGGCGCCAACATCCTTGGCTTTTGGTGGAGGACAACTCCATCTTTTGGTGTTGCATTAGATCAATGTGTGGCAATGAAGTCTTGTCCTTTTGCTAATTTGTAGGCAATCTGGTGTTGAAGCACTAAGGCCATTTTCTGGGGCAAGATGTTCTACTCCGAGATTGTTCTCGTACATTGCAATAGGGCATTTTGTCAATCCTTGAATCTTGTAACGTGATGTCATGTACACTTTTTATTTCTAATTATATATAATTTTCGTGCGGTAGGTCCTAACTTGGGGTGCCACCCTCTTACTTCTAGAAAAATGAATAAGTACAGTCCAGGTCATTCGCTCTCGAAGTGGCAATTTAGTTTTCGAAGCGGGTATGTTAGCCTCACGTGGATGTATTCTACATGATTCTAACAGGTACATGATTGCGATTCAGTGGTGGTGAATCGCATGCCAGCATTTGTCCTGGGTGAGAAAATTCCGTTCTCTATAGCTTTTCCAAAAAATTTATATGCTGATCAAGTCCATGGTCGGACACAAGGACACGAACAATGATAAACATAATTATCTTTATGAATTAAAGGTTTTAAGTTAAGAACAACGCACATTCAATCACAAATCAATGCAATTTTTAAAGGTTTTTTTAATACTTTTAATTTAAATGAACACAATAATGACCTAACACATAAGCTTGACAACCACAACAAATAACCTGGATTAACCAGCTAACTTAAATTAATTAATTAATGGACCTAGGTCTCAAATCAACACTACAGATTCATTATTTAAATAAAATCACACTTAATAAATGAAGCAACTTATTTTATCTGCCTAAATAAATATCTAATCAGGATTTCAATGATTTCATCATTAGCAAAGATCCAAATCAAATACTAAATCAGGATTTTTCAATGATTTCATCATTAACAAAGATCCAAATCAGAACATATGATTAATCAAGAAACTACAAACTCAATAAATGCTCAATGATTAATCAATTAAATATGAAGAGTTCAAACATGTTTATCCGAAAAATTCAACGTGTAATATATGCCAAAAAAATCCATCAATCACGTCAAAATATAGAGCTTGAACTTTTCCAACAAGACCAAAATCACTAAAAATAGATTTATTGATAAAAATTTATTGATTTTCTAATCTAGGGGTACAAGTCACAAATAAGTCCTTTTAGGGACAGAAATGTATATAAACAAAATCGCTCGGACATGTTTGCAAATTATTCAAAGACGGGGACTCATCTGCAATTTCTAATCTTTGAAGGGGCCATGGTGCAAAAAGTACTCCGTCACGTGGAGGGAATCTCGTAAGTCGGCTAGGCTCAGTATTACGTGGCCCGGGTCATGTGTCGTGCAGGGGCAACTCAGGTCTGGTTCGGGCCACCCAGACCTAATGTCTGAAGCATTGGCGTAATTGGCGATGTGTCATACAGGCAACCGTCAGATCATGCCCAGTATGACTGACCCATCGTTAGCTGTATTTCGTCCTTCACGAAGCTCCTCTGCCTGCATTGGTGCGGCAGCTGGCCTCCAACGGAGGCTTCTTCTCTCTCTCCTTGTTCCTCCAAACTGCCTGATGTGAAAATCATTTTAGCGATGACCTCGCCTTATTCACGATAGAAACTCTTGAGAAGATGGGATCCTCGGTTCGATGTACGTTCATCGGAGAAGAAACCTGATGTTGATTGTCACTTTGTGCCTCTGATCAGTGAACCATTTGCTCACCTGCAAGGGTTAGAAGCAAAGCCAAACCCAAGATGTATCTTTTGGGATACACATGAGGCGAAATGATGAGCTATTTGGAGGTGGAAGATGAAGCTCGAATTCGGGTTCTTCATGACGATGAAGAAAATGGATTGGTGTGAACACAAAGATGGAGAAGTAAAGTGATCACGGGAAGAGATACGCGTGGTTGATGGATGCGAGGAGAAACTATGGTGCAGATCTGATAGTAAAATGATTGAAATTCATAAACGAAATAAAATGGTGAAAAGGAAAACAAAGTAAGGTCAAGGATCTTAATAGAAATGGAAGTGAAATAGAGATGAGTCATGGCTGACTTTGGAGCTCCAAAGCTCCAGATATTCGCATCAGAACCTTGGCAAAAGGTCAGAGCTCCAGCAACTTCAACAGAAGCTGCAACTTGGAGTTAAGGCCAAGGATCTCGTCGGAAAAGAAAACGCCGTCGTCGCTCACTGTCTCACCCGCTCTCTGTCACAGGAAGGTGGAATGGCTGGGGTTTCTCTCATACATGGGGCGAATGGATGTTACTCGCAGCAGAAGAAAGAGTTTTAATGCAATGGAGAAGAGGAGGTTGGTGATGCTCGACGGTGGTTTCAACCACCGCCAGGAGTCAGGGAAGTTAAGGAAAGGTGAGGTTAAGGAGTTGGCATGGGATATGGAAGTTGGGGGAAATGATCAACGATGGTGGTTTGTGGAGAAGTTTTCGGGAAGAGTTGGAGAAAAAAAAGAAGTCGAGTGATTGACGAACTTTCGCGCATGATGAAGGTTGTAGATGGAGGTTGGAGACAACCCAAACGTTGTTGGATTGAAATCCAACGACCCTAGATTGGGCGTATGCAGGTAAACTTGGGCCGTTTGATCATCAGATCAAGCGGTAGAAATTGAATCCAAGTTGTATGATCAAATGACAAAACGGTCCCTAATGCGGTCGGCAGATGAAAAAGGGAAGCGGGCAACATGGCATGATCTGAAGGTGTGAAAAAATCAGTAATAAATATAAATAAAATAGTTAGATGGTGAATTAGAAAAAGTGGCAAACATAAAAGCTATAGATCTCAATGAGATATGTACCTTTCATGTAGAAGTCAAAGAGAAATACAATCATCTATACATAGATAAAAAATGAACATGTAATAACTTAATGATGACTATTATCTTTATTTTCTTTTGTATTTTTTTGGATTTTTATTAACAATTAATGTTAAATTAATTATGTACAATATTATTCTATTTTTTATTTGATTTTTATTATTAAAGAAATGCACATTAATTTATTATAGTATAATATATAATATAGTATAATTAGTATAATTAAAGAAATACACATTAATTTATTAAAGAAATAAACATTAATTTTTATTATTAAAGAAATACAACACATTAATTAATAGTTATAACTAATTGTTATAGAATAATATTGAATTTCTTAGGCAAGTGAGATTATTTTTTATGTTTATAAATTTGGGATTTGTCACCCCCCTACACTTAATCTAAGCTCATCCTCGATCTAATTAATAAAGAATGATTTACAAAGTTAGTGACAATAGTGAAATCCCTTGACATGTGCTTATGCAAGAACAAGGCTTAAGAAAACATGAACACTTGATTTGTAGAATTCCTAATACTTTAAGCTGAACTTGTCCTAATGAAAGGGAATTTAATTCGTCTAATTATCACTCTCACAAATAATAAATAATAAGAGGTTTGGCTTAATGTGTTGGCTGCATTCACAAGAGTAGAGTCAAAATGGCGCCTAATGTTCCCATACAAGCGACTCTCTTAAGAATCCAACCTTCAATACTAGCATTGTCACCAGGGAATAAATCTATTCTTGCTTCAATCTGCCGTCTCTTTTGTTTTTCGGACTTCAAAGTGGGGATGGTAAGCAAGATATTGGAGGAAATTGGATTGCGTCAATTCTTTTCGCCCTCTCATTGGAACAAGGTTTCTCTCATGTGCCAATACTCCACACTACTGTATATTTTTTAGTGTCAATCAGTGTGTCTGTCAAGAGAGATTGAGTCGTATGTACTTGTTTTCTTGGGGGTACACGATGTGCAACTTTTTACAGTATATAATATACTTGCACCCAGACTTGTAGCCCTTTTTGATTTACTAGCCCGACCCACAAAAGCCTAAGACTTGATCCAAGTGGACACCTAAAAGGTTGGGAGTGCTCGCCTTGAATGTAAACTCATAATGATGTGATTTGTATTGCTTTGAGATTTTCCATTCAGTTTCATTTCATTTTTTCATATATATATTTTATTTTTAGCAAGCTCTACTTCTTTTACCTAAGATCGTTGCACTCTGATCAACAATTTGATTTAATATCATCACCCAGGCACTTAGGTTTTGGTCAAGAGATTAGTATGAGAACCGAGTCACATACTGGCTAAAGTGCTTATACTCGGGCATCATGAAGCCTTCATTAATCTTTTCTCATCCTTGAGCATCATAAGATTGGATCCAAACTTAAATCTTAAATCCCAGCTCCTCAAGTGAAACCCCAACTCATCTCAATCATGAATGCAGCCGTGCAAGTGAAGTGATGGTCATATTCTTTAAAGGAAGAGACTAAGCATGCAATATAGCACACAAATGTTTCAAACTTGGGAAGTTTGAATTTATGAAGTCTATGACCCTCATGATTAAAACAACTCTAAGTCTTTGGACCTCATAAACCAAGTGTTAAAGATCATCTCAAGACTTGTGTCAGAGGAAAACACCGATTCAAAAAGCTAGCAGGTTAACAAGTTAGAAATTTTTTGAAGAACTTTTATTAAATAGAACATGTACCCCTAAGACAAAACATAACAGAATGGAATAGGATTAGCAACACAAGGATATCCAAACACACAACTTCAGCCTCTCAATATAAAAAATCTGACTTAAATCTTCAATGTTTGAAATCACATGATGCCTTATGCTTCAATTAGATTCTTTTCACGAAGTAAACCTCTGAATCAAAATATGAAAGATCATCAACATGGGCCAATACTCCACACTCATGGGCACATGGGCACATGAGTGTGGATTCCAACTTGGGCACTTACTCTTCTAGAATGATGTCATTCTTCCTTAAAAGTAGTATCTACATCAACATGGGAAGATCTAAAATACTCCAAAAAAGCGGGGAGACAATTCCAACCCTTGGCTCTTGCAACAGACCTATGGATTCCCCTTAAGAGAGAAAAACTGGATACGAGTGGATGACCTAACTTACAAGTAAGACGATAATCAGTTGTTGGATATCCTCAAGGAAGGGTATATGATCCTTCATATCTAACGCTTATGGTAAAATGTTATCTTCCGCAAGCGGCATCACTCTTCTTAAAGAACTCTCTATAGACTTGATCATCCAAAATAAAGAATTTAGATCCAAACTCTCTTCCATGCTTGACTCTGTGAAAGTCCAAAGTCTAGAAAACCTAATATACACTAAAACCTGGTGATTCAGTGAACTGTCACACCCTCACAGATACTTAAAACACAAGGTAGAAACTGAAGAGACATGAGGGTTAGTCTTTATTTACAAGTTAATTCCCATTACACCCTTGAAGTTTGCAAACAATTTTGAAATGATTCTAGGACGACTTATGCTCCAAATCTTTGCGTCGGGACCTTGGCAAAAGGCCTGAGCCCCATCTCCTTCAGCAGAAGTTGCAACTTGGCGTGAAAGCCAAGGATCTCGTCGGAGAAGGAAACGCCGTCATCGCTCATTGTATCGCCCGCTCTCTGTCACAGGAAGGTGGAGTGGCTGGGGTTTCTCTCACGCAGGGGGCAGATGATCGTTACTCGTGGCGAAAGAAAGAGTTGTGATGCCATGGAGGTTATGAGGTTGGTAATGCTCGGCGGTGGTTTCAACCACTGGTGAGAGTTAGGGAAGTTAAGGAAAAGTGAGATTAGGGAGTTGGCGTGGGTTATGGAAGTTGGGGGAATCTATTGATGATGATGGTTTGTGGTGAAATTGTTAGGAAGAGTTGGAGAAAAATGAGAAATCGGTTGATCGAAGAACTCTCATGCCTCGTGAAGGTTGTGGATGGAGGTTAGAGACAACCCATGCGTTGTTGGATTGAAATCCAACGGCCCTAAATTGGGTGCGTGCAGGTGAACAGGGGTCGTTTGATCATCAGATCAAGTGGTTCTAATCAAAGCGGAAGTAATTGAATCCAAGTCGTCTGATCCAAAAATTAGTCGGTCCCATATGCGGGCGGCTGATGAAAGAGGGAAGCGCTCCATGTGGCATGATCTGAAGGAGCCATGTACCCAATCATTAGAAATAAATACAAATAAAGAAGTTAGAGGTTGAATTAGAAAAAGTGACAACCATAAAAGCTGTAGATCTCATGATATCTACAACTATCATGTAGAAGTCAAAGAGAAATCATTCATATATACAAAGATAAAATTAGAATAAGTAATTAAAATACTGAAGGCAGTTATTTTTATTTTCTTTTGTAAATTTTTTGGATTTCTTCAACAAACAATGTTAAAGTAATTATGTACAATATTATTCTAATTTTTATTTGATTTTTAATAATAAAGAAGTACATAAAATAATTACACAATAATAGAATATATAATATAGTATAATTAAGGCTAATTGCTTACAACACACAAATTAGTAATTAAGGCCAATTGTTAAGCAAGAGAGATAATTATTTTATTTTATGTTGATAAATTTGGGATTTATCATGGCACGCAACCATTTCCACCTGTAGAGCAAGATGCCAAACTTCTTGAAATCCTTTGAAAATTGCCAAAGAGATGCCCGTGCTATAAAGGGATATGTTGCACAAGTATGCATCCTCCTCTGAAGAGGGATGTGCTAATTAAGATCAACAGGACAGTATGTCTCACATACAATGCTCTACTGACGTGCTACATGCACATCGAGGTCTTAGAGAACCTATCGAGGAATGTTGTGGCAGCTACCATCTAGCGTCGCTGCCTCTGCCATTTTGGCTTAAATCCACACCTCCAGTCGCTTGCACCCGTTTGGGGCTCATCACATATACCACCGCTACTCAACCTCAGAAAACTTTCCACATTGTTGCTCTCCTCCTCGCATTGATACAATTCTTTGTCTTCCATTCACTCGCTCCTCATGATCATTTTGTGTCAATGTGACCATCGCCACCTCTCGTCCTCTACGCCTGTCATATCTGTCACTACTTCCCATCTTCCTCATGGTTCGTGAACACTCTACAGAGAATGCCCTCAATCTTTTTTTTGACTTTGTTGGACTTACTCGCAATAAATTGATGCCATCGAAACAAAAAGTGAAAAAGGGTACATTTAACAATTTTCTGATAGATTCCATCCACTATTAACTGACAGCTGAATGCGAGTTAACTATTAGGATGTTGTAAGAATTAGCAAGTTTGGGTGGAGGGGTAAGGTAGTAGTTACGATGAATACACGGTCGAGATGGTAATTGACAAAGAACCTTTACAAATTTTATACAGCATCACAAACTTTATACACCATTACGTACTATGAACTAGTCATTGAACCTTTTCTATTTTATGATTTTGTACTATTTTACCGATACATGCCAAGTGCATGATCACTCGAGTGATGAAACCTTCTTTTTCAGTCATTTTTGGGTTGTGTCCATGTGATATTGTTAGAGTATGCGTCATTATCATGTAAGATGGGTAAAAGGAACTTTCCTAGATCCGTTTACCACATCCAGAGTTTAGTCCCACATCCACCTGTGGTGGGACTAGGAGGGTCTGTAGAGGCTATATAAGAAGCCCAAACCCTTTGTATCCAGTGAGAAAGTTCAATGAAACCCATGGCCCTTTGAGGCCTTCTCCCGTGATTTCGTCCCGCTCCATAGGGAGTAGGGTTCCACATAAAATTCCGTGTTCTTCTTGTCTATTTTTCTATCTCTGATTACAGCTTGCACATTCTTATTTTCCAACAGATATATACTAGCTTTAGGCCCTCTTTGAGCCAATAAACGAGCCATCTACTCAACCTTTTAAGCACGCACAAAGAGCATCGACTCTATACTCACCATTACAAATCCCTCTATTCGTGAGATATTTTTGTGTGCTCGAAAGAAAGTCTGACCTTATAAAACACTCTTAGATCTTCGTGTTCTTTCTGAACTCTAGCTTTGCTATTTCAAAAGCCTTCTAATCTAACATCAATCTCGATTTGTGTTTTCGTTCAACACATTTCAAAAGCCTTAGAATAATTGTATTTTGCTTTATAGTTGGCTAAAAGGCATTATGTATGAAGACCTTTCTTCTCAAAATAAAAGCTCTTCTTGTGAGGTACGACCTTGAGGTGTTCTCCGTGAAAACCTTCGCCTTTTGTTGGAAAAAGGGGGAAACACGCTATGGTGTCTGCGCCGAAAGTAATATAAAAAAGGATAGATGCATGTATTACCTTACAAGAACCACGACTCGAGGAGAGTCTTAGCATGTGCAAATACATTTTGATAGTACTAGCGATCTGAAGCGAATCATTATCGAAATCCAATCTGATCCTATACTTTAATGCGTTGACATATATTTATTTATTTACATATATAAGTATAATACATACATATATTCTATTTTCACCCCTTCGTAATTTTCCATAAAATCATAATCATAGTCATTCATTGCATTCTTGTTGGGTACAAGTCCCCGTACCACCCCCATCTCCTTCTCTTAAAAATTAAATGCTAAATCTCAAAATTTATAAAATATGATTACAAATTGTAATGGTGTGAACCCTCTTTGGCTATTCCCCTCCAATTCCATCTCCCTCTCATTTCACACTCAACTGCTATCATCTGACTACCAGTTCCCTCTCACTCTCTATCCCATTTTATGCCCCCTCTCCTGCACAATGTTGTCCCTCTCTTGTACAACAGTGTCATAATCTGTTATGATGTCACCACTTGTCTGACACAATGTCATCGTTTTCTGACGCGATGCCTTATGCCCTGAGCGCATTGTAACTCATGTGATCTCTGTTAAAAGAAATTAGATTTAGGATAGTTTCCAAAGTGATCTCTGTTAAAGAAATTAGATTTAGGATAGTTTCTCACTACACACATTTTTTTCTTGTCCCATTTGCTTGTTCCATATTGCAACCTTACCCATGCATTAAATATCAGCTACGTGTTGAGATGTACCATACCATCTTAAAACAAACATGCTTACTTGAATTGTTTTCCTTTTCAAATTGTTATATGACTTTGATTCATATTTTTCAGAAAAAAACAGCATATTTGACTATAGGCAAATTCTATTACAAGTCTATTTTAAATGAGCAGCATAATGCCTAATTGGTGGGCTATGTAAATTTGGCTTTGTTTTGGATGCCCAATCAAATATGATTTTTTATGATTCTTGTATGTTGATGATTTGTTATTGTGCTTTGAAGGATGTTCTTGTGAGTAATTTGATTTTGACATTGCTTACCAATTTAAAATTATCACAGACTTCGTCAATATGCTTCTGTTGGAGTATTCGTGTATGCACCACATTGTGTTGTAGCAGGGTAAATGGAAACTGGAGGAGATCCATTTACCCCATCCAGTGTTTAGTCCCACATCGTCCAGTGGTGGGACTTGGAGGCTCTGGAGAGGCTATATAAGGAGCCCCAGACCTCCTGTACTCATTGAGAAAAAGTAATACATAGCATGCCCCGTTAAGGGCTTCTCCTCTGGTTTCATCCCGCTCCTCACGGAGTAGGGTTCCACGTAAATCCCGCGTTCTTGTTTTTCTTATTCTTTTATCCACGTTTCGCTTCCGCTTCCAATTTTCTAACATGGTATCAGAGCGGGTTCGATTCTCGAGGTTTTTCATTTTTATATTGATTCGAGATTCGATTGTCAGTTTCATTTTCGATTTGAAGATCATTATTCTGGTCAAGATTCGATTCTAGGGTTCAATTTCTTGAACCCTATTTTCAGTCAGAAATTCCAGCAAGTGTTGGCTAGCGGCAGATTTTATTCTTGAATTTTTTTTCTAGGGTTCCAATCAGGAACCCTAATCTCTAGTCATCTTCAACCCACAACTCCAGGCATCCTCCAGCGTGGAGGAGCACATCTTCGGAATCCACACAGGCATCCAGGCCCGCGATTCCAGGCGCAGATCCAACAAAGGCCCTCGCCCGGCGAAGCAGAAGCGTCGTGATCTCCCATCTCCAGGTCCAACCCCAGGCAACGCCACTCTAGGGCGCGCACCCCCAGGCGTGCATCCACGAATCCCAGATCGGCGGACCCTGAGTATCGCCTTCCGCAATCGAGCGACGTACTCATTCGGCGATTGCGACTTCACCTCTGTGGCGGTGCAGCCCTTTCCTCCAGATCCGAGCGCCTCCACATGTCGCGCGAAGATTCTCTCCTCTCAAGACCCCAGGCGGCGAGCCCAGGCGGAGCCATTGCTCCCGTGACGCATCTCCCAACGCCCCAGCAACCAGAGGAGCATCTCGCGGGGCTCCCGACCGCGCGCAAGGTAGCGGCTCCAAGTCCTTCAGGCGTAACGCGCCCCAGCAACCCGCGCACGCGCCTCCAGCCGCGCCCAGGCGGCGCACCTCCTCCTCCGTGCATGCGCCTCAGCCGTGCGATGGTCTTCTGAGCGCTGGCGGTGCTCTATATCCAAGCAGGGGTCACCCGCATCTCAACTCCATGTGGCGGCATATGAAAACCCCGATGGGGGCAGGCGGCATTCGAAAAGGGTTCCCCGTGGGAACCCTAATGTCAAAGGAGGCCGGTGGGCCTCTCTGTTATAAAAAAAGTGGGGGAAGTGTGTTGGGCCCAAGTGGGCGTATGTTTCGAAAAAAAATGAAATGAGTGAGAAAAAGGCCAGAAAAAGAGGGTGAACGGCCTTATAAAAAAAAGAGGGAGAAATGAGAGAGAGAGAGAGAGTAAGTTGGTCCAATGGGCCGTATTTTAAAAAAATTGCGAAAAAAAAAGAAAGAAAGGAAAAAAATTGCGAAAAAAAAGAAAGAAAAAGTCGTACGCACAATTTTCAAAAAAAAAGAGAGAAGAAGAAGAAGAAGAAGAAGAAAGAGAGGCGCGTACACACACAAAAAAAAGCCGTACGCATGGTAAAAAAAAGAGAGGATGTTTTCTTTGAAAGAGTCGCATACAAAGTAAAGCCGTATGCCATTTTAAAAAAAATGCGAAAAAAAAGGGCCGTAAAAAAAATTTGAAACGGCCAAAATTCATGATTTGAGAAGCCGGAAAATTTGTAACGGCTTAGTTTGTTTCATTTTTCCCCTATTTATCTTGTCTTCTCCCAACTTGGTCGACATCCACATTTTCCGACAAGTATGGGAGAAAAGGGGAGTATATGTAGAGTCACAGGTCTTCTTCCAGCCATATTCAGATGTTCGAGATTCATAGGCAGATTTCCAGACCATTCAGATTCCAGACTCTACAGTTCGGTTTCAGACTCGACGATCATTGTTTTCGAGTCTCCAGTTTCAGACACGCACGAGTGTGCGGTCATTTTCAGATGAGCATATGTTGCCATCATTCTCAGAGGTCCCCATCATTCTTCTAGTTGTCAGGCCAGAGTTTTCATGTGAGCCATAGGGACTCCAGAGTAGAGAACCATTCCCTATGCCATATGTTGGCAAGGGTTTTCATGTGGTATCATAGGTTCCACCAGAGAAGTGCACCATTCTCTGTCCAGATGGGAGAGACCCAGTTCTCCGACGAGGAGACTTATCTCAGACTCCATTCTCCAGCGACCGTGGACTCCGACGAGGATTGCACAGCCACGGCCTTTTCAATTCGGCCCTTTCAGAGATGGAACAGTTGTCCACATGTTGTGGCGGGCCAGAGTACTCCGACGAGGAGACTCATTTTCTAGTTGTAGTGACTTTGACAGGCGCAGTTCAGAGCACATGCTCTCCGACGAGGAGATTCAGCAGACTCACACTCCAGCCCGTTCGTCCTCCTCATCTGCACGGCATGAGAAGCAACGTCCTCGACTGCAACAATGTGCGTGTTGGGTTGATATTGTCCGTAGTGTCATGTAGTGTGAGTTGAGTTTCTTTCTGTTTGTCCAAGCTGAGCATTGCATGCTCCAGCTTGAGGGGGAGTGTTGGAGTATTCGTGTATGCGCCACATTGTGTTGTAGCAGGGTAAATGGATCCTGGAGGAGATCCATTTACCCCATCCAGTGTTTAGTCCCACATCGTCCAGTGCTGGGACTTGGAGGCTCAGGAGAGGCTATATAAGGAGCCCCAGACCTCCTGTACTCATAAAGAAAAAGTAATGCATAGCATGCCCCGTTTAGGGCTTCTCCCGTGGTTTCATCCCGCTCCTCACGGAGAAGGGTTCCACGTAAATCCCGCGTTCTTGTTTTTCTTATTCTTTTATCCATGTTTCGCTTCCGCATCCAATTTTCTAACAGCTTCCGAAGCAATCACATTTTTTGTTATCTAACTAGTTTTTGCATCCATATTTGGTAACTTCCATAGTTCTCATTTGAAGCATATGTCGGAAATCATTTATAAAGACACACTAATGCACCATTATTTTTTTTTTGAGGCTCAAAAGTAGGGGGATACACTCGTTGGTGGTCGCCCCAGCAATATATATAACTAAAAAAAGAGAAGATTGGGAGATAGTAACATAGTGAAGGAAGGGGAGAAGGTATCAGAAGGCGAGTTCGAATACAAGAAACTCGGCCACCACAGAGAGGGCCAAAAACCTACCGAGTACACCAGTCGGATATAAGTCGAGCACACGAAATAAGAACGTTTTCACGATAAAAACGCTGCCCTGAAAAAATCAGATCGTTCCTGCCAAGCCATATGCACACGCGCGATAGGAGCCAAAAGATCATGCCTGCCCCTGTTCCTATTCGACCAAAGAATCTCGCAGAAGGCGGCGAGGTTGTCCGCTCTTGCCCAGGGCAAATCGTCCCAAATACCCAAAACCAGGTGACAGCCGAAAAAGAGGTGGTCAACGGTTTCGTCCTCATCACAACATAGGGGGCAAGATGCACTGAAATTCTGAAAAAACTTGGCACAACGATCACGAGTCAACAGCCTCCTTCTGCGAAGTAACCAAAAGAAGATGCTGATGCGCTCCGGCAAGCGCAAGCCCCAGAAAAATCCACAATCACGCACAAGCAGAGAAGACGTAGGTGGTGGAGGAAGGACCAGAGCCCGGTAAGCCTTCCTAGTGGAAAAGGATCCGTCCTTCCAGCGCCAATAATCCCCCTGCAAATTTGGCATAGCGACAATACTGAGAGCCACCATCATCAAAACGAAGTCATCCACCCGCTGCTCAGAGAAGTTCGCAGAGAAACAAGGGCACCAACATCCATCCGCCCAACATACCGCCACAGTCGCATTCCTATTCGACGCAAGCGCAAACAATCTTGGGAAACGCACCTGGAGAGGACCACCTCCCGACCAATCATCCAGCCAAAACTTGAAAGATTCCCCCATCCCCAACACCGGGGTGAAGAGCGCCACATTCCTCTGCAGTGCATCCATGACGCTGCGCCAGAAGGGGAGTAATGTAATCGCAAAGCCCCCCACTGCAGCCCGAACCAGTCGTTGCCCAAGAGCACCCTGAGAACATTGGTGAGGAAGTTATCTTCCGTCCCCCAGAGTCTACTGACCCATTTAAGTAAGAGAGCGTCGTTAACCAGATCCAATCTCCGGACATCAAGCCCACCAAAGTGCTTAGGCATGGACACGTCATCCCAAGCGGCCAGATGCATGCCCCTACCATTCCCCCCCTTCCGCCCCCACAAGAAACGACGCATACACCGCTCAAGGCGCAAACGAACCCCCGCAGGCATTCTTCGAACAGAGAGGAAGTACACAGGTATAGACGAGAGCACCGATTTGAGAAGGATGAGACGCCCTCCCCGAGAAAGCAAAGCCGCCCGCTAACCAGCAAGGCGCGACTCCACCCGTTCAGTAATAACACGCCAATCCTTGGCTCTGGCCCGCCCCACCGATAAAGGTAAACCAAGATAAGCAATCGGAAGCTCACCAGGCGAAGAGCCGAGTAGCCGGCCGCATTCCTCCGCTTCCGCAGGCGACAAGCCAAAAGGCACCACGTTGGATTTGGAGACATTAATCGACAAGCCCGATAATTCACAGAAATGGGCAAGAGTATTGGCCATACCGGACACCTCCTCCGAACTGCCCTCAATGAAGCAAATAGTATCGTCGGCGAACTGGATCAAGGGCACGCAAATATCCCCCTTTCGGAATCTATTAGTAAGCCCCGCATCAATTACGCGGTTCACCATGCGCGTAAGAACATCGGAGGCCAAGACAAAGAGGAGGGGCACAAGAGGACAGCCTTGGCGCACCCCCCTGCGAGGCTGGAAGGAACCACCACACGGCGGGCCATTGATCATCACAGAGAGCGAAGCAGTGGAGATGCATCTACGCATCCAAGAGATCCACAAGGTTGGGAAGCCACACCTACGCAAAATGGACCAAAGGAAGCTCCAAACGAGGCAATCATAAGCCTTAGCAAAATCAATTTTCCACGGTACCCCTTTCTTTTTTCCTTTTTCCAATCCGCAACCATTTCAGACACAACGACAATGCAATCAGCGATTTGCCTCCCTTTAATGAACGCGGCCTGTACCGGGGAAATCAGATCATCCAGAACCCGAGCCAAACGTGTGGCTAAAATTTTAGCCACGATAAGGTAGATTCCATTGGAGACTGAAATTGGCCGATAATCAACAATACGTTGCGCCGGCCCTTTTTTTAAAATTAAAACAATATTAGCCCGATTGAGGCGATCAAAGCCGAGGTTACCCGAACAAAAATCAGAGATGACCTCCATGACGTCACCCGCCACAATCTCCCAGAAGTCACGATAGAAAGCAACGGAGAAACCATCCGGCCCCGGAGAAGAATCTTGATGTAATGCCCACACAGCCGCTTTAGTCTCCTCCAAGGATATGGGACAAATAAGAGTCGCGGAGTCCGAGTCAGAGATAGAAGAAGCGCCAAGGCCCAGCCATCGCCACCTACGCGGGGAAGAGAAAGATGAGGCACGCCTGAGGAGATCCACAATGGCGCACCCCATCTCCCTTTCCCCGCAAATATTAACATCATTGACAGAAATGGAGCGCATCATGTTATAACGCTTCCTACTGCTCGCGACACGGTGAAAGAATGCGGTATTCGCATCGCCCTCTTTAAGCCATTTTAGCCGCGAGCGCTGACGCCATTCAACTGTTCTTTTCTTGTCCTCATCCTGTACCCGAGCGTGAGCGGAATCGCGCTCCCGAAGTTCATCAAGTGAGAGCTCACGCTCATTCTCCAACGAGTCAATTTGCAAAATAATCTCCTCCGCCTCCGCGCGCAAAGCAATACGCGCCTGCCTGGAGTTCCTCTTGAATTCCGCAAGCACCCTCTGAAGCGAAGCAAGCTTCTGATCAAGTCTATAAGCCGCGGATCCCGAGACGGGAACATGGGCCCAATGGTCCTGAACGACCTGCTTGAAATTCGGTTCCAACAACCAACACTTCTCGTATCGAAAAGACCCCGAGGTCGAATACCCTCGCTAGAGTCCCAGATGATGGGAGAGTGATCCGAAATAGATCGGGGGCGAGATGAAACAGAGCAGAGGGGGAAGGACTCCAACGACTTCCCATTAGCCAAGAAATTGTTCCGCCATGTGTAAGAAATGTCGTTTGGTACCAAGTTAGCCAGGGCAAGGTCATCAATTACTTCAATAAAATCCTGAGATCCCGGGTCAAGCACACCCCTGCCGCGAGGCCGATCAGATGAATGGATGGTTACGTTGAAATCTCCCCCCAGAATCCAGGGGAGGCCCCCAAATAAAGTAGTTGCGCCGCACATGTCCTCCCATAATTCCCTTCTCATAATATGACACGTAGGGGCGTAAATACACGAGAAAACCATCAGATCAGTGGAATCGACCCGGATCAAAGCAACAGAGATCATATGGCGACCGACAAGCATTGAACTAAAAGTGAACATTTGAGATCGCCATGTCACGAGAAAGCCCCCTGCGGAGCCAGCCGCATTCACCGCTCGAAATTCATCGAAGGAACCAGCGCCAAAGGAGCGCCACGTAATATCATCGACAACTCGCAACTTAGTTTCTTGTATGAGAGCAACGTCGCAAGACCATTCCGAGAGTCGCGAACCCAAGGATCGACGCTTGACCGAATCCCCAAGTCCTCTGACGTTCCATGAGAGAACCTTCATTAAAAACCTCCGTCGTTTCCCCCAAGGCCTCCATCCCCAAGACCTCCATCGTTTCTCCGAAGGCCACGAAGGCCCGCAGCATCCGCCACAGCCTCCCGCAGAGAGGCACAAGAGTGAATCACCCGAGCTTCATGCACAGCAAGAGTGTGCCTCCTGTAAGTTCTCCCAAAACGTCTGGAGGAAGGGCGCTCCTCATCGCCGAAGAGCTGGTGTCCCGAGGGAAGAAGAGTAGAAGAGGAGTCCACATGAAGCACAGAGGATGTCCGCACCGGTGTCCGAGGAGTAGCCAAAAGCAAAGACTCGTGACCTGAGCCGTCATGGAGACACAAATCCTCGAATTGAACCGTCATAGAGTCGGGCGAGGATGCCCGAAAATTCTGTTGAGAGGCCCGCGACCAAGATCCGAACTGGACGGGCGTGCCAACCCGCATGCTCTGGAGATCCACGGAGGAACACGATAAGCCAACAAACAAGGCGGGAACCGACCCAATCTGACGAGAGAGAAAAACCGAATCGACCTCGGGTATCCCTAAGTCAGGGAGACGAGAAGATGCAGGCGGTCGGCGCGGGGACCGAAAGGTTGCCTCGAAGGTTCCAACCACGTCAGCCATTGGTAGGGACGCTTCGGAATAATCAGCATCATGCTCCACGTGGCACGGCAGAGACGAAGCGTCGCACTCCTGCCCCGAGGCAACTGGATCGAGCACCATCGCCGAGGCAACCGGACCGTCCACCAGCGCCTCCTGGTTCGAAGCAGCCTCTGGCGGAGGGAGGATGATGGAGAGCTCGGGCTTGAAGCACCAGCACCCAATCTTAAGGGTCCCGAAGAAAGTCTTGCCAGGCGCATCTTTGAGAAAAGCTGAGCTGCACTCGAGAAGAACCCTAGTTGACTTCCAATCAGCCTCCGGAGCAAGGCTGTCGTCGATGGTGGCCAGTATCTCCCCCAACGGCGAAACGCCTTGGAGAGGCAGGGAACAGTTTGTGATAAGAAAGGAACGCCAGTAAACGCAGACCTCGATGGAAAGAGAGGCGCCATCCACCACGCGAGTCCTCCTCCAAACAACCTCGGTGTTAGAACCAGCGCACAACAACCTATCCCGTTGCTCCGGGGATAGGCCACGCACACAGCAATGAGCAGAGTCCAAAAGGAATAGGTCCCCATAGAAGAGAGGGCCCAGAAGAGTTTGAACCTGCGCCCTCACAGCCTCCCAGTCGATGTTGCACCGATGTGCCACCCCAATAAGCAACATGTGTCTTCTCACGTCCAAAACCTCCTTCCCGCGCACATGCGAAACCTCCCCATGCACTTTAGCACAAAGCATGACCTCCTTCGCCACCACCGCCCCAGGAGAAAGTGGAGTTGCACCGACGTGCACAGCACCAACCAGCAGCTCATCGCACCCGCCACCAGGGGGACGACGAAGCAACTCCGCGTCATCAACCACAAGACCACCAGCAAGAGAGCCATCGCGCGACGAGCAGTAATGGGGATCCACCACCTCAGCGTAAGAACGAACCTCCCGCCAAGCGAGAGGACCGGAACGGGAGCCATGCAAAGCGCGCACCTTGTAGGAAGAGGAAGCCATCCCAGACTGCACCTGGTGGCGATCACGAAAAATCCAACAAGAAGCGCGACGGTGCCCCGGCTTCCCGCATGCGAAGCACCTCGGAGGAAGAGGACAGCGAGAGGCCAGATGTCCCCTCTCCCCACACCTGAAACAACGCTTCGACGGCTTTTTGTGCGAAACGTGCGTCCACTCCCCCTGCGCAGAACTCCTCGCGATGGCGCCACCGCCTCGCCCAGCAACAGCTTCGACTTTAAGGAACACCCCCTTCCCCTTCGTAGCCGCCGAACTTCCTCCGAACTTCGCACTCCCATCGCCCTGCGCACGCCCATCGAACTTCGTACTCCCCTCGCGCTCATCGCACTTCGCCTTCCCATCGCCCTTCGCACTCCCTCCGCTCGCCATCAGTCCCAGATCTCACAAAGAAAATCTAATGCACCATTAATAAAACAAAACATAGATACCGAATTCAATATAATCATTTAGCTTCATCTTATGGTCTACAACTTTTTATTATCGATTAGTGGAGTCCTTCAACTTTAATTTGAGTGCATTCTCTTTGAATATTCTTTTTATTACATCTATCAATATTATTTATTTTAAGTCGTAATTGAAATGTCGAATGCTAGTGTGTAATAAAATACAAACATTACATGGTAAACTACCACACCGAAATATGTAAGTATAATAAATCCAATCTAATATATAATCCGGTGGATTGGATTAGTTTGGATTCAAAATTTTGATTCAAAATCCGTGAAGGTTGGATTGGATACGGATTAGGCTAAAATCTGATCCACTCCAATCCATATGCACCTAATACGGACTTCTTACCAAGGATCCATACAACCATCTCACAACCCTCTCTCTAAATCCAATGGTCAATGCTCTCCCTTAGGCCATCATAAGAATTAAGAGAGTCCTGAAGTTGTAGGATCTTTTTGATGCACTGATCTGAGAGGCTCGTACATAAATTTGGTATCCAAGTATAATCCTCCCGATAGTTTGCTCATGTAGCACCACGTTCCATTGATAACACAAAAAGAAGTGGAAAGCACGACTATAAAGTCCCTTCATATCTCCAATTTGCCCTCCCAATGCCAAAAGAACAACCATCTCCGAAGAAAGGTCAAGAAAACTCTTTTCATCTATGAAATCTAGATTTCTGGAAATCGATATCTTGCAAGAGTAGACCGAAGAAAGTTCCAGTCCACGATATTGTATGCCCTAGAGAAATCAATCTTCTAAAGAAGTTCGTCTGAACTCTGTATCTCCCAATCGGCGATTATCTTTGTTGTCATCGCTAAGCTATCTCTAATATGTCTACCATGAATGCATGTATATTAGCTATACGAAATGACATCATTTAAAATATTGCTCAACCTGTTTGCAAGAAACTTGGAAAACGTGGAGATGTATTGCGCACGTTTGGATGAGTGGGCTTTGTAGGTGCTTTGCTTGTTTCGTTTTCTCGTTCCCTTTGTAAATTCCCTGTGTATTGTTTCTTTAATTAATAAATGGGGCGAATACCACTGAGTGTCTCCCCCTGTTTCTGGCTTTCAAAAAAAGGAACTGGGCAACAATAAGATAAATGGCAGTGGAGAGAGCAATAGGACGAAAATCTTGAACATGTTCCTACACTTCCTCCTTTTTTCTTTCTTTTAGTCTTTGTTTCGATATCTGTAAGTTTTCGACGAAAATTTAAAAACTCTTCTAAAAAAGCATTCACTTCATGATTTATTTGATAGAAATGATTTTAGGAGTCGATAGGAGTGGATAAGTCTTGTATTTACTGATACTTGGATTGGACGAATTATCTCAAGTAGAATGCTTAATTGTGGTAAGAGCACGGAGAATCGAACGGTTTTTAATACAACACTTCCTTGAGCAGAAGTATTCATGGGCTCTCTAGGGAAATATGTTGGTCTTGTGGCAGCAATTAGGGTATTTCAATTCATGGCCTCATATTTCGACAAAATTCCATTGAATTTCAGTCGAATTTTGATATCCTATCGAAATCGAAATTCGAGCGAAATGGCCGAAATGACTGAAATATGGGGGCCCTCGTACAAAAAATGACCGAAATGATCGAAATTTCCTTCGAAATTCGACTGAAATTCGACCGAAATTCCATTTCGTTCAGTCACCGAAATGATGCCGAAATCGACATTTAAAGCCTTGTTTCAATTCATCTTTTCTGGAGAATTAGGCACGCTTCTCGAGCATGCCTTTTATTTGGGCTATCAAGAGGAAATAAAAGGGCTTTGTTTGTCAAAAGTTCAAAACCATCATACCCCACTGTAAATTCTTCCATGACTTCTAGCACATCTTTCTCCGCCACCTCCCAGACCTAATTATAAATCACAAAGCCATCAGAATCATGTGCTCCGCCCATATTGAGACTCTATACGCATTCTTAATTTTGTCCAATCTGGATACTTATGCCTCTGAAACTAAATGTTGACCCTCCCTCCATTCTCGGATCTTCTATTCGTACTTACATTGTTTCCTACAGAGAGAGCTTAACCACTTTACAAATCGTAATGTCACTGAACCTGTTCACTCAACTATGGCCAACGATCGGACACCAAATCTCTGAATTGCTCTTCTAGGGACAAGGATCTCCCAGACTTAAAGAAATATTGAGGCAGATTCGCCTCCCCAGAAACCTAGATATGAAGTTGAAGGCGGTGGCAAACATTCAAAAAGTTTAACCAACACTGAAAAACAGTCAATTGTCTGTCGCAAACTAGAATTTCACCTTGCGAAACGAATATCATAAACATCAACCACTTCCATATTCTTATCATTAATGAACTATGTGAAGGAACCCGATCCAGGATCTTGTCCCGTCAGAGGTGCGAGCGGTCCGAGGAATGCAAAGGAACATTGTCTGATTAGCATTGCTAGGGATTCTTTCTTTATCATCCTACGGCCCGAATCGTAGATCTGCTCGTTGAGAGGGGTTAATAGGTCCATACACACAAGATATCAACATCAGGGAGTTGTTATCCACATTATGGAGCAGCACAGACAACACGTGTTTGTCCTTTATTTCCGTTGAAGAGGAAACCCACCCCTATATCCTTGCAATAACACAAATCCACGCGCTACCAACAATATCTTGTGTTGAAACTTCGAGAAGTAAGTGATGAACCATGAATTTTCCGTTTGTTAATTACGTGGAACTAACACATAATTTTCCTTGTAGGCGGGCAAGTCAGATCTATCAAAAATACCGCTTAATTAATTTTCTATTAAAGCGTGTCATTAGATTTATTTTTTACTTGGGCAAGCCCAAGGTCGAACACAGGGAGGCCACTGTCTGTTTAGGTCGATTTTAGATGACCTATATGCTAGGTTTTCAGAGGAGCATCTTTTATATTTTTATGTAATTGTTGTTGATAAGCAATTTTGGTAAAATTAAGGGACTAATATGCTATTTTCTGTCAAATAATGTCCAAAATCCAAAAAGTTGGCCAGAATGTGGAAATATGCAAAATTTAGCTACTTTGATTTTTTTGGATTTTTCGGATGCAAAATTAATTTATTATGAATTAAAATTGTAGACAATGTGATTTTGAGTAATTTAATTTTTTATAGACAACAAACCCGATTATTTTTCAGAAATGAAATTATCCTTGATAAGTCTATATGAGAGATATCCAGAACAACTTTTATTTCCTTAAAATACTAAGTTCTGAATCCATTAGAAATCATTTTCCCATTTTACAAAACAATTTATTTTGACCTAGTATGCGTGCAAAAGAGATGATTGTTTGCTTAAATCTACCTAGGTTGATTTTTAATGAATTTTTGGAGCACATAATAATTTAATTCGAATTTCAGAGCACGCAATGGGTAAAATATGCAAATTTTTTGATTAAGCTATTTTATTAAATCAACCACAACTCGCAAAATTTCTATTAAACATCCACAAGGTATTTTATTAATTGTTCAACATGCAATTTTTGGAACGAAAATATGATGCAAAATGCACGCTCAAACAAGGGCATAAACGCGTGGGTCAAAATGCAATTTGTCAAATTAAAAATACGGAAATGAATATGCATGAAAGGACTAAGATGCTATTACCAAGACCTCGGGGGGTCTGTTGCAATTTCTTTTTTTATGCCCATGTGATGCGCATGTGCATCCTGGGGAAGGGTGTATTTGTGTTGAATTCCTGGAAGCCAGGGTCTGGCTGCAAATTCTACCCCCGCCTCATGTGCTACCCACGTAATGAGGGACTCGGGCGGCAGGCGGAAAGGCGAGTGTGTGCCCGAGCCCAAGTGGCGAACGATTGTTGCGCACGGTCGGCGTTGAGCGATGATGGAGAGGGAGATTAGGTTGAAGGCCGATCAGCACACAACCGGAGCTCGGTGCAGAGTCTTCTTCTTCTTCGATTGGAACTGCTAAAGGTATACGCGTGCCGGAGTGCACAGGAAAGGAAAGCGACCCACTTTTGCTGGTTGTCGAGAAGGGGTGACAATTGGGTGATGGGTGATCTGTTCGAGGCGCTGAGGACGGTCGATGGAGGAGGAGCGAGCTGTGAGGTGGAGATGCGAGGCGGTGGTGGAGACATGGTGGCGGAGCGACGGGAAACGGTGGCTGGCTCGGCGAAGCATCCAGGAGCGGTGGGCGAGTGGAGATGTCTGGAAGAAGGCGGAGAGGCACGGCCTAACGCTGCGTTGAAAAGGTTTTCTCGCTTGATAGTTGATGGTTCCACTGGATTCCGTCCGATTTTCGCCACAAGAGCTCAACGAGGGAGACTCCGAAGCTATGCAACTCATTCGAGTAGGAGCTACGGTAAGAGCATATTCGTCGAATCTCGTTGAATGAGGAGGTGTCTTGTTGTCGCTCGACTTGTTCGTGCGTCCTCTGTCCCTTGAGACACAAAAAGGAGCTGGAGATCTCTCATGATTTGGCGGATGTCTTGCAACAACAACTATAGAGGGCTTTTATGGATGGTTAGCGATGAGGCGCAAGATGCGACGAGGTGGAGCGAGTGGATCGTGGGCGAGGTGCGGCGGTTGGGGGTGTTGGATGGAGACAGGTGCGAGAGGTGGTTGGGTCACCTATGGATCGTGGAGAGGAGAGAGGGAAGTGGTGGATGGGTCGTGCGGATGAGGCAGTTACGACTAGGTCGCGCGCAAGGCGGCCATCAGTTGCGCGGCGATCATTGGAGAAGCATCGCCAGGAAGGGCAGCAAGGCCATAAATGTCGGTTTCGTTGACCATTTCGGTGACTGGCCGAAAAGGATTTTCCATCGAATTTCGACCGAAATTTCGATCATTTCGGTCATTTTTTGTACTAGGGCCCCCATATTTCGGTCATTCGGCCATTTCGGTCAAATTTCGATTTCGACTGGATATCGATATTCGACAGAAATTCAACTGAATTTCCCTGGAATTTGAGGCGATGATGGGAAGAGAGGCGGAGAGTACACCACCGTAGGAGGCGGGGCGGCGGTGTCGAGCGCAAGGGGGGAAGAAGGGGCCATGTGGCGTGATGAGGAGCGGCAACATTGCTACTAAGTAAAGTAATAATAATAACAAATAAAAAAATTAAAAATAGTAAATAATAAATATAAATAATAAATAAAGTAAAATAAAGTAGGTGACACTTGGCGGATCCAGGTGCTGCTAAATGTCGTTACCAAAAAAATCAGAATTTAAATCAAAAGAAAAATTGAAAATAAATAGAAAATGAAGTCAAATCAAAAAGTGATCTCATGAAAATTGTTTATCTCGACAAGATCTACAACTTTCGTGAAGGATCCAAAACCAAAAGAGATCCTCTATACAAAACGTATTTTTGGTGGTACTCTATAGATTTAAAATACCGTATTTTTTATATTGCAACTTTCTATCACTTCTTAATAAGATAAAAAAAATCATAAAAAATATAAAATAATTATTTAATCTATTTTTTGGATATTTAATGATCACGCAAATGAAGAAAATAATAACGAAGCTTATTCAAGGTGATTTATTTTCTTTTATTTTTATTTCATTTTTTATTTGGATTTTCACACAATTTATTATAAACTAAATCAAATAAAATAAATGAAAAAGAAATAAGTCAGAAGAGTTGTTTTTGTACATAATCGAATAGGGCCAAAATAGTCAATATGTTCGATAATACAATGGGGTCATAAACCCAAGTTTCACTTATGAACTCCGATTCTTTTGAATTTGATCTTGTTTTATAGATAATTAAATATGCATTAATTAAGAAGTGAGCAGTGGTCCACAGGAGACTGTATAAGAGAGATTCACTTTTACAGCTTTTTGTCTCAAAATGAGGGTTTGAATTTTATTGGGCAAAGATTCAAGTTATTTTTTGGTTTTTTTGTTAGTGTTAGTATTATGAACACATAAAAGTTGATTCTATTTTTTTGAGGTGATTAAAAATAAATAAAAATAGTGTAAAATTATGGTACTATTTGCGTAATAATTGACATAGGACTTTTGGCATCTTATTTAATGTAATTATGCATGCTAAAACGTGAGACTTACTTACACATGCATGAATGATAGTAATGCAAAATAGATGATTAAATGCAGTTAATTAGTTGGGAACTGAGCTTTATTTTCATCTTTTAGAGTGATGACTCACAGATTCATCAGTACGACGTAACAAACGAATTCTACGACAGGTCCATCCAATCTTGCGGTTTTATATCCTGTAACATTACAATATCACAAACCCACCCCTTAACTCAAGATCCAGTCGATCTCCTTTTTTGGGTCGACCATATCCCTTATATTCCACGAAAGTATCTTCATTTTGATTAACCATTTTCCCCTTTAACATGACCTCTCCTGCTAATTGCATTATCGAATTGTGGATGAGGAGCCTTCTGCTTCCATTCATATTCTCTGCAACCACGACCAGTTTTAGAGGCCACAACACTCGGCAACTGGAGAGGTTCTCTAGCGAGCAATGTTTGAAAAAACAAAAGGCAGAACGCGGCAATTTTTGAGGAATCAAGGCAAGGTTTTGCCTCGAGGCGGTTGAGGCATAAGACTTAGTGTTCCCACTAAAGGTATATGCAATATAATTTCAGAATATTATAATATTGCTATGAAGACAATTTTTTCTAAGAAATTTGCAATGTTTAAAAGCAGTTAATCATATTTTTGGCAACTTTTCAATGTAAACACCTGCTAGAGTGCTTGTTGTAAGTCTAAAAGTTAAGACATGATTACAATGATTACAAAACATAATATAAGTTTGAATGTTCTACTTCTATGTTCTTATCCATGTCCAAAAAATCGAAGAAACGTGTAAACATATTGCTTCTCCAATACCTAGTTAGAGTTCTACACATCGACATTGCGTCTAAGTGCAACATCTATATCAAGATCAACATATGAAGAACTACTCCAATGAGTCAACTATGTACTTCAAACTTGTATCATCTTCCCCTTCATCGCTAACTTTGTCGTCTCAATGAAGCTCCTTCTCAGCAACATTCACCACTACTTTAGTTAAATTAGATAATGTCAATGGTTTATTGTGTTTAAGGTAACTATGGGTAAATTACATGAATCATGAAGATTCCTCTTCTTGGGCTCTCTTATATAGGAGAAACACTCTAGGGTAAATTACATAGGGTGGACATAAAGAAACATAAATAAGAGAACGTAATAAAATAATACAAGTATCTCAACACTCCCTCTCAAGATGGAGCATATATATCAATCATGCTCAGCTTAGAATAAAATCTATGAAATGGGCCTCGAGCAAGTGCTTTGTTGAATATGTCAGCCGTCTGATGTCTTTGAATTGACATGAAAGATGGATATGAGTCCCTTCTGTATCATATCTTTGGTGTAGTGGCAATCTACCTCAGTATGCTTGGTTCTCCCGTAGAATACCGGATTGTTGGCAATAACTTGACCGTCACTTTGATGTTGCATGGGGGAGGTACCTCAATGGCGATTTCAACTAAAACTGACCAAACCCACGTCATCTCTGTGCACCCCTGATCCATAGATATGTACTCGGACTCTGTGCTAGATCTGACAACAATTGTCCGCTTCTTACTTTTCCATGACACTAGGAACCCGCAACAAAAATTGCAAGGCCAGATGTGGACTTCCTGTCTTTGGGACATCCTGCATAATTCGCATCTGCTCGTGCTGTCACAACCAGAGAAGTGCCTCTGCTAAATAGATGGCCAGTACCTTGTGAGATCTTCAGATAACTCAGAATCATATGGACTGCATCCACATGTGCCTGCCTGAGATGGATCATGAATTGACTTACTTTGCTCACAGAAAAGGATATGCATGGCCTGGTAATAGTAACATATAGGAGCTTCCCAACTAGCTCCATGTATCTCTTTTTATTTACCTCCTCGGTGTCATCATCATAAAGTTTCGTGCTCGGGTCCATAGGGGTAGTGGCTGACCTGCAGTCTGCCATACTAATCTCCAGTAGTAGATCACTCAGAAAACTCTGTAGGTCATGACGAGACCACGTTGGTTCTTGGCGAACTCTAATCCAAGGACGTAGCGTAGACTACCAATGTCCTTGGTCACACACTACTGGTCACACACTGCTGACCTAGGTACTCTTAGCAGTTTGAATACCATGTTCATCATTACCTGTGACAACTATATCATCAAGATAAACCATAATTGCAATGGTACCTCTCTGTGTCCTCTGCACGAATAGAGAATGATTGACAATAGATTTCTCGAACCCATGTTGGCCTATCAACTATGAAAGCTTTTGAAACCAAGCTCACGGGCACTGCTCATGGCCATAAATCACCTTGTGGAGCTTGCATACCTTCTTAGACTCTCCCTCTGCAGCGAAACCAGGTGGTTGCTGCATGTATACCTCCTCTTGTAAATCCCCGTACAGAAAAGCATTCTTCACATCAAGCTGGAAAAGCGGCCAATCCCGTTTCATAGCTAGAGAGAGAAGAATCCGCAGAGTAGATTGTCTTACCATCGATGAGAAGTTATCATGGTAGCCTACCCCATATGCCTGGGTGAACCCGTACTCTACAAGCCTTGCCTAGTAGCGATTCACACTGTCATCTGCCCGTTGCTTTACCGTAAAGATCCATTTGCATCCCACCACAGAAGCACCTATGGGTGCAAAAACAATGCTCTATGTACCACATAATTGTATTGCTGCCTTTTCCTCTTCCATGGCAAGTCACCATCTACTGTCCTCTATTGCCTTCTGGTATGTTCGTGGGATAGTAACAATTGAAAGACCTACTACAAACCTCCTATAATCCTCTGAAAGATGATCCAAGGAAACATGAGCAACTAGAGGGTAGGTAGCACATGTGTGACACGGCTTTCGCAAAGCAATATGCACATCAAGATCATCAACCTCTTTATTTTCTAGAGAAGAAATCTGCTCCTTATGCATTGTGTCCTGTGGAACAATCAAGTCTTCGGGGCCATCAGCAGAAACAACGTGTTCAGTACACATTTGAGTCGTAGTGGATGACGGGGAAGGCGCATGGGCAAAAGAAAGAGTAGTAGGCCTGCAAGTGTTAAAATGTGGTAAAAACTGTGTCGGGCTAGACGATGGCGATGGAGGTGACCGTGGATCAACTTGAGGAGGTGGTGGTGGAAGCAAAGGAGGCGGTGGAACAAAAACATCTGTGCCAGAATCTGAGTTAGACAACCTGTCACCTGTAGAAGAAAAATACATGACAAACTCAAAAAATGTGACATCAGAACTCACGTAATACTTTCTCCAAACATGATCAAAACTTCTATACCCTTTTTGAGTATAAGAGTAGCCAACAGGCACGTATTTGGTAGCTCTTGGAGAGCGCTTGTCACGACCAGGAGTAAATTTCTGGACAAAGCCCTCGAACCCAATGATCTTAGGAGTAAGAGAGAATAGGTCCTTCTCGAGAAATGCAATTGAGAAAGGAGCCTTCTCTTTAAGAGTCGTGAAAGGCGTGCGGTTCATTATGTAGCTAGCAATGAGGACCACTTCACCCCAAAGTGAATGAGGAGCCCGACTCCGAATCAGTGGAGTCCTTGTGAAATCAAGAAGATTACGGTGATTGCGTTCAACAACATTGTTCTGCTGCGATGTGTACGCACACGATGTCTGGTGAATAATACCAAGGGACCTGGGGAAATCATATTGTTGTAAAGTAGAGAACTCCAAGGCGTTGTAAAAATGGATAAGCTTCACATGAGCAAAAAAATATTCTTTATTTCAATAACAAATGATTTAATGGCAGGATCAGCTTCAAACTTATTCTTTAACAAGAAAAACCACGATAATATGGAGAAATCATCCGCAGCGACCAAATGTAAATGATGTCCCTGACGATCAGGAACTCGACTAGGAGCCCAAATATGAAAATGAAATAACTCAAATGACTGACTATTGTGGAGAATATAGTGACTCGGAAAAGGAGGAAAGATGGTGCTTCTCGAGCTGACATGCCTCACTCTAAGGTGGTACAAGGAGAGATCTGAGGGAGGATGATGAGCGATCTGAAGGCTAGGGTATAGGTGCTAAAGTGGTCGTCGCGACCCACGCGATCAAGTCGGCTCAATCAAGAAAAATGAACCACTCAGAATAGATAAAAGCGATCAAAACACGAAAGCGGTCCTGCTATAGGATTAACCTGGTATAGCGACCAGGGTCGAACACAAGGAGCACGGATTGGCCTCTCAGCCTACGAAGTAGTAAAAAGAAATAAAATAAAGGAAGAAAATATTTTTAGTGGTTTTTAATTTATTTTATATTTTTTTTGGATTTTTAATGTATAAAGAAAATAAGAAAAACAAAGAAAAGCACACTTCAACAATTTATTTAAGGCACTAAAAATCATCCAAAAATTCAAACAAAAATATTTTTATGTATTTTATATTTTTTTTAGTGTTTTTGTGAATTTTTGAGAATTTTCTGATGTTTATTTAATTTTATAAAAATCAAGCAGTGACTAAAATAGAGGGTACTGTCCAGCCGAGCCAAAAAGCCCTTGATAAAATATCTAAGGGCCTCAAAATGGCCTGGAGGTAATTTTCCTGTAAAGAAGATGAAACAAGGAAAATTTAGGTACCACTTTTATTATTTTTGGATTTTTAATTTATTTACTAGAATTTTTATAGGTTTTTGAGTGTTTTTAAGTTTTTAGCGATTTTCAGTAATGAAAAATAGCCAAAATTGGCTAGAAAATCAAACTAAGCAAGACAAACAGTAAATAATTTTTATAGAATTTTTAATTGAGTTTTAATATTTTTTTGTGATTTTTCAAGCTAGACAGTGACAAAAATAGAGGTTTTTGATTTTTTAAAAATAACAAATGAAATCAAAAATGTCCTCAAAAATCCACAAAAATTTTACACCATGGCAGGAGCCATGTGTCCAATTATCGTTGGATTTGGAGGTGATTTGATATTTTATTCAAAAATAAAGGAAGGGTACAGTGCACAGGGATCAAAGTGCAAATACCCAAAGTTCTGGGGGGTCTGGTGCAAAATACCCAGCAAAACACGCGCCACGCGCGTGCCTGGGGCACTCAGGGACCCAAATGTGATAAAAATAAGTCCGGAGGACTTATTGGTAACACGTACCAAAAGTCCAGGGGCTTATCTGCAAAATACCCATAATATATCGCACATGCTCAAATAAACCACGCACAGGGGTATAAATGCAAATAGATAAAAGTTTTCATTCATTCAATAACATCCAGAACTACAGGGGTCTCTATTGCAAATAAACCAAAATATCACGTGTCGATGCACGTGTCCACAACTGGCAGGAGTATAAATGCAAATAAAGTAAAGCACAGGGTCCAATATGCAAATAGCCCTAAAACTAAACAACTAACTTTAATATTTACAGGACTAAAACGAAATAAAAATAAAGACAGGGCCTAAGGGTAAATTACCCTTTATTATGCGGAGGGGCTGGATGGTTGCCACGTGGCAGATCGTGCGGTCGAGGGCAGGTGGCACTCCAGCGCTGGTGTCCTCGGGCTGATCCAACGGTAACGGCCGAGCCACGTGTCGATCTAACGGCTGGGATCAGGTCTCCTCTGATCGGACGCTATCTGCGGCTCCAAGAACGGACGGCTAGGATGGCGCCGGGAGCAGGAGGTTGATCCGACGGCGATGGAGGATGTTGGAAGAACAGGTGCCCGACGAGACTCGCCGGGCTCGGGGGTGCGCTATGCTCCTCCTTGGAGCACTCTGATGGTCGGAGAAGAAAGCTGGAGTGCTCCTGCGTCTGTTGCGATGCTCCGATGATCGAGCCGAGCTCCGAGGAGCTCGGGCGAGGTAGGCGGAGCTGGGTCTCCTGGCTGGATGACGAAGGGCCTCAGATGGCCCTCGTTTCGACCTGAAAAGTGAACCAGAAGACTCACGGGTCGAGGGCAAATTGCCTCGACCCGGTTAGGCGAAGTGGGGGTGACTGATGCGTCGGGATGGCGAGCTCCGGCGAAGGTGGTGGACGGAGGAGCTCGGTTCTCAGCTCCTGTGCGAGCTGGGTTGAGTGAATGGGTGAAGAAGGTGCGTCGGAGAGTGGCGAAGACGACGGTAGATTCCGATGATCGATAGGGGTAACGGAGTGGTCGGAATCAAAGAAACGCGGCGGCGGAGCGATTTGGGCGTAAATTGAAATTAAAGGAAACGGGAAGCCTAAGGATGTGTTTGGTTGGGGGGTTACCCCTCACTTTGGGTGGGTAACCCCCCAAAACCCCCACTTTTAACCCATTAGTGGGGCTCACTCCCTTCTCATCAAAAAAAATATATATTATACCATCATATCATCTAAAAATCATAAAATACTCAACTTCTACTCACTATTCCAAACTTCAATACAATCACATCACAACCACCACCCACTTTTCCAAATTTCAATACAATCATATCATAATAACTACCAACTTTTTCAAATTCCAATACAATCACATCACACAAACCCTCCTAACCCTTAACCCACCAACCAAACACACAAACACAAAACCGGGTTATCCACCCCTGGATAACCCACGAACCAAACGCACCCTAAGGGGTTACCTGGGAGAACGGATAGACTGGGGAGGAGCTGCTGATGCTCCTGGTCGTCGCCTCAAGGATCGTCTCGCTCCGAGGCTCGGAGCTCACGCTGGTGGCGGAGCTGCGGCGGTTGTGCTCGCCGGATCGATGGCGAAGCTCCCTCTCCTCGCTTCGACAGGCTCAGACGCGAGCTGTCACTCTCACGGTTTCTCTGGAGCTCACAGGAGGAGGAAACCACTAGCCAAAGATGGAGCAATCGAGTGGCGGAGCTGCAGCTATATACGGCTAGGGGTCCGAGAAAGATGGGTCCGGGCAAGCTCTGGAGCGCGCGGATCCCAAGGTTGCGGCTCCGGCGAGGATGTCGGATGAGAGATTAAGGATTCGGACCCGGGGTTTAGTGGAATAGGGATCGGGTTGAGCGGGTAAAAATCTGAGAAATCGGGTCCAGAGCTCAGACCCGCGGGAGGTGGTCCTGGGGGGGTAGTTGACCGGGCGGTCAACATCCCCAGGACCCAATGGAAATCGGCCACGTGGTTGGATCTTGAAGTAAAAAAATAAGGGTAGCTAGGGGCCGAATTTGCAAAAACTCAAAACACAAAATATTTTTATTTTATTTTTTTCTATTTTTTAGTGATTTTTAATTAATTTTTGGAAATAAAAATAAGCTATATACATAGTATGTACTATATAGGTATATGTACATAATTAGGGTTTTTTATTTTTGATTTTTAAATTATTATTTTTGTGTAATTTTATCCCCATTTTATATTTTATTTATTTATAAAATAAAATAAGGAATAAAAGGGTATTTTTATTTTATTTTTATTATTTATGTATATAGGTAAAATAAATATATATATATATCTATATACATGGTATTTGTACAATGTGTTTTTGTATTTTAAATTTTTGCTATTTTTATTTTGTTTTTGTTTTAATTGTTCTTATTTTATTTATTTACAATATATAATATAATAGAGACTATTTACAAAAAGTTTGGAAATAAATTTTATTTATTTATAAGGTTTAAATAAATACATAGGAGTGGTTTGTGTACATGGTGAAAGGAGTATTTTTGTACTTTTTGATTTTTATCTTTTTCTTTTGTTTTTATACTTCTAAATATATATACAAGTATTTACAAGTATATTTTTGGTGAGGAAAATATCTTCATTTTATTTACATAAATATTTACACTCATGAGCCCCTATCTCCCTCTACTTTGGCTTTTATGCAGTCAGGCCCATGCTGAGCCCTCCCTTGGGTTAAGTTGCTCAATATTTATTCTAAATATTTCCCTCTTTTTCTTTTTAATCTTTATTCTTTTATTTTTGCACAAAAACATGCTAATTATAGGTTTTTACACAATGCATGCTTTTGATAATTATTCCTATTTATACATATCTACATGTATTTGCAAAGGTTTTTGTAGCTAAAATATAAGAATAAAGAGTGATGAATGAGTATTCATCAGAGGACATGGCATAACTTTTACAGAGGAAGGTGCCCAAAGCGAAGGTGCCACATGAATGGAGAGACTGATCCAATAGAAATAGTCGTAGAACTAACACAAGGAGACTAGACCGGTCTGTGAAGCCGTTGCTGCTCACGACCACTTCCAATTACCCTGCTCGTAGGTGTCCTGAAATGCAAGAGATGAGGAGTCAAATAGGACACGATAATGTAAATCTTTTGTGATATGACTTGTAAACAAAAGATTCATCTGAAAAACAAGTGCAAGCAAGACCTTCTCCAGACACATTCAAGTTGAGACTATAATTTCCCCATTGCCAACAGTGGGTAAGTGAACCCATTTGCAATCACCACTGATCTCCCTGGAGGGAGAGATTTGTAGGAGCTAAATTGTGCTCTATCTCCGCACATATGATGAGACTCTATAATCCCTGATCCAGTCAGTCAAGTCCGAGCTCCTACAACAAATAAGTCCGTAGGCAATACTTGTGGAGCTTGTGGAGGCTCTTGCAGCAACAATGGTATCTGAAGATCATGTTGGAGGTATAGTCGGAGTAGTCATTATCTCGCTCAATCGAGAGACAATGTCATCAACCCTCGAGTCCTAAGTAGGAGAAGCAGTCTCAGTCTGCTTAGCCATACGTGCAGATGTTGGGTAGCCATGCTTCTGATAGCATGTGTCCTCTAAATGAGTCGGTTTATGACAGTAAGCATACGGATCCTGCTGACGGTATCCTCCCCGACCTCGTAGGCCACAACCCAAGGAATTGCGAGGTACCACCTCTACCACTAGAAGAAACCATCGTAGAGGGGGTCTGTATCACTGTAGTGTAGGAAATGATGATCCTGCATAGCCTTTTGTAGGCTTCCTCCAACTTTGGAATAGTTTCTTCTGTAAGGAACAAAGTACAGTGCAACAACATAATCATAGTCGAGAGAGGACATAAATTCTCCTATCACAGTGGCATTCCTGTAAGCCTACTGTTGCTCTATGCCGGGAGTAATAGGCATGTAGCCGTGAAGCCACTTGAACATGCCTGAAGAAGTCATAAATGGACATGGAGAGGTCGACTATTCTGCTTGGTCGAGAAAATGTCTTACTGATGATGGATGATCTTCCTCTCATTTTTTGCTTGCCCATATGTCACAGCTAGGATTTCCCGCATGGCCTTGGTTGTGGGTTTATTGACAAAGTCGTTGGCATATCTCCGTGGTGAGCATCCAGGAGAGCCAAACCCGTGCATATGCATCATCTTGCTTCCAAGAAGCATTGGACCGAGTCTTACCCTTCGGCTCTGGGTCAGTCAGGATGTGCTCCATGTTATTGCTTTGCATGAGGGTGAGAAATTGCATGGACCACAACTCGTAGTTGGTCCCATCCATCTTTACGATGGGAGTCGGGTCCTTAACGGTACCGGACGAAAAAAATATAATACCCTTATTCTCTGACATGAAGAAAAAAACGATCGGAAAAAGGATCTCGACTGGGGAGTAAACCGATTTTAGCGTGCCAACCCGTTCGTACGTTGGATTAGTTGTACGTATAGACTTATACAACCATCCTTATTAATCCTTGCCACACGCTAGGTTCGGAAAACACGATTTTAGTTCTGAAGTTACGTTTTCGGTTAAAATCGGACCGGTTCATGCCACAGATTGTCCTCCTAGAGAAGCATGGAGAAGAGCATAGGCACCCGGTGATGTAGAGGCACTCGGAGGCTACGTGGGATGGGCAACACCGCCCTGGTGGCGGTGTAGGACCGATGAACTTGCTGCAATGACCGTGTTGGGGTGTTGCAGTGATCCCTGGCGACGGTGACTCGAGTTACGTGAGATGGAGGGGAGGGGGCTTGCGGTATGGGATGGATTTTAGGTCAGTGCTCTGGTCTACGACTGTCGCTCTGATATAAAGTGGAGAGAATAGAATGAGATGCATTCATAGAGACCGTAGAGCTCTCTATATAGGAGAAAAGTCCTAGGGTAAACTACTTATGGTGGACAGAGAGAAACATAAATAAGAAAAAGTAATAAAGGAATACATGTATCTCAACAGTGACCTAGTAAGTTCAAAATAATAAGAATAGCATGTTTCCCCACAATGAGCTGGCCCGTAGCAGTAAGTGCAAGGCTGAGTAGGTGGTCGTTTCTCTCCTCTTCCACGACCACCTCGGCCACAGAACTGTATAGGGCTCCCCCAACCACGAGATGCTGCCATGGTTGAAGAAGTCTGAGACAGTTGAGTACCACCAGAAGATATGGAGAACCCGCTCATCCTGCGATATGCCTCCTCCATTGGTGATATAGTGACATCAGCAAGAATCTGTGCTCTAGCAGCATCATACTCAGAGCCAAGTACCGCTAGAAAACTACAGTCATCACCGAATCCCTATGTGCCTTGAGTTGCTCTGGTGTGGTAGTCATGGGAACGTAACCATGCAACTTCTCAAACATACCCCATACAGAAGTAAAGGGTATGGAGAGGGCGACCACTATGCTTAGACGTGAATATGTCATTGTGAAGTTGCAGGGTCTTCGGCTCGTTCTTTGCTGGAGAGTATGTAGCAGCATGAATGTCCCTCATAGCCTTGGCCATGGGCTGACTCAATATATCATTGGCTATCTCCATGGACATCGTCCCAGAAAGCCACACACATGAGCATACTGTAAGAACCGCATCACCGCAAAATGAATGTGGGACACGACTCTGAATGAGAAAAGTCTGAGTAACACCTAGTAGATGACGATGCTTTTTCTCAGGAACACCATTTTGCTGAGATGTGTAAGCACAAGATGTTTGATGAAATTTGAATAAACATTTTGCACGGGTACAGAATTCCAAAGCATTATAAGCTCGCTCAGATTTCACAGAGGTAGAGAAAACATTTTGCACTTCATTAATAAAATTTTGATCGCATCCCATACTTCAGACCTATTTTTCAAAAGAAACACCCAACACAACCAAGAAAAACCATCCACAACCACAAGATAAAACTTGTGTCCTTGGTGATTAGGAACATGAGTCGGGCCCCAAATGTCAACATGAAATAGCTCAAAAAGGTAGCTACTGCTCTGACTCTGATGACTAAGAAAAGCAGACCGATGATGCTTTCCCAACTGACATGCCTCACCTTGGAAGGAAGACCTTAGTGAAATCTGTGGCAACATGTGGCATATCTTCTAAAGAGGTAGAAGACCAAACCAAAGGTGCCAAGTAAACGGAGAGATGGGTCCAGACGAAGGAGAGGATACGCCTGCATAGGGAGTCTGAACCAGGCGATAGAGACCACCCTGCTCACGACCACACCCAAAAATCTTTGCCTGCAAGAACATCCGGAAAAACAAGAGACGATGGATCAAAAATAGCTCGGTAGTGCAAATACTTTGTAATTTAACTAATAGAAAGCAAATTCATAGAGAAATCAGAAGCATGTAGCACATTCTGCAAACTGTCAAAGTGAACTCCCCATATCATGTGATTGGGGAATGAGTCACATCGGCTATCACAAATGTTCTCCGTGGGGGAACTCCCCATATCTGTCTTCGCATAAATGATGTGTCACCCTAGAGTCGAAAATCCACTATGTAATCTCAGATCCATGACAAGATGTAAAAGCATAAGTACTACCTGAGGTGCTAGTTGTAGCAGAGATACTAGCAGAAGCAGAAGCTGCAACATCTAAATGGCCTCCTGGAGATGGTGAAGCGAAAGGAGGCATGATATCCCTCAGTCTGGCCACGAGGTCATCAAACTGCTTATCCGAGGCAGGAACAGCTGGAGACTCGATTAGTTCTGCTACTCAGGTCGATGGAGGAAAACCATGCATGGAAAAGCATGTATCCTCCGAATGGCCAGGAGGATGACAAAACGTGCAAGGTTGATAGATTTGAACCCCTCTACCACGAGGACAACGTCCACGGAAAGTAGACGAGCCCCTTCTGCCTCGAGAGGATGCCAACGCCGAAGAAGTCAGGCTACTAGTAGCGGGCGGAATAGTAATCTCGTTAAGCATGTGGAAAGCTTCCTCCAAGGGAGGAATTATAGCATCTGTGAGGAACTGGGAGCGATATCAGTAGGTTGATGCAATACATCAATGGCGACTACAATCGTCAATGTACCAGAGAGCCAAACATTGGCATAGGTGGTGTCCGCCTCTCATGAGGCGTTTACCCTGGTCTTCTCCATCGGCTCCTCCTCGGTAAGAATATGTTTCTAACCATTTGACTTCATAAGGCTCATGAACTGCATATCCTCGCAGCAACATATTCGCAAGCGAAGAACGAGACGAACATCCTTCATCTTCAGCATGGCATATTCACTATCAAGTAGAACGGATGCCCTCTACATTCATTGTATACATCCTTGCGTGGGATGTTTGAGAAGCTCCACAGCTTCATGCCCCTAACGACGACTCCAGAGCAGCAGAAGACATATTGGAATGCTACCATGGTTGGGTTATTCCAAGCAGCCCCTAATCCTGAATATGATGCCGATCGCTCCCAGTTTCTAGCGGATGCTACTATTCCTCGAACGGAGGAAGCGTTCCGCAGGATCAAAAGGATTCCTGTACGATCCACAGCTACTAGCCAGACTTCCACAGCCAAGGCAGCTTCTCAAGGAAGGGGAAGCTCTTCTACCTTCTGTGGACGCAGACCTCGTGGTAGAGGAGTCCGCATTTGTCATCCCTACACCTTTTGTCATCACCCAGGTCATACCGAGGAGACATGTTTCCCAGCATCAACCCGCATAGCAGAGCAGATCGGGTTTCCTGGTGCTTCTACTTTAGATCAAAGGTTTGATCACCTCGTGGCCAGACTGAGGGATATTATATCTCCTTTCGCTTCATCATCTTCGGGAGGACATTCAGATGTATCAGCCACAGCTTCGGCTAGTACCTCTGCTACAGCTAGCACTTCAAGTACGAATGCGTTTACATCATGTCATGGATCTGAGATTACAAAGTGGATTATGGCCTTCGGTGCAACACTACATTTATGTGAAGACAGACAACAACTTACGTCGTATAAACACATTCCACTTGGGAGAACAATTGTGATAGCAAATGGGACACATTCCCCAATCACAGGACAGGGGGAGATCACTTTGACGCCTTCGATGCGTTTGCAGAATGTGTTACATGCTCCTGACTTCTCAATGAATTTGCTTTCTATTAGTCAGATTACAAAGGATTTGAACAGCCGAACACTTTGGACCCATCGTCCTTTGTTTTTCAGGACATTCTTACAGGCAAAGTGATAGGGTGTGGCCGTGAGCCGGGTGGCCTTTATCGCCTGGTTCGGACTCCCTATGCAGACAAATCTTCTCATTTGTCTGGAATAGTCTCTCCGTTCACTTGGCATCTTCGGTTTGGTCATTTCCCTCTTCAGAAGATGTGTCGTATGTTGCCGTAGATTTCACCTGGTTCTTCTTTTCATTACCAACAACCTCGCATTCCATGATAGAACGAAACAGATTGAGGTAAATTGCCATTATACGAGAGACGTGATCTAAAAGGTTCTGATTTCTTCCTCTCATGTTAGTTCAAGGGAGCAAACAACAGATATCTTTACCAAGGCATTACTCAGAGGGTCGTTTCAAAAGTGTTCGTCCAATATGAGCATGATTGACATCGATGCTCCATTTTGAAGGGGAGTGTTGAGATATTTTTACAATCCTATGCACCTTTCCCGTTATTTTATTTCTTTCTGTCTACCATATTGTGAACCCCGAGGATCTGGGTACCCGTTTACGTTACTTTCGCGGCATTTCATTCATATAAGATTTGCATAAGCTACAGAAAAACAGGAAAAAAATTTTGATGCGGTTATATTTCCACATGACATTCACATTCATAATCATAACCACAAGCTAAAGAGACAAATGGCACCAGAGCGGCTATGTTTACACATGACATTCACAATCTCAACATATACCACAGAGACAAGAAATTAAGTGCCACCATCAATTCATTTCATAAACTTTCATATTATTATATCATGTATAAGGATCTTACAATATATCCCAAAATATGGTACAGAAGAGAAAGGAAAGCATTTACATCATAATTTGAATAAAAAACTGAACAAAATAAACCACACTGTCTGGTGTATACCATGTCCCTGGAAACATGAACGGCTACTGATCAACAGGTTGTTTGCCAGCCAAAACATGTTTAGGAAAGAAACGGAGTCGCAAACGTGAAAACAAAACCGTAGTATAACAATAAATGACAAGTAATTTATTATGTGCAAAAGAGAGCAAGTAGAAAGGTGGAACAAGCACGATTAACAACCACTTGCGTAAGTAAAAAGGTATTTAGGTTGTTTGTAAGCATCTCTAATGATTGCCTCATAACCCAACATTTCCCACATATGACATATTTATATTGTATTCATGAGTGTATGAGGGTAAGCATATATATCATTTTCTTCAGAGATCATGCTTGTGAGTGATGATGGAAAAGTTTGAGATTGGAACGTTTTCTTGATTTATTTAGATTCTTAAGTCTAGTGAATAGTCATATCCTATCAATCACAACTTTTGATCGTAACTTCTCCAATTCTTAACTTTAATTGTTTCAGATATAACTCTAGATGATGTAGATATAGATATGGATGATCCAGATATAGAATCGTCAAGTCTGTTGGCGAAGTAAACTCAAGCGGTGAGGAAGCCTACAAATGGTTCTTCCGTCTCGCCCTCTAATTGGAAGTGCGGTCCAATAGAGGGATAGGTCTACTCCAAAACTACGCCACTAAGACGGGTGAGAGAGACTCTCCGGAAAAGTCACTTTAGAAAAATGGCCCGACCGGTAACGGGCAACCGAGCTCGTACGAAAAACTAAAACCGAGGATCCCCCAACTGGGTATCCTAAAACAAAGATTCAGCGGAATGGTCTAAAGTCAGGATCCCAACGAGGCGTAAAAAATACTGCAAGCTCGCGTAAAAACTGATAAGGGACTGGGATCCTAGACCCGCGCACTTGGCGGTCGCTGCCCAAACTGGGCTTCCTTTCCTCCGCCCAGTTGAGGGTCACCGCGCCCTCGCACGGTCAGGTGTAAGGTCACCATGACCGGCACTAATAATAATCATTTGTTCTCATGGAATCGATGATCCAATATCCAAAATTTCATACTTGCCATTTAGATTTCTACAAAAAGGATATATCAAAGATTGAATCTATTAAGAACCCCAGATAGACATCCACATTCAAGTTCGTAACCCTGATGCACAACTCCCAGTGCAAAATTTCCTACTTTATAATTGTCATGGCTTCCTTACGTGAGTTATGCTCCCACAACAGTCCATGAGAAGCCATTCAAAGGAACAATCACGATTGAGATTCTAAATAATGCCCAATAAAAACGATTGGCATATCTATTTATGTCACTGTAGATTCAATGCTCCAGATCTTTTTATTTTTCCCACATAAAAGAAAATATGATCTAGCTTATATACTAATCGTTGATACACGATATTTCACCTATTATGCGGACATCTAAAAATTTTTATAAATTTTTTTTGCTCGGTCTACCTATTCATTTTGTGAAGAATTTATTGCATTCAAAAGACATTCATATGACATTCATATGTGCCTTTAGTTCTAATAGTATCAAAATTAAAGAACACTTAATTCGTAATTAGAAGTCATAACCATCTTCAAAATCCTGTATGAACAAAATTTTGAATGAAATCTAGCTTATTAGTTCCTCATTCACTGCTTCATTTATTCCCATGATATAAATTTATCTCAGGCATAACACATTGTTCTGTATAGCAAATAATTTAAGGTAGCAGATTCTGTGTGGTTAAATCTAAGTCTATTCGCTCAACATCAAAGAAGAGGTCACTGAACTCTTTTTACTCTAAATCTTATATAACTTGATTTCATTTTTAAATGTCAACTAGACTCCCATTGAATAATACTTAACGATTTTCAGGATAGAAAGCAGAAAGTCATGGCATAATGGTGGAAATGTTTGATCTGATATCCCCTATTGGTTATTAAAAAAAAGAGTTGATGCAGAAATCTATTGTATTAAATCTCTACTTGTCAACGATATTATCTTCTAATTTGTGAGCTTGAATACTACACAAATTATATTTCAATATACAAAAAATTAGGGCTAGAGCGGACAGTAATCAATTTATATATATTTTAAAAAAAACTTTTGACTTAAGTCTGTGTATATAATATTTCAATATACAAAAATTTAGGGCTAGAGCGGACAGTAATCAATTTATATATTTTTAAAAAAAAACTTTTGACTTAAGTCTGTGTATATAACATGCATCGAACTCCCATAGTTGTTAATCACAAACTTTGAGATTTGTAGAGAAGAGAAGCAAAATAGATGTCATCAAAACTAGGGTTAGATAATGCATGTATGGCAGCAAAAGAGAGGAAGAGGATTGTACCTATTATTTCTCCTAGTTTGGAGATTAATTCTCATGCAAGAGAAGCTTCAACACAGCTGCAGTTGAAGCTCCAGGAAAAAAACAGTGGGGGATTTGGTCCCTTACGGCTGGAGAAGAAGTAGGGAATTAGAAGAGACAAGTTGCTATATTTATAGGGAGAGTGGGGGGTTTATTTGCTTGCCAAGTGGTGTAGAGTGAGGTGTTAAATGGAAAAGAAGGAAAAAGCCAAGTGGCTGGAAAAGAGAAGTAAAAAAATGTATATATAACAACGGCTGGAACAGTACAGTTTTAAAAATAAATTTTTAAGTTTATATCACTATATTTTTTTAACAAAATATCTCTTTATATATCACATACTTAAAGTTAATCGAATTTGGGCCTCGAGTGTCGGTTTTCGACGCATAATATCTCAATTTGACCGTCTCAAAATGACGATGAAAATCAGTATAATATTGATATATTTTTGATCGTGTTTGGAATACCCAAAATTTTCGGATACGGTTTTTGTTTAAGGTTAAATTATGTGATTTAAAAATATCAAACGACCTCCGGTTGATGAATGGTTGATTCCGTTGGTCTTGTATTGTCGAATGTCTCGATTTGTTTCACGGTTTCCGAATTTGCATTGCGGTTTTTACGAAGCGACCGATTTTTGGTCGATTTCGCCCGAACGACTTTTAATTCATGATCAATTGGTCGATTTAGGTTATCTAATGTGGTCAGATAACTTTATTGGGCTTAACGGACCCAAATCGGATCGGGTCCGGTTTGATTGGAAACCGGATGTTACAAATATTAAAAACTCAAAGGGAGTCTCGTCCTCGAGACTCGAGTCAAGGTCATTAGTTGTCTTGAATTTTATGTGGCCATAAAAACTTCAAAGGGTTTTGAACCCATAAAAACCTCAAAGAGAAAACAAGCCATATATTTTAACATATATCTAATTACAAATGCTTGTTTTGATGATTACATTTAGAAAAGTTGTGGATATCTTGCTCTCATATCAGCTTCAGTTTCCCACGTCGCCTCTTCGACGCCGTGTCGATGCCACAACACATTGACTAATAGAATCTCTTTGCTGCGAAGCTTCTTCACAGCACGATCAAGTATCTATACCGGCTTCTCCTCGTATGTCAAATCAGGCTCCACGTCTAGATTCTCGTAACGGATGATGTGTCGAGGGTCGTGTACATACTTCCTCAGGTTGGATATGTGGAAGACATCGTGAATCGCTGATAGATGCGGAGGAAGGGCTACTCAGTAGGCCACCTTCCCCACTCTTGCAAGAATCTCAAACGGACCCACATATCGCGGCGCCAGCTTGCCACAAACGTTGAATCTCTACACTCCCTTCATGGGAGATACACGGAGAAATACCCAATCTCCAACCTACAATTGATAGGAAAGTCATTAATATGTGATTAAGCTAAATATATATAAATCAAAAATTAGTGTATGAAAAGGAAAGAATTGGATTACCTGAAATTCCAAATCTCTTCTCCGACGGTCTGCATAGATCTTCTGACGGCTCTGTGCCGTCAGAAACTTCCGTCTCACAAGATCAACAGCTCTCGCAGTCTCCTCCAGGAGATCCACGGAGTAAAGAGCATGATCACCTACCTCACGCCAACTGAGGGGTGTGAGGCATCTTCGCCCGTACAGGGATTCGAATGGTGCCATGCCTATACTGGAATGATAGTTGTTGTTGTACGTGAATTCCGCCAAAGGTAAACGGTCCTTCCAGGACCCTTTCCACTCCAAAGTGCATGTGCGAAGTAGATCCTCAAGTGTCAGAATGGTGCGCTCGCTGTCCGTCTGTCTACGGATGATATGCAGAACTCATCTTCATCTCTGTCTGTAGTGCGGACAAGAACTGAAACCAATAATGCGAAGTAAATCTCGAATCTCTGTCAGACACCACCTCTCGTGGTACACCATGCAGTCTGATGATGTTCTGCACATACAGCTTGGTCAATCTAGATGGAGTGTAAGTCGTGTTGACAGATATGAAATGGGCTGACTTGGTTAACCTATCAACAACGACCCAAATGGAACCACGGCCACCCGGTGTCATCGGCAGACTTATGACAAAATCCATAGAAATGCTCTCCCACTTCCACTCGAGAAAGGGGAGGGACTGCAGTAATCCAGGTTGTCTCCTGTGCTCGGCCTTGACCATCTGACATGTCATACATATGCTAACATATTGCGCCACATCGCGCTTCATCCCATCCCACCAGAAATAACGACACAGATCACGGTATAGCTTCGTGCTACCTGGATGGACAGATAACCGCGAACTGTGTTCCTCATCCAGAATGTCTCTGCGAAGCTGCTCGTCATTGGGTACAACGACCCGTCCTGCCTTCCATAAAATAGACTCCATCACAACAAAATCATTAAATTCATCCTTGATAGCGCGCATGTATCTATCTCGGATCCAAGGATCTGTCTTCTGACCCTCTACAATACGATCCCAAAGGTTGTTGTATCGAGGAGGCACAACGGTAGAAATGGATGCGCTCTCCTGAGGATGCCAATCGCACAAAGCTGCAAGTGTATCCCACGTATATAGCCAGTTCGCCGTACCCTCTGCATGCGCTCTCCTGCTAAGTGCATCAACCACCACGTTTCCCTTATCGGGATGGTAAGAGATCGTGCAATCATAATCATTCAGCAGTTCGAGCCATCTGCGCTCCTCATATTCAACTCCTTCTGATCAAAGATGTACTTCAGACTCTCATGATCCGTGAAAATCTCGAAGTTCACCCCATATAGATAGCGGCGCCAGATCCTCAAGGCGAAGACAACTGCCGCCAATTCCAAGTCATGTGTGGGGTAGTTCCGCTCGTGCGGTCTCAATTACCGTGTTGCGTAAGCAATCACATGTCCTCTCTGCATCAACACTGCTCCTAGACCTTCTCTAGATGCATCTATGTAGACTGCATAATCCTGAGTGCCTGAAGGAAGAGCAAGAATAGGTGCCGTAGTCAATCTCTCCTCTAGTGTCCTGAAGGCCTGCTCACAAGAATCATCCCAAATGAATGGAACTCCCTTCTGCGTCAACCGTGTCAGAGGACGAACAATGCGTGAAAATCCGCTGACAAAGCATCTGTAATAACCTGCTAGCCCCAGGAAGCTCCGAATCTGCGTGACAATCTTGGGATGCTCCCAAGACATAACTGCATCTATCTTTGCAGGATCAACTGCAATGCCTGCTCCAGAAATGATATGCCCGAGAAATGAGACCTGGGATAACCAGAACTCACACTTGCTCAACTTGGCATATAGCTTGTGCTCCTGTAATGTATTTAAGACAATACGTAAATCATTCGCATGATCCCACTCATTCCGTGAGTAAATGAGCACATCATCAATGAACAACACTACAAACTTGTCCAAGTATGGACGGAAGATCCGGTTCATCATATCCATGAAAGCCGCAGATGCATTGGTGAGCCCAAACGGCATCACCACAAACTCGTAATGTCCATAGCGAGTCCTGAAGGCTGTCTTTGAAATATCCGACTCTCGAATCCTCAGCTGATGGTAACCTGAGCGAAGGTCGATCTTCGAGAATACCGAAGATCCCTGGAGCTGGTCGAACAAATCATCGATGTGTGGCAAAGGATAACGGTTCTTCACCGTTCTCTTGTTCAGCTGCCGGTAATCAATGCACAGTCTCATAGATCCATCTTTCTTCTTGACAAATAGAACCGGAGCACCCCAAGGTGAAGTGCTCGGTCTCACGAATCCCAAATCAAGTAACTCCTGCAACTGCACCTTCAGCTCCCTCAACTCGGCTGGTGCCATGCGATATGGTGCCATAGAGATTGGTTGTGTATCTGGAAGCAATGTGATCTCGAACTCGATCTCTCTCTCAGGAGGTAGTCCTGGTAGCTCATCAGGAAAAACATTTGGATATTCATATACTACTTTGATGTCCTGTGTCATTGGCTCCAGATCAGATACCTCCTGAACAAATGCAAGGTATGAATCACAACCCTGATCAACAAGTCGCTGAGCTCGCAGCACTGAAATGTACTCCATGGTGGAGTCATGTACAGTACCCTCAAAAGTAAACTCAGGTAGATCTGGAATCCTGAAGACAACCGTCTTCCTAAAGCAATCAACAAGTGCATGATGAGCGGATAACCAATCCATGCCGAAAATCAAGTCAAACTCATCAAGCTGTAGAAGTAGACAATCTGTGATCATCTCGTGACCACCAATCAGTATGGGCAAGTGCCTGACTATCAAGGAAATGATAAACAACCGGCCACCTGGCCCTCGGATGTGATATGGGGAAGAAAGAGTCTCTCCTACTCTACCTAAAGAAGCAAGTAGTCTTGAAGCAAGAAAAGAATGCGTCGCACCAGAATCAAATAGAACATGGAAAGGTCGGCCCAAGACTGAGACCATACCTTTCACCACAGTAGCGGCTGAATGTGCCTGCTCCTTAGTAACTGCATGTAACTGTCCCTGTCTGACTGGTGCGGCACTGGACCCCGCCACACTCTGTGTCTGTCTCTGCTGCGGTCGCCTCAAGTTGGAGTTCCTGCCACGGAAACTCCCTGAACGCAGTGCCTGAGGCTGTGACTGTGAAGGTTGTGGCTGAGGCTCACCAGAAACCTGTGGGCACTATGAGCGATAGTGTCCCCACTCGTGACATCGGTAACACCGGATTGGTCTGGTTGGTGGAGTAGCTGTATCTGTGCTTCGAGCTGGTCCGGCTGGTGGTCTGTCTACTCGTTGCGACCCAGATGGTCGAGCAAAATCTGTGTCACGTCCGGCAAGTGCTCCTCCAAAAGTAGTCGATGGAGAAGAGCGAGCACTGTCCGTGAAGGACGAACCTGTAGGTCGGAACCGTCTGTCTGACCTCTGCTGCTGAAACGGTCGACGTATCGGTCCAAAAGATCGTCGCGGTCTAAGCGTTTCTCCAGACGAGCTCCCGAAACGTCTCCCTCTAATATCCTCGAACTTCTCCGCAGCATCAGTAGCCTCGGAGATGGATGTGATGTGTAGTCCAGCCAGCTTCTCATGTACCTCCACTCGCATGCCGCTGATGAACTTTTCCAGATTCTCTTCTGCAAATGCGCCAGCTGCTCGTGCATGTCGTGATAGCTCTGTGTATCGGATAAAGTAATCTCTGGCCGTCATATACCCTGACGAAGCTCTGCAAAAAGTCGGCGCTGGGACTCCTTCCACTTTGCAGAAAAGAAGTGGGCTCTGAACTTCGTCTCGAAATCGTCCCACGTAGGCTCTCGGCATAACTCAGATACTACGGCATCCCACCATCTCTATATCTGTCTGCCTAACGGCAATCTCAGTCTGTTGGGCCAATATCTGCTCCTGCTGACCTCGCATGGCAGCCTGCTGCTACTAGAGGTCGGTGAGGGCAATCAGTACGTACCAACTGATCAGTCATCTCTTGTCCAGGTCGGGATGCCATGCCTCTACATGAGAACCATCTATTAGTCATAAAATTTACTGTTTGTAGATATTATGATATATGCTTTTTCTCTTCTTGGGAAATAATATGAAAATTAATGAAATCGGTGGCATTTGTGGTGATTGAATATGAATGTCATATTTCCTTTCTCGGACTCACGACAAGTCGGAAAGCTGTCGCTATCCGAGAACCTAATGCGATCGGAATTGTAATACCGTGAATGTGCGTATCGGGGTACCATTACTCTGATACATATGTAATTTACCCAAAGGTCACTCCTCTATATAAGAGAGTCCAGGGTTTCAAGAATAAACAACTTTCATATTTCCTCCAACAATACCAAATAGAACAGGACAAGAGGGCGACCGCTTTGCTTCAATTGAGACATATCACCATATTTCTAAAGGATTTTGGCATAATTTTTCTCCTCGGAATACCTCTTACGAAGATTATCCCATATACATTTAGCAGTCTTGTAATACACAATATCAATTACAATACAGGAGATACAACTACTCATAATCCATGGCCTGCCCATCATGTTATCATTTTTCCTTGTTGGATTTGCGCAGACTTTTTCTATAGGTTCCCCCTTTGTGATTATGTGTTTCTCATCATGTCCTATTACATTCAGAAGGGACTAAGACCATAGCACATAGTTTCCACCATCCAACTTGGTGATGGTACAAAAAAAAGGGTTCTTCATCTCCCCTTCATGAATAGATGAACTACAACTTCAGACATGAGTAACGATATGTAGAACCAACCTAATATGTAGAACACACCCTGCAGTAGTAACAACAAAAAATGGTAACAAATGCAAATTTTCATCCGAGGTCAGGCATACTTGTCAAGTATGTACGAAAATAATTTTCAACAGCTTAGAAATAAGCAAGACACTTCATAGTAGACATATTATACCCCGCATGGCTAATGGTGGCAACAAAAACGGTTGTTGGTGGTAGCACACATGCTGGTAGTGATAGTCAGTAGCGGTGAAGGCTGACGACCAACCGAGATTGGTGGTGGCATGGTTATGGCATGCGTTGGCCTACGGTGGTATGCAGGCTTCTGTTGGCAACGGCTAGAAGTCCCAACAAGGATCCCCCAGACCTCCTGTTGGCGTTAACGAGGGATCCAGCTAGGGCTAAAGCAGTTGCAAGGGATCCAACAAGGGATGGCGGTGATCCGAGTGGCGGTGGTGGGGAGCGACAACAACTCCCATAGTGACGGAGGAGAGGATTTGTGGTGTAGCGAGTTGGTGATCTGAGTAGCGGCGACGAGCGCTGCTGGGAGATGGATGACGTGCGAGGAAAGAGTTTGGTGCTTGTGTTAGGGAATGGAAATCCCAAGAGAGAGGATCCCTCTCTCAAGGCTATGATACCATCTTAGAATATGTGAAAAATCGGTAAAGAGTTGTTTAATTTTCTCATTGAGTAGGACTCTCTTATATAGAAAGGAGTTTAGGGTATACTGAACAATTACAGACACACCCTCAAGTTACAAACTAAATTTTGTACGCCCTAGAATACTTTAACAAAACACTAATAACAAACTGCCACTTAATTTTAAATTAACATATGTATAACAGCACGTCCTTCTTAAAACAACAATTTTACACATTGTTGCAATGCAAAGAACCAATGAAACCGAATACGTGACACATTTTCAAAATATAAATGTTGTTTTAGCATCTATAATAATGATCAACGTTAGATAGATGAATGCAATGCCATTAATACCAATAACCTTGAAAAGGGTGAGAAAGGATACCGGGAGGTAGACATTTTGCAAAAATATTTGAAGCATCTTTACAGAATCGGTCCACGGTTTTGTTCCCACGCACATCTCTCAAGGGACCCCAGAAGCAATTACTGTTCTCCTCAATGGAGAATGTCTCAGCTGCCTAAAATAAAACAAATACCGAAATAAAATAATAACCATCAAGGAAAAGGTCCAATGTCCTTCCATATCAGTATCTTTTGCGGCAATAGTCAACTTTTTTTACAAAAATGGAGGATATTGAAATTAATAAGACTCTGTACAGGCACTACAATTCAAGAAAAACTTTTACCGTCAGAGCCAACCAAACACCTAATTCTGATAGGCAGTATATGAAGATACTATGCAATCTCTTTATTTTCCTCTTCACACTCTCCTTATCATCGTCATCAATATCGAGGTCCACGACACAAACCAAATACTGAAAAAGTAAGAACAAAATCATTAATCACTAGCAATCCTTGCATGTGAAGATAGTGTGCCAAGAGTTGAACAATTTCTGGCAAGTCATCTCTAAAATAATCACTAAATCTGACAGCAAAATCGCAAAATGCTAATGAGTAGATACCAACATCACTTTTGTTGTAACATAAGTTTAGCATAATCTTCTTAGAGTACAAGGGTGTTCGATTATGCATAGATCAAAGGACATCTACTATTTTCAAGAAAAACATATTTTCCATAAAATACGACAGAATTACAATCCTTAAAAAGACAATTCTCGATGTAGAAAACTTGTAGATAATCAAGCAAATCACAAAACACAACAATTTACATGAAAACTCTACTAAGTAAAAGCGGAAAAGTCCAAAAAGAGAGACGCTAGTTATTATAAGCAGCGAGCTTTTTTGCATTTTCTGAACATGTTAAAAAAGGGGGATGGTTTGTGTAAATACAATGGTGAAAAACATGAAATAAAATGGAAATGAGATATATCTCGAGTATTTGAAAACCACCAAACCCCCTCTTTGAGTGAGAAATGGTTCTCAAAAACTCACACAAAATTTATAATATATTGAAGGATCCCAAGATGTATTCTCTTTACATAATTTACTCAACTAGGTAGGAATGAGAATGAACCATAACTATGTAAACCTATTCTAAATAAACTAACCCCAAAATAGCATATCTAAATTATAAGAAATCCTATGGAAGCAACAAGCGCTGACCTGATATTCTTGAAAACTTTGGTTTGTTCTGGTATATAAATAAATTACATATATATGTAGTCCAAGTAATAAATGTCCACGTTTCATTAGTATCTCAATTCTAATAAGATCCACATGATTCATAAGCCCATATTGCATCAGAAACTATGCCTACAGTTCAAAACAAAACCCTAGACTAGTGACACAAAATCTCAAACGTGTAACCCATTTTTGCGTAGCAGGGATAAGAAAATCCACACAAAGAGACTATATGAATCGTATACGCCAATTGCCATCTAGCAAATAAACACAAGGATATCGAAGTTTCACAAGTTATATTCCCTGATATTGTATTTAAAGCTACGGTTAGAAACCCTAGAGATATGCAACAGAAACAAGTTCATACTAATGGTAAAAAAGAGGACTTTGAATGTCGAGGTAGTTCGGATTTTACTCGAAGGATTCAAATTAGCTCCCCCTGCTCATATTTCTCCTTTTTTTTCTTACATGATTAGTGATTTGTAACCCATAATACAAACAAAAAACAACTCAAAAATCCTCAAGATTAACCGTGGACATCAGATAAGCCAAACGTATCCGCCTGAAAATTATTCATAGACAGAGCCCATCAGTAAAAACATCACCCACCTAGTAATTTAATTTTGTATATGGTAGAACAAATTCTTTTGAATCAATCAGTTCTCATATGAGATAACAATCAACCTCAATGTACTCCATTTTGTCTAGAAAAAGACAAATAATAAACAAATTTGTTGCAACATAACTATTATAGAATAATCTCTTAAGTAATTCGAAATTTGTTTCAATTGCAATCTGAGGGATCTTGACCAGCAACATCTCTACAAGTAATTTGAAGTTGACGGCAGATTTTGACAAACGGAAACAGTTCAAGACAAAGCTTGTTAGACATTTTGGAGCCGATTAGATGGCATAAATTCTTTCAGCTAAAAAAAGACCATGTCATACACGATGACACATGGATGGGGTTCTAGAAAATCATGGAATGAATTGCATACTTGAGGACAATTTTCAAAAGATAACATAATGCATGAAAAAGATCACACAAAGAACAAAATTCATCCCAGCAGCACAAAGATATAGAACGATACACACCAACTTTGTTGTAAGACAAGAATGAAGTATCAGACGGCATATTTGTAAGCGGATCACCAAAATAAATATTTCACTTTTTTATATTTTCAGAATTAATATATTTATAATTTTTGGATTTAGTATTTGTACCCACTCCAATGATCTGGCGGTAGTGCAGTATACCAACCAGCCAAAGATCAGGGTTCAAATCCCTCCTTGCGGGGGTTGCGTTAGGTAGACGACAGCCAACGTAAAAACCGTCGCATCTTTCAACATGGATTTCAGCAAGAATTCATGTAGACGACCCTACTTAATAGTGAAACAAGGCCTCGTCGTTTTTTATACTTAATCTAAAGCTTAATAAGCATAAAGTCATGTATATTTAGTATTTACAGTAGGATATAGTTTTTAATATTTTGATTTAAAAGAAGAAACATCTTATATAAAACATCTTATTTAATATTCTGAGTTGAGGCATACAATTTCGATAAAAAACACGTAAGAGATAAAAAACATGAAAATCATATATAAAAGGTTTATTTCTCGAAATTAATCATTACTAAACTATAATTAAAAAAATCTCAAAATCTTGATCTATAAGTGTTAAACACGAGATTTGAGTTTCTCCATTGAAAATTCATCTTTATTCAACAAAAAAATACAAAAATCTCAAATTTACCTTCCATATATCTTACAAAATAATTCAAATCTACCGAAAAAAAATCAACAATATCCAATACCAACAAGAGAGGAACAAAAACCCACAAAATTTGCATTCATATATCAAAAAACTCGGCAAGATTTGCAGTAGCATACCTCAAGCTCAACAAGGAGGAACACCAAGGGAAGAAAGAAACCAAAGAAAGAGAGCAGCAGCAAGCTATAGATCGAAATTGCCGACTTTCAACTGATTTTTCGATCATTTCGCCCCCAGTGGGGTATTTTTTTAATAAAAGACTCCCTTGGTTTGGCGAGATATCAATGTGACGATATTTTGCCGATTTATAGGCATATATCAGTTGAAATCAATGAAACTCGAGATACAGAGTACTTTCAATAACCTGATATCATCAAAACAAAAATTCACGAAACTTAAAACCATGATTGGTTGCAAATGGATCTTTACAGTGAAACAGCAAGCATATGATAGTTTTGATCGCAACAAGGCCACGTTCATGGTGCATGGGTTCACCAGACATATGATGTGTACAATCAGGTGAAATCCATGAAACGTGAGATACAAGGTACTTTCGATACCTTGATACCATCAAAACAGCAAATTCATAAAACTTAAAACCATGATTGGTTGCAAATGGGTCTTTATAGTGAAGCAGCAAGCAGATAACAGTTTTGATCTGAACAACGCCACGCTCATGGTGCGTGGGTTCACCAAACATGTGATATTTACTACCAGGCACAATTTCCCATGTGGCCCGTCATTCTACCCTTCGGATCCTCCTCTCAGTTGTTGTGGTACGGGAGTGGTCACATTTCCAACATAATGTAAAAATGCTTTTCAATATGGTGACATGCAGATGGAAGTCCATATGCAACTACCACCAGGATTTGATGTTGAGGGGGAGCATCAGAAGATTATCTGTAGAGATAGTTCCTATTATTATTATATGTTTATGTACCTTGTTTCGATTTCTCTTTTCTATTTAGACGTCCATGTAATTTACCCTTAAGGCCTCTCCCTATATAAGAGAGCCTAGGGTTTTCTTATGATCATAACGAAGACTCCTCTCTTCTAACATGGTATCAGAGCCGCCTTAGGGCTCTTTCCCTACCCCACCCGCCGCCCCTTCTCCCTTCGCTCTCTCTCGTCTCGCCGCCGCCCCATCTGCGGCTCCCGACACTCCTCCGCAACCCCTCCCGCGGCTCCAGCCGCACAGCAGCCCACCGCCGCACCTCTCCAGCGGCTCACAGCCCTAGCTCCAGCGGCAACCCCCCCTTGCCGCCCACAGCCACTGGAGCCCTAGCGGCACCCCTCCCTGCCGCCTACTGCCGCCTCAGCGGCACCCGTACCCCCAGCGGCACCCCCCACTGCCGTTGTAAGGTTCCAGTGGTCTCCAGCACTCCATAGGCGTTGTTCTCGAGACGGTTCAAGGGCTGTAAGCTTCCTTGGCGGCGTGCCCTAGAACCCTCTTCCTCCGGTTTATGGATTTGAGTGCGTGAAAGTCTACACACGTACTCAAATCTGATGCAGTTGGTGTAGACATTCATCACATTGTCTATTCTCCCTTCGTCTTCTTCCTGCGGCAATATGTCAGAATCGAAAGTCGATTTGCCCTCCACCGGCGCATTCAAAGGTCCCGCGCCGATAGTAAAGATGGACGGGTCTAACTATGAGTTATGGGCCATGCAGTTTATGAGCCTCATGAAATCAAATGGTAAGAAACACATTATTACCGAGGATGAGCCTGCGGAGAAGACAGGGATCTATGCCTCATGGGAGGCCGATGATGCTTACGCAAAAGTATGGTTGTCTGGCACGTTGACCATGGAGATAGCAAATGATGTTCTCCATCAGCCCACTGCTAAGGCGATGTGGGACATTCTTGCTGCTACATATTCGCAGGTGCGAAATGAGAAAAAGATGTTGCAGCTTCAGCATGACATCTTTACCATGAAGCAGGCCGGCAGACCTCTCCACTCTCTATACACATCCCTAAGAGGGATGTTCGAGAAGCTCTACAGTACTATTCCTCTGACTGCTACTCCAGAGCAGCAGAAGACGTTCCGGAACGCCACCATGGTGGGTGTTCTACTTGCTGCCCTCGACCCTGAGTATGATGCTGCACGTTCACAGATCTTAGCAGATGCAGTCATTCCTCCAGTGGAGGATGTATACAGGAGGCTCAGTCGTATCCCAGTTTCTTCCAGCTATTCTACTCCACCTCCATCTGCGATGGCAGCTTCACGTGGGAGAGGTGGACCACCTTCTTAGCGTGGTCGTGGACGTGGCTGTGGCTCTCAGGGAAGAGGAGGTCGACCTAATCAGACGTGCTTATAATGTCACAGAACGGGACACTCAGAGGAGACATGCTACTCAAAGCATGGGTTCCCAGCATCTGCACGGGTTGCAGAGCATTCACAGTCTCCTTTACCGTCTGCTGCAGATCATAGATTTGACGAACTCGTGGCCCGTCTCCGTGATATTATGCCACAGTCTTCTGGTGATTCATCTGGTGGCTCTTCCGATATTGCTGCCACAGCCTCAGCCAGTTCTTCCGCCGCTGCCAGTTCCTCAGGTAGATCATCAGTTGTCATACATTCACATGATATATCTGACTGGGTTATAGATTCAGGAGCTACACATCATCTGTGTCGAGATAGAGATAGATTACAGGCCTACAGGGCTATTTCTCCAGGTCGCTCAGTGCAGATAGCAGATGGTTCCCACTCACCCCTTGTTGGTCAGGGGGAGGTTTTCTTAACCTCCGCTATGCAGCTACAGAATGTTTTACATGCCCCTGAATTCTCACTGAATTTGCTGTCTATTAGTCAGATTACAAAGGATTTGAATTGTCGAGCTATATTTGACCCGTCTTCTCTCATTTTTCAGGACATACTCACGGGCAAGGTGATTGGTTGTGGCTCTGAGCAGAACGGTCTATATCGGTTGGTCCGGGAATCCTATGCTGGCATCTCCGCTCACTCTGCTGGTCCAGTCTCACCTTACATTTGGCATCTTCGGTTTGGTCACCTTCCGCTCCAGAAGATGCGCCATCTTCTGCCCCAGATCTCCCCAAGTTCGTCGTTTCGTTGTGAAACTTGTCAGTTAGGAAAGCATCACAGGTCGAGCTTTCCAGGTCGTCAGAGTCGGAGCAGTAGCTCCCCTTTCGAGTTGTTACATATAGATATATGGGGTCCGAGCCGTGTTCCCGATTACCAGGGACACAGGTTCTATCTTGTGGTAGTAGATGACTTTTCTCGTGTCTCTTGGGTTTTTCTTCTGAAGAATAAGTCTGAAGCAGGAGATGTTATTAAAAGTTTGATTAATGAAGTGCAGAATGTTTTTTCTTCTTCAGTCAAATATGTTCGGACGGATAATGCCCTGGAATTTTGTACACGTTCTCTTTCTCAATTTCTGTCATTAAAGGGAATTATTCATCAAACCACCTGTGCATATACATCCCAACAAAATGGTGTGGCGGAAAGAAAGCATCGCCATCTCTTGGATATCACTCGTACCTTATTGATTCAAAGTTGTGCTCCTATTTCCTTCTGAGGGGATGCTGTTCTTACTGCATGCTATCTGGTCAATAGAATGCCGTCCTCTGTCCTTGGAGAGAAGATACCCATCTCTCTTATTTTTCCAGACAAAGAGCTCTTCTCACTGCCACCTCGTGTCTTTGGTGCTGTGGCGTTTGTTCATCGTTTGTCTCCAGGACTTGACAAGCTCTCTCCAAGAGCTGTCAAGTGCGTCTTCGTTGGGTATTCAAGAACCCAGAAGGGATACCGGTGTTATGATCCTACTACCAACAGGTACTTCGTTAGTGCGGATGTCACCTTCTTCGATTCGGTCATGTTTTTCTCGCCAGCCGGGGACAGAATGGTACCATCCACCACCGCTGATGATATTTTGGTTCCACCACCACCTACCTGTCCTAGACCTGACTCGTCTCCTGTGTCAGTTCCTATGCCAGCACCGCCACCACCACCTCCACCTCCACCCCCACCCATTCCACGGAGAATCATATCACCATTTCCTAACCACTATACGCGTCGGTCAGGTCCCGCTCAGACAGCAGATCAGCCAATCACTGAGCCTCAGGTATGTTCAGATGATGTTTCTACTGACGGGTCAGGTTCGGACCATATGCAGGATGACTCTTTACAGGTGGACCCCAATGATGATCTGGATGTTCTGATTGCTATTCGGAAACAGAGACGACAGTGTGCATCCTACCCCTTTGCTTCACAGGTTTCCTTCCACCGACTCACAGGCGGTTTCCAGAAGTTTGCTACTGTTTTATCTTCCGTGGACATACCACGGACATACCAGGAAGCCTTGAAGAGTGAATGCTGGAAACTGGCTATGGAAGAAGAAATGGGGACCTTGCAGTCCCGTGGCACATGGTCTTTGGTCCCTGCACCTCCTGATGCTTCAGTTGTAAGCTGCAAATGGGTCTTCACAGTCAAATACCATGCAGATGGCACATTGGATAGATACAAAGCACGTTTAGTCGCCCGGGGATTTACACAGACATATGGCGTTGATTACATGGATACATTCTCTCCAGTGGCGAGACACTCGACTCTGCGTATCCTCCTGTCTGTTGCAGTAGTCCGTGACTGGAGCATTTATCAGCTGGATGTCAAGAATGCATTTTTGTACGGGGACTTACAGGAGCAAGTCTACATGCAGCAGCCACCCGGGTTTACTGCTGAGGGGGAGACGCATATGGTATGTAGACTTCACAAGGCTATATATGGACTGAAACAGAGTCCACGAGCATGGTTCCAGAAACTGTCCAACCTAATTGAGCACCAGGGATTCAAGAGGTCCAATGCTGACCATTCGTTGTTTGTCCAGAAGTCCTCGGCAGATACGGTTGTCATAATGGTCTATGTGGATGATATTCTTGTTACAGGAGATGATATTCAGGGCATAGCAAGGGCGAAGGCATTCCTAGGTCGTCAGTTTGTTACAAAGGATCTTGGAACCCTAAGATATTTTCTGGGGTTGGAATTTGCTAGGAATGCACATGGTTTGGTGATGACACAACGGAAGTACATTACAGACTTCCTGGTTGAGACTGGTATGGATGGGTGCAAACCATCAAGCATCCCCATGGACCCCAGCATGAAGCTATATGATGATGATACTGACGAAGTGGATAAGAGGAGATATAGAGAGATGGTGGGAAAACTCCTCTACATTACTATAACCCGTCCAGACATTGCATTTGCAGTCAGCCGGGTGAGTCAGTTTATGGAGCAGCCCAGACAGGTTCACATGGATGCTATACACATGATACTGAGGTATCTGAAGTCTACTCCTGGATTAGGGCTACTATTCAGAAAGGGTGCAGACTTATCCATCTCAGCGTGTGCAGACGCAGATTATGCAGGATGTCCTAAGGATAGAAAATCAACCTCAGGGTTTGCAGTCTTTGTTGGAGGCTCTCTGGTTTCTTGGAAAAGCAAGAAACAAACGGTGGTGGCAAGATCCAGTGCAGAATCCGAATACAGGGCAATGGCCCAAGCCAGCACGGAAATGATGTGGGTTCGCTCCGTATTAGAAGATCTACATGTAGCAGTACCTCTACCTATGAAGCTTCAGTGTGACAATCAGGCAGCATTGTTCATTGCCAACAATCCAGCTTTTCATGAGAGGACCAAGCATATTGAAGTTGACTGCCATTACACTAGGGACCTGATCCAGAGAGGATTGATATCCACGGCCCATGTTAGCTCAGGAGATCAGACTGCCGATGTATTCACCAAGCCTTTGCTCAGAGGACCTTTCCAGAGATGGTCATTCAAGCTGAGCATGATCGACATCTATGCTCCACCTTGAGGGGGAGTGTAGAGATAGTTCCTATTATTATTATATGTTTATGTACCTTGTTTCGATTTCTCTTTCCTATTTAGACGTCCATGTAATTTACCCTTAAGGCCTCTCCCTATATAAGAGAGCCTAGGGTTTTCTTATGATCATAACGAAGACTCCTCTCTTCTAACATTATCTATGGACTTAAGCAGATTCCCGGAGCATGGTACAAGAAGCTCTCAAATATGATAGAGCAGCAGGACTTTGCGAGATCAACTACGGATCACTCGCTCCATGTAAACAGGACACAGAGAGCTATTGCAGTCATTCCGGCTTATGTTGATGGCACCATGGCTACGGGAGATGAGTTACAAGGTAGCAGTAAGGTCAATGAGTTCTGTTGGAGTATTTGATATATGCGTCACATGTATGGGAGATGGGTAAATGGATCTCTCCAGGATCCATTTACCCCATCAAAGAGTTTAGTCCCACATCAACCAGTGATGGGACTTGGAGGCTCTATGGAGGCTATATAAGGAGCCCCAGACCTCCTGTATCAGAAGAGAAAAGTGCAATGAACACATACGCCCTCTGAGGCATTCTCTCGTGGTTTCTTCACGCTCCTTACGGAGTAGGGTTCCACGTAAAAATCCTTGTTCTTATTGTTCTATCTTTATTTCTCTGATTCCGCTTCCTATTTTTCTATTCTAACATGGTATCAGAGCGGGTTAGATTCTAGAGGTTTTTCATTACGCTTTATTTTTTGAGATTCGAATATCAAGTTCATGTTCTAGGGTTGAGATAAAACTCAAGAAATTATTCAGTTCGAGTTCCAGTTCTATGAATCTAGGGTTTTCCGAAACCCTAGTTGTTCTTAATCATGGCAACCACAATCAACGCCAACATGCCGTCATTCTGCAGATTCAGTCCTTCGCAAGCCATCCTCTAGGGTTTTGCTCAACATCCTCGTGATCACGCGATCCAAGTGGCAGCGCGATCACCGGTGGTGCTCTTCAGTTCTGGGCGTGGTTCAAGAAGTTGATCGCCCCATTGGTGAAGAACTGTTCAAGAAGTTTTAGGGTTTCCCATGAAACCCTAATCAAGATCTGCAGGCTGCAGCTCACTGGACTCCATCTCCTGGAGCATCTCCAATCAACGTCATCCACGTGCTCCTCCCAATCTTGCCTACATGCGCAAGTGCTTTAGGTGACCAAGCCCTCCGCCAAATCTCAAGATGCTCACGAGGAGCATCCTCTTCACGCAGAGATCTGTCCGCACTCAAGCCAAGAGCAGCCCACGCATCTTCAGAACTCCACGCGCACGGGTTGGTTGCATCCTCCAACCGCAACATCCCGGCGGTGCCGCCCTCTAGGCGCTAGCGACACGCTTTGTCCAAGCAAAAGCCACTTCCCCCTTAGCGACTCTGCTGCTTGCCTTAAGACTCCAGTCGAGCCCAGCACAGGCTCCTGTTCGTCTCCAGGCGGCGCTCTCTCTTGTTCCTCAGGCGAACCTCCTCTGTGCGCAAAGCTCGCGCGAATCCCGATCTCCAGGCGCATTTCTCCAGCCCGATAACCAGCGACTAGGTCTCGCGGCTCTCATCAGTTTCCAAGCGGCGGCGACAAGTGAATGCCCCTATCGTGAGTTTGTGAGTGGGTGTGAGGGTTTCCCAAGAAGGGAGCCATAATATTAAAAGGGAGGAGGGCCCGACTACTAAAAAAATTCTTTGTAAGTAAGGCATGCTTAGGCCGGAAAAAGGAAGGGGGCAGTAAAAAAAAGGTGAGGGCCTGATTGGAAAAAAAGGCCGAAGTTTGTCTTAAAAAAAAGAGGCACGCACAAAAAAAAGGAGAGAAAAAATCTGTACGCAGTTAAAACAAACAACAATTCGAAAAAAAATGTTTGGGCGGCTTAAAAAATGAAGAAAAAGCCGCATGAAATTTCTGTTCATGTTTCTCACCCCATAAATTTTTTTAAGTCAAAAAAAATTATGTATTATCTTGTCTTCTCCCAACTTGGTCAACAATGTCATTCCGACCAGTATGGGAGAAAGGGGGAGTATATGTAGAGTCACAGGTTTTGTTGCAGATTCAGATGTCAGATTATCCAGACCGGCCAGATTTTCAGGATCTACAAGTTTTCAGATAAATATTTTCCATGCGCAATTTCAAACTCGATGTTCAGATTCTGAGTCTCCAGTATGATGCGCGGATTCAGACTCGTCATTCAGATTGGTCAGAGTCCAAGTTCGAGGCACTCCATGTTGAGAGACCCATTTTTCGAGTTCTCCGGAGAGAGACTCATTTTCAGACACACGCACACATGTTCGCGGTCTTTTTCAGATGTGCATGTGTTTGCCATCTTTTGCAGTGGCCCCCATCTATTCTTATTGTTTTCGGCCAGAGTTTTCATGTGAGCCATAGGGACTCCATAGTAGAGGACCGTTCCCTATGCCATGTTGGCAAAGGGTTTTCATGTGGTATCATAGGTACTCCAGAGTAGGGTACCATTCTCTGAGCCGGATGGGAGAGACCCAGTTCTCTGATGAGGAGACTTCTTTCAGGCTCCATTCTCTAGCGATCATGGACTCCGACGAGGATTGCACTTCCACGACCTTTTTCAGTTCGGCCCATTTCAGAGATGGAGCAGTTGTCCACATGTTGTGGCGGGCCGAGTACTCCGACGAGGAGACTCATTTCCAGTTGCAGTGACTCTGACAGGCGCAGTTCAGAGCACGTGCTCTCCGACGAGGAGATTCAATAGACTCACACTCCAGCCCGTTCGTCCTCCTCACCTGCACGGCGTGAGAAGCAATGTGCTCGACAGCAGAAGCAACGTCCTCGACAGCAGCAGTGGTACGGGTTGGGTTGATATTGTCCGTAGTGTCTTGTAGCATGAGTTGAGTTTCTTTCTGTTTGTCCAAGCTGAGCATTGCATGCTCCAGCTTTAGGGGGAGTGTTGGAGTATTTGATATATGTGTCACATGTATGGGAGATGGGTAAATGGATCTCTCCAGGATCCATTTACCCCATCCAAGAGTTTAGTCCCACATCTACCAGTGGTGGGACTTGAAGGCTCTGTGGAGGCTATATAAGGAGTCCCAGACCTCCTGTATCAGAAGAGAAAAGTGCAATGAACACATATGCCCTCTGAGGCATTCTCCCATGGTTGCATCCCGCTCCTTACGGAGTATGGAGCTACGTAAAAATCTTTTTTCTTATTGCTCTATCTTTATTTCTCTGATTCTGCTTCCGCTTCCTATTTTCTAACAAGTTCCAAAGACAACATTTTGTCACCATGGACTTTGACGACCTACGATACTTTCTTGAACTTGAGTTTACCAGAAACTAAAAAAGCATTGTAATGACCAAGAGGAAGTATGTTATAAATCTTCACCTAGGGTTCGTTTGGTTGCAGGGTTGGGCAGGGTTGGGTTGGCCCAACCCGGGTTACCCCTCCAACCAAACGGCCCAATCCTCCTCACAGTTTACTATTCACAGGGGTACCCCTGCCCTACCCAACCCTGCCTAACCCTGCAACCAAACGAACCCCTAGAGAAAGGGATGGTGGACTGCAGAATAGCCACCACACCCATGGATCCAGGCACGAAGATCTATGATGACGATATAGACGAGGTAGACAAAAGGAGATACAAGGAACTTGTGGAGAAAATCACAAGAATGCAGTCTATATGATTATCAGGTTTGTGAAGTCTTCTCCAGGTTCAGGTTGCCAAAATCAAATGTAAATCTCATGCCATCACGACCGGTGCAGAAGATGATAATGCACGATGCCCTAAAAACGGGAAGCCTATTTCAAATTTTGCGGTCCCCATAGGGAGTTCTTCGGTCTCATGAAAAAGCAAATTGCCAATATATCTTCCATGAGGGGGGCTGATAGAAGAAAATGTGATCGAAATGGCCAAAAATTTTTAATAGAATTTCGACCGAAATGTCCTTTCAGCCAATCACTGATATGGTACTGAAACCACTTTTTAAGGAATTAACCTTTGTTAGTTTAGTCCATTAACTTAACCAGACTATTGAGTTAATCAAGCATATCATCGATCCAACATTTGTATTAAATCAAAAGCAAAAAAAGAAAAAGAAAAGAACACCCCACCCCTCCCCCTTCCTCCTCTTTCCTCCGTCCACAGCCCATCGAACACCCCCATCCCGCCTTCCTCCTCCATCCCCCGCCATCATCCTTCGCAGCTTCAAGCCCCCTCGATTTTGCAGTTCCTCCCCCTTCCTCTATTCGTCAACACGAAGCCAGAGAACTCACGGTACCTCCAACTCGAGCTCCACCATCCCCTGATGACGAAACTCTACCGTTTTGCCATCTTTACTTCGCCATCCTCCAAGCCCATACCTCAACCCTCCTCCCTCCAACCATGTTACAACTCCATCGTCCCCACATCCAGCCTCCTCCATCCTTTCAAGCCCCTCCTTCAACCATTCCAGTTAGACTTACATTCGATTGTTCAGCATAATAAATAACCCTCTAAACCCACCTTTTATTAACATCAAAAGCTATCTTCAAATTCGTCTAATTCTAATTTGGATTCAAAAGTTGAGGACCTGGAACATAACACATAGTGTAGACCTCGTATTTCTTGGATTTGTGGTTGATTCCAGTCAAGTTTTAGAGCATTAATTAGCCAATGTTTTAATAATTAAAATGGAGAGATTTTGAGTGATTAACAAGAAATTAAGATCAAAATTTAGAAGACTAATACAGCAAAGACTTCATGATTAAAATTGAGAAGAGTTGGAGTGAATTAGCAAGCAAATAGAGACTAAATTTAGATTTAATAAGTAGATTTAAAATTCATAAGTCAAAGAAGAAAGGAATTGGAAAAAATATATTGATTTGAACCTAAATCCAAGATCTAATGAGTATTTCTTAATTCCATGAATTAAAGAAGAAAAGTTGGGAATCTGGCATTGATTTAAATTTGAATCCAGATCTAATGAACTTTTAATCTCAAGATTTGGAAAAAGAAAACATTGGGGTATTTTCAAACAAGTGACATATAAAATATAAATCAATAAATAGGCCGTCAAATTATGAAATAATCTATGATCAATGACTCAAAAAACTTCGTGATCAATCATTTATGTATGAATCACTAATTTTAGGATCACTAATAAACAAGATGCCTAGATCTGTAAAGTTAACCACAACAGAGATCGAGAGAGGAAGAGAAATCAAGTAAGTGATCGAAAATCAATGATGAATGATAATAGTGCATGTCATGGTAACCCTTTTTAATGCATTGGGGTGAGCACCTCCGAGTGTGTCCCCCTTTTTTGGAGCCTCAAAAAAAAATGATAATAGTGCATGTCATGGTAACCCTTACACCTGACCGTACAAGGGAGTGGAGACCCCCAGTTGGGCGTTGGATAGGAAGCCTTGTTAGGGAAACGAGTCAAAGACCGCATAGTGCGCGGGCCTAGGATCCCAGACCTTAATATTGTTTTTCCGCGAGCTCACAGTATTTTAACGTTTCGTTGAGATCCACATTTAAACCAGTTTTGTTGACCTTGGTTTAATAGGGTGCATAGGATGGAGGGCCCTTGGCTTTGTTTTTAGCGCTCTGTTAGTTCGTACCTGTCGGGCCGGTTTTCTGGAGTGACTTAGTCCGAAAAGTCTCTCCCACCCGTCTCATGGGGGTAGTTTTGGAGTAGGCCTAGCCCACTACTGGAACGCACTTCTACTTAGAATGCGAGATAGAAGAGTCTCTTGTGAGTCTTCCCTACCGCAAGAGATTTGGTTACTGCTCCGCAAGTAGGACCTGGCGAAGAAAGGATCGTCATCAGTAGGAGTTGAGGTTGGTTGCAGTTGAGTTTGGTTACAATTGAGCTTGACTACAGTTGAGTTGGCGTTGTTCTCGAGATTATCTATAGATCCGCCAGTAGGTCTGGCAAAGAAAGATTAGGAAACAAAAATCATGAATTATCATCAATCATTGACATTAAATCAGTAATTATAATTGTTATTACGAATGTTAGACGTGTTGGGAACTTAATAAGGATGCAGTATACTCCATCGCATGCCTATGGAGATACCCTAACCCTAAGGTATTCTTCACTCCTTAGAGTCAGAGTGTAAGGTTACACTCAGACCAAGACCACAGACTATCCACTAGGCTTGAGAAATTAGACAAAAGTAAAGATCATATCAGAGACTCATCATTCCCAATACCAAGATCCATCAACATGAATTATAAGTGACAAAAAGATAATATCCTACGTATAAATCATTAATTAATATATGAAAATGTTATTTACGGTTATGGGGTGATGGGCGATTGGGGGATTCACAGATAGAACAACTTAAAAACCAATTTCCACGCAATTAGCGTGTTAAATTTAAATATCAATGCCTATCTACTTGCTTTCTTTTGAAACCACTAAATTACCCGTTATTTTTTTAATGTTAGATTGTATTTAACCTTTTTTTGTGTTCTTTTCTTAAAAACATAATGGCAGGTAAAGCACATGCATCTCAGTAGATTGGCAGCCGGATGCAGAGCTTCACTTTGATGATCCACATGAAGAGATACCAGTACATGGAGCCAAGAATGGAGATTATGGCAGGTAGCAGGACCCTGTACTCTTCGCAGATGAGGACACACACGAGCACTATGTCATTCACAGAAATCAGTCGATTTTCACTTCTTATAAGCGAGCCAATGTGCCCATGTCCGAGGGCACTGGAACATCAGATGATGCCGAGCATTGGCTGAAGACGGTGATGAAGGTACTTCAGATGATTCGCACACCACGAGACTCATGGTTATCTTTGGTGAAGTATTCACTGACAGCATTCGTCGAGAGATGGTGGGAGGCGATAGTTTCTCAGTTGGGACGTGAGCCCGCATAGGACGATTTCGAGACGAGATTCAGATCCCACTTCTTTTCTGAGAAGTGGAAAGAGTCCGAGCATCGCAGAGCTCAGATAGGGGCAGATGACAGCTAGGCAGCACTTTGTTTGCTACACCAAGCTGTCGCGACACACACCAGCATCCGTTGCTTTTCCAGGTGAGAATCTGGAGAAGTTCATCAGAGGGATGCAGGAAAAGGTGCAGAAGAAGCTGTCGGACTACGTATCACTTCCATCACTAAGGCTAATGATGCAGCGGAGAAGTTTGAGGACATCGGAGAGAGACAAATTAGGAGATCGCCTGGAGCGGCACCTATGCTACAGCGATCATTAGGACTGATTCGAGACGCGATTCAGATCCCATTTCTTTTTTGAGAAGTGGAAGGAGACCCAGTACCGACTACTTGCATAGCTCAGATAGGGGCGGATGACATCTAGGGAATACTTTGTTAGCAACAGCGGGCTGTAGCGACACACACCAGCAGCCGCTGCTTTTCCATACGAGAATCTGGAGAAGCTCATCAGAGGGATGCAGGAAAAGGTGCAGGAGAAGCCAGTCAGACTACGTATCACTTCCATCTCTGAGGCTATTGATGCAGCGGAGAAGTTCGAGGACATCAGAGATAGCAAGAGAGAGACACTTTGAGAGATCGTATGCAACGGCACCTACGCTACAACGATCATTTGGACCAATTCGACGATAGTTTCAGCAGCAAAGGACAGCCAGGCGGTTTCATCCTTCAGGTTCAGCATTTTCAGGCGGTGCTCGCTCATCTCCAACGAGTACTTTAAGAGGAGCACTCGCCATACATGGCACTAGTTCAGCTCGACCATCTGTGATGCAAAGTGTGGACAGACCCTCGGCAGGATCAACTTGGAGTACCGACACGACTATTACGCCCACCCAGTCTGGACGATGTTTTTTGAGCAACCATTGGGGTCATTAACGATCTCAGTTCCCCCAGACTTCTGGTGAGCCTCGACCACAACCACAGCCTTCACAGCCGCGAGCAAAGTATTGATAGTATCTGTGGCAGGAACTCCAACTTCAGGAGGCTACCGAGACAGACACAGAGTGAGGCTGGTTCGAGTACTACACCAGCTAGACAGGGACAGTTACAAGCAGTTACGAGGATACTAGCTTCATTAGGCAGAGTTGCAGACACCCTTATATTATCCTTACCACAACCATGGGACGAGTGGTCAGTTGTTTGCCATTTTACTGATAGTCAGAGAGTCACTCGTACTGATTGGTAGTCATGAGATGATCGCAGACTGTCTGCTACTACAGCAAGACGAGTTTGATTTGATTTTGAGTAATGGATTGGTTATCAGCCCATCCTGCCTTAGTTGAATGCATTAGGAAGACGGCTGGCTTTAGAATACCGAACTTGCCCGAGTTTACTTTTGAGGGTACATTACATGACTCCAAAACGGAGTACATCTCAATGTTGAGAGCTCAAAGACTTGTTGATCGGGGATATGATTCATATTTAGCATTTTTTGAGAGATATCTGACCATTTTTTTATGGAAAAGAGGGTGATCTCCCAAGGTAAGAGTCACTGCAACATCGATTTCATTAAAAAGATTTGGAGTACATTACCTTGTGACCCAAGAGTTATATAGTGTGTTACAATGGGCTACAACATTTTCGAAATAAAACCACATGTTGTTGAATACCACATCAATTCGCCCTACCCATATGGCCCACAGAACAGCAAAAGGCTTGGAACAATCATCTGTAGAGCTAGATCCCACCGTCCGAACCGACCTCTAGAAATTCACTGCCCCACCAGTCGCCACCCACCAGATCTGCTCTCATGCCAGTCACTTGAAGAACAGATGATCCGAGTCCTCCACCATCTTGTGGCACCTGTCACATAGAGCGTCCCCCATGCCAAACATCCTCCCCCTCCTCGCTTAATCCCACAAACGATCCCTTATCATGCACCAAAAGAAGACCATAACCCTGCATGGGATCTTAGAACCCAAATAACCATCATGTTCTGACATAATCCGGATCTTGCACCTCTTCCACTCTCCTCATTACCTCATAAGCATTCTTAACAGAGAATCTTGAGCCCTCCCACTCAAAATGGTCCATGCCCGGCTCTAATACACCCGGCAGGGGAAATTCCGCATGCAATCTGACAAACTCCTCCAGGCACTGCTCCAACAGGTCCGACAGGAACATCGATGACCACGTACCTCAATCCGCCACCCGTGCAATAGGAATCTCCCTCGATGCTGCCAACGCAAATAGCCATGGAAATCTAACGTCAAGGGCTCCCTCTCCCGTCCAGTCGTCACGCCAGAATCTAAAAATATGACCATCACCCACCTTAGGCCACAGCTATGAGCAACCAAAGGAAACACCTCACGGATCCCGATCCGAAGTGGGGACTCATACCGCACTCTCCTAGCCACCAACTCACCCCTCACACCATAAATTTTCCTTACAAGCCTAGAAGCCATTGAGCGAGAAGAACCCCAAATGTATATCTCCCACTTTGCGAGAAGCGCCTTGTTCATGGTCTCGATATCACAAACCCCTAGACCTATGTCTTTACGCCCCATCTCACGTCTTCCCATCGCACCAGATGAACCCCGAATCTATGTTGCATGTTAATCACCAGACCAGATAAACTGTTGAAAAATTCGACCAACTAAGCCGCATTACCATTCTACTCCTCAGATCCACCAAGCATTCAGATCGTATCATCTGCGTATTATAGGAGAGGGACAAAGATATCATCAAGCAAGAAACCTTCACACAACTCTGCCTCCACCGCTTGCCTGAAAAGAACATCCAAAGCAATCGCCACCAACATAAATAGCATAGGGGTCAACGGACATCCCTGCCAAACCCCCCGTTGTGGTTGAACGAAACCATTCTCTGGCCTACCAATCACCATGATTGAATAAAAGGAAGTAGTAAAGCACATCTTCATCAATGCAACCCAAATGTCAGGGAAACCTCTCCTCCATAGGGAGTCCCACAAGAAATTCCAGTCGATGCAGCCATAAGCTTTTGCGTAGTCGATCTTCCACAAAACCCCTACTTCTTAGAATGTTTCCACTCAAGGCAAATCTCTGAAGCGATAACCAAGCCATCTGCTATCTACTGTCCATGAAGAATCAACGAGCCCAACACCACCTTCAGCCGGTTCGCAAGATTCTTAGCCACAATCAGGTAGAAGGTGTTGGAAAGCGCGATGGATCTGAAATTCTCCACCCATACCGGAGTCTCCTCCTTTAGAAGGAGGAACAACAGTGCTTGGTTGACCTTCTCAAAGTTTTTATTCTCCTCCCTGAATTCATTAAGCACCTCCAGGACCTCCTCCTTCAGCAACTCCCAAAATTCCAAGTAGAATGACACCGGGAACCCACCCGGACCAGGAGCATTATCCGCATTCAACCCCCAGGCAGCACTCTTCAACTCCGCCGAAGAGAAGGGGGCCACTAACTTCTCCGCTTGCTCACCAGACAAAGTCTCCACCCCTCTCCCAAGCAACCCCCAACCATATCCCTTCTCCTTCGCGTCGCCTCAACGAAGTGGCCCCGCAACGCATTGCCAAGTTGTGCCTCACCCAAAACAGTGACCACTCCCCAATCTCAATCTCGTGCAAATAATTCCTTCTCCTCCTCCCAGAAGCCACAGAATGGAAAAATCTCATGCTGGCATCCCCTTGTTTCAACCACTTTTGCCTGGATCTTTGCCTCCACTCCATCACTTCTTTACTGTCTTCCAGCAGAATTTCTTCAAGCAGGTCCGGTCACTCCGTCATCTCATCCTGCTTCAGCCCTCTCCCAACATCTAACCCATCCAGCCGCACAACTCCATCCTGAGCTTCCCCCCTTCTACCCCTCAGCCTCGCCTTGACCTCTCCCGCAAGAAGTTAGAAACGACCTCAGCAACCTCAGCTTCGTCGCTAATTGTTGGAGTATTTGGTTGTGCGCCTCTTATATTATAGACGAGTAAATGGATCTCTCGGGATCCATTTACCTCATCCAGAGCTTAGTCCCACATCTACCAGTTTGTAGATGTAGAGACTCAGTGGGAACTATACATAGACCCCCACACCCATTGTATTCAGAAGAGAAAAATATTGAAGCATATGGCCCTTTGAGGCCTTCTCCCGTGGTTTCATCCTGCACCATAGGGAGTAGGGTTCCACGTTAAATCTCGTTCTTTAATATTTTCTATTCTCAATTTCTGATACTCTTCAGCATTCCTATTTACTTATATGGTATCAGAGTGGATATGATTCTCGAAGATTTTATGTTAAATGTTTTTCGAGATTCAAGATTTGATTCTTGGGTTTCTATTGAAACTCTAATTATGTTCATGTTCATGTTCATGATCCAGAAGTTGTTTAGGGTTTGGTTCGTGAAACCCAATTGTTTCAACCATCAGCGTCTTGAAGATCTTCAATCTTATGTTCCAAAAGCAGGTTCCCGGTTGAGATGGGTTCCCGAGAAGGGAACCCATCTCACGAGGAGGAAAAGAATCAGAGAAGCAAGACGCGATCCTCCCTAGTGACGCTTCCTGTTCGAGACCATCTCCAGATCTCCAGCAAGCCATGTTCTCTCCTCGCCGGCCCTTTATAAGCTCATTCCTAGCGCGCTTCACGTAACATAAGCCCAGGCGGCTCACCGCCAGCCCTTCATCCCCTTCTTGATGCACCAGGAGGAGCATCTCGCCTTTGCACATCAGAAAAGGGGGCACAGCTCCCATGCGCACCACCGCCAGCTCCTCGGACAACCCCAGTTCGACGCAACATCACATGCACTCCAGATCCAGCCGCAAAATTAAAAAAAAATAGCGATGACGCATCTCTTCGACAGCGACTATCTAAGGAAGCATGCGAGATCCTCTCTCTCAAGGTGCAGAAGGCGCAAGCGGTACCCTCCACCCCATAACTCTGATCGAAGCCTAACGCGCACCTTCCCGCAGCCACCTCTAGGTGGCTCCTCCTCCCGAACCACCTCAGCGCAGTCTCCTCTCGCCCCACCCCCTCCCCCATCGCGCCGCACCAACTCCCAGGCAGAGATCCCCAAGCGCCTCCGACAAATGGCGACGGCGGCAGATGAAGTTCCACCATCGGGGGCGGTGCAACGAAAAGTAGGGTTCCAATCAGGGAACCCTCGCGGTGGAGAGAGAAAAGGGTACCCAGGATAGGGAACCCTAAATACCTGTAGGGGGTATGACTCAAATAAAAAATTAAGAGCCCGAGAGTGGGCTAAAAAAAGGGGAGTGCAACCCAGCGTTCAAAAGAAAATGCCACAAAGTAAAAAAAGGAAAATTTTAAAGAAAAAGAGACGAGAAGCTGTATAAAAAAAGTGTGAAAGGGCTTATAAAAAATTTGTTTAAAAAATATGAGAAGAAAAGTCGTAAAAAATGATGTAATCGGCTTATTCATGTTCTCTCCCCACCATCTTGTCCTCTCCCAACTTTGTCGAGCCAATGTATTCCGACAAGTATGGGAGAAAGGGGGAGTATTGTGTAGAGGCACAGGTCGGATCCAGATTCCTCAGTTTCCAGGTCAGATTAAAACATTCCAAGACCAGTCATATTTCCAAACTCTACAGTTGATCGGATTTGACGTTCAGTTGGTTCCGAGTCTTCAGTTTCAAACACACAAATGGATGTGGTCTTCTTTCAGATGAGCACATGTATGCCATCTTTTGTGTGGTCCCCATCTTTTATGTGTCGGCCAAAGTTTTCCTGTGAGCCATAGGGACTCCAGAGTAGAGGACCGTTCCCTATGCCATGTTGGCTCGGGTTTCACTTGGTTTCATAGGGACTCAAGAGTAGAGTACCATTCTCCGTGCCAGATGGGAAAGACCAAGTTTTCCGGCGAGGAGACTTGCGGACTCCATTCTCAAGCGATCATGAATTCCAGTACGGGATCCTTCCGAGGTCCCTATAAGAGAAACCGATCTTCAGAGATCTGCGTATGAATAATTAGCAATGCACTCTTCGACCTTTTTCAGAGATGGAGCACAAGTCCACATTGTTGTGGCGGGCGAGAGTTCTCTATGTAGAGACTCATTATCAATTGCAGTGAATCTGACAAGCGCAGTACAGAGCACATGCTCCGACAAGAAGATTCAGTTGACTAACACTCCAGCCCGTTCGCCAACCTCACCTGCACCGCATGAGAAGAAACATCCTCGACAACAACCGACAGTTTTGCAAGTTGAGTCGATATTGCCTGTAGTGTTCTGCATTGTGAGTTGAGACTTCTTTATGTTTGTCCAAGCTGAGCATTGCATGTTCCAGCTTGACGGGGAGTGTTGGAGTATTTGGTTGTGCACCTCTTATATTGTAGATGGTTAATGGATCTATCCAGGATCCATTTACCTCATCCAAAGTTTAGTCCAAAATCTACCAGTTTGGAGATCTGGAGAATAAGTGGGGGTTATATATAGACCCACACACCCATTGTATTCAGAAAGAAAAGCAATGAAGCATATGGCCCTTTGATGCCTTCTCCCATGGTTTCATCCCGCTCCTTAGAGAGTAAGGTTCCACATTAAATCACATTCTTCAATATTTTCTATTCTTTTATTCTGATACACTTCTACATTCCTATTTTCTAGCACTAATCAAGATACAATCGAACAGTCAGGGGACCAGCTTCTCTATAGCTCTGCAATCGTCGCCCTAAAACCCACCTCCAATAGCCAGCTCTGCTTGTAGCAAAAAAAGAATCTGCTCCTCCTTTGTTCCCCCCGATGACCACAGAATTGGTGTGTGGTCGGAATCAGTCCACGGCAATGCTCAAGCACGTGAAAGGGGGGAACGCCTCCGCGCCCTCAAGAGACAGAAAGAATCTGTCCAACCTGGACCGCGATCTTACATTGCGCCAAGTAAACATACATCCAGCCGCATCCATAATCGATAGGTCCAGACAGTGGACCACTCTCCACGTCTCCTCCGACCCAGGGTCTCTGCCTCCACTCCATCGCGGGCGATCATCAGGAAGAAGAGTAGCATTCAAGTCACCTCCAGTGACCCAGATTCCGTCCGCACTAGGTGACCCCAACTGCTCCAACTACGATGCCAAAGAACTCATCTCACTTCCCGTCGGACCATAGATATTCGTGAGAAGGAAGCAAAGTCCATCTGTCTGCCTCCTCAGCCACATAGACAGACAGAACAAGGACTTCGACTCAGCCAAAAGCTCGAACTCATCTTTCCTCCAGCCTGTCAGCAACCCACCCAACGCACCCTGGGCCTCCAACGCCGCAAGATTGAATGGGCCTCCCCATACATGCCCTGTCTGGTAAAATCCGCGCCCCAGACAACTTCGTCTCTTGAAGAAGGAACATGTCTGCACCATCCTCTAATAACAGGTTTCGGATACCAAACCTTTTTCAGGGTGGCCCAACCCCCATACATTCCAAGACAGCAGCTTCATTAAGGGACAACTTGACTAAACTTCTTGGACGGGACCATCCCCACTACTCGGGTAATTATGTAGTCCAATAAGTTGAAACGATTCACATGAATCGACAAGGCACCGGAGCCAACAGGCAATAACTGCAAAGATTGCAAAGAGTCCTCGTGAACTGTTAAAGCAAGTGCAACCGCTCTTCTCCTTTTCCACTCCGACTTGAGGCCGCCCCTCCTCGAGTAACAAGCACCATACCTATTTCCCTCCATTCCCGGGCATGGAATACCCGACTCCCTGACAATATCTGCCCCCAACCAGCTACAGGAGGCTTCCCCACCAGCCCTGACCTCCCGACGACCCTCCTCTCCGACCTCCGCCATCTGCGAGGGAAACACAACCCCCCCCCCCACAAAATCCTCCGCTTCAGCCCCCACAACGGCCACCTTCCCCATACCCCTCACCGCCTCCATCCCCAAGACCCTGACTACCTCTGTTCAGCCCCGACCTCTCGAGGAGGGCTCCCTGCTGAAGCCCAAGGACCCGCTCACACACCAGCACCCTCCCCTTCAATAGGCGACGAAGCCCTGTTGACCATACCGGTTCCGCCACCGCCGCGATATCCGCCATGTAAAGCCCCACGACCACAGGACCCATTTAGGTCCTGAAGCTCCAGCATCGCGGGTCGGGTCTCCTTTATGGAATCGACAACCTTCAGATCAGGAAGACACGGACTCTCTAATCAGGTCTTCATAATTGAAATGAAACACCTCGGGTCACCGGAACGACCCGAATACGAGATCTGATCCCCCCAGCAAGCCCCCAACCGGGACTGGTTCCCCGGGTCTGACAACTGGATCCCCTGATAACCCGTCATTCCATCCGGAAGGACTTCAATGTCGCGTAACGATTCAGCCAGCCGCTCGCCCAACTTAGACACTTCCCCAAAAAAGGCAAGCGTTTGAACGGTCTCCGCATCTGCAGATTTCTGTATCCGCATTTTGGAAAAAGATCCAAAATGGATATGCTGTGAAATACAAGCCGTCCCCGTAGATTATGCTGCCCCGCCGCACGATCAAAGCTTCGCCTGGGTCACCGCGGCTGTCGGATCCAATGTGCCAGTGACCTCTGTCGCAGACACCCCCTCAGGCTGATTATCGTACCGGCGTTGCATGCCGGGAGCCACAGAACCCGCTCCACCATCGCAAGCTCCAGATGCATCGTCCTCCCCTCCGATCTGACCTCCCACCAGCCCAGCTTCTCCAGGACGAGAATCCTCACCTGGAGTACAGCATCCAGAGGCTCCTTCGCGCGGCAGTCGGAGCTCTCAACCCCGACCACCACAGCTATACCCTCCATCAAAACCCGGATCTTCGACAACCTCCACGCGGTAAGGGGGACCCCCTCACACGAACCCTCTCCAAAAGCTTTGTCTACGACAAACCGTCGCTATCCCGCAGCCGTCACCACCCCAGCAGTGTCCACCCCTCCTATGACCACCGCAGCAACTCCTTTGCCTCAACTTCGGCTAGCACCCATACCACTACCCGCCACGGGCTAACCTACACAACATTAACGCAAAACCGTGCCGCCGAGACCGCCCCCACGTCCGAAGAGCCCAGGAACAAAGCCTCTGAACCGCCTCCCTCGCCAACCAGCAACCCCAACCCCTGGTCACTCCTCCACAGCAAAGAACACGAATTGCTCCTGTGCGATAACCGACGACAACGAAAGCATCTGACATGCTCTTGGCAATGATAGACCCAGTGCTACAAGGAGCCACAACGGTAGCAACCCCTCCCACACAGATTGACAAATGGCCGGTGCCGACCGCCGCGCAACTCCGACATGTGGTGGACGCCCGTCCCCGCGTGCACGACCACCCACCCCTCATCGACAGAGCCTGGCACCAGTTGTCTTCGCCTTGAAGATCCAGCGCCAATATCTCTATGGGTTGAATTTCGAGATTTTTACAGATCACAAGAGTTTAAAGTATATCTTTGATCAGAAGAAGCTGAACATGAGACAACGCAGGTGGCTTGAGCTACTGAAGGATTACGACTGCAGAATCTCTTACCACCCCGGAAAGGAAAGATGGTGGTTGATGTGCTTAGCAGGAGAGCTCATGCAGAGGGTACGGCAAACTGGCTATGCACGTGGGATATGCTCGCATCTTTGATTGATTGACATCCCCTGGAGAGAGCATCCATATCTATTGTCGTACCTCCGTGATTCAGCAGTCTTTGGGATTGCATAATAGAAGGCCAGAAGTCAGATCTTTGGATCAGAGACAAATACATGTGTGTCAACAAGAATGAATTTGATGATTTTGTTGTGACAGAGGCTATTTGTGGAAAGCTCGCCAGGCCATTGTGCCCAACGATGAGCAGTTATGCAGAGACAATCTTGATGAGGCACATAGTTCACGATTGTCTACTCATCCAGGCATCACAAAAATGTATTGTAATCTTCACCAACATTTCCGGTGGGATGGAATGAAGCAAGATGTGGCACAACACGTTAGCAGATGCAAGACTAACCAGATGGTCAAGGCTGAGCAGTGGAGATCGCAAGGGTTATTACAGTCTCTCCCATTCGCGAGTGGAAGTAGGAGAGTATTTCTTTTGATTTCGTCACTGGATTGCCGAGAACACCAGATGGCCATGACGTTATTCGGATTATGGTTGACAAGTTGACCAAGTCAGTCCATTTCATACATGTCAGCATGACCTATACACCATCTAGATTGGCCAAATTATATGCGCAGAACACTATCAGGCTCCATGGTATACCACGTAAGGTAGTGTCTGATAGAGATTCAAGATTCACATCGTACTATTGGCACCAGTTCATGCCAACACTACAGATAGAGCTGAAGATGAGCTCCGTGTACCCACCACAGAACAACGGACAGAGCGAGCACACCATTCTGACACTTGAGGATTTGCAATGCGCATGCACTCTAGAGTAGAAAGGGTCTTGGAAGGACCACCTGTCGTTGGTAGAGTTCACATACAACAACAACCATCATTCCAGTATTGGCATGGCACCATTCGAAGCCCAATACAGGCGGAGATGCCTCGCACCTCTTAGTTTGCGTGAGGTAGGTAACCACACTCTTTACTCCATAGATCTTTTAGAGGAGACTTGGATTATCTTGTTTATCTTGTAAGGTGGAAGCTTTTGATGGCACAGAGTTGCCAGAGAGCTAAGCAGACTGTCGGAGAAGAGACTTGGATTATCAGGTAATCCGATTATCTTCTCCTAATCTACTGCAAATATGACTATTAAAAGATTTAACTTAATCGTCCATTCCAATGAAATTCCTGTAAATACAGATAAGATATTGGGTGTTCGTACAAGTATCTCCCATGAAGGGAGTACAAAGATTTGGTGTTTGTGGCAAGTTGGAGCCATGATATGTGGGACCATTTGAGATCATTGCTTTTGTAGGGAAGGTGGCCTACCGAGTAGCCCTTCCACCACACCTTTCAACCATACACGATGTCATTCACATATTCAATCTAAGGAAGTATGTGCTCGACCCTCGACATGTCATCAGCTACGAGAATCTTGACGTGGAGCCCAACTTGACATACAAGGAGAGGCCCGTGCAGATACTTGGTAATGCTATGAAGAAGCTTCGCAACAAAGAGATCCCAGTAATCAATGGGATATGGCACCGACATAAGGTCGAAGAAGCGACATGGGAGACCGAAGCAGACGTGCGAGCAAGATACATGCAACCCTTCTCAGGTAATCATCGAAACAAGTCCATTTGATTACACATGTTGAAAGAATATGGCTTGTTTTTCCAGCGAGGCTTTTATGAGTTCAACACCCTTTGAGGTTTTATGGCAACCAGATAAAACACATAATGACTCCGACCCGAGTCTCGAGGACAAGATTCCCTCTGAGGTTTTCACAATTCTGACATCATGATCGGAATAAACCGAATCGAACCCGATTAAAGGTCTGCATAATAAATTTATACTCAATTAATATTGAATAAACCCAGAACGATCCATTGATCGCTGATCGAAATTCATTCAGACATCATTGACCAAAAGTCGATCGCGTCGTACAATGTGCTATCAGAAAAGTAACGACGCAATTGGAAGCCGTAAAAATAATTAAAGACCATCAAAAAATTCACCTCGATGAAATAAGATCAACAAGATCGACCGTTCGTCTAATGGGGTCATTCGATAATTTAAAATCAAACAATTTGATCAAAAATCAATTTATGTATCGATCTTAGATCAGAAAAGTACGAAATTTATACGTTTGATCTCATGCATAGACGATCGAAATGAGATATAGTCCAAAAGAATCATAGATTTGAGGTACAAATACAGATGATTTTGGTATTTCAAATCAGAGAGAGAGAGAGAGAGACAAAGGTTTTTAAAATAAAAAGTTTATATCAGAATTCAATAGTAGCCCAGTAGCCTCATCAGAGCCCTCCACTTGGCCCTTATTCTCCTCCCACTTGTCAAGACCAAGAGCCTCCCCATATTTATATCTCCCAAAGTCCTTCATTCTATTCCCAAATCTCACCCAAAATATCCCTTTTCCTCCAGCCGTAGGAAGCTTCCTTCCTCCTCCATATTTTGTTGGAGTGTTGTTGTAGTTAGCAGGTAGTATTATTGCTCTCCAAGAAGAAAGTGTTGCTACTCTCCAAGCAGCAGATGTTGCTACCTTCTTTGGTTGCAGCCATCTACATCTCCCCTTGTGAAGCTACTGCTGCCGCAAACCATTGCTACTCCAACAATGCTTTTCCACCTTTATGATGTTGTCCAGCAACTCGAGAAGCTGTTGCAAGCTGCTCCAAAATAGCTGGAGGACCCTCTTGTAGCAACCCCTTCTCCCAATTGCCGGAGCCACTCCATGCAGCTGCAAGCTGAATCCTAATAACCAAAAAGAGCAGCTGCTCCTCACTGTTTTTAGTCGCTACATGCATATTTGATCCACTAATCTAAGAGGATCCAAAGGTACAAACACACCCGCCTTTGAAGCCATTTGTGTAACCTCATACACATAGATTTCCAAATTCAAACCTAAGATTAATCTCTTGATTTCACAAAGTTAAGATAAAAATTTGAGGTACTTCACAAATTTTTCTGCCCTAAAAAGCAACAGTTTTTAGAACAAGAAAGAGGAAATTTGGGGGGGCGGATTACATGGGATTGGAAATGTTTATGGATTTACTTGATTCTCAAATCTAATGGATAGTCATTTTCTACCAACACAACTTTGGATTGTAACTTCCCAAATCTCAACTTCAACTGTCTCAGATGCAACTTTAGATGACTTAGATGTAGATATGGATGATTTAGATGTAGAAATGCCAAGTCTGTTGGCGAAAGAAAAACTCAAGCGGTGAGGTAGCCAACAAATGGCTCTTCCGTCTCGCACTCTAATTGGAAGTGCGGTCCAATAGAGGGATAGGTCTATGATGAACCTCAGTTTCATCATCTTTATTTCCCATAATTAACCCCCTTTGCTTAAAAGTTTGTCAATAATTCCCTGTTAGTGTCTAATAATTAACAGAGTCCTTAATAAATTAAAAACCACAAAAAAAATGACAAAACAAAAATTCATGTTATTTTTAGACTTAAAAATACCCTCAAAAATATTTCGGGCCCTTGTTTGATTTCAATTCCAGTTTTGGTCAACATGAAACTTGTAGATCTCGTAAAGATCTACAACTTTCATGTTTTGAGTTTTCTCAAATTCGGCCAATAGGGCCCTCAAAAACCAAAAATACCCTCCGAATAATCTGATTGGGCCACGTGGCCCATTCTGGGGGTGCCACGTGGCCCGGCCTCTTTGTCTTATCCGCCACCGACCCTGGCCGTTGGATCTTGCTTCAGATCCAACGGCCCCGCCGCTTCCACGTATCTGCCTTCTCCCAGCCATTGATCATCCCCCGCGCTTCATCTGAACCATCCCTTAGCGCCGCGCCCACAGCTTGCCACGTGGCGCGCCGTGCGCCCTTCGATCGCGTTCCAGATCTCTCATCACAGCCGCTCAACCCGCTCTCTCTCCTCAGCCGATCGATCACGCCCGTGACCCCATCTAGGCCGTTCGCTGCCGCCTTGCGCATAGCTCGCCACGTGGCGCATCCATCCGCCACTGATCACTCCGCCCCCGATCTAGTCATGGCCATCCCTTCGCGCCTCAACGACGGCCGTTGGATCTTCAGATCCAACGGCTGCGGGCTATCGTCAACCTCCGGACGCCTTCCACCCCCACGTTCTCCACTACGACAACACCTTCCGCCCTTTCCATTTTTACCCGAGTCTCCAGACACCTCCTCCACCATCTGGAAACCCCACGACCATCGCCATTCATACCTCTTCCTCGCGACCTCCTCGTCAACCCACGAACCTCTCTCTAGTCCTCCCATTTCCTCCTCGAAACCACGTCGCCCACCATCACTTCCGCCGAGTCGCCTCTTCAAATACACCGCTCCCCACCTCGGTTTTGACTGTCCACCTTTACGTAGGGGCATGGCCCAGCCCTCCTCCGTCTCCCAGTGACAGGGGGAGGCGGAGGATTGAGCGAAGACGACCAATGCCCCCGGTGTCGACCCTTCGCCGATCACAGCGTCGTCGCGGCGCTCCGAGCCCGCTCGAGCTGCCTCCAGTAGCTGCGGAGGTCCAGCGAAGACCGGGGCTTCCACCGTGAAGCCCAGCCCAAGCTCCCGTTCCATCTCCGGCGAGGTAAGTCCTCCTTCTTCTTCCTCTGTATTTTTCGTTAATTTCTTTTAATTTTCTAGGCCTATCCGGCCATCCCCTCGCTCCGATAACCACCCCATTAGCTCCGCCTCCGATCCCCCTTCATCGCGATACCCTCCGCTCACCTTCTCCCTCCGCCATCCCTCAGACCACTGTCACCCACCTCCTCCGCCACCCACGGCGGAGGAGCTCCGAGCTCTCCATATTCTCCACCCGCCTGAGCTCTCACTTCACTCACGCACGCACTCTATGCCTCGGCTATGTACTACTAACCTTGCAGGTCTCTATTCGCTCAATGATCGGAGCTCGGCCGGAGCTGATTTCATCGAGCTATCCGTCATCAGCCAAGCGTCGACGCACTACACCAGGAGCTTCTGGACCTCCCCCGAGTCACCTGCTTCTCCGACGATCCTTCTTCGAGCTCGGGGGAGGTCTATGGTGATCGAGAGAGCGCGGCGGAGGAGGAGCTCCTTCGCCGGAGCTCCAAAGTCGCCGCCAGCTGAAGCCCGAGGACGAAGTACAGTGACCGTTGGATGGCCCAACCCCAGCGACCATCCAACGGCCATGATGAAGCCACATCGACGTATTCCAGATGCCGTTGGATGCGCCTGATCCAACGGCCACTATGCGGCCACGTCATCGACTCCTTCAGCTGTTGGATCTGATCGATCCAATGGACCGCGATGGAGACACGTGGCATCACCAGAGCACGCCCGAGCCTCCGTCTCCGAACCTACAGGCTTGGCTACACCGTGCCTCTTCCGTGCCTTCTCCGAGCCTGCAGTGGACCCCGAACCCGGCCGAAGCAACGCCGAGCCTCCTAGCCATCCCGAGCCTAGGAAGCACGTGCCTGGCACGTGCTTCGCTGGGTTAATTGCAACGAGGCCCCGCCATCTTCTCCATATTGCATTCAGGTCCTCCATCACGTGCAGATCATGTGCACAGTGGGTAAATTACATTGAAGCCTTCGCGGGTTTTCCAAATTGCAAAAATACCCCTGTGCGTGTGGTCAAATTACAGGGAAGGTCCCGCTCCTTTGTTTATTTACTTTTTAGTCCCTCCCAGGGACCTGTATGCAATTTTATTTTCATGTTTTCTTTTCAGTTATGCCCCTGCTTTCTTTCGTACGTATCTTGAGCTACATAGCTCCAATCGAGTTGATTTCAGTTTCATTTTGAAGCTCTTCTCATCCTCTTCATTATGGCATGCTTGAATTTTAGATTTGACACTATGAACCGTGATGTATTATTTTATTATCTAAGTGTCTTGATTTCTTCATTTGTCATGCCCACTTGCTTCATATTAGTAGAGGCTTCTTTATTTCAACTCGGATTGACTCGTGATTTTCTTATGGCTCAAGTGACTATTATTTTGGGCATATCATTCACTTTGCATGGCATCTATTTGCATGATAAAAAAATGTTTAAATAAAAATGCATGTTTATTTTAATTGCATTGTCTTTGCATATTTTGACCTATATGCCTTTAACTCAACGCCTAATTAAATACACTTAAATCCGATTAATACGAGAGAGGCTCGTGTCCCTGAGTTCGACCTTGGTTTCTTGCCAAGTAAAATTAAATCACGATCACCTCATTTCGATTCATTATTGCATATATCTAAATGAGGTGATCGCTTTGACGACCCGAAACCGGCCCGACTACGATGATGATTCCATGTGCTAAAAACACTCTGTTAAAGGGCCGATTTTTCGGTTCGTCAGTCTACTCCAAAACTACGCCACTAAGACAGGTGAGAGAGACTCTCCGGAAGAGTCACTCTAGAAACTGGCCCGACTAGTACGGGCAAACGAGCTCGTACGTAAAACTAAAAACCGAGGATCCCCCGCATGGGTATCCTAAAACAAAGGGTCAGCGGAACTGGTCAAAAGTCAGGATCCCAACGAGTGCGTAAAAATACTGCGAGCTCGCGTAAAAATCGTGAAGGGACTAGGATCCTAGACCTGCGCACTTGGCGGGCCCTAACTGGGCTTCCTAACTTCTTCCCAGTTGAGGGTCACCGTGCCCTCACACGGTCAGATGTAAGGGCCACTATGACCGGCACAATTTTAGTTGTCACTGATTTTTACGGATAATCTAGTCTCATTGATTATATATTCGTACTTCCATATCTTATATGATTGTCTTTACAGATCTTATGGATCAGTCCATACCATCAGTTGTGATATGTGATATTCATATCTTAGGTCATAGTATACTAATGATCATTGATAAAGATTATATCATACAACACCTAAAATTTCACCCAAACTTTCATCTAACAATTTATTTCAGCCAACATTATCTACTCCAAATTATGTTGCTTGCCTACGTTGATTACAGTTAGTATGCGAACCGGTATAATTCATATTTACTTGAACTCACCAAAAGAATCATTTGATACACAAGAGTCAATTTCAATAGTCCTATTGAAAATCCACCACAGTTCCAACGAATAACCATTATATGAGACATATGAGATAGACTCAGGAAAGACAAAACAAGATAGTCCCGCAAAATTTTAACACAAAGTCCAACAGACTACAACAACCCAGCATAGGCAATCTTTCTCAAAGATCTTCATTTTTAAAATGGCAATCGCTCATCTATACTAACAGCTTGGAACAACAAACAGAAAGTAGATCCACAAATTCAATAGAAAGAACAATGCAACGAATCCATATTTCTAGTTCAAAAATACACATGCAGCACGTTACCAGCATTGAACCTCAATATTACTAATTGCATTATCTCAATTTTTTTTCGACAATCAATATCCATAGCATAGTACCACTTCTTTCACTTCTACTCTGTCTGTTTTTCTCAGAATAAGATCCATTGGACCCTCACCAAATTAACTCATGCCTACAAGATTTCAGGCCTTCTTCACTGTTTTCCAGCTCCAACTGTATCTTTCCATATTTTTGTTTCATTTTTTTCCTGGAAGTTGCATTTTCAATTAAATCCATGTTTCCAATATATATGTATATATATAAACCCGGGGATCAGATCTTAGATCAAATATCTCTAGTTCAAAATTTAATTAGAGCTGAGCAGAGATCAGAGATTTTATTTCAGAATTCGATTTTTTTTTCAAAAATCAAAATTTAAGCAAGATCAACTCTCAAAGTCCGGCACATCACATGCATGCAACTCTTTATGAATTTCAACAATCTAATTTAGGGTTTTTTTTCTTTTCAAAAGTTATATAGCTGGAATAAGTAGTGCAAGGTTACACTTCTTGTATTCACAATCCAAGACATTAAAATCCACCATATTATTAAAAGGATTGCTTTTGTTGATGGATGTACTAATTTATAGAATGCATGAAGTGCAACCAAAAGGGGAATAAGTTGTACATGCATGGCAGCAATGAGGAGGGGAGGGATGTACCTTATGTCTCTCTAATCTACTTGAAGAACAAGCATGCAAGAAGGGCTGAATTGGAGCAGCAGTGGCCAACTTGCAGGGCTCCAGGATCCTCCAAGCTTCCAGCCTTGAGATCTTCAATGGTAGAAAAGGGGCACAAATCTCTCTCTCGGTGGAAAAGATAGAGAAAAAGAAGGGGGTGGGTGGAATTATATAGATATGAAGAGGCCTTGATAGGTTGCCAAAAGGAATAAGAATAAAAGCCAAGTGGAAGAGAGCTAAAAAAACCAACGGTGGCTGATAAAGTCTGCTTCTGCAGACACTAAAATAAAAAATATTTTTATACATTTTATTTTTTTCCATTTTAAAGTCGCCTGTAATCGCACATCGAGCCTCCGATTTCGACGTGCAATGGCTCGTTTTGATCGTCTCTAAATGACGATTAATATGAGTATAATATTATATACTTCTGATAAAGTTTGAATGCCCAAGATTTCCGAGATACGGTTTTGGTTTGGGGTTAAATTTTGTGAATTAAAAATATCAAGCGACCTCCGATTGACGAACGGTCGATTCCGTTGGTCTTGTTTCGTCGAATCGGATCTTATGACGGTCTCGGTTTGTTTCGTGGTTTTCGAATTCGCATCGTGCCTTTTTTCAGACACGCATTACCATGCGACCGATTTTTGGTCGATTTCGCCCAAATGACTTTTGATTCACGATCAATTGATCGATTTAAGTCATCTAACGTTGCCAGATTTCTTTATTGGGTTAATCGGACCCAAATCGGGTCGGGTTCGGGTTTAGGCGGATCCTGGATGTTACAATAAGATGCGAGAAAACCGCTTAAGATGGTCTGGTCATTTGCAAAGATCAACTGATGCACCCCTTAGGAGATGCGAGTGTTGGGATGTTGAGCCGGTAAAGAGAGGGCGAGGACGGCACAAGAAGTGTTGGAAAGAGACTATACGAAGGGATCTTAGTTGTTTGGATATAAGCCTGAGATTGACCCAAGACAGATCTGAATGGAGGCGAAGAATCAATGTAGCCGACCCTACTTAATTGTGGGAGAAGGCTTTGTTGTTATTGTTGTAAGTGTTTAAGTATGCAAGGCCTGCTTAAGCTGTCAATTCAGTTATGTATAATATCACATGTATTTGTTAATAAATACTTCATTTTAATTTTAAATGTTAAAATATGCCAGGATTCATATTTAAATCTCATGTGTATAAGAGATATTCAGTTGTTCTGTTCGGACTAGTTTGAGTTGTGCGTACTGCCCTGGCCTAATACCAAAATGTAGGTTAAATACAACCTATACCGTTATAATCTTATCATGTGTTAAACCATAAATAAACAAATATCTAACAATTATAACCAAAGGTGAGATTTTAGTAGGCCTTGATTGAAAACACATCAGCAAAAGCTTAGGTAGAACCGTAGAAGCATGCAAGTTTAATCCCAAAACTAAAAGGTATGACTATAAAAAGCCCTGAATAAAAACCATGTTGGGTGCCTAGAATAAAAGCTATTGGATCTGCGTGTGCATAGCTCGGATGTGCTTGATTCGTATCCTAGGCCGGCCCGGCCTGAGCCCAGCACATAATGTTTGGGCGAGGCTTGGGTTTGGGCCTAGTTTTCGAAAATTAAAATGGGCACAGGTCCGGCCAGTTAGCGCATATCCTAAAATGGGCTAGGGCCAAGACAAGTTGAACCCGGCACGATGCTCAACCCTACCCCCAGATGTTGCAATTGCTGTTAGAATTTCTTCGTGCACCTCAGGTATAGCCAACGCTTTTACCAGTTGTAGCAGGGAAGATATGATAGAGTGGATCATGGATTTTGGTGCTTACCACAATTTGTGGAGACATAGCATAGTTCAATCCATACAAATCTATACCCCCTGGACCATGTCATTATCGATCATTATCGATCAATATCGATCATTCTCAATCATTCTCGATCATTCTCAATATAACCGATCATTACCGATCATTGTCGATCATAGCCGATAATTCTCTCTCTGTCATTCTCGATCATTACCAATAATTCTCGACCATTCTCAATCATTACCGATCATCACCAATCATTCTCGATCATTCTCGATCAGTACCGATCATCACCGATCATTCTCGATCATTACCGATCATCACTGATCATCCTCAATCATTCTCGATCATTACTGATCATTCTCGATCATTCTCTATCATTCTCAATCATTACCCATCATTGTCGATCATTATCGATCATTCTCGATCATGCAAGTTTAATCCCAAAACTAAAAGGTATGACTATAAAAAGCCATGAATAAAAACCATGTTGGGTGCCTAGTATAAAATCTATTGGATCTGTGTGTGCATACCTCGGATGTGCTTGATCCGCATCCTGGATCGGCCCGGTTGGGCAAGGCTCGGGCTTGGGCCTAGTTTTCAAAAATTAAAATGGGCCTAGGACCGGCACGTTAGCGCATATCCTAAAATGGGCAAGGGCCAAGACAAGTTGAACTCGACCCGATGCTCAACCCTACCCCCAGATGTTGCAGTGGTTGCTAGAATTTCTTCGCGCACCTCAGATATAGCCTACGCTTTTACCAGTTGTAGCAGGGAAGATATGACAGAGTGGGTCATGGATTTTGGGATTAAACTGGATACATAGCATAGTTCAGTTCATACAAATCTGTACCCCCGGGTAGATGGGTCGTCATTGCGAACAGGGTTTATTACCCATTACAGGATAGGGGAGGTTCATTTAACGGCATCCATGTGCTGATTTTCAGATGAATTTACTTTCAATTATCTTTTTTGACCCCTCTTCTCTTTTTTTCAAGACATAGTCACGGGCATGGTGATTAGATGTGGTCAAGAGCAGCAGGGGCTCTACAGACTAGTGCAATCTCATGGTGTTGGTGTCTCTACAGTTTTTGCTGGATCAGTCTCGCCATACTTGTGACTTCTTCGTTTTTGGCCACCTTCCTCTATAGAAGATGTGTCATGTCCTCCCACAGATTTCCACGTGCTCTGCCTTCTAGAGCGAGGCTTGCCAACCAGGAAAGCATCATCGATTTTTACTCCCTGGTCGTCAGAGTTGTACCAGTAGTCATTTATTTGAACTTGTTCATATAGATATTTGGGATCCCAATCGTGTCCCTGATAACCAGAGACACCTTTTTTATGTAGTTGTTGTGGAAGATCAGTCTAGACTTTCTTTGATTTTTCTATTGAAAAAAGTTGGGAAAATAAGAGACTTGTTTATTCTATACGCCCTAGGCAATCTTATATAGGAGAGTAGCCTATGGGTAAATTACATTAAGAGTCCAGAAGAAAATAAAGATATGAAACGGTACAAAATAACATAAGATATATCTCTACACTCCCCCTCAAGATGGAGCATAGATGTCGATCATGCTCGGCTTGGACGAGCGCTTCTGGAATGGCCCTCTAAGTAACACCTTGGTAAAGATATCTACAGTTTGGTCCCCTTAACTAACATGAGATGTAGAAATAAATCCCTTCTGAATCATATCTCGTATAAAGTGACAATCAACCTCAATGTGCTTGGTTCGTTCATGAAATGATGGATTATTTGCAACAAATACAGCAGCTTGATTGTCACATTCAAGAGACATAGGAAGTGGGACTTCTATATATAGATCTATAGGAACAGCTTTTACCCACATCATTTCTGCACTGACCTGAGCCATAGCCCTATATTCAGACTCAGCACTGGATCTGGCTACAACAGTTTGTTTCTTGCTTCGCCATGGCCCATGAGACGAGGGAGTTTCCAGCATACACAGCGAATCCAGTGGTGGACTTCCTATCCTTGGGGCATCCTGCGTAATCTGCATCTGCACATGCTGAAATAGTAATCTCCATGTCTTTCTTGAATAACAGACCTGCACCGCGAGATGATTCAAGATACCTGAGTATCATATGTATAGCATCCATATGTACCTGGTGTGGTTGCTTCATTAACTGGATCACCCGACTAACAGCAAAAGAGATATCGGGTCTGGTAGTAGTAACATAAAGAAGTTTGCCCATCAGTTCTCTGTATCTTCTCCTATCTACCTCATCAGTGTCGTCATCATATAATTTCATGCTAGGATCCATGGGTGTAGTGGCCGGTCGGCATACAAGCATTCATGTTTCACTCGACAAGTCAGTGAAATATTTCCTCTGGGCCATTACCTCCATGAGAATTTCTGGCGAACTCCAGTCCCAGAAAATATCTAAGGACTCCAAGATCCTTGGTGACAAATCACGACCCAACATTTTTTTCGCCCTCTGAATTCCTTGTCCATCATGACCAGTAATCAAAAGATCATCTACATACACCATAATTGCAATAATACCTCTGGATGTCTTCTGTATGAACTGTGAAAGATCTGCATTGGAACGTCTGTACCCCTGTTTTTCAAACAGGTCTGAGAGCTTCTGGAACCAAGCTCTGGGGCTCTGCTTAAGGCCATAGATGACCTTATGAAGTCTACACACCTTAGAACACTCCCCCTCAACAGCAAAACCAAGTGGTTGTTGCATGTAGACTTCCTCCTGCAAGTCACCATATAAAAATGCCTTCTTAACATCTAATTGGAATAGAGGTCAATCACGAGTAACTGCAACAGAAAGAAGGATCCGTAGGGTGGAATGGCAAGCAACCAGCGAGAATGTATCAAGATAATCCACCCTATATGTCTGTGTAAATCCACGAGCAACCAGGCGTGGCTTGTATCTGTCAATGCTGCCATCTGCATTCTGCTTAACTGTAAAGACCCACTTGCAGCTCCCTGTAGACACATCGGTCGGTGCAGAGACAAGGCTTCAGGTACCTCTCGACTGAAGAGCAGCCATCTCTTCTTCCAGGGTTAAACGCCATCTACTGTCCTTCAATGCATCTTGGTAATTCAGTGGAATATCCACCGCCGATAGTGCAATGACAAAGCTCCAGAATTCTCCATATAAACGATCAAAAGAAACGGTGGATGCTATAGGATATGACGCGCAGCTGCGCTTCTGTTTCTGAAGTGCAATAGGAAGATCCAAATCACCTGCATCCTCATCTGGCCTCTGTAACACATCCTGCTCAGGTAAATCGTTAGATCCATCAATATTGATTATATTCTCAGAACATACCTTAGGCGAGCTAGATGATGAGCGGTGACCGTGAACAGAAGCAGGCCGACGGGTATAGTCGAGTGGCAATGAGGGAACAGGAACGGTAACAGGAAGTGTAGGATATGTAGATAGTGGTGGAGGTGGTGATGGTGGAGGCATGTATATGGCTTCATCAGTGCCAGAGGATACGAACTGATTACCTATAGAAGAGTACATAACAGACTCGAAAAAGGTAACATCAGCACTAACAAAATATTTCCTGCACAATGGATCATAACACCTGTACCTCTTTTGTGTTCTGGAGTACCCGATGAAAACACACTTGACAGCCCTAGGAGAGAGCTTGCCAATACCAGGAGAGAACTGGTGGACAAAGGCCACCGAGCCAAACACACGTGGAGTGAGGGAGAACAATTCTCTTTCAGGAAAAAACAAGGGAGAAAGAAATCTTCTCACCTATAACAGACGACGGCATGCGATTAATGAGATAACATGTCGTTAGGACAGCATCGGCCCAGAAAGAATGAGGGGCATGGCTCTGTATGAGAAGCGACCAGGTGACATCAAGTAAAAGATGATGTTTCCTTTCTGCACGTCCATTTTGTTGGGAAGTATAGGCACAGGATGTTTGGTGGATAATCCCTTGTATTGAAAAATAATTGGAGAGAGTATGAGTACAAAATTCCAAGGCATTATCACTTCCCACAATCTTTACAGATGCAGAAAAAAGATTACGCACATCAATGATGAAATTTATGATAATATTCCCAGCTTCGGATTTATTCTTTAACAAAAAGACCCAAGACACACGAGAGAGATCATCCACAATAACCATATAAAACCAATGTCCCTGATGATCAGGAACACGACTAGGACCCCATATATTAATATGAAATAACTCAAACTTGGAGCTACTACTCCGACTCTGACGACTGGGAAAGGTAGACCGATGATGCCTTCCCAACTGAGAAGCTTCACATTGCTAGGACGTGTGAGGTGAAACCTGGGGTAACACACGACACAATTTCTGAAGCGGTAGATGACCAAAGCGCAAGTGCCACAGGAAAGGGGAGACAGATCCAACGGGAAGAGAGGAGGCTCCGGCATATGGGGTCCGACTGAGACGATATAGACCGCCCTGCTCATAGCCATGCCCAATCACGTTGCCCTTAAGGATGTCCTGAAAATGAGAGAAGATGGATCAAAAATTGCTCGACAATGTAAATCCTTTGTAAGTTGGCTAATGGACATCAAATTCATAGAAAAATCGGGTGTGTGCATCACGTTCTTGAGGTGCATAGAAGGTGTCAGGCTAATCTCCCCCTGACCAGTAATCAGGGAATGCGTCCCATTAACAATAATCACAGTACGGCCTGGAGGAACCTGTCGGTAGGCTGTAAGTAGACCTTGATCACCATACAGATGATGTCTGGCACCAGAGTCCATAATCCACTCTAAAGTATCTGATCCATTACTGCTAGTGAATGCACAAGTGCTACCTGAGGTATTGGTGGATGCAGAAGCAGCAACGTCGAAGTGACTCTTAGAAGCAGGCGTTGATGCAACAGGACCGGATGGAGGAATAATGCCCCTCAGATAGGCTACAAGATCAGCAAAGCGCTGATCCAAAGATGAAGCAAATGGACGTTCAATCTGTTCAGCTACTCGTGCAGAAGCAGGAAATCCATGTTTGGAATAGCATGTGTCTTCGATATGTCCAGAACAGTGGCAAAAGGTGCATGATGGCCAAACACGACCCCCTCTGCCCCGAGGTCCACGGCCACGGAACGGATGATGACCCCACGACCTCGACTCGCTGCCATGGCTGAGGCGGTCTGAATTGCAGTAGATGAAGGAACAGTGATACGACTCAATCTGTGAAAGGCTTCCTCCATCGAAGGAATGGTGGAATCTGCCAAGATCTGGGAACGTGTTGCCTCGTACTCTGGATCTAGAGCTGCCAGAAATACACCAACCATAGTGGCATTTCAGTAGGTCTTCTGTTGCTCAGGAGTGGCTGTGAGAGGCATGAAGCTGTAAAGCTTCTCAAACATTCCACGTAAAGACGTGTATAATGAGTGTAGAGGCCGTCCATTCTGCTTGATGGTAAAGATGTCATGCTCGAGTTGCAGAATCTTCGTCTCATTCTTTGCCTGTGAATAGGTAGCAGCCAGAATATCCCACATTGCTTTTGCAGTCGGCTGATGGAGAATATCATTGGCAATCTCAATTGCTAATGTTCCTGATAGCCAAACCTTGGCATATGCACTGTCTCCATGAGAAGTTGACCCCAGTCTTCTCAGCAGGCTCTTAGTAAGAATGTGCTTCTTACCGGTCGACTTCATCATACTCATGAACTGCATTGCCCACAGTTCGTAGTTAAACCCGTCCATCTTCGTAATAGGCGCAAGACCTCTGAAGTCGCATTGCCCACAGCAGCCTCTCTCGTGATTATTAAGATTTTTGTTCATTAATTAAGTGTTGAGTTGGAGAACAATAGGTCAATAAATGCAAGAAGACCAGACAATGCATCAAGCGAATATAAAACATGCATTTTTTTATTTAATTTTTTAAATCATGCAATTAGATGTGATGAAATGCAAAGCAAACATGCCCTAGATCAGAATTATGAGAAATTAAAAAAAATAAATCAATTTCGGGTTTAATTTCAAGTGACAAGCTTGATGGTTAATGGGATGGTTAAGTGGGAAAGAGAAGGAGTCCGGAGGTAGGGGACTACGAAACAAATGGTGACGATTGGTCCGGATTAGATTGATGGGATGTGATCGTACGGCTTAGCTAATGCCACGTGGCTTGGTATGGGCAAAGCGTTGGCGAATGGCTATGATGCGAAGGAGGTGTCGATCGAAGGGCTGAGAGCATCGAGTGGATTGAGCGGTTAAGATGGAAGGGCGAGGTCGCGATCGAATCGCGCACAAAGCGCCACATGGCGGGTTCTGGACGAGGCGCTAGCGGACAGTGATGATGGACTCAGGAGAACGATCGGACGACTGGAATCAAGGCGATAGCCAGACCGTTGGATCAAGAAGAGATCCAACGGTCGAAAGAGAGGGCGGCAAAGGCAAGGGGACCGGGCCACGTGGCTCAACCAGAATGGGCCACGTGGCCCAATCAGATTATTCAGAGAAAGATGGTGAGATATGGAGGAGCAAATGGCCGAATTTGAGAAAACTCAAAACATGAAAGTTGTAGATCTCGATGAGATCTACAAGTTTCATGTTGACCAAAAAATAGAGATGGCATCATTTGAAGACACAAAATATTTTTGAGGGCGTTTTAAGGCTAAAAACACCACGGATTTTAATTTTTGTGATTTTTAATTTATTCAAGACTGACAATTACAGGACTTTATCTGATTTTTATTGGCACAAATTTAAGCAAGGGGGTTAAGAAATGTAAATTAAGATGATGAAATCGAGTTTCATCAGTGATACAGGACAGTCAGTGACGTCTTGTCATGGAGGAAGAGATGGTTGTGTTACAAACACGTGGCACATGGAGCATTGTTACAGCCACTACAGAAGCATCTATTGTGGGATGCAAGTGAGTGTTCATGGTGAAGTACTGAGCAGAAGGCGGTGTGGATCGTTACAAGTCTAGGCTTGTCGCTCGTGGGTTCACACAGACATATGGAATGGGCTATCATGATACTTTATCTCCAATGGCTCAGCATTCTACATTCTGAATCCTTCTCTCTATTGCAATGACACGAGATTGGCCACTATATCAGCTTGATGTGAAGAATGAGTTTCTCTACGGTAACTTACAGGAGGAAGGGTACAAGCAGCAGGCAGGTGGATGCATTGCTGAGGGGGAGTTTTAGAAGGTTTGTAAACTTCATAAGGCTATTTATGGCATTAAGCATAGTCCGAGAGAATGGTTTTAGAAGCTCTTGGACATGATAGAGCAACAAGGATTCGTGAGATCGATTGCAAATCATTCACTGTTTGTTCAGAGGTCTCAGAGAGGTACAGTTGCCATACTAGTATATGTTGATGATATCAATGTCACGGGGGATGATGTGCAGAGCAACCAAGGAGCTAAGGATTGATAAGCATGGCATCCAAGGAGCTAAGGATTTCCTTGGTCAGTAGTTCGTAACCAAGGACCTTGGCAGTCTACATTACTTCCTTGGAATGGAGTTCGCCAGAAACCAACGAGGTCTTGTGATGAGCCAGAGGAAGTACGTTACACATCTTCTCTCTGAGACGAGCATGGCAGATTGCATGCACGCCACTACTCCCATGGACCCGAGCATGAAGTTATATGATGATGACACAGATGAGGTAGACAAGAGGAGATACATGGAGCTCATTAGGAAGCACATATAGGTGACTACTACCGGGACATATACATCCTTTGCAGTAAGCAGAGTTAACCAGTTCATGGAGCAGCCTAAAGTCCTAGACAGGCACATACGGATGCAGTCTATATGATTATGAGGTATCTGAAGACCTCACTAGGCATTGGTCTTTTAATTAGCAGATTCACATCCATTGTCATTACAGTTTGCACAGATGGAAATTATGCGACATGTCCCAAGGACAAGTCTACCTACACCTAAGGCTTTGCAGTGTTTATAGGGAGTTTCTTGGTGCTATGAAGAACAAAAAGCTTTATCTAATGCAGAATTAGAGTACAGAGCCATGACACAGGGGAGTACAGAGATGATGTGGGTCAGATCCGTTCTTATAGACCCACTTGTTGAGGTGCCTCTTCCCATGCACCTCCAATGCGACAACCAAGTTGTTCTTTTCATTTCCAACAATCCAACCTTCCATGAGAGAACCAAACATAATGAGGTAGACTGTCATTATACACGAGACATGATTCAGAAGGGTTTCATCTCCACCTCTCATGTCAACTCAGGATAACGGACGGTAGATGTGTTCACTAAGGTCCTAGCCAAAGGGTCATTCCATAGATTTTATTCCAAATTGAGCATGATATCTACGCTCTAGCTTGGGGGGTATTGAGATATTAGTTATCTTTTACCCATTTTATGTATTCACTTTTCTTTGTATCTACAATATGTAATTTGTCCAGCAGGTTACTCCTCCATATAAATAAACCCTAGGGCCTCGTGAATAAGCAACTCTTCATTTCTCTCGAACAAAAATATTTGCATTCCAATTGATGATGATACCCTTTAATATCAACACACTTTTGGGCCCTCAAAGTACATAGTGACTATAATAAGTTTAGTGGTTATAATCATTTTCCTCTTTCCGCGTGAATACAGGTGCACACGGCCCAAAAGTCCTAGAGGCTAAGCCACTCCCATATCAAATTGAGACAATAATGAAAACATGGGGCCCTGTATAGGAAGACAAGACAAAGGAGTAACAAGAATCCAGTAATGAAATAGGGATGCATAAAAAAACAAAAGAAATAGAGGAAAAGTATATCAGTTTTTGATTAAAAAATATTTCATTTTTTTCTTCTAATTCAACAACCACACCACCATACTAGAAGTGGAATTAAATAAATTTATTTGGATGAAAACTTGATTTCTTCGATTAAGAGACTGGTTGGATCTCTTTGTTGTTCAATCCTCGCGACATGCTAAAATTGGAAATATATGTTTACGTTCTAATTATTGTCATTTTTTATTGCTAAATCGTGATTGTTTTGATGGGTTAAAGGGAATTTTGTGTAGAACATTATGTGGATAGAGCAGCACCTTGGTGCGTATTTCGTGGACGATCTCAAGGGGAACGAGCTTTTAGCTAGGACGTAGATATGAACGAGGATAATTTTCTATCTAAATTGTTGTAGCGGATAAGGTTCATATGTTTCGTAAGCAGCCACACCATCACCCTCACGCTCATGATTTCTTCAAGATCAAACAGAGACAAAATACTGAAAGGAGCCGGCAACACTTGTTTAATTAGATATTCGTATATGATCGACAAGTCCAACTCCAGATGAATGAAATGAAGAGATTGATGGCCCTAAATTAAGCAATGTAAATGATGTAATTCCACTTACAAAACCGATAATTAATTCAAGCAACCAAGCAAAAATAGTAACGGCAACATTTTCAAGCACTAGTAAAATGTACTTTAAAGATGCACCTTGTTCTTTAAGATACCCAACTTGTGCACCAAGTGTGTAAAAAGATGGAAAGGGATCTCCACGTGGTCATAGAGTATAATCTTTGGGGTAGAAAATGGTATATATTCAGCCAACACCTCTTCATTTGCAGTAGTATACACCTATATCCAGTCAAAGACAAAGAAATCGCAATTTTAAGCAATCAAAGAAAAGAAAATCTTTTCTTGTTTTATTTTTCAATTATTTCCCTATAATTTTTCAAGTTATCTAGAAATAAAAGTAACCTTTGGAGAACAAGCCTAGTTGGAAAAACAAGGTATGCAAATATGTGAGATCAACTCTTAGGATCCTACAAAAATTATTCCTAGGTTGTTCGCAAGCAAAGAAATTTTATATGATATTATTAATATTCCCTCCAAATTCATTCCCGGAATCTGAACTAGGCTATCCATCATGTTATTCAGACATTATAAATCTGCTGTTGTTTCTACTGTAAATCAAAACTAACCACCATTTTTGTAAGCAAAAGAGGGTGTGCACCCAGAGATTATACACCCAGAATATGTTAACCAGTAACCACGCATACACGTAGTGGTTTATCTTGCTATTGAAAATTACATCCTTTTTCACTACAATAATGAATAGGAATAACGACTCTTTTGTTCGTATTTGAAATCCAATATAAAAAGTCCACCATTAACAACCTTCGAATTCATCATTGTTTCAAGTTCAAGTATATGTTTCTGGTACTTCGAACTCAAGCTTGTTCCTGTAACAAGAAAAAGTATAAAAAAATAAGGTAACGGAAAACACCCAAGGATGCTGCAAAATTGAAACGGTGAAGTTATAATCATTCAATAACAAAAAATAAATTCCTCTAGAAAATTTACCTTTTGAGTTTATTAGAGATGCAGTCATTCCAAAAACCCGTGGAAGTTCCCGGGAACCTTTCTTTAGATGTCTATGATAGAAATCCTGCATCAACAGGAATCCCATAGGAGGCAACTTCAGAAAACAGAAGAATACAACGGGAAAGGTGCAATTTCTTTAGATGTCTTTGATTGTTTTGTGACATTTTTTCCCTGCATGATAGAAATCCTGCATCAACAGGAATCCCTTTCTTTAGATGTCTTTAATTGTTTGTGACATTTTTTCCCTACATGATATCATAACCTTACAATCACAAGGTTGAGGTTGTATGGAGTGTCACTATGTACTCAACATATTGAGGATATCCAGATAATCATTGTGTGTGGATGACAATCTTCACACTTACGTGCAGATCTGACATGCCATGTTGGCTTGACGATTAGTGCAAACATCTGCTGTGATCACCTTCTGAGATCAGTGGAATGCACTTTCGCAAAGGCCCAATGTCTTCCATATCACAACCATATTTATCAGTCCAAAAGGGATATCAATAAGTTGCACAAAAAGGATATTTCATTTCTCGTCCACGAATGTTGCACCTAGTTGAAATAGGGTACAAATCAAATCCGCAGATATGCAAGAGACAACTAAAAGACAAGACTTGCAAATTAATCCATCACTAGGTAATGTCCTTGACAGCGGCGACAAATATTTCTCCATATGCGGAATTGAAGTACAGGACCATTCAAAATGATTTATATAGTGCCCCAAGTAGATTGATCTTCCTAATCATAACAAAAATAAGATTTAAATACTAATAGAATCTGAATCCCAACACAAATAGGATATTTAACCTATTACAGTTTTTTTGACTAGAAAATAAAGGGGAGCCCTCCCAAGGTGGGAGTCACCATTAAACATCGTGTCCGAAGGCGAATATTGTTGAAAAATGAGCGAGGGTGACGGAGGGGGCGAGGGCGACCGAGGCGGTTGGTGTTTGGTGGTGGGTCGTCATGCTTCTAGGTGTGGGTCGGCTCCTTGGAAGGCGAGGGTTTCTCTTCGGGACTCTCCTTTCAGCATTGGGTGTTTCCGGTATGGCAGGCAGGGCCATTGGGCGCGGGTCTGTCAAGAGCCTCAGCGGTGCTTTGCCTGCCGCCAGTTTGGCCACTCTAGGTGAAGCTGTCCGGGGGTTGGGGGTTTCCCGACAGTGCTGATCGGGGAAGGAGGTGGGGCGGGTGCGCTGTTTCTGGCGACCTCCGACGTGGGGTGCATGTCCCGGGCGACCTTCAGAGGTGACGTGGCGAGTCTCTCGCCTTTGAGGGCCATGGCGAGGGGTCTCCGTGCTTGGGAGGCGCGGGCTCTGTTGCGGGGCTCGGCGAAGAAGTCTCCGCTGCTAAGGTGGCGCATTCCGAGGGCTACCGATGTCGCCGCCATGCCTTCGGTGGTGACGCGGGTGGTCGTGAAGGGGGTACCGCTGCGGAGCGGGACGAAAGAGGCCATGCCTAGGTTACTGAGGGGAGTGGTCGATGTGCTCGCCGTCGAGAGCTCTGGATGCCAGCCAGGTCAGGGATTAGACGTTGTGCTTCAGGTTCGGCCGGTGGGGGCTGATGTCCTTTGTTGGTGGGAGGGATCTTTCGATGGTAAAACGGTTGCTGCGCGAGTTGCTGGAAGCTGGTGCTGGGTTGGCGACGTTGGCCGAGCAGCGAAGGCGGTTGGAGGTCCCGATGAAGCCGATGGAGCCTCTTGCTGGCGGCGAGGCTGGCGGGTTCGGTGGGCAGTCGCTGGGCGGAGCGGTTCAGTCCCCGGAGAAGCCATTGCATACGGTGGTCTGCGCCCTTTCGGCTGGTGCGCAAACCCCGAGGGAGATGATACGTTTCGGCACTTTTCCCGGGATCGAGGCACCGAGGCAGGATTCGATTCCCCTGGCTTGGCGTGTAGTGGAGGCGGCGGTTGCGGTAGCCGAAGGCTGTGGGGCCCGCATCGAAGGGGCTCGCATCAGCAGTGATCATTTAGACCCTACGGTTCTGCGGGTCGAACATGATGGGCTTTTATCGGGTTCCCGGAATGGGGTGGCGGATCCGGTTAGTACTGCTTGCAAAGCACCTGTGGAGGGTATTCGGGTGGGTTCGACTTCTTCGATTCACCTGTCGGGTCCGGACCCGTGTACGTCCCCCGCTCCTTCCTCTTGCGGCGGATGCTTGGGCTCGAGTCGAAGGAATCGCCTGTGTCCTGTGGCGATGGAGGTGGAAGGCGGAACTGTACCGCGACTAGATAGGTCAGGGCCTTCAGGAGGGGCGAGGGGCGGTGCGAGGATGGGTGCTTCGGCTGGGGGCGTTACAGTCAGATCTGCGGCTAGGGTGGAAGAGCTGTGTGCAGAGGTGGTGGTTCCTGCTGGAAGGAGGGAGCTCGGTTGCCCTTCAGATGCTGGGGCGGAGGTCTCTGTAGCTGAGCTCATGGGGGGCGCTCTTCTCTCGTCGCGAGAGGCCCCTGCTGGTGCCGAGGGGGGGTCTCGACCCTGGATGTTTTGGAAAGGGAAGGGGGCTTGCGGCAGGGACGATTTGGGCTGGCGTATGAGAGGGAGGGAGGGAGGGAGGCGGAGGGGGTCTGGGAGGAGGGCGGCGCTCCGGGTAACCATCAGCTGATTCTCCGTCGAGGCTCGAATCTCAGAGTTCTCCTGCAGTTGTATCGGCGCGAAACAGGTTCGTTGTTTTGGACAGAGGCTTGGTACGAAGGTTGGGGGTCATTCCCCCGCAGAAGGCGGCGACACAGATGTCTCTATGAAGATGCTTTCTCTGAATGTAAGGGGATGTTTATCCTATTACAGATGTTTTGAGATATATATTTATCCTTGTTTATTTTTCTCTTCCTTTCATCTCTATAATGTAATTTGCCCTCTAGGGTATCTCCTCTCTATATAAGAGAGTCCTACGACCCCACATTCATAACCAAGTCAATATTCTCTTTCCACATCGTATCAGAGCAACTATCCTATACCGGAGTTCTGTTGCCCTAGCCATCTTCCCATCCGCTGGCCTCCTCCAGCGTCTCCATTATCGTAAGCGCGGTGCATCACCAGCCACAAGCAGCCCCGATGGCATCAGAGGTAACATTCACCACCAGCGGAAACGACCACCCTCGGAGGTCACAATGCCTCCCAACGATCGTCGAAGACCCCACGTAGAGCCGCCCCATCGTCATAGGGCCCCTATGTTGTCACCGGAACACTCTAGTGGTGCCACATCTGTCACCATGGGGCCCCACACAGAAGTCCTCTGCCACTGCAAGCCTTCTTCAGGATTTATGGGTCCAACAGCACCGTCCAGGCTGATAGGGCACCAAAGGTATTCTATCTCACCGTTACGCCTCTCGAGGTCTTTCAACGGTCTGATTTTAGGCCGTTTACGATGAAATCAAACTTGTAATCTCATCTATGAACCCTAGAGCGCTGCTTTCAGTTGATGAAAAGGTTGTGGTATGAGTTTGTGCATACAACCTATTACCTATATGTTCGTGTAGATGAGTTTGTTTCAGTCTACAGCCCTAGTTTTTCATCTTTTTCTAGCACCATATCAAAGATTAAGGTCGGCATCCCATCTTCGAGCATCTTCAAAGGTTCGACACCCAAAGTCAAGGAAGATGGGACACCCAACAAGTTACGGGCCATGCAATTCAAGAGACTTATGCAGTGCAATGGGAAGAAGTGAATTTCGACACAGTAGGATCCAATTGGGAAGACTGGGGCTAATGACTCTTGGGAGGCAGACGACGTGTACGCCAGCGTGTGGCTAACTAATACCCTAGTCGTAGAAATAGCCAATGTATCCTACATCAGCACACTACCAGGGAGATGTGAACATTCTCACCGCTAATACTCTTCGGTGAGGAATAAGATGAAGATAGTGTAGCTCTAACATGACATCTTCACGATAAAGCAGAATGGGCATCCTCTTCATATTTTGTACACATATTTCGAGGGCATGTCTGAGAAGCTCCACAGCTTCATGCCTTTGACAGCTATTCCAGAGCAGTAGAAGGCGTACAGGAACGTCACCACGGTTGGTGTCTTTTTGACAGCTATTGATCACAAGTATGATGCCGCACGTCCCAGTAACTTGCAGATGCTACCATACCTCCCATGGAGGAAACATGCGCAAACTCATCGAAATTACAGTTCCTTCCATGGCCTCTTCTCAGACCTCCGCGACAATGAATGTATCCCACGGTAGAGGAGGATCTTCTCAATTCAATGGACGTGGTGCTTATGGCAGAGGAGGGGCTCATCTACGTCAACCATGTACTTATTGTCACAGCTCTACTCTCTTCGAGGATATATGTTATTCTAAGAATGGTTTTCAAGCATCTACCCATACCGTTGAGCACGTTGAAACTCATGTTGCTCTTGCTACTTACCATAGGTTCGATGAGTTTGTCTCTTGTTTAAGGGAGATCATGCCTCTCACTTATGACCCTCTAGTGCTCCATTGAGCCCGCCTGATAACTCTACCTCAGCTTCCGTCAATACTTTAAGTATAGCCTACGCCCTTACATCTCAAAGTGGATCATGAATTTGTGTGCCTCTCATCATCTATGTGGAGACAAAGGTCAATCCACTACCTACATATATGTTTATCCTAGCAAAACAGTTGTTATGGCTGATGGGATGCATTCTCACGTCATAGGATAGGAAGAGATTCGATTGGCACAGTCCATGCACTTACACAATGCTCTTCATGCTCCAGATTTTTCAAGGAATGGTATATAAACTTTTGAGATAGGGATAGAGGAGGGGCGGAGGAGGGATGGGTGGAGGATGTCGCACGGAGGAAAAGCCCGTGGAGGAGTGCTCGAGGAGGTGCATCATTGGCCGAGAATCGTCGTGCTAGTCTCGTGAATCCTTTCAGGAGGAGTTGCTATTGTTAGAGTATTTGGAGCATGCGTCACTTATGTAACAGGTGGGTAAATGGATCCCTCTAGGATGCATTTACCCTACCACTGAGCTTTGTCCCACATCGTCTAGTGGTGGGACTAGGAGGCCCTGTGGAGGCTATATAAGGAGCCCCAGGCCTCCTGTAACAGACGAGAAAATTCAATAGAATATCCGCCCCTTTGAGGGCTTCTCCCGTGGTTTCATCCCGCTCCTTACGGAGTAGGGTTCCACGTAAAATCCCGCTATTCTTCATATTTATTTATCTTTTCCATGTTTTCGCTTCCGCTTCCGATTTTCTAACATGGTATCAGAGAGGGTTCGGTTCTCGAGGAATCCATCGTGTTATTTATTTGATTCTATATTCGATTATTGGTTTGTTCTCGAAGATGAATCTTTTTACGAAGTTATGATCAAGATATGTGCACATCTGCTTCAAGTCTGATTATTATGTTCTGGAGTTGTTCAAGAAATTCTAGGGCTTTTATATTGAAACCCTAATCCATGCTCCAGCAACATTGCTCAGGCCGCGCCCAGGCAGCCTCCAGCCTTCGGGCTGCGTATGATCCAGGTGGCGCGCCCCTTCAAGCCCTCGCAAATGGATGTACCTCGTGCACCCAAAAAGCATGCTCAGCTTGCAATATCAAACAAAAAAATTGGGGGAGGCGCTGAGATTCCCCGGCAAGCGTGTCGTCGGCAACGGCGTCCCCAGCAACAGCGCGGCATCTTCTTCCCAGACAGGCGCACCCTTTGATCTCCTCCAAGCCACGAGCAGGCCACGAACTCCAGGGAGGCGCCCCTCCTCCCGATTCTTTGTAGGAGACGTGCTCCATTTCCAGGCAGCATGTGAAACAACTCCAGGCTGCTCTCCATCGCTGCGTGCTCCATCACCTCGCACCCCAGCATCTTCCATGGGCGCGTTCCATTCGAGTGCGTCATGCCGTGTGGCTCTCCGTCTCCCTCAAGGCGGCGCACCACCTGTGACGCTATCTCCTTCAGGCGGCGGTCTCCCTCGAGCAAACAACCCCACCCCGAGCCCCTTGGCGGCGCCGCATGATGAAGAAGAACCCAGGCGGCGATGCAGAAACTGTAGCGAAGGCAAATCTCCTTGTGCGCCGTAGTGGCGCATCATCTTCTCCAGGTTTGGTCGACCGCCCCAGCCCCAGTTTCGTGGGGCCTCGCGCAGCCCACCTCGATCTCCACTCGCACGGGCAGCACGTGAACTTGTTCAGCAGATGGAGCTCGCTGCTCCTTTGGCGGCGCAATCCTAACAGGCCCCCATCGTGGGCATTTTTCTTCTAAAAGGTGAAGGGTTCCCGAGGGAACCCCAGAGAAGGGGCGGCGACATTTGAAGTTGGGAACCCTTCGGGGAACCCTAGGGTCTACGGCAATTAAAAAAATGTGCTTTTTTGGGTTATTTGTTTAAAGAGCCCGGGGGAGATGCGAGTTTAAGAGAGAGAGAGAGAGAGATTTTGTAAAGCCCAATTGGGCTAAGGTATGTTTGGGTCCAACTGGACCATGTTTATATTGTTAAACAAAATTTAAAAAAAAAGAAAAAAAAAGAGAAAAGGAGGCGCGTACAAAAAAAACCGTATGCAAGTTGAAAAAAAAAGATTTGTGAAAGCCGTAAAAAAAAGGTGTCACGGCTTATTTAAAAAAAGCAAAAAAAAAGAAAGGAAAATAGAGAAGATAATACAAGAAAGTTCGGAATATTCATGTTTATCCCCATAATTATGTATTATCTTATCTTCTCCCAACGTGGTCAACAATGGCTTTTCGACCAGTATGGGAGAAAGAATGGGTATATGGCGCGTCACAGGTCTTGTTCTAAAATTCAGATGTCAGGTTTCCCAGACTGGTCAGATGTTCAGACTCTACAAATCTCAGATTCAGACTCGACGACGATGCATGCCAATCATTTGTCATTCTTGTTGGTCGGCCAGAGTTTTCATGTGAGCCATAGGGACTCCAGAGCAGAGGACCATTCCCTATGCCATTGAGAGCAAGGGTTTTCATGTGGTATCATAGAGACTCCAGAGTAGAGTACCATTCTCTGAGCCAGATGGGAGAGATCCAGTTTCACACTCCAGCCTGTTTGTCCACCTCACATGAACGCCATGAGAATCAATGTCCTCGACTGCAGCAGTTGTGCGCGTTGGGTTGATATTGTCCGTAGTGTCAAGTATTGTGAGTTGAGTTTCTTTCAGTTTGTCCAAGCTGAGCATTGCATACTCCAGCTTGAGGGGGAGTGTTAGAGTATTTGGAGCATGCGTCACTTATGTAATAGATGGGTAAATGGATCCCTCCAGGATCCATTTACCCTACCACTGAGTTCTGTCCCACATCGTCCAGTGGTGGGACTTGGAGGCCCTGTGGAGGCTATATAAGGAGCCCCAGGCCTCCTGTAACATACGATAAAATTCAACAGAATATCCGCCCCTTTGAGGGCTTCTCCCGTGGTTTCATCCCGCTCCTTACAGAGTAGGGTTCCACGTAAAATCCCGTTGTTCTTCATATTTATTTATCTTTTCCATATTTTCGCTTCCGCTTCTGATTTTCTAACAGCTATCATTGTGGTTCACTTGCGCATTGGGCAAGGCTCTACAGGGAACCGATCAGGTGCTTCTCGTGTCGGGGGCCTAGCCACAGGAGCCGAGCATGTCCGATGCTACGGGAGTGTGCAAAGTGGTTAGGAATGCTCATTGGCGAAGGTGGCGGGCACGATGCTTTATTTTTGGGGCTTCGGACGTGGGACTTCTGTCGGCAACAAGTTTTCAGGGTGATATCATCGAGGCGAGTCCGTCGAGGTTGGTAGCGAGAGGGCTATCCGTGGAGGAGTCTGGCAAGTTGCTGTGAGGGTCTCCTGTGTGTAGGCTGAAGCTTCGATGGCGCCATTTGCGTGAAGATGATGGCGACATGGAATACGAGGGGCTAGACCTCCTGCAAGTGCGTGGAGTCCGTATGGCTTGCGTGATCTTAAAAGGGTTCAGGCGCTCTTCGAGGGAGTTGTAGAGGTAGTGGAAGTTGAGACTAATGGATGCCGCTCGGGTGAGCCATTAGACACTATCATCACAGTCAGAGCTCTCAATCCATCTAGACCGGGATGGTGGCAGATAGTTCAGGGTGGAACGAAGGTAAACCTGGAGCTGTCTTCGGTAAGGAAAGCTTTGACGCACCATCTGGAGTGTCACACAGGTTTCGAGGAGGGGAGGTCTAAGGTGTTGGCTGCCTGTGTCGACGACTGGGCGACGGGGCAGACGAGGAGTCGTGCGGCAACGGCTCCGAAGGTGACACCTCGAATCCTGCAAACTTTTCACTGTGCCGCTTTCTACGGGCGTTAATCCCATCTTGCAGCGACGACGGTTGCTCTTCCTCGAAAAGGCATGCGGTACGAAAGAGTGGACATCTTGACGATCATCGATTCACGTGTCGCCCTCTCGGAGCAGAAACTTAGACCCGAAGACCCGGTACAGGAATCAAGATCGGACGCGAAGACTCGAGGTCCCGATGAACCCGAAGACCCAGTGCTGGATTCGGAATCAGGGACCCGAGTGAAGGACCTGACTGCGCTAGACGGGTTGATCAATGCTTTTCTTCCTGGTGATATACAACTGGGGCCACACCGCTTGGGTGGGGATCGGCCTGGGGATGAAGCAGGAGCGTTGGTCCCTGTCCAGGCCATCCATTGCGAAGAGGGCAGCGGAGAGGCCATGGTAAACAACGAAGGTCTCCAACCGGAGCGCGTGGAACCTCTTGTCAGGGCATTGGGGACTGGAACACATTTGGTGAGTCATTCGGAAACCCCAAGTAGGGATGAGGAGGCTGGCGATCTTAGGAGGGAGGGCAAAGGAACCCGGGGGCTCTCGTCGAGCGCTACAGAGAGGGGAGCCGGGAATGTGGAGTCCCGCTTTGGATCTTTCTACGCACGAAGAACCAGCCCCAGAATCATAAGGAAAAGGAGGAGGGTGGCAATACTTGCTGCAGCAGCGGGCGATGAAAGCGGTCTCATGTCGCCAGAGCCGACTCTGACCCCTCCGGTACATCTGAACCGATTCAGCATTTTAGACGAGCGAGTGGCGGAGCGTCTGGGAGTGATCCTGCCTAAGTCGATGAAAAAAGTGTAGCAAGAATGAAAGTCTTATCTTGGAATGTTAGGGGTTTGGGCCGTCCTGAGAAACGGCTTGTGATCAAAAATCTGGTACGGGAGGCGAGAGCGGATATTTTCATCCTCCAGGAGACAAAGCTTCCGCGTATGGCAGAGAATATCAGTTGGGAGATAAGCGGTTTCGAGTGTTTTGATCTGGCAATGTTGGAGGCGAAGGGAGCATCTGGCGGTTCGCTCACAGGGTGGAAGTCTGACAAGTTCGAGTTTCTTATGGAGTTCAGGTTGCTTTCGATCTTATATGTGGCGTTGAACGAAGGGCAGAAGGGATCAAGCTGTGGATCACTAATGGGTACGGCCTCACGGGGCACGAAAGAGAGCCGTTGTCTGTGGAGTTAGAAGCGTTAGGGGTGTCAACAGAGAACGGAGTTTAGATTGTTGGGGGCGATCTCAACCTCACGTTGATCCCTAGTGACCGGTCATAGAAGGGCAGAGGCAGGGAAGCGGGATCGGAGGGGTTTCGGAGGGTTGCTCACTCTCTGGTCCTCTCCATCATTGATGTGGTTGGCTGCTCGTATACGTGGCGTAATGCGAGGGCGCGTTCGAGACTTTACAGGTTTCTGGTGTCCAAGGAAGGTATGGAGGCCTTTCCGCTTTCTCACGCTTGGGCTCTACCGCGAGCGCATACCGACCACACCCCTATCTTGTGGTCGTCCAGTGAAGAAAAGATTGGCAAATATTTCTTTAAATTTGAGCGAAGCTGGCTTTTGGAGGATGGGTTCCGGGATGAAGTTACATCTCGGTGGGGAGGATGGAATATTGAGGGGTGAGCGGTCTCACGTTTCGCGGTGAAATTTATACTGTTGAGGACTTTTCTGACAGCTTTCAGCAGAGAGTGTAAGACGAGGCGTACCTAGATGGATTGATGACAAGAGAGGCCTCGATAATGGATAGCTGGCAGAAAGGTTGAAACTGCTAGAGGAGTTGCTGATGAAGGATCGAAAGGAGGAAGAGGAGTGGAGGCAGAGATACAGGCAGAAATGGTTGAGAGATGGAGACGCCAACACACGCTTCTTCCATTCGATGGCCTCAGGAAGGAGGAGGAGGAATTTCCAGCACGAGATTGAGGTGGGGGGAGAACGGGTGACGGGGGAGGCCCGGATTGGTCGCACTTTCTGAGACCAATTTTTGGAGGCCTCGTGGATGCAGGGCGGTGGGGAAAAGTGGGCCTGGCTGGGAAGAGGGGCCAAGCAGCTTTCTGGAGAGCAAGCAGAAGGTTTGCATGTGGCTTTCACAGAAGAGGTGCTGGAAGTGATTAATGAGTCATGGCCCGGATGGCTTTCTAATTCAATTTTACAGAGAATTCGGGGAAATGCTAAAAGGGGAAGTCTTGGAAATGATTAATGAGTTCCGAGAAGGAAACATAGGTTTTGAAAAGATTAATAGAGCGTTGTTATTCTTCCTCCCCGAGAAGGAATCCCCGGTGAGGATTGATGATTTCAGGCCGATAGCGCTATCCAATGGGCTCTATCTGATTGTGGCTAAGACTCTGGTGAATAGGCTTAAGGCTATTTTGGACTCGGTCATTCTGCATGGCCAGTCAGCTTTCATCCCGAGGTGGCAGATGGTGGACGGATTGATTATGGGTACGGAGATCTGCCTAGAGTGGAAACGTGCAAAGAAAAAGGGAAGCCTATGGAAGATCAATTCGGCCAAGGCCTATGATTGTGTGGACTGGAATTTTCTGTGGGCCGCGTTAAGGTGAAGAGGTTTCCAGGATGTTTGGATCGAATGGATAAAGAGATGCGTCACTACTTCTTCCAACTCGGTCTTGGTGAATGGCAATCCGAAGGGGGGTCACTTTCAGCTGCAGCGGGGCGTCCGGCAAGGATGCCCTTTGGCCCCTATGCTCTTTGCGTTGGTGTCGGACACTTTGGCGGTCCTATTCGAGCAGGCGGTGGATATGGGCTGGTCTGAAGGTTTTCGCAAGGAAGAGATATCAATTCCTTTACTCCAATACGTGGATGATACCCTATTGTTGTTTGGAGGTTCAAATGAACATACTGGTCACGCAGCACAACTGTTAGACAGCTTTAGCGCGCTGTCTGGCCTTGAGGTCAACAAAAACAAGTCTGTGGACATCACTTTTGGGATGGACGGCATGGAGAGTGCCAGAATTGCTGCGTTGGTGGACTGCCCGCTGGGCAAACTGCCAATCTCTTACTTGGGGCTGCCGTTGGGGGATGGGAAGCCGATAAACGCAAATCCGACCCGCTGTTAATTGAGAGAGATGTCGATTGTAGGAAAACTGCAAAGACAGATTGCGTTGATCAAACAAAATCCCGGATTAAAATAGGAGAAAGAGAGAACAAGATAAGAATATCTCCTATTTTAATCCATTAAATTATTTTTTATCCAGGTAAGTTCCCCTAGGTCGAACTCGAGGAGGCAGAATAACCATACGGCGGTTTTCAATGAAAAAAGGGAATCTCCAGAATCTCACTATCTTCTTGATTTTACAACACAACTCAAGAAATCACTCGAAAATGACACGAACTTACAAAAATCGATTTGAGAAACTACGTGATGAAAATCAACGAAAAATTGCGAGAAATGTCGCTAGAAAAACCAAAGAAAATTACAACAAAATCATGGTCCAAAACACTCCTACAGCACAGGGGGAGAAATACAAAGAAAATATTTTTGTTATGTTACATTTAGGTCCCTAGCAGGGAATGGATTGCAAAGAAAATTAAAAGTATTACATTTAGGTCCTTGCACGGGGACCTAAATGTAATATCTGGAAATCTTGGAGCTGCTTGAAATTTAGGATCTTCATTTTGGCTAAAGATGCAATTGTTCCATCGTTTCGTCTTTAACGGTTGTGATTAGAAGGGAACGCACAAGCTGAACCGTCGGCTGGCGACACGTGTCACGAGCCTGTGCCTCCAAGAGCTCTTGGGTTGTTCTTCAGTTCTTCCGCAGGTGGCGAAGCTGGCTGGTTCTCAGAATTATCCACGACGATTGATGCGTCACTTTGGCCTCCTGCAGGTCCAGGAGGGAAACTCCTCCCTCCGAGCTCGCGTGCGGGTGAATGATCTCTGAGGTGGTGGACCGCGGCGGTGGAACGCCAAAGAAGACGACGTCCCACCACGTCTAGCAGCTGATGAAGAAGCCTCTTGATCCGATTGTTCGTCAAATAGTTTGAGCTCTATACGGTGAAATGAAGCTCCAACGATAATAAGGACCTGCAATTAAAGAGGTTCTTGCACGATTTGCACGCGAATCGGCCAAAAAATAGAATTTTTACATATCTAAAAAGTGTTTCCAGGAAGTATGTATTAATGAAAATTGCAAAAATGGAAGACTGGATTGGGGAGAAATGAATCAAACTCGTAACGAGGTTTCGATTGGGCGTCTAAGAAGGATGATCGAGATGTTAACTACGTACTTAAGACGCTAATTAAGGCACACAACTCGAGAAATTAAAAGGTTGAAAAGGGTGAATGAGTACCTGGGAGTAGCAGGATATACGATCCCGCTGGTCGTCGCTCGACGGTCGGTGGCCGGAGCTATACGCACGCGACAGCGGCGATACAAGGTGGTTAGCCACCCAGGAACAATCCTTCGAAGGTTCTTCTTCCACGTTGTCGGGTCACTGGGCTCTGTCACCACCGGAGGTGGACGGGGCAAGGCGGAGAAGTGAAGGTCTCGGCCAGGGTGATACTGGAACTGGGTAGTTAGGAGCAAGTTAGCTGGAGAGGTCGACTTGGAGGGGATTTTATAGACGATCGGAGAGGAGTTAGTTGAAGATCGACGGCCGACGAGATAGGTGGTTGGTGGAGGAAGAAGATTGAGGGTGGAGATCGGAGGAAGAGGCTATGGAATAGCGGGTGAAATTGGTTGAAGGGGGGAGGTTAGAACAAACTCACCGACCGACCTTCTTGAAGAAGAAGGCACCAAGCGTTGACACGTGTCAACACTTGGTTGGCCAGTTTAATAAATATCTTAATAAATAAGGATTAAATAGTATATAAGGGTATTTTAAATAAGTACAAAAATGAAAGTTGTAACTAATTAAATTATCTAAATTATGGTATAATTAGTTTTAACAAATAATAATTATTTTACGAAATATAAATATTATATTAATAAATAGGTATATATAATACTTAATAAAGAGGTTTTGGATTTTTAATTGGATAAATTAATAAATAGTATATTATTATTATATTTCATTAATTGTAAAGATGATAAATAAAGTATGTACAAATTTTTGTAGATTTTAATGAATTAATTTAAGTATATTAATAAATAAGTATATAAGGTATACAGTTCATTTATACCTATAAATTGGGATTTTTTTATTTATTTAAAATAATAAATAAGCTCCAAAAATTATGAAATAAATTAAGGTAAAAATACAAGATCAAGAAAAAAATAAAAATTATAAAATCATAAAAACAATAAATAGTGTGTTCTAGATAAAATAAATAGCCCAGAAACCCAATTGTAATTAGGTCTCAAAACCAACTTTTTGCAAATGGACTCCGATTTTAGTGAAATCGCCTTCATTAATTAGAGAATATAATATTATGAACTTTAAAGGTGAATAGAGTGAAATTGGAGTTCGTATGAGAAAGTTATGATGTTCGGAAGTTGGGATTTTGACAAATTACAAGTTGGATTTCTTTTTTTTAATCCAGACAAGGGTGAAACACTCATAGGTGTTCACCCCAAATATGTATTAATAAAAAGGAGAGCAAAAAGCAGTTACAAAGAGATGCACTAGGCGAGCAACAAGTTTAACAAACCCGACACCTGGGTATAAACGTTTTCCTTATAAAACCTTTGACCAGAGAACAACAGCGCATTCCTAGCCAGCCAAATGGCCCAGATCACCGCAAGCGGCCGAAGCAGCTCCCTCCTCGAATGATGTCTGGCTGCAACAAAGCTGCCACAGAAAGCCCCAAGGTTCTCCCTGTTGACCCATCCCAGCTCCGGGTCATCCCAAATAGGCGCCACACCCTGACAGGAAAAAAAGAGATGCTTCACCGTCTCAATTCCCACACCACACAGAAGGCATCTGTCAGAGACCACCCCAAGCAGCCTAGCATAACGATCCTGCATCAGCAGCCTCTTCCTCCTTAACAACCATAAGAAAAAGCCAATCCTCTCGGGAAGGCCCAGTCCCCAGAAGAACCCGCAGTCTCTCACCAGCTCCACCGAAAGAGAGGGTGGGGGCCTGCAAATCGCCATATATGCTTTTCTCACGGAGAAAGAACTCACGCGCCATACCCGGTGATCTCGCTCCGCGGAAAGGCCCTTCACCTCCCTAAGCGCGTCAAGCATCCGCAGAAACTACTCCAAGCATTGATCAAAAAATTGGAGCGAAACATCGGCATCCAGTTCCCCTCCGACCAGCAGGAGGCAACCCGCACATCTTGGTCCGCCTCCAAAGCAAACAAACGTAGGAAACGCTCAAACAAAGCTCCCTCATCCGTCCAGTCGTCCCTCCAAAAAGCAAAGCTCACCCCGTTCCCCAGCATCGGCCTGAACAGCGCCCGAAAGTTGGAGGCGACCGCTAAAAAGCCCTTCCAAAAAGGCGAGGGCTTCAGCCCCAGCGTACTGCCCACCGGCGTCGCACCAGAGACCGTGTAGATCTAACAAGTAAGGGTGGTGCAAAGATCCTCACCGCTCCCCCGGATCCTGCCCACCCACTTCAGCAAGAGGGCCTCGTTCAACACGCCCAGCCGACTAATCCCAAGTCCGCCCTCGCACTTCTGGAGCGTGATATCCTCCCAACTGACAAAGTGAATACCAGTGGATCCCTGACCGTCCTGCCCCACAAAAAACGTCGCATCAGCGCTTCCAATCTCCTCATAATGCCAGCCGGCATGAGCCTCGTGTAGGAGTAGTACACAGGTATAGCGGAGAGCACCGCCTTCAGGAGAACCAGACGCCCCCCCCCCCTTAGATAGGACCGCCGCCTTCCACCCTGCGAGCCTCTTCTCCACCTTTTCGACCAGCAGGAACCAATCTGCCAACTTCAACCTCTTTGTGGCCAGCGGTATACCCAAGTACTGAATAGGAAGCCCGGCAAACTCAGTTCCCATCCCAACCCACAAAGACCCGCCTCCTCCTCACTCAGAGAGAACGGAACAACCTTGGACTTACTAGCATTCAGCGTACTGAATCAGCAGGATCCTCAACCCATCCCTCGAGTATCCACCCGTGATCCCATTGTGCTGCACCCTGTCAACCATACAAGCAAGAATCTCTGCGGCGATGATAAAGAGCAAGGGAGCCAGAGGGCAACCCTGTCTCACCCCACTCTACGGCTGGAAAAAACCTCCCTCCAGGTGCCCATTCACGAGAACAGCCATAGACATCGTGGTCACGCATCTCTTCATCCATGTTATCCAGATCTCCGAAAAGCCTCTCCTATGCAATGCTTCCCAGAGGAAATGCTAGTCCAAGGTGCCATACGCCTTTGTTAAATCCACATTCCATAGCAAGGCCTTCCTCCTGCTCCTTTTCCAATAAGCAATAATCTCAGACGCCATAACCAAGCAATCCGCTATTTGCCTCCCCGATACGAAGGCCGGCTGAAAAGGGAAAATAAAAAGCTCCAGCACCCTATTCAATCTAGTCGGGAAGACTTTAGCAATAATCAAGTACAGCGCGTTGAAGATAGCAATAGGCCGAAACTCCTAAATCCTTTCAGCACCCTCCCTCTTAGGAAGGAACCAGAGCCTTATTAACTCGCTCAAATCCTTCATTGAAACAACAGCATTCCACCACCACATCGAGCACCTCCCTACCGACCAAATCCCAAAAGTCTCTGTAAAAAGAAACAGGGAAACCATCCGGGCCCGGCGCGCCATCGCCATTGAGATTCCACACTGTCGCCTTCAACTCGTCCAAAGTCACCGCCTGAGTCAAGCTAGACGCATGAGCGTCCGACAATTGTGCGGCTCCCGAACCAATCCAACTCCAACGCATGCCTGCTCCTCTCGCGGAAACCTCCTGAAAATGGTCCACAATCGCTCTCCCCAACTCCCTGTTACCTTCCACTCATACTCCACCAATGACCACCGACCTGATGGCGTTGCCCCTCCGCCTCCCACTAGAAACTCTATGGAAGAAGGCCGTGTTCGCGTCACCCTCCCTGAGCCACCTGTGGCTAGACCTCTGCTTCCACTCGGTGACTCTCTTCTTGTCCTCGTCAATAATCTTCCTCTGCGCCTCCGCTCTCTGCCTCAATTCGTCCTTCGCCAGCGGACGCTCATCCTCCAAGGCGTCCAGCAGGCAGACCTCGCGCTCAGCCATCCCTCTGACCGTGCAGCGGGCCTCCCTCGATTCTCTTTTAAAAGTACACAGTCGCGCCCGCAAGGAATCCAGTTTCTGGACGAATCTCAACGCCGCCAAACCAGTAACATATACCGAAGTCCAGTGCGAAACCACCAGGTCCCTGAAGGAATCTTCCAACAGCCAAGCCTTCTCGTAGCGGAAGAAGCAACGTGGAGGCGAGAGATCACCGTAGTCCCACAGGATGGGCGTGTGATCCGACCTAGTCTGAGGCCTGGCAGTAACAAACGACAGAGGGAAGATCTCCAAAAGCTCTGTCGATGCCAGAAACCGATCCAGACGAGACATGGAGCCAGCTCTTCTCCAAGTGTACTTGGTGCCTGCAGCATCCAAAACCTCTAGCTCCAGCGAATCCACCACCTCCACGAAGTCCTCAGAACAAGGGTCTTGACCGCCCCTCAATCTCATCCTATCCGAAGAGAGCAACGTAACATTAAAGTCCCCTCCCACTAACCACGGGTTGCCCGGGAAAGCCTCCATAGCGGCCCTTAAATCCGCCCATAGCTGATGACGCGCTGACGCCTGACACGGCCCATACACACAGGATAATGCAAACACCACACCCAAGCGAAGGCATTCTAACAGAACCGTGAGGACATGGGTTCCTCTTGCTTCCGCCCGTAGAGCGAAAGCCGAAACCCTCCAAGCAAAGAACACCCCGCTCACAGAGCCAACCGCTCCAATCGAACTGAAATCAGAGACCGATCCTGCACCAAAGGACTGTCACTCCATGTTTGTGATCGATTCCAACTTTATTTCTTGCAAGAAGACAACATCACAACCCCACTCCACGAACCTCGACCCCAGCACCCGCCTCTTTTCCGGGTCGCCCAGACCCTTTACGTTCCAAGTGAGAATCTCCATTAACACATATTTCTGACCCCTCCCCCCAAACTCACCACTTACGCCGCCTTCGCAACCTTATCTTTCAGCTCGGAGATCGGCACTGGCTCTGCCGCAGCAGCCCTGGAACGTTGCCTTCTCCAGTACATTTTCCCGGACCCTTTATTTGCCACCCCTTCACCAACACGAACAACTGACGAGCATCCTTCACCTCCGCCCACAACGGGCATATCCTCCTTGCAGGAGGTCCTCGTGGCAGTCACAACACTGTCGAGGATGGCGTAAGCAGCACTATCAGGCCCGCCAAAACACGACCCCTCGCAATCTACACCCCACACAATAGCTTCCTAACCACTACCAATGCATGGTTCCCTTCCCGCTTGGAAGGAGCCCGAGGGCTGGCGCCCCAAAGCTCCCCCCACAGAGGCGAAACGAAGGATCCACCAACAAAACCACTCGTCAAACGATGCTCCGAAATGGGCACGCCACCGGATCCGAAAGTGTCCGCACTCGGGCACGGAACACCCGAGAATGCAACCCGAGTGAGAACCGGATCCAAAATCCACCACGATGCCAGGAGGATATCCGCCTGCAAGATCCAAAATCGAGGCTCCAAACCCGGCGCCCACGATAGAAGTGGAAGCACCAAAGGATCCCTCGCAACGCTCAAAGGAAGCCCAACCGACGCAAAGGAAGCGCGGGAACCCTGGTAGTACGGTTCCCGAAACAGCATACCAGAATCATTTGAAGAGTCAAGCGTTGCCGCCACCTGACACAACCGTTCCCCACTCAGGGGAGAAGACAGAGCGACGCCATCGGGACCCGCCCGACACGGCGGCGGTGGAGGAGCAAGGAGACAAACCTGTAACTTGAAGGAGAAACGGCCAACATCCAAGAGCACCTCCAACACGGGAGTCACCCCGAGAGGGCATTCCATCAGGACCAACGCCACCTCCGGGTCGGTGCTCGGCACAGTACCACCCTCCAAGACACTCAAAACCGCACCCACATGCTTCAGCGCCGGACCCAACGCACGGATCATCCGCGACAAGAAGAGTGCCCCGCGGATCTGCGCCACCCGAACGACAGGACGATCAACAAAACCATCAACGAACCTTGGCAGCCTCCAAACGACAGCCACATCTGCCTCGGAGGCCAGCAGAGCCCCCTTCTGTTGAATTGTCAGCCCGCGAGCATAGACCCAGCCCACTCCCAACGAAACCACGTCGTCCTCGAACCCGTCATAGAAGCAGCGCGAGAGTTCCTCCTCCACTATCACCTTGGACGACACATTGCCCAAACCCTCAACCACAACTCCAATCAAGAGACCGACGATACCCTTCTCGGCGAGCGAAACGCCATCTTCGGCGGGACCCCATCCGCCTTCTCAGTACCCTGAGCCACGTTGCGCAACACTGCACCCACAGAACCGCGATAACCCACAGGAGCGCCAACTGGGGTCTCCATGCCAGTCACCGCCACACATAGACTACGGAGGTGACCTATACCACCACACGAGAAGCATCGTGGAGGGAGAGCACAAGATGAGGCTAGATGTCCCCGCTCTCCGCACCTGAAGCAACGCCGCCCTGGTTTCCGATAAGACACCACCTCCCATCCTCTGCCCCCATCACCAGCATCACGACCCAGCGCACGCTCCTCACGAGGCAGCACTCCCTCCCACTCACGCTTTTGAGCTTCCCTCCCTACCTCCACCAGGCAGATCTCACGCCACGCGCACGCTCCCCATCTCTCACCCTTTCGCTCACCCCTCCGCTCACCCTTTATTTTCGTTCTCCAGTTGTAAACCATTCGGTCTCCTCGAACTTGAAACAATACATGTGATCAGGGAGTCTTGGCATATACAAGCTAATATTTTTAAGTTATTTTTATATTTTTCTATACATTTTTAGAAATAATTAGGAAAAGAGTTTGGTGAAAAATATGTTCATATGAGTTAACTAAAAATCTTTGAAGTTTTGGTATTTATTGGATAATTGATGAAGAGCGTATGAGATGTGAAATTAATTATATTTATTTGGTTTCTTCCTTATCTCCCCCTACTTATTTATTTGTCGACCAATCAATGCTGACTTGGTCTCGGGGATTAGGTTATAAATATATCTTTCAGCAATATTTATTTTTACAAGTCAGATTGTACATATATACATATCTACAATTTGCCTTTATTTTTATTTTCTTTATTTTTATTCTTTTATTTATTAGCATGATTTTAATGCATAAAAGTGCATTTTTATTCACGAATAGGATTTTGTTAAAAAGTGAAAATTAATGGATATTTAAAGCATGTTCTGTTGAAGCATGTTCGGTTGAAGCATGTCCTCTCAGCCTTCCCCATTTTTTACTACGCAACGCGGCTACTACTGGTTAGGGTCAGAAGGAAGATTGAGGCATTGATGAGAAGGTTTTTTTGGTCGGAAGGAAAGCAAGAGTGGACCGGCTTGCATCTGGTAAGCTAGAAGGAGGTAACGAAGGGGAGGGGGAAGGGGATTTAGGCATGTGAGACGTGGAGTGCATGAACAAGGTAATGCTGGCAACGTGGGTGATTCAGTTATGGGGAACTACGTCCACCCTTGTCATCAGGCTTGTCAAGAAAATTTATAGGGTGCGGGGAGATTTGGGGGTGATAAGGGTACGATTGAAGTCACCGTTAAGGGCTAGGGATTGTCGGATTCTAGCTGTGCTGACACGCAAGCTGTGGCCAGTGGTGGAGGATGGACATACGTTCAGATTTTGGCGCAATGATAGGAAGGGACAGAGTTTTCTCCAGACTATTTGCTTTGGCTGCAATGAAGGAGGGGACGCTCTCACAGATGGTGAGCTCAGATATGTGGTCACCGAGTTTTTTGATGCAGCTTTCGGAGCAACGGTTGGAAGACTTTCTACGGATGCAGGCCGAGATCCCGGGCCCGTGCGATTTTAGCGAGATGGCAGACCATTTTCTATGGGAAGGGGGGAGGTTCTCGACTAAGAAAGCTTTTGAGGAGTTCAGCACACCGGCAGCAGACCAGAATGAGGAACTTAACAAGGATCTGAAGATGGTATGGGCAGCAAAGATTCCAAACAGAATCAAGGTCTTCCTTTGGTGTCTGAGAAGAGAACGCGTGCGTGTCAAGGAAATGAGGGGGCGTCTACTCGGGACGGAGGATATATTTTGTGATAGGTGTGAGGGGCAGATAGAGGATGTAGATCACCTTTTTTCAAGTGCTCGTCATCGATTTTAATCTGGAGGGAGCTCAGCATCTCTTGCAAGGAGGCAGATGGTTTGGAGGGCTTCTGGAGGTCGGTTCGCGCAGTGGGGTCTAACTACACGGACGACGTGTCGGTTGCCTTTGCGGGTCTTTGGGCGTTTGGCTTGGGCGAAATGACCTGATTTTTGACAACCAAAGATTCTACTTAGAAAATGTGGTTTCGCATTGTAGAGCGCTTTATAATTTCCGGACTTCTAGATAATATAACATATTTTTCATTATGAATGACATTTTGCGATAACTCCCACCTTGGAAGATTACCCTCTCTTTTAATCAAAAAAAATGAATGTATCATCTATTAGTCAAATCACCAAGGATGTTCATTGACTTGTCATCTTTGACCCCCCTTCTCTAGTGTTTCAAGATATACTCACAGGTGTTGGGAGAAAAGACTTCGATGATCATTCAGAAAACCCTTGGCTCTCTTATATAGGGAGAGACCTTAAGGGTAAAATACAAAGAGGTCTATAAAAGATAAAGAAATAACGACAAGATACATAAAGAGATAATAATACTAAGAACTATCTCTACACTCCCCCTCAAGGTGGAGCATAGATGTCTATCATGCTCAGCTTGGATGAACATCTCTGAAAAGATCCTCTGAGCAGTGGCTTGGTGAATACATATGCAGTCTAATCTCCTGAGCTCATATGTGCAGTAGATATCAATCCGCTCTGGATCAAGTCTCTAGTGTAATGGCAGTCAACTTCAATATGCCTGGTCCTTTCATGAAAAGCTGGATTGTTGGCAATGAATAATGCTGCCTGATTGTCACACTGAAGCTTCATAGGTAGGGGCACAGCTACATGTAGATCTTCTAGTACGGACCGAACCCACATCATTTCCGTGCTGGCTTGAGCCATGGCCCTATATTCGGATTCGGCACTGGACCTTGCCACAACAGTTTGTTTCTTGCTTTTCCAAGAAACCAGAGAGCCTCCAACAAACACTGCAAACCCTGAGGTTGATTTTCGATCCTTAGGGCATCCTGCATAATCTGCGTCTGCACACGCTGAGATGGATAAGTCTGTGCCCTTTCTGAATAGCAGCCCTGACCCTGGAGAAGACTTCAGATACCTCAGTATCATGTGTATAGCATCCATGAGAACTTGTCTTGGCAGCTCCATAAATTGACTTGTCCTGCTAACTGCAAATGCAATGTCTGGACGAGTTATGGTAATGTAGAGGAGTTTTCCCACCATTTCTCTATATCTCCTCTTATCTACTTCACCAGTATCACCATCATACAACTTCATGCTAGGGTCCATGGGAATACTTGACGGTTTGCATCCATCCATGCCAGTCTCAATCAGGAAGTCTGTAATGTACTTCCGTTGGGTCATCACCAAGACCTGTGCATTCCTTGCAAATTCCAACCCCAGAAAATATCTTAGGGTTCCAAGATCCTTTGTAACAAACTGACGACCTAGGAATGCCTTCGCCCTTTCTTTGCCCTGAACATCATCTCCTGTAACTGTAACAAGAATATCATCCACATAGACCATAATGACAACCGTACCTGCCGATGAATTCTGGACAAACAACGAGTGGTTTGCATTTGACCTCTTGAATCCATCTTGCTCAATTAGGTTGGAAAGCTTCTGGAACCATGCTCTCAGACTCTATTTGAGGCCATATATCGCCTTGTGAAGTCTACAGACCATCTGCTTCTCCCTCTCAGCAGTAAACCCAGGTGGCTGCTGCATGTAGACTTCCTCCTGTAAGTCCCCGTACAGAAAGGCATTCTTGACATCTAGTTGAGATATACTCCATTCACGAACCACAGCAACAGATAAGAGAATACGAAGGGTAGAGTGTCTCGCCACTGGAGAGAACGTATCCATGTAATCTACGCCATAGGTTTGTGTAAACCCGCGGGTGACCAAGCGTGCTTTGTACCGATCCAACGTGTCATCTGCATGATATTTAACTGTAAAGACCCACTAACAGCTCACAACGGATGCATCAGGAGGTGCAGGGACCAAAGACCATGTGCCACGGGACTGCAAGGCACTCATCTCTTCTTCCATAGCTAATCTCCAGCAATCATTCTTCAAAGCTTGCTGGTAGGTCCGTGGTATATCCACGGAAGACAAGGCTGAGGCAAATCTCTGAAAATCACCAGTGAGACGGTGAAAGAAAACCTGTGAGGCAAATGGATAAGAGGCACATTGCCGCCTCTGCTTCCGAATCGCAATCGGAACATCAAGATCATCATCTGTTGCACTAGATGGGCTAGTGTCATCCTGTTCTGAAGAATCCTGCACATGTACCAAACCAGACCCGTCAGTAGTAATGCCATCTGAACATACCTGAGGCGTGATGAGTGACGGATGTGTAGTCTGAGCAGGACCTGACCGACGCGTATAGAATTTTGGTAGCAGTGAAATGAGAGGACGTGGAATGGGTGGAGGAGGTGGTGGTGGTGGTGGTGGTGGCGTGGAGGCAGGCACAGGGGAAGACTCAGGTGAACTCCATGTAGGTAGTAAAGGAACATAGACATCATCATTGGTAGTGGATGGTACCAGTCTGTCACCTGCAGGAGAGAAATACATGATAGACTCAAAGAAAGTGACATCAGCACTCACGAAGTACTTCTTATTCGTAGGATTCGGTAGCCCTTTTGAGTCATGGAATAACCAAGAAAGACGCACTTGACTGCTATAGGAGAGAGTTTGTCAAGTCCGGGAGATAGAAGATGAACGAAAGCCACAGGTGCAAAGACACGTGGAGTCAGTGAGAATAACTCCTTGTCTGGAAAAATAAGAGAGATACGTATCTTCTCACCAAGAACAGAGGATGGCATTCGATTGACCAGATAACATGCAGTAAGAACAGCGTCCCCCCAGAAAGAAATAGGAGCACAACTATGAATCAACAGGGTTCGAGTATAATCCAAGAGATGGCGATGCTTTCTTTCCGCCACACCATTTTGCTGTGATGTATATGCACAAGTGGTTTGGTGAATAATACCCTTTGATGAAAGAAATTGAGAAAGTGTTCGTGTACAAAATTCTAGGGCATTATCCGTCCGAACATATTTGACTGAGGAAGATAAAACATTGTGCACTTCATTAATTAAATTCTTGATCACATCTCCTGCTTCAGATTTATTCTTCAAAAGAAAGACCCATGACACACGAGAAAAATCATCCACTACCACAAGATAAAATATGTGCCCCTGATGATCGGGAACACGACTCGGACCCCATATATCTATATGTAACAACTCGAATGGGGAGCTACTGCTCCAACTCTGACGACTTGGAAAGCTCGACCTATGATGCTTTCCCAACTGACATGCTTCACGGCAGAAAGACGAACTAGGAGAGATCTGGGGCAGAAGATGGCGCATTTTATGGAGCGGAAGGTGACCAAACCAGAGATGCTAGATGTATGGAGAGAGTGGTCCGACTGAATGAGAGGAGACGCCAGCATAGGAATCCCGAACCAGCCGATATAGACCATTCTGCTCAGAGCCACAGCCAATCACCCTGCCCGTGAGTATGTCCTGAAAAATGAGAGAAGACGGGTCAAATATAGCACGAGAATGCAAATCCTTCGTAATCTGAGTAATAGATAACAGATTCATTGAGAACTCAGGAGCATGTAGAACGTTCTGTAGCTGCATAGTGGAGGATAGGAAGACCTCCCCCTGTCTAACAAGGGGTGAATGGGTACCATCTGCGATCTGCACTGAACGACCGTGAGGAATGTCCATGTAGGACTGTAGTCTATCTCTATCTCGGCAGAGATGATGTGTGTCTCCCGAATCTATAACCCAGTCAGATATATCATGAGACGGTGTGAATGCAGTAGATCTACCTGAGGTACTAGCAGCGGCAGATGAACTGGCGGAGGCTGTAGCAGCAACATCTGAAGGACCACCAGACGAATCACTAGATGAATGTGGCATAATATCTCGGAGACGTGCCACAAGTTCGTCAAATCGATTATTTGCAGTAGAAAGTAATGGGGACTGAGAATGCTCTGCAACACGTGCCGATGCTGGAAATCCATGCTTAGAATAGCATGTCTCCTCCGAGTGTCCTGTGCGGTGACAATAGGAGCATGTCTGACCGAAGCGACCCCCCTTCCCTGGGGTCCACGTCCACGACCACAGCCAGAAGACGGGCCACCTCTCCCACGCGAGACTGCCATAGCTGATGGGGGTGTAGTAGAAGAGCTGGAAGAAACTGGAATGCGACCAAGTCGCCTGTAAACATCCTCGACTGGAGGAATAACTGCATCAGCTAGGATCTGAGACCGGGCGGCATCATATTCAGGATCAAGCGTCGCAAGTAGAACACCCACCATAGTGGCATTCCGAAACGTCTTCTGCTGTTCAGGAGTAGCAGTGAGTGGAATAATATTGTAGAGCTTCTCAAACATCCCTCTTAAGGATGTGTATAAGGAATGGAGAGGTCTGCCGCTCTGCTTCATTGTGAAAATGTCATGCTGAAGCTGCAACATCTTGGTCTCATTTCGCACCTGCGAATATGTAGCGGCGAGAATATCCCGCATTGCCTTGGCAGTAGGCTGATGAAGGACGTCGTTAGCAATCTCCATCGTCAATATACCAGACAACCAGACCTTTGCGTAGGAGTCATCAGCCTCCCATGAGGCATATATCCCTGTCTTCTCTGCGGGTTCATCCTCGGTAAGAATGTGCTTCTTACCATTCGACTTCATGAGGCTCATGAACTGCATAGCCCAGAGCTCGTAGTTAGACCCGTCCATCTTCACTATTGGTGCAGGACCTTTGAATGCGCCGGTGGAGGGCATATCGACCTTCGATTCAGACATACTGCCGCTGGAGAAGAACTAGGGTTTGTAGACAAGATAATGATTGTATACACCAACTGCATCGGATTTGAGTGCGTAAGTAGACGTTACGCACTCAAATCCATATATCGGCGGAAGAGACGAGGTAGACTAGGGAACGCCTTGGATGAGGCCTACAGCCCTCGCAACGGGGTCACGGACTCACGCCCAAGACACCTGGGATGGCGCTGTGTGAATCGGCGGCGTGGGGGATCCGCCTGGGATGGCTCGGCGGCGGGCTGGGAGCCGCCTGGGAGGTTCGGCGGCGGGTGGGGGCCGCATGGGATGGCTCGGCGGCAGGCTGAGGCCGCCTGTGATGGCTCGGCGGCGAACTAGGACCGCCTGGCTGGGGCCGCCTGGAGGTTGTACGGTTGGAGAGAGAGAAACGAGACGAAGAGGGCGGCGGGTGGGGAAGGGCGGCGAGTAGGGAGAGCCCTAGGGCGGCTCTGATACCATGTTGGGAGAAAAGACTTCGATGATCATTCAGAAAACCCTAGGCTCTTTTATATAGGGAGAGACCTTAAGGGTAAATTACAAAGAGGTCTATAAAAGATAAAGAAATAACGACAAGATACATAAAGAGATAATAATACTAAGAACCATCTCTACAACAGGCAAGGTGATTTGATATGGTTGTGAACAACAAGGTTGCTAAAGAATGGTCCAGTCTTAGTATGCGGTTGCTTCTTTAATTTCCACAGGGCCAATCACCCCCCACATGTGGCATCTTCAGTCCGGTCATCTTCCTCTACAAAAGCTTTCCGTCTCGATCTACCTTTCAATGCAATGTTTGTCAGCTTGGGTAGCATCATTGTTTTAGTTATCGGGGTTGTAAGAGTCGTATCAGTAGTTCTTTATTTGAGTTGGTACATTTTGAAATCAAGGGTCCTAACATTCTCCCCGACTATCAAAGGGCACATGTTTTATTTTGTAGCCGCCGATGATTGATCTAGACTATAATGGGCTTTCCTTTCGAAAAACAAGTCCGGTATTATTAAAAATAGGTGAACATTAGCTAATATACATGCGAATATAATTACGCAAAATGTGAATGTTAATTTATTATTTTTATTTACACATACATGAATGATAATTATAAAAAATAAACACCTAAATGCAATTATGTACTAGGGAACAAAGATCTCAGCTTGTGGAGTAATGAATCACATATTCATACGTAGCAAACCAGTCTATGTAGGGGTTATGTGATGAGAATAACCAGAATCAAGAAGCCGTGTATCTTCAAAATACGTTTTATATGTGACGATAAGTACGAAATCAACTTCAGAACCAACCCATCCTTGAGCCAATACGACGATTGTGGCCATGTCTTTCTTCTTCAAGCAATCCCTCTTCTAATGTCCCGGTATTTACAACAATTGTAGACATTCTTACGATTAATTTTCCTCGGCTTCGCTTTTGATTTCGCATTCTTCCGATACTTCTATATGAGAGGCCTCAAGTCGGGAATCACCACTGCGCCGTCAGGGAGAGTCTTCCCCAACTGGAAAGGCACTATGATGTTGAGTGCTGGAAAGGCACTGCTTCAGCTATTATTGGACTTGCCTGTTGAAGCTCCAAGAACATGATAGAGTAAATCCAGGTGCGGAGCAGATAAGTTGGTAGAGCAAAGCTAAGAAGAGCTAGCTTGCCTATCTCAAGGAACATTAACAACCCCACATCACGCAAGTCCCCGCGATTGGTAATAGCCAAATAATGAATATTGTAAGTATGTAGGCTCAATCAAACTTATCCTAGAGTAATATTTGCCCTGCCAACTATTAATGAGTGAGCAAATACTCAAATGGTTGTGATAATGAAACCAATAAAACAAACCAACATCTGCATTCTCTATTTTGACATCTATATTTCTCAACTCCACAAGAAATCGACATTTATTTCTCACCTCTATAAGAAACTTGCTTAAATCATCTGACACTCTTTTAGAAGGATACATTTTTGCATACTGAGCAGAGTAAGAATAGATGTTACTTCCTTTCTCGTTAAAGACTTCGTCGCATAAAGTCTCCCCAATCTCAACCACATGCTCGCGATAGTCTTCTTGTCAACGAGCCTATAGATGATCTCATCCTTCAAACATGGCATGATCGTTGAGTGCGTTTTTATTTTTGCACCAACAACCCTGACGGCTCAATTGCCTTCACCTATCTTTGTCTAACGGTGTTCATATGCCACGTTGGTTGAGGACATGCACCCTAACCAGTTGTACTCTAAAGCCATACATGTCGACGAACTAATCAAATCTCATGTTGTGCGACATTATCTCATCCTTGCTTCATACAAGACCGATTGCTCTAATACTAGTTTGTTGTGCGTAATAGAAGTAGGGTGCAGGTGAAACACATAAAAAGCAAGTAAGAAAATAACAACAACAGAAGACTTACATGGTTCACTTGTTACAGAGTTACATCTTTGGCGACATCAACAAACCTTTCTCCATATGGTGGGTGTTAACGTTACTGGTTATATTACTCATTAGCCAGGATGTAGAGTTTTCTTTTTTGTTTATTTACTTGTTCCCTATTTCTATTTATAACAGACGAATCTCCATTTCATCATCTTTATTCTTTCATTTTGGCCTTAAATCCCTAACTAAATGCATGTATATATCATTAATTTATCAAAATAAACAATCTGTAATTTATACAAAATATTATACTTTTCTTGTATTTAATTCTAAAATTAAAGAATAAAGGAAGAAAGGAAAAAGAAATGGCACACCATAGGTGCTAAGAGACCCTAGACCCCGAGACCCAGTCATCATGATGACTTGGTCGACGAGGAATTATGGGGAGATAGGGCAGAGAAATTGTCCAGAAATCACACAGAAAACTATGTATACAAAATCCTAATTTTATTGCCCAAATACTGCTTTTGGGGACCTATTTTATTTAATTATTTTTACACCTCACATGGCAAAACCCTTTATATGAATAATTTAAATATAAATACAAAGAAAATTACAAAATTGATTTCATAGAAAAATAATGCATAGTGAGCCCAGGACACACAGAATAAGAACCCAAAATAAAAACTTCACAGACATGTATCTTCTCCATACTATATCAAAACGGACCAAAATCGTCTTTAATTGTATATAACTTTTAATAATCTATTTAATAAAGGTGGTTAAATTTAATTTGAAGCTAATATGCAAAATTTAGGTTTTGGACCCATATTGTGCACTATGCATGTATATTTTATTCAATATAATTGTTCTTTGTATATTTCAAATTCTTTTATTTTCATAAAATTGGAATTATTATTTAAAACATAACCATAATTAAAAAAATTAGAATATTCAAAGTAAAATAAAAATAAATCATATACTTCAATACATACACGAAATATACCCATATATACATATAAAGAATCTATACATAATTATTTAAGAGAACAAATAAGCTCAAAAAATACAATAGAAAATTTAAATATGTAATTAAATAAATCAAAACTATACAAAAAAACATGTATAAAATAATAAAATATATAGTACAAAATAAAAATTAAATATAAAAAAATACATGTATATTTACCTATTAATATACAAGTAAATATGAACTTGCAATATGAACTTGTAATAAAAAATATGTATAAAATACTACATAAATTCTAAACATTTTTATTTGATAACATAAAATTAATTAATTCGTTTATTATTGTATATCCATTTTCTAAAGCATGTTTGCCTTGCAATTTCCTATTTGGTCCACCTTCAATCGTTAAACCTCCAGCCAACTTCTCTGACCCCCAACCGTCGTGTCAGAAGACTCACGGGAGGCCCTCCTCCCCATTTTCACTCAATCTCCCACGCTCCCTGCATCTCGAGCTCATTACTCCTGCACAGCCCCCGAACTCGTCCACCACGCCGACCTCTCCATCTCACCGACCTCACTCCATCTCACGCCACCTCGCATCGAAAGTCTCCCGTTCACCTTCTATATAATCCCCCCACCCACTCCGTTTTCGGTTCGATCCCTCCCTCAAAGCCTTTAGCCCCTCAGAGCACCCTTCTAGCCCTACTGCTCCTGACAGGAGCAACAAGGCAGTGACCAGCAACAAGGAGAGGACCCGGAAGAGCCAGATCCATCAACAATCGGAGTCACCTCTGGCAGGTCTTGCCTCCTTGGCCTCCGATCAAGTTGAGGCCCCTTTTCTTGATTTATTAGGTAATCTCTATGTTCTAATTTCAATTCCATATCTTATTTTCACTTTAAATCGCGTGTATTAGGGTAATTCGAGGAACTGCCTCTCGACCATATCCCCACTCGACTTCCATTCCGCATCGTCCCCCTTCGGTTTCTACGCAACAGCCCTCATAAATCACCCTCGATTCTGTAAGAATCAAGGCTCGACGAAGCTCCTCTTCCTCAGCTACGTCGGAGCTCACCGCCCCTCAACACCACAAAGCTTCGAACTTCGAGTTTGGACCAGGACAGCTCGTCTCGAGCCACCGAGTCTTTTTGTGCAGGTAAGAACCCCAAAGGGGGTGCCTGGAGGCAAATCGAAGTCCATCTCGAATATCCAGGTCACGCAAGCAAGAATGTCCTCCAGGTCCCCATCGCTGGGATATGGAAGCTGTCCAAGGGTGTCTGCAGCTGTAGATAGGCATGGGCATTGGGCTGGGCCGGCCCGGCCCAGCTCGAAGCCCGGCCCATGAAACCCGACCCAGCCCAAGCCCGAATAAATAATGGGTCGGGCCTGGGCCGAAATTGTAGGCCCAATTTATATTCGGGCCAGGTCTGGGCTTTCCTCGGCCCAGCCCAGCCTGGCCCGCCGGCCCGACCCAAATGTAGGCCCGAAGGCCCGGCCCGGATCTAGGCCCGTAGGCCCGCGTCCTTCCAGCACCTATCCCGATTCCTGAACGGATCGAACCCCCTCCCCATTTCCCACAGAAAAACAACACACGCACACCCGATCCCTCCCCTTCCCTAATCCCTCGTTCGTGTCCAACCCAACCCTAGCACAGCCGCCGACCGTCCCACCGCTCCTCCTCTCGATCTCCTCCACAGGGCCACAATACCATCGACATCACCTCCCCACCGCAGGGCCACCACGTCGTTGCCTCTCCTCCACGGGGCTCACAGCTTGGTTTATGGCTTTAGCATAAGCCTAAGATGAGAATCTTGCTCATGCCTAATGCCATTATGATTTACCAGTTGGGAGAGCCTGTAGGTCACAAGTCACCGTGGAATTCTAATCAAGCTTATGAGTAGGCATTCTTCAATACTTGGTGATTAGATTTCTGTCGAAGTCATACTTGGTGATTAGTTTATCACATATCTATCATGTTTTCAAATTCCATTAAGAATTATATGGCTGACCTCTAATCTTTAGCATTCCCGAGCTTTTAAAAAAACACTCGATGATTCCTTAAAAGATCTACATCGTACTGACGAGCAAGTAGACATATTGAGGTATGTTATGCCAACCTCTCAGTGTATACAGGTCTGCATATTGACAGAATACCACAAACAAGAAATAGATATGCAAGGAATATACAGGGAAGCACTCAGCCTAAAAAAGGCTAGTTCTAGTTGGAGATGTATGGGTGGCATATAAGTCAGTGCACTTGGTAATTTTACATCATATAACGTTACAAAATTGTGAGTTTCTGTGACTACATTTTCCTGGTGCACTTGTCCTACTGAGCAGCTCGGATGTTGTTATGTTGAACTATGCCCATTTAGGGCTTTCAAGAATTTTTTCCATGTTCTAATTTTTTTATGGCATGCTTGCTAGACACAGAAACCTGCCTTTGGCAATGATTAGGGTTGTATGGTCTATCTTATATATTTCATCTCTTATGTAATCTGTTGCTATGAAATTTATTACAGAGAAAACTAGTAAAAGAGTCAGCGTTACATGGTGGAACATTGCCCGGGGAAGGTTCTCATCAGGGTGAGACAGGATGTGAAAATGATATTGAAGGACTTGAGGATGATGAGTGTGATAAAACCACATCAATATCAGGTATCTGCTCCATCCACGCTCAATACTGTTTTTACAATCTAATTAGTGTCTGAATGATAATAACTATTTGGTACCATTGTTGGTGAATCCTTTCTCATGTGGGTTGTTGTTTTGACAAAGGTTGAGGAGGGTTGTAGACATCAGTCTCTTTTAAGTTCATGTAGTAGGTGTGTGTGTGCAGATGGGCCGGCCCGGCCTAAGCCCGGCCCGAAGAAGTTGGGCCGGGCCTGGGCTTGGGCCGAAGAATTACAAAAACTGCGGGCCTAGGCCCGGCCCAAGGCCCGATCTATTACGATGGGCTTGGGCCTGGGCCCTTTAGAGCCCGGCCCAGCCCGGCCCATTCCCAACCCTAGCAGTAGATATTCGCCAGGAAGCGTTTGGACCAGCTGGCGAGGCAAATCGACGCTGAAGTAAGGAGGAATCAGAGGAAGAAGAAACCTTGGCTGGAGTTCATCCTAGTTCATCTAGAGGGTTTTGGAGCCGTTGGATCCGCATCGAGGCCCAAGTCTAATCCCGATCGTCGAAGGGGAAACGAAGTGATGCGCCCATCAGTCGTCGATCGAGCTTGAGGGAGCTGACATGGCTCACTCTCCACCATCCACGCCCACGCACGTGGGGGGTAAATTACACTGAACACCCCCCCCACCCCCCCGCCGCCGCCTTTTGTATTTAGTAATTAGTTCTGTAAATATTATATTGCAATACTAGTGGAAGGGGGCTATGGACGAGGAGCTAACGACTCTCAAAAAAATTATGCGAAGGAACCTAGACTTTAGAGGACCAACATAGTGATTACAAAGAGTTTGGATTTAAGTTGTCTTCGCAATGAAGCACAATCCAAAAAAATGTGCAAACAGGCACAAGTAAGATTAGTTGACCTAGCCCACACATGCATGGTGGACTTCTCTCACACTTCATCTTCAATTTCTTCAATATCTTATTTTTTGACTCTTCAAACTTTCCACTATGTAGTCGCGTACAATGATCGATATTGTAGGGAATAGTATTTATGTAATTTTTATTCCTCATTTTATGTAATTTATCCATTGGCTTTAGTCTCTCTAAGGTTTCTTACTTACATAAAGAAGCCATATGGCTACAAAATAAACAACTCATTCATTTCCATATGCATGGTATCAACACGATGGTCCTAAACCAAAGCTTTGACCTTCTTCTCCATCACCTCAAGCAACGTGCCAAATTCAGCATAGCAAACAGTATGGCTTCAACCTACTTCCTATGTTAGCTCAAGGGAACAGACAACAAACATTTTCACCAAAGACTTAGCCAAAGCTGAACATGATAAATATCTATGCTCCAGCTTCAGAGGTTGTTGTAGGAAATACTATTTATATATTTCTTATTTTTTTATGTAATTTCACCATTGGCTATTTGTCCTCTAGGTTTTTCCTCTATTTATTTGTGAAGTCAAAGGAGAAACATGTTACGGTGTCTGCCCCAGTTTATTAAAGGCTAGACAAGGTTACAAGAATACTTGCATCATCCATGAATCTAGAAGAAATCTAGCATGAAAGAGCACATTTTCACAATAAAAATGCTGAAAAGAAAAAAAATCCCATTGTAAGCCAGCCAAATTGCCCACAAAGCAGCCACGGGCATCAAGAGCTCATTCCTACGGAGATGTCTTGCTCGAAACAAGGAGTCCCAAAACGAGCCCAAGCTTTGAAAAAACACCCAGTTAGCCCCCATCTATGACTAAACTGCAGATGGCTTCACGCAATGGAAAGATAGATGCTCTACCATTTTGGTATGTGATTCGCAAAGGGAGCATCAGTTGGAGATGTCAGATAAAATTTTCTCACAGCGACCCTTGTCATAATCCATTGTTTCTGTATCTAACACGTAAAAAAACAATTCTGTTTGGTAGCTTGAGATCCCAAATAAACTTCCAGTCACAGACCAAGATGTTTGTCCTAGGCGGTGGAGTCCTTGTAATAGCAAAGTATGCACGTTTCAACTCTATATAAAGGATCTCGATTGCTAAACAATAAACAGCTCATTCATTTCCTTCCGCAATTGTCCTTGACATTATATTGATGTAATGAAACATTTCGATATGGAGATTTACACGTGACTATATGTATGTAATAACCTTTGAGTTTCTAGCTTTATGGGGAGGATCAAAAGGATTGAAGGAGCACATATATGGCATTAAGAAAAATCCTAAAGCATGGCAGTTATAAGAGATGTCAAAGAGCAGAAGCATTATCTAGTCAACATAAGATCACTGTTACCAGGAGGACACGATTGTCATGCTAATCGACATAGATAATATTGTTCTGGAAAGTGGTGAGGAGAAACGGATTGAGAAGTAAAGAAGTTGATAATTGATCATTACTCGATTAACGATTTGAAGTCATTGGGGTAATTTCCCGAGTGATGTTAGTGAGCATTTCTAGATGACTTGCTTTTATACTGGAGATAGCATGTCATGACTACAGGAGGCCAGCATATTAGACGCCAAACCAACTCAAATTCCCAAACACCCCCAACTCCCAAGACTCGACCATATGAAGAGGATAAGTTGGTGGATGAAAGACAGTGTCACATACTAGGGGGGAAGCCTCTCTATATCACTGCCACTAGATCAGATACTTCTCTAGTGGTTGAAAAGCTTAGCCAATTCTTGAGCAAGCTAGCACATGCCCGCTAGGAAGCTATCATTATAGCATTGAGGTGCAAGGAAGCAACCTCTAGGAAGGAGTCTTCTATACTACATAGTCATCACTTCAATTTAAAACATATTGTGATATCGATTAGGCTAGATATCAGACATATGGAAAGTCTAACCAACACAGAATTCCTATAGACAACCTCATCACATGAAGAGACAAAAAACAACTCTTGATCTAGTACAGAGAGTGAATAAATGATGGCTCAAGTCACCGGAGAGATGCAGTAAATCCATGCAGTTTTTATAGAACTTCACATAACTTTTAGTAGGTTGATAGGCTCGCCATCTTCAGTGTGCCCGTGAAAGAGAGGGTTGATTGATATACAATTATCAACGTAAGTTATTAACAATATTTTTTGTCAAATTGCAGCCCTCATATTATCAATTCTAACAGTTAACCTACCAAATTTTTGCAAGATGAATGAACATATAAAAGTAGAAGTTTCGTAGGGATCGCACTATATATATAATACATAGAAGTCAAATTTTGACGGGGCATAAAAATGCAGAACCTTGTTTAATACAAAGGCATATTGTACTATCAAACATTTGCAGAGAAGGGATATCTACGAAACAAAAACTTGGTACATCCAATGTAGTCAAATAACACACACCGTCATTATAGAAGCATATGGATGTTTTCCCTTAGCATGATGACACTCATCAAACATCAGCAGCTTAATCTTGTCAAGTTGGAAGATGGAATGGCTGAGATTGTTCAGAAGAATCTGAGGCGTCATAACAAAGACCTGCACCGCAACTTACTTAGGATCAATCCAAAGGAATGAGGAGTTCTCAGAAGATAGAGCAAAAAGAAGATAGACGTATACTTCATAGGACTGAAGCTTTTCTTTCCACGTTGAATGACTCCAGAAGTCTACTCCCATATCTCCCCAGAATCTGCCAACTTTGAGGTCTGTATGCCTCTCTATCACATCTGCTTGCTGTGAACAAGCAATGGATGCAGGTACATAAATATTACATGTAAGATAGAGGCGGACTTAGAGGGCGGATTGAGAGGGAGAATGGTATATTGTATAGCTTAGGAGAAGAGCATCCATTATTGGTTGAGAAAATGCAATGTTTGCTTGAAGTTAAATGTTTTAGCTATATTGGAAAAATATAAAATGAATTATTGGTAGCAATCATTATATATCAGTTTACCATTATTAACTTCGATTAACGATCACATTCCTCGTTCATATTGAATGTTCGAACTTTTTACCCATGTGCTGGTAAATTTTGCAGTGTCAATTTGGTGTGAAGATGTCTTCTTGTCAACAAAAAATAACGGCTAGTTCTAGATAAAATGAATGTTTCTTCGTGTGAATTTGAATATAGACCTTTGTTTAAATCGTAGAAATAATATCAATTAAAGTTAAGAATCCGCGAATAGCCGTTGGAAAGTCGAATGCTGAGTTAATATAGATGTCCGGCATCAGGGATACTAATAAGAGAGATGATAGTAATACTTGACCGACGAGGACGACAGTGGGAACGAGGAGGACGGCGATGTGCTCGGACGGCTTGCGGATGAAGTGGGCGTAGTTGCGGATGAGCATGACGGCGATGAGCGTCTTCCCCGAGCCGGTTTCAAGGTACACGATAGTGTTCTGTTTGACTGCTCTCTCCAGGGCCTCCAGCTGGTAACTGCGAGAGGAACAACAAGCTTTAGCGTCTCCTTGAACTGGTTGCTTATTGGTTCGTAAAATCTGTGGAAAAGGCCAGCGCTGACCTCCTCGCGAAGCTCTCCGGGTCCGGGGTGGGAGGAGGAGCTGACGGAGGCATTCTGGCCTTCTTCGCAACGTGAGCACCCTCAACTGCTGCTGCTGCTTCTTCCATGTGTTCCACCGTCTCCGGCTGCTTGAGAACGCGCTTTTGGAGGGAGCGTGCGGTTTTTCGAAAACGTCGTTTTGAGATTTGCATCGGGGTCGTTTTTTGGGTGGGGCCGCGGGGTGACGATGATTGATGGGGGCCTTGCTTAGGGGAGAAGGTGAAGAGGCGGTGTACGAAAGAGGGAGAGAATAATGTGACGTGACGTTGCCACTCGCCATGTCTCGCGCTCTCTCGAATAGATATATGTACTCGGTCAATTTTATAGGTCCTGTTGATTTGGAGACGGGAATAAGTGATTAATTTCTGATAAATGTACTCGGTCAATTTCATAGGTCCTATTGGTTTGGAGACAGGAATAAGTGATTAATTTCTTCGATCGACACAGTTCTTAAAAGTACAATTATCCTCGTCTTTGTCTTATTATTTTACTTTATTCTACATTTATTCCACCTTATACACTTTTATCTTACCCTATTCATATCTTTCCAACCGAACAGAGAATAGACATTTATTTTCCTTATTCTCCGTCATTATTCCTACTTATTCTTGAAATGAACGCGTCCATAAGGTAGTTGGAACGATTGCCTCGAGCTCTCTGACGGACTAGCCGTGATGGCTTATTCTCTCACATCCTCAGCAGCTTTACTATCCTCACCTCTCGCATGCTCCTCCCACCATCAGTCATTCCCCTATGTTACGACGCTCCCTCCAACATGTCTCTCCCCTCTTGTGTGTCTGCTTTCGCTTCATCTTTTGCAGGTTCTCTTTGTTAAATTTAAGGGTGAATCTTGTCATGGAGGTCCTTACTCTCCTTCAATGTTGGTTGGTGGTGGCATGCTTCGCTATATAGTCCTTCTCACAGCCTTCTGCGATAAGAATGTGGTGTTCTTGTGTTGGGGACGGATCCGATCAAGCACCACACGACTAGAACCACAATCAAAGAAGAAAGCACGCACAATCGCACAAGACAAGGATTTATAGTGGTTCGGCAATGTGCCTACTCCACTTGCTCACACCAGACTCTCTACTATTGTTTGAATGATGTTGGAATACAATATGTGGTGCCACAGGGCTCTTTTTATACTATAAAAAAAGAAGGCCAAGAATTTAGCAATCCCCACCATCAGCTCTCAGCCAATCAGGATGCAGGATGTGGATTGAGCATCTCAGCAATCCAACACAATACCTCTCAGCCAATCAGAATGCAGGAGGCGGATCAGACACCTCAGCAATCCAGCACAAGAGCTTTCAGCCAATCAGAACGTAGGAGGGAGATCAGCCACATCAGCAATGCTTTCCACTTGTATTCAACCAATTTGTCTTCACATGATAAATCTCAACAATCTCCCACTTGAAGACTAATCTGTGGTACACACCACATCTTTAATAGTCCTGGTGTGAGTTTTCCCTTGTCTTCTATACTTGAAGACCAATAGAAGCTGAACATGTCTTTAGCTTCTCGAGTGTTACAGACTTTGTGAACATATCAGCGGGATTTTCTAATGTGTGAATCTTCTTCAACTTAAATTAACCATCTTCTAGCTGTGTCCGAATGAAGTGATATTTCACATCAATGTGCTTAGTCCTCGAGTGAAAGACGAAATTCTTTGAAAGATGAATTGCACTTTAATTGTCGCTAGATAATTGACAATCTTCACATTCTTTATTCAGTTCTTTCATCAGACCTTTCAACCATATCATTTCCATACAAGCTTCTGTTGCCACCGCATATTCTGCTTCTGTGGTCGAGATGGTCATTATCTTCTGGAGCCTAAAGATCCAGTTAATGGCTCCACTCCCCAGGGTAAAGACATACCCTGTTGTGCTTTTCCTACCAACGATATCTTCTGCAAAATCTGAGTCCACAAAACCTCGAATGGAAATGTTAGTGTTCCCATAACACAAATCTACGTTAGAGGTACCTCTCAAACAACGTAAAATTAACTTCACAGCTTCCCAATGTTCTTTGCCAAGATTCGCCATGAATCTGCTCACAACTCCCACTGCATGGGAGATGTCTGGTCTTGTGCAAACCATTGCGTACATCAAACTACTAACAGCAGACTGGTAGGGTACCTTTGACATGTACTCATGCTCCTCCTTCGTAGCAGGTTGTTTCTCCTTTGAAAGTTTGAAGTGGCTCCCTAAAGGTGCTAGAGTAGATTTTGCATTTTTCATATTAAATCTCTCTAGTACCTTCTCGATTTAATCTGATTGAGACAATCTCAACTTCTTGTTCTTCATGTCTCTGTTAATCTGTATTCCAAGGATTTTCTTTGCAGGGCCTAGGTCCTTCATTTCAAATTCTTTAGACAACATTGCCTTCAGATTTGTTATTTCTTCCTTGCATGAGCCTGTAACAAGCATGTCATTGACATACAACAATAAAATGATGTAAGACATACCAAGCTTCTTGAAGTAGCAATAATGGTCAGCATGACATTTGAGGAACCCTGTATTTCTCATGAAATCATCAAACCTATTGTATCATTGTCTTGGTGCCTGCTTCAAGCTATAAAGGCTTATTCTGAGCTTGCATACCATGTCTTCCTTTCCAGTAGCTTCATAACCCTCTGGTTGTTGCATGTAGATGTCCTCCTCAAGATCTTCATGGAGAAATGTTGTCTTAACATCCAACTGCTCCAAATGTAGGTTCTCAGCTGCAACAATGCTCAATACTGCTCTTATGGTTGAGACCTTTACAACATGTGCAAAGATCTCTGTGAAATCAACTACTGCTTTCTGTTGAAAGCCCTTCGCCACTAGCCGAGCCTTGTATCTATTGAAACCATCAGCCTCCTCCTTCACCCTATACACCCACTTGTTGTGCAGAGCCTTCTTTCCCTTCGGTAGTGGGACTAAATCCCACGTTTTGATTCTTGAGAGAGAGTTTATCTCCTCATCTATGGCTAACTCCTACCAATTCTTTGACTCACCTTGTATAGCTTCATCAAAGCATTCAGGCTCACTATTATCAGTCAGCAATAAATAATTCAAGGAAGGTGAATACCTTGTAGTGGGTTTGCTGATTCTGGAAGATTTCCGTAGCACCGGAGTTTGCGGATTATTCTGTCGGATGGGTTGAACATTCTCATCACTTGGTTGTGTTCTGCTTTGTTCAGGAGTTTCATCAAACTCCATAAAAGTCGGGTTCCTCATTTGTCTTTCCTTTTATCAATTCATCTTTGTATAAGGAAGATTCATTGAAAGTGACATCAATGCTTCTAATTGTCTTCTTGTTCTCCAAATCCCACAATCTATATCCATAGTTATCTGTACCATAGCCGACAATGGTACACTTCCTTGCTTTGGGATCAAGCTTCCCTCTGTCTTCTTGCTCAATGTGAACATAAGCTATGCATCCAAAGATATGTAAATGAGAAAGTGTTACCTCATTTCCTGTCCACGTTTCTTCTGGAAGATCCCCATCTAAAGCAGCAGACGGATCTCGATTGATTAAGTTTGAAGTTGTATTCACTGCATCAGCCCAATGTCGCTTGGGTAGACCTGCATGTAACCTCATACTTCTCGCATGCTCTAGAAGAGTCATGTTCATGCATTCAGCAACATCATTCTGTCTGGGCTTTCTTGGGACCGTCTTCAATCTCTTGATACCATTCTTGGCACAATATGATTCAAACTCCTCACTACAGTATTCTCCCTCATTGTTTGACTTGAGACATTTCAACTTTAAACCTGTCTCAGTCTCAACCAAGGCCTTCCATATTTTGAAGCTTTCAAAAACATTGGATTTATATTTAATAAAATAAACCCACAGTTTTCTAGTTGCATCATCAATGAAAGTAATAAAATAATGAGATCCGCCAATGGAAGGTAACTGAGATGGACCCCATACATCTGTATGCACCAGCTCCAGTCTTTCAATTTTACGTACTTTTGCAGTCTTTGTGAAACTGACTTTCTTTTGTTTTCCCAAGATACAATCTTCACATAAATCCAGATCAACGGTCTGCAATCCCATTAACTTTCACTTCTTCTGCATGATCTTTATTCCCTTTTCGCTCATGTGACTAAGTTGTCTATGCCAAATGTTAGCATCACACCCAGATGATGCAACATTTACCCTGTCATATGAGCCTGATGCAATATAAAGAGTTCCTTCTTTCTTACCTCGAACAAGGATCAATGATCCCTTTGACATCTTCCACGAATAAGAATCGAATGATGTCACCACGCCGCTTTCCGATAGCTGTCCAACAGATATGAGATTCCTTGTTAGACTGGGTACATGTCTAACATTCTTCAATTTCAAGAGGCCACCATTGGGTTGGGATATGTCAATGTCTCCCTTTCCAATTATGTTGCAGCATTCATCATCTCCCAGATATACCTTTCCAAAATCAACTTTTACATAATTTTGGAGGATATCCCTTTGTGGAGTGATATGAAATGAAGCACCCGAGTCCACAATCCATGACTCACTTCTAGCATCTGCAACACATATTAAGGCATCGCTATCATCATCATCAGTAAGATTTTCGATGTTCTTACCTTTGTCATTTTCTCCTTTCTGCTTTCTTGGGGCCTTGCATTCTGTCTTGTAATGCTCCCTTTGATTGCAATTCCAACAGACCACGGATTTCGGATCTCTGGATTTGGATCTTCCTCTTACTGACTTTCCCCTGGAATGCTTTTGGTTCCTGTAGCTCTTCCTGCTTCTTCCTTCTGTGTTCAAGGTAGAACCTGACGAATGTTCTTCCCCATACGCCTTCCGTCGTGCCTCTTCTCCAAGAAGAAGACCAGCAACATCCTCCAACTTCAACTTTGCAGAACCAGAGGAGTTGCTAATCGCTACAATTAAAGCATTCAACTATCAGGTAAATTAAAAAGGAGTAAAAGAGCTTTTACCTCGTCATCAAACACGATCTTCACAGACTCCAACTGGTTGATGATAATGTTCAGATCATTCAAGTGTGAAGCCACCATGGAGTTCTCATTCATCTTTAAATTGAAAAGCCTTTTCATCAAATACACCTTATTTGATGCAGATGGCTTCTCGTACATCTTTTCAAGAGCTTTGAAAAGATTCATCGTCGTCGTCTCCTTTGTGATATTTGAATCCATCGATAGAGCAAGGCTGAGCCTTACCATTCCTAGAGCCTTTCGGTCTAGGACCTTCCACTCATCATCTTTCATGGCTTCGGGCTTCTTCCCTTCGATAGGAAGATAGAGATCCTTCTGATATAGAACATCTTCAATCTGCATCTTCCAGAACGTGAAATTCGATCCATTGAACTTTTCGATCTTGACCTTCGATTTTTCCGCCATCTGTGTAGAGGTTGATCTCCGAACCTTGTTCTGATATCAGTTGTTGGGGACGGATCCGATCAAGCACCACACGACTAGAACCACAATCGAAGAAGAAAGCACGCACAATCGCACAAGACAAGGATTTATAGTGGTTCGGTAATGTGCCTACTCCACTTGCTCACACCAGACTCTCTACTATTGTTTGAATGATGTTGGAATACAATATGTGGTGCCACAGGGCTCCTTTTATACTACAACAAAAGAAGGCCAAGCATTCAGCAATCCCCACCATCAGCTCTCAGCCAATCAGGATGCAGGATGTGGATTAAGCATCTCAGCAATCCAACACAACACCTCTCAGCCAATCAAAATGCAGGAGGCGGATCAGACACCTCAACAATCCAGCACAAGAGCTCTCAGCCAATCAGAACGCGGGAGGGAGATCAGTCACATCAGCAATGCTTTCCACTTGTATTCAACCAATTTGTCTTCACAAGATAAATCTCAACATCTTGGGCTTGTGTTGTTTTCTCCACCATGTCTTCAAACATGGAATATAGGGTTTCAGCGACCCCTGTGAAGCCCTATAAAAGGGATTGAAAGAAGAGCTCTGATCACACTTTGCGACCCCTTTTTGAGCTCTTCCTTCTTTGTTTGTGCATCTGCGTATCTTCGATATTGTGGGCTTTCTACATTGTGAGGTATCAGATCTCTCTTTGCTCTTGCACGATAATTGTCGCATGTGATCTTTCGTTTTCCAACCTTTAATTGATTAAGTCTTGTGTTGAGAATGATTGATTCTGTTATGTGCTTTAACTGCTCTTTACACTATTTGCTTTAAGTTTGACATGTTTAAGCCTGGTAGTGATTCGTTTACAAGTCTTTGCAACCGATAATAATGGGTCTTGGTTGTTTAAGCATGATAACTGAACTAGGTGATTGACAACAGTGAGCTTTGATATTGCATGACTTCATTTTGGGTGAAATAGTTTGAATAATAGTTGTTTGTGTATGTTGGACTTGATGAAGCATGGTGTTGAGTTTTCTAGACTGCTCTGTGACACAGTTGGATTATGCTTGTTTCTCTTATGTGGATTACATGTTTGAGCACTGATTGAGAGGCTGCGATTATATGAAATTTTATTTTCAACACAGCTTTACATTATTTCAGAGACATTTACCAGTGAGGGCGGGTGGGCCTTTTGCTTGCTTGACTTCATCCAAGCACTATTAATGTATGCCTTTAGAATAGTAGTCATGCTATTGCCAGAAAGACCCCCTGAACAACACATGCCACATCACAGCTCCTTTTAAATATCTTTCTCTAAAGTTGCGGATGCCAAGAAGACCAGGGTCGAAGTGAAAACCCATGAACTTGAAGCAAGAATTTATGTATGATATATTAGAGATCACAATGTATCAATTAGATTTTCATAAGAGGTGCACATAGGCTTGATTTGGGCTACTTTTGTGTTTTTGGAGTTGATGCAATCCTTCCAATTTGATATTTTGCAGTATAAGTTGTTATACGAAGGAGGTATTGTCGATGTTTGCAGGTAAATGTTTTTGAAAGTGTCTTAATGCCATTCTCTGCCCTACATATGGATCATTGTTGGTGTTTGTAGGCAGTTGATCGATGTCGATTAAAGCTATTTTTTTAACAAGTCCATGAATCCTTCAGAAAGGTCTATGTTTTGTGTTTCAAACCCATAAGTTACTGTGCTATTTTGTTAATAGATCGGAATTGCATCTTCTTTCCAATGTCTCTGACTCTCTATGCCATTCTATACTTCATTTTCTTCGCCAATGATGCTGCTCCTGCATTGAAGAAGCTCTGACAAATGTTGAACTGTGTTGTGTATCTTGAAATCCATTTGTTGTGCTGTGTGCAAAATGGGTCTGCTCTTGTTTAACACTTCTTGCGTTATGTTTAAAACTGGTACTCTTGTTGCTGCCCACGATTAACACATGCTGTGTTGTGTTTAAAATTACTACTGTTGTTGCTACTGCTCTTGAGTAAATTAGGTATAATAATTTGGGAACACTTACCAGTTACCAGTCAATGTAGGTAGTATACAGTTCATAAATAAATAAATAAATAAGGTATAGTTTCGATTCTGTATTTCATACCCATAATAAATCACGTTGTTGTGCTATTTTATCAATATTTGCTGCATTTAGTTTGTGACATTGATATCATAAAGTTCACGTATCCCTATTTTCTTTTGATCCAATACTTGCTGAATATCTGGAAAGAATATATTTTTCGTAGACCGACTGCAACATGCTTTAAATTTACCATTAACCTGAATCGCTTTAGAACTCCACCCATTATATAACCTTCAGGTAGACCTTCATGATTAGCTTAAAACAAATGATGTTATGTGAATCCATGGGGTTACTAGGGGTATGTAAGATGTCGAGTTTGTACATGCTGGGGGTATTGAATTGTTTGTACATGCTGAGGGTATTGAAATAGGGAATGATGAGCAAGGGAGATGCGAGCTCCCCAGGTGTACACATCACAGATGACGAGTTCTCCGAACTGCGGGTTAAGTGGACACCCACAATGGATGAGTGCATTCTGCAACTGTTCAAGCACCACTTCGACATAGGCGACTAGGTCTGGAGGGTCCTTCACACCCCCACACAACAGAGCATTGTCGCCCACTTCAACATGCAAACTGAGAAGAATTGGGACAAGCCATGACCATAAAGAAGGCCTATAACAGTTTAGTCTACTTGATGACAAAGAGCGGGTGGGGTTGAGATCCGATTTCATGAGTTGTTGTCACTCCCGACGAGAGCGCTTGGCTTACGGTACGTAATAACTTAGTCCAAGCTATATGTTGTATGATAGTTTTATCACCTCTGTCACATGGAATCTATTTCAGATAGATAAGGTGTACAAGCCCTATCGAAGAAGACATTCAGAGGCAATGGTAAGGGAGTACACTACTAGGGGGACCTATGTCTTCTCATCGCAAAATGCACCACCAAGATCGTCCACTGTCTTCGTTGAAGGAGACACATCAACGCAGCAGGCATTCTAGGGCATGCTCCAGGAAGGACAAGATACGCCTGAGGTGCCCGACCTCGGTCAGGATGGGGGGCAGACCCGAAGAGAATTCATAGCGCACCTACCATAGTTCAGGGCAAGGAAGGGTTGAGCATATATCAGGCTCGAATAGATGTTCAACCACCAACACTCACAACTCTGCTTTGACGTCGAACGTACGAATGATAATGAAGGGGCGCCTCTAGGAAATAAGTGAGAGACGGTATTACAGCTTCTCGTAGCAGGTAATGGTCGTCATGGCATGTTGCACTATCAATAATTTCATCCGTTAGGTGCAGGGTGAGGACCAAATCTCGAGCTCATTTACTCGAGATTAGTGAAGGGAAGTGTGGCTATGACTACTGCATATGGAGACAAGGATATGTTTGACAACAACGACAACGACAGTGATATTCGGGTTTTTGAGAAAGACATACGAATGGGGGAGTTATTGCACGGTGCACTGGCAATTGCAATGTGGGGCGACGCTTAGTCATATTTATGGATCACCATCGATCGGAAATGTTTTTGACTATTGCTTCTTGTATGCATGGATGGGTAGACTCGTTGTAGCTGTGTTATTATTTTTCCCAACTATCGTTGGCTCTATTCCTTTTTTTGCCTATATTGATGAGCATTATTGTTGTGCAATGTATTATAACCTATCATTGTGAATGTTTTTTTTTTGCAATTTTCCACAACGATGATTGTCCCCCTCCATTTTCGTCATGGTTGCATGTTGGATGAACAACAATGTGCTTTACGTGGCTCAACCCATACGACTACGACGTAGTCTTCACGGTAGCGAATTTCATGAAGATCTACCGAAGGAAATTACAGTGCAAATATATCGTATTACAACGTAAAAAGGGGTTGGACTGAGCGACCTTTTTGGTGCATGATTTCTTAAAACTTATTTTTCTTGCCGTGTGTTTTCTTTCTCTACGGATTTGATGCTTGAGTAAATGAATACACTGATCGTAATGATGATAGCCCACATCCCTGAAAAATGACCGATGTTGCTACATTGAACATGTATGAGCAATCTCTATGGTTGTTTGGCTTAAACGAATAATACGACAACATTCAGCGCACGAGGCATTTGCCACCTGAGCCGAAGTTTTTTTTCATAATTATTTTTTTATATTTTTAACTACAAGAAAATATTAACAACATGTAAATTTTTTACCGGTAATTGAAAATTAGAGTTTCTCGATTTACATTTGAGTAACCCATCTAGTAGTGTCAATGTTGCACTATGATCGGACGAGGACCCACGGGCGTATATGCCACAACCCAGCAAATTCCCTCCTTATCATTGAGGACTCGCACAGACACACGTATGTCGAGGATCGGTTGTAATACATGTGCCCAAGAGATGTACTTTCACACCATCTACAAAAGATTCTTATTCAAATAGTGTGTAACATCTATTGAAATTTCTTCTTTCAAAGACCCTGCGGATATAAAGTCAAGACATCATCGTCATGACCAACACTCAAGTCCTTAGTGGCGGAGAAGGTGTTCTTGGCGGACATAATCAATGTGCTAGAATTTTTGGAGGAATACCATGTAGAGAAATTGGAGGAAAGTGAATACATGCTAAGGGAGAAGGACTGACTGATTGAAAAAATGATTAGCGGATCAACATCGGTGCATGACGTTGTTGATGAACCTGTTGGACATGGAGCCCACTGCGAGCCATTATGCAATAAATGTTATTGCAAATATCATTCCCTGATCTGAAATGAAGAATAACTAATTTGCATAACAGATCCCTTAGTACAATTAGGATTATATACCATGTCCATCTTAATGATCATACATCTGTTGATTCAATTATTGAATCATAGAGGCTGGTGCTTGGATGAATATCTAAAGAGTTAGATTGAGGACTCATCAAGCACCGTCAAATGATTGTTAAGAGATGATCTCCAGCCTGAGTAGGAGATGGCAATCCTTTCTTATTTGGTTGATATATGACCGACCTCTTGATGAGGTCCTCTGCATGGGAATAGAGATTCGGAGGTGTCAGATTAGTTTGGTCAAAGAGTTGACTTAACGAGATCGAGACAACCAAAGACCTATGTCGTATGCTGTTACGATAAAGGCACACATCCTCGGACCGGAGATAGATGTGCTACTATATGTTTGAGTATGTACATTCGGCAGACCAATAGGTTGATGACCTAACAAAGGTCTATACACCGGCGCGCTAGTGTGCATGCAAGGGAATATGAGTAATACGATCTCTCAAAGGGGTCATACATGCTCATTATTGAACTGGAAGACATAAGCTCACTCATGAGATATTGGAAAGAATCAAATTCCATTAATGGTCGTCTCGCTTTGGAAGCTTGACTGAATTTGTAAGGTTTGATATATGCTTTTGGAAAGTATATGATCAACACCTAGGTATGAAATATGCTTTTGGAAAGTATATGATCGATACCGACTCCCAATGATCAAGTGAGAACCTTAATGATAAAATCCTGAAGGAGACAATCTAAAAGAAATCTAAAACTTCAGATTTGTTATGGATATTCCAGTATGCAGGATGTACATGTATTAGGAATGCCTAAGGATGATGTGATCATAAACGATTGTATAACCATGACGCTTCCATTCCGAGTGAGTGATGAAACAGGTCTGGATTTTAGTGACTCCTCAAGTAGAGAAGTAATTAGATCTTAGTCCAAGTGTTGGACAATAATCTGAATGTGATTCAGATGTAATGAGAAGATTGAATTTACGGTCTTGATTTAATCAAGCATCTATTGGAGGTCCGCAAGATCTGAATTTGAGATGTGATCTCAATATTCAAGTCACTATACGTGGAATGATACAGTCGCCCTATCCTATATCCAAGTATCCGTGGAGAAAGCGCATTATCCTTGGAAGAGATCAGGATAATTTCATTATTGATATATGTATCCGAGAATTGAGAAATAGATAATTAAATATGATTTAATTATCATAAATAATATGAATTTGATTCATATCATAAGGAGAGTTATTTGAGATAATTAAATGTGATTTAATTATCAAAGACATGAATAACGTGAAAGTGATTCATATTATTTGGCCACATGAGAATAAGAGATCCAAGATGATTAAATGTGATTTAATTGTCATGGATATGAATAATTTGGATAGCTCTATCCATATTAATTAGATATATTATAAATGTGATTTATAATATATTAGAGAGAGCCTATTGTGGTTTGTATTTGTTAATTAATTATTGATGTGAATTGGATTCACATTGCATAATTAATTGAAAATATAATTCAATTTTTATTTTGGGATGTGAATGTAGTTCACATTTTTCCAATGGCATGATTGCAATATTCACAAGATAATTATGAATTGTCTTGTGAAATAATTTACAACAAGTGTTGTTGTAAATCTTGGAGATACCATGAGATAGTGAGATCTCATGAGATAATGAGATCTCATGAGATATTGAGATAGACCCACTCTCCCCTTTGTCTAGGGGATAAGGTCAATTTTCTCATTATCTCCAAGATTAACTAATTAATTTGATTTGAAATTAATTATATTGATTTATATATATATATATTAATTTAAATTAAATTAATTGTTTTACGTTTACAACAACATCATGGCCATTGAAAGGAACACAAATCAATCTTAACCATTGATTGTGTGTTGTCCATGGATTGAGATCCATGGACTCGCAAAACCCTATATAAGAAGACGCACCTGAAGGATATGAGATAATCCTCAAGCGCATCACGGAAGCATAAGCATTGTATCGAAAAACGATGAAGAACAACTAGTCGGACTAGTTGTTCTATGCAACGGAATTTAAAATTTTTCATGCGATGAAACCACATGATCCAAGAATGATTCTCATATAATTTCATCTAAAACCACATCAAGTATAAAGGAATAGCTCTTGTATCATGGTTGATCGAGTCTCTACGAAAAGAGACCTCATGTCTCAAGTCTGATCGTTGGAGAAGACGCTTGCGAGCGCGGGGATGAGTCATGTGATCCTCGCAATCCAAGAAGTTGATCCAAGCACGGTGAACTCCTGATCTCGTCGCACGAGATCGAACACCTTCTTTGTGACCGAAGCACTCCAAAGAAAATGGAGAACCGAGGAATGTTCAGGCGGTAGTGCGACGAGGAAGCGACGACGAAGCTTCTTCTCTAGGGCTTGGTGGACGACCACCAATGGAGAAGAGAAGAAGGTTGGCGTGTAGAAGGAGAGAGAGATGTATCTCAATTGCATAACCCTAGATAGCAAGGCATGCCTCTCTATTTACAGGGATTTGGGAGTCCATGGATCACAATGCATGAGACACACCAAATCAATGGATGATATTGATTTGTGTTTAATCCAATGGTCAAGATTGTTGTTGGTAAAAAACCAACAATTAATAATTTAATTTAGATTAAATATATTTGATAAATCAAATATGATTCAATCTCAAATTAAATCAACCAAACATGGAGTTAATTGGTTGGAGAATCCACCCTCCATATACGGAGTGGACGGCCACCAATTTCCTTAGGGAAATTGTGGCCGTCCACCCTCCCAATAAGGAAGGGTGGGATCTCCACTAATCTTGAGATTTCATGTAATCTCTTTGTAATCTCCATGATATTTACAACAATAATTATTGTAAATTATTCTACAAAAATAATTCATAATTATTTTGTGAATATTGTAATCTTGCCATTGAAAATTTGTGAATCACATTCACAACCCAAAACAAATAATAATTTACATTTTTAATTAATTATACAATGTGAATCCAATTCACACCAATAATTAATCAACAAATATAAATCATAATTATCTCTCTCTAATACATTATAAATCATATTTATAATGTATTATGTATAATTGGATATTTCTGTCCACAACAATTAAATCACATCTAATTATATTGGATAATTATCCACATGCATCAATATAATTAAATCACAATTATTTATCAATCTCTCAATGCTTAGATATAATTCAACCGTGGAATTTTTCTTGAACCCTTTAAAGAATAATGCGCTTTCTCCGTAGATACTTGGAGATAAGGACATGGAGATTGTATTGTTCCACGTATAGTGACTTGGATATTGAGATCACATCTCAAATCCAGATCTCATGAACCTCCCACAGATGCTTGAATGAATCAAGGCCGTAGACATAATCTTCTCATTGCATCTGAATCTCATTCAGATCAATGTCCAATACATGGACTAAGATTAGGTCATTTCTCTACTGAGAGGAGTCACTAAAATCCAAACATGTTTCATCACTCCCTCAGAATGGAAGCGTCATGGTTATACAATCGTTTATGATCACATCACCCTCAGGTATTCCCAACACCTGTACATCCTGCATACTAGAAGACCTACGATCATCCTGAAGATATAGATCAATTTTACACTATCATCTTCAGGGTTTGATCACCAAGTTTCTCAATCTTGGTCATTGGGAATTGGTATCGATCATATGCTTTCCCAAAGCATATATCATACCTTCAAATTCTTGTCACGCTTCCAAATCATGATGACCATGCATGGAATTTGATCAGTCCCAATACCTCGTGAGTGATCTTATGTCTTCTGGTTCATATGCGAACATGTATGATCCCTTTGAGAGATTGCATTACTCATATGTCCTTACATGTACACCAGCTCGCCGGTGTATAGACCTTGGTTAGATCATCAACCTATTGGTCTGCCAAATGTATATACTCAGAGACATAGTAACACATCTGTCTCTGGTCAGAGGATGCATGCCTATGCTGTGACAGTATTCAACACAGGTCTTTGGTTATCTCGATCATGTTAAGTCAACCCTTTGACTCAACTAATCTGACACCTCTGAATCTCTATTCCCATGCAGAGGACATGCATCAAGAGGTCGGTCAGATATCAACCTAAATGAGAAAGGATTGCCATCTCCTACTCAGGCTGGAGATCATCTCTCAACAATCATTTGACGGTGCTTGATGAGTCATCAATCCAACTCTTTAGATATTCATCCAAGCACTAGCCTCTATTATTCAATAACTGAATCAACAGCTGTATGATCATCAAGATGGCCAAGGTACATAACCCTAATTGTACTAAGGGACCTATTATGCAAATTGGTTATTATTCATTTCGGATTAGAGAATGATATTCGCAATAACATTTATTGCATAATGGCTCACCATGGGCTCTCATGTCCAGCAATCTGCCACTAGCCCAAAGAGCCATTAATGGGCTAATCATTTAAACCCGCACTCATGTGACAATCATAGGCTATTTAGAAAATAGCTAGTTAAGCTGATCAACCACTCTGTTCCCAAGAGTCTACGCCAAGTCCTTTTACGACACTTGCATATTCCAAGGTAACAGTGCCTACATCCAATGCGAAGGTTGCATGTATGCAGCCAATAATCAATTTTGTCAATTATAGTGTCCTTGACACTACAGCTTAATAATTATCATAACCAGTTTTCCATTATCCTTATCAGAAATACCCTTATTCCTGGAGATCTCTATCTCCTAAGGTATTCGTAGTTAAGACCTTTCAGATCTCCATCTATAAAGTCTTAATTTCCTGAAGATAAGACTTAGAGATCATTATCTCACAAGTTTTATCCTTTATGAAGATATAGTTATTACCGCAATCAAGTGTTTTATCACCATAGTATGATTAGTAACAGTTTACTACTTCTACTGCATGGTAGACATCTGCCTTTTGTACACATCTAGCATACACCCGGCTTCTTGGAACTGATGCACAAGGGCTAGCAGTTTTAGCATTCACATCCTCAACTCTTTGAGGTGTTATCCCTTTAGATAGATCAGTACCATATCTTAAGAGAAAGAAGCCTTTATTGGAATTTTCCAAAAAATGGAATATGTCCAAGGTGTACCACTAATGCGACGGTCCCAATACCCTCTTTCTTTGCTTCTGAATAACTTCAGAACTAAGATCTAAGAGGTATCATTGAGATCATATCTCAAGATATGGAACAACCAGTTATAAAACACTTATTATTATCCATATATTATTTAAATGATTAGGACATTATCTACATTTAGCACGATGAACATAATGGCACTCCCACTAAGCTTCACATGGTTCATCAAGATTCTATCTGAAATCTTAACATTTATAATTTCATTGAATCTTATGTTCCAAACATAAGAAGTTTATATTAGTCCACTGATGGAATTCCTCAGCTTGCACACCTTGCTTTTCTCATCCATGAAGCCATGGGGCTACTTCACGTGAATATCCTCAAAGAGGTATTCATAGAGGAGTACAATCTTGACTCACATCTGAAAATGCTATAGTCAAGTTGTATAGCTAGGGTTAGCTATATTCTGATGGATTTAAGCATGGTCATTGAAGAGCAAGTCTCATCGCAAGCGATGTCTTCTCTTCGGTGTGTAGCTTATGGCTATGAACCGTGCTTCGAAGGTCTCTACCTTCTCATCAAGTTCCCTCTTTCTCCTAAGGATCTATTTACACCTTAATGGGCCTTATCTATATATGTGGATCTTCGAGGGTCCATATACAACACTTGTATACGAAGTCTACATTAGACTTTTATTGCTAACATCCATCTTTCTATGTCATGATCCTCAGGAGCTTCATCACATGAAGTCCGATCATTTTCAGACTTAACTGACACATAGAATACATCCTCAAACTTATTTGAAGAAGTATTAGTGTTTCATCTTCAATTATTCTTTTAGTTTCCGATTTCAAGAGCCTCATTATCTTTTCAAGATTAAATGAGTTCATTTACTTCATTTTTATCTTGATTCTCAAGAGAGTCATCCTCTAAGAATCACATTCTCAGAGATGAGATCTTTTAAGAATCTCAAGATCATAAGTAGGTATCTAATACCATCCTTTGTTTTCCTAATGAAGTAGCACTCTCCAGTGCCAGATTCCAGATTACTTGCATGGAAACTTACTAAGGATATATATTGTAGTCTCTACTACATATATACCTTGGAAACTAATAAATAATTATGCTAATATTCATCATTGATCATATCATGTCACATATGATCCAATTGTATCTCCCTACAACTCTGATTGAGTTTAGATTTATTAGGAGGAGTGAGATAGAAATGATATTCATATCTCTATAAGGTATTCTACGAATTCATCTAATAGGTACTGACTACCTAGATTAGATCAAATCCATTTAATCTTCCTTCAAACTTTGGTTCTAAACCAAAATTGATAAATTTATGAACATTTCAAAGGTTTCTAAGTGAAGAGAAGAAATCTCATATCACAAATAATCATCAATAGATATCACATATCCACAATGTTTATTCTGATATAGATGATTCGCATACATCAGTATGTATGAGATCTTGAATACCTTGACATCTTACACCATTCCAAGGAAGGGTGTATTGGACATTTTTACTTTTGAATACAATATTCACAAGTATGTAATATTTGAACCTTTAGACAATCTAAAGTTTCATCTCTTATTAGTCTATTGATCACATTAACATACAAATGTCCAAGGCTTGATGCCAGATCATTGTCAAATGATCTTCATTCTCCTGTTGATCTTTTAAGGTTTAATTTCAGTATTAGAAATGTTAATGAACCATTCATTAATTTTCTAATTTAGTAGAGTCCACTAGATTTTTAGATTACTATCTGAAATATCTCCATCATAACTCTTTATGATAGATCTATTATAGAATTCATGTTTATTTCCAACATTTAGAAATAAACAATGATTGTATTCTGATATCTAGGTTATAGAGACATTCTCTAGGACTAACGGCTCTCCCACTGAAAATAACAAGTCCATCTATCCAATAGAGATTGTTGCAACAATTGCACCAATGTCCATGTGGATGACTATTAAACCTTAAAAACAAATTTTATAGTCTTCTAATACACATGCAACTAATTGCAAGTGTCATTAGAAGAATGAGATACAATTATTAGACTTTTATCTTATCCAATAAGAAAGTCAATTTCAATGATTAAATGTACATTATTCTGATGCACCATCCGAGTCCTTTTCTAAGGATCCAGATAGACTTGATAGTCATACTATCTATACATCAGCTTATTGCAGTATCAGCATTCATCCAACTATTTGGATGACATATGGAAGTCATGAAAGTACGGTCAACTCTTTGACTTTCCTTCTTACTTGGGTCCAACCCATGCTTCCACTGCGCTCCCTTTATCTACAAACAACCATTGCTTTAGACGAAGGATCTCTGATGCTGAATTCAAAAGATTTCAATATAAGAGCATTTTAACATTTGTACATGCTTCATTCAATTCATACAATATGAATATTATGAAGCTTCATGAATGACTAGAGTATAGATAGTAGAATGATGACACTCATCGTATCTACATCCATCTAAACTCTTAAAAAATTGGTTCAGGTAGGTACTCAAACAATTTTGAATACATCATCTCTTATAGAGCTACCATTCTGCATGATGCAGAGAACTACGTCATTCATGATTAAATGTCGAGAGCATACATGTATGCCAGATCATCTTCTTAGAATTTTGTAAGGATTATTTGATAATTACGATCATCATCGACATGTCACTTTCAAAGTACATTCGATGAGAGATCAAGACTATAGAGACATACAAACCCTAGGGTTGTAGTCCTATTGTCTATTTAATTGTCATTCCTCATTATTATGAGGAAACTTGCACATCGCAACCACATACAATATGTGTACAGCTGCAAGTACAATATCTTAATCATATATCCAAACCATGATATTTTACTGATTATTTCTGAGTATAATATTGAGTGGGTTTAATGAAGAATTATCTGAAATAATAAATTTGCATGAGTGTATATATTTATATATATACATATTTTGCTTCGATTTAGGAATTTTTATATCAAAGTTGTCTTGCCTTGTCAACAATGAAAGTTCATTCCCTTAATCGCTTTCAATGTAAGAGATATACTTACCAATATATCTCAAGCAAGATCTGGGATCTCCTTCCTTGTCTTTGTCACATCCCAATAATATGAGAACCTGTAACTCAGATAAAAAGAAGCGGGAACACATTCCGCCTTGCAAGTCCAACTTGCATCTCCCAACTCGGTCTTTAACACCCGGGCCCATCGCCCCTAAGGTGATGTTGACCCATCATTAATTGAACCAACCGTCAACAGGAATACAACTCGCTATGCGCAATCCAATATCGCCCCAATAATATGAGGACCCGATATTGGGGTCACTACACATACGTCCTTACTCTTTTGAGAAGCGAAGAACCCGATCCAAATGGATCGTATGCAAGAGCTGTCACTTCGGACAGGCGTCTCCTACATACAATATCTAGCGATGGAACCCTTCGCCTTGACGGGGGACCATGGATGTCACTTATGTGATCCTCCACCTCATATTCAAATTTTAATTAATTATTATGAATTATATTCATATAATTAATTCTTCCAAGGGGAATACACATCTATTCACAATAGAGTGTTTTTAATTGGATATAATTAATTTAATCACATTAAATCAATTATCAATCCAATTTAATCAACAAACTTGATTTTACTTCAATATATGGTATTATCTCAAAGTACGTATTAATTCAAATTTTAATAATTAGAAAATACATCATGATCTCTTAGGCATCATCCGTTCCCTACCCGCTGTCATGGTCAATACCAATGGGAGAGGGACAGACCACACACGGTGTAACCTACTACCCCAACGCTCTCTGACTAGACACCATATTCGCCTCGGGAAAAAATAATGCCGAGCCAATCACTTTGTACTTGAGATGATCATCGGTTCTTCAACCGAAATTAAACCATATAGTAATAATCAAAAAAATTTTGATTATAAGGAAATTTGCTAATCAAATTCCCAATCCTATTCAAGAAAGTTGTTTGTTGATTGTTTTTCCAATTATGATATAGTTCAAATCTAATCATTTTATTGGTTGAGGCCAAGTCAATTAAGGAAATAATCATCACTAAATATTTCTCAAATATTTTTCCATAAATATTGGTTGATCCAGGCACGGTGAACTCCTGATCTCGTCGCACGAGATTGAACACCTTCTTCGTGAGCGAATCACTCCAAAGAAGATGGAGAATTGAGGAAAGTCGAGGCGGTAGCGCGACAGCGAAGCTTCTTCTCTAGGGCTTGGTGGACGGCCACCAATGGAGAAGAGAAGAAGGTTGGCGTGTGGAAGAAGAGAGAGATGTATCTCAATTGCATAACCCTAGAGAGCAAGGCATGCCTCTCTATTTATAGGGTTTTGGGAGTCCATGGATCACAATCCGTGAGATACACCAAATCAATGGATGATATTGATTTGTGTTTAATCCAGTGGTCAAGATTGCTGTTGGTAAAAAAACCAACAACTAATAATTTAATTTAGATTAAATATATTTGATAAATCAAATACGATTCGATCTCAAATTAAATCAACCAAACATGGAGTTAATTAGTTGGAGAATCCACCCTCCATATATGGAGTGGACGGCCACCAATTTCCTTAGGGAAATTGTGGCTGTCCACCCTCCTAATAAGGAAGGGCGGGATCTCCACCAATCTTGAGATTTCATGTAATCTCTTTGTAATCTTCATGATATTTACAACAATAATTGTTGTAATTTATTCTACAAAAATAATTCATAATTATTTTGTGAATATTGTAATCTTGCCATTGGAAATTTGTGAATTACATTCACAACCCAAAACAAATAATAATTTACATTTTCAATTAATTATACAATGTGAATCAAATTCACACCAATAATTAATCAATACATATAAATCATAATTAGCTCTCTCTAATACATTATAAATCACATTTATAATATATTATGAATAATTGGATATTGCTATCCACATTATTCTTATTCACAACAATTGAATCACATTTAATTATATTGGATAATTATCCACATGCATCAAGATAATTAAATCACATTTAATTATCAATCTCTCAATGCTTAGATATAATTAAACTATGGAAGTTTTCTCGAACCCTTTCAAGAATAATGTGCTTTCTCCACAGATACTTGGAGATAAGGACAGGGCGATTGTATTGTTCCACGTATAGTGACTTGGATATTGAGATCACAAATCAAATCCAGATCTCATGGACCTCCTACAGATGCTTGATTGAATCAAGGTCGTAGACATAATCTTCTCATTGCATCTGAATCTCATTCAGATCAATGTCCAATACATGGACTAAGATTAGGTCACTTCTCTACTGAGAGGAGTCACTAAAATCCAAACCTGTTTCATCACTCCCTCGGAATGGAAGTGTCATGGTTATACAATCGTTTATGATCACATCACCCTCAGGTATTCCCAACACCTATACATCCTGCATACTGGAAGACATATGATCATCTTGAAGATATAGATCAATTTTACACTGTCATCTTCAGGGTTTGATCACCAAATTTCTCAATCTTGGTCATTGGGAATTGGTATCGATCATATGCTTTCCCAAAGCATATATCATACCTTCAAATTCTTGTCATGCTTCCAAAGCATGACGATCATGCATGGAATTTGATCAGTCCCAATACCTCACGAGTGAGCTCATGTCTTCCGGTTCATATGTGAACCTGTATGATCCCTTTGAGAGATCGTATTACTCATATGTCCTTACATGCGCGCCAGCTCGCCGGTGTATAGACCTTGGTTAGTTCATCAACCTATTGGTCTGCCAAATGTACATACTCAGACACATAGTAACACATCTGTCTTCAGTCAGAGGATGCATGCCTATGCTGTGATAGTATTCAACATAGATCTTTAGTTATCTCGATCTCGTTAATTCAACCCTTTGACTCAACTAATCTGATACCTCCGAATCTCTATTCCCATGCAGAGGACCTGCATCAAGAGGTCGGTCAGATATCAACCTAAATGAGAAAGGATTGCCATCTCCTACTCAGGCCGGAGATCATCTTTCAACAATCATTTGACAGTGCTTGACGAGTCCTCAATCTAACTCTTTAGATATTCATCCAAGCACCAGCCTCTATTCTTCAATAACTGAATCAACAGTTGTATGATCATCAAGATGGCCAAGGTACACAACCCTAATTGTGCTAAGGGACCTATTATGCAAATTGGTTATTCTTCATTTCAGATTAGGGAATAATATTCGCAATAACATTTATTGCATAATGGCTCGCCGTGGGCTCGCATGTCCAACAACACCCCTTTGCTCTTCGAGTTAGATGACTATAAAAATAAAGTAATGCTCTCTCTCCCTCTCTCTACATGTCAAGTTTCTCTCCCTCTCTCTCATAATAGCCGTCCACCATGGAGCCCTTGAGGGAGTCATCATCGTCGCAGCATCGTCGTTATGTTGCCAGAGTATTCACTCGTGGATCTCCGTCTCCTTCGGTGTGCCTTGCTCGTGAAGAAGATGTTGGATCTTATGTGACGAGATCTGGAGATTCACCGCTTGGATCATCAACCTGGATTGCGAGAAGGACACGTCCCATCAATGCGCTCGCAAGCCTCTCCTCCATCGGATCAGACTTGAGACTTGAGGTCTCATCTAGATCACAAATTGGTTACATCATACACTTTCCAACAAACAAGTTGCTTGAATAGGACTAGGGATTTGTTTAGCAAATTTTCTTATAATGTTAATAAAAATGATTTTTATTATTATTATATTGTATAACTTCAGTTGAAAACCCGATTATCATCTCAAGTACAGAGTGATTGACTTGGCTATTTTTCTAATTATTAATATTCGAAATAATACGCAGTTGAGATAATACCATATTTTCAAGTAACAATTAAAAATATTTATTGGATATTAATTGGATCAATAATTTAATGTGACTAGATTAATTGGGATCCAATTAAAATTAAAATACTCTATTATGAATAGAGTTGTTATTTCCCATGGAAGAATTAATCATAATGAATATGATTCATAATAATTAATTAAAATTTGAACATGATATGGAGGATCACATAAGTGACATCTATGGTCTCCCGTCAAGGCAAAGGATACCATCGTCAGAGATTGTATGTCAGAGACAGATGTCTGAAGTGACATCTCCTGCATACAAGCCATTTGGATCGGGCTCTTTGCTTCTCGAAAGAGTAAAGACGTATGCATAGTGACACAAATATAGACTCCTCATATTATTGGGGTCATATTAGATTGCACATAACGAGTTGTAATCCTGTTGATGGTTGGTTCAATTAATGATGGGTCAACATCATCTTAGGTGTGGTGGGCCCGGGTGTTAAAGACCGAATTGGGAGATGCAAGTTGGACTTGCAAGGCGGAATGTGTTCCCGCTTCTTTTTATCCGAGTTATAGCTTCTCATATTATTGGGATGTGACACAGATAAGAAAGGAGATCCCAGATCTTGCTTTACATATAATGGTAAGTATATCTCTTATATTGAAAGTGATTAAGGAAATGAACTTTCAGTGTTGACAATGTAAAACAACTTTGATGTAAAACTCCTAAATCAAAGTAAAATATGTATATATATTTATATATATGTACAAATTTCTTATTTCAGATAATCATCATTAAACCCACTCAATAATAACCAGTTAAATATCATGGATTGGATCCATGATCAAGATATTGGACTTGCAGTTGGACACATATTGTATGTGGTTGCATTGTGCAAGTTTCCTCATAGTAACGAGGAATGACAATTAAATAGACAAGAGGACAACAACCTAGGCTTTGTATGTCTCTATACAGTCTTGATCTCTCATGAAATATACTTTGAAAGTGACATGTCAATGATGATCGCAATTGTCAAATAATCCTTATAAAATCTAAGAAGATGTTTCTGGCATACATATGTGCTCTCGACATTTAATCATGAATGACATGGTTCACTGCATCATGCAGAATGATAGCTCTATAACAGACGATGTATTTAAAATGTTTGAGTACCTACCTGAACCTAGGTCTTTTAGAGTTAAGAAGTATATTGATATGATGGGTGTCATCATTCTACTATCTTTACTCAAGTAATTCGTGAAGCTTCATAACAATCATATTGTATGAATTGAATGAAGCATGTATAAATGTTGAGATACTCTTATATTGAAATCGTTTGAATTCAACATAAGAAATCCTTTGTCTTAAGCAATGGTTGTTTAGCGATAAAAGGAGCGCAGTGGAAGCGTGGGTTTGACCCGAGCAAGAAGAAAAGTCATGGAGTTTACTGTACTTATGTAACCTCCGTATGACATCGAAAGAGTTGGATGAATGCCAATACTGCTACAAGCTGATGTGTTGATAGTATGACTATCAAGTCTATATTGGATCCTTAGAGAAGGACCCGGATAGTGCATCGGAATAATCTACATCTACACATAATCATTGAAATTGCCTTTCTTATTGGATAAGATTAAAAATCTGTTAATTATATCTCAATCTTCGAATAACACTTGCAATTGGATGCATATGTTTAGAAGACTGAAAAGATTGATTTTAAGGTTTAGTAGTCATCCACATGGATATTGATGCAATTGTTGCAACAATCTCTATAGGATAGATAGCCTTCATATTTTCAGTAGGAGAGCCCTTAGTCTTAGAGAATGTCTCTATGACCTGGATATTAGAATACACTCATTGTTTATTTCTAAATATTGGAAATAAACATGAATTCTGGAATAGACCTATCATAAAGAATTATGATGGATATATTTCGGATAGTAATCTAAGATATAGTGGACTCTGCTGAATTAGAAAATTAATGAATGGTTCATTAATGTTATTGAAAATTAAACCTTATAAGATCAATATGAGGATGGAGATCATTTGACAATGATCTGGCATCGAGTCTTGGACATATGTCTGATGACGAGATCGATGGACTAGTAAGAAATGAAGCTTTAGAATGTCTGAAATTGTAATTCTTACATACTATTGAACATTGTATTCAAAGTACAAAATGATCAATTCACCCTTCTTTGGGAATGGTGTTAGATGTCAAGGTATTCAAGACCTCATACGTATTGATGTATGTGGATAATCTATATCATAATAAATATCGATGATATGTGATATCATTTGATTATTATTTGTAATATGAGATTTCTTCCCTTCACCTTAGAAACCTTTGAAATGTTCAAAGATTTCACAATTTGGTTTAGAACCAAAGTTTGAAGGAAGATGAAATGGATTTGATCTAATCAAGGTAGCTTGTACCTATTAGATGAATTCAAGGAATACCTTATGGATATATGAATATCATTCCTATCTCACTCTTCTTGATACACCTAAACTCAATAGAGTTGTAGGGAGATACAATTGATCATGTGTGACATGATTTGATCAATGATTAATCTTAACATAACAACCTCTTAGTTTTCAGGGTATATATGTAGTAGAGACTATAATATGTATATCATTAATTAAGATTACATGTATATCTAAACCCGAACATCCTCATAAGCTAAGGCTTGGAACCTAGCCTTATGTTGGACACTTGAGGATTTAGGGTTGCTTGGTACATAACTTTGTCATGGATGCAAATAAGCTGGAATTTTGGCACCATGGAGTGCTACTTCATTAGGAAAATAAAGTATGTTATTGGATACCTACTTTATGACCTTAAGATTCTTAAAATATTTCACTCTAAAGATGCGATCCTTAGATATGAAACTCTTGAGAGTCAAGATGAAAATGAAGTGAAGGAACTCATTAAACCTTGAGAAGATAATGAGGCTCTTAAAATCGGAAACTAAAAGTATAATTAAAGATGAAACACTAATACCTCTTCAAATGAGTTTGAGGATGGATTCCTTGTGTCAGAGAAATCTGACTATGATCGAACTTCATGTGATGAAGCTTCTGAAAATCATGAAATGAAGTTGGATGTTAGCAATAAAGTATAAAGTAGACTTCGTATACAAGTGTTGTATATGGACCCTTGATGATCCACCTATAAGGGTAAAACCCATTAGGTGTAAATGGATCTTCAAGAGAAAGAGGGAACCTGATGAGAATGCAGGGACCTTCAACGCATGGCTCGTAGACATGAGCTACACACCGAAGAGAAGACATTGCTTGCGATGAGACTTGCTCTCCAGTGACCATGCTTAACTCATCAGAATATTGTTAACTATAGCTACACAACTTGACTTTGACATCTTCAAGATGGAAGGCAATATTGCATTTCTCTATGAATACGTCTCCGAGGATATTCGTATGAAGTAGCCCCATGTCTTCATAGTTGAGGAAAGCAAGTTGTGCAAGCTGAATAACTCCATCTGTGGACTCGAATAAGCTTCTTGTAGTTGGAACATCAGGTTTGATGAAATCATAAATGTTATGATTTCAGATAGAATCTTGATGAGCCATGTGAAGCTTACTGGAAGTGACATTGTGTTCATCGTGCTAAATGTAGATGATATCCTAATCATTTGGAACAATATAAGGATAATAATAAATGTTTTATAGATTGATAATTCCATACCTTGATATGTAATCTCAAGGAAACCTCTTAAGATCTTAGTTCTGAAAGTGTTCAGAAGCAAAGAGAAGAGGACATTGGAACCGTCGCATTAGTGGTACACCTTGGACATATTCCATTTTCTGGATCCAAGAAAGGCCTTTTTCCTTAAGACGTGGTACTGACCTATGTGAAGGGATATCACCTCAAAGAGTCGAGAAAGTGAACGCTAAAACTTCTTGCCCTTGTGCATCAATTACGAGAAGCCAGGTGTATTCTATATATATGTACAAAAGCCTGATGTCGGCCATGCAGTAGGAGTACTAAACTGTTACTAATCCTACTATGGAAATAAAACACTTGATTGCAGTAATAACAATATCTTCATAGATGACAAGACTTTGGAGACAGTGATCTTGAAGTCTTATCTTCAAGAGCTTAAGACTTTATAGATGGAGATCTAAAAGATCTTAACTACGGATACCTTAGGAGATAGAGATCTCAGGAAATAAGGATATTCAGATAAGGATAATTGAAATTACACATGGTTATAATAATTATCGAGTTGTAGTGTCAAGGACACTATAATTAACAAAATTGAGTATTTGTTGCATAAGATGCATCATTCGCATTGGATGCGAGCATCGTTACTGGGGACATGCAAGTGCCATAAAAAGGACGTGGCGTAGTCTCTTGGGAACATAGTCACTTATCAGTTAACCTAGCTATTTTTCTAAATAACCTATGATTGTCACATGAGTGTGGGTTTAAATGATTAGCCCATTAATGGCTCTTTGAGCTAGTGGGAGATTGTTGTACATGCAAGCCCACGACGAGCCATTATGCGATAAATGTTATTGCAAATAATATTCCCTGAACTGAAATGAAGAAAGACTAATTTGCATAACAGGTCCCTGATGAACATCAAATTTGCCTCTTTAATAATCCAAAATTGTCGTAGTATAGGAGGCAAATTCGGTTCAGCAAAAACCACAATCTTTGAATGTTGTGGAATATTTTTACTTGGCAAGTTTACCAAGGTCGAACACCGGGAACGGTGATTCTTATTTGCATGGTTTTAAATTAAATTAAATAATTAATTATTGATTGATTATTTTTCTATGTTGGAATAATATAATACAATTCAATCAAAGAAGTAAGCATATTGGATGAGATCATCACATGATCTGTGATTTAAGATTCTTGCTCCAAATAATGTTAATCGATGTCCTCGAAATTTATCACAGATCAAATGATATAGTTCAAGAGAAATATTCAAATTAATTCCAGGCTGCAAGCATAAGAGGTAATAGATTTTCCTACTTCTATTAAATCGATCAATTAGAATATCTAAGCAGAGAATCTATCCTCGAAATTCATGTGATTTAATTTCTCAAATATTATAATAAAAAAATCCAAAGGGAATTATTCAATGTAAAGTCCTCAGCCTTGCTCCTGCAAAAGAGATCATTAATTTTTTCAATGAAAATGTAGCGCAGATATGTCAAAATTAGCCTGCATTTGTCAACAGAGATCCTCAAATAATAATTATCAATAGACAACTTCAGATCTGTTCAAAAGATATGCCAAGTGATAGAGCATGAAAAAAGCTTCAAAATGACATATTATATGCTTAAATCAGAGTTCGGATGAAAAAGATATGATTAAATGAAATTTTAGGGACTAAAATGTAATTAAAATAAAGTTTTTCTTCCAAACAGGTCCCTGGAGGGGCTTATCTGTAATTTAGCAAAGTTGGGAGGCCCTTCTGTAATTTACCCCTGGTAGGGGTATATTTGTAATTTCAGGAAACTTAAGGGGCTTCAACGCAATTTGCCCCAGAGCACGTGCGTCGCACATGCGCCTGGAGGCTCGATTGGCGAAGCGAAGGCTCGAGGGTCCCGAGCCTGTGGTTTGGCCCAAGGCTGAGGTTCAGATGGTCCGAACCCGAGGCTCGGTGGGGAAGGCAAGAGGCTCGGACCGAGGCTGAGGCTCGGATGGTCCAAGCCTCCACGCGGCGGCGATTGGTGGTCCGGGAGAAGACGGCTTGGGCTTCCACGTGGAGGCTCTAGGTCCATCTGATCAAAGGTGAATCACCCGATCCGACGGTATCTGTACGAGGCTGGTGCGGCGGGCGACAAGGCAGAGCCGATGGCGGGCGTCTTGCGGAGGGGATCAGCCTCAGGCGACACACACCCTAGGAGGAGCTTCGGCGGTCGGAGGCAAGGCAGGTGCTCAGGAACCCAAAGGCGGTGGCCGAGCATGGCTGGAGGAAGGAGTGGATGAGGAGGCCCTCCACAGCGGCGGAGGGTAGACCTGCATGGGTTAGCAAAAAAAGGGGGCAGAGGGCCTGGGGTCCCGACGGCGAAGGAGGTTGGAAATGGGGTTTCGTCTGGAGGGAGGAAGGAGCGGGGCACCGGCTTGTGCAAGGTTGGCGGTAGAGGTTCGCGATGCGGAGGTAGGGAGATAGAGAGAGAGAGAAGGAGAGGATTTACCTAGAAAGGATGCGGTGCTCGACGGTCACTCGACCGGAGCCAGAGCAGAGCTTCTATAAAGAGGCTTTGCAACAAGGCGTAGGCCTTGGATCACGCTGTGCGGAGAAGGTACGCTGGAGCTGTCACCAATCGGGGTTGCTTCTATTCTAGTGATCGGCGGATGAGGGGAGCTGCTGGTGAGGGAAGGATATTTATAGGAGCGAGGTGGACGACAGTTACTCGAGGGAGAGGCCGGCCTCGTAACGGTCGGAGAAGGGAGGTGGCGACGACTGTTACGAGGGTGGAGGAAGAGGGAAAAAGGTTTGGCAATGGCTGAGGAAGATGAAGGGTGTCACGTGCCTCACACGTGACCCAGGGGCACTGGGGTGAGAGAAAGTGGGGGGGGGGGGGCACATGGCACGCCCAGGAGCTGCCATGTGGCACCCCCAAAAAAATTTCAAAATTATAGAGGAAAGAAAAATGAAAAAGAAATAAGAGGAGACCTCGGATGGAAATTTTTTCTTCATGAAAGTTGTTCGTCTCGACGAGATCTACAACTTTCATGAAGGACCAGGAGCAAAAGAGGTCACCTGTGCGACGTGGTATTTTTGGTGTTTCTCCATGTGTATAGAAAACCAGCTTTTTGGAGTTTTGTAATTTTTTGGTGGTTTTAGAGAGGATAAAAATCTAGAAAAATTACGAAAAAATACAAGAAATTTATTTACACACTAATCTATTTTTTTGGATTTTTAATAAATAATAAAATAGGAAAATAAAATAGAAGTATGAAACACACAATTTTTGTACAGACTCACAACAGACACTTGAACTCAGTCAGTTTCTTTGATTTCAGTTTTAATCTGGATTTAGATTTTTGTGTCGCATAATAATACTTTCAATAAATAACACAAAAGAAGAATAAATAAAATTAAATGGGTTAATTATGTACATAAAAACTCAGGTCAAATATAGCAAAATGTTAAAATGCGCAAAAGAGGACCAAAACCCAACTTTCACAAATGAGCTCTGAATTTTACAAAATTGGTCTTGTTTTGAAGGTATTTGAAAATGGAGTACTTTAAAAGTAAGTAGACCAAAATCGGACACTGTATGAGGGAGATATGCTCGTTTTAGTCCGTCAGATGTGAAATCAGACTTTGGGATTATTTGACACTTATTGGAGTTAGTAATTTTTTTGTATTTTTTATTTAATCTTGTTAGTAATATCTACACAATGGAGGTGATTTGAGGTCAATTGGAGTTAGGATGAATTAATTAAAAATAAGAGAAGTTATCAGTTTTTTGGGCTAATTTACACTTGGGATTTTTAATGCAATTATGCATGATGAAATGCAAATATTAATCACACATGTATGAATGCTAATAATGCTCTATTAATGATTAAATGCATGTGAATTTTGAGTAACAGAGCCTAGTTGACCAATTTTAGCATGATGAATACGAGATTCATCATACCCCTATACTTAAACCATGCTCGTCCTCGAGCATCAATGAATGAATGACTTAGTTGAATTCATCCTAACTGTGCATGTGAATTCAAGGTTCAGTTCATAGAAGACCCTTAATTTGAGTGATCCTAAAATTCTTGGCTCAACCATTCTTTAATCAGAAGGAATCCAACTTTTCTAATTTTCAGACTCTCTGTTTGTACATATAGTATAAGGATATGATTTTTAGTATACTGCGTTCATGAGAGTCAAGTTGAGACATCACCCAAAGTTCCAATCCAAGAGACTCTCCTCCAGACCTAATCCTCAACACTAGGGAATAAGTCTATTCTTGCTTTAGTCAACCATCTCATTAGTTTGTCAGTCTTGAAAGTGCAGATGGATGGACATATGATGGAGGGAATAGGATTGTGTCTAATTTTCTCTCCCTCACATTGGAACAAGGTGCCTCTCGAGTGCCTTATTACTCAACACAAGTATATTTTTATTTTGTTGACCAATGTGTCCGTCCTTCCCAAACGAGTCAATTTCTGCTATTGACTCACTCCCTTTGTATGCTGACACGGTGAATTATCTTGTCTCCAAGAAAGTTCCTCAGGGATGACCTAGGAATAAAATCGATCGACTCATATCTGAAGCGAGACACTACCATTGGGAGGATCCGTTCCTTTTCTTTGAAGGACCGGATTGCATATGGAGAAAATATATTACTCAAGATGAATACCAAAGTATCATCAATCTCTGCCACACCTTGGAGGCGGGAGGACAACATTCTGGGAAGAGGACCGTTGAGAAGATACTGCAATGTGGATTTTACTGGCTGACCTTGTTTAAATATGCTTACAATTTTGTCAGGTCGTGCCCCATCTGTTAGAGAACGGGAGGGACCATTGATTCCAAAGATGCCATGCCTATGCAACCAGTGATCATTTGTGATGTATTCGATACATGGGGCATTGACTTTATGGACTCATTCCCTAATAGTCAAGGATTTGATTATATTCTTCTCACGGTAGATTATTTATCTAGGTGAGTGAAGGCTATCCCTACTCGAGCAGCAGATATCAAAACTATTTGCAGGTTTTGAAAGATAATATTATTTCGAGGTTTGGAATTCCAAAAATATTAATCTCTGATGGGGGTAGTCACTCTATCAACGGGGAGGTGAAAAAGTTGACTAAGGAATACGGCATCGAGCACCGTATTGCTAGTCCTTACCATCCATAATCCAATGGCATGGCCGAGGTGTCAAACATGGAGGTCAAAGGAATTTTACAGAAGCTCGTCCGCCCTGACAGGAAGAACTGGTCCCAACTCCTGGACCAAGTTCTATGGGCTTATCGGACAGATTATAAGACCCCATTGGGCACCTCCCCGTTCCGCATGGTATATGGAAAGCCATGCCATTTGCCCACAAAACTCATGCATAAATAAGAATGGGCAATCAAAAAGATTAATTGGAACTGTCACCAAGGAAAGAAAAATTGAGAAATGGATTTGAACGAACTATCCGAAATTCAGAATCATGCTTATGAAAACAACACCATTTACAAGGACAAAGTAAAGAGATGGCATGACAAGAACATTCGAACAAAGTTCTTTGTCCCCGGGCAGAAAGTATGGTTATTTAATGCAAAATTGAAAATTTTCCAAGGTAAATTGAAATCAAAATGGACGGGACCCTTCATTGTAAGAGAGGTACACGATAATGGTAGTGTTGAGATCTCAGGGACCGTAGATAGCACGCAAACATCTATAGTCAATGGTCAGCTCCTTAAACACTTTGTTGAATCCAACGAGCATTTAATACAAGTTGGACAGATCTCCTTCACTCAGGGCATAGCTTTTGATGAAAGATTTGAACTGCCCAGATAGAACACCTCTCCAAATCCAATACTCTTTTGTATATCCGTCAACCCGCTCTCGGTCCCCCGATACTTAGTTTAAGGGGACCGATTTCATTGTCTATACAACACTTCTATTCTTTCCATTCACCCTCGACTGCCTCATTTCATCCTTTTTCTTCCATTCTTAGTCCCTGAAAATTCTAAGTATAGGTGGGCATGTTGACTTCTATTTTTCTTGTCTCAGCTATACTGAGTACGAGCTATGTCTACATTTCACTTGGTGCCATGAGGACATAGCACAAGCTAAGTATAGGGGGGTGTGCTTGTAAATATTCTATCTACTTTATCCATAACTCGTACTTTAATCATTTTTATTTAACATCGGGATGGGTACAAGCAGTGTTTATTATGTGTATAATACTTGTTTTAAAAAAAAAAACAAAAAAACTTTTTTTGCATAAAAAAACTTTCACTCATGGTCTTGCATTCCATCAAGCATTTCATGCATCCCTTGGTTGATATATTCCTGACACATTCACTATCACTCAAGGCTTGAGGATTTTTGAGGACACTTGATTTCTGAGATCTTGAGATTCCGAGTTAGCCAGCCTTAGTCATTAGGGATTTGAACTTAATTATCCACACTTCCCTAGTTTGAAAGATTGAGGGCTATATTGCACTCTTCATCTCTACCTTCAAAAAGAATATGATCAACACAATCACTTTCACAACTACATGATTGATGAGATGAGTTGAGTTTTCACTTGAGGAACTGGGACTAGAGATTTGAGTCTAGACCCGATTTAATTATATTCGAGGATGGGATAAAATTAATGAAGGCTTCAGAAAATCTGAGTGTCAGCAAAATCCTAGCCAGTATGTGAACAAGTTCATATGTTATCTTTTTGATATTGACCTAAGTGCCAGGGTGTGTTGAAACTTAATGAAAATTGTTGATCAGTGTGCACCAACTTTAGGTAAAAGCAGTGGAACTAGTCAACAAAAGAAAAGAAAAAGAAATGTCAAAGAAAATCTCTATCATCCAAAGTCAAATTCCAAATGAGATTCCACCAATGGCGAGCGCTCCCAAACATTTTCAAAGTGTCCACTTGGACCAAGCGCTAATTAGGATCAAGGAGTCAGGCTGACACCATAAAAGGGCTCTGCATCGTAAGCGATACAAGTCTGGGTGTCGAAGGTATCTTATATACTCAAAAGAGACAAACCCAGTGTACTCCTAGAAAAACAAGTGCAGACGACTCCAAATTCTCTTGATGGACACATTGATCAACAAAATAAAAATATACTTGTGTTGAGTAATAAGGCACTCGAGAGACACCTTGTTCCAATGTGAGGGAGAGAAAATTAGACACAATCCTATGCCCTCCATCATCTGGCCGTCCATCTACACTTTCAAGACTGATAAACTAATGAGACGGTTGACTGAAGCAAGAATAGACTTATTCCCTAGTGTTGAGGATTAGGTCTGGAGGAGAGTCTCTTGGATTGGAACTTTGGGTGATGTCTCGACTTGACTCTCATGAATGCAGTACATTAAAAATCATATCCTTATACTATATGTACAAACAGAGAGTCTGAAAATTAGAAAAGTTGGATTCCTTCTGATTAAAGCATGGTTGAGCCCAGAATTTTAGGATCACTCAAATTAAGGGTCTTCTATGAATTGAGCCTTAAAAATTCACATGCACAGTCAGGGATGAATTCAACTAAGTCATTCATTCATTGATGCTCGGGGACGAGCATGGTTTAAGTATATGGGTATGATGAATCTCGTATTCATCATGCTAAAATTGGTCAACTAGGCTATGTTCCCCAAAATTCACATGCATTTAATCATTAATAGAGCATTATTAGCATTCATACATGTGTGATTAATATTTACATTTCATCATGCATAATTGCATTAAAAATCCCAAGTGTAAATTAGTCCAAAAGCTGCTAACTTCTCTTATTTTTAATTAATTCATACTAACTCCAATTGACCCCAAATCACCTCCATTGTATAGATATTACTAACAAGATTAAATAAAAAATACAAAAAAATTACTAGCTCCAATAAGGGTCAAATAAGTGGATCTCCCTCATACAGTATCAGATTTTGGTCTACCCATTTTCAAAGTACTCCATTTTAAAATACCTTCAAAACATGACCAATTTCGTAAAATTCGGAGCTCATTTGTGAAAGTTGGGTTTTGGGCCTATTTTGCGTATTTTAACTTTTTGCTATATTTGACCTGTACCACTTCGTATAGGTGACCTCTTTTGCTCCAGGGTCCTTCATGAAAGTTGTAGATCTCGTCGAGATAAACAACTTTTGTGAAGAAAAAAATTCAATCCGAGGTATCCTCTTATTTCTTTTTCATTTTTCTTTCCTCTGTAATTTTGAATTTTTTTGGGGCGCCACATGGCAGCTCCTGGGCGTGCCACGTGCCCCCCACTTCATCTTCCTCAGACATTGCCAAACCTTTTTCCCTCCTCCTCTGCCCTTGTAACGGCCGTCGCCACCTCCCTTCTCCGGCCGTTACGAGGCTGGCCTCTCCCTCGAGTAACTACCGTCCACCTCGCTCCTATAAATATCCTTCCCTCTCCAGAAGCTCCCCTCATCCACCGATCACTAGAATAATAGCAACCCCGGTTGGTGACAGCTCCGACGTACCTTCTCCGCACGACGTGATCCAAGGCCTACGCCATGTTACAAAGCCTCTTCTTTGAAGCTCTGCTCTAGCTTCGGTCGAGTGACCGTCGAGCACCGCATCCTTTCCAGGTAAATCCTTTTCCTTCCCTCTCTCTCTCTATATCTCCCTACCTCCGTATCGCGAACCTCCGCCAGCCACGCTCGGCCACCGCCTTCTGGTTCCTGAGCACCCGCCTCGCCTCCGGCCGTCGAAGCTCTGCCTCGGGCATGTGTCGCATGAGGCTGAGCCCCTCTGCAAGATGCCAGCCATCGGCTCCGCCTTGTCGCCTGCCGCACCGGCCTCATACAGATACAGTCGGATCGGGCGATTTGCCTTTGATCCGACGGCCCCAGAGCCGCCACGTGGAAGCCCAGGCCGTCTTCTCTCGGACCACCGATCGCCGCTGCGTGGAGGCTCGGACCATCCGAGCCTCATCCTCGGTCCGAGCCTCGCGCCTCCCCCACAGAGCCTCGAGTTAGGACCATCTGAACCTCAGCCCCGAGCTGAACCACATGCTCGGGACCCCCGAGCCTTCACTTCGTCGACTGAGCAGCTCTGGGGCAAATTGCACTAAAGCCCCTTAAGTTTCTTGAAATTAGAAATATACCCCCTGCTAGGAGTAAATTACAGAAGGGGCCTACCAACTTTACTAAATTACAGATAAGCCCCTCTAGGGACCTGTTTGAAAGAAAAACTTTATTTTAGTTACATTTTAGTCCCTGAAATTTCATTTCATCATATCTTTTTCATCCGAACTCTGATTTAAGCATATAATATGTCATTTTGAAGCTCTTTTCATGCTCTATCACTTGGTATATCTTGTAAACAGATCTGAAGTTGTCTATTAATAATTATTATATGAGGATCTGTGTTGATAAATGCAAGCTAATTTTGATATATCTGCGCTACATTTTCATTGAAAAATTAATGATCTCTTTTGCAGGAGCACGACTGAGGACTTTACATTGAATAATTCCCTTTAGATTTTTTATTATAATATTTGAGGAATTAAATCACATGATTTCGAGGATAGATTCTCTGCTTAGATATTCTAATTGATTGATTTAGTAGAAGTAGGAAAATCTATTACCTCTTATGCTTGCAGCTTGGAATTAATTTGAATATTTCTCTTAAACTATATCTTTTGATATATGATAAATTTTGAGGACATTGATTAACATTATTTAGAGCAAGAATCTTAAATCACAGATCATGTGCTGATCTCAACGAACACAGGGAACGATGATTCTTAGTTGTGTGGTTTTAAATTAAATTAAATGACTAATTATTGATTGATTAATTTCCTGTGTTGGAATAATATAATACAATGCAATGCAAAGAAGTAAGCAGATTGGATGAGATCAGCACATGATCTGTGATTTAAGATTCTTTCTCCAAATAACGGTAATCATTGTCCTCGAAATTTATCACAGATCAAAAGATATAGTTCAAGAGAAATATTCAAATTAATTCCAGACTGCAAGAATAAGAGGTAATAGTTTGTCCTACTTCTACGAAATCAATCAATTAGAATATCTAAGCAGAGAATCTATCCTCAAAATTCATGTGATTTAGTTCCTTAAATATTATAATAAAAAATCCAAAGGGAACTATTCAATGTAAAGTCCTCAGCCGTGCTCCTGCAAAAGAGATCATTAATTTTTCAATGAAAATGTAGCGCATATATGTCAAATTAGCCTGCATTTGTCAACAGAGATCCTCAAATAATAATAATCAATAGACAACTTCAGATCTGTTCACAAAATATGCCAAGTGATAGAGCATTAAAAGAGCTTCAAAATGACATATTATATGCTTAAATCAGAGTTCAGATGAAAAAGATATGATGAAATGAAGTTTCAGGGACTAAAATGTAATTGAAATAAAGTTTTTCTTCCAAACAGGTCCCTGGAGGGGCTTATCTATAATTTAGCAAAGTCAGGAGGCCCCTTCTATAATTTACCCCCAGCGGGGGTATATTTGTAATTTCAGGAAACTTAAGGGGCTTCAGTGCAATTTGCCCCAGAGCACGTGCATCGCACATGCGCCTGGAGGCTCGGTCGGCGAAGCGAAGGCTCGGGGGTCCCGAGCCTGTGGTTCAGCTCGGGGCTGATGTTCGGATCGTCCGAACCCGAGGCTCGGTGGGGAAGGTGATGAATCCTCATTCATCACTCTTTATTCTTTTATTTTAGCTAAAAATCTTTGCAAAACACCATGTATATGTTTGCTAATATAATAAATTACCAAAATGCATGCATTGTGTAAATAGCAATAATTAGCATGTTTTTGTACAAAAATAAAAGAATAAAGAAATAAAGAAAAGGAGGGAAATATTTAGAATAAATATTGAGTGACCTAAACCCAAGGGAGGGCCAATCATTGGCCTGACAGCAAAATAAAATAAGTAGAGAGAGATAGGGCAACTCAACTTTATACAACCCCCCGTTAGTGTATATATTTTATTTTCATAAAATAAAAATATTTATATGTTTCTCACATTTTGTATATATTTATAAAAATAAAATAAATATTAGAAAAATAAAATAAAAATATAAATAAATAAATTCTCTCTCTTCATTGTATATATATACCATGTATATAAGAATAAAAGACCTATTTATTTTACCCTTGTAAATAATTAATAAAAATCAAATAAAAAGTTTTTTATATTCCAAAATTTATGATGTAAATAAATAAAATATAAAATTAGGATAATTGTACAAAAATAAAATAATAAAAATAAAAATAAAAAATACATAGGTATTTATACCTGTATATAATAATATATAATGTATATAACATAATTTATTTTTCAAAAAAATAAATAAAAATCACTAAGAAATACTTTGAAAAATAATAAACATTTTTTATTTTTAAAATATTTTGAAATAAAGTCTTTTTCTATTTTATTTTGATTTTTCAAATAATTTTGAAATGGCGCCTCCTGATTGGTCCACGGGGGATGTTGACCTCCGGTCAACTCTCCCCCTAGGACCACCTCCCTCGCGGATCTTCACGCCGACCCGATTTCTCTGATTTATCTTGACGTGATCCACCTCCCATTTCCTTAAAACCCGGGCTCCGATTGTAGCTCCATGATCCATTATCCACGCCCGATCGTTTCCTTAGGGTCCGTGCATCGAATTGCGTGCTACACTCCCATCTTATCTGACCTGCACCAGTATATAGCCTCGCCTCCAGCCGAATTCTCTCGCATCTTTGGCCTTCCCCCTCGCCTCCGATGAACTCCTCTCCTTCACCTGAGTGACAACCGTGAGAGAGAGAGAGTCGCAGTGAGGGACGAGCAGCCGGGAACCTCTGATCCAACGATTTCCACCGCCGTGCTCCGCCACGAGGCGAGCTCAGCCTCTGGACGCGTCGCACCATCGAGGCCATGACCCTCGGAGGTCCATCACCTCCAGCATAGACAGATTCCTCCACCAGGCAGCGTAGCTAGCCTTTAGCTTAGTGTAATTTCCAGATTTTAGGTTTTGCGCCGCCGGCCTTCGCCGGCTAATCCACATCGCTCCGTTCACCCATTTCACCTCCCGACCATTCCTTCACCTTCGCCGGACCCCTCTCCATCTTCTCCACCCCTTCGCTCACCCCGGTTCACCCCGGATCCGGGCTTTCGCTTTCCTCCGCCGTCGCCTCACCGGAGAGCGCCGCCACGCCTTACCCAGCCACCTATTCCGCCCATAACTGGGTCGAGGCAGTTTGCCCTCGATCCCTCTTGCTTCTTGTGCAGGTCCAAAGGCTTAAGAGCCTCATCTGGAGGCTCGACTACTCAGGAACAGGTTCTCCAGGTCGTCCCCGTCTCCGGAACCCCCCAGGTCCTCCCGGCCTCATCAGAGCTATCCACCAGCTGTGGACGATCGAGACCCTTCTTTTCCCCATCTCAGCACCAGAGGAGGTCCCTAGCGCGTACATTGGCCCGGCGAAAGTCGCCGGCGACCTGTTCTTCCAGGAGCCTCCAGAGCCGTCAATCGAGCCCCCTCGTGCCAGATCAGATCGTAGCCATCCATCTGAGGGTGGCTCCCGACCGTCGATCCATCTGAGGATCAGATCCGCGCTGCTCATCGCCGAAGGGGTGTTAGCATATCTTAGCCGTCCGATCGTTAGAAGACCCCTTGCTAGCCGTTGCATCATAATAAAGGGGTAAATATCACTTAAGCCCCTCTTCCTTTCGCATTTATAGTTTAGTCCTATAAATATTAGTTGTAGTGTTTTTATTTTGGGTAAATTGCACTTTGGACCCTAGTGTTTTGAGATATTGCATTTTAGTCCCTCCAGTAGTGAAGCACGTGCTTCGGCACGTGAGTATCTAGGTGATTTGCATGTTATCCCTCAGGGCTTTTGGATGTTATGAATTGAATCTTTATTAATAAGAATGACATTTTAGTCCCTCTGAGTGTGAACCACGTGCCAGACGCGTGCGATCTGGGCTTTTTGCAACTTTGGCCCTCTTGTTTTCACACGTGTTATCAGTTTGGCCCTAAAACTTATTTTCTTTACATCCAGGTCCCTGTGCGATGTGCCTTGTTTATTAGTTGAATAAAATATCAAATTAACTCTAAATCTTTTAAAATTTGGATAAGTGTTTCCTGCAACTGTGTAAAAAATTCAATAATTTTTTGGAACATTTTTGAGTTGTTTTTATATTTTTAAAAATTCAAAAACACCTTTTTTACTACTGTTTGGATTATAAAATCAATTAAAAAATAAAAAATCATCCAAAAATTCTAAAAAAAAGTGTGTCTACTTGTTTTTGTATCTTCTTGCTTCTATCCAAATTTTGCTTGATTTGGATTTATAAAAACCTTAAAAGTAAAAAACTCTAGAAACCTTATAGAAATTATTAAAAATTCTAAAAAATTCAAAAAAATGCAATTTCTTTTCCTATGTTTAGTTTTTATTTGTAGTTTTTCCTTAAAATTGCCTCCATATTTTTAGAGACTTTTTCATATTTTTGAATAGTCTTTCAAATCTGGCTGCACATTGATTTCAGTTTTTTGCCTTCTTTCATTTTTATAAAATCAACAAAAATATAAAAATCTGAGAAAATTAACAAAAACACTTAAAAATTATAAAACCCAAAAATATTTTTATTGGAATTTTCAGACCTTTTTTGTGGCAATAAATAATTTGTTGATTGTGTCATTTTTTCCCTTTTCTCTTTTTCTTCATAATTAAAAATAACAAAAAAAATTAAAAATTCATAAAATCCACCAAAAATATTTTCTTTATTTTATTTGATTTTCTGACTACTTCGTAGGCCACTTGGCCAACCCGTGCTCCTTGTGTTTGACCCTGGTCGCTATACCAGGTTAAATAAATAACGAAAACCGCTATTCGATTTCATTGGCTGTTTGATTTATTTAGTGGTCTATATTTTTCTTGATTGATCGGGCCTCTCTATTAGGGTCGCAACGACCCTGATTATTTATACCTTCACCCATATCTTGTTAGGATTTTTCGGTCAATCAGAATGGCGCCGTTGCCGGGGAGCACTGCTTAGTAGTCGTTTTTATTTTCGATTTTCGTTCGTGGCTTTTTCCGCGTCTTTTCATTTCTTTTGCGGTTTTCACGGCTTTTTGATTTCTTTTTATTTTCTTTTTCTTTTATTCTATTTTGTTTGTTTTTATTTTTGTTTTTATTTTTGTTTTTATTTTTGCATATATTTGTTATTTTATTTTATTTTATTTTTTTCTTTGCATTATTATAATAACTGTGTCTGATACTCTTCTGTTTCACTTTCTTGCGAGGGCCTGAGGATCAAGGCGGCTTTCTTCGGAAATAGACGCAACCGTGGGAATCAGAGGTGGCTCCTTTCTTCGTAGAGCCGCAGGAGAGCGCGAGGGAGTCGAGCAGGAGAGAAGGGAGGATAGATTAGTTTAGTCTAGTTTACTTTTCAGTCAGACTTGATTATTGTAATAATACAGGTACGAGGACTCTCAAAGACTATTCGGGGTCTGTTTCGCCGAGCATTGGTGTGCTCGGGGGACCCCATCTCAGTTTTGGTTTTCTCGCTTTATTTTCTTTTGTTTTTCGTGGATTTCTGTGCTTGAGCCCTTAGATTTAGGTTTTTATTTCGTTGAGCCAGGTGGCATTAAGTCCAAAGCCCAAATAGAATATCTGTTCCTATAGATTACACTTGGACTTAGGCAAATAAATCGGTGCTTTATGATAATAGGAGCTTATGTTTAGGACGGTTCTCGCCTTTGCATCCATATAGTTTAGTTTAAATTTATGCGCGGATCATAATTGCATGTAGACTGCTGGAGCAAGGTACGCCTTTATAGATTTCCTCGTGCATCGGCTTTTCTGTCTTCCTCCTTCAGTTTTCTGGACTTAGGAATAAAAAGGAAATCGGAAAACTCGTTAGACGATTGTTTTTTTTGAAAAATACTAAAAAAACAATAAATTCGGGAATGTTAAACACATTTGACCCTAAAAGACATCTCATTTAAAAATCTATCTTAGGGAGAGTAACACCCTCCTTGTTTGGTTTGGATGAGCGAGAGAGTGACCCGCACACTAGGCTAGAGCCATATCCGATTTCCTATCAGACTATCGGCCTTTTATACGGGACAGTCTGCTGGGAGTATTGGATTCCCATCAGCTCGCTTAATCGTTCTGAAAGACTGACTTGGTCACCTAAATGAAATTGACAAGATAATTGACCGAACCTTTACGGTCTTCAACCCAGTGTTGAGTAGGTGAATCTGGGGTTTGTTTTCTCATCTTGTGTGTTTCCAGATCCCTTCCACCTTCTCCCCATCTATCTTCTCCTCCAGTCATTTATCTTTCTCCCTCCCACCCTCCCTTTAGTCTTCCACTTCTTCCTCTTCTTTACCCCTGGATGATGGACCCCCCTCACTTCTCGCCGACGCTTACGGCTTCTCCATCTTCTAACCATCAGTCCAGTCCACCTTCGAGGGAGGTCGGATCTCAGACCAACCTCCCGTTCCCTCCCTCCCATCCCTTTCATTATTCTGGGCATGCTGCGCTAGACCTCCGCGGAAATCAGATTGAGCAGATGCGAGGCCCGAACGATGCCATTGCTGAGTTTAGAGTGCACTCCGTTCGCGATGATAGAGAGCAGATGTGAGTATCAGATACCTCCTACGCCAGGGTAATGGATGATCAGACTTGACAGGGAGCTCTGTCAGCTTATACATCCAAACCATTCATTATGATATGGAGTTTATTCAAAGATTGCCGACATTTTCAGGAGAGGTGCATGAGGAGCCGTATATTCATCTGGACGAGTACGAGGAGTTCTGCGAGAGCCATACATATTCAGATATCACTGCAGAGGAGCTGATGCTGAAGACCTTCCCATTTTCCCTTCATGACAGAGCCATGAGATGGCACAAATGATTGGGAAGGAGATTCTCTACGTGGAGAGCTACACCGAGAGTTTCTACACAGATATTATCCCCAGCGTAGAGCAGATAGGATGTGGTCTTTGATCACAGAGTTTTCAGTAGACCCCCAGGAGCCAGTGCATGATGCATGGCTGAGGTTTATTAACCTCTTGAGGAGATTTCTCGATCACGGACTTTCACCGATAGACCTCATCGAGATCTCCATGAGGGGGATGACCGTTGATCAGATAACACTAGTCATGACCTCATGTGACGGTTCACACCGCATTTCCGACATTGAGCTACTTGATGCCATCTCGAGATTACTTTCACAGAGACCATCTTCACGAGATGCATTAGTCGGGACAACACATGAGGATGTTGCAATACCAGTAGGGTATGCCACACATGATGAGGATATATCTTCTACACACCTGATCGAGGACATGGATTCTACAGCAGCACAGATGACAGAGGAGATGACTACCACAGTGGAGGTTCTGACCCAAAGACTATTCGAGTTCCCGTTGGTCTTCCAACTAGAGTTCGAGTCATCCCCAGAATTTTCAGTTGACGAGTCTTTATATCAGATCTTCTGATACTCCAGGAGATGGAGGAACCCCCGCTACTACAACCATCGATCCAACCATTTCAGTGTTTAGCCCTGGATGATTCAGCTTCTATTCTGCAGAGATACTTCTCGGATTCAGACAGACACCAAGACTCAGCCCAGCAGCCACAACTTGATACAAGACACTACTTTTGGATGACTGATATAGACAGTCCTGTATTTGAGCATGTAGTCTTCCATTTTTATGAGATAGATACATATTATGAGGACCAGATGAAAACTAGCATTGTCGCAGAGAGAGGATCAATTTCAGCCACATTACCAGCCTTCGCGGTGTTGACCAGTACCTTCTCTTGCTTCCATATTGACCAGACACAGACTGTAGATGATGATGCATCATGGTGCATAGAGTGGGTGCTTGACAGCAGCGCAGATGCCCTTATAGATCCTGATCCTCTATTTCTTACCGATGATCTTTCATTCCTCCCCGAGGGTTATCTGCGGGAGAATACCATACACGATGTGTACTCGGTTTCACCTTCCGAGAGTGTATCCGATCTGGCGGTTCACGAAACCGAGTCTTCCGATCTTTCTGCTTCTGAGTCATCTCACCTCGACGACCCTCGCGAGGATGAGCCGATCCTTGAGATATTCGATGATCTTTCTGATTTGTCTTATTATATGCATCGGATATCTATTTTCTTAGAGAGTCTCCTGATCTCGATTGTCCACACCTTTTCGAGACGATGATTTACGTGGAGGATTCCATAACTGATCCATCCTTCTCCACGTTTGATTTCTTCGGCTCTCCACTTCCACTCAAGTCTGATCCTGAGCCGATGATTTCTTTTGTGCTACCAGATCCCGATCACATCTTCCCATATCCTTGGCCAGTAGTAGACACCCGCCTAATTGCATACCTGGGTGTCATTCTTTACATTGTTGATTTCGTCGTTGTTCTCATACCGAGACTGCGATGACAATACAACATTCGCCTTACAGATGCTGTCCTGAACCTTGATACAATTTTATCCTAGCCTTTACGCCCAGCTAGGGGAGTAAAATCTAGCGCTTGTTGAGAGGCACCTCAACATTGTACCCTTTTGTATATACGTGTTTCGTCTTGGTTTGATCGTTCTTTCTTCCATTTTTGTTTTCACCCCAGGTCTCGTATAGGATTATCCTTTCTATACTTAGGATAAACCTCATCCTAAGTATAGGGGGGTGGAAACACCGAGTTGTTCCTTTCGTCCTGTTTCATTACTCCTGTCGTTGCCTATACTTAAGGATTCTTCACCTTAAGTATAGGGGGAGTGCTGCCCTTCCATCTTGTATATATTTGTTTTCTTCGTTTAATTTCTACCTCTGTTTTGCTGCCTATACTTAGGGATATTTTACCCTAAGTATAGGGGAGGTAGACCCTGTACATTCTCACTCGGATTTCCCTTTGTGTACAACCTGCTATACTTAGGATTACTTGATCCTAGGTATAGGGGGAAACCCCGAGATCCTCTCTTTCATTTCTATTCCTTTATTCGTCTTTGTATATAGCCTTTCTTTTCACTTCCCTATACTAAGCACGAGTTATGTCTTCTTCATCGCTCTTGATTCACTCTGAGGACATCGTTCAAGCTAAGTATAGGGGGGTGTCGTATATAATTCATATGTACTTTAGCCATAACTCGTACTTTGTGTGAGTGTGTTGATAAATAAAAATGACTAAAGCCCTTAAAAATACATAAAAAAATAAAAAATTTTCCTATTAAATAAAATTCTTTTATTGCACATACATAGCTATGTAAAAAAATATTTTTGTAAAAATGTTTGTAAAAATCTGTTGTGTAAATAGTTTGTAAATATTTTGATATCAAAATTATGTATATAGTATAAAATTTTTGTAAAATGTTTTGAAAAACAAAAGTTTGCAAAAACCTTGTGTAAACTTGTGTAAATATTTTGCAAAACTTGCATTCATGCATACATCCATGTTTCCAAAATATTTTTCAAAAATTTTGCACATTTGTAAAATTTTAAAAATTGCATCTTTGTAAATATTTGTATAGTTTTTCCTGAATCATAGTTGACATTTAAACTAGCTAGGAATTAAATTGAAAAATGGAGGTTGGTTAAGGTCTTAATCCACCTAATTATAAGAGGAACCTTAGAGGGCTTAGGGTTGAGACTTTTCAGGTCCATGGTGACTTAATTCTTTGAGTCCACTAGGCTATGATCATATGTCATCTCAATGAGCCTAAGTAGAGCACTTAACAACACACACATGACTCTTACAGACAATGGCTTTACTTGGACCAGCACTTTACACCGAGCTCTCTACGGATGAGGTGGTGAGGAGGCAGTCTTCTTTGACTTGGGGTAGCATATGAGGGTAGTACTTCTAGGCGGAACCTCTCTTCTTCTTATAGTGAAGGAAGTGCGTCCCAACTTGGTCTGGTAGCCGTGAGGTCTAACGACAGGAGTTGTGGGTTGCAATAATGCTTCAAAAGAGGGATAGTCTACTGGCTCAAGAGGAAAAACTCCTTATGTATATATGCTGCACTTTGTAGATATGTTGTAAATATGCACATCAAAAAAATGCAAAAAGAAAAGAACAACTCCAAAAAAGTGGCGGGTCTAAGAGAAAATGATAATCCCACCGGAGTGTATATAGTGCAATAAGAAAAGCTTATGGTATCCATGTTCCATCTTATGAAGTTTGCAACAGGGAGACTTAGCTACACTGGTTGAGCTCCCAAGGATACATGGCTACACTGCCCATGGTCCATTCTCTTCTTCCCCCTCTTCTTGAGTCGGCTGAACTTGAACTTAAAAGGGAATATCCCGCTCTTTGAGGAAAGAGTTGCCAGACTAGGGCATTAGAGTTACCTTGTTGGGGAGGGTTGTCACTTTGCTACTTCTGAGGTGGAGAGCTATACCTCACTTACACAGTACAAGAGAAGATTCATGGTCTTCAGGGTTTGTGTATGTAGACTTGTTCTGATCTGGATTGTTGAGGAGTCTTGACTATAGATTACTGGAACTTAGAGGTTGTTAAGTTTTAAACCTAAGTCCAAATAAGGTTCCGACACATTAATAATCCAAAGATCTGACTGAGCTCCATACTTCAATTTAATTAAGGCAAGTTTAATAATCATCATTGATTCATTTCTCCCCTCTTTTTCTTTTCTTTTCCCTTTTTCACTTCTTTCTCAAATAAGTGTTTACTAAGGGACTAGCAAAAGTAAAGTATGGTGGGGGGTGATGAATCCTTATTCATCACTCTTTATTCTTTTATTTTAGCTAAAAATCTTTGCAAAACACTATGTCTTTGTTTGTAAGTATATGAAATTACAAAATGCACGCATTGTGTAAATAGCAATAATTAGTATGTTTTTGTGCAAAAATAAAAGAATAAAGAAATAAAGAAAAAGAGAGAAATATTTAGAATAAATATTAAGTGACCTAAACCCAAGGGAGGGCCAATCATTGGCCTGACTACAAAATAAAATAAGTAGAGAGAGATAGGGCAACTCGACTTTATACAAAACCCCCTCTTAGCGTATATATTTTATTTTCATAAAATAAAAATATTTATATGTTCCTCACATTTTGTATATATTTATAAAAATAAAATAAAAATGAGAAAAATAAAATAAAAACAAAAAATAAATAAATTCTCTCTCTTCATTGTATATATATACCATGTATATAAGAATAAAAGACCTATTTATTTTACCCTTGTAAATAACTAATAAAAATCAAATAAAAATTATTTTATATCCCAAATTTTATGATGTAAATAAATAAAATATAAAATTGGGATAATTGCACAAAAATAAAATAATAAAAATAAAAAAAATACATAGGTATTTATACATGTATATAATAATATATAATGTATATACATAATTTATTTTTTTTTAAAATACAAATCACTAAAAAATACTTTAAAAATAAATAAACATTTTTATTTTGAAAATATTTTAAAATAAAGTCTTTTCTATTTTATTTTGAATTTTCAAATAATTTTGAAATGGCACCTCCTGATTGGTCCACGGGGGATGTTGACCCTCGGTCAACTCTCCCTCCAGGACCACCTCCCTCGCGGATCTTCACGCTGACCCGATTTCTCTGATTTATTCTGACGTGATCCGCCTCCCATTTACTTAAACCCAGGCTCCGATTGTATCTCCATGATCCATTATCCACGACCGATCATTTCCTTATTGGTCTGTGCATCAGATTGCGCGCTGCACTCCCATTTTATCGGACATGCACCAGTATATAGCCTCGCCTCCAGCCGAATTCTCTCGCATCTTTGGCCTTCCCCCTCACCTTCGATGAACTCCTCTCCTTCACCTGAGTGACAACCGTGTGAGAGAGAGTCGCAGTGAGGGACGAGCAGCCGGGAACCTCTGATCCGGTGATTTCCACCGCCGTGCTCCGCAGCGAGGCGAGCTCAGCCTCTGGACGCGTCGCCCCATCGAGGCCATGACCCCCGGAGGTCCAACACCTCCAACATAGACTGATTCCTCCACCAGGTAGCGTAGTTAGCATTTAGCTTAGTGTAATTTCTAGATTTTAGGTTTTGCGCCGCCAGCCTTCGCCGGCCAATCCACACCGCTGCGTTCACCCATTTCGCCTCCCAACCATTCCTTCACCTTCGCCGGACCCCTCTCCACCTTCTCCACCCCTTCGCTCACCCCGGTTCGCCCCGGATCCGGGCTTTAGCTTTCCTCCGCCGTCGCCTCTCCGAAGAGCACCGCCACACCTCACCCAGCCACCTATTCCGCCCATAACTGGGTCGAGGCAGTTTGCCCTCGATCCCTCTTGCTTCCCATGTAGGTCGAAAGGCTTAAGAGCCTCATTTGGAGGCTCGACTGCTCAGGAACAGGTGCTCCAGGTCGTCCGCGTTGCCGGAACCCTCCAGGTCCTCCCGACCTCATCAGAGCTATCCACCAGCTGCGGACGACCAAGACCCTTCTTTTCCCCATCTCAGCAGCACCGGAGGAGGTCCCTAGCGCGTACATTGGCCCGACAAAAGTCGCCGGTGACTTGTTCTTCCAGAAGCCTCCGGAGCCATCGATCGAGCCCCCTCGCGCCAGATCAGATCGTAGCCATCCATCTGAGGGAGGCTCCCGACCGTCGACCCATCTGAGGATCAGATCCGCGCCGCTCATCTGCGAAGGGGTGTCAGCGTATCTCAGCCGTCCGATCGTTAGAAGACCCCTTGCCAGCCGTCGGATCATAATAAAGGGGTAAATATCACTTAGCCCCCTCTTCCTTTCACATTTATAGTTTAGTCCTGTAAATATTAGTTGTAGTGTTTTTTTGGTAAATTGTATTTTGGACCCTAGTATTTTGAGATATTGCATTTTAGTCCCTCCAGTAGTGAAGCACGTGCTTCGACAAGTGAGTATCTGGGTGATTTGCATGTATGCCCTCAGGGCTTTTGGATGTTATGGTTTGAATCTTTATTAATAAGAATGGCATTTTAGTCCCTCTGAGTGTGAACCATCTGCCAAACGCGTGCGATTTGGGATTTTTGCAACTTTGGCCCTCTTGTTTTTACGCATGTTATTAGTTTGGCCGTGAAACTTATTTTCTTTACATCTAGGTCCCTCTGTGCTGTGCCTTGTTTATTGGTTGAATAAAATATCAAATTAACTCGAAATCTTCTGAAATTTGGACATGTGTCTCTTGCCACTGTATAAAAATTTCATAATTTTTCGGAACATTTTTGAATTGTTTTTATATTTTTAAAAATTCAAAAACACCTATTTTTGCTATGGTTTGGATTATAAAATCAATTAAAAATATAAAAAAATCATCCAAAAATTCTAAAAAAATAATGTCTACTTGATTTTGTATCTTCTTGCTTCTATCCAATTTTTGCTTGATTTGGATTTACAAAACCCTTAAAAAGTAAAAAACCCTAAAAACCTTATAAAAATTATTGAAAATTCTAAAAAATTCAAAAAAGATGCAATTTCTTTTCCTGTAGTTTAGTTTTTATTTGTAGTTTTTCATAAAAAATTGCCTCCAGATTTTTAGAGACTATTCCATATTTTTGAATAGTCTTTCAAATCTGGCTGCACATTGATTTCAGTTTTTTGCCTTCTTTCATTTTTATAAAATCAACAAAAAATATAAAAATCTGAGAAAATTACCAAAAACACTTAAAAAATTATAAAACCCAAAAATATTTTTATTGGAATTTTCCGACCTTTTTTGTGGCATTAAATAATTTGTTGATTATGTCATTTTGCCTTTTTCTCTATTTTCTTCATAATTGAAAATAACAAAAAAAATTTAAAAATTCATAAAATCCACCAAAAATATTTTCTTTATTTTATTTGATTTTCTGACTACTTCGTAGGCCACTTGGCCAACACGTTCTCCTTGTGTTCGACCCTGGTCGCTATACCAGGTTAAATAAATAGCGAAGACCGCTATTTGATTTCATTGACTGTTTGATTTATTTGGTGGTCTATATTTTTCATGATTGATCGAGCCTCTCTATTCGGGTCGTAATGACCCTGATTATTTATACCTTCACTCGGATCTTGTGAGGATTTTTCGATCATCAAGAGGCGCGAGGCTCGGACCGAGGCCGAGGCTCGTATGGTCAGAGCCTCCACGTGACGGCGATCGGTGGTCCGGGATAAGATGGCTTGGGCTTCCACATGGAGGCTTTGGGGCCATCGGATCAAAGGCGAATCGCCCGATCCGATGGTATCTGTACGTGGCTGGTGAGGTGGGCGACAAGGAGGAGCCGATGGCGGGCGTCTTGCGGAGGGGCTCAGCCTCAGGCGACACACGCCCGAGGTGGAGCTTCAGCAGCCGGAGGCAAGGCGGGTGCTCGGGAACCCGAAGGCGGTGTCCGAGCATGGCTAGATAAAGGAGTGGATGAAAAGGCCCTCCACGACGGCGGAGTGTAGACTTGTAGGGGTTAGCAAAAAAAGGGGGCGGAGGGCCTGGGGTCCTGACGGTGAAGGAGGTTGGAAATGGGATTTCGTATGGAGGGAGGAAGGAGCAGGGCGCCGTCCTGTGCGAGGCCGGCGGCAGAGGTTCGCGATGCAGAGGTAGAGAGATAGATAGAGAGAGAGAAGGAGAGGATTTACCTGGAAAGGATGCTGTCACCAACTGGGGTTGCTTCTATTCTAGTGATCGGCGGATGAGGGGAGCTGCTGGTGAGGGAAGGATATTTATAGGAGTGAGGTGGACAACAGTTACTCGAGGGAGAGGCTGGCCTCGTAACGGCTGGAGAAGGGAGGTGGCGACGGCGTTATGAGGGCTGAGGAGGAGGGAAAAAGGTTTGGCAATGGCTGAGGAAGATGAAGGGGTCACGTGCCTCATACGTGACCCAAGGATGCTGGGGTGAGAGAAAGTGGGGGGGGGGGGGAGGGCACGTGGCACGCCCAGGAGCTGCCACGTGGCACCCCCAACAAAATTTCAAAATTAAAGAGGAAAGAAAAATAAAAAAGAAATAAGAGGAGACCTCAGATAGAAATTTTTTCTTCACAAAAGTTATTTGTCTCGACGAGATCTACAATTTCATGAAAGACTCAGGATTAAAAGAAGTCACCTGTGCGACGTGGTATTTTTGGTAGTTCTCCATGTGTATATAAAACCAGCTTTTTGGAGTTTTGTAATTTTTTTGATGGTTTTATGGAGGATAAAAATCTAGAAAAATTACGACAAAATATAAGAAATTTATTTACATGATAATCTAATTTTTTTGGATTTTTAATAAATAATAAAGTAGAAAATAAAATAGAAGTATGAAACCCACAATTTTTGTATAGACTCACAACAGACACTTGGACTCAGTCAGTTTCTTTGATTTCAATTTTAATCTGGATTTGTATTTTTGTGTCGCTTAATAAAACTTTCATCAAAGAACACAAAAGAAGAAGAAATAAAATTAAAAGGGTTAGTTATGTACATAAAAACTCAGGTCAAATATAGCAAAAAGTTAAAATGCGCAAAAGAGGCCCAAAACCCAACTTTCACAAATGAGCTCCGAATTTTACGAAATTGGTCTTATTTTGAAGGTATTTGAAAATGGAGTACTTTAAAAGTAGACCAAAATCAGACACTGTATGAGGGTGATATGCTCGTTTTAGTCCGTCAGATGTCAAATTTGACTTTGGGATTATTTTACACTTATTGGAGTTAGTAATTTTTTTGTATTTTTATTTAATCTTGTTAGTAATAGCTACACAATAGAGTGATTTGGGGTCAATTTGAGTTAGGATGAATTAATTAAAGATAAGAGAAGTTAGTGGCTTTTTGGGCTAATTTACACTTGGGATTTTTAATGCAATTATGCATGATGAAATGCAAATATTAATCGCACATGTATGAATGCTAATAATGCTCTATTAATGATTAAATGCATGTGAATTTTGGGGAACAGAGCCTAGTTGACCAATTTTAGCATGATGAATACGAGATTCATCATACCCCTATACTTAAACCATGCTCGTCCTCGAGCATCAATGAATGAATGGCTTAGTTGAATTCATCCCTGACTGTGCATGTGAATTTTCAAGGCTCAATTCATAGAAGACCCTTAATTTGAGTGATCCTAAAATTCTGGGCTCAACCATGCTTTAATCAGAAGGAATCCAACTTTTCTAATTTTCAAACTCTCTGTTTGTATATATAGTATAAGGATATGATTTTTAGTGTACTACATTCATGAGAGTCAAGTCGAGACATCACCCAAAGTTCCAATCCAAGAGACTCTCCTCCAAACCTATTCCTCAACACTAAGGAATATGTCTATTCTTGCTTCAGTTAACCGTCTCATTAGTTTATCAGTCTTGAAAGTGTAGATGGACGACCAGATGATGGAGGGCATAGGATTGTGTCTAATTTTCTCTCCCTCACATTGGAACTAGGTGCCTCTCGAGTGCCTTATTACTCAACACAAGTATATTTTTATTTTGTTGATCAATGTGTCCATCAAGAGAATTTGGAGTCGTCTGCACTTGTTTTTCTAGGAGTACACCGAGGTGTGTCTCATTTGAGTATCTAAGATACCTTCGACACCCAGACTTGTATCGCTTACAATGCAGAGTCCTTTTATGGTGTCAGCCCGACTCCTTGGTCCTAATTAGCGCTTGGTCCAAGTGGACACTTTGAAAATGTTTGGGAGTGCTCGCCATTGGTGGAAGCTCATTTGGAATTTGACTTTGGATGATAGAGATTTTCTTTGACATTTCTTTTTCTTTTCTTTTGTTGGCTAGCTCCACTGCTTTTACCAAAAGTTGGCGCATACTGATAAACAATTTTCATTAAATTTCAACACATCCTGGCACTTAGGTCAATATCAAAAAGATAGTATATGAACTTGTTCACATACTGGCTAGGATTTTGCTGACACTCAGGTTTTCTGAAGCCTTCATTAACTTTATCCCATTCTCGAATATCATGAAATCAGGTCTAAACTCAAATCTCTAGTCCCAGTTCCTCAAGTGAAAACTCAACTCATCTCATCAATCATGCAGTTGTGAAAGTGATTGTGCTGATCATATTCTTTTTGAAGGTAGAGATGAAGAGTGCAATATAGCGCTCAATCTTTCAAACTAGGGAAGTGTGGATAATTAAGTTCAAAACCCTAATGACTAAGGCTGGCTAACTCAGAATCTCAAGATCTCAGAAATCAAGTGTCCTTAAAAATCCTCAAGCCTTGAGTGATAGTGAATGTGTCAGGAATATATCAACCAAGGGATGCATGATATGCTTGATGGAATGCAAGACCATGAGTGAAGGTTTTTTATGCAAAAAAAGTTTTTTTTGGTTTTTCTTGTTTTTTTGTTTTTTGAAAACATGTATTATACACATAATAAACACTACTTGTACCCATCCCGATGTTAGATAAAAATGATTAAAGTACGAGTTATGGATAAAGTAGATAGAATATATACAAACACACCCCCTATACTTAGCTCGTGCTATGTCCTCATGGCACCAAGTGAAATGTAGACATAGCTTGTACTCAGTATAGCCGAGACAAGAAAAATAGAAGTCAACATGCCCCCCCTATACTTAGTCTTTTGACGGACTAAGCATGGAAGAAAAAGGATGAAATGAGGCAGTCGAGGGTGAATGGAAAGAATAGAAGTGTTGTATAGACAATGAAATCGGTCCCCCTAAACTAAGTATCGGGGGACCGAGAGCGGGTTGATGGATATACAGAAGAGTATTGGATTTGGAGAGGTGTTCTATCTGGGCAGTTCAAATCTTTCGTCAAAAGCTATGCCCTGAGTGAAGGAGATCTGTTCAACTTGTACTAAATGCTCGTTGGATTCGACAAAGTGTTTAAGTAGCTGACCGTTGACTATAGATGTTTGCGTGCTCTCTGCGGTCTCTGAGATCTCAACACTACCATAATTGTGTACCTCTCTTACAATGAATGGTCCCCTCCATTTTGATTTCAATTTAACTTGGAAAATTTTCAATTTTGCATTAAATAACCATACTTTCTGCCATGGGACAAATATCTTCGTTCGAATGTTCTTGCCATGCCATCTCTTTACTTTGTCCTTGTAAATGGTGTTGTTTTCATAAGCATGATTCTGAATTTCGGATAGTTCGTTCAAATCCTTTTCTCGGTTTTTCTTCCCTTGGTGATAGTTCCAATTAATCTTTTTGATTGCCCATTCTGATTTATGCATGAGTTCTGCAGGCAAATGGCATGGCTTTCCATATACCATTCGAAATAGGGAGGTGCCATTCGAAACAGGGAGGTGCCCAATGGGGTCTTATAAGCTGTCCGATAAGCCCATGGAACTTGATCCAGGAGTTGGGACCAGTTCTTCCTGTCAGGGCGGACGAACTTCTGTAAAATTCCTTTGACCTCCCTGTTTGACACCTCAGCCATGCCATTGGATTGTGGTTGGTAAGGACTAGCGACACGGTACTCGATGCCGTATTCCTTAGTCAACTTTTTCACCTCCCGGTTGACAAAGTGGCTACCCCCATCAGAGATTAATATTTTTGGAATTCCAAACCTCGAAATAATATTATCTTTCAAAAACATGCAAATAGTTTTGCTATTTCTTCTCAAGTAGGGATATCCTCCACCCACCTAGATAAATAATCTACCGCGAGAAGAATATAATCAAATCCTTGACTATTAGGGAATGGGCCCATAAATTCAATGCCCCATGCATCGAGTACATCATAAATGATCACTGGTTGCATAGGCATGGCATCTTTGGAACCAATGGTCCCTCCCATTCTCTGACAGACGGGGCACAACCTGACAAAATTGTAAGCATCTTTAAACAAGGTCGGCAAGTAAAATCTACATTACAATATCTTCTCAGCGGTCCTCTTCCTAGAATGATGTCCTCACACCTCCAGGGTGTGGCAGAGATTGAGGATACTTTGGTATTCTTCTTGAGGAATACATCTTCTCCATATGCAATCCGGCCCTTCAAAGAAAAGGAACAGATCCTCCCAATGGTAGTGTCTCGCTTCAGATATGAGTCGATCGATTTTATTCCTGGGCCATCCCTGAGGAACTTTCTTGGAGACAAGATAATTCACCATGTCAACATACCAAGGGAGTGAGTCAATAGCAGAAATTGATTCGTCTGGGAAGGTTTCACGGATGGATTCGGATTCAAGGATTCTGTTATGTTCGATCAGTGATAAATGATCAGCCACGACATTCTTGATGCCAGGTTTGTCTTTAATCTCCAAATCAAATTCCTGAAGCAATAGTTCCACCTATGGAGTCATGCTTTTTCATCTTTTTGGCCATTAAGTATCGAATGGCAGAATGGTCTGTGTAAACTGTCACCTTCGATCCAAGAAGTATAGATCAAAATTTTCCAAGGCAAAAACTACATCAAGCATTTCCTTTTCGGTCACAGTGTAATTTTTCTTAGTAGGGTCTAAAACTTTGCTTGTGTAGTGAATAGCATACGAGATTCCATATTTTCGTTATCCTAACACAGCCCCTATTGTGAAATCGGATGTGTCTATCATGATCTCGAAGGGAAGAGACCAGTCGGGTGCTTGTAGGACAGGAGTCGCAATGATCCTTCTTTTTAGGAGTTCGAAGGCTTCAAGACACTTATGATCTACTAGGAACTCAGTGTCTTTCCCTAGGAGATCAGTTATTGGTCAGGCAATTTTTGAAAAATCCTTGATAAATCTTCTATAAAATCTGACATGCCCAAAAAAAGACCGTACTTGTTTCACATTGGTTGGTGGCTCGAGTTTCTTGATCACATTAACTTTGGCAGGGTCAACCTCCATTCCCTTCTTGGAGATGACATGGCCAAATACAATACCCTCTTTTTCCATGAAATGGCTTTTCTCCCAAGAGAGAACCAGTTTCACTTCCCTACACTTTTGGAGGACTCGATCCAGGTGCACTTGACAATCTTCGAAAGAATCACCATGGACTGAGAAGTCATCCATGAAAACCTCTAGGAAATCGCCAACCATTCGACAAAAATCGCAATCATGCATCAATGAAAGGTGTCAGGGGCATTGCAAAGCCCAAAAGGCATTCACTTGAATGCGTATATATCGAAAGGACATGTAAAAGTAGTCTTTTCCTGGTCCTCGGTGGCGATGGCTACCTGATTGTAGCCCGAGTACCCGTCTAAGAAACAAAAGTATTCTCTCCCTGCCAATCTCTCCAGGATTTGATCAAAAGAAGGCAGCGGAAAGTGATCCTTCTTCGTTGTGGCATTCAAGCGCCTGTAATCCACACAGACACGCCACGATGTGGGTACCCGTGCCATGATTTCTTCTCCCTCCTCGTTGGTGATAATCTGAAGTCTCGACTTTTTCGGAACAACATGCAAAGGTGACACCCACTTGGAGTCGGAGATGGGATAAATGAAACCAGCTTTACACCATTTTTCGATCTCAGTCTTAACCACTTCCATGTTGAAAAGATCCGACTGTCATGAGGCAACATCCTAAATGATATTTTTTTAAAAAAATATTATTTAGGAAGTTGTCTCCGACTATTTTACGCTGGCTGTCGGCTACCTAACCACATATGCTAGTGTTCATGGTGGACATGGTTTTAGGGATAGAAATGAAGAGGGAAAAGTCATCTTGGATTTTGTAACAGCCTAAGATCTTTTCATAGCAAACACTCTCTTCAAGAAGAGGGAGGAGCATTTAATTACTTATAAGAGTGGGCCAATGAGAAGACAGATAGACTACTTCGTGTTGAGGAGAAGAGATCGGTTGTGTTGTAAAGAATGCAAAGTAATCCCGTGAGAGAGTTTGACAACCCAACATCGCTTGTTAGTCTTAGATATACAAATAAAAGGGTTGGTAAAGAAAAGGAGGGTTCCTAAGATCACTAGAACTATATGGTGGAATCTTCCACTGAAGCAATCGAGCTTTGGGGAGAAGGTTTTAGAAGATTTATCTTGGGATTGTAGTGGAAGTGCAAACGAGATGTGGGAGGCAGTAGCATCTTGTATCCGAAAGGTAGCAAAAGAGATGCTAGGCAAGTCAAAGGGAAGAGCCCCGGGTCAAAAGGAGGCTTGGTGGTGGAGTGAAGTGGTGCAAGAGATGGGAGCAACACTTCCATAAACTTTTTATTGGGGAAGGAAATAGGGAGATCACTTTGGGTGATCTAGCTAGTAGTGAAAGTTACTTGAATCGTGCAAGCTATAGATGGATTCAAAGAAAGGAAGTAGAGGAGGCTTTGAAGGTTATGAGACCTGGGAAAGGTGTAGGACCGGATGACATCCCTGTAGAAGTTTGGAAAGTTTTAGGTGAGCGCGGTTTGACTTGGCTTACGAATCTATTCAATGTTATTTGGCGAAGCAAGAAAATGCCTGAAGATTGGATGAGGAGTATCGTGGTGCCTCTTTATAAAAATAAAGGAGACATTAAAAAATTTTCAAATTATAGAGGTATCAAGCTAATGAGCCACACTATGAAAATTTGGGAACGTGTTATCGAGAGAAAGTTGAGGCAAGTTTCCAATATCAAAGAAAACCAATTCGGATTCATACCAAGTCGCTCAACTATTGAAGCCATCCATTTGCTGAGGAGAACAATGGAGATTTATAGAGCTAAAAGGAAGAACCTCCTATGATCTTTATTGATTTGGAGAAGGCTTACGATTCTATCCCACGAGAGATATTGTGGAGAGTTTTGGAGAAGAGACAAGTGCATGTCCTATACATTAACCTCATAAAGGACATGTATGATAAGGCTTTATCTTGTGTAAGGACACCGTCTGGGAAGACTGGCTATTTTGACATCAACATTGTTTACATTAAGGTTTAACTTTGAGCCCATTTCTTTTTACTTTGATTATGGATGAGTTGACAAGTCACATTCAGGACGAGTTACCTTGGTGTATGTTATTTGATGATGATATTATGTTGATCGACGAGACTAGAGATGGAGTAAATGAGAAGCTCGAGGTCTGGAGACATGAGTTGGAGAGTAAAGGATTTCGTATAAGTAGGGCTTAGATAGAATATATGGAGTGCACCTTTGATGGAAGCAATGGTGAAGGAATTGAGGTGAAGATTGGTGATGATAATATTCAGAAGAGAGATTCTTTTAGATATATGGGATCTATTTTGCAACATGATGGGGAAATTGATGGAGATGTTATTAATAGAATAAATGCAGGATGGCTAAGTGGAGAGGAGCCTCTGCTGTTCTTTGTGATAAGAAACATCCTTTAAAAATTAAAGGAAAGTTTTACAAAGCAGCCGTGAGACCTGCTATGCTCTATGGATCAGAATGTTGTCCTGTGAACCATAGACATATGTAGAGAATGGCTGTAGCAGAAATGAAAATGCCAAGGTGGATGTGTGGACACACATGTAAAGATCGGATTCGGAATGATGCAATCAGAAAGAAAGTTGTTGTTGATCTGATCGAGGATAAGATGGGAGAAAATCACTTAAGATGGTTTGGTCATTTGCAAAGAAGATCAACTGATGCACCAGTTAGGAGATGCGAGTGTTGGGATGTTGAGCCGGCTAAGAGAGGGAGGGGACGGCCCAAGAAGTGTTGGAAAGAGACCATACGAAGGGATCTTTGTTTTGTGGATATAAGCCCGGGATTGACCCAAGATAGATTTGAATGGAGGCAAAGAATCCATGTAGCCGACCTTACTTAATTGTGGGAAAAGGCTTTGTTGTTGTTGTAGCCTTAACCACTTCCCGTAAGTTTGGATTCAACCTACATTGGCATTCACGGGAGGGTTTAGCATTATCCTCAAGGTAAATATGGTGTGAGCACAGGGCGGGGTTTATCCTTGGAAGATCAGACAATCTCCAACCTATAGCCTTGCGATTTTTCTCCAAAACATCAAGCAGGCGGATCTCCTGCTCTTCGGTCAGATGTGAACTGATGATGACCGGAAACTGTCCCTTATCTCCTGCAAGGAAGGCATACTTAAGTGTAGGGGGTAATGGTTTGAGTTCAGGTAGGTCTGTATTGTTGCTCAATTCTGGTCCCCTCAGTGGTGCTTCTTGTTGTGATGTGGATGCTTGTAGTGTATTAATATCGGCCACCATCGTGGGTGTTTCTAGGATCGGATCGCTAATGATGGAATGTGGCCGCGTCCAATCTGTGTACCTTACTCTGGGATTGTCCATAAGGAGAATGGGCTGACAGGTCCAAAGGGACCTCTGAGTCTCCTAGAGTATAGGTAGATGCATGAATGAGCTGGCATACTAAATCATCAACAATTTCCTCTCCAGATGAGGTTGATTCGATCATATCGGTTGGGTTTTATTTCCAGGGCCCAACTGTTGCTTCTGTAAATTCTATCTCAATTTCTGATTTTTCAGACTCGGTGCTCGACCCAGTGTCAGGTATTTGAAACCTAGTTTGCTTCATTTTAAGTTCAAATTTTCCAAACTGGATTCTCCCAGATGTGTAATCGAATATAACTCCTGCGGTCCTAAGGAAGGGTCACCCTAGTATCATCTGGGAGTCTTTCCAATTTATAGGGACATCCATGCCAAGTATTGTGAAATCTACTGGGTAGTTTTGTCCCTCTATGTTGATGACAATGTTTCGAATCTCCCCCCTAGGTCTCTTAGTTGATGCGTCTGCGAATTGAAGTACAACTGCAGATTGCTTAAGAGGACCTAGATTCATATGCTCAAATAGGGTTGTGGGCATGAGATTAATGGATGAGCCATTGTCTAACAATGTTCTTGCAAACTTGATTTCTTTGATTTGGCTAGTGACAAAGTGAGCACCCATGTCTCTTTTCTTCCTTGGCAGCTCATTTTTTATAAGACGAGATGTGGCAACTGAGAGTATGTGTTTCTTTGTTCGGCTAGGAGTCTGTTTGCTAGTCCTTGTAGGTGTGCATCTCACCTTAAGGTACTTTCGAAAAGCTGAGTCTCTTTCTATCATCTCGTCTAGCAACAGAGTGACCTTAATATTTTTCTTACAGATGCGGGCCATCTCATCATCATTTTTTTGGTTTTTAGGTTTTCTTCTTTCCTGCCGAAAGAGCACGGGGGAAAGGGATGGACTTGTTGTGATAAATAACATCACTTTTATTGAATGAAAACTTGTTTACAGGGCTCGGACTAAAAGCATGGAAATTGGTGGCCAGATGTTGCGCATGTCTTGATAGCGTGTCTTCCTCAGACTCATACTCTAACTCTCCATTATCTCCAGTTGTGCAGTGTATCACGGGTGGTGTGGGTGGGTCTTCTTCTTTCTCCTCTTGTCTTCCTTCGTTAATTCGCCCAGGGTTGTGTGAATTTGTGGACACTGGGGCTATGTCACCGTGTTCCTTCGCTTGATCAGGCATGGTTACGGTCCTTCTGCACCTAAGAGAAATATGATAAGCGTTATTATTTGATGAGAACTCATGTTCAGGTACGGAATACTCAGCGATTAATACATGATTATGTCTGAGGCTATTTGGGTTAGCTTGGACTTGAGCTGGAATCACGGTTTGGGGTGCGGTCACCTCATCTCTCCATCGAGAGAGTCAATTTATGTCGACTCTCATGTCATGAAGCTCTTCCAGCACTCGTTGGAGTTCCAGAGAGAGAGAAAAAGAGGAGGACCCCTGGCCCTGCCTGGCTTGAGGCTGTTGATATTGCCTGAATTGGCCCTGCTGGCATTGATGTTGGTTCTACCGTGGCTGTGGTTGCGGGTTCTAATAACCCATGCGGTACTGTTGTCACTGCTGCGGTTGAGGCTGGTAGGTGGATCAGGCTTGCGGTGGACGAGGGTTCGAAGTAGAGTTTTGGTCTGAACGGTTGACCGATTCCAGGTTATACCAAACTCCATTTATCTTCATGACTTGTGGAGGTTCCTCATAAATAGCTTGAGCGGAGGTTTCTTCAGTTTGATGGGACAAGACTTGATCTCCACCCCAATGGCTCTGTTTCCCTACCCCTTGACCTTGAATATAGTGAATTTGGTGTATGGGTGCGAGGGGTGAAGTCAGGGCATGTATCTTAGATACCCTGTCAGCCAATTCCTCCATTTACTTAGGCAATTTAGCCAATTTCTCCATATCAGATGATTTATGGAGTTCATCCACCTTTTTATAAATCTGCTCGACCATAGTTAGCTTATCAGCAATTATTCCCATGTCAGCACTCTGATCGGTCGTCAGATTATTCACCATCTTTTTGGAGCCGGCTATGTAAGCCCGACTGGTGGTTTGTGCACGGCTGGATTCAGCAAGTCTTTCGAACACCTTGTAGACAGTGTCCTCGTGGCATCCCATGTAGCTTCCTCCGCAGGATGCACTTACTAACCCTTGAGTCTCAGGGTTCAGCCCACTAACAAGACTTTGGACCAGCATCATTTTACTTATCTCGTGTCCTGGGCATTTCTGGATTAAGTCTGTGAATCTTTCCCAGGTTTCATGTAATGGTTCGCTCAGGTGTTGGGTAAAGCTCGTGAGCTTGATCCTCATCTGATTGATTCTACTAACAGGGTAGAATTTCTTTAAAAATAGAGTCTTGAATGTGGCCCATGTAGTGACTACTTCCCCTAAGTTTTTCAGCCAGTAAGCCGCCTTATCAGTCAAGGCGAAGGGGACAGCTCTCAACCTTATGTAGTCCTGGCTAACCCTAGGGTGGCATAGGTTAGCACAGACTAACTCGAAATCACTGAGGAAGATATATGGTTCTTCATGATTATTCCCTCCAAACTTAGGCCATAATGCAAGGAAATGCGATTTGTGTTCGAACGCATCCTCAGGGGGTGCCGACCTCAACCAATTATAGTCTTCATCAATTTCAGGAGATGCGTATCTTCCATGGACTCCTCGCCACGTTGCATTTCTGCTATCTGGGCTCTAAGGAGTTCATTGTGTTGTTCAACAGCAGTGATTCTAGCCAAAAGCACACGAATAGGGTCATTGTTGTTTTCGTCCTTCTTTAGAGGCATATCGTCCTCTTCTTCACCTTCAGATGCAAATAAATCTGAGTTAGGCTTGTGCTTAGAAGGTTTAGTATTTCTGCCAAAGATAAAAGTTTCTTTCGCAGGGATGGAGTAAGAAAGAGGGTTAGTCTGAGGTTGACTAATCCATAGGGGTGTGGGGTGAACCACGGTGTGGAGAGAAGGGTTGTCTCCATACCATGGGGTTTCGAGAAGAGAGTCATTTTGAAATTTAGGAGATGAATAGTTGGAGGAGCTTGGATATTTGTTCGCAGAGTCTGAACGAAGATTTTTAGAAGAGTCCATTATACAGAGCGTATGAATGTACAGAGGACCCGCTCAAAACAAACACAATTTAAAACCCGTTAATTTACCCACTCAACACTGCTAAAGGCATGTTAGGGCTCGACCACTTATTTTTTCAATTTTAATTTAATGACAAAACAATCTTGAAATTAAGCGGAGCTGTTAGGTGCCGAAATATTTCACAAAGACTGTCCCGCGTTCATACAACTAGTTGCACCTACTTTCAGCCAGTATAGGTGTAAGTACAAACCGTTTAAACGGCTACCCATGATACTTGAGGACGGAGCCTTCCGCAGTGTCCTCTAAACCACCTACTCTGCTAAGGGAAGTAGGACCGTGAAACGGCTTCCCGAGACCCTCACTGAAAAGTAGCTAATTATTTTTTTTAAATCAGAAGTATGAATGAAACTTTTCAATTTTTGGCTCTATGCTAAGGTGTGCAATCTTGTCCTTACAAACAATGAGTGGGTTTCTCTCCACCAAACATAGATTAATTTTTTGTCAGTTTTATTTACAGTCGCCTTAAATAACAGTCCCGATTTTAAATTGAGGTTATTACTAAAATTATGTGAGCATAAAAATTCACTCCTGACGAACAGTCTCAATTCCTTTAATTCCTAAGTTGTAAAACTTGAGGAAGGGGAATCGAAAAAGCCAATGCAAACGTAAATCAATGATGCATGCTTAAGAAGAAGACTTATAGTGAATCCTCGTGTTCTTCATACGGGATGCAAGACAAGTAATTTAAATTACACTAAATGATATGCACAGATGAAAACACCCTAAGCAGATAGTTCTATTAGCGGGAAGAATTGATTTCAAAATTTGGCTAATGTTGAACGATCTACAGTGTTAGTTGGTGAGAGTGTGACCTAAGAATTACGAGCACAATCAATAATAAGTAAGCAAGCATATATGTACCTAAGTCCTACGCCACTCAAGTCGGGTCTCAACCACACAGAAGGGGTTGAAACAAACCTGACACACACAGAAAAGTTCAGTCTGTATTACAAGGGTTCAAAGATAGGGGCCTTGAGAATAATGTAGAAATTTAAACCTAAACTAAGCTCTCTCTCACAAAGAATAAAATTCAATTTTCCGTCCTTGTAGATCCTTGATTATATCCCAAAATCTTTCTCCTAGAAGTCTACAAAGAGAGAAATTACGGTTAGTATCCGAAATAAGAGAGAAATGGAAAATACAAAAAAAGACACAAAAAATAATTTCACAAAAATTAATTACAAAAAATGATTTAAAATCTTAAAAATTCGTCGTTCCCCGGCAACAGCGCTATTTGATGAACGCCAAATTTGCCTCTTTAATAATCCAAAATTATCATAGTATAGGAGGCAAATTCGGTTCAGCAAAAACCACAATCTTTGAATGTTGTGGAATATTTTTACTTGGCAAGTTTACCAAGGTCGAACACAGGGAACGATGATTCTTAGTTGCATGGTTTTAAATTTAATTAATCATTGATTGATTAATTTTCTGTGTTGGAACAATATAATACAATGCAAAGCAAAGAAGTAAGCAGATTGGATGAGATCATCACATGATCTGTGATTTAAGATTCTTGCTCCAAATAATGTTAATCAATGTCCTCGAAATTTATCACAGATCAAAAGAATAGTTAAAGAGAAATATTCAAATTAATTCCAGGATGCAAGCATAAGTAGTTTGTCCAACTTCTACTAAATCAATTAATTAGAATATCTAAGCAGAGAATCTATCCTCAAAATTCATGTTATTTAATTCCTCAAATATTATAATAAAAAAATCCAAATGGAATTATTCAATGTAAAGTCCTCAGCCGTGCTCCTGCAAAAGAGATCATTAATTTTTTCAATGAAAATGTAGCGCAGATATGTCAAAATTAGCCTGTATTTGTCAATAGAGATCCTCAAATAATAATTATCAATAGACAACTTCAGATCTGTTCACAAGATATGCCAAGTAATATAGCATGAAAAAAGCTTCAAAATGGCATATTATATGCTTAAATCAGAGTTTGGATGAAAAAGATATGATGAAATAAAATTTTGGGGACTAAAATGTAATTAAAATAAAGTTTTTCTTCCAAACAGGTCCTTGGAGGGGCTTATCTGTAATTTAGCAAAGTCAGGAGGCCCCTTTTGTAATTTACCCCTAACAGGGGTATATTTGTAATTTCAGGAAACTTAAGGGACTTTAGTGCAATTTTCCCAGAGTATATGCGTCACACGTGCGCCTGGAGGCTAGGTCGGAGAAGCGAAGGCTCGAGGGTCCCGAGCCTGTGGTTCGACCCAGGGTTGAGGTTCGGATGGTCCGAACCCGAGGCTCGGTGGGGGAGGCGCGAGGCTCGGACCGAGGCTGAGGTTTAGATGGCTTGGGCTTCTACGTGGCGGCTCTGGGGCCGTAGGATCAAAGGCGAATCACCTGATCCGACGGTATCTGTATGAGGCCGGTGCGGCGGGAGACAAGGCAGAGTCGATGGCAGGCATCTTGTGGAGGGGCTTAGCCTCAGGCAACACACGCCCGAGGCGGAGCTTCGGCAGCCGGAGGCGAGGCGGGTGCTTGGGAACCCGAAGGCGGTGGCCGAGCGTGGCTAGCGGAAGGAGTGGATGGGAGGCCCTCCACGGCGGTGGAGGGTAGACCTGCAGGGGTTAGCAAAAAAATAGGAGCGGAGGGCCTGTGGTTTGGACGGTGAAGGAGGTTGGAAATGGGGTTTCGTCTGGAGGGAGGAAGGAGCAGGGCACCGGCTTATGCGAGGCCGATGGTGGAGGTTCGCTATGCGTAGGTAGAGAGATAGAGAGAGAAGGAGAGGATTTAATTGGAAAGGATGCGTTGCTTGACGATCACTCGACCGGAGCCAGAGCAGAGCTTCGAAGAAGAGGCTTTGCAACAAGGCGTAGGCCTTGGATCACGCCGTGCGAAGAATAGGCTTTGCAACGGTGCCATTATGATGAGAGACCCAAGTGACTAAGGTAAAAAGGTATCAATGTTCGTTGCGACCTCAACCTCTCGGGCCAGACTCAATCAAGAAAATTCGAAGACCACCAAATATAAAAATCAAACAAGTCAAACAAATAGCGGTCTTGCTATTTTATTTTACCTGATATAGCAACCAGGGTCGAACACAAGGAGCACGGATTGGACAAATCCTACGAAGTAGTCAGGAATCAAAAATAAAAAGAATAAAATATTTTTGGTGGATTTTTACATTTTTAAATTTTTTTTGTGATTTTTAAAATGAGAAAAAATATAAAAGAAATGAAAAAGGGGACCAACAAATAATTATTAAATACAACAAAAATACTCAGAAAATCAAAATAAAAATATTTTTGGATTTTATGAATTTTTCAAGTGTTCTTGGTATTTTTCTCAGATTTTTATGATTTTTAGTGATTTTATAAAAATGAAACAAAGCTAAAAATGCAAATCAATGTGCAACCAGAATCTAAAGGCTAATTAAAAATATCCAAATAGCCTATAAAATTCCAGCAATAATTTTATTATAAAATAGAAATAAAAACCTAACTAAAATACTGGAATTGCATCTTTTATTTTTAAGAATTTTTAATGATTTTTCTAAGTTTTTAAGGGTTTTTCAATTTTAGGGTTTTCATAAACCAAATCAAACAAAAATTGCACAGAATTAAAAACACAACAAAACAAGCACAAAGTAATTTTTTATATTTTTAGAGTGTTTTTAATATTTTTAGTTGATTTTTCAATTTAGACAGAAGCAAATTTTTGGGTTTTTGAATTTTTAAAATAGAAAATGAAAACAAAAAGGGGCCAAAAATTCACTGAAATTTTTACACGGTGGAAGGAGCCACGTGTCCAAATTTCATGAAATTTGGACTAAAATAGCTATTCTATTCAAGCCAATCAAACACTCACAACACACAAGGACTTAGTTGCAAAGAAAACAAGTTTCAGGGGGCAAATAATAAAAGGCTTTAAAAATCCCGAGAGCCTACTGCAATTTTCACAATAAATTCAACACATGTCCAAAAAAACCACGTACAGGGGTATAAGTGCAAATAAGTGAAACTATATCATCAAAACATGACACTCATTAATCCCAAGGGCATACATGCAATTGTTCCAGAAAGTCACGTAACGATGCACATGCTACCATACAAGGAGGACTAAAGTGCAAATATATAAAACTGCAGGTGCTAATATGTAAAAACTCCACAATGTACTATTTATTTAACAGACTAATTAGAAACATAAAGAAACAGCAGGGAAGGTGACGTAAATTACCCAGCCAGGGGCGTACGGGTCACGTGGGTGGCCAGGTGGCGGGCGGTGAGTGGCTGGCAACGAACGGTCCTGACGAAGATTGCTGGCGCATCCAACGGCTCTGACAAGATGGCGGACGTGGGCCGTACGGGGATGTTAGATCTGATATCTAACGACCTGACACGAGCAGGTGCTGGACGATCCAGATGAAGTCTGGCGAAGAAGGTGGCGAAGTTTGTCGGAGGACGAGGGTGCTCCAGACGGCTAATGGACGATTAGGAGGAGGGGCTCGAGTCGCAATGCCCCTCCGCGTCGGTTAGCAGTGGCAGATTGAGCATCAGACGGTCGGATCTTCGATGAGGGGGTGGTGACTTGGGATGACTCCGGCGAGGTGGGTGAGAGGCGAACTGGGGGGTAATCGTGCACTCCTTGACCTGCAAACAAAAGCTACTGCTCGGAGGAATGCTTCGGCGAGGGTTATTGGGTTAAACACGAAGGGAAGCGACGGGGACGGCGAGGGAAGGTTCCGGCGAAGGCGGCAGAGGCAACCTAGCCCAATCTTGGCTTGGATAGCCAAGATCGGGATGATCAGACTATGGGAGAAGAGTGACGGTGGAACGAGGAGTCGATCTGAACGGCGAAGGGTGGCAGATGGAGCTCCGACCACTAGGTCGGAGCCGGCGGAGGAGCAAATGAAAGATTGGATAAAATCAGAGCTAGAATCGATGAGAGATCTACTTGAGTGTCTAACGTCAATCCTGAGCTCCAGGAGGATGCGGTGATGTGGGTCGTCGCCTCGACCACACTGCGGCGGGCGGGGAGGCTCGAACGTGGCTGCGCTCCAGCCATGTGCATCGAGCAACGGCTACATCGCCTCAATCCGGCCACCAAAGGATGCTTCCGGTCGCTGTCACCGAGGGGAAACTCTCTAGGGTAGAATGAGGGCTTGTAACGTGAGTTGAGGAGCTGGGAATCGAGTGGAAGAATTTATACGCAGTTCCAGGTAACGAGGTTGAGCGGGAACGGGCGCACGAACCAAGAAAGATCTGCCTTGCCCTAGGGATCCGTGAGGGTGGCTGATCCAAGGGGAAGAGGTGGGCGGTGGAATCGGGGCAAACAATGGTCGGATCCGCTCCAAAGATATTGGAGAAATCACGTCGGTGAGCAAGATCTGCGAAGAAGGGATCCGGGAGGGGGAGTTGACCGGAGGTCAACAATCCTTCGTGGACCAATCACAAAATCCAGAGTCAAAATTATTTGTAAATTAAATTGAAAATAAAAAATGATTTTATTTTAAAATATTTACAAAATGAAAAATGTTTATTAATTTTCAAACTATTTTTTAGTGATTTTTATTTATTTTTATGAAAAATAAATCATGTTATATACATTATATTATAATATATACAGGTATAAAATACCTATGTATTTTATACTTTGATTTTTATTTTCTTATTTTTGTATAATTACCCCAATTTTATATTTTATTTATTTACAACATAAAATTTGGGATATAAAATAATTTTTATTTTATTTTTGTTATTTATTTACAAAAGTAAAATAAATAGCGATAAATACATATATACATGGTATGTACAAGGTAGAGAGAGAAAATATTTTATTTTATTTTTATTTTTATTTATTTTTCTAATTTTTGATTTATTTTTATAAATATATACAAGATAATAGAAACATGTTTTTATTTTTATTTTTGTGAAAATAAAATATGTATAAGTAGAATGAATAAATACAAGGATGAATGGCCCTATCTCTCTCTACTTATTTTATTTGGCGACCAGGCCCATATTGGGCCCTCTCTTGGGAGTTGGTAACTCAATATTTATTCTAAATATTTCCTTCTTTTTCTTTATTTATTCTTTTATTTTTGGACAAATACATGCTAATTATTTGATATTTACACAAGCATGCCTAATTGGTAACTTATTGTATTTACAACTATCTACATGCTGTTTTGCCAAGATTTTTAGCTAAAATAAAAGAATAAAGAGTGATGAATGAGTATTCATTAGTACGCCGGAGCTGTCACCAACCGGGGTTGCTTCTATTCTAGTGATCGGCGGATGCGAGGAGCTACTGGCGAGGGAAGGATATTTATAGGAGCGAGGTGGACGACAATTACTCGAGGGAGAGACCGACCTCGTAACGGTCGGAGAAGGGAGGTGGCGATGGCCGTTACGAGGGCGGAGAACGAGGGAAAAGGTTTGGCAACGACTTAGGAAGATGAAGGGGGTCACATGCCTCGCACGTGACCTGGGGGTGCTGGGGTGAGAGAAAGTGGGGGGGGGGGCACGTGGCACCCCTAGGAGCTGCCACGTGGCGCCCCCAAAAAAAATTCAAAATTATAGAGGAAAGAAAAATGAAAAAAATAAGAGAAGACCTCAGATCAAAAAACTTTCTTCATGAAAGTTGTTCGTCTCGACGAGATCTACAACTTTCATGAAGGATCTGAGAGCAAAAGAGGTCACTTGTGTGAAGTGGTATTTTTGGTGGTTCTCCATGTATATAAAAAATCGGCTTTTTGGAGTTTTATAATTTTTTTGGTGGTTTTAGAGAGGATAAAAATCTAGAAAAATTACGACAAAGTACAAGAAATTTATTTACATATTAATCTATTTTTTATTTTAAATAAATAATAAAGTAGGAAAATAAAATAGAAGTATGAAACACAATTTTTGTACAGACTCACAACAGACACTTGGACTCAGTCAGTTTCTTTGATTTCAGTTTTAATCTGGATTTGGATTTATGTGTCGGTTAATAAAACCTTCATCAAAGAACACAAAAAAAGAAAAATAAAATTAAAAGGGTTAATTATGTACATAAAAACTCATGTCAAATATAGCAAAAAGTTAAAATGTGCAAAAGAGGCCCAAAACCCAATTTTCACAAATGAGCTCCGAATTTTTACAAAATTGATCTTGTTTTGAAGGTATTTGAAAATGGAGTACTTTAAAAGTGAGTAGACCAAAATCGGACACTGTATGAGGGAGATATGCTCGTTTTAGTCCGTCAGATTTGAAATCAGACTTTGTAATTATTTGACACTTATTGGAGTTATTACTTTTTTGTATTTTTTATTTAATCTTGTTAGTAATATCTACACAATGGAGGTCATTTGGGGTAAATTGGAGTTAGGATGAATTAATTAAAAATAATATAAGTTAGCATCTTTTTGGACTAATTTACACTTGGGATTTTTAATGCAATTATGCATGATGAAATGCAAATATTAATCACACATGTATGAATGCTAATAATGCTCTATTAATTATTAAATGCATGTGAATTTTAGGGAACAGAGCCTAATTGACCAATTTTAGCATGATGAATACGAGATTCATCAGTCCCTTAGTACAATTAGGGTTACGTACTATGTCCCTCTTAATGATCATACAACTGTTGATTCAATTATTGAATCATAGAGGTTGGTGATTGGATGAATATCTAAAGAGTTAGATTGAGAACTTATCAAGCACCGTTAAATGATTGTTAAGAGATGATCTCCAACATAAGTAGGAGATGGCAATCCTTTCTCACTTGGCTGATATCTGACCGACCTCTTGATGCAGGTCCTCTGCATGGGAATAGAGATTCAGAGCTGTCAGATTAGTTAGGTCAAAGAGTTGACTTAACGAGATCGAGACAACCGAAGACCCTTGTCGTATGATGTCACGATATAGGCACGCATCCTCTGAACGGAGACAGATGTGTTACATATGTTTGAGTATGTACATTTTGCAGACCAATAGGTTGATGACCTAACCAAGGTCTATACACTAGCGTGCTAGTGTGCATGCAAGGGTATATGAGTAATACGATCTCTCAAAGGTATCATACAGGTTCATTACTGAACCAGAAGACATGAGCTCACTCATGAGATATTTGGAAGAATCAAATTCCACGCGTGATCATCTCGCTTTGGAAGCTTGACTGAATTTGTAAGGATTGATATATGCTTTTGGAACGTATATGATCAACACCTAGGTATGATATATGCTTTTGGAAATTATATGATCGATACCGACTCCCAATGATCAAATGAGTACCTTAATGATAAAATCCTGAAGGAGACCGTCTCAAAGAGATCTAAAACTTTGGAATTGTTTTGGATCTTCCAGTATGCAGGATGTACAGGTATTAGGAATGCCTGGGGGTGATGTGATCACAAACGATTGTATAACCATGACGCTTCCATTCCGAGGGAGTGATGAAACATGATTGGATTTTAGCGACTCCTCTCATAGAGAAGTAATATGATCTTAGTCCAAATGTTGGACATTGATCCGAATGTGATTCAGATGTAATGATAAGTTAGATTTGCGGTCTTGATTTAGTCAAGCATCTATGGGAGCTCCGCAAGATCTGCATTTCAGATGTGATCGCAATATCCAAGTCACTATACTTGGAACAATACAATCACGTTGTCCTTATTTCCAAGTATCCATGGAGAAAGCGAATTATCCTTGAAAGAGTTAAGGATAATTCATTATTGATATATGTATCCGAGCATTGAGAAATAGATAATTAAATGTGATTTAATTATCATGAATAATATGAATTTGATTCATATTATAAGGAGAGTTATTTGAGATAATTAAATGTGATTTAATTTTCAAAGACGTGAATAATATGAATGTGATTCCTTTATTTCTTCACATGAGATTAAGAGATCCAAGAAGATTAAATGTGATTTAATTATCATGGATACGAATAATGTGGATATCACTATCCATATTAATCAGATATATTATAAATGTGATTTATAATATATTAAAGAGAGCTTATTGTGATTTCTATTTGTTAATTAATTATTTTTGTGAATTGGATTCGCATTGGATGATTAATTGGAAATATAACTCACATTTTGTTTTGAGATGTGAATGTGATTCACATTTTCCCATTGGCATGATTGCAATATTCATAAGATAATTATGAATTATTCTAGTGAAATAATTTACAAAAAGTATTGTTGTAAATCTTGAAGATATCATGAGATAATGAGATCTCATGAGATATTGAGGAGATAGACCCATTCTCCCCTTTGTTTAGGGGATAAGGTCAATCTTCTCATTATCTTCATGATTATATAATTAATTTGATTTGAAATTAATTATGTTGATTTATCCGTATATATTAATTTAAATTAAATTAATTATTTTGTGTTTTTTACAATAATATCAAGGTCATTGAAAGAAACACAAATCGATCTCAACCATTCATTGTGTGTTGTCCATGGACTCCCAAAACCCTATATAAGAAGAGGCACCCCCTTGCTTTTTGAGTTAGATGATTACAAAAATCAATTAATGCTCTCTCTCCTTCTCACTCTATACGCCAAGACTCTCTCCCTCTCTCTCATTGTGACCATCCACCATGGATCCCTTGAGAGAGTCGCCATCACCGCAGCATCGTCGTTATGTTGCTGGAGTATTCACTCATGGATCTTTGTCTCCTTCGATGTGCCTCGCTCGTAAAGAAGACGTCGGATCTCATGTGACGAGATCAGAAGTTTCGTTGCTTGGATCATCAACATGGATTGCGAGAAGGACGAGTCTCATCAACGCGCTCGCAAGTCTCTCCTCCGTTGGATCGAACTTGTGACAGGAGGTCTCATCGTTTAGAGACTCGATCACAACCATGCATCAAGAGGAACCTAGTTATGGTTTATATGAAATGATCCGAGAAGGTTCTTAGATCATGTGGTTTCATCACATTAATTTTTTAAATTCCGCTGCCTCGAGCAACTAGTACGACTAGTCACGCTTCTGTGATGCGCTTAAGGATCTCCCCATATCCTTCAAGTGGTATCAGAGCCAGGTTGGAAGTTTTGGTGTCGATCCATAAACCTAAGAAGATTTGGGCTCGTTAGGATTCGTGAAAGTTTTATCACATTTCAATTTTCGCAGCCCTATTTTTTGATAAATTTAGGTCATCTTTAAAACCTTTAAACACGAAATTTTCAACTGGGTAATGTTTCCCGTTAATTAAGGAAATAGTAGGATTTGAGTTTGCGTGATTTGGAATATGATAACTCAAGATATGATCATTTTAATGAGCCTATATCCACTGTTTCGGCAATGGCGAATCATGACATAATTAAAGAGTTAGTTTTTATTTTGAAATGCCTAGAAATACGTAATAATCATATAGATCCTATTTAAAATCAAATTATCTAACTGTAAAAACTGATTTTGCATGATTCGGATTTAAAATGAATGAGATATGCTAATTTTAGTATGTGAGGGTCACTGCAGGAAATTGCATGCTTAATCAAGAATCTTGTGATTGTCATTTAATTATTATAGAAATTAATGGTTAATTTCTTGAGATAATTATTGATAAATATTTGTGAAATATTTAAAGATGGTAATTATTTCATTAAATGATATTGCGTTAACCAATAATTGATTAGATATAATCTAGATCACAAATTGATTACATCATATACTTTGCAACAAAAAAGTTGCTTGATTAGGATTATGGATTTGTTTAGCAATTCTCCTTATAATGTTATTAAAAATAGTTTTGATTATTATTATATGGTATAACTTCAGTTGAAAAACCGATTATCATCTCAAGCACAAAGTGATTGAGTTGGCATTATCTTTTTCCGAGGCGGATATGGTGTCTAGTCGGGGAGCGTTGGGGTAGAAGGTTGCACCGTGTGCAGTCTGTCCTACTTCCATCAGTATTGGCCATGATAACGGGTAGGGAATGGATACTTCTTGAGAGATCATGATGTATTTTTCTAATTATTAAAATTCAAAATAATATACATTTGAGATAATACCATATTTCCAAGTAACAATTAAAAATATTTGTTGCATATTTAATGTGATTAGATTAATTGGGATCAAATTAAAATTAAAATACTCTATTATGAATAGAGTTGTTATTTCTCTTGGAAGAATTATTCATAATGAATATGATTCATAATAATTAATTAAAATTTGAAAATGATATGGAGGATCACATAAGTGACATCCATGGTTTTCCATCAAGGAAAAGGGTACCGTCGCCAAAGATTGTATGTCGGAGACGCCTGTCCGAAGTGACAGCTCCTGCATACAAGCCATTTGGATCGGGTTCTTTGCTTCTCGAAAGAGTAAGGATGTATGCTTAGTGACCCCAACATGGAATCCTCATATTATTGGGGTCATATTGAATTGTGCATAGTGAGTTGTATTCCTGTTGACGGTTGGTACAATTAATGACGGGTCAACATCGTCATAGGGGTGGTGGGCCCAGGTGTTAAAGATCGAATTGGGAGATGCAAGTTGGACTTGCAAGGCAGAATGTGTTCCCGCTTATTTTTATCCGAGTTATAGCTTCTCATATTATTGGGAGGTGACACAGATAAGAAAGGAGATCCCAGATCTTACTTGAGATATAATGATAAGTATATCTCTTACAATGAAAGTGATTAAGGGAATGAACTTTCAGTGTTGACAATGCAAAACAACTTTGATATAAAACTCCTAAATCAAAGTAAAACATGTATATATATTTGTATATATTTGTGCAAATTTCTTATTTCAGATAATCATCATTAAACCCACTAATACTATACTTAATAATAACCAGTAAAATATTATGGATTGGATCCATGATCAAGATATTGTACTTGCAGTTGGACACATATTGTATGCTTGCATTCTGCAAGTTTCCTCTTAATAATGAGGAATGACAATTAAATAGATAAGAGGACAACAACCTAGGGTTTGTATGTCTCTATAGTATTGATCTCTCGTCGAATGTACTTTGGAAGTGACTTGTCAATGATGATCACAATTGTCAAATAATCCTTATAAATTCTAAGAAGATGTTCCTGGCGTACATATGTGCTCTCGACATTTAATCATGAATGACATGGTTCACTGCATCATGCAGAATGATAGCTCTATAATAGATGATGTATTCAAATGTTTGAGTACCTACCTGAACCTAGGTCTTTTAGAGTTAAGATGTATATAGATATGACGGGTGTCATCATTCTACTATCTTTACTCAAGTAATTCATGATGCTTCATAACAATCATATTGTATGAATTGAATGAAGCATGTATAAATGTTGAGATACTCTTATATTGAAATCTTTTGAATTCAACATAAGAAATCCTTTGTCTTATGCAATGGTTGTTTAGAGATGAAAGGAGTGCAGTGGAAGCACAGGTTTGACCCAAGCAAGAAGGAAAGTCGTGGAGCTTATTGTACTTCTGTAACTTCTGTATGACATCGAAGAGTTGGATGAATGCCAATACTGCAACAAGCTGATGTATTGATAGTATGACTATCAAGTCTATATTGGATCCTTAGAGAATGACCCACATAGTGCATCGGAATAATCTACATCTACATATAATCATTGAAATTGACTTTCTTATTGGATAAGATTAAAAGTCTAATAATCGTATCTCAATCTTTTAATAACACTTGCAATTAGATGCATATGTTTAGAAGACTGAAAAGTTTGATTTTAAGGTTTACTAGTCATCCACATGGATATTGATGCAATTGTTACAACAATCTCTATAGGATAGACAACCCTCATATTTTCAATAGGAGAGCCCTTAGTCTTAGAGAATGTCTCTATGACCTAGATATAAAAATACACTCATTGTTTATTTCTAAATGTTGGAAATAAGAATGAATTCTGTAATAGACATATCATATAGTTATGATGGATATATTTCAGCTAGTAATCTAAGATCTAGTGGACTCTACTAAATTAGAAAATTAATGAATGGTTTATTAATGTTATTGGAAATTAAACCTTATAAGATTAATAGGAGGATGGAGATCATTTGACAATGATCTGGCCTCGAATCTTGGACATATGTCTGTTGATGAGATCAATGGACTAGTAAGAGATGAAGCTTTACAATGTTTGAAATTTCAAATCTTACATACTTTTGAATTTTGTATTCAAAGTAGAAAATGCCCAATTCACCCTTCTTTGAGAATGGTGTTAGATGTCACGTTATTCAAGACCTCATACGTATGGATGTATGTGGATCATCTATATCATAATAAACATTGATGATATGTGATATCATTTGATGATTATTTGTGATATGAGACTTCTTCCCTTCACCTTAGAAACCTTTGAAATGTTCAAAGATTTCACAATTTTGTTTAGAACCAAAGTTTGAAGGAAGATGAAATGGATTTGATCTAATCAAGATAGCTTGTACCTATTAGATGAATTCAAGGAATACCTTATGGAGATATGAATATCATTCCTATCTCACTCTTCTTGATACACCTAAACTCAATAGAGTTGTAGGGAGATACAATTGATCATGTGTGACATGATTTGATCAATGATTAATCTTAGCATAATTACCTCTTAGTTTCCAAGGTATATATGTAGTAGAGACAACAATATATATATATATATCCTTAATAAATATTCCATGCATATCTAAACCCGAGCATCGTCATAAGCTATGGTTTGGAAACTAACCTTATGTTGGACACTTGACGATTTAGGGTTGCTTGGTCCATAACTTTGTCATGGATGCAAGTAAGCTGGAATCTGGCACCATAGAGTGCTACTTCATTAGGAAAATAAAGGATGGTATTGGATATTTATGACCTTGAGATACTTAAAAGATTTCGCCTCTAAGGATATGATCCTTAGATGATGAAACTCTTGAGAGTCAAGATGAAAATGAAGTGACAGAAACTCATTAAACCTTGAGAAGATAGTGAGGCTCCTAAAATCAGAAACTAAAAGGATAATTAAAGATGAAACACTAATACCTCTTCAAATGAGTTTGAGGATGGATTCCATGTGTCAGAGAAATATGACTATGATCGAACTTCATGTGATGAAGCTTCTGAAGATCATGAAATAGAAAGATGGATGTTAGAAATAAAGACTAAAGTAGACTTTGTATACAAGTGTTGTATATGAACCCTCGAGGATCCACCTATAAGGGTAAAACCCATTAGGTATAAATGGATCTTCAAGAGAAAGAGGGAACCTGATGAGGATGCAGGGACCTTCAACGCATGACTCGTAGATATGAGCTACAAACCGGAGAGAAGACATCGCTTGCGATGAGACTTGCTCTCTATTGACCATGCTTAAACCCATCAGAATATTGTTAACTCTAGCTACACAACTTGACTTTGACATCTTCAAGATGGAAGGCAATATTGCATTTTCTATGAATACCTCTCCGAGGATATTCGTACGAAGTAGCCCTAGGGCTTCATAGTTGAGGAAAGCAAGCTATGCAAGCTGAATAACTCCATATGTGGACTCGAATAAGCTTCTTGTAGTTGGAACATCAAGTTTGATGAAATCATAACTATTATAATTTCAGACAGAATCTTGATGAGCTATGAGAAGTTTAGTGACAGTGCCATTGTATTCATCGTGCTAAATATAGATGATATCCTAATCATTTGGAATGATATAAGGATAATAATAAGTGTTTTATAGACTGGCAATTCCATACCTTGAGATGTAATCTCAAGGAAACCTCTTAAGATCTTAGTTCTGAAAGTGTTCAGAAGCAAAGAGAAGAGGGCATTGGAACCGTCGCATTAGTGGTACGCCTTGGACACATTCCATTTTCTAGATCCAAGAAAGGTTTTTTCCCTTAAGTTGTGGTGCTGACCTATCTGAAGGGATATCACCTCAAAGAGCTGAGGAAGTGAATGCTAAAACTTTTTTCCCTTGTGCATCAATTACGAGAAGCCAGGTGTATTCTATATATATGTACAAAATCCTAATGTCTGCCATGCAGTGGGAGTAGTAAACTGTTACTAATCCTACTATGGAAATAAAACACTTGATTGCAGTAATAACAATATCTTCATAGATGACAAGACTTTGGAGATAGTGATATCTAAATCTTATCTTCAAGAGCTTAAGACTTTATAGATGGAGATCTAAAAGGTCTTAACTGCGGATACCTTAGGAGATAGAGATCTCCGGGAATAAGAATATTCAGATAAGGATAATTGCAATTACACATGGTTATAATAATTATCAAGTTGTAGTTTCAAGGACACTATAATTAATAAAATTGAGTATTGGTTGCATAAGATGCAACATTCGCATTGGATGCGAGCACTGTTACCGGGGATATGCAAGTGCCATGAAAGGACATGGTGTAGTCTCTTGGGAACAGAGTTATTGATCAGCTTACCTAGCTATTTTTCTATAGCCTACGATTGTCACATGAGCGTGGGTTTAAATGATTAGCCCATTAATGTCTCTTTAGGCTAGTGGGAGATAGTTGGAAATAGAGTCCATGTCAAGTCATTATGCAATAAATGTTATTGCAAGTATTATTCCCTGATCTGAAATGAAGAATAAATAATTTGCATAACTGGTCCCTTAGTATAATTAGGGTTACGTACCATGACCATCTTAATGATCATATAGCTGTTGATTGAATTATTGAATCATAGAGGATGGTGCTTGGATGAATATCTAAAGAGTTAGATTGAGGACTCATCAAGCACCGTCAAATGATTGTTAAGAGATGATCTCCAACCTGAGTAGGAGATGGTAATCCTTTCTCATTTGGCTGATATCCGACTGACCTCTTGATGCATGTCCTCTGCATGGGAATAGAGATTCAGAGTTGTAGGATTAGTTAGGTCAAAGAGTTGACTTAATGAAATCGAGACAACCAAAGACCCATGTCGTATGCTGTCACGATATAGGCATGCATCCTCTGACCGGAGAAAGATGTGTTATTATATGTTTGAGTATGTACATTTGGCAGACTAATAGGTTGATGACCTAACCAAAGTGTATACACTGGCGCACTAGTATGCATGCAAGGGCATATGAGTAATACGATCTCTCAAAGGGATCATACATGTTCATTCTGAACCGGAAGACATGAGCTCAGTCATGAGATATTAGGAAGAATCAAATTCCACACGTGGTCGTCTTGCTTTGGAAGCTTGACTAAATTTGTAAGGTTTGATACATGCTCTTGAAAAGTATATGATCAACACCTAGGTATGATATATGCTTTTGAAAAGTATATGATCAATACCGACTCCTAATGATCAAATGAGAAACTTAATGATAAAATCCTAAAGGAAACAGTCTAAAAGAGATCTAAAACTTCGGATTTGTTCCGGATCTTCCAGTATGCAAGATGTACAGGTATTAAGAATGCCTAAGGGTGATGTGATCATAAATGATTGCATAACCATGACGCTTCTATTTTGAGGGAGTGGTGAAACAGGACTCCGCGGAGAAAGCACATTATCTTTGAAAGTGTTCAGGATAATTTCATTATTGGTATATGTATCCGAGCATTGAGAAATAGATAATTAAATGTGATTTAATTATCATGAATAATATGAATTTGATTCATATTATGAGGAGAGTTTTTTGAGATAATTAAATGTGATTTAATTATCAAAGATGTGTATAATGTAAATGTGATTCATATTATTTGGGCACATGAGATTAAGAGATCCAAGAAGATTAAATGTGATTTAATTATTATGGATATGACTAATGTGGATAGCACTATCCATATTAATTAGATATATTATAAATGTGATTTATAATATATTAGAGAGAGCCTATTATGATTTATAGCTGTTAATTAATCATTGATGTGAATTGGATTCACATTGGATTATTAATTGAAAATATAATTCACATTTTGTTTTGGGATGTGAATGTGATTCACATTTTTCCAATGGCATGATTGCAATATTCACAAGATAATTATGAATTATTCTTGCGAAATAATTTACAACAAGTGTTGTTGTAAATCTTGAAGATATCATGAGATAATGAGATCTCATGAGATAATGAGATCTCATGAGATAATGAGATCTCATGAGATATTAAGGAGAAGACCCATTCTCCCCTTTGTTTAGGGGATAAGGTCAATCTTCTCATTATCTTCAAGATTAATTAATTAATTTGATTTGAAATTAATTATATTGATTTATCGATATATATTAGTTTAAATCAAATTAATTGTTTGGTGTTTTTTACAACAACACCATGGCCATTGAAAGAAACGCAAATCAATCTCAACCATTGATTGTGTGTTGCCCATGGATTGTTATCCATGGACTCCCTAAATTCTATGTAAGAAGATGCACCTGATAACCGGTAGTTATTAAAGGTCATATTAATCCACAAGGCGGATCAATAGTCGATGCGTTGACCGCTCAATAAATCCCAATCAATCAACAGATAACCCACAATAATAAATCAAGCAATGAATATCAAAAATGTGGAGTTAAAATTTATTATAACTCTACATGCAAATGTGTATAGGTGTAAGAATGTGTAGAGGTTGAACACTGGGAGCAAACGGGAAAAGGAGGCAAAAGTGAATGCACAAAATTTTCATCTTTCATATCTTGTCCATGTTATTGTTTTTGTGGGTTTTTCATTTTATATTTTTTTTCATTTTATTTTTGGTTTTATATATTTTTTATTTGATTTTTAGTTTTCTGATTTTGTATTTTCTTTTTAGATTTTTTTATTTTTTATATTTCCTTTTTCTTTTATAAAAACATTATAGCCTATATAAGGCTTTATCCACACAATATATAAAAATATATTTATAAATGCTATTAAATATAAACAAATATCATAAAATAAATTGTTTTAGGTTTTTAATACTTTTTTAATATTTTTTTGTATTTTTTTAGAAATTTTTGCTAATTTTTATGTATTTTTAAAGTCAAAAATATCCCTAATACGGGATTAATAAATATTTAGAAAATGATTTGGGTTTCAAAAATAATAAATAGATTCCAAAATTACACAAATTAATATTAGTATATAAATAATAATATACAGATAATTATAAAATAGAAAAACATATTTTTGGTATTTTGTAGAGTTTTTATATTTTTTGTTGGATTTTGGAGCTTTCTGATTTTTTATTTTCTTTTTCTTATTTTAGGAGTTTTTATTTTCTTGACTCAATAAATATCAAAATATACCATTTATAATTTTTCGGATTATTTTAAAATGTTTATATTTTTTGGTATATTATAATTTAGACAGTGATTATTTAGACTCCTTTATAATTTTAATAAATAGATTAAATACAAAAAAATATAAAGTGGACACATGGCATATAAGTACAATGCATGGAGCATCTAATCCTATTTTTGGGGATTTTTAGGAGCTATGTAGCTATTTTTAATAATTAGATAAAAGTCACAAAAATACATGTCCTAGTAGGGGCATAACTACAAATAAAATAAACTTCAGGGGACCATATGCAATCTACCCAACATAATAAAGCCTTTATTTAATTTATATAGACTATTTTACATTATACAAGAAGCATTAGGGGATCAATATAATTTACCCAATTTGTCACCTCACGTGGGACGACACGTGAGGTGACGTGGACTGGACCAAATTGTAATTAAAAGAAGCTACAGGGGGTCCAATGCAAAAAAATCCACTTATTTAAAATGTTAACTTTTATTTACATGACTTAATAATATATACAAAAATAGCAGGGCTAAAAGTGCAATTTACCCTATAATAGCGTGATCCAACGATGCTCCTTCCTCTACTTAGACACGTGGCGAGACCTAGAAGCTTGATATCCCTTCGCCAATCTGCGATGAGGATGAGATCTTGGGCTTCATCGAACGGTTGGAGGCGTGGCATGATTGAACGGCCAGGATTAGAACTGGAGGAGGAGCTTCATACAACGGTTGCTGCTCTTCACGAAGAATGGGGAAGAACTTGTCTTCTCCGAACTTCGTTCGTCAATTCCTCCGTCCACCGGCACTCTTCTTCGATCATCATTGGCTCTACACGATCGGCGAGGACGTCCGCAGCCGCTGGTGATCTAAAGAGGCTCCAGAACCTCGTAGGGAGGCTTGACGAGCTCGGTGAAGAACGGACCTCCAGGTACTTGCAGGCGGATGAGATTCGAGCCCAGGAGGACTCCGTGGTGCGTGTGACCTGCATAGAAAGAACGAGGGGCTTGAGGGGTTTCTCTTCGATCGAAAATGAAGCTGTGAGCACGAAGAATGAGGCGGGCGATGAGGTCTCCGGCGAAGCGACGGAACGAGACCTCGATTCGCAGAACCAAGAAAGTTCTGGTCGGTCAAAGGTGGCTAGGAGGTGGATAACATGATGGGGAAGGAAATGGGGGCGAAGTGGTGGTCGGAAGACAAAGGAAATACGGTGGAGATGTTCGTCGGAGCACAGCTCCGGTGAACTACGAATCTAGCTATTCTGCCTAATTAACCAACTAAAACACGTAATAAAATGTAGCAAATGAAACACGCGACTAATGCTAAGCTAAATAAACAAAAGAGCGCAGCTCTTACCTGGCCGGATAGCCAAGGAGCAGAGGTCGCTGGCGTGGCGGCCTGGGTGCAACCTCCTCCTCATTCCACCCGCTCGGACCCTCCAGGGGCTCCTCCCTGTCACGAAGGAGCTCGCTAGGCCAAAGGCGGGGGTAGAAAGGTTCAGAAAATTGACCAAAATTGAGATAGGATGTGAAAGCTATATGGATAGATCCTTAGGGGCATATGTTCTTTAAATATATATAATTAATGTGCTTGTTTTGACCATTACCTGAAAAAGCTGCAGTATCGTACCCGCATGTCTGCTTTGGTATCCCATGTTGCTTCTTTGTCACCATGTCAGTGCCATAACACTCTGGTTAGGGAAATTTATTTGTTGCGAAGCTTCTTTACAACCATTATATATGCTCTTGATTTCTTAAAATTTTGAGGATAAAAATTTGGGTTTAGCATGCAAATTTACCTAAGTTCAGTTAATTAAATGGCCACAGTTTTTAGCAAGAAAAATAGAAATTTGGGGGGAAATGCCATATATTTTTGTGCTAAAAACAATCCACTGATTATACACTAATTTAATGATGAAAAATGTGAAAATTAGGCGGAGGGGTAAATCTTAATTTAACTTCGATAACAATCTAAGCACACAGACAAAAAAATGAAAATATTTTTAAGTACAAGGTATGTGCATGATTCAATTGTCAATAATACAAACAGACTGAAATAGATATGCCTAAAGATGCATTTTTGTATGGAATCCTGAGAAGGATGAAGTCAATGCTTATAAACTGAACAAAATTCATATTAAAATAATGGCATGTCCCCCAACAGATGAGCTGTAGACAACAGCTCGAGATTGTGACATGTTCTAAACATAACACACATTAGATCACACCAACCAAGAATTCCAACTGCTAACATGGAGCTTCATAGAGTGATTGTTATGAACTTGCTCGAACAGATGATCATGTGCCATTAACCTCCATATGTTTGGTCCATTGATGGAAAATAATATGGTATCTATGAATAATGCAGTATAAATATCACAATTTGGTTGCATGGGTAGAGGCTCCTATAAGAACATATGCACAAATGGTGAAACCCAGAGATTTCTTGCTGAGGAAGAGATGATCCTTTCTTAATGCAGTCATAATGTATATGCGTAGCATTATAACATCCTAGAGTGACCCATGAACTAACCTACTTTGCTACCTACACAAGCAATGTCTACGCGATTCACAATGATATGTAATAGCTTCCCGATAACCCCTTTATATTATATAGCATTGACATCTTATGAGAATTCATCATTTAAAATATTAAAATTCCTCTCAAAGTCAACAAATGATTTCTCAAGATTATTACGAATAAGAAATCATCAATCAATTGATCATTATGTATAGTCCACTATTCATACAATTTATTATATATAGGATGTTACGGCAAACGATAAGAAAATACCCATCCTTTGATGTTTCAACTGGAACTGGTACAATTGAGACATGATTCTTGTATAGGTACCATACAAAACAAAATGATAAAGACTAGCTAGATCCATATCCAAAGCATAGATGGTAATCTTATGATTTTAGAAATAGTAACATGTGACTTCAAAGACCGATCATCGTCATAAATTAATCTTTTAGGTATACTCTACTATTTATACATATCACCAAAGATAGGTAGTGACAATATACCTAGATGTGTAAAGTCAACCATTGAAGAGATTGAGAAATAATGGGATAGATGAATAAGTGAATCAATGATGAATTAGTTATATCAATAGGATCGTTGATCAAAAAGACCTAGATCTGTACAATCCGAATCATCCATGTATACATCTGAATCCTCTATGGCTACATCTGAGTCAGTTATAGTTAAGTTTGGAGGAGTTACATTTGAGATTGGATTGAGTCACAAATGAGCTTGGCTAAAGTTGAGATGAATTACAGTTGAGTTGGTTACATGGGTGCTTGGTTACAGTTGAGTTGGTTGTAGTTGAGCTTAGTTTCTATTGAGCTAGTTATTGTTCCTCCAGAAATTCCTGACGAAGAGAAAATACCAGTTTATGAAAATCATCCTTATCAGACTACGAGATTCTACCACAGTTGTTTGAAATAGCTAGTGGACGTGTTGGGAACTTAGTTAGGATGTATTTTACTCCACCGCATGCCTACGGAGGCACCCCAACCCTAAGGCTTCCTTACTACCTTAGAGTCATAGTGTGAGGTCTTACCCAGACCAAGACCACAGACTATCTACTAAGCTTGAAAATTCAACAAGAAAAGAATCAAAACACCTGACTCATCATAAGCATTTAATAAAGACAATGATTATATCAGAGACTCATCATTCACATTCCCAAGACCCATCAGACATATATTATAAATAATAAAAATATAATGACTTAAATATGGATCATATGATATTTGTATAAAAATGATTAATATGGGTAATTAATGTAGAATAAGTAGAATGGGGTTTTACGTGCCAAACAACTTGAAAACATGTCTTATTGCAAGTAGCTCAAAATTTTAATTGTCAAGCCCAACCTACTTGCTTTCTTTTGGAGCTGCTAAATTTCCTATTATTTCTAATTAATAATATTTACTCAACACTTGTTGATGTTCTTTTCTTCCTATTACATGGATTGCAGGTAAAACACCTGCATCGTGGTATTGAGAGAGTTGAATGTCAGTTTCTGCAGTAAAACATATCAGGTATGTATGCTATAGTTTTGTTCAAGGTATTATATAATGCTTTTATTTCTCTTCTGATACAATTGAGATTTCATTTCTGTTGTTACATGTTAACTGCTATGGAAATTTATGTAATATAATTGGTGACATATTGTGGTTCTGTGGCTTATTAGTTAAATTTGAATGTCATTCATAAACTAAAAGTGAAAATCCCCCCCCAAATCTCAGTACTCCAATGCGATCATTAGCGAACATGATGCTATGAGTGATGTGTAAACGGGTATTCCAGATCCGTGGGAGCGGGCGTCACATAGGAGGAAGAGGTTCTTATTTATGCACATTAGTGGACACCCTTATTGACCGGCATGTTGTGAAGAATTGGGCATATGTACAAGAGGTATAATACATGGGTGTGGATCACGAACGAAAAAGGATCATATCCTCTGAAGGAGTCGATTACGATTTATCGATGGATCATCCATGAAAAATGGAGGGAAAGAGGGGATGTGATAGTTCTGCCGCAGCAGGAGCCCAGATGGGATAGTTGACCAGAGGTCAACTGTCAAAGCGTAGTCCAGCTGGGACCGCTACGAGACAAAACAACAATTTTATTGAAGAATAAATAATTAAAAATAGAAAATGATTTCATTATTTTTCGAGTATAAAAGAAAATGTTTATTATTAATGTAGTATTTTATTATGATTTTTATTCATTTTTGATGTATTTTATTATGAGTTTATTTTCAATGGCTTATATATAGGTATAATTACCGGTATTTTGTACATTTTATTTTTATTTTGTATATTTTATTTTATTAATTTTTTCTTTATTAATAACTTATTTTTGTAAGTATAAATATATTTTTATTTTATTTTTATGATGTTTTTTGTACAATTAAATAAATAGATAAGTATATTATGTAGGTATATTTATAGGTGTTTTACCTATGTTTTATGTATATTATTTTATTTTAATGTATTTTATTGAGTTTTATTTTAGTTTTATACTTTTAATAGAATCTATATAATTTATACAATATTAGAAAAATATAAAAGAATAAAGAATTAAAGAATATATTCCCCTTTTATTTATATACATAGGTACTTTGCCTATATAATTACATAGACTTATTTTATTTTTTTCTTTTTGATTTTAATATTTTTTTTAAATATGCACACATGTTATAAATAATAACATTATAAAAATAAGAATTTGTAAAAATAATAAGATATGAATAAAATGAATATTTAATCGGTAGAATGTACGATAGGAGTAAAAAACCTAACTTTTACACAATAACTCCAAAAAAAATAAAACCACCACCATTAAATAGCTTGTGAAAAGTTATGTACAATTAGAGGTGATTTTGCTATGTTTTGAGTTTATTGAAAAGATATGGATCTGTGAAGTGGTTTCTAGCTTTTTATTTTGTGTATAAAATGCACACTGTATATTATTTTTGTACAAACTTAATTTTGTATTTTTTTTGACATTATTATCTACAACTTTCATGTACAAAGTTTCTTTATTTTATATATAAATCATAAAGAATAAAATAGGTGTCAAAACTGCATAATTAATGAATAAATAAAATGAGGTATTTATTGTATTTTTGGCTCTTATTTTCCCCTACTTTATTCCTTGTTGACCAACTCCATTCTGGACTTGGTCTCGGGGTTAGGGTCATTAAATATTTTCAATATTTTATTCCTTTTTTTCTTCTCTTTATTCTATAATTTTGGCATTAAAAACCTTATTTTATATACAAATAAAACAATAAATAATCAATGCTATTACGCATAAATCGAGGCTATTTACATGCATTTGCTAGGGTTTTTAAGGCCAAAATAATAGAATAAAGGTGATGAAATGGAGATTCATCAGCACCCCCTTGCTCTTCGAGTTAGATGATTATAAAAATCAAGTAATGCTCTCTCTCCCTCTCTCTCTCTCTCTCTACACGCCAAGACTCTCTCCCTCCCTCTCATTGTGGCCATCGACCATGGAGCCCTTGAGAGATCACCATCGCCGCAACATCGTCTTCACTCATGGATCTCCGTCTCCTTTGGTGTGCCTCGCTCGTGAAGAAGACGTCGGATCTCGTGTGATGAGATCAGAAGACTCGCCGCTTGGATCATAAACATTGATTGCGAGAAGGACACGTCTCATCAACGTGCTCGTAAGCCTCTCTTCCGTCGGATCGGACTTGATGTAGGAGGTCTCTTCGTTTACAGACTCAATCGCAACCACACTTCAAGAGGTAACCTTAATACCTAGTTATGGTTTAAGATGAAACGATCCAAGAAGTGTCCTTGGATCATGTGGTTTCATCACATTATTTTTTTTTTAAATTCTGCTGCCTCAAGCAACTAGTACGACTAGTCGCTCCCGATCGCATACGATGCGATCCTTACGCTTCCGTGATGTGCTTAAGGATCTCCCCATATCCTTGAGAACCTGTGTGTGATGAGCATGTGTGATGTAGAATAGAAACTCCATCTTGTATATTCACCATTGTACTAGGTAAGAACTTATGGAATTTGAAACTGTAATAAAAGGGGACAAATTATTCTGCGTGTAAAGGAGATTGATGCATAAGTCGGTTATCAATGCCTTGGGTAGACCTATACTAATTCCAAATAACAACTTTAACTAAATTACAAACCTTATCCCATATCCCCCGTTTGACAACCGAACAAAGAATAACACTTACCTACCCATATTCCACTTTATTCTCCTTATTCATATATTTCCAGTCGAGCATGAATAATGCATTATTCCAACTTATTTCTCACCCTTAATCATGCTTATTCCCAAACCGAACGACCCCTATATGTATGAACAAGCATTTAGTAGAACCATTTGAAATCCGGCATTTTCCAAGTCAAGATCGTACACAAATCTTGTACGTAGAGTGTAGCATTGGGCCGGATCAATCCCAACATCTATTACTCTCTTAAAGCCGGGTTTCCCATCTGTAGCTTGACACGTGACCGCATGAGAGGCCATGGCTGCTTCCTTTTCTCGGACCGCATTTTCCGCTTCTCACATTTGCTCACATTTGATTTGAGATATTATCATATTTTCCACGTGAACTCATGGAAGGCCATACCGATTCTCCACCCAATACTCCCCTAAATAATGAAATGTATTGATATTTCAGTCTCCACATGTACGCCAATTGTTGATTTACTGTCCCCATTTTCCCATTTTATTTACCTCGAATCTTCCCCCCTTCATCAGTCGGTTGCTATCCGCTCTCCCTCTTCTCTTCCAGATCGGTCAGATTCCCTCCTACTCCTTTATTCTCCAGCGATCTTCTTTTCCGTTCATTATTCAATGCTCTCTTCTGACCATTGACTTTCCTCCCGCCGAAGGTATGACGAACATCTTCTTTCTGTCATGAGAATCGAAAGGGCTGCATTACTTATTTCTCCTAAACTTTTTCCCTTGGGTTTTGTCAAAGTTACCTTGCCTATTGCACTCGAAGTTTGTACTCTCGGTTGCGTGCCTGTCTCAAACCTAAGTGTCCGGTGGGCTATCCTTGGGGCTCACATCGGCTGTCGATTGAGGTTTCTCTCTGGGTATGATCGTAACACCCCTCCCCCCCGAGTATGACGCTTTCCAATTTCTAACTATTATGATGGGGACCCCTAGTTGCAGGTATCGTATCTTCTCCATCTTTCTTTTTCCTTTCACGTTTATCAAAAAATTTACTCATCCCAGCTCCGAATTGTTCTTTCTTGATTTGGGGTTATCTATAAGGTGGGATTGAATTTAATTATTTGATAAATTTTTAAATTTATTGTGTTTGCCTTTTATGACTTTGATGCATGCTGATTTGTTTCTATATTGTCCTATCATCCATAGTTGTATGAATGATATTTTCTCCATTTGAGATTTCCCCTATGACATTAATCAAATCCTTTTTTGTCTCGATGGAGAAAGTCATACCATATGTTTTTTAGTGTTTTTAAGCTTGCCGTTGAAATTAGTGATATTGGTGATTGTCTTTAACTATTTACAGCATGATCAGAGGCCATGTTCTTGGTGGATTCGAGTAAGTGTTTTTCTTTTTCTTTTCGTTACCAACTCAGCTTTCATAATCATACTAAGAAAAATATATAGTTGTGCATATTACAAAGTCTCATATTAACTTAACTTGAAGATTGTAACAAACATAAACAAAAATTATGAGTTATCATAATTTTTATTTTACCACCTTCTTTACTCTAACTATATCGCATCTAAATTCTTTCTGCAGTGTTGGAGCATGCATGATCAGGGTTACGTAGAGTGATAACATTAATTTAGCAAAAACGATATGGGTTATATCATATCTATTTATATTTTTCCTCCTTTGAGAGTAATTGGGCTGGCGGAAATATTTTATATTTTTTTACAGCAAGATACAAGCTATGTTTGCGAAAGATAGTCTGTATAATTATTCAATTGAAATAGCTAAAATTTTATCCATCCCAATGCAGAAATGTTCTTTCTTGGTTTGGTTTTATGTAGAAGATGTGATTGAAGTTATTTATTTAACAGTTTTTTTATATTGATTGTGTTTGTATGCATGCTGGTTTATTTCCGTAATGCCCTATCACTCATAGTTGCGTGAAAGATATATTCTCCAATTGGGTTTCATCTTTCACAGTAATAAAAACCATTCTTTGTCTCAATGGAGAAAGTGATACCATATGTTCTTTTTACTGTTTTTAAGTTTGCCGTTGAAATTTGTGATATTGCTGATTGTCTTTAACTATGTACTACATGTTTAGAGGATATGTTCTCTGTAGATCTGATTGGAATTTGAATATGGTATGAATTGTTGGAATTGATTTTTTTAGTCATGTCCTGATTTACAAAGATAAAATCATTAGTGTATGTTGATTGTTTGCATTGTGGACTTTGCTTTTTGTGTAGGAATTGAAACTTTCTTTTTCCAATTAACTTAAATGTTTAACAATAATGGTTTACATATTTAGGTGGTTAGTATATGTGTACATGGGTGTTATTTATCTACTTCTCAACTCCATTTATATCTATAAATTTTAAATGCTTTTTCTTTCTTTTCTCATTGGATTGAACTTAATTATTTAGCAATTTATTAAATTTATTGTGTTTGTACTAATGACCCTGATTCATGATGGTTTGTTTCTATAATGCCCTATCATCCATAGTCGTGTGAATGATATATTCTACAGTTAGGTTTTACCCTTTTACACTAATAAAAATCCTTCTTTGTCTCAATGGAGAAAGTTATACCATGTGTTCTTTTTACCGATTTTAAGTTTGTTGTTGAAATTTGTGATATTGTTGCTTATCTTTACCTATTTACTGCATGTTCAGAGGCTATGTTCTCCGTTGATCTACGAGGGATTCGAATATAGTGTAGTGTTGGAATTGGTTTCTTAGTCATGTGTTGATTTACAAAGATAAAATCATTAGTATATGCTGATTGTTTGCATTGTGGACTTTGCGTTTTGTGTGAGAATTGAAACTTTCTTGTCCAATTAACTTAAATATTTAACAATAATGGTTTATATAAATAGTTAGCAGGTGGAGATCCACTTAAGATTTTTGTTAATGTATTAATTGTAGTTCCTCGTTTTGAAGCCCATGTTATTCCAACTTAGCGTGTATGCTCATGGGAAATCAATGATATTTCCATTGATTAAGTTCACAACTTAATTGCAATTACTTTCTTACATTTATGCAGTTGAGCTGTACTTTAAGAAACCTGCAGGTTTAAACTGCCTATCTTTATTTATGTTATTTCCAATTCTACTCCATGCAAAATTAAGTTGCTTATATTTTTTTACTTTTTATACCTATTATTTATAAGAGATAATGATTAGACTTCCTAACACCTGAGCACTTTCAAATAATAATAAAATTAAACGCTTGAGATGTTGTGGCAATTTAGGAAGTCTGGGAAGGAATCAAGTTACACATTTGTTGGGTATTTATATATTAGCAACTTAGTAATCCTTCCACGGAACCAATTTGCAGACTTTCAAGTATATCATTATGAGCTGATATTCAGATTTTGTGTATGATCTCTACTAAATTTATATTTTAAGATCGTCTCCACATGTACGATAGCTGTTAATTTACTGTCTTTCAATTTTGCATTTTCTGTAACCTAAATCTTCCTCCCTTCTTCTCAGTCGATAGCTTTCTGCCTCCCTCCTATCCTCCAGGTCAGTCAGATTCCCTCCACCCCTTTATTCTCCGACGATATCATTTTTTCTTCGTTATTCTATGCTCTCTTGCGGCCGTCGATTTTTCTCCCGCCGAAGGAACGAGGAGTTGCTTCTTTCTCTCCTGAGGCTATAAGGGTTGCATAACTTCTTTCTTCTAAATATTTTCCCTTGGCTATGATGGAGGTGCATTTCCTATTGTACCCAAAGTTTCTACTCGATTGCGCATCCATTTTCAACCTAAACGCCCGGTGGGCTATCCTTGGGGTCAAATCGGCTATCGATTGAGGGTTTTCTCCGGATAAGTTCGTAATTCCCCGTCCCCAACCCCACCCCTTTAAATTTTTTGTTTTTGATTTAGGGTTTACATGAAGTTGAGTTTTACTTTAATCATTTTTCAAAATTTTCAATTTGATTGCCTTTGTTATTGTGAGTATGATGATTGTCGATTTCTGACTGTTCTGATGGGGACCCTAATGTTGTAAGTATGTTATCTTCTCCATTTTCCTTTTTCCCTTTCACGTTTGTCAAAAACATTACTCATCCCAGCGCCAAACCGTTCTTTCTTGATTTAGGGTTATCTGTAAGGTGTGATTGAATTTGATGATTTGACAAAATTTTAAATTTATTATGTTTGCTTCCAATGACTCTAATGCATACTGGTTTGCTTCTGTATTGTCATATCATCCATAGTTGTATGAATGATATTTTCTCTACTTGGCATTTCACCTTTGATAGTAATAAAATCCTTCTTTGTCTCAATGGAGAAAGTCATACCATATGTTCTTTTTAAAGTTTTTAGGCTTGTCGTTGAAATTTTTGATACTGGTGATTGGCTTTAACTATTTACTGCATGATCATTGGCGATTGCCTTTAACTATTTTCTGCATGATCATAGGGCATGTTCCTGGTGGATCTGAGAGAGATTTGAATATATTGTGAACTTCTTTAATCGATTTTTTAGGCATGCACTGATTTATAAGGCAAAATCATTAGTGTATGTTGATTGTTTGCATGGTGGACTTTTCTTTTTTTGACGGAATTGAAACTTTATTTGTCATTCTTCCTGACTTCATTTTTATGTATAAACTTTAGGTAAATATTTACCAATAATGTTTCATATGTTTTAAAGATTAGTATATGTGTACATGGATGTTATTTGTTTTCTTCCTGGCTTCATTTTTATGTATAAAATTTAAATGTTTTCCTCTTTCTTTCTCGTTACCCCTTTCATAATCAGAATAAGAAAAACTTATAATTATGCGCATTCTAAAGTCTCACATTAATTTAACTTAAAAATGGTAACACACATAAAGCAAAATTATGGTTTATCATAATTCTCATTTTACCAACTTCTTTGCTGCAATTATATTCCATGCAAATTCTTTCTGTTGTATTATATAGAGTGATCAGGGTTATGTAGAGTGATAACATTTATTAAGCAAAAAAATGGGTTTTATCATATCTATTTGTGTATTTTCTCCTTTTGAGAGTAATTGGGCTGACTGAAATATTTTATAACATTTTGTTGATCGATATACAAGCCTATGTTTGCGAACGATAGTCCACATAGTTATTCAATTGAAATAGTTAAAAGTTTGTTCGTCTCAGTGCAGAAATGTTTCAGCATTCTATAATCACAACTTCTCCTAATAATATAATTCCATACAATATATGTTTTATATTTCAACCCTTCTACCGATACAGTAATATGTTATGATCACTTTTACTGCTCTTTAATATTGTGTACGTACACCATTTACCTCCATTCATTATTTCATACAGTCCGAAATTCCCCCTAATAATACAACTCCATACAATATATGTTGGATATTACAATTTCCATAATATCCGATGGAAATTAGTTTCTTGAATTCGTTATCAGCTCAAATATACAACATTATGTATTATATCATGTTCTGACGGATCGTACATGATCTCCAATTAATATTTCATACATCATAGAACTGTGCTTTCTTTCCAATCTCTGGCTTGCTACAATTTTTCGCTAATACGATTATACTTCCTAGGAAATTTTAACTGTTTTTACCTGAATATTATATAAAACTATTATTTTCCTTCATGACCTATAAATTGCATGAACCTTTTTACAGGTATGCTACAGTTCTATAAGATTATCTATTGTTGTTTAATATTCTATGTTTAACACATTGGCCTCCATTTAATATTTTATATATAAAACATCGTATGTCTTCCTTTGTAGTTTGAAGCTTCCTATAGATTTTACTAGTACAATAATGCTTCCCTACCTTTTTTTTTACTGTAGTTGCAGATTCCATGTTTTTTGCAGTTATCCTCACCTTTTTTAGCGAACTTTTTACCTAGCTATTGTTGTTAGTGATCACCGTGGGTAGTGGACATTCATTTAGATTTTAGTTAATGTATTAATTGTAATTCCTCATTTGAAACCCATGGCATTCTAATTTAGCTTGTATTCTCATGGACGATCAATGGTATTTCCATTTATTAAGTTCACAACTTACTAGCAATTACTTCCTTACATTTTTGCAATTGAGTTGTACTTTAAGAAATCCGTAGTTTTAAACTGCCTACCTTTATTTATGTTTTTTTCCAATTCCACCCCATGTAATTTTAAGTTGCTTATAATTTTTAACTTTTTAGAAATTCAAAATTTGCTTATATATTTCAAAAATTGCCAGCGGAATTGCTCCCGACTTGGGATATTTCCTAATTTATTTTTGACCATTATGTGTCTGCTATTCATTCTGACATCCATCGTTATCGTTTATCTTTATGTGTACATGCCAACAATTCTGCAATAAAATGATGTATGTGACTGTAGCAGGCAACAATTTCATTCCATGTTCGTGACTTCTTCTTCAGCAACACCGTAATCAATACCATTCAAATATTTGTGCTATTTGATGCTTCTTCATTTACAGTTAGTATTCTTCTTCTTTTAAATGATTTTTCCCAAACATTGCTTTCCTACAATTGATCTGGATTCTCATTATTGTTGTCCGCATGCATTTTAGAGAAGCATATTTTTTATTACTAAATAATATAATGTATGCCAACCAAGAATGTTGAAGTAAGTTATCATTGCTCTTGCCCTATTCTCTAGTATAAGTTGCATCACTTTTACTGTTTTTTCCCATTGAAAAAATCCTCTTTAATTTTTTCAAGCATGTTATTTATATAATTTAATGTTTTAGATTTTACTGATATTTTCCCCTCCTCTATGGTAAAATAAGTCTTAGAACTATATGATTAAATACTTCTGATTTGTAAACTGCATAATTTATTATTCACAAGGTTAAATAACAATACATATTAGTCTCAACATATTATTACACGAAATAAAAATGTCCGTACTTTATGTACTTGAATTTTAACTTATTTCAACTATATATTTCTAAAGAAGAAAAAAAACAATTCTCAATAATTTGACCTTTCAATATTAATTACAACCTACCATTTTTCCAACATATAATCAACAAAATTCACTTCCGCCGTTAAGCATGGGTATCTTCCTAGTGACAGTGGATCCTCTGTTGTGGTGTTGTGTCTGATGTGATCGCATGAGCTGCTCGATCATGATCGAGTGGTTTAAATGATTTTGTACAGTACGGACCCACAAAAAGTGCAAAATCGTGTGAACCGCTCGATGAAGATCGAGCGACACACACGATTACTACAGATTCTGCAGGATTTTCGCCTACAACATACGATCAACCCCATCCTAGGTAAAAGCCTAGAATTGGCCCGGACTGATCGACATATGGACCAGGTGTTTGAACAGTCCCGATGAATGACCTGATGACGCATCTCCCGACTTGAGTTAAGGTGTCAGGTAAATCTCGAGAGGTCGTTGCAACCCAAACCGCGAAGTGCAATCAAGAAGAAAAATCAAGAACACAAATAAAACAATTAATAAAAGTTATTGTAATAAATGATTTATCAATAAAAGTTATTGATTGTTTTTTCACTCCCTTTCTGAGATTGAATGAATGAATGCACTATAAGGTCCCTCTGTACAATAAGGGTTATGTACCATGGCCAACTTAATAATCATACAACTGTTGATTCATTGATTGAATCATAGAGGCTTATGCTTGGATGAATATCTAAGGAGTTAGATAGATGACTCATCAAGCATCATCAAATGATTGTTAAGTGATGATCTCCAGCCTGAGTAGGAAATGGCAATCCTTTCTCATTAGGCTGATATCTGACTGACCTCTTGATGCAGGTCCTCCACATAGGAATAGTGATTCGGAGGTGTCAGATTAGTGAGTCAATGGGTTGACTTAACGAGATCGAGATAACCAAAGACCTATGTTGAATACTGTCACAGCATAGGCATGCATCCTCTGACTGGAGACAAATGTGTTACTATATGTCTGAGTATGTACATTTGGAAGACCAATAGGTTGATGACCTAACCAAGGTCTATACACCGGCGAGCTGGTGTGCATGTAAGGACATATGAGTAATACAATCTCTCAAAGGGATCATATAGGTTCACTTGTAAACCGGGAGACATGAGCTCACTCATGAGGTATTAGGACTTATCAAACTCCATGCATGGTCGTCATGCTTTGGAAGCATGACATGAATTTGAAGGTAAGATATATGCTTTGTGAAAGCATATGATCTATACCAAATCCCAAAGACCAAGATTGAGAAACTTAGTGATCAAACCCTGAAGAAGACAGTGTAAAAGTGATCTATATCTTCAGGATGATCATAGGTCTTCCAATATGCAGGATGTACATGTGTTGGGAATACCTGAGGGTGATGTGATCATAAATGATTGTATAACCATGATGCTTCCATTCCGAGGGAGTGATGAAACATGTTTGGATTTTAGTGACTCCTCTCAGTAGAGAAGTAACCTAATCTTAGTCCAAGTATTGGACATTGATCTGAATGAGATTCAGATGCAATGAGAAGATTAGGTTTACGGCCTTGATTTAATCAAGCATCTATGGGAGGTCCATGAGATCTGGATTTGAGATGTGATCTCAATATCCAAGTCACTATACGTGGAATAATACAATCGCCCTGTCCTTATCTCCAAGTATATGCGGAGAAATCACATTATTCTTGAAAGGGTTCAAGAATAATTCCATAGTTGAAATATATCTAAGCATTAAGAGAATGATAATTAAATGTGATTTAATTATCTTGATGTATGTAAAAATTATCCAATATAATTAAATGTGATTTAATTATTGTGGATAAGAATAATATGGATAGCGATATCCAGATATTCATAATATATTATAAATGTGATTTATAATGTATTAGAGAGAGCTAATTATAATTTATATTTGTTAATTAATTATTAATGTGTATTGGATACACATTGTGTAATTAATTGAAAACGTAAATTATATTTTATTTTGGGTTGTGAATGTGATTCGCAAATTTCCAATGGCAGGATTGCAATATTCTCAAAATTAATTATGAATTATTTTTTGAAGAATAAATCACAACAAAAGTTGTTAGATTAAATAATGGAGATTTCCATGGAGATATGCAATCTCAAGAAATCTCATGAGTTTGCTCCCACTTGGAATCAAGTGGACGGCCACCATGACCAATATGGAAATTGGTGGCCTTCCACCACAATCCATGAGAGATACAATCTCCATGTTGTTTAATCTCCTTTAAATAATTGGTTTAATTTAGGATTGATTTATATTTGATTTGTCAAATATATTTGATCTAAATTAAACTATTAGTTGTTGGCTTTTACCAACAACAATCTTGACCATTGGATTAAACATAAATCAATCTCATCCATTGATTTTATGTGTCCCATGGATTGAGATCCATGGATCCCAAAACCCTATAAATAGATATGCATACCATGCTCTCTAATGCTATGCTTTTGAAGCACATCTCTCTCTCTCTCTCAATCTACACGTCAACCCTCTCCCTCTCTCCTTGGTGGCCGTCCACCAAACCCTAGAGGAGAAAGCCGTCGTCGCCCTCGCCACTGCGCAGTTGCTTCGACGTTCTTCGGTTCTCCATCTTCTTGGAGTGCTAAGCTCGCGAAGAAGACATTCGATCTCGTACGACGAGATCAGGAGTTCACCGTGCCTGGATCAACTCATTGGATTGCGAGGATCACAAGACTCATCCCCGCACTCGTAAGCTTCTTCTCTGACGATCGGACTTGAGACAGGAGATCTCTTTTCGTAGAGACTCGATCAACCACGCTTAAAGAGGTATTCCTTTATGCTTATTGTGGTTCTAGATGAAACGATCCGAGAATTGTTCTTGGATCATGTGGTTTCATCGCATGAAATTTTTAAATTTCGCTGCATAGAACAACTAGTTCGACTAGTCGTTCTTCGTCGTATTCGATACGATGCCCACGCTTCCGTGATGCGCTTGAGGATTTTCCCATATCCTTCACTCGCGACTTGGGTTAAGGTGTCAGATAAATCTCGAGAGGTCATTGCAACCCAAACCGTGAAGCACAATCAACAAGAAAAATCAAGACCACAGAAATAAAACAATCAAGCACAAAATCGAATGTTAGCGGTCTCCGCTATTTATTTAACCTGGTATAGCGACCAGGGCCGAACACAAGGAGCACGAGTGAAACCTACGAAGTAGTCCTAATAAAAAATAAAAGGCATATTTTTGTGATTTTTAGTTTGCAATTTTTTTATATTTTCAAAATTGAGAAAACAAGCAACACCAATAAAATAAACTAAGTGAGGGCAAGCCTCAACAATTTTAATTCAGACTAAAAATGCTCAAAAACATGAAGTAAAAATATTTTTTGTTTTTCAAATATTCAGATGTTTTTGATGATTTTATGGGATTTTTCCGATTTTTATATGATTTTATAAATAAAACAAAATCAAAATAGGGAAATAATATATACTAAAAGGCTGGGGCGAGTGCGAGTTAACTCCTATCTTGCGACCTCGAACACAAGTTCTTAAGGGCTCGAGACAAGCAAGACTAATAATAAGAAAGTCGACAGGGGCCCTGATTCAACAGTTGGCTAAAAGGTCTCCGTAGGAAAGGAACTGCATTCAACTGCATGCCCTTCGGTCGTCCAAGAGAGACCTTGGGGACATTCCTCACATTAGTTTGAGGCATTTCTCTTAGGTAGTCCTGGGTGAGATTTTTATGAAAAAGCAAATAAAAGTATCTAACTACAACAACTGAAATCATATTTTTTTATTTTCTAGAATTTTTAATGATTTTTATAAGATTTTTAGGATTTTTAGCTATTTTTATCTTTTTAGGGTTTTTATCAAGGATAACGTAGCAAAAATGGTACTGAAATGAAAACACATAAAAACAAGCACATAGAAATTTTTATGGAATTTTTAAGACCATTTTAATATTTTTTTGGGTATTTTAGTAAATAGACAGAACACTTTTTAAAGGTTTTTTATTTTTAGAAAATATCAAATAAAACTAAATTAAGTCACAAAAATTACCACAAATCCTACATTTTAGCATGAGCTAATTTTAATTTTTATGGAATTTTTGGAGTTAATTTAGTAATTATTTGATTGAAAACAACACACACAGCACACAACGACCTACTTGCAAATATAGGAAGTTCTAGGGCCAAATCGTAACAGGCATTGAAAGACCAAGGATAAACTTGTAATTTGTCCAATAAATTCACGCACATGCATAATATTCACACACACAAGGGTATAACTGCAAATATCCAAAACTTCTATTCAAAACATATCAATCAAGAACACAAGGGTATATCATGCAAAAACACCACCATACACGTGATACCGCACATGAGCTCAGTCAGAAAGGACTAAAATGCAAATAGGGAAAAGTGCAAGGGTCAGACTGCAAAGCTACCAAACTATTTAAAAACTACTACCAATATTTACAGGACCGAATAATAAAAACAGGAAAGAGAATGGCCTAAGTGCAAATTACCCTTTATTATACATGATCCAACGGGCGATGGCATTCCACTTATGATCGAATGGTTGGGATGGAAGGATACTGCTTTGGTGATGCAGGGCGCAGATGAGATCCTCAGCTGGATCTGACGCTCAAGGCTCCTCCCGATGGCGGATGGAGGAGATTAAAACTGAAGGGGGAGCCTGATCGGACGACAGAAGGGCACTTGAAGAACTCGCCTCCAGCGAGCTTCTACCATCAATGGTGCTTGCCTCCTGCATTCTCTCGAGATGCGGAGGAGTAGAATCAATCGAGGATGACGCTCCGTAGTGGCTGGAAGGCTCAGAAGGGCCCATGACTAAATAGAGGGTCCTGGGGAGACGTGGAGAACCTAGAGCTTCCTAGAACTACTTCGACCTCCAGATGAGGCATGTCTGTGCACGAGCCCAGCTTGAGAAACAAACGTGCTCGAAGAAATAGCTCCAGCGAGGGTTAGGGTACTACAAACAACACGAACCGAGGTAGCGGGTGAATGGACAGGTCTCCAGCGAAGCAAGGGAATCGACCTGCTAATAGGCTCCAACTCGATGCCTGGAGCCACGTGGGGGGTCACTGAGTAAGCGTAGAAGTGATAGGTAGTCGAAGTGAGGTAGAGTGTGGTCGGGATGCAGCGGAGATATGAAGAACAGAGGCTACTCTGTTCGGCGGAGATGTAGTGGAGTCAAGGGAGATAAGCGGGAAATGAAGTACCTAAAGGTGAAGGAGGGTGCCTGGGGGTGTAGACGAAGTCCACAGAGGGTTCTAGCCTCAATGACCAGCACAGCCAGGGGCTTGGCTCCTTACGACAGAGCTTGAGTTTCACCTCATCGAACCTAGGGTTTGCACGCACGATATGCTCCCCTCGTTCCCTCTCCCTCTCTCTTACTGTCATTCTGGGAAAGGGAGACGGGTGCAATGGAAGAAGTGACGCAGCCAAAAGGTGGTGGAAAAGGAGGGGGGTCATGCAGGTTATATAAGTCTGGGGGTCCGACAAAGAGGAGGCGTGGCCCGTGAACCGAGGCTCGGATCAAAAAGAAGAGGGCCAGGCGAAGATTAGGGATCCGTCCTCTGTACGCGGGGCAAAAGTTCGGGCGAAAAGGGTGTCAGATCGGGGTCTGGAGAAAATGGCAAAGCTTGGGCGAAAACCCAATCCGACGAGTAGGGCTACCCAGGGGGGCCAGTTACCTTAAGTCAACAATCCCGCGTGGCCCAATCAGAGAGGGCGCAGGAAACGGACAGAATAGACTACATGACAAAATAACTAAGAAAAATAAAGATAATTAAATTAAAAATAATAAATGGATTTAAATTAAAAACGAATAAAATGAAAAATGTTTATTTTTTTCAAGGAATTTTTATGTAATTTTTAATTATTTTTAAGAAAAATAAATTAGTCTATATACAGTATATAGTGTTATATACATGTATAATTGATGACCGAGATATCAACTATGGGGCTAAGGTAGAAATAATTAAGGGTCGTTGCGCCCCGAATAGCGGAAATCGATTAATCAAGAAAAATAGACCACCAAATCAATAATCAGTCAATGAAGCTAAATAGCGGTCTTTGCTATTTATTTAACCTAGTATAGCGACCAGGGTCGGACACAAGGAGCACGGGTTGGCCAAGTGGCCTACGAAGTAGTCAGAAAATGAAATAAAATAAAGAAAATATTTTTGGTGGATTTTATGGATTTTTAAATTTTTTTGTGATTTTTAATTATGAAGAAAATATAAAGAAAAAGCAAAAAGAACATAATCAACAATTTATTCAACATACAAAAACAAATCAGAAATTTAAAATAAAATTATTTTTGTGTTTTATAGGTTTTTAAGTGTTTATGGTAATTTTCTTAGAATTTTGTGATTTTTAGTTGATTTTATAAAAATAGAAATAGACAAAAACAGGGAATTAATGTGCAGCCAGATTTGAAAAGCTAATTAAAATATATAATTAGCCTCTAAAAATCTGAAGATAATTTTTATGAAAACTAGAAATAAAAACTAAGCTACAGAAAAAGAAATTGCATTTTTTGATGTTTTTAAAATTTTTTAAAATTTTTATAATTTTTTTAGGGTTTTATAGTTTTTAGGGGTTTTAAAAATCCAAATTGAACAAAAATTGGACTGAAGCTAAAAGAAACTAAAACAAACAGTACCTAAGTTTTTTAGAATTTTTGGGTGAGTTTTTATATTTTTAATTGATTTTATAACCCAAACAGTAACAAAAATAGGTGTTTTTGAATTTTAAAAATAGAAAAACAACTCAAAAATGTCCCAAAAATTAGTGAAATTTTTATACAGTGGCAGGGGCCATAATTTCACAATTTTTGGAATTAATTTGATATTTTATTAAACCAATCAACAAGCAACAACACATAGGGACCTAAGTGCAAAGAAAACTACTTCCAGGGCCAATTGATAACACGTATTAAAACTGCAGGGCCAAAGTTGCAAAAAACCCAGATGGCACGAGGCGCGCACGTGATTCACAAAAACAAGGACATTTATGTAATTCCTATTAATAAAAATGTAAATCGTAACAGCTTAAAACTATAGGACGAAATATGCAAATGTTCTAAAAATCACGTGTCAAGGCACGTGCACCACATACACAGGGACGAAAATGCAAAAAGTAAATACAAGGTCCTACATGCAATTTACCCAAAATAAAAACAACTAGATAAAATATTTACAGGACTAAACTATAACTGCTAAAAGGAGAGGGGCCTAAGTGATATTACCCCATTATTACGATCTACAGCTGAAGGAAGTCCACATGTGAGATCCGACGGTGGAGAACTGATGACACCCCTTCGATGATCTGCGGCTCAGATCTGATCCTCAGATGGATCTAACGGTCAGATGCCCCTCACAAACAGATGGTCTAGATCTGAACTGGAGCGAAGGACCGATCGAACGGCGATGGAAACTCCCGGAAGAACAGCTCCCCGGCGAGGTTCGCCGGGCCAATACGCACGATGGAGTCCTCCTCAGATGCTGCTAAGATGGGGGAATCGATGCTGGCGATGCTCCGCAGCGAATGGTAAGCTCCAGTGGGGCCGAGAGGACCTGGAGGGTCCCTGGCGACGTCGAGTACCTGGAGCACCTATGCTCGGATGGTAGAACCTCCAGATGAGGCTCTCAAGCCTCGATACCTGCACATGAAACAAGAGGGGTCGAGGGCAAACTGCCTCGACCCATTAGCGGGCGAAATGGGTGGCTGGGTGAGGCGTGGTGGCGCTCTCCGGCGAGGCGACGGTGGAGGAAAGCGAAAGCCCGGATCCGAGGTGAACCGGGGTGAGCGAAGGGGCGGAGACGGTGGAGAGAAGTTCGACGAAGGTGAAGGGGTAATCGGAAGGCAAAATGGGTGAATAGAACGGTGTGGATTACCTGAGGCTCTGATAGTCCAAGGAGAATCCGGCTGGCTGAAAGATGACCTCCCCTTGGGCTCTTGACTTTCCGGGCTACTGGAGATGCTGTTTAGCTCGAATTCCTTCATATCGCGTTAACCGGCTCGCAACGTCACTATAGGCGACCTTCCGGGGTCTTTGGCTACATAGTCGCTGTAGCAGCTGGTCAGGCGTTTACCTTTAGAGTCGTATGCCGGCAAAGGCCGGCGGCACGAAATCTAAAAATCAAATGAAGCTACAGGCTAACTACGCTACCTGGTGGAGGAATCCGTCTGTGCTGGAGGTGCTGGACCTCCGGGGGTCGTCGCCTCGATGGATTGACGGGTCCAGAGGCTCAGGCTCGCTTGGTGGCGGATCACGGCGGTGATGCTCGCCGGATCAGTGGTTCCCAGCTGCTCGTCCCTCACCGCTACTCTCTCGTACGCGGTTGTTACTCAGGTGAAGGAGAGGAGGTCATCGGAGGCGAGGGGAAAGGCCAAAGATAGTAAGAAAAGGTGCAGCTCTGGCAAGTTAAATATGATGAAGGGTCCGAGAAGATGGGAGTCAGGCACGAAAATTGAGGCTCGGATCCCTAAGAAGAAGCTCGGGCGTGAATCTCGGATGTGCTCTTGACAATCGGAGCCTGGGGTTTGATCGAATGGGGGTTGGATCGATCCAGGAAAATTGGGCGAAATCGGGTCAGCACGAGGATCCACGAGAATGTGGTCCAGGGGGGGAGTTGACCGGGGGTCAACAATCCCCCGTGGACCAATGAGAAAATTCCGATCCAAAATTATTTGTAAATTCATTTTAAAATAGAAAAAGGCTTTATTTCAAAATATTTCAACATGAAAAATGTTTATTTATTTTCAAAGTATTTTTTAGTGATTTTTATTTATTTTTTTGAAAAATAAATTATGTCTATACATTATATATTATTATATATAGGTATAAATAACTATGTATTTTTTATTTTTAATTATTTTATTTATGTAAAATTATCCCAATTTTTTATTTTATTTATTTAAATCATAAAATATGGAATATAAAATAATTTTTATTTGATTTTTATTAATTATTTACAAAGGTAAAAAATAGGTCTTTTATTCATATATACATGGTATATGTACACTGAGGAGAGAGAAATTATTTATTTTTGTTTTTATTTTATTTTTCCCATTTTTATTTTATTTTTATAAATATATAAAAAATAAGAAAAACACATTTTTATTTTTGTTTTATTTTAATAAAATAAAATATATACATGAAGGAGTATATTTATGGGGAATGGCCCTATCTCTATCTACTTGGGTTCTTTTGCAGTCTGGCCAATGCTTGGCCCTCCCTTGGGTTCAGGTCACTTGATATTTATTCTAAATATCTCCTTCTTTTTCTTTATTTCTTTATTCTTTTATTTTTGGACAAAAATGTGCTAATTCTTGATATTTACACAATGCATACATTTTGGTAATTTATTCTATTTACAAGTATCTGCATGGTGTTTTGCAAAGTTTTCTAGCTAAAATAAAAGAGTGAAAAATGAGGATTCATCACCCCCCTATACTTACTTTGCTAGTCCCTTAGCAAACACTTATTTGAAAAAGAAGTGAAAAAGAAAAGAAAAAGAAAAAGAAGGGAAAAGAATGAATCAATGCTGATTATTAAACTTGCCTTCATTAAATTGAAGTATGGAGATCAGTCAGATCTTTGGATTATTAAAGTGTCGGAACCTTATTTGGACTTAGGTTTAACACTTAACAGCCTCTAAGTTCCACTAATCTATAGTCAAGACTCCTCTTCAATCCAGATCAGAACAAGTCTACATACACAAACCCTGAAGACCATGAATCTTTTCTTGTACGGTGTAAGTGAGGTATAGCTCTCCACTGCAGAAGTAACAAAGTGACAACCCTCCCCAACAAGGTAACTCTAATGCCCTAGTCTGGCAACTCTTTCCTCGAGGGGTAGGGTATTCCCGTCTAAGTTCAAGTTCAATCAGCTCAAGAAGAGGGGGAAGAAGAGAATGGACCATGGCCAGTGTAGCCATGTATCCCTGGGAGCTCAACCAGTGTAGCTAAGTCTCCCTGCTGCAAGCTACATGAGATGGAAAATGGATAACAAGCTTTGCTTATTGCACTATATACACTCTGGTGGGATTATCATTTTCTCTCAGACCCACCACTTTTTTGGAGTTATTCTTTTCTTTTTGCATTTTTTTGATGTGCATATTTACATCATATCTACAAAGTGTAGCATATATACATAAGGAGTTTTTCCTCTTGAGCAAGTAGATTATCCCTCTTTTGAAGCATTATTGCAACCCACAACTCTTGTCGTTAGACCTCATGGCGACCATACCAAGTTGAGACACACTTCCTTCACTATAAGAAGAAGAGAGGTTCTGCCTAGAAGTACTACCCTCATATGCTACCCCAAGTCAAAGAATATTGCCTCCTCACCACCTCATCCGTAGAGAGATCGGTGTAAAGTGCTGGTCCAAGTAAATCCATTGTCTGAAAGAGTCATGTGTGTGTTGTTAAGTGCTCTACTTAGGCTCATCGAGATGACATATGATCATAGCCTATGGACTCAAAGAATTAAGTCACCATGGACCTGAAAAGTCTCAACCCTAAGCCCTATAAGGTTCCTCTTATAATTAGGTGGATTAAGATCTTAACCAAGCTCCATTTTTCAATTTAATTCCAGGCTAGTTTAAATGTCAACTATAATTCAGGAAAAACTATACAAATATTTACAAAGATGCAATTTACAAAATATTTACACATGTGCAAAATTTTTGAAAAATATTGTGAAAACATGGATGTATGCATGAACGCAAGTTTTACAAAATATTTACACACATTTACACAAGATTTTTGCAAACTTTTGATTTTCAAAACATTTTACAAAATTTTTTACTATATACATAATTTTGATATGAAAATATTTATAAACTATTTACACAAAAGATTTTTACAAACATTTTTACAAAAAAAATTGTACAAATAACTATGTATGTGCAATAAAAGAATTTTATTTACAAGGAAATTTTTTAATTTTTTTATGGATTTTTGGGTTTTTAGCCATTTTTATTTATTAACACACTCACGCAAAGTACGAGTTATGGCTAAAGTATATATGAAATATATACGACACCCCCTATACTTAGCTCGAACGATGTCCTCAGAGTGAATCAAGAGCGATGAAGAAGACATAACTCGTGCTTAGTATAGGGAAGTGAAAAGAAAGGTTATATACAAAGACGAATGAAAGAATAGAAATGGAAGGAGAATCTCGGGGTTTCCCCCTATACTTAGGATCAAGTAATCCTAAGTATAGCAGGCTGTACACAAAGGGAAATCCGAATGTACAACGTCTACCTCCCCTATACTTAGGGTAAAGTATCCCTAAGTATAGGAAGCAAAATAGAAGTAGAAAGAGACGAAGAAAACAAATATATACAAGATGGAAGGGCATCACTCCCCCTATACTTATAGTGAAGAATCCTTAAGTATAGGAAATGACAGGAGTAATGAAACAGAACAAAAGGAACAACTCGATGTTTCTACCCCCTATACTTAGGATGAGGTATATCCTAAGTATAGCAAAGATAATCCTAAGCGAGACCTGGGTGAAAACAAACACGGAAGAAAGAAGGATTACATCATGACAAAACACGTATATATAAAGGGTACAATGTTGAGGTGCCTCTCAACAAGCGCTAGATTTTACGCCCCTAGCTGGGCGCAAAGGCTAGGACAACGTTGTGTTAAGGTTCAGGACGGCATCTGTAAGGCGAATGTCATACTGTCGTCGCAGTCTTGGTATGAGAACAGCGACGAAATCTACAGTGTAAAGAATGACACCTAGGTATGCAATCAGGCATGTTTCTGCTACCGGCCAAGGATATGGAAATAAGGACTCCAGATCCGGTAGCACAAAAGAAATCATCGGCTCAGCCTCAGACTGGAGTGGAAGTGTAGAGCTGAAGAAATCAAACGTGGAGAAGGATGGATCAGTCATGGAATCCTCTACGTCAATCAGTGTCTCAAAAATGTGTGGAAAATCAAGATCAGGAGACTCTCTAAAAAACTGATATTCGATGCATATAATGGAGACAAATCAGACAGATCATCGAATATCTCAAGGATCGGCTCATCCTCGTGAGGGTCGTCGAGGTGAGACAACTCAGAATTAGAAGGATCAGAAGACTCGATTTCGTGATCCGCCAGATCGGATACACTCTCAGAAGGTGAAACCGAGTACACATCGTGTATGGCATTCTCCCGCAGATAACCCTCGGGGAGGAATGCAAGATCATCAGTGAGGCGAAATAGAGGATCAGGATCTATAAGGGCATCTGCACTGCTGTCAAGAATCCACTCTGTGCACCAGAATGCATCATCATATGAAGTCTGTATCTGGTCAATCTGGAAGTAGGAGAAGGTACTGGTCAACACCGCAGAGGCTGGCAATGTGGCTGAAACTGATCCCCGCTGTGCGGCAATGCTGGTTGTCATCTGGTCCTCAGAAAATGTATCCGTCTCATCAAAATGGAGGACACCAGGCTCAAATACGGGACTATGTATGTCTGGCATCTCAAAGTTATCCCATATCGAGTTGTGGCTGCTAGGCTGAGTCATGGTATCTGTCTGACTCCGAGAAGTGTTTCTGCAGAAAAGAAGGTGAATCATCTGGGACTGGAATCTGGAATGGCTAGATCGTTGGCTGTAGTAGCGGGGGCTCCTCTGGCTCCTGGAGTATCAGAAGATCTGATATCCAAGACTCGTCAACTAGAAACTTTAGGGTTGACTCGAATTCTAGCTGGAAGACCAACGGGAACTCGAGTAGTCTATGGGTCAGAACCTCCATTGTGGTAGTCATCTTCTCTTTCATCTGTGCTGCAGCAGAATCCAAGTCCTCGATCTGGTGTGTAGAATCTGTATCCTCATGTAGTGCGGCACACCCCACTGGTATTGCAACATCCTCATGCGTTGTCCCGACTACGGCATCTCTTGAAGATAGTCTCTGTGAAAGTAATCTCAAGATGGCATCTAGTAACTCAATGTCGGAACTGCAGTGTGAACCACCGCACGAGGTAATCACCAGTGCTATCTGATCCATGGTCATACCCTGCATGGAGATCTCAATAAGGTCTGTCGGTGAAAATCCGTGATCTGGAAATCTCCTCAAGAGTTCAAGAAACCTCAACCATGCATCATATAGTGGCTCCTGGGGGTCTAATGAAAACTTTGTGATCCAAGACCGCATCATATCTACTCTATGCTGGGGATAATATCTGTGTAGAAACTCTCGGCATAGCTCTCCCCACGTAGCGAATCTCCTTCCCAGTCATCTGTGCCATCTCATGGCTCTACTCTGGAGTGTAAAAAGGGAATGTCTTCAGCATCAGCTCCTTTGCAGTGATATCTGAATAGATTTGTGTCCTGCAAAACTTCTCAAACTTGGACAGGTGAAGATAGGGCTCCTCGTACACCTCCCCTGAAAATGTCAGCAGTCTCTGAATAAACTCCAAATCCAGAATGAATGGACCTAATGTAGAAGCTGACTCAGCTCCCTGTCCTATCTGCTCATCCATTATACTGGCATAGGAGGCATCTGATACTCGCATCTGCTTTCTATGATCCCGTACGGAGTGCATTCTCAACTCAGCTATGGCATCATCCGGGACTGGCATCTGCTCAATCTGATCTCCGCGGACGTCTAGCGCAGCATGCCCAAAATAATGAAATGGATGGGAGAGAGGGAACGGGAGGTTGGTCGGAGATCCGACCTCCCTCGAGGATGGACTGGACGGATGGTCAGAAGATGGAGAAGCTGTAAGAGTTGGCAAGAATTGAGGGGGATCCATCATCCAGGGATACAGAAGAGGAAGAGAGAGCTGAAGGGAGGGTGGGAGGGAGAAAGATAGATGACAGGAGGAGAAGATAGATGGGAAGGCGGAAGGGATCTAGAAACACACCAGATGAGAAAGCAAACCCCTGATTCGCCTACTTAACACAGAGCTGAAGACCATAAAGGTTCGGTCAATTATATTGTCAATTTTATTTAGGTGATCAAATCAGTCTTTAAGAGCGATTACGTGAGCTGATGGGAATCCAATACTCTTAACAGACTGTCCCGAATAAAAGGTCGGTAGTCTGTCAAGAAATCAGATATGGCTCTAGCCTAGGGTACGGGTCACTCTCTTGCTCATCCAAACCAAACAAGGAGGGGGTTACTCTCCCAAAGATAGATTTTTTAAGTGAGGTGTCTTTTTGGGTCAAGTGTGATTAACAGTCCCGATTTTATTGTTTTTCTTTTTAGGTATTTTTCAAGCAAACAACATGTAACGAATTTTCCAGTTTCCTTTTTATTCCTAAATCCAGAAAACAGGGGGAGGAAAACGGAAAAGCCGATGCGCGATGAAATCAATGATGCATGCACGAGATAGAAGGTGTACCTTGCCCCGACAGTCTACATGCAATTATGATCCGCGCATAAATTAAAACTAATCTATATGGATGCAAAGGCGAGAACCGTCCTAAACAGAAATTTCTATTATCGTGAAGCACCGGATTATTTATCTAGATCCAAGCGCGTTCTATGGGAACAGATATTTTATTAGGGCTTTGGACCTAATGCTACCTGGCTCAACGAAAATAAAAACCTAAGTCTAGGGGCTCAAGCACAGAAATACACGTGAAACAAAAAGAAAATAAAGGCGACAAAAACCAAAACAGCGGTGGGGTCCCCCGAGCACGTTGGTGCTCGGCGAAACAGACCTCGAGAAGTCAAGTATCTCTGAAAGTCTGGTTGTCCCTGTATTATTACAATAATAAGCCTGCTGAAAAATAAACTACTCTAAACTAGTCTATCCTCCCCTCTCTCCTGCTCAACTCCTCGCGCTCTCTTGCGGCTCCGTATAGAAGGGAGCCGCCTCCGGCTTCTGTAGTTGCTTCGGCTTTCCGAAGAAAGCTGCCTCGGTCCTCGGACCCTCGCAAGAAATCAAACAAAAGAGTATCAGACACAATTATTATTATAATAAAAAGGAAAATGAAAAAAATGCAAAAATAAAAATAAAGACAAATAAAATAAAACAAACACAAATAAAATAAAATAAAATAAAATAAAATAAAATAAAATAAAATAAAAATCATAAGCTGCGGAAAAAGCTGCGAAGCCAAAAACTGAACAAAAATAGAAAGAAAAAGACAACTAAGCCGTGCTCCCCGGCAACGGCGTCATTCTGATGACCAAGATATCTACTATCGAGCTAAGGTAAAAATAATCAAGGGTCGTTGCGACCCGAATAGCGGAAATCGATCAATCAAGAAAAATAGACCACCAAATCAATAATCAGTCAATGAAGCTAAATAATGGTCTTTGTTATTTATTTAACCTGGCATAGCGACCAGGGTTGGACACAAGGAGCACGGGTTGGCCAAGTAGCCTACGAAGTAGTCAGAAAATGAAATAAAATAAAGAAAATTTTTTGGTGGATTTTATGGATTTTTAATTTTTTTTTGTGATTTTTAATAATGAAGAAAATATAATGAAAAAGCAAAAAGAGCACAATCGACAATTTATTCAACATATAAAAACAAACCATAAAATTAAAATAAAATTATTTTTGTGTTTTATAAGTTTTTAAGTGTTTTTGATAATTTTCTCAGAATTTTGTGATTTTTAGTTGATTTTATAAAAATAGAAAAAGGCAAAAACTAGGAACTAATGTGCAGCCAGATTTGAAAAGCTAATTAAAAATATATAATTAGCCTCTAAAAATCTGGAGATAATTTTATGAAAACTAGAATAATAAGCTACAGAAAAAGAAATTAGATTTTTTGAAGTTTATAGAATTTTTAATAATTATTATAAGTTTTTTAGGGTTTTGTAGTTTTTGAGGGTTTTAGAAATCCAAATTGAACAAAAATTGGACTGAAGCTAAAAGACACTAAAACAAACAATACCTAATTTTTAGAATTTTTGGGTGAGTTTTTATATTTTAGATTGATTTTATAAACCAAATAGTAGCAAAAATAGGTGTTTTTGAATTTTTAAAAATAGAAAACAACTCAAAATTGTCCCAAAAAATTAGTGAAATTTTTACACAGTGGCAGGGGCCACGTGTCCAAATTTCACATTTTGGAATTAATTTGATATTTTATTCAACCAATCAACAAGCAACAGCACATAGGGACCTACGTGCAAAGAAAACTACTTCCAGGGCCAATTGATAACACGTATTAAAACTACAGGGTCAAAGTTGCAAAAGCCTAGATCGGTACGATGCGCACACGTGATTCACAAAAACAAGGGCATTTATGTAATTCCTATTAATAAAATGTAAACCGTAACAGCTCAAAACTATAGGACGAAATATGCAAATGTTCTACAAATCACGTGTCGAGGCACGTGCACCACATATACAGGGTCGAAAATGCAAATAAAGTAAATAGAAGGTCCTATATGCAATTTACCCAAAATAAAAACAACTAGATAAAATATTTACAGGACTAAACTATAACTGCTAAAAGGAGAGGGGCTAAGTGATATTACCCCATTATTATGATCCACGGCTGAAGGGAGTCCACGTGTGAATCTGACGGTGGAGAACTGACGACACCCCTTTGATGATCTGTGGCTCAGATTTGATCCTTGGATGGATCTAACGGTCAGACACCCCTCGCGAACGGATGCTCTAGATCTGAACTGGAGCGAGGGACCGATCAAACGGCGATGGAAACTCCTGGAAGAACAGCTCCCCGGTGAGGTTCGCCAGGCCAATACGCACGATGGAGTCCTCCTCAGATGCTGCTAAGATGGGGCAATCGATGATGCGATGCTCTGCAGCGAATGGTTAGCTCCAATGGAGCCGAGAGGACCTGGAGGGTCCCCGACGAAGTCGAGTACCTGGAGCACCTGTGCTCGGATGGTAGAACCTCCAGATGAGGCTCTCAAGCCTCGATACCTGCACAAGAAACAAGAGGGGTCGAGGGCAAACTGCCTCGACCCATTAGCGGGTGAAATGGGTGGTTGGGTGAGGCGTGGCGGCGCTCTCTGGTGAGGCAACGGCGGAGGAAAGCGAAAGCCCGGATCCGGGGCAAACCGGGGTGAGCGAAGGGGCGGAGACGGTGGAGAGAAGTCTGACGAAGGTGAAGGGGTAATCGGAAGGCAAAATGTTTGAATTGAACGATGTGGATTGGTCGGTGAAGGCTGGCGGTGCGAAATCTAAAAATCAAAAATCAAATGAAGCTACAGGCTAACTACGCTACCTAGTGGAGGAATCTGACTATTCTGGAGGTGCTGGACCTCCGGGGGTCGTCGCCTCGATGGATTGATGGGTCCAGAGGCTCGGGCTCGCTTGGTGGCGGAGCACGGCGACGATGACCGCCGTATCAGTGGTTCCCAACTACTCGTCCCTCACTGCTACTCTCTCGCATGCGGTTGTCACTCAAGTGAAGGAGAGGAGGTCATCGGAGGCGAGGGGGAAGGCCAAAGATAGGAAGAAAAGGTGCGGCTCCGGCGAGTTAAATATGATGAAGGGTCCGAGAAGATGGGAGTTAGGCATGAAAATCGAGGCACGGATCCCTAAGAAGAAGCTCGGGCGTGAATCTCGAATGTTCTCTTGACAATCGGAGCCCGGGGTTTGATCGAATGGGGGTCGGATCCCCGACCGATCCAGGAAAATTGGGTGAAATCGGGTCGGCACGAGGATCCGCGAGAATGTGTTCCAAGGGGGGGAGTTGACCAGGGGTCAACAATCCCCCATGGACCAATGAGAAAATTCCGATCCAAAATTATTTGTAAATTCATTTTAAAATATAAAAAGGCTTTATTTCAAAATATTTCAAAATGAAAAATGTTTATTTATTTTCAAAGTATTTTTTTAGTGATTTTTATTTATTTTTTTGAAAAACAAATTATGTCTATACATTATATATTATTATGTACAGGTATAAATACCTATGTATTTTTTATTTTAAATTATTTTATTTATGTATATTTATCTCAATTTTATATTTTATTTATTTACATCATAAAATCTGGAATATAAACTAATTTTTATTTGATTTTTATTAATTATTTACAAAGGTAAAATAAATAGGTCTTTTATTCATATATACATGGTATATGTACACTGAGGAGAGAGAAATTATTCATTTTTGTTTTTATTTTATTTTTCCCATTTTTATTTTTTATAAATATATACAAAATAAGAAAAAATACATTTTTATTTTTGTTTTATTTTAATAAAATAAAATATATACAAGAAGGAGTATATTTATGGGAAATGGCCCTAGCTCTCTCTACTTGGGTTCTTTTTGCGGTCAGGCCAATGCTTGGCCCTCCCTTGGGTTTGGGTCACTCGATATTTATTCTAAATATCTCCTTCTTTTTCTTTATTTCTTCATTCTTTTATTTTTGCACAAAAACATGCTAATTCTTGATATTTACACAATGCATGCATTTTGGTAATTTATTCTATTTACAAGTATCTATATGGTGTTTTGCAAAGTTTTGTAGCTAAAATAAAAGAATAAAGAGTGATGAATGAGGATTCATCAATAATATACCTATGTGTTATGTACAATTATTTTTATTTTATTATTTTTACACAAATACCCCAATTTTGTATTTTATTTATTTTCAACATATTTTTACTGGTATAAAATAATTTTTATTTTTTTATGAGTGATGTACGATTTTGAAATAAATAGGGGATGTTATCTATATATTTGTATTTTGTACAAGTAAGAAGGATTTTATTCTTGTTTTATTTTATTTTTCTAATTTTTATTTTATTTTTGTTTTATTTCTAGGACTATATACAAGGAGGTAGAAAGAACTTTTTATTTTTATTTTCATTTTATCCAAAAATAATTATTCACGGATATAAGTAATATGTACAATATAGAGTAGGCCATTTCTCTCTCTACTTATTTTGTTTGGCGATCAGGTCAAGGCTTGACCTTCTCTTGGGGTTCGGATCACTCTGTATTTATTCTAAATACCTCCCTCCTTTTACTTTTTCTTTATTCTTTTATTTTTGCACAAATACATGCTAAATATACAATATTAACGCATGCATGTTGAATGCCAACTTATTATATTTACACCTATTTACATGATGAGTTGCCAAGATAAATAGCTAAAACAAAAGAATAATGAGTGAGAATTAGGGATTCATCATCCGCTATACTTTACCTTTGTTAGTCCCTTAGCGAACACTTATTTGAAAAAGAAAAGAAAAGAAAAAGAAGGAGAATCAAGGTTTATTATTAAACTTGTCTTCTTTAAATTGAAGTATGAAGCTCAGTTAAACCTTTGGATTATTAGTTTGTCAAAACCTTATTTGGACCTAGGTTTAAGACTCAACAACCTCTAAGTTCCACCAATCTATGGTCGAGACTCCTCGATAATCTAGATCAAAACAAGTCGACATACACAAACTCTAATGACCATGAATCTTTTCTTGTATTGTGTAAGTGATATGTAGCTCCCCACCTCAGAAATGACAAGGAAATAGCCTCCCTCAATAAGGTAACTCTAATTCCCTAGCCTAGCAGCTCTTTCCTCGAGGAGCGGGGTATTCTCTTCTAAGTTCAAGTTCAACCGGCTTAAGAAGAGGGGGAAGAAGAGAATGGAGCGTGGCCAGTGTAGCCATGTATCCCTGGGAGCCCAACCAGTTAGCTGAATCTCCCGCTGCAAGCTTCATGAGACGAGAAGGTGTAACATAAGCTTTGTTTTATTTGACTATATACATTCCGGCAGGCATTTCATTTTCTATCAGGCTCGCCACTTTTTGCACTTTTTTTTGATGCGCATATGTACAACATATCTACATGGTGCAGCATATATACATAAGGACTTTTTCTTCTTGAGCCAGTAGACCATCCCTCTTTTGAAGCATTATTGCAACCCACAACTTCTGTCTTTATACCTCAACACTGCCAAACCAAGTTGAGACGCACTTCCCTCCTTAAAGGAAGACGAGAGGTTCCGCCTAGAAGTCTATCCTCGTATGCAACCCCACGCCAAAGGAAACTGCATCCTCACCACCTCATCCATGTGGAGCTTAGCGTAAAGTGTTGGTCCAAGTAAAGCTATTGTCTAAGAGAGTCATGTGTGCGTTTTTATGTGTTCTACTTAGGCTCATCAAGATGACATGTGATCATAGCCTAGTGGACTCAAAGACTTACGTCACCAATGGACCTGAAAAGTCTTAACCCCAAGATCCTATAAGGTTCCTCTTAGAATTAGGTGGATTAAGGTCTTAACTAAGCTCCATTTTCCAGTTTAGTTCCAGGCTAATTTAAATGTCAACTATGATTCGGAAGAATATAAAAAAAATACAAGAATCTCTTTACGCAAAGTTTTTGATAATGTGCAAGATTTTTGAAAATGTTTGAATGCATGCATGAATGCAGAAGTTTCGCAAACTATTTGCAAACATTTACACACGGGTTTTTGCAAACTTTATTTTTCAAAAATTTTTACAAAAATTTTGTACCATATACATAGTTTGAATACACAAGTATTTACAAACTTTTTTACAAACAAAACATTTTTACAAACATTTGTACAAAAATAATTTTTATAAATAGATATGTATGTGCAAGAAAGAATTTTATGTACAAGGAACATTTTAAAATTTTTTGTGATTTTTAATAAGTGATTTTTAGCCATTTTATTTACTAACACACTCACTCAAAGTATGAGTTTTGGCTAAAGTATATATGTAATATATAAGATACCCCCTTATACTTAGCTCGAACTATGTCCTCAGAGTGAACAAAGAGTGTTGAAGAAGACATAACTCATGCTTAGTATAGGGAAGTGAAACGAAAGGCTATACTACAACGACGAATGCAAGAATAACCTGAATAGAGCTCAGTGATTCCCCCTATACTTAGGATCAAGTAATCCTAAGTATAGCAGAATGTACACAGAGGGAAAACCGAGTGAGAGAATGTACAGGGTCAACCTCCCCTATACTTATGGTACGATCTCCCTAAGTATAGGCAGCAAAATAGAGGTAAAAAGAATCAAGAGAATACTCAAAAATCTGACCCCCCGTACTTAGGGTAAATTACACCCTAGGTATAGCATAATCACAAGATGCAGATGGGATGTTAGAGAATAGAATGAGATGATATGGACATCTGGATCTATACAAGGAGGAGGACGGTGATAATCAGGCATGAGATACAACTGATATGAGTCAAAGACCACATCTTAAGCAAAATGAATCGGGGCCACATCAACAATCAGCAGATCATGATCTAGATATCGCTTGAGGCGCGGACCGTTAACATGAAAGGTGGACTCAGATGACATCTCAGATATGTTGATGCTACCATTGTCATGTGCCTTTTGGACCAGGTATGATCCTTTCCACTTACTCTGTAACTTTCTTGGAAATAATTTAAGCATGGCATCAGACAACCATACTCTCTGATTTGGCTCAAACCGCTTATGGTTGATATGAGAATCATGCCATATCTTTACTCGCTCCTTATATTGTAGGTTGTTTGTGAAGGTTGTATCTCTAAGCTCCTCCAGGGCTGCCAATTCTGCCTTCCTTTGATCACCTATACTCTCTGGATCCAATAATATATCGGTGATAACCCAAAGTGACTTATGCTTAATATCAACAGGTAAATGGCAGAGCTTGCCATAAACGAGACGAAAGGGAGACGTACCCAAAGGAGTCTTGAAGGAAGTCCGATATGCCCATAAGACCGAGTCCAAAAGTCCTGACCAATCCTTTCGGTCTGGGTGGACTACCTTCTGCAGTATCGTCTTTATCTCCATGTTCGATATTTTGGCAAGATCATTGGTCTGAGGATGATATTGAGTGGCAACTCAATGTTCTATGTTAAACTCGTTAGCAAGGGCCTTTACCTTGCCGTTGACAAAGTGAGACTCCCATCAGATATCAATACTCTAGGCACCCCAAACCGTGAAATGATATTCTTCCTCAAAAATCTGCAAACAGTCTTAGCATCTACGGTTCGGGCGGGTATGGCCTCAACCCAACGACTCACGTAATCAACAGCCAACAGAATGTACTCAAATCCTAACTTTTAGGGAATGGACCCATGAAATCAATACCCCATGCATCAAAAACCTCACATAAGTGAATGGGCTGCATCGGCAACATATCACGTTGTTCACAAGTGCCCATCATTTGACAATCAATACACCTCTTCACGAATTCATCAGAATCCTTGAAGAGGGTAGGCCACCATAGGCCAGATTGAAGCACTTTCTATGTTGTTCTCCTCTCAGAATGATGTCCTCCTACCTCAAGCTTGTGGAAGTATGTGGGTACGCTGTGGTGCTCCTCTTGAGGAATGCACCGACGCCAGACGCTATCCCCTCCTTCATGATAAAGGATGGGGTCCTCCCAATGGTAGGACTTGGCCTTCGCAAGGAAGGTCTCAAGTCGTTGTCTGGACCAACCTTGTGGAACTTTCTTGGCAACAAGATAGTTCACAATGTTAGCGTACCATGGGAGAGAGGCAATATCAAGGATCGCCTCATTTTGGAAGGTCTCTGTAATAGGATCAGTTTGCTCAGATTACTCGAGATTTTCCAAACGAGAGAGATGATCCGCCACCACATTCTTGACTCCAGGTTTAGCCTTAATCTCAATATCAAATTCCTGGAGTAGAAGGATCCATCTAGTCAGTCTCACTTTGGCATCCTTCTTTGCCATGAGGTATCGGATGGCAGTATGATCAGTAAAGATAGTCACTTTGGATCCCAGAATATATGATCAAAATTTGTCCAAGGCGACGACTATGGCTAGCATCTCTTTCTCCGTGACAGTATAGTTCCGTTGTGCATCATCCAATTTACGGCTAGCGTAGTAAATGGAAAATAGTACTCCATCCCTCCTCTGTCTAGCACGACCCCTACAGTAAAATCAGAGCCGTTCGTCATGATCTCGAATGGGAGAGACCAATCAGGCAGTTGAAGGACAAGAGCCTCAACAACTAAGCTTTTTAGAGTCTCAAATGATGCAAGACACTTATAATCTACAATGAACTCGGTGTATTTTGTCAACAGATCAGTCAACGGTCGGGCAATCCTGCTGAAGTCATAAATAAAACGTCGGTAGAAACCGACATGCCCTAGAAAAGACGGTAACTATCGCAAGTTGGACGGTGGATTGAGTTTCCTGATGATATTCACCTTGGCCGGATCATCCTCCATGCCCATGTTGGAGATGATATGACAACGTATCGTCCCCTAGGTCACCATTAAGTGACTCTTCTCCCAAGACAAGACAAGATGAACCTCTATAAAGCATTGAAGAACATGATCTAGGCAGTCAAGACAAGCGTTGTACCCGTCGTCGTAGACCGAAAATTCATCCATGAAGACCTCTACCCACCATGTCCGAAAATATGGACAACATGCACCTTTGGAATGTCATTGGGGCGTTACATAGATCAAAGGGCATCCGCCTGAAAGCATAAGTCCCAAATGGACATGTGAATGCCATTTTATCCTGGTCTTCAGGCGCTATGGCCACTTGATTGTAGCCGGAGTACCCATCGAGAAAACAGTAATGACTCTTCCCATCTGGCCTCTCTATAATCTGATCAATAAAAGTCAGTGGGAAATGATCCTTCTTGGTGGCTTGATTCAATCGTCTGTAGTCAACACAGACCCTCCAAGAAGTGGGTACCAGGGTAGCTATCTCCTCTCCAGACTCGCTCACAACTGTAGTGATGCCCGTCTTCTTGGGCACCACATGCAATGGACTAACCCACTTGGAGTCAGAGATGGGGTATATAAAACCGGCGATCCACCATTTTGATATTTCCTTCATGACCACCTCTCGATGATTCGGGTTCAGCCGTCGCTGGAACTCATGTGATGGCTTAGTGTCATCTTCGATATAGATATGGTGGGAGCACATGGTCGGACTTATCCCCTGTAGATCAGTGAGAGAAGGGCTCTTGAAACAGGATAGGACCAAGACGCTTCATCATCAGTGATCACAAAGTCGCACTCCTGGTGGACGTCTCGCTCTGCCTCTGTCGTCTGCTATGTATCACTGAACTCCTCTGAGCAAGTTGAGTCTCATGCTCTGGTCTCATCGATCGTCTCTATTTGTATACTCTCGCCCTCGGAGTGAAAGTACACCTTCCCACTATCATGGTCGGAGACCGACTTGGTTGTGGCCAAGAATGGACATCCTAGAATGACGGGGGTATCGGTCACCGATTCAGGGATCTCCATGTCCAACACAACGAAGTCCACAGGGAATTTCAGGCCCTGAAATGTGATAACTACGTCCTTCAACAACCCCTTCGGCCTCTTGACAGATCTATCAGCAAACTGAAGGACAATCCTGTTTTGTCGAAGAGGGCCAAGCTCGAATCGGTCGAGTAAGGCTGCCAGAAGGAGGTTGATAGCAGAACCACTGTCTAATAGAGTACGATCTAATTTCTGCTCATGAATATGGCATCTGACATGGGGGGCTCATGCATCTGGCCTCTTGGCAGGCAGACGATTCTGGATAGCGAAGCAAGTGCACGGGTCAGCACATGGATTTCTGCCTGATGGTTCCTCTTATTCCTGTAGATAGTGGTCTTCTCTCTCAAGTTCTTTTGGAAGAGAGGGATGTGCTCAAGTGCCTCTTGTAGAGTCAGCTGGATGTGGAATCTATCATTCATCTGATGGCTGAACTCTAGCTGTTGATCTTTTTTTCGATTTTCTTTTTTATTCCCCTTCGCTAAGTGGAGTGGTTAAAGGAAGGGGATAGCTAGGCCAACCTTAGATGGAGGGCTAGGAACAGGTTCCTGTTGTTGAGAGGGAACGGAATCCATACAACTATCATTAATCATCACATATGGACTCAAGGATGAAGAAACCTTTCCTTTATTATTTTTCTAGTATTTTTCATAACGTCCTAAGATACAAAAACTGGAGGTGACACAACTGGAATAGAATGGGTGGTCGCAGCACCACCCACAACATCGGAAGTTACAGCATCAACATTGCACTCTGGCTCATCATCTGGAAATCTGGTGGCATCAATACCACCTTCTACATCTGGAGAAATGACGGTCTTAGTACCGTCGGTTGGATCAACGTCCTTGGTGGCATCAGTACCACCACCATCATCATCCTTAGCGGCGTCAATACAGCTACCCTCCTCGTCTGGCACTCATGCATCCTCGTGGTATCATCGCTCAGACGAGACATCGCCAGCTGTCATCTTACCGCTCCTAAGTGTAACAAAGTTAGCATCAAATGTATATGAACCAATATCACCCAATAAATCACTAGGAGTGGTGGTCTCTGTGAACTGTACCTTCTCAGATTTTCTTTTTAGGTTATTCGGGTTGGTCTTGATCTGAGCGGGTATGGCGGCCTTTCCTTTGATGATCTCCCTCATCTCCTGGAGAAACTCATCCATCTCTCGCCTAAAGGATGTCTGCTGGTCTGAGAGTAGACGGTCTAGATCATCAAGGGTTGGGTTCTCATAGGCTGGCTCATGAGAACCGAACGAGTTGCCTCTTTGAAAGTGAGGTTGCTGCTGGAACTGGTGAGGGGGAGGCTGAGAATAATACTGAGGTTGTTGCTGATACTGCCTCCATTGTTGTCCCTACTGGTAGGGACAAGGATCCGACTAGTAGTGTTGCTGTTGTGGCTAGTGAGGGAACTGAGGCTGCTGTTGCGGCTGGCTGAACTATCCACCCTGAGCTGGAGGTTGCTGCTAGGATGTGGCACCTCTAGCCGACCACCTGAATCCAGGATGATCTTGGCAGATCCCGGATTGCTGTCGGTCATACCAAATCCCGTTGACTTCCATCAACGGCTCCTGCTCGTAGGGGGATGGAGGAAGAACTGTCAGTGGCTGATCCTGCTGATACACTACCATCTGAGTGTCCTGAGATGGAAGTGGATGAGGGTACTGGTGTTGTAGCTGCTGGAACATCTCTACCTGGATGTGGTGAACCTATATGTACTGAGCGGGGTGTTGGGTCGAGCCACTGCTGCTAGGATCAGCTCGTGACCTGAGATGAGGTTGAGAAGCCGTTTGTGCCTCCTGGAGACACATGATCTGGGTCTTCATGTCACTCAGAGTCTGTGCCAACTGGTCTATCTGAGTCATACCCTAGCACTACTTCTTCTCAGTTATCTTGATGTGGTCCGACTTCTCGCTGATAATGCCCATATCAGCAGTCGACGACTCTGCCTATGCTATGGCTGCTGAAGAAGAAGAGGTAGATGGACCTGCATCAACCTGTGCTATCCTCTGATAGAACACTATCTGGGGTGAGGGCTTCCCATGAGTGTAAAGCCGGGTTTGAGACATTACTGTATAGTTCTCAGCCATCTCCTCATAGATGGCTCAGACCTGGTCTTCGTCCTTGGCAAAATAGGAGCCCCCCACAAGAAGCATTCTCTAGCCCCTTCAGCTCCAGTATCAGCCCACAAAAGAAGTTTGTACTAGGTTGGGCTTGGATATGTCATGATATGGACACCGGTCAATGAGCTCTCGGAAACGATCCCACGCCTCATGGAATTGCTCGTTGGGGATCATGGAGAAGTTGTTGATCAGAGCTCGCGTTGCGTTCGTCCGGCCGAGTGGGTAGTACTTATTCAAGTACTCGGTTCGGAGCTGCTCCCACGAAGTCACATATCTCCCTAAATGCTTCAGCCAGTAGGCTGCTCTGTCAACCAGGGAGAAAGGGAATGCCATCATCTTGATGGTGTCCTCGTCCACATATCTGTCATGGACAGTGCTGCAGATCATCTCGAACTCCTGTAGTTGTAAATGTGGCTCTTCGGTGGCAAGCCTGTGGAACTTGGGCAATAGCTGAATAGTCTGTGGGGGGAGCTTGAAATCTCCCAGAATCGCTGGAAGCTGAATCTAACAATGTGTAATAGGTACACCAGGGTTGTGCAACTCCCTCATCGGCCTAGATGGTCGGACGGGCTCTTGTGGATCCTCTGGATGTCCTCTGTCTCCTCCTCCAAACTCTGGAATCTCTCCACTGCCTGCTCGGTTTGGCTCTCCTCTGTCAGCTCGCATCTGTGCCATTTCTCTACGCACCTCTGCCATAAAGTCTCCCTGGTCTCTAATCTACCTCTGCATCATCTCCAAGGAGGCTAGAAGTGTGTTGTTGATGGCACCCTAGTCTAGAACAAATGTGGTACTCTGGGGCTGTCCATCGGTGCGCTCCTCCCTACTGGTCATCTCGTAGATCTCTGCAAAGGTAAAAGACCCGAACTCAAGTGCTGACAAATGAACAAATATCTGTGTTGGTCTCTGCTCGGGCACCTCGAGACAGGAAGAAGGGTGATCGAGGGGGAACATGGCAGAATCAAACTCGGGTTAGGAGAGCGGGTCTAGGCTCTCCCGAACCTGCCTAGACAAATAGGGCGGAGTGCTTGGAAGCGGTGCAACCAAAGGCCGCCTAAGAGACCTCCGGCCCATCATCGTGATCTGGAAGAAGTGCGGATGGGATCTGAAAAAAAAAACAAGATCAACAATCAAACCCCCAATTTCACCTACACAATGCTGAGTTGATGACCGTGAAGGTTCGATCGTATATCTTGATAATTTTACTTAGGTGATAGATCAGTCTAGCTGGACAACTAAGTGAGCTGGTAGGAACTGATGCCCCAAAAGACTGGAACGACCCCAAAGCTAGATCTTTCCCAGCTAATACGAGTTGTGGATCATTTAACAGCTACCCGATCAACCCGGTCTGTTAAGGACATCACGGTCCTATTTACCGATTATCGGAGAGATCCTCACTGGAGAATGACTAGCCCTGAAGCCAGTAGTCTGACGAGGGTTTAGGTATGGCTCTAGCCTAGTGTGCATGCTACTCTCTCACGCAAGCAAACCAAACAATGAGGGGATTACTCTCCCAAGACAGATTTTTAAGTGGAGTGTCTTTTAGGATCAAGTTTGTTTAGCAATCCCAATTTTATGGTTATCTCTTTTTAGGTATTTTTCAATAATCAAACAAATGCTAATGAATTTTTCGATCTCCTGATTATTTAAAGTCCAAAAATGGGGGGAGAAGTCAAAAAAGCCGATGCGCGATCAAAACTTATGATGCATGCAAAGTAAGAAAGACGTACTTGACTCCAACACTCTACATGCAGGGTGATCCACACATAAATTTAAAGACAGAATTTAAACTAATCTAAATGATGCAAGAAAAAAACAGCCTTAGACGAGCAATTTCTAGGATCGCGAGGAACAACAGCTAATTGGTCAGAGAGAGCGATCTAAGTCTGGTCTCTAATACTGATCGTTGTCCGCCACAATGGATCATGCACGCGGTGTATACGGCCTCTAGCGACACGTGACCTCTCAAGCGACCAAGTTAACTTTTTATTAGTGATTTTTAGTAAGGTCTAATTACGAACTATAGGTGCAGGCAAATAGTTAGGGATTGGGCCTTAATGAATTACGTTACAATCATAGAAATTCCTACGTCTAGGGGCCAAGTTCTTCGAGAATCAAAGGAAATAAAAAGGGAAGAAAATCAAAACCAGCGAAAAATAACGGTGAGGTCCCCCAAGCACACTGGTGCTCGGCGAAACAGACCCCGATATGCCAAGTCCAAAGAAAGAGTCTGAGTGTCCAGAGTCTAAGTTATTACAACAATAATAAAATGCTGGAAATAAACTAAGCTAAACTACTCTCTAAAAACTACAACTATCTCATGTTGCTCTTGCTCCTCATAGGGCACTTGTCTCCTCCAAAGTATCCTCGGGCGGTTCCTCGTACGGAAAGAGAAACAAAAAGCAGGTCAGAAAATCATTGTAAGAAATAGAGATAAAAAATAAAAAAATAAAAACGGCTGAAAAGCGACTACTGAGCCGTGCTCCTCGGCAACGACGCCATTCTAATGATGCGCCTTGCTCCTCAAGTTAAGGTGTCAGGTAAATCTCGAGAGGTCGTTGTGACCCAAACCCTAAAGTGCAATCAATAAGAAAAATCAAGACCACACAAATAAAATAATCAAGTACAAAATCAAACGTTAGCGGTCTCCGCTATTTATTTAACATGGTATAGCGACCAGGGTCGAACACAAGGAGCACGAGTGAAACCTACGTAGTAGTCCTAATCATAAAATATTTTTGTGTTTTTTATTTTGTAAAATTTTTTATATTTTCAAAATTGAGAAAACAAGCAACACCAATAAAATAAACTAAGTGAGGGCAAGCCTCAACGATTTTTATTAAGATTAAAATACTTAAAAATAGGAAGTAAAAATATTTTTGTGTTTTTCAAATATTCAGATGTTTTTGGTGATTTTATGGGAATTTTTTCGTTTTTATATAATTTTATAAAAATAAAACAAAATCAAAATGGGGAAATAATATACAACTTGGACTAAAAGGCAAGTTTAAAATGGTAAAAATGCCTCAAATTCCTGGGTGAGATTTTTATGAAAAAAAGCAAATAAAAATATCTAACTACATATATTGAAATCCTATTTTTTTATTTTCTAGAATTTTTAACGATTTTTATAAGATTTTTAGGATTTTTAGCTTTTTAGGGTTTTTATCAAGGGTAATGCAGAAAAAATGGTACTGAAATGAAAACACATAAAAACAAGCACACAGAATTTTTTATGGAATTTTTAAGACCATTTTTACATTTTTTGGTATTTTAGAAAATAGACAGAACACTTTTTAAAGGTTTTTTATTTTAGTAAATATCATATAAAACTAAATTAAGTCACAAAAATTACTATAAATCCTACATGTTAGCAGGAGCTAAATGTAATTTTTATGTACTTTTTGGAGTTAATTTAGTAATTATTTGATTGAAAACAACATACACAACACATTGGGACCTACTTGCAAATATATGAAAGTTCTAGGGCCAAAACGTAGCAAGCATTGAAAGCCCAGGGATAAACTTGCAATTTGTCCAATAAATTTACGCACATGCAGAATATTCACACGCACAGGGGTATAACTGCAAATATCCAAAACTTCTATTCAAAACATAACAGTCAGGAACAAAAGGGCATATCATGTAAAAACACCAACATACACGTGATACCGTACGTGAGGCTCAGTCAGACATGACTAAAATGCAAATAGGGAAAAGTGTAAGGGTCAGACTGCAAAGTTACCAAACTATTTTAAACTACTACCAATATATACAGGATTGAATAATAAAAATAGGAAAGAGAAGGGCCCAAGTGCAAATTACCCTTTATTATACACAATCCAACGGGCGATGGCATTCCACTTATGATTGAACGGCTGGGATGGAAGGATACCGCTTCGACGATGGAGGGCGCATATGAGATCCTCAGCTGGATCTGACGCTCAAGGCTCCTCCTGATGACGGACGGAGGAGATTAAAACTGGAGGGGGAGCCTGATCGGACATCACAGGGGCAGTTTGGAAGAACTCGCCTCCGACGGGCTTCTGCCATCAATGGTGCTTGCCTCATGTGTTCTCTCGAGCTACGACAGAGTAGAATCGATCGAGAATGACGCTCCGCGGCTGCTGGAAGGCTCAAAAGGGCCCAGGACCAAAGAGAGGGTCCTGGGGAGACGCGGTGAACCTGGAGCTTCCTAGAACTACTTCGAACTCCAGATGAGGCATGTCTGCACACGAACCCTGCAGGAGAAACAATCGTGCTCGAAGAAATAGCTCTGACGAGGGTTAGGGCGCTACAAACAATAGGAACCGAGGTGACGGGTGAATGGATAGGTCTCCAGCGAAGCAAGGGAATTGACCTGCTAATAGGCCCCAACTCGATGCTGGAGCCACGTGAGGGGTCACGGAGCAACCGTAGAAGTGAGAAGCAGTCAAAGCGAGGAGGAGTGTGGTTGGGATGCAGTGGAGATGTGAAGAACAGAGGCTACTCTGTTCGGCGAAGATGTAGTGGATTCATGGGAGATAAGCGGGAAATGAAGTACCTGAAGGTGAAGGAGAGTGCCTGGGGTGTAGACGGAGTCCACAGGGGGTTCTAGCCTCAATGACCGGTACAACAAGGGGCATGGCTCCTTGCGGCGGAGCTTGAGTTTCACCTCGCCGGACCTAGGGTTTGCACGCACGATATGCTCCCCCCGTCCCCTCTCTCTTGTTGTCACTCTGGGAAAGGGAGGCGGGTGCAACGGAAGAAGTGGCGCAACCAAAAGGTGGTAGAAAAGGAGGAGGGTCATGCGGATTATATAAGCATGGGGGTCCGACAAGGAGGAGGCGTGGCCCGCGAACCAAGGCTCGAATTTAAGAGAAGAGGGTTGGGCGAAGATTAGGGATCTGCTCTCTGTATGTAGGGCAAATGTTCGAGCGAAAAAGGCGTCGGATCGAGTCTGGAGAAAATGGCGAAGTTCGGGTGAAAACCCGATCCGACGAGTAGGGCTACCCGGGGGGACCAGTTGACCTAAGTCAACAACCTCGTGTGGCCCAATCAGAGGGGGCACAGGAAACAGACAGAATAGACTAGAGGACGAAATAACTAAGAAATAAAGATAAATAAATTAAAAATAATAAACGAATTTAAATTAAAAATGAATAAAATGAAAAATGTTTATTATTTTTTAAGGATTTTTTTCTGTGATTTTTAATTATTTTTAAGAAAAATAAATTAGTCTATATACAGTATATAGTGTTATATACAAGTATAATATACATATGTGTTATGCACAATTATTTTTATTTTATTATTTTTACATAAATACCCCAATTTTATATTTTATTTATTTTTAATATATTTTTAGGAGTATAAAAAAATTATTTTATTTTTATGAGTGATGTACAATTTTGAAATAAATAGGGGATGCTATCTATATACATGTATTTTGTACAAGTAAGAAGGATTTTATTCTTGTTTTTTTTTATTTTCTGATTTTTATTTTGTTTGTTTTATTTCTAGGACTATATATAAGGAGATAGAAAGAATATTTTATTTCTATTTTATCCAAAAATAAGTATTCACATATATAAGTAATATGTACAATATAGAGTATGCCCTATCTATTTCTACTCATTTTGTTTGGTGATCAGGTCAAGGCTTGACCTTCTCTTGGGATTCGGGTCACTTTGCATTTATTCTAAACACCTCCCTCCTTTTTCTTTTCCTTTATTCTTTCATTTTTGCACAAATACATGCTAAATATACAATATTAACACATGCTTGTTGAATGCTAACTTATTCTATTTACACCTATTTACATGATGATCTGCCAAGACAAATAGCTAAAATAAAAGAATAAAGAGTGGGAAATGGGGATTCGTCAATGACCTTAAGTGGTCAACAACCGCACCCCGGTCGTTTTGCGGCCGACGGTTGGGGGATGACCGGATCCGGCGGAAAAACGTTGTAGGGGGGGAGGTGGGGCGAACAGCTCGAGGAGCTCGCGCCTTATAAATAGACCTCCCGACGGGAGGAGAAGCAATCCAAGCAACGCCACGGGTACGGAAGCCCCCATCCCAATACATATTCCATCCCCTTCTCTCTATCTTGTTATCTCTCGCAACCAAATAGATAGGCGTACCTCGTCGAAATCCACCACTTGTATCAAAGCTAAGGATCGTCATCGCTGACACTGGAGTTCGCCCACGATCCTTGTTCGACACTGCCGTAGCCCATCCGTTGCTCCTTGGGCGCCGCCATCGTTTCTCGTTTTTAGCTCTGGAAACAACTCGGGACGAAACCCTAGCACGAGTTCAAGGTATTTTTTGTTTTAAAACCCAGCTGATAGTACATTGGAAAAAGGTGCTTCTTTTTTCCTGTCACGCACCCCCCTTTAATCATGTAGTTGGTCGTTCTTTTTTTTCTTGACCATTGCTGTTGCTTTGACAGGACCCTTTTTTGTCTTTTAGCATATAGTATTATAGACCTTCACGTGAACCTTCGTTTTTTTTGGAAACTCATCTTTTCGGTCTTTTAGCATATGGCAGGACCTATCTTTTTGTCTTGTTGTGAACCTTTTTTTATATTTCAATCTCGTGAACGTCCCCTTATAAGTTTTTTTTGCAAGTTAAACAGAATTGAAAAGTTGTTCACAACATTTTTTAAACAGAATTGAACCCCCTAATCAACATTTTTTTATTAATCTCATTTTTTTATCTGCTTAGTGCTTAACAACAAACTCTTAAGTTTTTTTAAAAAATTAACTCTGTTTAGTCATTAATTCTCATTAAGTTTTTCTCATTTTTTAAGTAGGCATTTTTTAATTGAAGGGTAATTAACATTAGAGATAACAAAGTTATCATCTCAATTATTTTTTTTTAAATTTCACATATAGTTTAAACCTTTCTTTGTTTAAATAAAATCACACCTCATATTGCAAATTAGTCCTCTAATCCTCTTTTTTGAATCCGTACGTTCATATTTTTTCGTTTTCTGTGTCCTTACACCAATCCTTTTATCTTTATTTACTCTCATTAAATAGTATAACTTTATTAAAAATTTATTTCATTAGATAAACAAAAATGACAAGCAAGACTATTTCCACTGAGGTGGAAAAAATTGAGTACCTTAATGGTACTAATTATGAGTTGTGGAGTAGAAACATCTACTATGGTCTATTACATGATAGCATACACTCCATCATAGACAAAACCGGCCCAACCTTATCTGAAAATCCAACTATGGAGGAAATTAGGTTCCACGAACAGTGGAAGAAAATAGATAATAGGGCTAGGAGCTTCATGCTGACCCACATGGATTTGAACCTGATTCGGATATTTGAGACCCACGAATCAACTTACGAGCTCTAGACTGTGGTTAAGGAAAAATCACTCCAAGTCGGAAGTTAGTGTCCAGCTTTTTCTACATAAGTACAACTCATGTAGAATGAAGGAATCTGAAAGCATCCTCGAGCACGTGAACAAGATGATCGTGATAGCCAAGGATCTAGCTAGTGATTGTGCAATTCCAGAGAGGATGCAGATCGCGTCCATACTAGGAAGTCTCCCACTGTCATTCAACATGGTTGCCACATCTCTGAGAATGAATGACAACATTAAATCTATGACGGACCTACCTGCACAGCTGGAAATTGAGCAGGACCTTTCTAAGTAAAGATCGAAGGCTGAGATCTTTGAGGTCGAGGAAGAAGAAGAAGAAGCAAATGTCGTAAACGCGAAGAAAAGGTTGGGCCCCTCCAAGGCAAATTTCAAGGGAAAGAGTGGGAAATACCCACGTGGCTCTTGCTACGGTTGCGGCAAATATAATCATTTCAAGGTCAATTGCCCCAACAAGAAGAAGACAGGAAATTCTAAGATGCATGAAAACAGAGGCAAGAAGAAAATGGAATTCACGGTTGTTGTGGAATGCAACTCCGTCATCACGGACAGTGACGGATGGTGGATCGACTCTGGAGCAACCAGACACATCGCAAAGATGAAGGAGGGTCTGGTGGGCTTCAAGGAGCTGAGAAAAAGAGAACAAAGGATCTTTATGGGGAACAACACCTACTTGGACATGGAAGGTGTTGGGACGTACATACTTGAACTGGGGGATAGTATTATAGTAATGAATGATGTACTATATGCTCCAAAGATACGACAGAAACTGATCTCTGTCCCAGTGCTGCTCAAGAAGGATTTTGATGTCCGTTTTTATAATAAATGTGTATATGTAGGCAAGAATAATAAGGTCTATGTGATGGAATAAATGTGTATATGTAGGCAAGAATAATAAGGTCTATGTGATGGAAAAGTTTGTGCCTGAGCATGACATGTTCTGTCTTCCTGTAATAAACTCTAGTAAATCAATGAATGTCTCTTCTGAGTATTCCTTGTGTTATTTGTCTGAATATTGCTTGTGGCACATGAGACTAGGTCATCCAGGAAATTCTAAGATGGATCAAATGATTAAGGCAAATTTGTTGCCTAAGATCACGGGTGCAAGGACATTGCCCTGCGAACACTATCTGACCGGTAAAATGACAAGAAGACCCTTCTCAACCAGAATTCGGTCAACAGAGTTACTAGGTTTGATCCATTCGGATATATGTGGACCACTGAGCGTCAGCACACATAGAAATAAGGAATACTTTATAACATTAATTGATGATTACTCAAAATTCTATATCTATCTCTTAGGAAGAAAGTCGGAAGCACTTGAAACATATAAGAGATACAAGACAGAAGTGGAGACAAGATTGGGAAAACCAATCAAGATTCTTAGGACAAGTAGAGGTGAGGAATATACCTCAAAGGAGTTTGAGGATTACTGTATTCAAGCAAGCATTCGTAGGCAGACTACAATGCCCTATACACCACAACAGAATGTTGTAGCAGAAAGAAAGAATTGAACCTTGATGAATGCAATATGGTGTAAGTTTTCACACTCAGGACTCTCCAAGAAATTCTAAAGAGAGGCATTGTTGACTGCGAACTACACACAGAACAGGATTCCCACCAAGTCAATAGAATCAACGCATATGAAATACGGAATGGCAGAAAGCCCGAGTTGGGCTATCTTCAGAAATGGGGATGTTTTTCACATGTTCTGGTACCGAGTCAGCTTAGGGACAAGCTAGACTTCAGGACATTAAAGTGAAAGTTTATTGGATATAGTGAGAATTCTAAAGGATATAGGTTCTTCCATGAAACTAAAGATCTGATTGAAAGTCGTGATACTACTTTCCTTGAAACTCATCAAAAAAAGGAGCATGAAGTAGAGGAATCAGGTCATCTGATTGTCCTACAAGACAATGAAGATGACTTGAGCATTAGACAAGAACTTAAAGATGATATCGATCATCCAAATATAGAGAATGAACCTATAGATCATGATGATCCTTTAGAGAAAGTGGGTGGACCCACACAACCCACGAGTATAATCGGCAACAAGAGACCCAGAACACGACCTACATGGATGGAAGATTACCATTACTATGGATGTGAGGCATTGTGTTACACCGTGGATGAGGATGTCACGGATTGTACAGATCTCATATCCTTTGATGAAGCTATGGCTTCGTCTGAGTCGGAATCATGGTCGGCCGCCATGAGGGATGAGTTGGACTCAATCGTGCAAAATAGTGTCTGGGAATTATGTGATTTACCAGAAGGCAGGCAATCCACAGGATGTAAGTGGGTATTCAAGAAGAAGTGCCAAGTTAATGGTATTGTTGATTAATACAAAGCCAGATTAGTTATCAAGGATTATACTCAGCAAGCTGGAATAGATTTCCAGGAAACCTACTCTCCAGTGGCTAAGTTTGCATCCATTCGGATGATCTTAACCGTAGTCGCATATAAGATTTTTGGAATTGTTTCAAATGGATGTGAAGACGGCCTTCCTTAATGGAGAATTAAAAGAGGAGATTTACATGCGACAACCCGATGGCTCTTAGGTTAAAAGGTTAGGAGAAATGGGTTTACAAAATAAGAAAGTCATTATATGGCTTGAAGCAGTCTTCACGACAATGGTATCTCAAATTTCATGAAAAAAGTTATCCAATTTGGATTTGTTGCAAATAAATTTGATAACTTTGTGTTATCATGAAGAGTGGGAGCAGCTTCACAATCATGTCATTGTATGTGGATGATATTCTGTTTGCAGGTAATGACATACAAATGCTTAATGAAATCAAACATAAATTGAGCAATGAATTTGAGATGAAGGACATGGGTGAAGCATCCTATGTTCTTGGAATTCAAATAACAAGAGACAAGGAATCAACGACCTTGAGCCTTAGTCAGGAAAGATATTTGCATACTATATTAATGAGATTTGGAATGTAGAATAACACTCCATCTCGAACACCACTTGTGATGAGAAAGAGACTTAGTAAGAGTCAGTATCCCGGAAAGGGGCAGAAACCTTTGGATGTACCATATACACAAGCGGTGGGAAGTCTAATGTATGCAATGATGTGTACTTGATCAGACTTAGCCTATCCAGTAAGCTTAGTCAGTAGATATCAAAGTAATCCCGGTCGAGCATATTGGGAAGTTGTAAAGAGGATTTTTCGATATCTGAAAGGGACAGTACATCTGAAGCTTGTGTATCAAGAAGAATCGCTTGAAGTGGTAGGATACTCCGATGACGATTTCGAAGGGGATGTGGATGATAGAAAATCCATATCAGGTTACCTGTTCATGTTTGGTGGTGCAGGCATTTCTTGGGGTGGCAAGAAACAAGGATGTGTATCTTGACATACATAGGAGGTTAAGTACATAGCATGTAGTATGGCCACCACTAATGTTGTATGGATCAGACGTTTTCTGAAGAATCTAAGCCTCGAATTGATCAAAGGGCCAATTGAAAGGTATTGTGACAATCAAGCTGCGATTAGCTTGATTAACAGTGGGGCTAATAGTTCTAAAGGAAAGCACATTGAGATCCAATATCACTATATACAAGATATAGTGGGGAAACAAGAAATTGTGGTAACCTACATCCCTACCAGTGACATGTTGGTTGATTCTCTAACCAAATGAATAGCAGCGGGAACATACATTAAACATGTTGGTTTAATGGGACTCAGGAATGTATGAGTCAAGGAAGAGGTTTCATAGATAATGATCCTCATATGATAAATCTCCATGTATATACTACACGAATAGCGGGAGCATATATGTTTTTGACCACTTCGATCAAGTGGGAGATGTTTAAACAGTCACAGTGAATGACCTTAAGTGGTCAACAACCGCACCCAGCCGTTTCGCGGCCGACGGTTGCGGGATGACCGGATCCAGCGAAAAAACGTTGTGGGGTGCGGGGAAGGTGGGGCGGACGGCTCGAGGGGCTTGCGCCCTGTAAATAGACCTCCCGATGGGAGGAGAAGCAATCCAAGCAACGACACGAGTACGAGAACCCCCATCCCATTACATATTCCATCCCGTTCTCTCTATCTTGTTCTCTCTCGCAACCAAATAGATAGGCATACCTCGTTGAAATCCATCACCAGGCTAGTCCTGCATGCCTTAGCCTCCCATGTTAGTTCCACAAGACTAACTCTGAATCATGATAATATATCTTCATCTTGAGAACCACCCTCAAGGAGAAGGTATAGGCAATGGGGTGCGAAATAGATAGCCATGTTGGTTGATAATATATCTTCAACTGAAAGATAGAAATGTTAGTATAAATTTTGATACCAATTTACCAAGTGCCAAAATATAAGAAAAATATAATAAAGAACATGTTCATTTCCGTATTTTATCTTTAAAAAAATTCAAACTACATTTAGTTTGAAAATACTCAAACCACCCTCAACTTGAGAACCATGGTCTCATACAACCATCATCATTTTCCAACCCACCCATATTACAGAATTACCATCAGAAGAACTTTTGAAAAAAATAAATCAAACACCACCTAGCAGATGACGAACCCATTTCTTGAACCATATCTACATTGGAAGCTAGTCAAGAATACATACACGAGTATTATCACGTTCCATTAATCTGGATAAAAATATAGATAACACGAGTATTATCACGTTCCATTAATCTGGATAAAAATATAGATATGAACAGTTGTGAAAAATATGCTAGTGGCATTATAATGGGTAAAATGGGGCTGCCCCATGGGGGAGCTAACTTGGCTCCCCCTGCCACATTTCGCCCGATTTTTTTATTTTTTTTGAAAATTTCTTCCGTGGATTTTCATCAATATATCCCTATATTACGTCATTAAAATTTTGAGTAAAACAGAGACTCCTACGGCCTCCATCCAGACGGGTCGTTTTTAGCAATTCTGTTACCATTAAAAAATAACTGTCTGGATGGAGGCCGTAGGAGTCTCTGTATCGCACGAAATTTTAATGACATAATATAGGAATATAATGATGAAAGTCTACGGAAGAAATTTTCAAAAAAATTATAAAAAAACCAGACGAAATGGGGCGGGAGGAGCCAAGTTAGCTCCCCAAGGGGCAACCCCATTTAACCCCATTATAATACATTCAGGTTTTCCCTCGTATTTCACCAAAGTCGAGGGGAATGGGACCCAAGCAGGCCTGGCCCGACCCCACGGGCCTTTGACCTGGGCCCGGGTCCTCTGTTTAACAAAAAATGTTAGCCCCAACCCGACCCAATGGTTCCTGAGTTGGGTCGGGTTAGAACAAATGCTCCACCTTACTTGTAGGATTGAGATCATGCCTACATTCAGATCCATTTTCATTTCAGGCCGGCTCAAGTCAAGGTAAGATCAAACTCGCAAGCCGCTACCTCTTTAGTTATAGTCATAACAACTCCAACACACATAAAGGGAAAATGGGGTCACCCCTTAGGGGGAACTAACTTGGCTCTTCTTGTCTCATTTTTCTTATTTTTTTATTTTTTGAAAAATATTTTCATGGATATTCATAACTATATCCTTATATTATATTATTCAAATTCCATACAAAACATGGACTCCTACGACCTCCATCCAGACGTGATCAATTTCAACTATTCTTCAACCGTTAAAAATAACTGTCTAGATGAAGGTCATAGGAGTATCCGTTTCGCACGAAATTTGTATGAAATAATAGAGGGATATAGTGATGTTGTATAGATTTAAAAAAAATTGAAAAAAAAATTGAAAAATAGGGTAGTGAGCTAAGTTAGCTCCCCCAAGTACCAGCCCTACTTTCCCCTGTATATATTACAATGAAATGAGAAGGAAATTTTTATGGAAACGTGTTGTCTTACCGTAAATTTTTTGTCAAACCCACGATCAACAAATACACTCTCTTCCTTGATTTCCTTTTCACTATCAATATATAATTATATATAGCCCTCCCTCTTATAGATCGTTCTTTGCATTAATAACAACAGATTTTGTTTTGCACATTATCCAAGAACTTCAAGGTTGCTGTGTTTCACACCATCCCATAGCATTCTGCACTTCATGTGTGATTTACATATTCATAGCATTTGATCTACTCTTTTCTATCCAATGTCATACTTGAGATTAACTCCTTAGAAAAATGCACATTTAGTTTCTATCCAACCTCTTAAATACGATCAATCAAAGGTGGATTGTAAATTTGATATGAACTTGAGTATGATGCCTTTTGTATCTCTTCATTTCTCATAAATGATTACATCAAAAATTTCAAATCCAACTTTCAATTCTAATGGCTTTTTATATTGGATTTTACTTGTGGGAAAATACATATCATGGGTGAATTTGATATTCGCCCTATCACTGGTGGTTAAGAATTTGATAGAGGGAGACATTATTGTGGATACTTATCGGATATGATCGAGGGATCGCTACAATCATTACACTCTCAAATAAACAAAGAGTTGTGTACTACTTTCAGTCAAAAGATAATCAAATAAACAATCAAACTGCAGGAGACGCAAATATTTAACGCGGAAACCTTCTCAAGTTAAAACTATGATAAGAGTCTCCAACTCGGTCTTTCAGCTTAACCGAACTCTGATCATTCCACTAACCTGGATTGCTTACACAGACAACCCAATCATATTATAACAAGTTGATTATGCGATCAACTGCAACAGTTAGATACAAAAAAACGTGTCCTATAACGTCGATAGCAAAATAAATGTACACCGAGGTGAAACAAAGAACAATCTGTCTTACAGAGTTAAGAGAATGATCGTAAGACGAGTGCTAAAATAGATAGCTTTAAGCATGCAATGTGAAGCGAAAAGTAGCTCCAAATTACTCTCATACAGGTTTGAAAGAAGAATAAAGAGAGTATTCACTTATGAGTTGTGTGTAATATAAGTACCTTTTATAATGGGAATAAGATCAACTTTCAAATATTCCTAAAAAAATATAGTTGACCAATCACTCAGAAAACTATCAATCAAAATTCAAAAAGTGATCGCTCAGATCAAAATAGTTGACTACTCAGACCTATAACCATATATAAAAGTTGATCGATCATTCAAAAACGGATCGATAGGTCATAAAAAGTTGATTGATCAGAAATAAAAAAAAGTGGCCTATTAATCACAAACATGATCGATCAGTTTGGGTATTTTACGTAAAATTGACTGTCTGAATCTGATATGCATGATATACTTTGAAGTTCTTTATAACACTAAGAAAGGCGCAGCATGCAAACACAATAAAAGGAAAGTCTTTAATTTTTTCTCAAGCTTAAGTTCCTTTCTCAAGATTGAACTAGAGTTTCTTTTTCTTATACTCCTTCTCTTCTATGATCTTTGAGCCCTTATCCTGGAGCTTCTTCTTGATCCTTTTACTCAGCTTCAAGCTAAAAATACAAGTTTTGTTATCATAATATACATATATTTATGCATGATCTAACTTGCGATACAAGTTCATATTCCATGAAGCAGAAACATAGATGCACTCCTATTATTGCGTACTATACTGAATTGATCGAATGATTTGAAATGGAAAGTTTCTAGCATTATCCCCCTTTTTGATGATGGCAAACTATTTTATTTGCTTACAAAAAATAAACATTTAAATAAGTATGTATATTATACATGTAATGTATATACACATATTTATTTATACATACAAAATATTATAAAAAATACCATATAAATATGTAAATATGTATATAATAATGTTGTAAATATATAAAATATATAAATATAATATTATATATACAAAATAAAAATATAATACATATAATACATGTGTATATACCTATATATGTACATGTGAATATTGACACATAATAAATAATGTTGTAAAAATAAACAAAAACCACTAAAAGTAACTTATAAAATACTAAAAAAATTTCATGTTTTAAATTTTATTTAATAAAAGTATTTGCTATTTTATTTATAATTATTATTTCATTTTATTTATGTTTTTCTTTATTGGTCCTACATGGACCAATGAGGGCTCTGCATTTGTTGATCCTAGGTCAACACCCCCTCTTCATGTATGGCTCGTCCGTACTCTCTTCAATCGCTCTATTCTCCAATTTTTATGCCACCTTCCTCTTCTCCTCTGATCTTGAGTCCTTCATCATTCCTGCACCTCCCATATTCCTCTACCACTCCCTGGCCATAGATTTCACCAACCCTTTCTTCCCTTCACGCAATCCTCTTCCCAAAGTCGTCGTTCACCATGTTTATAAATAAACACCTCCATCTTCCTTCACTTTTTTATCCTCTCTAGCCTACCTGTAACCTGAAGAATCTCCATAGAAGAGTGCCCTTTCGTGACAAGAAGCTTCGGCCCTCTGATTTGTGGTGTGGAGAAGGGTGGCTAGGCTTGTTCCCAATTACCGAGCTTTGTCTCCGGTGAGGTGTCTGCTCCCTGATCTATGATCTGGTACGAGCTATATTTTTAGGTTCTTTCTATTGCATTTTCATTCTTAATGTATATTAATCATTAGTTTCATTCTAGACTATTTAATTTAGTGTTAAATTTCAATTTTATAGCTCACTTAGGCACTAGGCTTCAGCCATATTTATTGTGAATCCAACTATTCTCGACCAATCTCTCGCCTTCAACTCAATCCCCATCACCGTCTCCATCTTTTGGACCACTCAATCTAACTGGATCTCTCTCAAATTGGTGAATCGAGTCTCAGCTCCGCTGTTCGTCAGAGGTTCGCCGCTCCTTGATGAAACCCGATTTCATATGCTTAATTCGTAGATATTAACCCCCTAGCTTAGACTAAGTGTCAATAAAAATCAGATAAATCCTTGTTAATATCATAGTCCTTGAATAAATTTAAAATACAAAAAATAGCAAAACAAAATTTGTAGTGTTTTTAAGCCTTTAAAAATGCTCTCAAAATACCTTTGTTTGACCTCATCTCATTTTTTGGTTAACATAAAACTTGTAGATCCCATCGAGATCTACAACTTTCATGTTTTGAGTTTTTCCAAATTCAGTCTCCTTCTCCCTCATAAATCTCTTTCTTTCTTCAAATAACCTGATTGGGCCACGCGACGCCTTCTAGTTGCACCACATGGCTCGCCTCGTTGCGTACCATGCATGCTCCAATTCCCACCATCTGATCATTCCTTTCCTCACCAGAACTCAACCGTTCATCCCCGCTCTTCTCCGCATCCATCCGATCAAGATCCAGCCCTCATCACAGCCGTCTATCCCCGCCTAATCCTTAGCCTGCCACGCGTCATCTCCAACGCCACATGATCGCCTTCAGGCGCCTCCATGTCAACTGCACATTCCCTTATCCTTTCTCTGCTCTTTGATCTCTGCTTGATCTCATCTCAACCGTCTGCCACTGCCTTCCTCTTAGCTCGACACGTGGCGCTCTCCTCGACCATCAGATGGCGTCGTTGCCGGTGACACGGCTCATATTTTGTCTTGTTTGGATTTTTATTTATTTAATTAAATGTTTTCTATACATAGGTCAATTTGTTCATGTTGTCTTGCATTATTATTATTATTGATTGATTGATATCTAATCTCTGTTTTTGTGGCAGGGCCCTTGATGTTCAAGGAGGCGAGGGGCAGGTGTCTTCCCGTTGCGAGGAGCCGCAGAAGCAATTTTGGAGAAAAATCGAAGAAAGAAAAAAAATTATCTTGCATTTTTATTTCTTTTAATGTAATAACAACGGTCTTCGTTTGAAGACTCGCGCTTGTAAAAGAACGAGTTATATGTGGTTGTGTGGGGATCGCCCCACTTGAGTGTCGATCTAGGACCAGGCACGCAGCTCTCGGAGCTATTTTCACATTTTTATTTTACGTGTTTGATCGTAGGTAGGACACACTTTAATTCTAGATGCATATAACCATCGCTTTACCTAGCCAAAATAAAATCTATTCTTACCCGCTAATAGAAGCATGTTAGGTGTGGTGTTCATCGACTTGCATACATATAATTTTGGTTTTAAATTCAGTCTGAGTTTTCACAAATTTTTGCTCGAGGCACTGCATGTTTTCTCGCTTAGTATAGGTCATGATTTTTGTCGACTGCATGGCTTTTTCTCGACCTCCTTTCCTGGCTTGATCACCTAGGTTAATGGAAAATGAGAATAAGCGGTGGACGATGATTGCTTGATTTATGCTCACCTATAATCAGTGATAACCTTAAGCAAATAAATTGGGACTGATAATTACAAGTCAAACTAAAATGAAGTAAAATATTATTGTGAGAGAGCAACACCCGTGTTTATGCAGGATGATTTTCTTTGGCATATTTCTTGATTCCCGCGTAAACTAGAATGTTTTTTTAATCACCAATAAAAACAATAAGATAATTAACCAATATTTGTTGGTTTCACGTGTGAGTTGGTGAAATCAAAGGGTATTGCATGCGTGTTTGAGCCGCGAATGCTCCGAAACCCTCCCCTAGTCCTTAAGTACTCCATTAATCTCCGAAGATTCATCTACTCATTTGTATATCCATCCGACTTTTTCGTTCACCTCAGGTCTCTCCCAACATCAAGTATCCATCTGTATACTTAGGCTACTCTCAGCCTAAGTATAGGGGGACCTGAATCCCCGTGATCTTCTTACTCATCTTTCCTTGCCCTGATACTTAGGTTATTTCTAACCTAAGTATAGGGGGATCCCACCTCAGTTCCCATATACTCTTCTATACTTAAATGGACCTATGGCCTTGTATCATCTAGTACTATGAGGATACAGCAAAGTTTAAGTATAGGGGGCATACCGTATATACAGTATATGTAAATTAGCTATATTTTTAAAAAATTTGAAAAAAAAATTGGTTAAAGTACAGTCTTTTGAACTAAGTGGACAAAATTGTTTTTAAGGCTTCTCTATATTATGCCACACTATTTTCAAAGAAAAATATTTTTGAAAATGATTTGAAAAATCTTTTGAAAATGTTTGGAAAATATTTATTTGTGTGACATGGTTTGGAAAATTAATTTCTTAATTTAAAGGAAGATGAGTCTAACCTATGTTCTAACTTTAATCAAAAATTCATAAAAATGAAAAAAAATCAAAAATCCTTTAAGAGCCAAAAGTTGCTACTAAACCCAAATAAGTAGCCGCATTCAGTGAGGGTTCTCCCTTAGCAGAGTATGTGGTTTAGAGGACGTCGCATAAGGCTCCATCCTCAAGCAACAGGCTCCGGCCTGTACTTACACCTATACTGGCTAAATGCATATGCATCTACTAATTTGAGTTTAGGCAGACATTTTGGTCTTTTAAAGTCTTCATAAAATTTTTTTGAAGGAGTTGGATAAAATCCCCGACATTTTTTCACTTCCACTCAAGATTGGTAATGTTAAAGAAAACTTGGTTTATAAGGTCTTGAGATTTTAGGTTAACCGACCTTAACCATCAGGGTCTTAGAATTAATCATTCACATCTCCCTAGGTTTCTAGATTGTATGCTATATTGCATGCTTAGTCTCCAACTTTAAGAATATGATCAACACTTCACATGCATGACTGCGGTCTCGATGAGATGAATTGGAATTTCACTTGAGGAACTGGGATGAGGGATTTGAGTCTGGACTTGATCTAATGATGCTCGAGGATGGGATAAGATCACTGAAGGCTTCATAAGACCTGAGTGTCAGCATTTTTAGCCAGTATGAGAACTTGGTTCTTATGTTAATCTCTTGATATTTACCTAAGTGCCAGGGTGTGAAATAAATAAAAAATTTGTTGATCATTGTGCGCCAACTCTTGGTAAAAGCAGTGGAGCTAGCCAAAATTATGTAAATCAAAGAAATATCAATGTTGAAAATAAAGCTCTCATTCCACAAAGTCAATAATCAAAGAGCTTCCACCAAACACGAGCGCTCCCAACCATTTTCAAAGTGTCCACTTGGACCATCGCTATTAGGACCAGGAGTTGGGCTTGCACCAAAAAAGGGCTCTGCATCGTAAATGCCACAAGTCTGAGTGTAGAAGGTATGATAGGTACTCAAAAAAAGGCACAATCTGGTGTATTCCCAAGAAAACAAGTGCAGACGACTCCAACTTCTCTTGACGGACGTACTAATCAACACCAAAAATATGTGTTGCGTAATAAGGCACTAGAGAGAATCCTTGTTCCAATGAGAGGGAGATAAGAAATGGCACAATCCCAGACCCTCCATCAATCTAGCCTGCCACCTACACTTCTAAGTCTGACAACTAAAGAGACGGTGGATTGGATGCAATATTTGATTTATTCCCTAGTGTTGAGGATTGGGTCCTTAGGAGAATTTCTTGGACCGGTACCTTTGGTGACGTTTTGACTCTACTCTCGTGAACTCAGTCAACACTTAAGTTCATATCCTTAGTTTATATGTATACAAGAGAGAGTCTGGAAAACTAGAGGAATTGGATGCCTCTTGATTATAGCCAGGTTGAACTCTAAAATTTTGGATCTTTAAATTTGATAGGACTTGAACAGATCAGATCCTATACGCACATGCACAAGGGGGTTAATCCAGCTCATTCATTTTTTTGATGCTCGGGGACGAGCATAGTTTAAGTATAGGGGGTTGATGAAACCCAGTTTCATGCTCTTAATTCGCAGATATTAACCCTCTAGCTTAGACTAAGTGTCAATAAAAACCAGACAATCCTTGTTAATATCAGAGTCTTTGAATAAATTAAAAATACAAAAAAAAATAGCAAAACAAAATTCGTAGTGTTTTTAAGCCTTTAAAACCGCTCTCAAAAATATTTCTACCTTTGTTTGACCTCATCTCCATTTTTGATCAACATGAAACTTGTAAATATCATCGAGACCTACAACTTTCATGTTTTGAGTTTTTCCAAGTTCGGTCTCCTTCTCCCTCATAACTCTCTTTCTTTCTTCGAATAACCTGATTGGGCCATGTGGTGCCTTCTGGTTGCGCCACGTGGCCCACCTCGTTACGCACCACGTACGCTCCAATTCCCACCGTATGATCATCCTTTCCTCGCCAGATCTCAATCGTTCATCCCCTCTCTTCTCTGCATCCATCCAATCAAGCTCATGCCATCATCACAGCCATCCGTCCCCACCAAATCCTCAGCCTGCCACGCGTCGTCTCCAACGCCACACGATCGTCTTCAGGCGCCTCCATCTCAACCGCACATTCCCTTATCCTTTCTCCGCCCTTCTATCTCTGCTTGATCTCATCTTAACCATCTGCCACCGCCTTCCTCTTAGATTGACACGTGGCGCTCTCCTCGACCATCACTCCCTCCCATTTCTTGTGCTTCCAGCTTCATTTTTAGGTTGAGAGCATAGGTCTCGAGCCCCTCTATCCTTTTGCATAACTTGGGACTTAGACAAAGAACTCATTCCCCAGGTGATGGGAGAAGAAAGCATGGTCAGGCCTCCTCAAACAAGGTATGGACCTTGCTGATCCCATCTGCTGGTGGACGTTCCCAAGAAGACTTTGGCTAGTTAGCGAGGGGATAGGACGTTGGAGCTGAATGGAATCAAATATCGAAGGTCGTCAAGGAGGTGGCTCTTTCTTGTTCTTGGAGAGGGCCTCCCAACTGTCGAATTAAGAGCAAAGGTCCATATCTAATATGGGCCCTTGGATTTAAAGTGAAGCGGTACCTCTTCTCAGTCGTCTATCCATAAGTGGCTCCACGTGGATGTATAAGGACCACTCATCAAGACGCACACGAGTTGCACACATCCCCTCTGAGTATATTTCGAGTGTACCTCCCCCCTTCTTTAATTTTGTTTTACTACTGTAAATTAAAAACTAAGTGTAATAGTTTTGAGTATATTTGCTATTAGACCCTTGTACTTTATTATTAATGTACTTTGGTACTTCTGCCTCAAGTGTAGTCCCACATGAGGCACTGTAAAAATTGCATGCATGCTTTTGTATTCCATGGATTTGTTATGAAATGCATGTTTAGTTTTTATTAATTGCAAACAAGTCCCTATTATGATGTATATTTATTTTCATATATTTTATTCATACTAAATATTGTTATTATGCCAAAAATTATAGGAAAATTAGTATAGATGTCCGATACTTGCTTATTCATGCATAATTTTTATTAGGTATTTAACTTATTTTTTCTATTTTCTAAACATACAAAACATGCTTTTTATCCATGTTTAGAAATAAAAATTGTAAAAATTACAAAATCTTTTTCAAACATTCCAACAATATTATATTACATATATTATTATATATTCTATCACATATCCAAAAATCACTAAAAAATACAAAATATAAAATCTAAAAATGATAAAACATAAAATCCTTATAAAGATTAGACAAAAAATTATAAAATCCAAAAATATATCTTTTTATTTCTGATTTTTCTTTATTATATATGATATATATTAAAATTAGTTTTAGCTTTATTTTAGAATTATAAATATTTATTAAGCCTATAATAATCTCATTAATTATATATATATTGTTTTGATATAATGTTTTAATTGTGGGAAAAGGCTTTGCTGTTGTTGTTGACTGTTTTGATATATTTAATCACTTAAAATCTATAAAAAATCGCCTTAAATTACCAAAAATAGAGAAGATATAAAAATGTAAAAACATTTTATTTTATTTATTTTAAATATATTTTTACTTATTTATAAATATAAAAAACTATATTCTAGATATTAAACTATATAATACTTATAGAAGATATAATATCTATTATATTATATATAACTAATTATCTTAGTTTAAAAAATAAAAATAGTAAAATTTTAAAAATTATAAAACAAAAAAATTAAAAATTAAAATTATAAAAAAAATTAAAATCCATAAAAACTAAATATAATTAAAACCCCATAAAAATAAGAAAAACAAGAAAAAGATAAATATAATATTAATAATTATTAATTAGCAATAATTATTAATAATTAGTTACCCTCTGTTTGCTCCCAGTGTTCGACACTCGGACTACTTGCACTTATACACATTTTGACTCACACATTTTATCAATTAATATATTCGTGGGTTAATTGTTGGTTGAATTAGAAGTTGGTCAATGATCGATTACCAGCTTAGCTTGTTAAGTCGGCATATCAATTCTGTTCAACAAGGAGGGAAATGACCTCAGTGTTGGCTGGCCTTTGTTATTGGGGTTTTTTCATGCATCTTTGTTCCATCACAAACTTCTGTAAGCATCTTCCGATGCTTCTTATGTTAGATGACTGAAATGATATGATCTTTTATCAAAAAAATAAATAAATTGTGAATGTTGTCGTATTGGCCCTAAGCTTAGTACCCATTTGCTAGAGCTTATAACAACGTAGGGTACAAGTTTGGACCTCAAATCATAGATCCTTATCCATAAGCACACATGGATAGAAAACTTGCAGGCTTTAAATTCACAGTTTTTTTTGTATAATCATGCTCGGCTGAAATCCCTAGGTGACCTGCAAGCTCGACATTTTGAACTACCAGTTCATGTTAAAATAGAAAATATGTATCACCATTCTTCTTTATTTACCACATTCCATAGTACCTCTCGAAAAGATAGCACTCCCTGCATCCAAAACTAGTGTTATTTTGAGAACTCACTTCATGTAGCGTGAAGCCGCAATCGTGCCATCTAGTAACTCTATGGAGCAACTTTGAATATATGCATGCATCCAGGTGTAATGCATGATCCAATTGGCTACATCAATGTTGCAACCTTCAAGGTATCTAATCATGGACGAAAAAACACATGTTTGATCCCTTGTACTACTAAACGTCGTATGCTCATTCACCCTGAAATCTCACCTATGAGATGATAACCAACCATATACTCACACTGAAATCTTACCCACGAAACCGCACAATGCCAATGTCAAGTTAGGAAAATGGATCGTTTTGGCCGCTCATACATCGTCGTAATACAACACTTGTGATATTCACATTAGACATATTCCTTTCATAACCCTAAATCATTTCTAATACTTTACTGGATCGTTCGGTAGAGGAATAAGAGAGAGGGGTAAGGAGGAATTAGGAGGGGTAAGTGCTAGTTATTTGCTATTCTATATTCGGTAGGAGGGAGATGATAAGGAGGGATAAGGATGCTATGTTAGATAAGATTGTTTGATATGTGGTAGTTATTTGTATTTTTTGACGGGAGAGGCCTATGATGGAGGAATAATGAGGGAAGCCTTATTCCTAATTTTAACTCCAAGACCAAAACATCACCGTCTACGGAGGAATATCCCTCCTTATTCATCAAACGAACAACCCGTAAGTATCATCTAATTCTTGAAGCCATATATTAGTGCGGAATCATTTTAAATTATGATACAGTATGATGTGGGTCTTTATGGATTATGAAAGCATCCATTTAAGTCTATGATTATGCACTTTCTTCTTCAGGTGTATTGATAAAAGTCTCATTGTACGGCTACACAATTAATTCAACACTGATGGAGGGAGACGTACTGATATACTTGCCATGAATCGTAAGCATCATTCCTCACACATTTTATGTGGGTCATCCACACACAAGGGGACAAAATGAGCAACCCAGTCACGTTGATCAAAGTCTATCAATCTCGCGAGCAAAATATGTAGGACATAAAAGCATAAATTAGTAAGAGCCTGAAAATTCAATCCAGTCAGAAAAATGCATACAATCAAGAAATCTGACAAATAGGTCTTCAGAAGGAAAATCTGACCTTGAAAGTCGATCCTCATAACCACACACTAGCCACACTTGAGACGATGCACTAAAGAATCTAGGGTGTTTTCATTTGAGGAATAACCCCAATAATAAGAGTGCCATAACCACCGCCCCCACTCCCCCCAATCTCATATTGGTAAATCGATCAGTCCAACACAAATTGAAATAGAACCGGTTCGACAAGAAGCTTTTGAAAACACAGTGCACCCAGGTAAATAAGGAACAAAATGAATACAGAGCTCCGCGAGCTTCCCACGCTCATAATTCTAATACTAATAGTATATTAATAAAATATTTTAACAATACATAACAATAAAATAGAAATTTCATTAATGAACATGAATGAATTTATAATCTAAATTCATTTCAAAAAATTGCAGTCAAATTAACGAGTTCCCCTCTCCTTCGTCGTATGGCTATTCCCCCATGTGCATCTCTCTCTATCCATAGTCCGCCCTTATTCTTATTTTTATTCCACATTACCTATCCTTATTCTACCTTATTCATATCCTTTCAGCCAAACAAGAATAGTACCTTATTCCATCTTATTCCTCACCCTTATTCCTGCTTAATCCCGAACCAAACATACCACTAGAGAGAGTGCAACATCCAAGGACATTGAGGTTATATTTAAGCATCGCAAATGATGATCAAGATGACAGAGATCACATTAGAAGTCAACTAAAAGTGCACTTCTTAAGAACTAACAAGCATGTTATCCTAATAGCTAACTAACGGTGTATAACAATTAGGAGCACCAATAAGGGTAAGAATCCGAGGTCTAGCAAGGTACTTGGTTCATAAATAGAGGAGTGAAGTTGAAGACTACTATACATTTTATTGAGAGGGAGGGAGAGAAAGGACTTGTATTTGTCTTCTTAATTGATTCTCACATGTGATGATAACGAGAGAGGTTCTCCCCCCTTCAAAAATGTAATCACTTGTCCATATGTACGTCAATGATCGGTTGATCGTGTACCACCTCCAAAGAGCTTATTTCTATATCTGATTCATGACAATCACCAAATGGTAATAGTTGAGGCATAGCAAGAAAACTAGATAGAGCTTGTGTACAAGAATACTAGAATAGATAAAGGTAAACAGTGGAAAATGAGATATATCCCATGTAGAAACTTAGACGAGGTACATTCGTATTTAAGGTCATGTTTGAATGTAGGATATCTTCTCCTTATCTTGGGATAAAAACTTCATCCCAAGATAGATTATCCAATGATAAGTGGTCATACAATGATTACATTATCCATCATGTCTTTTATCTACAGTATTTATCCATTTGTATACATCAAATCAACTGAACAAGAATAGAGAATAAACCTCACTTATCCCTTATCACTTCTTATTCATAATCCCTCATCCGAATGGGTGAGGATGCCATCGGCTGAGAGATGGAATCGAGCCATGGCAAGTGGGAGCAAAAAGGAGGAGCAGCATAAGTACAAGAGACAGTGAAGAGGTCGCAAAGGAATTGGTATAAAATGGGTCAGCAAAAAGTGTACAGCAAATCGAATAATCTTAAAAGACAAATTAGTCAAATACTTTATTTCAATTATGATAGCTGAAAAAAAACAAAGGATTGATATGATCATTGATCTTAGCTCAGAGACTAAATTGAAATTAGAGAACAGGCATGACTTACTCAAAGGTGAAAATATTGCTATGCTTTCTCTGTCTCATGAGCTCATGCCGGAAGAACCCATACCCAACTTCGGAAGCTCCAACTTATCAAAATTGAGTTCAATGCTTGAACTAAACAAAGATCGTAATAAACAGTCAGAGGGGCAGCAGAGTAGCAAACCCCTATAATGCACATTACTAATCTTGGATACTGGCAGTCAAGACGATGATTTACATTGTATCATAGATAAATGCTTTGCATACATGGTCTCTCTGCACTTTTCCAGTTTTTTTCCTTCCTAATTCTGAACCACCGGGTAAAAATAATCGTACCATGCAAAGATGGTTGGGCAATTTGCGCATCAAGCATTTCATCAAAGTTGGCGAGATAGGTATGCAGAAGTGGGCAGGACGCTATCATGAGCCTCAATTCTCACCTCAACCAGTTATATTAAAAAATGGTACAAAAAGAACACAATTTCTGCGTCCATTTTGGCAATAAATAGCAACTGTCGCGAGATTAGAAATCAAAGGTTTTTTGTGATCCAGCAGTTGTGCATGCACTGCCACCTGACCCATCAACTGGTGCCTGATTCAGACGCTCCAAGACCAAGGACTTCCTGCGGTGCAACTTCAGTGAGAAAGTAGTAGCTTCAAGAATGACTGGAACCTGCTCGGATTAGTTGCAATAATTGTCAGTGGAAGATAATCACTATATCAATTATGCTCCATTAAACCTTTTTCATCCCACAATAATCATTAAAAAGATGGGCACGGAGTAAAAAGAAGCAGATATTAACTTCTGCTAGCAATCTTCTGCTTGATTTTATAGCAGATCTACGATATTGAACTATATGCAAGAGAGCTTTCCCACAGCTCTAGAGCTCATTTTTCATCTACCTGACTATTGATCTGAGCCACTTTATGAACATGCAAAAGACCGAGCATGTCTTGATAACCAGTAAGAAGTTTTGCCAATTCTCTGTCTTCATCTGCAACAGTGATATGCAGTAACAATTCAGAAGAAAAGGCACTACTAAAACAGAAGGTTGCTATCGAACTGGAGAGCATAAAGACTACCAGGAAGAGCTCTAACAGAGAGATAAGTGTCAGCCAAGTGCTGCCATCTCTTTGATGTTGAGACAGAAAGAATTGAAGCAGGGAAAGTCACCACAGCAACAGCATTAGAAGATCGAACCATTGCTCTCAAATACCTTAGAAAAGAAAGCATTTCCCAGTCCTATAATAACAATGAAATGATGGTGAATCGCCAAGTATTTTGGGTTTACAATAGAATTTAGGCCACCATATGAAAAGGGCCATAGAATCTCAGCATTGAGGAATGTGAAGAAAATGCCAATGGAGATGCCTAAAAATACTTCCACATCAGACTAAGATCTCAGCACTTACTGAATTAAAATAGCAACATTGTGGAGCACAAAATGACTGAATGGCAATGCGACCACTTAATCCAAGGTTGCCATCATTTCTGCGTGAGAAAAAAATCAGATCTCTAATATTAATCAAATATATTTCTTACTGTACTGAATCAGATTAGAGACGTCTTCAAAAAACATTTTTCTCAAATTTTAATTAACCTTAAATATGTTGTTCAAAATGCTCACACCAACAAAAATATGTCAGGCTTGGAGGGAGAAAAGGGGAGGGTAGCCTGCAAATGGCACTGAAAAGGGTTGGTGTCTCCCCTCCGCAATCGGCGTTTGACTGAAGAAGCCTTCCAAGGCCGGGAAGGGACTTCCAAACGCTACCCCTCCTGTACCTGAGGAGTATCTCATCTAGTAGAAGGCATGTACAAGGATATACAGCGGGAATCGAAAAGCTCATGCTTATCTCCGAGGCCTTAAATATTTAATAGAAGTGCACTTTTCTTCTTTCTTATGCCCACCCTCCCCCACCCCCCAAGGTTGTTGACATGGATTATTATAAGCAAAGTCGGATGTTCCATTTTTTTATTGATTTTTTTCTCCTCTCTTTGATTTTCCCATGTAGTTTGTTGGTCAAAACAACAATTCTCCAACCCGCTATTATTTCTATTTTCTCAAATATCTGGTCGATGTAATATATTAGACATGGCCTCCCGCTTCCATTAGTTTAGCAGTTGATACCCTCTCACTTCATTATCCTTACGACACTGTTTCCACAACTAGAGTCTCAAAAATCTATTGCTTGCTTTGACCGACCAGTCTAACCCAGGAAAGCATAAAAAATGACGCAGAATCATAAAAGGTCTCAACCGACCTCTCAACATTTCCACTACCTCAAACATCAATAAATTCTTGCCTCGGACCATCCCCAACATGGTAGGCTAGATTTTGCTCTTGTAGACTAGTCACTTCACTCCAGCTTGCTATGCAGAAGCTTTTCCAACGTCTCCTGAAAGCTGATCGATACTGCAGGTTACCTTATTCAACTCATCTACTAAATTGGATCAAAGACATCTTATATTAATTATAATGCAGTAATTACAGTGCATCTGATTCCACATTTTTCTCCACTTAACTTTCATTTGATGAAACTGAATTTCATCCAAGCATACATATCCAGATTGAAAGGAAACAAACGATAATTGTCACATTAGTTGGGACACGGATGCACAACAGAACACTCGTATCTAACTGGAGGACTTACATTCGTCATGTGTAGCTTACAGGAAAAAATAAAAAAACTAGAATTACAAGAAGCCAGGGTTTTGTGAGCAACATAGTCATTCACTGTGGCATGACGCAAAAAAGGCAATCGAGTTCTTTACTGGATCTGATATCTAGTCGCATCTGTCTTCTTTCACATGATTTAAAAATGGAACTACTTTTAATAAAACAGTGTCTCTCACGGGTAGGCTAACATACATGTGCTCTTCGAAGTCTACATATTCTCCATGACTGATGTTAAGTGCTTCAAGATTAACAGCGTTAGAAGCAAAATACTAATGATCCCAGTACTGAACTGTATCGACATTCTAGATTGCCGAGTAGGTTGGTGTTAGAAGAAACGAACAGGTTCTGTCTATTGCTATTTGCTACATGGCTTAGCAGTGCATAGCAGATACCGATAGGAAATCCTATGTTCACGAGTCAATCATAGAATATTTCCCAAACCATGAGAGGATTTCATGACTTTCCTTAGTAGCAATCACGTAGAATAGCAGCATGAGAAACAAAATCCACCATAATAAAAGACAACATCTAGATCAAAAAAAAATGAAGGGCAAACGTTACTGGACATTCACAGAGGTTTTTAGGTTAGAAAATATAAGTTATCCTACTGTAAAAACCCATTGGTGGGAATGCTCAAATGAACATGGTCATGGTCACTGGGGATGATGGAACTATAAAAAGTACATAAAACATGCAAGCAGGGGGGGGGGGGCATGCATGTATAGGGAAGCTTCCAAAGAGGGGTCCACGTTCTAGATTCCTCAAAAGATAAAACGGATTTGGAGAAAAATGTGTAAGATGTCAACCTCCACAATGCACGACAACAACACAACAAAGCATTCTCCTACAGTAGGTAGGGTCATCAACATGAATTCTTTGACTCCATTCAGATCTATTTTGGGTCATTCTTATATACAAATTGTGAAAGAAGATGAGAATGAATGACTTGTTTTATCCATAGGTCTAGGATTTCTTATATAGCATGAAACCCTAGAGAGCCAAAAAAGAGGAATTATATAAAGGACCCCGAAGTATTACATCACTCAATCAATAAATAAACAACATAGTCTAATAACAAGATAACTCTAACCTCCCCCCAAGTTGAAGCATATTTGTCGATCATGCCCAACTTGGAAATCATACATGAGAGACGTTTCTTCACTAGCGCCTCCGTGAATGTCTACAAGTTGAAGATCTGTGGAGACAGTGGAGTAGTAAACTTTCCTCCTCGCACTGCATCATGAATGAAGTGACAACCAATCTCAATGTGCTCAGTCCGCTCATGAAATACTAGGTTGGTGCCAGTGAATGTAGCAAGCTTGTTGTCACAGTATAAAGATACAGGAGTAGTAGCAAGAATGCCAAGAAGTCCAAGTTCCTGTAGAAAGGAGGCAAGCCATGTAATCTCGTAGGTGGCTTTGGTCATTGCACTGTATTATGTATATGCACTCGATCTAGAGACCACTTCTTGCTCTGCCAAGTAACAAGGTTGTCACCAACAAATATTAGTGGATCGACGATCCTCAGGTGAACTGACATAATCTGCATCTACATAAGCGGAGACATCAGCATGACAGTTGACCCCATCGAAGAGGCCTCCTCTTGGAGATTCCTTCAAATATCGAAGGATTAGAAGAATATCATGCCAGTGACTGTAAAACAGATCTCTCCATGTGTTGGTTGGCTCTGCTCAAAGCATATGATATATCTCCTAGTAGCAGTGAGGTAGAGTAATTTTCCCATTAAGCTTCTATATCGTGTAGTATCCTCAAATTCAGGTTCAGTAGATGTAGAGTGCTTCCTCAATTCTGCAGGGATGCATGATGGCTTGCATCCAAGTAGTCCAGCCTCATTAAGAATATCTAGACAATACTTTCGATGTAAGAGATGTAGTCCCTTTGTAATGCGTATCACCTAAATGTCAAGAAAGTAGTGGAATTGTCCAAGATCCTTCGTGACAAAGACCTAAAGGAAGGTCTTGGTCTCTGAAATGCATGCTTCATCAACCCTAATGACAACCATATCATCAATGTAGACCGTAATATAACAATGACAACAAATCGGCGTCTGACAAAGACAGAATAGTCAGATGTCGTCCTTTGGAAACTAAGAGAGCATATCCCAATAGTAAGTCTGTCAAACCATACCCGGGGACTCTGCTTTAGGCTATAAATGGCCTTACGAAATCGGCACACATATTCCCCCTCGACTTCGTAACTTTGTGTTTGCATCATATAAACCTCCTCCTTTGTGTCACAATAGAGAAATGTGTTCTTCACATCAAGTTGAAAGATAACTATTTCTTATTAGCATCAACTGAAAAAGTGGTGCATATAGATCTCATTCTAGTAACTGGAGAGAAAGTCTCAAAGTAATCCATCCCATAAGTTTGCATGAAGCCTTTAGCAACCAATCCAGCTTTCAATCTCTCAATGGACCCATCAGACGACTATTTGATCATGAAGACCCATCTGCATGCCACATGTCTAATCACGAGATGTAAGTGTGTCTATCTCCTCATCCATGGTTTGCCACCAGCCATGGTCATGCAGTGCATTGTGATGATGTCGAGAAATAGAAATGGCCATTGGAGCATCTATAAATTTCTTGTCACAACTAGATAAACCATCAGTAGAAGTAAAATGCGGCATAGGATGTATAGTACATTGCCTTTGGTTCGTCACAGATCTATGTGAAGTTATGCTAGAGAATCCGGAGCTACAGTGGTGAGGACACTCGAAAATGACACATCATCCTGCAAATAAGGAATGTGTAAGAGGACCGGATCAGACTGAGCAATGTGTTTCCTTTTGTAGACGAAGCTCCAAGGGAATGCCATTAACAGATCGAGTAAAGTAGCTAGTCTGTTCAAAAAAGATGACATCAGTAGATATATAGTAACAATGACATGTAGGGTCGTAGCACATGTACCCCTTTTTGGTATGAGAATATCCAAGGAAAATACAATCGATAGCAGGAGGAGACAAATTATCTGCAGCTTGAAAATTGTGTACGAAGGCAGTGCAACCAAAAATCCTCAATGAAAGTGGGAAAAGTTCCATGTCATGGTACAAGAGTGAGAAAGGAGTTATTCCCTTGAGGGCTAAAGAAAGGATACTATTGATGAGGTATGTGGCAGTAAGAACAGCATCCCCCTAGTGGGTTTTAGGAACCTTCATGTGAGTAAGTAAGGTACGAGCAAAGTCCAGAAGGTGGTGAAGCTTCCTGTCCGCTACTATATTCTGATGTGAGGTATACGAACATGAGGTCTAGTAAAGGGTCCCCTGAGTGGCAAAAAAAGATAACAAGTCCTGTTGAGTGAACTCAAGAGCATTGTCGATCCAGATAGTCTGAATACATATAGAGAAAGATGTTTTAATAAACTGAAAGAAAATTTTGATAATGTTATTAGTTACTGACCATTCCTTCATCAAATAGGTCCAGGACCTGTTGTAATCATCTACAAAGGCAGTAAAGTATCTACGACTTGCAGTAGCACGAACAGGACAAGGTCCCCTAATATCACAATGGACTAAAGACAATGGCAATGAATGGTGTGGCTCGGTCCTAGGTGAAAAGGAAGTGCGATGATATTTGGCAAATAGGCAGGCTTCACATTCAAATGATTTTAGTGAGGACAACTTAGGAAATGTGACATATGTCCCCCTAGGACCTGTATACTTGGCATTCCCATCAATGCAATCCCACATTTGAAGCACATAACCGGAATAGAAAGCATAGCATAAAATGAATAGTGAAAAAAGCAACAAACTTTTTCCATTAACATTCATCATGTAACAATCAAGGATGTTAAGGCGTGCGCCTAAGCGCCTAAGCATGCCTTGCTTTTATAGAAAATGGCATATGCCTTGGGTCGCCTGGGCATCAAGGCACATCTAGGCGCATATGCAACTATTTTTTTATGCATACTAAACATATATCGCATTTTGAAAATGCGATATACATAGCGCATTTACAAATTGCAATATACATAGCGCATTTTGAAAATGCGATATACATGTCGCATTTTTGAAATGTGATATACCCCCTTCAACCATGTATTACCCCACTGCATTCGACCCTCATTCGACCCAGTAACCCATGATTCATGAAACCCCTTGCGTCGTCCCTGCAGAGAAAAATCTCCTCCGCAGCAGCCTCCCTCCTCCGACGGCCTCCCTACCTCCTCCAGCGGCCTCCCTCCTCCTCCAACGGCCTCCCTCCTCCTCTGGCGACCTCCCTACCTCCTCCACCGGCCTCCCTCCTCCAGGCTCCAGCAGCCTCCCCGCATTTTCTTGCTCTCTCCTTGTAGAATGACTGCAATGGAATCCTTGGATGGGATGTCATTCTTAATCCTACTACACCAATCCCATCTACTATGCAAAGACCTGGGGAAATTGATCCTCGCTTTACCGACAAGAAGAATGATCCATGCTTGAAAGCGGCGTCGAAGGATCCCAGTTTGAAGTACTCTTTTTGGCCGAATACACTAGACAAGAATAAGGTGCAATGTGCACTTTGCGGCCACATTACTAATGGTGGCAACAAAAGGCAGAAGGAACACTTGATTGGTGGTTATCGGGATGTATCTATGTGTCCGAAAGCCACCGTGGAGATTAAGAAATAGATGGTTGACTTCAAAAATCGTAACAAGAAGAGGAAGGTAGTCGTTGATTACAGATATAGTGGAGCTGATTCAAACATTCCTTATGCAGATGATGGTGATCTTGGTGAACATGTAGCCATCTTGGATGACTCACAACCTATGGCTACAACAGGTAAAAACGTTAATTCTGATTCTGGTTCATATTCTGCAAATAGGCCATATGTAGGGAATTATCCACACGGCAAGGGTCTTATGGACTCGTTTAGTTCTGCTATCCCATGGGAGGTTGTGGTACAAAGGAAGGCAGCAAGGGCTCGTGGTGAAGTACAACAAACTACAATTGAGTTTGCTTTAAAAAAGGATGCTACAAAGGCGGCATATGATGCCATAGTTGAGCTATTCTATACAGGTGGCGTCCCTTTTAATGTTACACAACGAGAAGCATTTCAGGTGGCAGTGGAGGCTTTTGTCCAAGCTGGGAGAGGATTTTTTCCTCCATCTTATCACCAATTGCGAAAGCCCCTACTTGAAAGATTATATGCAAGGATCAAAGATTTGCAGGTGAAGCATGAAAGCCATTTGAGGAGATATGGATGCACGATTATGTGTGATGAATGGACTGATAAACGACAACAAAGTCTAATAAACTTCCTTGTTAATTCTCCAGAAGGGTCATTTTTTATTATACAAAGAATGCAACATCCGATGTACACACGGGGGAATATGTGTTCAAATAGATAGACGAGGTTGTGGAGATGGTGGTGAGGAGAACGTTGTACAAGTTGTCACTGACAATGCAAGCAATTTTGTTTTAGCAGGAAAGTTACTGATGGAGAAGAGGAAAAAACCTCTTTTGGACTCCATATGTTGCACACTGCTTGGATTTGATGCTTAAGGATATTTCCAAGTTACACAAATTTGCAGGAGTTATCAAGAGGGCCAGAAAAGTATCAACGTATATTTACCAGCATATGCGGTTGCATGATGCGTTTCTACAGTTCAGTGAGGATCAACAAGAGCGGTCTAGAAGCGGAGTTACCCATTTTGCTACCAACTACTTGACCCTTACTAGTTTGCTAAAGCAAAGGAAAGCGTTGGCGTCTTTGTTTATTTATGAGGTATGGGACACTAGTTCTTGGTCGAAGACACATGATGGGAAATATGTCTATGAAACTGTGATGGTGAATGCTTTTTGGGAAAAATTGAAGATTACCTTAGAGATGTGCAACCCATCGTTATTGTGTTGCGTTCAGTGAATGCTGATGAGAAGCCATCCATGAGCTACATTGCTAGGAGCCTAGGGCATTTGACACTGCAAAAGAAATGATTATTGAAAACTTTGGCAGGAGGGAAACAGATTACATGCATATTCTACAAATTATTGATTCTCGTTGGGATAATCATATGGCTTGCCCTCTGTATGGAGCAGGATGTTTCTTGAATCCTGCATTTTATTATAGAGTGAAGGACAACAATGAGGGATTGATGGGAAGGTATGAAGGTGATTTCATATTTTGCCTTGAGAGGATGGTTGATGATCCCGATCAACAAGACATGATATGCTCTGAAATGGAGGTCCACAAAGGAGCTCGTGGTATGTTTGGCAGGACAATTGCTATTAGACAAAGGGAAAAAACTCCATATAAGTTATATTTCATTATTTATATTGAATGATTTATGGTAAGATGTATTTACAATACATTATAGACTTATTGTGGAGTAAAATAGTGGGATACTTATGGAAGACTCACCCCTCCTCTGAAGCAGTTGGCAAAGCGTATTTTGGGACTATGTTGCGCATCTTCCTCTTAAGAACGCAGTTGAAAAGGAGGAAGATGATTGGATGGATCTAAATGATGATGGTCAAGACCAAGATGGACATGAAGAAGAAACTAACGAAGGACATGAAGAAAAAACTAACATGTGTGACGATGATGATCGAAGCATTAGATTATTGTCTTTCAGTCTTTGAAATGTTGTGTTATGCCAAACAATTTGTCTGTATTTTTACTACCTTTGCCCCCTTTTTTTGGTTGTAACTGGATAACTTGTTTAATTATCTATGTTCTGGTTCCTTTTTGTGTTGTGATTCTTCATTCTTGTGATTAATCATAAATGTTTGGTTAAATGACATTTATTACTCTAACACTCTAGTTATTGTGTATTTATAAAATCAAAAGTTCTAAACAGATAAATAAATCCAATGCCTACTGTAAATTTTTTTTAGAAAAAATATATAAACTGATGTCGCATCTCCAAAATGTGACATGCGCTTAAAAAAATAAAAAAATGATGTCACCTTTGAGACATGTGATATCTATTTGCTTTAAATAACTATACGTCGCATGTCTCAAGTGCGATACGTAGGACACACTTTGGAAAACGCCTACGCATACAGGCGTCCAGGTTTAACGTCTTGTCACCTTAATAACTATGGTAACAATGTCCACAACCCGTTACATACATGTATTACTGTAATGTCCATACACATATGACAGACATCTCTCAAAAAGTGTACAAGTAAAGACAGCAGCAAAAACTACAAATATGTACATACCCAAAAGTAACAACAACAAAAGAACTGAACCAGTCAAACCGCTCACTGTTGCGGATGCTCCTGAGGGTCAACCAGATTCACGAAAGTAGATACGTTATGAGCAAAGTTGCCAAGTACGTCGCTAAACAACTAACCATGAAAGAACCACTAGAACCTAGAAAGTGTACAAAAGCTGGTAACTATGTAAACCCAAAACACACCAAAACTGATCAAAAAACCTAGATCCTTGATTCTTATCCTTAATCTTGTAACACCGGCATCGTGGATAGTCTGCGAACTTGGTTCACGAGAAACCTCATACTATGACTCTAAGGTCCTAAATCCTTAGGGATGGGTTGCCTCCGTAGGCACACAATGAAGTACAGCATCCTAACTAAGTTCCAAACGCATCCACAAGTGCCCTTGCTTCAATCGTGTAATTCCAAACTATATCATGTGCTAAACCAATCCCCACACTTTACCATATGTCAAGTCAAATCCCACATTTTACTGTGTATCAACCCTCACCATTGGTATGTAACCGACCCCTGGAAGTTTAGTCTTGTAAGCATAATGAACCGTCTCCTTCAGGTATACCACAACTCCTGGAACTCCCCGCTTAAAGCTTCCATCTGGAATATCGACCAATGTGATATATACCGATCAGTACACGAGTGTCAACGCTAAGTGAAAGAAGTGAAGCACAGACAACCAACCATAACTACTTGGCACCGCACATCTGTAAATCGAGACTAACACTGGGCAAAAAGTGTACAACGGTGCGCAAAGTAGCATGTCCCCCGACCAACGACCCGTCGGAGCACGGTCATCTAAGCTTCTACCCGAGGCCCCAAAGGTGCAAGCTACTCCGTTGGTAACGCTACTCCAAGCTATCCCCATGCCACTGAAAGTTGAACACCATAGCATGAAACTGGAACTACATCGAGAAACTCGATCGCTGGTCCTAAGAGCCGAAACTCAGATCTGAACGTGTACGTAAGATGCTCAAGCTCATCCTCATTGAACCTCACCGAATTCATTAGCATCCTTTATTTTCAAAAAGAGATTAAGCCGAACCCAGTTCACTTGATTATCAATTTATTTCCATAATCCAAACATTTAACATATATATTAATGTCCTATATGGTCTACATAATTTTCAGAATCAAATTTCATAAATTTTAAAGTCCAAATGGGTCAACGGTCCCAGAATGATCAATCATCCATCCAACTTCAATGATCAGTCAATACTGATCGATCATAAAGTTAACCATGATCTATCAGTTTAGACCAAATGATTGATCATCAATAAAGTATGATCGATCATGTATGATCGATCATATAAACAATATGATCGATAATACCTGGACAATAGCCGAAACCACTCTAGTGATGTCCCGCGAAATCACTTCCATCAACGATCCGACTATAACCATTGTGTTTCTGCTAACACACACATCAAGAATATCTACACAGATCACACATGCAAGCCACGGATCGACCAGAAATTCAAATACCCATCGTACCCAAAATTGCGACGAAACGCGATAAAAATCCCGACAATAGGTATCTCGTATCCCTCGTAACCCATCAGCACAAAACATTGCGAATCCAGCAGCAAATGAAGGGTTAAAAATCATACCTCGAGGTCGTCCCCCCGCGACATTCCCTCACCCGAAGTGGTTGCTTCGCAACATTTAACGTATTTCTATGCTCCACGTGACTCCCTGCATCGAGATCTCCGAAACGACGCCCTCGGATCTTCGATCTGCCATCAAAAACTTCTTTGGTGGTGGATCTTCGGCGAAGGGGGGCGGAGTTCTGACGATGCTAAGTGGTATGGCTAGCCAGTCCACTTAGGACGCACCCCTCCTATATAGGCTTGAGCCTAATTGGATCCGGATCAGGGTCTGAAAGCCGTAAATCAATCGTATTTTCTATGTAACTTCCTCATACGGACTCCGATTTCGATGTTCTTGAGCTCGTCCGAAAGTTCTTGATAAGTACTACAAGATCGAGTGGTCATTTGTCTCATTTGGATACTAGATCAAGTTTGAAACTTAGAATTAGTGATTTCTATGCTTAGAGGTCTAACTGGAAACATATGGGAAATAACACTAGCATATAGGTGACCAAGCCGCAAATGTCGTAGAATCGGGTAAGCAGAGATGGACACAACACCCACAAAGGTTGAGTCAGCAGAGATATCAAGGCAGCAAAAGCCGTTCTTCTCATGCACCCCACCAAAAATCCGTATCGTTCAGATATCCTGAAAGTAGCAATAGACTCATCAAAAATCAAATGACAGTTCAACTCAACACATAGCTTGTGAAGTGACAATAAGCACAGAGGAAAATACGGTGCACAATAAACGCTAGAGAGCATGAGCTTGGAGGAGAACTCCATATTCCCAATAGTGGTAGAGAAGAATGAGCAATGTTGGCTAGACAAACCGACTTCTCTGTGGAAGAGGCTTGACTGTTGAGAAGAGGTCATAAGACCACCTTCTCCAGTCAAGACCCACCAAGTCAATGATACAGGCTGGTGCCGCTACCAAAACAGAGTTGGCTATAGTATCTGAGGTAGTAGCTAAATGCGATGTAGTAGTTTTCTCCCTAGGAGTAGAGTTCTGCAAAACCTTTATCATGCTGGTGATAGAAGTCCCCTGACTACCAATGAATACCTTGAAGACCCGAGAGCAGAGCACGTAATTCTCGGTACCCTTGAGCTTGATATAAGTTATATGTATCATCATATAAGATGTACTATACAAGGATTTGATCTAGATAGGAATTAATGCCATCATGGTCGATAAAGAGTTCAAGTAGAGAATCACGTATGTAGGTGACAAGAGCAAAAATTTCAATGCTCGGAAGGGGGATGGAATCATTCTGACAGTAGCAAACGAGGGTTGGAGTCACCCTGACAACAACAAATAAAGGCTGAAATTACCCAAGAATTAGCCTGAAATTGTCCTGCAATCGGTCAGGAAGGTGATGGGAACCAAAAAGAGGGGTCTGGCAGCTCCCCAGATGGTCTGGGCAAGATCATGGTAGCCCTAGCTACCGAAAATCAGCCCGGATAGAGGCGACGCAACAATCCTAATGGTATGGGCAAGGCCGCGATAGTCGTGGTGCAAGCTAGCGGTGCAGACTAGTACGTGGCTACGTGTAGGCTAGAGCGATAATCCGGTAGCGTTGGGGGCGGTGATGCAGGCTGGATGGAAGCGGTGCAGCACCCTTAGCGACCTAGGTGAGGTCGCAGTGTAGCTTGGGTGTTGCGGCATCCTAGACCTAGAGAGGGCCTACGACGATGCTGGTAGCTAGATCGAAGCCCCATGCGGGTCCATATGCTAGAGAAGAGGAGCTCGTGCAAGGGAGAGGAGAGAATGGAAGTTGGTGGTGGCGGCGGGATTGGGTATGAACCACGGTATAGGATCGTTGCTCTGATACCATGTGGAAGAAGATGAGAGAATGAAGGACTTGTTTTAATCCATGGGTCCAAGATTTCTTATATAGCGTAAAACCCTAGAGAGCCAAAAAAGAGAATTACATAAAGGATCCCAAAGGGTTACATGACCCACATGAATAAATAAATGACACGGTCTAACAACAAGATAACTCTAACAGTCTAATAACAAGATAACTATAACAAAATAATTAAAATCCCTTCTGATAATCTCCTCTCAACACTTCTTGGGCCTTCCTCACCCTCTCTTAGCCGGCTGAACATCCCAAATCTTGCATCTTCTAATTAGAGCATCAACAGACTTCCTTTGCAAATGACTAAATCACTTAAAGTGTTTCCCTCTCATTTTATCCTCAATAGGAGCTACACACCAACTTTCCTTATGATCACATCATTCTGAATCTGGTATTTTCATATATGACTAAACATCCACCGTAGCATTTACATTTATGCTATAAACGTTCTCTACACATGTATATGGTTTATATGCCATCATTCAAATCTATAGAGCATAACATATCTCACAGCTGTCTTGTAATACTTTCCTTAGATTTTCAAAGGTTTTCTTATCACGGATTCACATAGAACAATAGAGGCTCCTCCCCCACTTTACCCAACCTACATTTATTCTGAATAACACCATCAATTTCCCTATCATGTTGCAAAATAAATCTCAAGTATTTAAAGAATATTTCTCTTGAATGTTATCTTCTCCAATCTCCACTGTGATTCATTCACCATTGTTTCCATCAAATGTGCACTCCATATATTTAGTCTTATCCCTACTTATACGAAATCATTTAGCCTACAATCTCCAAAACTCAAGCTTTTCTTTAACCCCATATCTAATCTCATCAACCACGTAGTAGAAGAAAATATTAACTTCGTTAAAAATGAATAGATGTGTTTCTAAAGGATGTTAGCATCTAATGATATTTTTTAAAGAAAAATTATTGACATGTAAAAGCAATGCCTATCCCTTGTATAATTGATTGATCATCTTGTAAAATGTACGAGAAATGTATTAAACTTTGGAAATCAAAATTGCTGAGAGATATATTTAATTTTTTCCTATTTTATGTATTTTCTTTTCTTTTTATCTCTATTATGTAATTTGCCCAACATGGTTTCTCCTCTCTATATAAAAGAACCCTAGGACCTCATGAATAATTCAATTCAATATTCTCTTTCCACATTGTATCATAGTGACGGTCCTAGATTGGTCCACATGTAATATTTATTTCTTTGTCTTTTTTATATAATTAGCCCAACAGATTACTCATATACAAGGGAACCATGGGGCATCATCAATAAGCAATTCATTCTTTCCTCTCCACATAGTATCAGAGCGACAGTCCTAGACCAGAGTTCTGACCTAATCCCCGACATCACCACAAGCCCTAACTCAGCAATACCGAGCCTCGCCGCCCGAAGGCCGAAGGCCTCTCTCGTGCAGCTATTATGCGTTGCTGCCAGTCTCTGTGTCATCACTAGGCTCAGTGTGCACTGCCTCCAGCCACCAGGCCGCCGCCGGAGGCATTGCTAGGGCCTATAGACCCTGCCGCCAGCCACACTTGGCGAGCCTAGAGTCACCAGCAGGCTGCTAGGCCTCCTTGTCGTCGATGTTGCCCTCTAAGGTCTCATAGGCCCCGCTAGGTCTCTCCATGGCCCCACCTGTATCGTTAGGGTGCTGCTGCTACCCCCCCCCCCTCCTCCGCCCCGATTTGATATGAAAACAGCCTGATTTTGACCGGAAAATGTGATTTTGAAACTATGGATGTTTTCTGGCCCTAGCGCGCACCAAGGATTGATAAGGATGGTTGTCTGAGTCTACATGCAACCAATTCTCCATATGATTGTATAGACTCGCTCAGATCGGTCTACTTCCCCAGTCGAGTTCCATTTTCGATCGTTCTTCCATCATGACAGAAAACAAGGGTTATATCTTTTCTTTATTCGATGCCTTCAAGGGTCCGACCCCCATCGTGAAGATGGATGGGTCAAACTATGAGTTGTGGACCATGCGGTTTCTTACTCTTATGCAAGTGCAACAATAAGGAGCACATTCTGACAAAGGCAGAGCTGGCGGATAAGACTGGAGACAATGCGATGCGTATACGCGTATTTGGCTCTATGGGGCCCTCGGTCCCTTACCACAGAGGTTGCCAATGATATTGTGAATCAGCTCACCGCCAAGGTGATGTGGGATATTCTGGAATCCACTTATACCCAAGTGAAGAATGAGGCCAAGATTCTTCAGCTTCGGTTTGACATATACAGGGCAAAGCAGAATGGTCGTCCACTGCACATGTTCTATTCCTCGCTTCATGGCATGTTCGAGAAGCTTCACAGCTTCATGCTTATTACGACATCCACAGAGCAGCATATGACAATCAAGAACTCCACGATGGTTGGAGTTTTCTGGATTGCGTTCGACTCGTAGTATAAGGCAGCACGAGCACAGCTCCTATTGGGGCGACAATACCTCCCATGGAGGAGGCCTACAGTCGTCTCAACAGGCTTCTTATTCCTCCTGCTATCACCCTAAAGACCTCCTCAATGATGGATGCTTCTCGCGACAGAGGAGGATCTACTCAGTTCAGAGGGCAAAGTCTCGTGGCCAAGGCAGTGGACATCAAAGAGGTCCTTTCACCTACTGTCGCCGTCCAGGACACTCTGAGGACACATGTTATCAGAAGTAAGGATACCTTGCATCTGCTCGCATGGCAGAACAGATCAAACATTCAGATACTGCAGTTCTCCAGGCAGATCCATGCCTTGATGACATTGTCTCTCGTACACGAGAGATCATGACTCCAGTGAACGGCACTACCACCACAGCATCCACAGATACTGCAGCTGCAGCCAAAGACTCTTCGAGTTCTTCAGGTATCGCATACGCTTTTACCAGTAGTAGCAGTGCAGATATGACAGAGTGGATCATGGACTTTGGCACATCCCACCATAACTGGTGACAGAGCCCAGTTTAGGTCTTACAAGACTATACCTTTTGGTAAATGGGTCGTAATTGCTAATAGGATTCACCTACCATCATAGGACAGGAGAGGTGCATTTGACGTCATTCATGTGCCTTCAGAATGTTTTATATGCTCCTGATTTTCAGATGAACTTACTTTCTATGAGTCAAATTACTAAGGATATGCATTGTTGTGCCATTTTTTACCCTTTGTCTCTTGTGTTTTAGGACATATTCACAAGTAGGATGATTGGATTGGTCGTGAGCAGCGGGGGTTCTATAGATTGCTCCAACCTCCTCATGTTGGTATCTCTACTATTCCTACTAGACCAGTCTCACCATTCTTGTGGCATCTTCGTTTTGACCGCCTTCCTCTGCAGAAGTTGTGCCATGTCCTCCTACAGATCTCCACACGATCTTCCTTCCAGCGTGGAGCTTGCCAGCTTGGGAAGCATCTGTTCCTTATTTTCATCTCATCAGAATCGAAGCAGTTCTTAATTGTTTGAGCTCCTTCATTTAGATATCTGGGGTCCGAGTCATGTCGTTGATCACCAGGGACACCGTTTATATCTGGTGGTTATATATGATTTTTCTAAACTTTCTAGTGTTTTCCTATTAAAGAATAAGTCTGAGGCCGGGTATGTTATCAAGTCGTTCATTAATGAGATAAAGAATATTTTTTCTGCCACTGAAAAGTATCTGCATTCTGATAATACCTTAGAGTTTTGCACCTTATAGCTATCCGAGTTTCTCGGATCTCTTGGCATTAGTTGATGGGTTGCACCTTATAGCTATCTGAAAAGTATCTCGTGTGCTTGTACATCTCAGCAGAACTGTATTGCCGGGCGCAAACACTGACACTTACTCGATGTGACCAAAACCCTACTGATTCAGAGTCGTGCTCCTCCCGCTTACTGGGGCGATGCGTTTCTCACTGCATGCTATTTATGAAATGCATGCCTTCCTCTGTTCTGGGAGAGAAGGTCCCTTTCTCGATTGCGTTTCCCGAGAAGGATCTGTTCTCCCTTACATCACGTGTGTGTAGATTTGTAGCCTTTGTTCATGATTTTTCGCCTAGTCGTGATAAGTTCTCTCCTAGAGATGTCAAGTGTGTTTCTGTTGGCTACTCTCGTACCCAAAAGGGGTACCATTGCTTTGATCCGCTTTGACGAAATACTTTGTCAGTGATAACGTTACTTTCTGAGTCTGTCATGTACTTCTCTCCTACAGGTGACAGACTAGCCCCATCAGACTATGATGAGGAGATCTACATGCTCCACCCCTTACAGTCCTACCACCACATGAACCTGTTCTACCACCTCCCACTCCACCACCACCCCCGTTGCCATCTCCACCACCATCTCATGTACCTACTTCTGCTCCCCAACATGCTCCTATCATTCCCCCTGGACCACCACCTATCTTGACTCAGTTTTTGCCACGTATGTTTACTCGCAAGTCTTGCTCTTTTCCTCCTCCTCACATGTCTTCCCCATAATTTAGGACACCTCAGGTATGTAATGAACATATTACTTTTAGTGATGACACTACTGAGTTGTCAGTACGGTAGGATTCCCTATAGGATGAACATGTACCCTCCCAAGAGGGAAACTTATAGGTTCAGGACATGGCAGATGATCTCGATGTGCCGAGCGAAAGCAGAGATGTACATGTGCTACATATCCTCTTGCAGCCTATGTCTCTTAGCCATTAAGGAGGAGATGGTCGCGCTCACTTGGAGCCTTGTTTCAGTTCCAATTGGCACATCCATTGTTGGGTGCAAGTGGGTGTTCACAGTGAAGCACCGAGCAAATGGCAGTGTAGATCGCTACAAGGCAAGACCTATGGCATGTGGGTTTACCCAGACATATGGGGTGGACTATCAGGATACTTTTTCTCCATTGGTCAGACATTCTACTCTACGTATCCTTCTATCAGTTGCAGTCATACATGATTGCCCCATCTATTAGCTTGATGTGAACAATAATTTTCCATATGGTGATCTACATGAGGAGGTCTACATGCAGCATCCACCTGGGTTCGTTGTTGAGGGGGAGTGTCAAAAGGTTTACAGGCTTCACAAGGCTATTTATGTCCTTAAGAGAGTACAAGAGCATGTTTCCAGAAGCTTTCGGACTTGATAGAGCAACAGGGGTTTCTGCGATCGAATGTCGATCACTCCCTGTTTGTTCACATGATTCAGAGAGGCACAGTTGTCATTCTTGTCTATGTTGATGATATCATTGTTACAAAAGATGATGAGCAGTGTATTCAGGTTGCTAAGATTTCCTAGGTCAACAGTTTGTGACCAAGGACCTTAGTAGTTTACGCTACTTCCTTGGACTGGAGTTTGCCAGGAATCAGCGAGGTCTTGTGATGACCTAGAGGAAGTATGTTACAGATCTTCTTTCTGAGACAGGCATGGCAGATTGCAGACCTGTCACTACTCCTATGGACCCAATCATGAAGCTCTAGGATGATGACATTGAGGACATCGACAAGAGGAGGTACAAGGAGCTTATTAGCAAGCTTTTGTATGTGACCATCACCAGGCCAAATATATTCTTTGTTGTGAGCAAAGTGAGTCAGCTCATGGAGCAGTCCAGACATGCACATATGCATGCAGTCCAAATGATTCTGAGGTATCTGAAGGCCTTACCTAGCAATGGTCTTCTATTCAGCAGAGGTACATCCCTTGTAGTTACAACATGTGTAGATGCAGATTATGTTGGGTTTCCCAAGGACATGAAGTCTACTTTTGGCTTTTTTTTGAACCTGGTGTCATGGAAGAGCAAGAAGCAGACTGTGGTTGCTTGATCTAGTGCTAAGCAAGAAGCAGACTGTGGTTGTATTATACAGGGCCTTGGTGCAAACTAGTATAGAGATGATGTGGGTCAGACGTGTTCTTATTGACCTGACTATAGAGGTGCCTCTTCCATGCACCTCCAATGCGACAACCATGATGTTCTTTTCATTGCAAACAACCATGCCTTCCATGAGAAGACCAAGCATATAGAGGTGGACAGTCACTACACTCGTGACATTATACAGAAGGGTCTCGTTGCCACTACTCATGTCAGCTCTGGAGACCAGACAACAGATGTGCTTACCAAGGCCTTTACCAAATGGCCTTACTAGAGATGTTGCTCCAAGCTAAGCTTGATTGATATCTATGCTCCAGCTTGAGGGGGGCCGTTGAGATATTAGTTATTATTCATATCATTTACATAATATTTATTTTCTTTGTCTTCTTTATGTAATTAGCCCAACAGGTTACTCTCCTATATAAGAGAACCATGGGGCCTCATCAATAAGCAATTCATTAGTTCCTTTCCACATCTATCGATCATGCCCAACTTGATAATCATCCACGAGAGACGTTTCTTCGGTAGTGCCTTCGTGAATATGTCTGCAAGCTAAAGATCTGTAAAGATATGTGGAGTAGTGATCTTCCCTCCTTGTATTGCACCACATGAAATACTAGATAAGTGGCAATGTATGTTGCAGACTTGTTGTCACGGTACAAAGGTACGGGAGTATTAGCAGGAAGTCCAAGTTCCTGAAGAAAGGAGACAAGCTAGGTAATCTCACAGGTGGCTTGGGTCATTGCCATATATTTTGCCTCTGCCCTCAATCTAGAGACTATTATTTGCTTCTTTATCTGCCAAGTAACAAGGTTGCCACCAACAAACATAGCATAGCTCGTACTAGATTGACGGTCTTCAGGTGAACTGGCATAATCTGCATCTGCAGAGACATCGGTGTAACCGTTGGTCCCATATAAGAGGCCTCGCTCAAGAGATTCGTTTATATATCAGAGGATCAAAAAAACATCCTATCATTGATTGTAAAGATGTCTCTTCATATGTTGGTTGGCTCTGCTCAAAGCATACAATATATCTGGTCTAGTAACAGTGATGTAGAGTAATTTTCCCATTAGGCTTCTATATCGTGTAGTATCCTCAAATTCAAAATCAATAGATGTCGAATGCTTCCCCAATTCTATAGGGATGCCAGATGGCTAGTGTCCAAGTAGTCCAGCCTCAGTAAGAGTATCTAGACAATACTTCCGTTGAGATATAGTCCCTCTGTAGTGCGTATCACCCCAATGCCAAGAAAGTAGCGGAGTAGTCCAAGAAACTTCGTGACAAAGACCTTCTGAAGGAAGGTCTAGGTCTTTGAAATGCATACTTCATTATCCCAATGACAACCATTTCATCAACGTAGATTGCCAGTATAACGGTGCCAGTAGATCATCGTCTGACAAAGATAGAGTAATCAAATATCCTCCTCTGGAAGCCAAGAAAGTTATCCAAGAGAGTTGATCTCAATAGTAAGTCGGGCAAACCATTCTCGAGGACTCTGCTTTAGGCTATAGATGGCCTTGTAAAGTTAGCACACACTCCCCCTCAAGTTCGTAACATGGTAGTTGCATCACATAAACCTCTTCCTCGAGGTCAGCATAGAAAGGTGTTCTTAAAATCAAGCTGAAAGATAGGTCACTTCTTATTAGCAGCAACTGAAAAAATGGTGCATAGGATCCCATTCGGGCAACCAGAGAGAATGTCTCAAAGTAGTCCACCACCATAAGTTTGCATGAAGCCTTTAGCAACCATTTTGACTTTCTATTTGTCAACGAAACCATTAGGAGATTGTTTGGCCGTGAAGGCCCATCTGCGTGTCACAGGTCTAACACCCGGGGGCACGACATAAGATCCCACATTCCTCAGGATGTATGTATTTCCATCACCTCATCCACAGCTTGTTACCAGTCATGATCATGCAATACACTATGATGACCTCGGAGAATAGAAATGGCCATTAGAGCATTTGTAAATCTTTTGTCACAACTAGATAAAACATCAGTAGAAGTAAAATGTGACATAGGATGAAAAGTACATTGCCTTTTTGATTTCCGGAGAGCTATAAGAAGCTTGTGAGGTGCATCCAGGGCTATAATGGTGGGAGGACTTAAAGAAGGCATATTATCCTGCAAAAAGAAACAAGGAATGAGACACCCGCTCCCGTGGATCTGGGATACTAGTTTACACATCATTCGTAATATCATTTTGCTAAAGACCGCATTAGAGCACTAGAAATTAGGGAAAAATTGCATTTATGAATGACATTCACATTTAACTAATAAGCCACAGAACTACAAAATGTCACCAATTTGAACAAATTTCCATAGTATTTTACATGTAACAAAAGAAGCTGCATAATGTACATGCATCCCAATTGTATCAGAAGAGAAAGAAAAACATATATACAATATCATGAACAAAACTATAACATGCGTACATGTTAATAATAACTGTGGAAGCTGAGGTTCAACTCTCCCCATACCACGATGCAGGTGTTTTGCCTGCAATCCATACAATAGGGAGAAAAGAACATCAACAAATATTGAGTAAATCTTATTAATTGGAATAACAGGAAATTTAGTGGCTCCAAAAGAAAGCAAGTAGTTAGTGTTTGGTAATTAAATTTAATGAGCTACTTGCATTTGAAACAGCTTTTCAAGTTATTTAGTATGTACCTTAATTACCCATATTTATTATTTTTATACCTAGATTATATGATTCATATTTAAGTCATTGCATTTTTATTCATTATAATATAAGTTTGATGGGTCTTGGGAATGTGAATGTTAAGTCTCTGATATGATCATTGTCTTTATTAAATGTTTATAATGATGTTTATGAATCATGTGGATTGATCATATTAAGTGTATATGATGGGTCTGGTCTTTTGATTCTTTTCTTGTTGAATTTCTTAAGCTTAGTGGATAGTCTGTAGTCTCGGTCTGGGTAAGACCTCACATTATGACTCTAAGGCAGTAAGGAAGCCTTAGGGTTGGGGTGCCTCCGTAGGCATGCGGTGGAGTAAAATGCATCCTAACTAAGTTCCCAACACGTCCACTAGCTATATCTAACAACTGTGGTAGTAGTTCGAAGTTTGATAAGGATGATTTTCATGATATGGTCTTTTCTCTGTCAGGAATTACTGGCGGGACAGTAACAAGCTCAACGGAAACCAAGCTCAACTACAACCAACTCAACTGTAACCAAACTCTCATGTAGCCAACTCAGTTGTAACCAATTTAACTGTAATTCATCTCAATCTTTAGCAAAACTCAATTGTGACTCATTCCAAGCTCAATTGTAACTCCTCCAAATTCAACTGTAACTGATTCACATTTAGCCATTGCCAAATCTATTGGTAGAACGTAACGAAAACTCAAGCGATGAGGTAGTCTCATAAGAGACTCTTCTGTCTCGCCCTCTAAGTGGAAGTGCGTTCCAGTTGAGGGATAGGTCTACTCCAAAAATACGCCACTGAGACGGGTGGGAGAGACTCCCCGGAAGAGTCATCCCAAAAGAAAAACCGGCCCGACCGTACGGGCTAACGGGCTCGAAAAACTAAAACCAAGGGCCCTCCAGCCTAGGTACCCTAAAGAACAAGAGTCAACAGAACTGACGTGTTTAAAAGAAAACCTGTGGATCCCAGAGAGGCGTAAAAACTGCGAGCGCTCGCGAAAAAAACCGAGAAAAAGACTGGGATCCTAGACCCGCGTACTAAGCGGCCGCTGCCCTAACTGGGCTTCCTATCTCCCGCCCAGTTGAGGGTCACCGCACCCTCACACAGTCAGGTGTAAAAGTCGCCGTAACTGGTACTCTTAATTATCAATCATCAATGACTTGATCTCTCATCCTTTCTTAATCCTTTATGTGGTTGATTGTACAAATCTAGGTCTTTTTGACCAACAATCTTATTGATATAACCGATTCATCATTGATTTCACTTATTCATCTACCCCATCATTTCTCAATCTCTTCAATGGTTGACTTTACAAATCTAGGTATTTTGTCACTACATATCTTTGGTGATATATATAAATAGTAGAGTGTACCTAAAAATTAATTTATAAAGATGATCGGTCTTTGTGGTCACATGTTATTATTTCTAAAATCATAAGATTACAATCTATGCTTTGGATATGTATCTAGCTAGTCTTTATCATTTTGTTTTATATGGTAACTATACAAGAATCATGTCTCAATTGTACCAGTTCTAGTAGACATCAAAGGAGGGGTGTTTTCTGATCATTGCCATAACATCCTATATATAAAATAGATTGTATGAATAGTAGACTATATATAATGATCAATTAATTGATGATTTCTTATTCGTAGAGATCTTGAGAAATCATTTGTTGACTTCGAGAGAAGAGTTCTAATATTTTAAAAGATGAATTTTCAGAAGATGTCAATGCTATATAATATAAAGGGATTATCGAGAAGCTACTACATATCATTGTGAATCGCGTGGACATTGCTCGTGTAGGTAGCAAAGTAGGTTAGTTCATGAGTCACTCTAGGATGTTGTTATAATGCTACACATATACATTATGACTGCATTAGGAAAGGATCATCTCTTCCTCAGCAAGAAATCTCTGCGTTTCAACATTTGTGCATATGTATATTATGTAGGTTATCCTGTAGACAAGAAACCCATGACAAATTTTAGTTTATACTCCGGATGAAACGTCATCACATTGCGCAATAAGAAGTCAGCAGTTGTAGCCATATATCGTGTAGAATATGAGTATAGAGCCCTGACTCAAGCAAATGTAAAAGCTATATAGATAAATCCTTAGGGGTATATGTTCTTATAGGAGCTTCTACCCATGCAAGTATGCAAACAAATTGTGATATTTATACTACATTATTCATAGATACAATATTGTTTTCCACCAAGGGACCAAACATATAGAGGTTAATGGCGCATGATTATCTCATCGAGCAAGTTCATAACAACCACTCTTATGAATCTCCATGTTAGAAGTTGGAAATCTTAGTTGGTGTGATCTAATGCTTGTTATGTTTAGAATATGTCACAATACCGAGTTGTTGTCTACAGCTCATCTGTTGGGGGTGACATTATTTTGATATGAATTTTGTTCAGTATAAGCACCGACATCATCCTTATTAGTATTTCATCCAAAAATAATGCATCTTTAGCCACAAGTGCATCAAAGTATCTTATAATCGACATTAGGACTCTCTTTATCATTGAAAATAGTAATTGAATATGTCCTTGATGTGAAGAACAGGCAGTTGATTAATAGGGAGTCATTACTTTCAATTATAAAGGTAAGTAATCCAATTTTGAGGTTGAGTTTTTTTTAGGAATTTTGAAGGGTCGGTTACTTATATTAGATTCTTTATTTATGAATTACTTCATCCTTCTCAGGATTCCATACGAAAATGCATCTTTAGGTACATATATTTCAGTCTGTTTATATTATTGACAATTGAGTCATGCACATACCTTGTACTTAAAAACATTTTCATTTTTTTGTCTTTGTGCTTAGTATTGTTATCAAGTTAAATTAAGATTTATTCCTCCCCCTAATTTTTCACATTTTTTATCATGAAATTAGTGTATAATCAGTGGACTATTTTTTAGCACAAAGATATATATCATTTTCCCCTAAATTTATATTTTTCTGTGCTAAAAACTGTGGCTGATTAATGGACTGAACTTATGTTAATTTGTATGCTAAACCCAAATTTTTATCCTCAAAATTTTAAGAAATCAAGAGCATATATAATGATTGTAAAGTTTTGATGAATTCCATGTAAAACTTCGCATTCTCATCTAATTTCATAGACAATTTAAGGGATTGAATCATGCATGGAAGGCAGTAAGAGGAGGGAAAAAGATTGTACCTTTGATCCTCTAAGTTTGGAGGGTATTTGTGGCTTTATCTAACATACAACAATAGCTAAAATACCTGATGGACAGCAACATAAAAAGGGAAAAAAACGAATTAGAAAGTTCAACATTGACTTTAATGAGAGCAAAGAGGAGAGGGATTTGTACCTTCAGATATCTCCAATTTGGAGATCTAAACTTGCATGCGGCAACCTCTTCTTGACAGGAGCTTCAGTTTATTCAGATCCGGATGTTACAAGGAAAGACACAAAAGTAGTTATAGTAGTATGCTTACATTTATGAATGATTTGGTGGTGATGGTGGTAGATCCAACGGAATGTCACTCACAGACTGATTTAAAGAAGTTAGTCTGCTCGAAGAAAGTGACATTACCATAAACATAGTACCGAATAGCCCTTATGACAACGAGAGTATCCAAGGAATACACACTTGATAGCCCTAGGTGACGACTTGTCAGCAACATGAAAATTATGGACAAACGCAATGCACCCAAAAATCCTCAATGGTAACGGGAAATTTGACTCTTTGAGGTACTGTAAAGAGAAAGGAGTGTCCCTCTTCAAGACAGAAGATAGAACACTGTTTATGAATGGACAACAGTAAGAATGGCATCCCCCAGTAGGACTTTGGAACCTACATCTAAGTGAATAGAGACCAAGCAATATCAAGAAGATGTCTAAGATTCCTTTCCCCATTTTGTTTGCAGGTATACGAACAGGAAGCTGGATGTACTGAAAGAAAGTCTTGCCAATTTTATTAATCTCTGAACATTCCTTTATTAGATATACCCAAGAAGATCTACTATAATCATCCACAAAAACAATAAAATATATGTGATTGCTTAAGGTGTGGACCGGACAAGGTCACGAAACATTACAATGGATTAAAGCAAAAGGAGCAGTAAACGCGACTCAGCACGAGCAAGAAAAGAAGTTCGATGATGTTTCCCAAAATCGCATGCCACGCACTCAAAGAACTTAAGAGTAGAGAGTCCAAGGAACATCATGGAAGGCCCTAACAGAAGGATGCCCAAGACGAAGATGCCAAAGGAACAGATCGTCAGAAATAGATGCAGCACCAACAAATGTGGAATCAAAAGGTACATCCAGATAATAGAGACTATTTTTCTCAAGTCCACCAAATTTCTGCCTCGTCCGGATGTCCTAAAATTAACATCAGAATTCATGAAAAATCATATGGCAGTTAAGCTCAGTACAAAGCTTATGAACAGACAACAAGATAAGGAAAATTAGATACATAATGAACTCCAATGAGTCGAAGCTTGGAGAACTCCATGTTCCGACAGTAGTAATGCGAGAATGAGTCTCGTTGGCAACTCAGACTGACTTTACTGATGAAGAAGGCTTGGAGAAGGTTAGTAGACTACCTTCTCCTGTCAAATGTGTGGAGGCTCCATAATCAATAATCCAAGAAGGAACAGAAGTAATGGAGGAGTTGTCTACTTGAGGAGTTGGCTATTGTACTTGAAGTAGTAGTTAGACAAGCAATAGTAGTACTCTTACTGGTGGAAGTATAGGGACCAAGGTTCCATAGAAGATGCATCATATGTGAGTAATCAATAGCACTAAGTTGGACCGTCTTTCTACTGGAGTCTGGATCAGGAGATGCCTCTGCAGTATCATAGGTGTTCTCATAGGCATTATTGACATGAGGATAGCCAAAGTTTGTCCAACATCACTGTAACGGGTGGTTCCAGCACTGGCAATGAAAGCATTTCGGGTATTGAGTAGAAATGTCATGCCCGCGGTCACGACTCAAGTCACTACCGCGACCTGAGTCACGTCCACGACCACAACCAGAGTCGCGGCCTCGACCTCCTCGAAAACTTTGTCATCCTCCTCTCTAAGATGATGCAAAATGGACAGAATTCTCTGCAAGAAGCGAAGTAGAAGCTCGTCCAGCAGATATCTCCAGTTCTTGAAGATGATCAAATATAGTCTTGATCAATGGCCAGGTATCACACTTCAGAAAATACTCCTTCACTTCTTGGTATCAAGAATATAGGCTAGCAAGATAAACCTACCAATCAGATCGCTCCGCACTTGTTTAATCGCAAGCTCCTCATACATACCAGTGAGATGTCGGCAGTACTCGACGAGTGGAATCGCCCTGAGATGCGACCAAATCTACATATATATGTCGACGAGACGAGACTTGGTCGTCTCCTAGGAATATGTTCGTTCCAGGTATTCCCACATCTCCTTGGTCATGTCTTTATACGACAAATTCATAGCAATGCGTGGTTCGATATTGTTAGTCATCCAAGTGATGACTTGATAGTTGTCTCCAAGCCATGTGTCATGTTGGAGTATGCGTCATGTCTAGGTGGGTAATTGGATCCCTCCAGGGTCCAATTACAACACCCTCTTATGTTTTGTCCCACATCTACTAGTTGTGGGACTTGGAGAGTCAGTGGGGACTATATAAGAAACCCCACACCACCTGTAACAGATGAGAGAATGTTCAATGAACACATCAACACTTTGAGGCGTTCTCTCGTGGTTTCATCCTGCTCCTTAGGGAGTAGGGTTCCATGTAAAATCCAGATGTTTTTTATTATGCTTATTCTATTTCTCTGATATTACGCTTCAGCATTCTCGTTTTCTAACATAGTATCAGAGCAGGTTCGATTCTCGAGGACTTTATGCTCGCTATTTTTGTTCGAGATTCAATTATTAGAGCAAATTTGTTCATATCGTTCAAGTAGATTCTACGGTTTCGTTTGAAACCCTAATTTCTGCATAATTCGAAGATCATCGTCTAAGTTCGGAAGATTCGTGTTTTTGAAGATTTCTGAAGTTCCAAAAAATCTAAGGTTTTGTTATCCCTAGAAATATGTCATTACAGTTAGTTTTTTTCTTCGGATTATTCTTCAAATCTATTTTTCTTCAGGCGTTGAAATCTCCAGGCGCGAGATGATCCAACGCAGGCAGTGATCCTTCAGGCACAACAAATCCCTCACCATCACAGGGCACAACAGCAGCAACCCAAGCGGTGTTGTTGCACTTCCAGTCAAAGAAGAAGAGGAGGCGAAGGCAGAGGTACCTCCAAATCGATGTGCAGCTATATCATTCATGTCCAAGCCCCGTCACGAAGAAGCCTCCTTCCGCATGTAGGCAATGGCCCAATGGCACGATGGTGCAGCGGAAGCATGGTGGCCTAGATTCTCTTCCTGTTGAACTCCAACATTCAGTTTCAACGCTCCTCTTCCTACCGAGATTCTCCGAGCTAGGCGGCATCCTCGAGTTCGCAGTGAGATGCCCCGATGCAAGCAGTTCTCCTCCCCTCCACGCGATACCCTAGACGATGGCGACGGTGCTTCAGCACCTACCTCCGATCTAGACGATCTCCAGATCTCCTGCACCTCCAGACTCCACGTGCATCTCCATCTAGCCTCCATTGCGCTCGAGCGCCCCCTCCATATCTCAAGTTTGCAGATAGCGATGCCAAGAAAAGCCCCATCGAGCAAAGGGAATTCGCGACTTGGGTTCTCACGAGGGAAACCTCAAATAGCAACTTTCTGGTTATTCGATGGGCCTAACGACATGTGCTTATTTTTGGCCCAAGAGGGACCCTTTTTGGCTTGTTGCTACAGTTTAAAAAAATAGAGAGAGAGAGAGATCTTAAGACCAACTGTGCCATGAGTTTAAAAAAGGGAAGGAGAGAGAGCAGGCCCAGTGGACTGCTGCTTGAAAAAAGGAGGGGGACAACGTTTTTGGGCCCCAATTGGCATGAGTTTTACGGAAAAAAGGGAGATTTGTTTTGAAAAAGGCGCGTACAAAAAAAAGAAAAACTGTTTGCGGAAAAAAAGAACGGCTAAAAAAAGGAATAACGGGAAAAAATTGTGAGAAGAAAAGCTGGAAAAAATTGAGATCGTCTTATTGGTTTTTTGTCCTCCCCGTCTTTTTGTCTTCTCCCAACTCGGTCGACGTCATTATTTTCTAATCAGTATGGAAGAAATGGGGTATTGTGTAGAGTTCTATAGCTCTGATTTAGATCCAGATTCTAGACCAGTCTTCATACTCTAAAGTTCAGATTCAGACTCGACGTTCAGAGTGTTTCCGAGTTTTCAGTTTGATGCGCACATGGACGCGATCATTATTTGCGTGGTCCCCATCTTTGTTTTTGGTCTCAGAGTTTTCATGTGATCCACAGAGACTCCATAGTAGAGATCTCATTCTTTATGCCATTGTGGGCTAGGATTTTCATATGATTTCATAGGGACTCCAGAGTAGAGATCTCATTCTCTAAGCCAGTATGGGAGAGACCCAATTCTCCGACGAGGAGACTTTATGTAACATCCGAAATTCGCCAAACCCGGACCCGACCCGATTTAGGTCCGATAAACCCAATAAAGTTGTTGGTTAATACTAAACAACTTAAAACGATCAATTGATTGGGAATCAAAAGTCGTTCGGGCGAAATCGACCAAAAATCGGTCACATCGTAATGCGTGTCCGAAAAAGCCGCGACGCAAATTTGGAAACCGCAAAACGAACCGAGACCGTCATTAGATCCGATTCGACGAAAGAAGACCAACGGAATTGACCGCTCATCAATCGGAGGTCATTTGATATTTTTAAATCGCAAAATTTATTCCCAAACAAAAAAAACGTATCCGAAAATTTCGGGTATTCAAAACTCGATCGGAAGTATATCAATATTATACTCATTTTGATCGTCATTTTGAGACGGTCAAATCAATATATTATGCGTTGAAATCCAACACTCGAGGTAAGAATTCGGAAGACTTTTGTATCTTAAAGAAAAAAAATTATATAAAAAAGGAGTATTATTTAATTCCAGTGAGCACTAACAGACAATGCTATTGTCGACCAAAAAAAAAAGAAAAAAAAAAGAAATTAGGAAGCTTCTAGGAAACTTCCTCTCCCTCATTCTCTTCCTATATAACAATCCCAACGCCCAAAGTCCTCCTTTCTTTATATATTTTTTTTATTCTCTCTTTTTCCATTCTACTTCTATCGTCTTCCCATTTCCAGCAGCAAGCTTTCCCTTTTCTCATTTTTGATTTCGGAATTTCAGCCAAGAAAGCCTAGAAATTAGTCTAAATCCAAGGCCGTGGAATTTCGGTTCTTGCATCAATAGCTACAGCCAGAGTTGCTGCTCATCCCTACAGCAGTAGCTGTTCTTGAATGAAAAATCATCTTCAAAGATCTGAAGATTTTATAAGGTACAATCCCTTTCTCCATCTCTTGTTTTCCCAAAAAAAAATCTCTTCCTTCTCCAGCCAAGGGGTCCAATTTTCCCTGTTTTATCTGCTGTCCAGCAGCTTTGAGAGCTGATGCTGCCTCCATTTTTGCAAGATCTTACTACTCCAAGAACAGTTCAAGGACTGGAACCTTTTTCTTCCTCCTCCTATTGCTGTCCAGTCACTGTAGAAGCACTTGCATGCAAGATTAAGGTCAAATTAGGTACAATTCCCATGCCCTCTTCTTGCTGCCATTGCATGTGTTCTCACAGTAGATTTCCCTTTTACTTTGTATCATGCAATCAGCTTTAAAAAAAATAGATTCTTTGATGTCTGCAATATATATATACATGCATATATATAAAAAGGAGAAATCCACTTATTTTAGCTTAATCTCTATCTTATACAGAGATTGATTGAAGATATTAGAAATCATCAGATATTAAATTTCCTATTCTTCAATTAATATTGTCTGTTGATTCTTAAATGGGATAAATTTTGGGATTTCCTATTGGATTACTAAAAAAAATCTGACAAGAAAACTTGTATTAGAAGATAAAGGAAATCTTGGATTCGATTCTCCGGATACAATAATCCGGATACAATAAGTATCCTACCGTAAATTTTTGATTATATATAAACATTTATTTATATCATGATTTAACAAAAGATAAAAGAATATTGTATACAATAACATGCACTGATGTATGCGTGTTGCTCAGCCTCGAAGTCAACACCAATATTACGTTTTGAGTTCAATAAAGGCAGAGCCAATAGTTAAGTTCTTAGTTATTTTAACTATTGGGTCTTCTCTGGAAATTTTTAGAAAGATAAAGCTGTCTCCAATAACATCATTGATTTTTTTCCATCGGACGAAGATTTCTTTGAAATCTGACTTCTATGTCAATTCTGGCTTTGGTACATCTAAGTTTTCATCATATATTAGGGACTTAATATGTACAGATCAATGCATGCTAAAATAGGCATATTAAATGATACTATTGCACCTAAATGGCTTCAAATCATGTCTCATTACTAAATATTTAACAAATTGAGAACTAAACCATAAAATTTATTTAATTCATGAAATCCCCCATAGATTTTGAACAACGCCTGAGAGAGTAGTCAGCAGAGAATTTGAAAGTTGGAATACTTGACTATTATAGCATAACATATGATGTCTACATTAACTAAATCAGGGTGGTGTTAACTCCTAAACTCTTAGTGCTTAAATGGACACTAAGTTATAAACTTTATATTTTCCACTTGAGCTACTTGTGAGATGGACAAAGATGATGCACAATTGTCCATGTCCTTACTGCTAATTCACATAGTCCTTATAGTGGTTAACTTGAATGACTTTATACAGAATTATTCCATGAAAAATAGCAGCTAATTCTTGTTTTTCTACTGTTACAATTGAGAATGACCCTCTGTTATCTCCCTACCATGGCAATATCAACAATTATTCCTACTGCTTTTCACATGGGGACACCAATCCTAATACAATCCTACCCCCACCTTTGTAATGCATCCTATATATATTATATATTATGACTTTAAAGATGATACTAAAATGCAAGTATTAGGATATTGTTACTTTTTCTTAGGAGCCAACAAATGGTCGAACCATATGGGAAACTATCCAAGAATAGAAGTATAAAAAAATGTGGGTGTTAAGATCTAGGAGGTTCACATATTTTAAAGAAATAACTCAACTCTACTCGAATCAATCAATGGTAGCTTATGATCACCTTCGATAAGTTCGTGACAAACTACTTGGATCTGTAAAAATCAATCATAGAAGAGAATTGAAAAATGGTACAATAAACAAATAAGTGGAAATGATGATGAATCAGTGATATTAATAAAAATAGTTGATCAAAAAGATCGAAATCTATACAGTCAACTACAGAAGGACTGAGAATGAGATGGATAATCAAGGAACGAAAGATAAATTGAATCAATAATGGCTTATGATCAAGATTGCCAGTCACGGTGGCTTTTACACCTGACTGTGCGAGGGCGCGGTGACCCTCACCTGGGCGGAGGAAAGGAAGTCCAGTTAGGGCAGCGGCCGCCAAGTGCGCGGGTCTAGGATCCCAGTCTTTTACACGGTTTTACGCGAGCTCGCAGTGTTTTACGCCTTGTTGGGATCCAGAGTTTAGACCAGTTCCGTTGACCCTGTCTTTTAGGATACCCAGGCAGGGGATCCTTGGTTTTCAGTTTTACGTACGAGCTCGGTTGCCGGTTACCGGTCGGGCTGTTTTTCTAGAGTGACTTTTCCGGGAAGTCCCTCTCACCCGTCTCAGTGGCGTAATTGGGGAGTAGACCTATCCCTCTATTGGACCGTCCTTCCAACTAGAGGGCGAGACGGAAGAGCCATTTATAGGCTTCTTCACCGCTTGAGTATTCTTTCGCCAACAGACTTGACGATTCTACATCCAGATCATTCGTATCTAGATCTATATCTACATCATTGAGAGTACATCTGAGAGAGTTACAGTGAAGGTTTGGAGGAAATCACAATTAAAATTGAGTTGATTAGAAATGACTTTAATCTGATTCGAAAATCCTATAAGTTAGTGGACGTGTTGGGAACTTAGTTAGGATGCATTATACAATACCGCATGCCTACGGAAGCATCCCAACCCTAAGGTACTTTTAAATACCTTAGAGTCATAGTATGAGGTTACACACAGACCAAGGCCACAGACTATCCACTAACTTAGAAGGAGTAAATAAAATTAAGGATGAAATTCATCATCATCATATCAGTCCATTATCGAAAACCATGACATGATCTCAATGACAAGAAAATAGCCATCAAGTTCTGCAACATGATCTCCAAGACCCAAAATCGTGATCTTAAAACACATGAAATCATTATATGTTAGGGTTTGTCAACTAAACTTTATAGAATTATATATATATATGGGATGAATGGGAAAAAGGGGAGAACAAATGAACTTAATACCAAACAGTTGAAAACCCTTTTTCTTATGCAAGTAGATGTAAATTATACTTGTTCCACCTTTCTACTTGCTCTCTTTTGCACATAATAAATTACTTGTCATTTATTTTTAAAAACTACGGATTTGTATTCACAATTGTGACTCCTTTTCTTCCTTGCACGCATGGCAGGAAAGGAGTCTGTTGTTCATTAGCTATACATGGTTCCGGGAGACAAGGTCTATACTAGACGGTATGTAGTTTTTTACAATTTTTAGTTCAATTGATATTGTAAATTGCTTCTTCTCTTTAGTCAAATTTTTGGGATGTTATATGTACTGTCAGACATTGTACATGTTGTAAAATCATATGGAAATTAATGAAATAAGATTTTGGTGCCAGTTTTCTCTATTAGCTTGTGGATGTGAATGTCATAAATTAGCCGCGCGAAAAATTTCCCCATAAAACTATGCTTTTAATGCGATGTCGTAAATGGAATATTGCGAATTGTGTCGTAAACGGGTACCCAGATCTTAAGGGGTTCACAAAGTTGGTATCAGAGCAGTGGTACCCCGATAGGCACATTTGCAGTATTACAATTCCGATCGCATTAAGTTCTCGAATAGCGACAGTCTTCCGACTTGTCGTGAGTCCGAGAAGGGAAATATGACATTCGTATTCAATAACCACAGATGTCACCAAGTTCATTAATTTTCATATTATATCCCAAGAAGAGAAAAAGCATTTATGATAAGTATCTGTGAATGGCACAGATTCCGCTCGACCATTTGGGTCGCAGCGAGCAGATAGACCACATGCAAAACCATGGCATCCCGACCAGGCCAGGAGATAACTGACCAACTAGCACACACATTGACTGCTCTTATCGAGCTTTCCACGTTTTATTTGATTCTGGAGTGACACACCTTTTCCTTGCTTCTTTAGATAGAGTCGCAGAGACTCTCTCTTCCCCATATCACATCCGATGGTCAGATGGCCAGTTGTTTATCATTTCCCAGATAGTCAGGCACCTGCCTGTACTGATTGGCGGTCATGAGATAATCGCAGATTGTCTACTTCTGTAGCTTGATGAGTTGATTTGATTTTAGGCATGGATTGGTTATCCGCTCATCATGCACTTATTGATTGCTTTAGGAAGACAGTTGTCTTCAGGATTCCAGATCTAACCGAGTTTACTTTTGAGGGTACTATATATGACTCCACCATGGAGTACATTTCAGTGTTGCGAGCCCAGCGACTTGTTGATCAGGGTTGTGATTTATACCTTGCATTTGTTCGGGAGGTATCTGACCAGGAGCCGATGACACAGGCCATCCGAGTAGTATCAGAATACCCAGATGTATTCCCTGATGAGCTACCAGGATCACCTCCTGAGAGAGAGATTGAGTTCGAGATCACATTGTTATCAGATATGCAACCGATCTCGATGGCTCCTTACCGTATGGCACCAGCTGAGTTGAGAGAGCTGAAGGTGCAGTTATAGGAGTTACTTGATTTGGGATTCGTGAGGCCGAGCACTTCACCTTGGGGTGCTCCAGTTCTATTTGTCAAGAAGAAGGATGGATCCATGAAGTGGTGCATTGATTACATACAGCTGAACAAGAGAACGGTTATCCTTTGCCACGTATCGATGATTTATTCGATCAGCTCCAGGGATCTTCGGTGTTCTCGAAGATCGACCTTCGATCAGGCTATCATCAGCTGATGATTCACGAGTCGGGTATTCCGAAGACAGCTTTTAGGACTCGTTATGGACACTACGAGTTTGTGGTGATACCATTTGGGCTCACCAATGCACCTGCGGCTTTCATGGATATGATGAACCGTATCTTCCGTCCATACTTGGACAAGTTTGTAGTGATGTTCATCGATGATGTGCTCATTTACTCACGGAATGAATGGATCATGTGAATGATCTACGGACGGTCTTAGATACCTTGCGGGAGCACAAGCTATATGCCAAGTTAAGCAAGCGTGAGTTCTGGTTATCCCATGTCTCATTTCTCGGGCATATCATTTCTGGAGTAGGCATCGCAGTTGATCCTGCGAAAATAGATGCAGTTATGTCTTGGGAGCAGCCTAAGACTGTCACGCAGATTCGAAACTTCCTTGGGCTAGCAGGTTATTACAGACACTTCGTCAATGGTGTTTTCACGCATTGTTCGCCCTCTGACACGGTTGACGCAGAAGGGAGTTCCATTTATTCCGGGACGATTCAGGTGAGCATGCTTTCCAGACACTGAAGGAGAGATTGACTACAACGCCTATTCTTGCTCTTCCTTCTGGCACTCAGGACTATGCGATATACACAGATGCATCTGGAGAAGGTCTAGGAACAGTGTTGATACAGAGAGGACAGGTTATTGCTTACGCATCACGACAGTTGAGATCGCATGAGCAGAACTACCCCACACATGACTTAGAGCTGGCGACAGTTGTCTTCGCCTTGAAGATCTGGCGCCACTATCTATATGGGGTGAACTTCGAGATTTTCACGGATCACAAGAACCTAAAGTACATCTTTGATCAGAAGGAGTTGAACATGAGACAGCGCAGATGGCTCGAGCTGCTGAAGGATTATGATTGCACGATCTCTTACCATCCCGGTAAGGGAAACGTGGTGGCTGATGCACTTAGCAAGAGAGCGCATGCTGATGGTACGGCGAACTGGCTATACACGTGGGATACGCTTGCAGCTTTGACAGATTGGCATCCTCAGGAGAGCGCATCCATTTCTACAGCCGTACCTCCTCGATACAGCAGCCTTTGGGATCGTATTGTAGATGGACAGAAGACAGATCCTTGGATCCGAGATAGATACATGCGCGCCGTCAAGGACGAATTTGACGACTTTGTTGTGATGGAGTCTATTTTATGGAAGGCAGGACGGGTTGTTGTACCCAATGACGAGCAGCTTCGCAGAGACATTCTGGATGAGGCACACAGTTCACGGTTATCTATCCATCCAGGCAGTACGAAGATGTACCGTGATCTGCGTCGACATTTCTGGTGGGATGGAATGAAGCGCGATGTGGCGCTACATGTTAGCAGATGCATGACCTGTCAGATGGTCAAGGCTGAGCATAGGAGACCACCAGGATTACTGCAGTCTCTCCCCATTCCTGAATGGAAATGGGAGAGCATTTCTATGGATTTTGTCACAGGATTGCCGAAGACACCAGGTGGCCATGATTCCATATGGGTCGTTGTTGATAGGTTGACCAAGTCAGCCCATTTTATACCTGTCAACACGACTTACACTCCATCCAGGTTGGCCAAACTCTATGTGCAGAACATTATCAGGCTGCATGGTATACCACGAGAGGTGGTGTCTGACAGGTATTCGAGATTTACATCTCATTATTGGCATCAGTTCATGTCAGCACTACAGACAGAACTGAAGATGAGTTCTGCATATCATCCACAGACCGACGGGCAGAGTGAGCGCACCATTCAGACGCTTGAGGATCTACTTCGCGCATGCACTTTGGAGTGGAAAGCGTCCTGGAAGGACCATTTGCCTTTGGTGGAATTCACGTACAACAACAGCTATCACTCCATTATTGGCATGGCACCATTCGAAGCCCTATACGGTCGGAGATGTCTCACACCTCTCAGTTGGCGTGAGGTAGGTGATGATGCTTTATATTCCGTAGATCTCTTGGAGGAGACTACGAGAGTTGTTGATCTTGTGAGACGGAAGGCTTTTGACGGCACAGAGCCGCTAGAAGAGCTATGCGGATCGTCGAAGGAGAGACATAGAGTTTCAGGTAATCTAATTATTTCCTCTTCACTTATTCAATTATAACTCATATATAATCAATTTAATCACATACTAAGGACATTCATGTAAATTACAGGCGGAAGATTGGGTATTTCTCCGTGTATCTCCCATGAAGGGAGTACAGAGATTTGGTGTTCGTGGCAAACATGCGCCACGATATGTTGGATCGTTTGATATTATGGCTAGAGTGGGGAAGGTTGCATATCGAGTAGCACTTCCTCCACATCTTTATGGTATTCACGACGTTTTCCATGTATCCAACCTGAGGAAGTATGTGCATGACCATTGACACGCCATCAGCTACGAAAATTTAGACGTGGAGCCTGATCTGACTTATGAAGAGAAGTCAGTCCAGATACTTGACCGTGCTGTAAAGAAGATTCGTAGTAAAGAGATTTCATTGGTCAAGATTTTGTGGCACCGTCATGGCGTCGAAGAGGCAACATGGGAAATCGAAGCCGACATGCGGGCACGATACCCGCAACTTTTCTGATGGAAAAATCAAAACAAGCTGTTGTAATTAGAGATATGTTAAAATATATAGCTTGAGTTCTCTTTGAGGTTTTTATGGGTTCAAAACCCTTTGAGGTTTTTATGGACATGTAAAATCCCAACAAGGTACTTAATGGCCTTGACTCGAGTCTCGAGGACGAGACTCCCTTTGAGGTTTTTATATTTGTAACATCCGAAATTCGCCAAACTCGGACCCGGCCCGATTTAGGTCCGATAAACCCAATAAAGTTGTTGGTCAATACTAAACAACTTAAAACGATCAATTGATTGGGAATCAAAAGTCGTTCGGGCGAAATCGACCAAAAATCGGTCACATCGTAATGCGTGTCCGAAAAAGCCGCGACGCAAATTTGGAAACCGCAAAACGAACCGAGATCGTCATTAGATCCGATTCGACGAAAGAAGACCAACGGAATTGACCGCTCATCAATCGGAGGTCATTTGATATTTTTAAATCGCAAAATTTATTCCCAAATAAAAAAAAACGTATCCGAAAATTTCGGGTATTCAAAACTCGATCGGAAGTATATCAATATTATACTCATTTTGATCGTCATTTTGAGACGGTCAAATCAATATATTATGCGTTGAAATCCAACACTCGAGGTAAGAATTCGGAAGACTTTTGTATCTTAAAGAAAAAAATTATATAAAAAAGGAGTATTATTTAATTCCAGTGAGCACTAACAGACAATGCTATTGTCGACCAAAAAAAAAGAAAAAAAAGAAATTAGGAAGCTTCTAGGAAACTTCCTCTCCCCCATTCTCTTCCTATATAACAATCCCAACGCCCAAAGTCCTCCTTTCTTTATATTTTTTTTTATTCTCTCTTTTTCCATTCTACTTCTATCGTCTTCCCATTTCCAGCAGCAAGCTTTCCCTTTTCCCATTTTTGATTTCGGAATTTCAGCCAAGAAAGCCTAGAAATTAGTCTAAATCCAAGGCCGTGGAATTTTGGTTCTTGCATCAATAGCTACAGCCAGAGTTGCTGCTCATCCCTACAGCAGTAGTTGTTCTTGCATGAAAAATCATCTTCAAAGATCTGAAGATTTTATAAGGTACAATCCCTTTCTCCATCTCTTGTTTTCCCAAAAAAATTTCTCTTCCTTCTCCAGCCAAGGGGTCCTATTTTCCCTGTTTTATCTGTTGTCCAGCAGCTTTGAGAGCTGATGCTGCCTCCATTTTTGCAAGATCTTGCTACTCCAAGAACAGTTCAAGGACTGGAACCTTTTTCTTCCTCCTCCTATTGCTGTCCAGTCACTGTAGAAGCACTTGCATGCAAGATTAAGGTCAAATTAGGTACAATTCCCATGCCCTCTTCTTGCTGCCATTGCATGTGTTCTCACAGTAGATTTCCCTTTTACTTTGTAACATGCAATCAGCTTTAAAAAAATAGATTCTTTGATGTCTGCAATATATATATACATGCATATATATAAAAAGGAGAAATCCACTTATTTTAGCTTAATCTCTATCTTATACAGAGATTGATTGAAGATATTACAAATCATCAGATATTAAATTTCCTATTCTTCAATTAATATTGTTTGTTGATTCTTAAATTGGATAAATTTTGGGATTTCCTATTGGATTACTAAAAAAAATCTGACAAGAAAACTTGTATTAGAAGATAAAGGAAATCTTGGATTCGATTCTCCGGATACAATAAATATCCTACCGTAAATTTTTGATTATATATAAACATTTATTTATATCATGATTTAACAAAAGATAAAAGAATATTGTATACAATAACATGCACTGATGTATGCGTGTTGCTCAGCCTCGAAGTCAACACCAATATTACGTTTTGAGTTCAATAAAGGCAGAGCCAATAGTTAAGTTCTTAGTTATTTTAACTATTGGGCCTTCTCTGGAAATTTTTAGAAAGATAAAGCTGTCTCCAATAACATCATTGATTTTTTTCCATCGGACGAAGATTCCTTTGAAATCTGACTTCTATGTCAATTCTGGCTTTGGTACATCTAAGTTTTCATCATATATTAGGGACTTAATATGTACAGATCAATGCATGCTAAAATAGGCATATTAAATGATACTATTGCACCTAAATGGCTTCAAATCATGTCTCATTACTAAATATTTAACAAATTGAGAACTAAACCATAAAATTTATTTAATTCATGAAATCCCCCATAGATTTTGAACAACGCCTGAGAGAGTAGTCAGCAGAGAATTTGAAAGTTGGAATACTTGACTATTATAGCATAACATATGATGTCTACATTAACTAAATCAGGGTGGTGTTAACTCCTAAACTCTTAGTGCTTAAATGGACACTAAGTTATAAACTTTATATTTTCCACTTGAGCTACTTGTGAGATGGACAAAGATGATGCACAATTGTCCATGTCCTTACTGCTAATTCACATAGTCCTTATAGTGGTTAACTTGAATGACTTTATACAGAATTATTCCATGAAAAATAGCAGCTAATTCTTGTTTTTCTACCGTTACAATTGAGAATGACCCTCTGTTATCTCCCTACCATGGTAATATCAACAATTATTCCTACTGCTTTTCACATGGGGACACCAATCCTAATACAATCCTACCCCCACCTTTGTAATGCATCCTATATATATTATATATTATGACTTTAAAGATGATACTAAATTGCAAATATTAGGATATTGTTACTTTTTCTTAGGAGCCAACAAATGGTCGACCAATATGGGAAACTATCCAAGAATAGAAGTATAAAAAAAATGTGGGTGTTAAGATCTAGGAGGTTCACATATTTTAAAGAAATAACTCAACTCTACTCGAATCAATCAATGGTAGCTTATGATCACCTTCGATAAGTTCGTGACAAACTACTTGGATCTGTAAAAATCAATCATAGAAGAGAATTGAAAAAGGGTACAATAAACAAATAAGTGGAAATGATGATGAATCAGTGATATTAATAAAAATAGTTGATCAAAAAGATCGAAATCTATACAGTCAACTACAGAAGGACTGAAAATGAGATGGATAATCAAGGAACGAAAGATAAATTGAATCAATAATGGCTTATGATCAAGATTGCCAGTCACGGTGGCTTTTACACCTGACTGTGCGAGGGCGCGGTGACCCTCACCTGGGCGGAGGAAAGGAAGCCCAGTTAGGGCAGCGGCCGCCAAGTGCGCGGGTCTAGGATCCCACTCTTTTACACGGTTTTACGCGAGCTCGCAGTGTTTTACGCCTCGTTGGGATCCAACAATAGACCAGTTCCGCTGACCCTGTCTTTTAGGATACCCAGGCGGGGGATCCTTGGTTTTCAGTTTTACGTACGAGCTCGGTTTCCCGTTACCGGTCGGGCTGTTTTTCTAGAGTGACTTTTCCGGGAAGTCCCTCTCACCCGTCTCAGTGGCGTAGTTGGGGAGTAGACCTATCCCTCTATTGGACCGTCCTTCCAACTAGAGGGCGAGACGGAAGAGTCATTTGTAGGCTTCTTCACCGCTTGAGTTTTCTTTCGCCAACAGACTTGGCGATTCTACATCCAGATCATTCGTATCTAGATCTATATCTACATCATTGAGAGTACATCTGAGAGAGTTACAGTGAAGGTTTGGAGGAAATCACAATTAAAATTGAGTTGATTAGAAATGACTTTAATCTGATTCGAAAATCCTATAAGTTAGTGGACGTGTTGGGAACTTAGTTAGGATGCATTATACAACACCGCATGCCTACGGAAGCACCACAACCCTAATGTACTTTTAAATACCTTAGAGTCATAGTATGAGGTTACACACAGACCAAGACCACAGACTATCCACTAACTTAGAAGGAGTAAATAAAATTAAGAATGAAATTCATCATCATATCAGTCCATTATCGAAAACCATGACATGATCTCAATGACAAGAAAATAGCCAAGTTCTGCAACATGATCTCCAAGACCCAAAATCGTGATCTTAAAACACATGAAATCATTATATGTTAGGGTTTGTCAACTAAACTTTATATAATTATATATATATGGGATGAATGGGAAAAAGGGGAGAACAAATGAACTTAATACCAAACAGTTGAAAACCCTTTTTCTTATGCAAGTAGATGTAAATTATACTTGTTCCACCTTTCTACTTGCTCTCTTTTGCACATAATAAATTACTTGTCATTTATTTTTAAAAACTACGGATTTGTATTCACAATTGTGACTCCTTTTCTTCCTTGCACGCATGGCAGGAAAGGAGTCTGCTGTTCATTAGCTATACATGGTTCCGGGAGACAAGGTCTATACTAGATGGTATGTAGTTTTTTACAATTTTTAGTTCAATTGATATTGTAAATTGCTTCTTCTCTTCAGTCAAATTTTTGGGATGTTATATGTACTGTCAGACATTGTACATGTTGTAAAATCATATGGAAATTAATGAAATAAGATTTTGGTGCCAGTTTTCTCTATTAGCTTGTGGATGTGAATGTCATAAATTAGCCGCGCGAAAAATTTCCCCATAAAACTATGCTTTTAATGCGATGTCGTAAATGGAATATTGCGAATTGTGTCGTAAACGGGTACCCGGATCCTAAGGGGTTCACACTTTAAGACTCCATTCTCTAGCGATTGTGTACTCCGATGAGGATGTTTCGACAGCTTTTTCAGTCCGATCCTTCAGAGATGGAGTGGTTGTCCACATGATGCACAGACTTCTACATGTGACGGGCCAGAATTCCGACGATTCTTTCAATTTCAGTGGCTCTAACAGGCGTAGTACAGAGCACATGTTCTCCGACGAGGAGACCCAGTTCGACTCATACTCCAGCCCATTTGTTCCTCCTCAGTTGCACGGCATGAGAAGCAGCGTCCTCGACAGCAACCGATAGTTGTGTGTGTGTTGAGTTGATATTGTCCATAGTGTCTTATATTGTGAGTTTGAGTGATTTCTTGCCGTGTCCAAGCTGAGCATTGCATGCTCCAGCTTGAGGGGGGTGTTGAAGTATGCATCATGTGTAGGTGAGTAATTGAATCCCTCCAGGTTCCAATTACCACACCCTCTTATGTTTAATCCCACATCTACTAGTTGCGGGACTTAAAGAGTCAGTGAGGGCTATATAAGAAGCCCCGCACCACCTGTAACAAATGAGAGAAAGTTCAATTAACACATCAACCCTTTGAGACATTCTTCCGCAGTTTCATCCCGCTCCTTAGGGAGTAGGCCACTTAAAATCATGATGTTCTTTATTGCTCTTATTCTATTTCTCTGATATTACGCTTTCGCATTCTCGTTTTCTAACTGTTATATGTCATAGACTTTGTCCATCTCTTTCGAAGGATCTTTCGTGTAGATCGTTCTCTGACCACCGATGAACACCTTGAAGGTAAGAGACCAGAACACAAAGTTTCATTTGCCCTTGAGTTTGATAGAAGTGCCTTGTACCATCATAGAAGGCGTAGTATATAGGGACTTGATCTCGGTAGGAAGAGATGTCCTCGTGGTCAACAGACATATCAAGAAGATAAATTGTCCGTTCAATCACTCGTGTGTGTGACAGGGATCCAAGATGTCCTAAATCAACACAAGCAAGTGTTGGGATGCGTAGATGGTTATTGGAGACGCTTCAAGCGGTGTTGGAGGCACCAAATACGTGATGTCATGTTTCAGATATGCTTTAGGGGTGTTGACGTCGCCAAATAGGTGTTGGTTGCACCAAATAGGTAGCGGTTGCACCAAATAGGTGTTGGCGGCACCAAAGGAGAACACAAGAAGGTGTTTGTGACACCCCAGAGAAGATGTGCACATGCGGAGGCGCGCAACTTCCCTAGAACAGGGAGGTGGCAACATCAAGGTGCTGGCAGCACCCGAAGAGGGCACCCGGAGGTGCTGGTGGCCCTCCTGGGGTGACCTGGGTGGTTTTGTAGGCTTGTTGTTGCCTTAGCACAGGCTGGGCGGCAGTATGGATGCCCTAGACTCGACTGGCAGTGGGGCTGCAAGGAAGAAGGGACCTCTTACGAGGCCCTACGCTAAGGGGAGGGCTCGCGCAAGGGACCTACACAGCCTACGTGCGCATCACTGGGCCAAAGAAAGGAGGAGATGGGGTTGGCGGTGGCGATGGGTGTTTAGATATTGAATCACGGTCTAGGATCGTTGCTCTGATACCATGTAGAAGAAAATGAGAGAATGAATGACTTGTCTTATTCCGTGGATCTAGGGTTTCTTATATAGCGTGAAACCCTAGAGAGTTAAAATAAGGAACTACATAAAAGACTCTGAAGGGTTACATGACTCAATGAATAAATAAATGACAACATAATAACAAGATAACTCTAACAAGACCACTTACGAGTTAAGGCCTATACAGTTTATGACCTTGACGCATTGCAATAATAAGGAGCATATTATGACAAAGCCAGAGACGGTGGATAAGACTGGGACGAATGCTTCATAAAAGCAGGATGACACGTGCGCGCATCAAGCTCTCCGAGACTCACACGGCGAAGATAGCCAATGATATTTTACTTCAACCCGCTGCAAATGCAATGTGAGATATCCTTGCAGCCACCTATGGTCAGGAGAAGAATGAGACCAAGATTCTCCAGTTACAATCCGATATCTTCATGGCTAAACAGAATGGTTGTTCTCTTCACAACTTCTATTTTTCGCTTCGAGGAATGTTCGAGAAGTTGCACAGCTTCATGCTCGTGACCACATCTAGTGAACAACAGATAGCGTACAGGAACGTCACAATGGTTGGAGTTTTTTTGGCAGCCCTAGACCCTGGGTATGAGGCAGCACGCACCCAGCTCCTCAGGGGTGTAGTTATACCTCCGATGGAGGAGGCTTACAGACATCTTATCAGGGTCACGATCCCATCCACTACAACCACACTGACCTCTTCACGATGGATGCATCCTATGGCAAAGGAGGAACATCTCAGTATAGAGGCCTATGATACAATAGACTGACGTTTTCTGTCGATGACCTTGACAAGGTGGGGCTTCCCGATTTGTTTAGATCTCTTGGATAAAAAAATGTGTCACCACAATGTCATATTCGATGCTTGTCAATGGTCGTTTTGAGGGGGATTTTTTCCAACCACAGCTAGGTATAAGGAAGGGTTCCCCCTTGCTCCTATGTTTTTTATTATCGCCGTTGATGTCTTGGCTTGTATGGTTGATCAGGTGATGCAGCATGGAGTCACTGCAAGCTACGCTCGTAAAGATAAGCATGTGACTCTCCTATAGTATGCATATGGCACCATCTTCTTCATTGAAGGTGGTAAGGAGGAGGCTAGAGGGATGGTTGTGACCTTGAGATTTTTGGGGAACTTTAATGGCTTGTTCTCAACTGAAACAAGTCAATTGTTATCCCTTTTGTTTAACATGCACATACTTGTGGCGAGGAGTTGGGTACGGAGTGTGGTTCCCTACCAATCCGCTACCTTGGACTACCTTTAACTGTTGGCAGACTTAGAATGGCCGATTGGCTACCTAGCAGGTATCTTGTCGCGAGGAGGTCGTTTGGTGCTTGTAAAGACCATGCTAATAGTAATTCATGTTTTCTTCATGTTAGCATGTGTCCTTCCTGAAGGTATTCAGTGTCGTTTGGAGATGATCATGCTTAGATTTCTATGGGGCAAATCAGGCCACGATGGATCAAGAGTCCATTTAACAGATTGACAGACTGTTACGCTCCCAAAGCTGATAAGAGGACTCGGGGTTTCTCATTTGGAGACCTTGAATGAAGCTACTTCTCAAGTAGGTTGGCAGGATCTGGGGCAACAGAAATGCAAGAAAAGACTTATGATGCAATCTCCTTGACAAAATTTATGGCATCCAGGCTCAAGGCAGTTTGTCATATCACACGACATTCTTTTCCTTAGCCTTTTAGAAAGGCATCCGCCATGTGATGTCGCAGTTCATGGATCTTTTTCATCCTGATCTTGGTGATTGTTGAACATTTATTTTTCTATATGGACAATTGCACGGATGGTGGCCCCTTTCAACCCGGTATTTGTGCCTCTTTATGTTGGATGCTGACTGAGAAGTGTGGGTGGTGGATTGTCGGACTTAAGGCACTTGGATGCGTTTTTTTTCTTATAGATTTTGAGATAGCATTTGGGGGAATTTCTTCTTTTTTTGGATTCCCTGAGTCAATTAGACGGCCCAGTAGGTCGGTGAAGCGTACCTGCATAGCAGTGGACAGACCACCCCCTACGAATGAGGATAATTTGATTTGTGACTACAAGTTTAACTGGGACTTGACATTATCAGGCAGGATTGGCTTTTTATTGTGGTTGTTGAGACGAAAATGAATTTTCACAAGAGACCGCTGTTATAGATTCTTTGCAGGTATCTCTTATTCATGCCCACGTTGTGACATACAGATAGAAATGATGGAGCATCTTTTCTTTCACAGTCAGAAGACCTCCCTGATTTGGCTGGAGTTGGCATAGACTGCTTGATTTTTTTCATGTAACTAAGCACTGCCCAAGAAAGGAACTTCTTTTACCGATAGCAAGTATTCGGATTGTTTGGAGGGCTAAAAATGGAGCTTTATTTGCCTCTCAGCGTATCTATTTTGATAATGTAATTTCCATACCAAGACTCTCCCGAGTCATGGCTCCTGTATGTTTTCTCCACTATCTCCTTTAATATATATATATATATGGGGTGGACAAACATAGCATGTTTCTCCCTTTTTTATTAAAAAAAATAAGCTGGACATATGCCAGAGCTATTCACATGTTTACAAAGTTGGATCCATTGAAGATCTAGAGAGAATTTGCCTAGTAGCAAAATTGTAGAATCGTCGGTATCTTTGTGGTATTAAAGATTGGACAAATTACAGATTGCATATCACCACCAACCTCAGTATTCATAAAATAAAAATCGGAAGCGGAAAGTAATACCAAAACATACAATACATGTTCGATTCTTCGCATGCATGATTTCTATTGTACATTTTGCAAATATCTGAAAAAGATGAAGTTTAAAAAAGAAAAAAGAAAAGGTGGTTTATCTTTACCTTAAAAACTGAGTTAAAAATTTTGAGCATTTATCGCGGAGGATGCCTAGATTTGAAAGCTCCAAAAGACTAAGGCATTCGATATTCTGGGAAGCAAGAAAGCGACGATCCATAGGCCTTCTTAAGTCAAACTCATTGCAGTATGCCTGGTCGGTTCCTACAAAAAGCTGATTTGAACTACAAAAACGGAATAGCCCAAAACGCCAAGAATCACGAAAAATGAAACAGTCATGCAATTCTACTTCCACGTAGCCTACTCGGTAGCAATAAAAATGGTAACAAGATTTATTTTGAGAAATTGACAACCGAAAATAGTTTCCATTTGTGGTCTTAAAACCAAATAAACATCAAAGAATCTAAGTCCGACAGGTAACTCGTATCATGTTTGAGCATGTTTATTCAACTTATTAGCACAGTTGTGAAGTGATAATTCTTTAAAAAAATTACCTATTTTCTAAAACACGGGTGTTTTTTTTCCGGAGGACCTCCAGAAAACTGAAGTCCAATTATTGCATTTCATAAACATCTCCAAAGGATACCGTTGATATACTAAGAAGATTTACAACAAATAATTAACAAAACCGAACTAAACAAAAAATATGCAGAAGTATGCAACAACATTATCCAAGATAGCAAGCGTAGGCGGGTGCTCCTTATAAAATACTCAACAATGTAATACCAGATAGGAAGTGTTATTTTGATGTTCCTTTCCCTCAAGTCTGTCATGTTCCATGGAAAAACAAGCACCAAATTGAATCTCATATCAAAAAATCAAATTACACTGAAATTTCAGATCTGAAAGAAACACATAATAAATGCATGCAATTATTGTTACCAGCTGCACACCCTCAAAAAAGGTTCTCCTTACCAACACCAATGCAATTCACTCAAGGAATGTGACCACGTATATTTATGTAACAATTCTTAGAATAACAGAAATCAATTTCTGTTTCAGTAAATGAGTTGTAAATATTTACAACTCTAAAGTTTTAAATCTCCACGACTCTAAAGTGTATTGTGTACTATCCCTATAATACATGTTGAAAGAATTATATATCTATGTACTGTTCGGTCTTTTTATTCTTCTATGTTTCCGTCTTATGTAATTTACCCATAGGGTTTTCTCTATATAAGGGACCCTAGGGTTCACTGGGAATAAACACAATTCATATTTCCTCTAACATGGTATCAGAGCCTAGGGTTTAGGCTCTCCACCCGCCCCCACCCCCACCCCTCTCTCTCTCCTTGAGCTCGCCGCCGTCTTCGAGCCCCCCCCTCTCGGCCCTCCCGCCGCCCCTCTCGGCACCGCCCAGCCCGGGTGCCGCCCAGACCTCCGCACCCCGCCCCTTCGGCCCCGGGTGCCCCCCAGCCCTCCGCCTCCCACACCCGACCACCGGCCCGTGTCCACCCCGGATCCCCTCCCAGCGGCCTTGACCTAGTCGGCTTCCCCTCCCCTGCGGCCCTCTTCGTAGCCGCCTCTGCCATCTCATATATGGATTTGGGTGCGTAAGTCTACATACGCACTCGAATCCTATGCAGTCTGTGTAGACATCTACTTCTCTGTCTACAAACCCTAGTTCTTTCTCTGCGGCGATATGTCAGAAACAAAGGTTGATATGTCATCCGTAGGCGCTTTCAAAGGTCCTGCGCCAATTGTCAAGATGGATGGATCGAATTATGAGCTCTGGGCGATGCAGTTCATGAGCCTCATGAAGTCAAATGGTAAGAAGCACATTCTTACCGAGGATGAACCGGTAGAGAAGACAAGGATCTATGCCTCTTGGGAGGCTGATGACTCTTACGCCAAAGTCTGGCTCTCAGGCACGTTATCGATGGAGATTGCGAATGATGTTCTCCATCAGCCCACCGCCAAAGCGATGTGGGACATTCTCGCAGCGACATATTCCCAGGTCCGAATGAAACCAAGATGCTACAACTTCAGCACGACATATTCACCATGAAGCAGAATGGGCGACCTCTTCATTCCTTGTATACATCCCTGAGGGGGGATGTTTGAGAAACTCTACAGCATTATTCCTCTGACGGCCACACCCCGAGCAGCAGAAGACATTCCATAATGCTACCATGGTCGACGTCCTTCTTGTGGCTCTTGATCCAGAATATGATGCGGCCAGATCACATATTCTCGCAGATGCTACCATTCCTCCTATGGAGGAGGTTTATCGGAGGCTTAGCCGCATCTCAGTTCCCTCCAGCACGTCTACACCATCTCCCTCTGCGATGGCTGCCTCCAGGGGAAGAGGTGGCTCCTCTTTTTCATTCTGTGGCCGTGGCCGTGGAACTGGAGGTCGTGGTGGTCGATCTCGTCCACCTTGCAGCTTTTGCCGTCGTCCGGGTCACTCAGAAGATACATGCTATTCTAAGCATGGTTTCCCAGCATCTGCAAGGGTGGCAGAACATGTTGCATCTCCATCCTCGTCTACTTCAGATCAGCGGTTTGAGGATCTAGTTGCTCGGCTACGGGTTATAATGCCTCCTGTTTCTACAGATTCTTCTGGAGGCCCTTCAGATATAGCTGCGTCTGCTTCTGCCAGCACTTCTGCCATGACTAGCACCTCATGTAGTGCTTGTGCTTTTACTACATGTTCTAGCTCAGATATCTCCAATTGGATCATGGACTCTGGTGCAACGCACCATCTCTGTCGAGATAGAGACAGACTTATTTCATACAGGGAGATTCCTTCAGGACGGTCGGTGATCATTTGCAAATGGGACTCATTCTCCCATTATTGGACAGGGGGAGGTTATGTTATCCTCTTCCATGCGTCTGAAGAATGTCTTACATGCTCCAGAATTTTCGATGAACTTACTCTCTATTAGTCAGATCACAAAAGATTTGCATTGCCGCGCTATATTTGACCCATCTTCTCTTATATTTCAGGACATCCTAACAGGCAGAGTGATTGGCTGTGGTTATGAGTAGGATGGTCTTTATCGTCTGCACCGGAGTTCATATGCTGGAGTCTCTTCTCGTACTTTTGTCTCACCCTATACCTGGCATCTACGTTTGGTCACCTGCCTCTCCAGAAGATGCGTCACCTCTTGCCTCAGATATCTCCCAGTTCGTCACTCCGATGTGAAGCGTGTCAATTAGGGAAGCACCATAGAGCTAGCTTCCCAAGTCGTCAGAGTCAGAGCAGTAGCTCCCCTTTTGACTTACTTCATGTTGATATCGGGGGTCGTAGTCGTGTCCCTGATCACCAAGGGCACATGTTTTATCTAGTTGTGGTCGATGATTTTCTCGTTTGTCGTGGGTTTTCTCTTGAAAACAAATCTGAAGCTGGTGATGTCATCAAAAATCTTATAAATGAAGTGAACAATGTTTTCTCGTCCAAAGTGAAATATGTGCGCACTGATAATGCCTTGGAATTTTGTTCTCGGTCTCTCTCCCAATATTTTTGGTCAAAAGGCATTATACACCAAACTACATGTGCCTACACCTCCCAACAGAATGGAGTTGCTGAGAGAAAACATCGTCACCTACTTGATATTACTCGAACTCTTCTTATCCAGAGTTGTGCACCCATTTCTTTCTGGGAGATGCTGTTCTTACAGCATGCTACCTGGTAAATCGTATGTCGTCTACACTACTTGGTGAGAAGTCTCCTCTTTCGATTGTTTTCCCATATAAAGAATTGTTCTCACTCACCCCTCATGTTTTTGGAGTGGTTGCCTTCGTTCATCAGCTATCACCTGGTCTAGACAAGCTCTTACCCAGAGCTGTCAAATGTGTCTTCGTGGGTTATTCTCGGATGCAGAAAGGATACCGTTGCTATGATCCGGTAAATGGGAAGTATTTTTCAGTGCGGATGTTACTTTCTTCGAGTTTGTTATGTACTTTTCACCTGCAGGTGACAGATTGACCTCCAACTCATCTACTAATGAGGTTTATGTTCCTCCTCCTCCTAACATGAATCTCCCTTTGACCAATCCAGTTCCTAATATTGTGTCCACACCTCCTCTACATCCTCCTCCACCACCACCGCCTCCACCAAAACCATTAATCTCGCCACTACCAAAATTCTATACCCGTCGATCTGGTCCTGCTCATGCTACACGACAATCATCCAGCACGCCCCAGGTATGTCCAGATGTTAATACTAATGATGGGTCGAATAGTGTGCCTATGCAGGGTGTGCCATTACAGGACGACTCGGACCCAGCGAGTTCAGTGGTTGATGATCTGGATGTCCCTATTGCGTTCAGAAAGCAGAAACGCAGATGTGCTTCGTATCCTCTTGCTTCACAGGTTTCATTCCATCGCCTTACAGGAGATTTTCAGAGATTTGCAGTGGCTTTATCTTCTGTGGAGATCCCACGGTCATATCAGGATGCATTGAAAATTGATTGATGGCGGATTGCGAAGGAGGAGGAGATGGCTTCCCTACAGTCAAGGGGCACATGGAGCTTGGTTACTGTTCCTTCAGGAGCATCTGTAGTTAGCTGCAAATGGGTATTCACTGTCAAGTATCATGCAGACGACAGCCTGGATCGATACAAGGCACGGCTAGTGGCACGCGGTTTCACTCAGACTTATGGAGTAGACTATATGGATACCTTCTCTCCAGTTGCTCGTCACTCCACTCTTAGTATTCTTCTGTCTGTAGCTGTGGTACGTGATTGGCCTCTGTTCCAGCTGGATGTTAAAAATGCATTTTGTATGGGGATCTGCAGAGGAAGTGTACATGCAGCAGCCTCCGGGGTTTGCTGCTGAGGGGGAGAATCATATGGTATGTAGACTTCATAAGGCAATTTATGGCCTTAAACAGAGTCCAAGGGCATGGTTTCAGAAAGCTTTCCACTTAATTGAAGAACAAGGCTTCAAGAGATCCAATGCAGATCACTCATTGTTTATCCAGAAGACTACTCGAGGTACAGTTGTCATCATGGTGTATGTTGATGACATTTTAGTTACAGGAGATGATGCCCAGGGGATAGAGATGACCAAAGCAGTGTTGGGTCGTCAATTTGTTACAAAGGATATTGGCACACTACTATATTTTCTGGGACTGGAGTTCGCCAGGAATGCACGGGGTCTAGTAATGACCCAGAGGAAGTATATTACAGATATGCTGATTGAAACAGGCATGGCTGGATGCAAACCGTCTACTACTCATATGGACCCTAGCATGAAATTGTATGATAATGATACAGAAGAGGTTGACAAGAGAAGGTATAGAGAAATGGTGGAGAAACTTCTTTACATAACTATAACCCGGCCTGATATTGCCTTTGCAGTTAGCCGGGTAAGCCAGTTTATGGAACAGCCGAGACAGATACATATGGATGCTATATATATGATACTCAGGTATCTAAAATCGTCTCCACGCACGGGATTGTTGTTCAAGAAGGAAATCGATTTATCTGTTTCATCATGTGCGGATGCTGACTATGCAGGATGCCCTAAGGATAGAAAGTCTACCTCAGGCTTTTGCTGTGTTTGTAGATAGCTCTCTAGTTTCTTGGAAGAGCAAGAAACAAACCGTTGTGGCTAGATCCAGTGTAGAATCTGAATATAGGGCTATGGCACAGGCAAGCATAGAAATGATGTGGGTTCGAGCTGTACTAGAAGATTTGCATGTGGATGTACCTCTGCCCATGTAACTACAATGTGATAATCAAGCTGCATTGTTCATTGCCAATAATCTTGCCTTTAACGAGAGAACCAAGCATACTGAAGTAGATTGTCACTACACCAGAGACATGATCCAAAAGGGATTGATTTCTACTTCACATGTTAGTTCTGGGGAGCAGACAGCCGACATCTTCACCAAACCGCTTCTCAGAGGACCATTCCAGAAATGCATTTCCAAGCTGAGCATGATCGATATCTATGCTCCATCTTGAGGGGAGTGTTGAAAGAATTATATATATGTGTATTGTTCGGTCTTTTTATTCTTCTATGTTCCGTCTTATGTAATTTACCCATAGGGTTTTCTCTATATAAGAGACCCTAGGGTTCACTGGAACAAACACAATTCATATTTCCTCTAACAATACCCATGTATCACCAACAGATAATGATAAGTGTCACATGCCAATCCTCTTCTTTGTAAGTTTGATATGGTATCATATGCCAGATCAGGTCAGCCTCATCGTCATGGTTCCATTTGGGAATGCCTACAGGAACTATACCTATCTCAGCACACATCATCATTCCTTCGTTGTCACAATGCCAGGCTGCAGCTTGTCCTTAGCACAACAATCCTTATCCCGCCTAACCACTGCATCCACCATGCCTCGATGGTCGACCTCCAGCATTTCATAGAAGGAATCCACTATGAGTTTGGATCTCCAACTCGGTCATCAAGATGCAGACACGTCTCTGATATGAGAGTCGACACAATTTTGCCTCCTTGCTCTTCAACAATTAGAGGGTCTTCTTCCGATAACCTCTCAACTCTACCTGGCCGACTTCGACTTCAGCCAATACCAGACTACCATCACCATCACTGCATGTGGAGACCACCACACCGCCATCAACTGTCTCACAAAGAAATGAAGAATAAGGCCTTGCATCGAAGCCACTGCTATCCAACAGAAACCCTCACAGCATCTGGTCATGGTACAAGCAGATCGCACATAATGATCCACCTACCCTTACACCACAGCTATTGTGCCACCTCCAACAGGGCACGCCTCCAACCGTCTCCAGCCACCCTCAAACAGAATACAGCCAGCCATCACCATGCCTTGATCAAGGTTTGAAAAAACGAAAGGCGGTACGAGGCGGTCCCCTTGGAATCGAGGCGAGGCGTAGCCTCGAGGCGGTCGAGGCGTAAGCCTCAGTTTATATAGAAAAATATGTATAAAACTACAATTATATATATCTCTAGTAATTATATGTTCTCTGCCCAATATATAATAATTTACACTACAAGATATGATGAAATAATAAAGATAAGAACCCCAAAATAGAAGATAGAAGAACATCAAATACATTTCTACACATTTTCATCCAATCAAAGAGGAATTCATTGACTATAGATATTGTGAAAGAATTAAACAATACATATATGTCTATGAAATATTGTTGTAATTAGAAGTATGACTAAATATACACCGAAGAAATTTATGTTATGTGTCTAACATATAATATATGATCGCACGAGAAACCATGAATCATATCCATTTCGAGCAAATTTTTGAAATATTGTTGTAATTAAAAGTTCAATTAAATATATGTCGAAGAAATTTATGTTGTGTCTAATATATAATATAAGGCAACATGAGAAATCATGAACCTTACCCATTTTGTTTTGCTTGATATATTGCAAATCTTGTTAAGTTACAAGTATTGTTTAACTTAATATTTATGAATTCATTCATTAAGAGTGAAATAGTAAGAGTTTGCCAAAATAGTTGGATACATTAATTGTAAATATGAAGTTATGGGCATGAAATAAACATCATATTTAGGTATTCATCTTATATAATCAATATCCTAAATAAACAGGTATTGATAAGCTTCTCAAACTACTAAGGACATCATTAAAATAATAAAAAATACTTCAAAAAAAGCAAAAACGCCTCACGAAACGCCTCGACCGCATCGAGGCGTTCCGCCTCGAGGCTACGCCTCGGCCACTCGAGGCGCACGCCTCATAGGACTGGTCTGAGGCATAAGCCTCGAGGCTAAAAGGGACCGCCTCGCCTCGAGGCGTACGCCTCGACCGCCTCGAGGCTAGCCTTTTCGAACCATGGCCTTGATTTCATCCTAAGCATTATCATATTTGGTCTCCTCAGCCAGATATTTTAAAACACAATACTGATCATGTGAGGGATATCCGATGTACACCCGATCAAGGGTATTCTTGTATTTCGTCTATGAGAGATGACTCTTTGATGTGACCCTAACACTAACTTTTCCAGTTATAAGGAGAGCTAGGATACATATCCATAATATAGAAAACAATTCTTCTCTCCTTTCAACATGGTACTAGAGCCACCAAAACCTAGCCCCTCTTCCATCCTCTAAACGCCGCCCCTCTCTTCTATGAGCGTCGCCCTTCTCCTCTTTCCTATCGGCATTGTTCCATCATCCCCTTTCCCGCAAAAGCAGTGGCAGTCAGCAGCGCAGCGCACCACAGCAGCAGCGACAGGCACACATAGCAAAGGCTGTGCACAACAGTGGAGAAGGCAACTTAGGCCACCAAAAACGTCTCTGCGGAGCAGCAGCTGCTAGTGGTAGTCCCACCACACAGTTGTGCCTTCACGGTAGCATGTTGCTGTCCTAGGCATCCTCTGGTTGGCATCCTCAAATCAAATCATCGCCACTAGGTGGTCCCACTTGTTACTGTTGAGAGATATTTTTATATTTGTCTATTTTATGCATTTTCTTTTTTATTGTCTTTATTATGTAATTTTCCCAACTGGTTTTCTCAGCTCTATATAAGAGAATTTTAAGGCCTCGTGAATAAGCAAGTCAGTATTTTCTCTCCACATGGTATAAGAGCGACAGTCATCGACCGGAGAATTGTTGCCCTAGATCATTCCCTCTACCCGCAGGCCTCCTCTCGTCGTCACAGCCAAGCATGTCGTGATCACTCGTGGCACCGTCCACCAGCCTCTAGCATCTCGCGAGGTCCCAGCAGGCATCTCTACCAGGCGACCGTTGTCGCTGCCGCAAGCCCCATCTCGAGGATCCCCAGGGGTCGCAGTCGCCGCTGCACCACCTTGCGGCCTCCTTGCTCGGTCGCAAAAGGTAGCAGGAATCCCATAGGACGTTGTTCTTGGCATCGTCATGCCTCTAGGCATTCCTAATTGTGTGGCCGGCTTCCTGGTTACACCCTAGGTTGTTGTTGGGTACTTGGCCGCTTCCTAGGGCTACCTCCAACCCTTTTGGGCACCCTAACATCACCTAAAATTCACTAAATAGTCTGATTTTGGGTGTTTTTGGGTGAAATCAGATCTGTAGGCTCCACCAGACGCCCAGAAAGACTCCAAGATTGATGGGAACAGTTGTGTCATGAGTTTGTGCACATAATCAATTCCCCATATGATTGTGTAGACACCCTCAGATCGGTCTACATCCCCAGTCGAATTATAAAGCGATCATCTTATAATCATGTCAGGAAACAAGGGTGATCTATCTTCATCCGGTGCCTTCAACAACCTGGCATCCATTGTCAATTTGTATGGGATCAACAATGAGTTGTGGTTCATGCAGGTTAATAAGGTTATGGCCATCATGCAGTGCAATAACAATGAGCACATCTTGATGCAGTGTAAGCTGACCGGCAAGATTGGGACAAATACTTCGTGGAAGCAAGACGATGCATATGCTCTTGTACGGCTATATGGTACTCTAACCACAGAGATGGCCAATGACATCCTTCATCAGCCCACTTCCAAGGTAATGTCGGATACCCTCGCATCCAATTACTCCCATACGAGGAATGAGACACAAACCCAGCTTCTTACGAGCATGTCTTTACCTGGCATGGAGGAGGTCTGCAGCAGACTCAACAAGATCGCAGTTCCTTCTATGTCCACCACTCAGACCTCCTCTGCGATGGCTGCAGCTCGCGACAGAAGAGGTCCATCTCAGTTCATAGAACGGGTGTATGTGGCAGAGGAGTTGGGCGCATGCATCAGCCATGTACCTTCTGTCATCATTCTAGTCACTCCAAGGTTATCTATTACCTGAAGCATGGTTACCCCGCTTCTACTCGTGTTGCCAAGCAAGTTGAGCCCTCTGCCACTTCTGCTACTCAGAAGTTTGACGATCTTGTCTCCCGTCTAAGGAGATTATGACTCCTACCCACATTATTATTGCTCCCTCGGGCTCTTTGGGTATAACTTATGCCCTTACCAGTTGTCATAGGGCAGATATGAGAGAGTGGATTATGGATTCGGGCACATCACATCATCTGTGCGGAGACAGAGCTCAATTCATGTCCTATGGAGTCCTACCCCCAAAGCCCGGGATGAGCACGGGTTGGGCTAGGCCAAGTCCTAAAGGGTCCAGGCCCAAGCCCATTCAAGAAATCAAGCCTTGGGACAGGCCCAAGGCCCACATAATTTTTTTGTCAGCTCAAGCCCAAGCCCAGCCCAATTCTTATGGGTCGAGCTTGGGCCGGGGCAACCCATTTTATTTTACAGTTGATCAGAAATGTTAAGAATGCCTACCGCTTATCTTACGCCTACCTCTCTAAATTCTATCTGTTAAGATGCTGTTTCTTTCTATTAGTTTGCGATATGGAGTTGAATTATGCGCATAACAAGTAATTTCAAGATATATGATTATGAAAATGTGTGCAATTATCTGCACTACATCCCATTTCGATCACACGTCCTGAGAATCACCTTCATCTCACTGTTCAGAATTAAATTCAAAAAAATCTGGAAATGGCTTTATACATGTTCTTTATTTCTAATATGCAGACCATTCAAAATAGCCACCAATTCATTTGTGAAAATGCGAATATTCATCTCTAAAGAGCTTTAGATTAAGATTCTCCCAAACTTGAGAATCAAAATTGCTGAGGTTGATAGCAGAAGCAGTTGACTACTTATAATCCTTCTAAAATTCTGTGGTGGAAACAGTTTCATGGCAGTCGCAAATAATGGTTGAACTTGTTAATGCTTCCGCGGAGGGAGTCTTCACTTGGATTTGGAGAGCTAGAATGGTTTGCAGACATAGGGCTCTTCCTCGATCCGGTACAAGACATAGCATTTACCATGGCAGAGGTTCCAGAATTACCCATCTCACCATTGGCTGCCATACACGGCCAAATTCTACAAATCCAACAAATATACGCAATCATCTTTCAAGAAATGAGGATTGAGAATCGAGGACGAGAAGCTATTCAGAATCCCTGATCTTCGAAGAGCTATATATACTACAGAGATTCTGCATAATCATATGATACACATATGCAGTGGTAAATGAGCTATACTACTGTCTAAGTCATACATAGGTGCATCTGCTCTTTATACCTCTTGCTTAGTTAAAACATTGTACGAATATGGAAATCTTATAGGCGCTCTTTATCAACCACGTACTCATTTGGAAATAAGTTGTATTTGTGTTTTGAGAGCGATATATAAATTTTAGCGATTCTGGAATTGTTTGTCATGTCATCAATCATGGGACTTTTCTTTCTATTCTTAAAGGCCAAGCTCTTGCAAAGTAAGATGTGTGCACTTAGATGGAAGATGATCTACACAACCACCAGACTACTTGACTCAGGCATTGGCGAGTTGAGCACATTCTGAAGCTCCCATTTGGTTCGAATGACTTCATCTTGGAAAGAAACTTATGTCAGGCCTACTTGGGCCGAGCTAGCGAGCCAAGAAAAACACCATGTCAGGTCAGGCTCGCGGCCTTTGTAGGCTAGGTTTAGACAAACCTAAGCCCGGTCCAATCAGGCCTAATATCACTACCCAAGCCCGACCTATTTTTTATTTGGAATTGGGCTAGGTCGAGCTACATGGGCTAGGTTTAAGGCTGAGCCTGGCCCGCCCAGTCCAATGCTCATCCCTACCCCAGGCAGATCCATTGTTATTGCAGATGGGACACATACCCCTATTATAAGATGGGGGGAGATCTGTTTGACACCATTTATGAGTCGGCAGAATGTGGTTCATGCACATGATTTCTCTATGAATTTATCTATTAGTCAGATTACTAAGGATATGCATTGTTGTTCCATATTTGACTATTCTTCTATTGTGTTTCAATGTATACTCATGGACAGGGTGATCAGATGTGGTCGTAAGCGCGGGACCTCTACAGACTGGTTCAGTCTCCTTATGTGGATGCATCTTCTTGTTCCCACTGGCAATGTCTCTCCATACATGTTGCACATTCGATTCGATCACCTTCCTCTACAGAAGTTGTGTAGAGTCCTTATGGGACCCCTCGTACTAGGAGCTGTTTTTTTCCTGAAAAACTGCTCTTATCCAGTATCCAAAAATTTCGATTGAACACTCCATCGTATAGTGTTCGTCGAGACCTTTCCAATGAATCCAACTATCCAAGAATGCAAAAATCTGAATTCAGGAGCCCGAGTTATGGTCATTTTAGCAAGTAGGGGTGCGGGTCAAATTCAGATCCGAACCAAGATCCGAATCCGAATTTGCCCTCACATAAAAACCCTCAAAAGCCACCCCTCTCTTCCAAAAATGCACCAACCGAAAGAGCAACCCCTCCCTCCTCCATTCCCCTCGTCGGAGCACTGCTGGAACTCACCAGAGCGCGTCATTTATCGATGATCCGAGCCGTCACCATGTCGAGGATCCGAGGTCATCCTCGATCACCAATTCCCGTCGTCAACGGAGCGTCGAGTGCACCGTTTCTCCACGGGTGGAGATTCTGATGTTGTGATCTTTTTAGGTACAATGTTCCCTTCCTCTTGCTACAGATTCCACGCAATTTTGAACATGTACCTTTGATATTATTGAAGAGTTTTATGTTATGATATTGTTTTACAGTTATTTATTTCTTTGTTTGTAGTATATAATTTACACATTAGGGTTTCCCTCTTCTCTATATGAGAGAACCCTTGGGCTCTTTAAATAAACAACAAGTATTCTTTCTCCACATGGTATCAGAGTGGTGGTCCTAGACAGAAGCTCTGAGACAAAACCCTGACCATACGATCCAGCCCTCCTTTCGCGTGCAGCCCCTCTCTACGCAGGAGAAGCTCCGCGCTGCCCAGTGGCCTCGTACGCTACCCAACGCACCCCCCCCCCCCCCCGCAGCACCGTGGCCACCCCTAACGATGCACAAGGATGAGGATCAAAAGATACTTGTGTGTGAATACCATAGATTCCATGAATCAATCAGCAGAGATCTTCACTATCTCCCAATAATCATGCCACCCACCTCAGCAAAAGAGCCCTATTCATGGTCTCCAACCATGGTACACCAAGACCACCCACCCCTTTTAGAAACGTAACAGAATTTCAATCTATCGGGTATACCAATATAGAACCAGATATGAGAGTCAGCATATGTACCACTTAGAGAGGTACCAAAAAGGGTCTTCACAACTGCCAACCCCTTGTTGTTCATTAGCTCATGATTGAGATCTGTTGTTGCATATCACCTAGCTAACCCTCTTCGATGGGATTTCAAGGAGGATATGAAGTTGTCTTCTATGGATTTTGAAGGAATAAAATAGAGGCCGATAAGAGATAATATGGCACATATAAATAGACTTCTAAGGTTGGGAAAATTAGCCTCCAAGTATCCCTAGAATTCAAGATATTTTCATATCTTGTCATCCTCGATCTTGTAGAAGTCCACCAATTAGGCCAACTAGTCGGTCCGGTTAATTAAGTCGGGGTACCCGACCTAAATAAGGCTAGTCAGCCGATTGTATTGATTGTTGTTGACTAACTTGATTAGTCAATCGACTTTTTTATAGTCGTTTATTTTTTGGGGTAATTTTAAAAAGTAAATTAAATTTAAGATGATTAATGTTTGATTGGAATTGAAATATTACTTTTAATTCAATATGTTGGCATTGAAAATATCCAATAAGTATTAAAAATGGTTTATATATGTAAAATAATTAAAAATACATAATCAACTTAGTTTGATTAAATCCAATTAGTTATATGACTGCCAATTAATCCTTAGACAGTGACGACCACCTAAATACCAACCACTGCCTATCAACTTTTGCGGCATTGGTCGTCATTATGTATAACAACAATAAACCCAAGAATTCCTTATTATTAACTAATTGGTCGCTGCCATTTCTTTTGGGCCATTAGTGTATTAGTTACCTGCACTGTTTTAATCTCCTTTCTTAATCCTAATTTGATAGTATTAATACCTTATAAGCTCGTTAAAGTTCTTAAGTCAGAATTAGATTAGATTCCCAATTAAGTTGAGTGCCCTCCCTTCATCTATATTATGCATATTTCAAATACTTAAAATTATAAATTCCTCTTGATTACAACTAAATCGAACTCTAATTAGGTTCATTTTTCTTTATGCTTCAATTGAAGATGAACTAATCTTTTTATGAGCTAGCAGTATATGAATCTTAGGATGCAACATTATCAAAGACGTTATGACATTGCATTAAAAAAATGGTGAAGCCTTCTCCCATAATAAGTAGGCCTCATAGATTCTTACTCAAATCCATGCTGAAAGATTCGACTATTTTTTACGATGGATGTCGACTACCTAACGCAACCACCGTAAGGGGGATGTGAACCATGATCTTTTGGGTGGTAGGCACACTACACTATGATGTAGCATTCTCCAGGATAATAATCTTAAATGAATATGATATAAAGTTTCAAATAGTTGCATTAATACAACTCTAGGTATCACTCACGCATATAGTCCTCAGCTTCCCACGCTCGACGTAACATCCTCCAATAGTTTATTTGAATAAAAGAGATTGTGAAACCTTGGATAGGAGACACTACAGCTTTTTTATTAAAAAGGCATAAGCTACCGGCATCCCAGCCAAGGCAAGAGCCTTGGCATGCTTGATTACATTCTTAATATAAAATCTTTGATCGCGGAAAACCTCCTCGGATTGTTGATTACACCAAATGGCCCTTATTAAAGGAAGCTTCGTGTTCTTGGTTGTTTGATATCTCAAAGTAAGATCTACATTAGATGTTCCTCAAGGCATAGTCATTCCTAATTGATTTGTCGTGGATCGATGACCTACTTTCTTAGGTTTGATACATTAATGACGTCATGTATCCCAACCAAAGATAACGGACAAGCCAATTTATTTGTTGATTGTCTAATCTTGTTCAAGAACTCAAATGGTCCAACATATGGACGTCAACTTTCCTCGAATTCTGGACCTTTTAAGGTCTTTCCTTGGTGAGAAGCTTTAGGAGCACAAAATTCTCGATCTGGAACTCCGATGGTCTACGTTGATGACCAACGTAACTCTTTTGTCAACGTCGTGGTGTTTGCATCTACCTAATTGTCCGGATAATCTATGTTTATCTCTTAAATCCTTGATAGAGTACCAGACATCTTCTCTACATTAAATCTAATAGGATGGAGTCAAACATCGTCTCATGTATATAGGGCCTCAAAAGATGCCAGGATGGAGTCGAACATCTTCTCACATGTATAGGGCCCCAAAGATAGCCCTGTCGATAGTGAAATGGAAACTGCTATTGTATGTGAACTCTGCCAAATGCAAGTAATCTTTCCGAGATCCATGTCATTCCAGTACGCTTAATCTCAACAAATCTTCCAACATTTAAATTGCATGTTCACTCTCCCGTATTTCTGGGTCGGGAAGATGTACTTGTGTTCAGCGTCATACCCAAACCCAAACCTTTATGCATAGACAGCCAAAAATTGCTCGCGAATTGTGGCTCTCGATCAAACATTATGTCCTTTGAAACACGATGAAGTCTAACGATCTCTCTTCGATAAAGATCTACTAACTATGAAGCAGTAAATTTGGCCTTGACTCATATGTAATGTGTTGACTTAGCCAGCATGTCTACGATTGCCCTACCCATTATAAATACCCATGGAATCCTCCGTCACAACATCTTATTGTGGTAAAATATCAAAAAGTTAAGATATCAGTTAAAATTCATCTGCTTTCTCCCAATCGTGCAGTCTTAGACTCAAATGTTTTCCAACAAGTGACAATCAAGGAAAAATCATTTGTACCGCTGGAACTTCGAAATGCACTCGTTCGTCTGTAGGAGGTCCAACTAAAATGAAAAAAGAAGAAGAATCAAAATCCTCTACCTGCATCCGCAACAACCCCCGAGGGCTGCTCCCCAAAGTACTTCCTATACTGCCATGCGATTCTCAGTCCTTTCTCGCCCATTTCTCTCGACTGCTCGTCCGCGGAGGAGGGTTGAGTGGCCGACTGGGGCGCAGGGAGCGTGCCGAGAAAGGAGACGGGGGCGGTGGAGGGGGCGGCGAAGAGTAAGGGGTGGCGGTGGATGAGCCCCTGCGACATAAAGCTACGGAGGAGGAGGAGGTGGTGGGGAGCCTCAGGGTCCTCCGCGATCAGCACGAGGGTTCCCAGGGAGAAGCCCCCGCCGAGGACTCCTGCGAGGAACGGAAACAATGAAGATGTGAAGCATATCGACAGAGGGGAAGAGAGAGGGGGAAGAGAAATGTACGGTCGAGGTCGGCGATGCCGGAGGAGATGAAGGCGGAGCCATTGGGGCCACGCTTGACGCCTTTAGAGTGGGAAGAGGGGGAGGAAGTGGAGGTAGTGGCGGAGGCGTGGCGGGAGAAGCTGCTGCCGCTTCTGGTGGCGGTGGTTCTGCTACGGGCTGCGGGCGGGGTGGGAGAGGAAGGGGACGCCATAGGCGGGAGTGCCGGGAACGAGCCGCAATTTCTCAGGTATTGCCTTAAATTTCTCTTTAAACCAGTGGACCACTGCACTCGACCACCAAAACTTTCAATGTGAGTTTACATGAGGTCAACTTCTCCTCGGCTTGCTTATATGGTGGGCCTGTTAAAGTATCGAGAGAGAAAAAAATTCGCACACACATATATACTCCTATAAGAGTACATAAATATATGCTAGACCCTTGTATACTATGTATTTGTATTTAGACCTTTCGAAAATTATCGACAATTGCATGTAGATTAACTTCCATCCACCATCCCACATGCTCTCAAGTTTAATGAATGCGTTAAAAAAACACATATATCTATACTTGATATTGAATTAAATTTATGCGAACGGTGCCCTTCTTCTTCTTTTCCCTCTCAACGCCTACCGTCATCACTAATACTTATTATGAGATTTTTCTCCTCTCATACCCTCACTTTGAACTTGTCCCCTTGCTCGTCTCGTGTTGCAATAGGATGTGGAATACCTTCCCTGGGTCCATGTGGATACATAATAATGCTGCAAGGAAACAAAGCCACGACTAACTAACATTCGGGAGGATACAAAAAAGAGATAAGGCATTAAATTGTATTGGCATGTGACTACTTATATTACGATTAAAATTTAGAATTTTTTTCTGCACACAATAAGCAAGTTATTTACCTGAGTGTAACAATAACCTAAAAAATTCCAAGTCGTTGAAAAACTAGGATGAACGAGCAGGGTGAGCAAAATCGCTCAGTTTAGTTATTATCCATATAATATAAAGAAGTGAGTGATATGAAATATAAAGATTACCTTGAATACACGAGATAAATGAACTAAGATAGAACTAGAGAACTCGATTCTTGACTTAGATGCATGTCCTAAGTCTCGTTTTGGGGTGTAAATGATAATCCATTTGTTCTTATACAATGCTTTGAGCATCTATAACTTGTAATTTCTGAAATAAGGTGAGGCGTGGAAGGGAAATGATATAAATATGTAGTCGTATGGTTAGTGAAGATAGATATTTCATCCCCAAATCTTTCAATTGCATATCTTATATATATATATATATATATATATATATATATATTCATCGTTGTATGACATATTCTAAGATACCTCGTAATACTCGTCGAGATCTTTTCAACGAGTCCAAGAACATCAACATCAGAGTCCATATACAAGAATTACATGCAAAATACGAACAGATTGCGGCTATTAGATCTGGATCCGAACCCAGATACAATGTGGCTTGACCCTACCAATAAAAAGGGGAGCCAAGTGGGATGGCTCAGACTACTTAGCCACCTCATCGTAGTTACTTCTCTCTCGATAGAGCTCTGCTGTTAAAGAGATTTTTCGACCACCAATCGAAGATCTAATTACACAATTTCTAAGAGCTCGACGCGAGGAACATCGTAGACACACCTGTGTTCCATGAAATATTGTGGAACTCTTGCTCCGTGTGTAGGAAGATCATGGGAGAACACTCCCGTAAAGTAAGGTTTCATCCTCCTCTTATTGTCGGATCTGCGTATATTTTGCACTGTGAGTATTTGTCGACGTGTTCTACCTATGTATGGCATCGCTTTCACGTTTGGATGAGTTTTTGCGATGAAATATGAATCGCATCGCATCTCCTCACATTTTTGCATTTTTTTCGTTGACATTGTGTACATGTCGAAGAAGAGTATATGTTCCGGATGTGAGCATCAACATGAACATATTAGCGAAGTCAGATCGATGATCGAAGAGATTTTCCATATCAAAATGATCGATCAACTAGGCATTCATCAATCAGGCTAAATTGACTAATCAATCGATTAGACATTGATCGATCATGCCAACTTGATTAATCAATCAGTTGACCCAAAACGATGGATCATGTTTCCAATGTTAGCCGATTAATACTAATCCATCGGTAAGGTGGGACGATCTTCATTTTAGGATTTATGGACCCATTTGGACCTTGAAAATGATGGAAAATGATTCTTCTAGAGATGTAGATCCCATGGGGAATTATTATTTACGATGTAGTGTAACCTAATTTCAAATAAAAATGGATGTTGTGAGCCTTGGTAAATGAAAGCATCTCGAGCATCATTTAAATAGTCAGGGGGGTTCTAGATATGATGAATATCATTGTGGTTAGCGTACGCCTTTCTAGTTGTGCCATTATTTTCATGTTGTGGTGATTATTCTAAAGTGGCTTGTGGGTAGCGCAGTAGATGCTGCCAAAAGAGGGGCATGAACCCTTAAGATCCCAGTTAGAAGCTTAGATGGTCGTGATCCCAACAGCTACGTTGGTTGGGAGACACATTGCTTGGCACAACTTTAGTTGACTTTTCTGACAGTGTGTGCCCATCTACACTGTGCGTGGGTCAAGTAGTTATGGTTATGGTCTGTGTTTCATTTTTCACATGGTGTTAACACACGTGCACTGGTTGACGTAGACCATATTAGTTAGTATTCCGGGTGCGAACACTCAAAGGGGAGTTCCGAAAGAAGTTTTATGGAAGGTGGATAGGAATCTTGCAAGTTCCCCTGTGTATAAGGAGCATCTGAGTTAATCGATGGTTTCTGACAATGATAATGGATGCTCTTTGTGATCAATGCCCTGACTCGATCCCTACTCCATCGTGGACTTTTACCGATGGGTAGTGGACTTGGGCAGATAATGATAGCTTCACGTATTGGTAAACATTCTCGGGAAATCGAGTTGAATACATGGGATTAAACATGGAAATATTACATAAAGGATAAGAAGTTAGTGGACATGTTGGGAACTTAGTTAAGATACTTGTACATCATATCCATGTCTATGGAGGCATCCCAACCCCAAGATACCCAGTTCTTCAGATCCATAGGGCAAGGTTTCGCGCGGACCAAGACCACATACTATATGCGATGCTTGGGTGATCATGGTTAATGAAGAGGTCAGAGTGCGGTTAGATCCACCAAGTTTCTTCTCTTGTCCTATACGAGAACATGGCTACAAATAACGTGTATAAACAACCAAAGAGTATATTGGAGTTGAAAGTGGAGACTTTTTTTAAGGTTGTATAGCCTCATATGTTTCCTCATTTGTTGTATTTTTCTGAGTATGTTGTTCTGTGTTTTCATGAGGGAAGCATGGTTTATAAGTTGCAGGAAGCCTTCTTGCTAATTATAGTAATGTCCTTGCAACTTTATTCAATCTTGTTTTTATTGGTGATGGTTGTTAGTGCTTGTTAGAGCCCATGCGAATCATAAAGTGGAGTTTTGTTGTCAAATAGAATTAGAATGACATTTGAGGATATGTATATATGTTGATGAATTTGTTTTTAATGATTAATTAAATACTTTTAGACAATGATTTTATACTCACATCAAAAATCGATGTCAAACAAATAATTTTTTAAATCCAAAACATGTTAAATCGCATCTAATTAATTATCATAATTTCTAACTATTTTATGGATTGGTTCGGATACAAAAAACGAGGTTTTTGTTGCTTTTTATGAAAGTAGACTAATAATAATATAATATAAAAATATGAGTTATTTTTTAAAATAATGCAATTAACTATATTAAAAATGTCAATAAATAATGTAAACTTCGCACACGTAAAAATAAAATTTAGTGGTAAAATTGGACAATACATTCTGAATAAACTTAGAATCACATGAGAACACTAAAAGTTCAAATGCAATCAATGTGTTACATATTAAATGCAAATAAAGAAAAATAAATTGAAATCGTTGCACCAAGGCCCTCTACCTCTCCTTTACGCTGGCGATAACTCACTGTGGTGGTAGCTCACGATGATGTCCGTGGGGAACTTAGATGCCAGCCACTTCTCATGATGTTGTTGGTCGTGGAGGAGGAGTGGTCCTACTTCCACGATCATGTAAGCATAGAGCATGAAATTTTTGATAAGAACAATGAGATTTTAGTACTTTAAAGCAAATGTGATGTGGAATTCAAAATGCAGGGGAATAAGCAAATGTGAAGCAAAAACGAAGAAATGGAAGGATAAATGGAAGGAATTAAATTTGAACCGAGGTTGAGGGTTGCCCAATATTTGGTCTTGAAATTTCACTTCCACCATGTGCCAACCCATGTCTATCCTCTTCAATAAGGCACTTTTGATGGGGTCTTCAAAGAGACTCAAGGATAGTGGGCTTCCCATAAGTTGGAATGGATTACCAGCACCGGGGAATATAGTGGGGCATCAAATGGATTGAGGGGGTTTTCAATGATGTCTTTGAAATGGGAAGAAGTTTGCCTCGTGATAAGGCATGAAGCAATAAAGGAATGGAGGTTGAAGAAGGCCAACATATGTGGGATTACTATAGCTTTTCGGAGCACAACCAACAACTCCAACCAACAGAATGAAAACTATTGTAGTCTCATGTTGGACCTAAGACTCTACACTCGATATTAGAGGCTCAAGGTGTTATAAGGGGCCATCCGGTGGACATAGATATTAAGGAGCTTAACATGACGTGTGATTTCAACACAAAAGGAGAGGGACGTGACTTGTGCAATAACAACAATGCAATCAACAATTGCAGGATTTTCATAGGTTGGAAGTTAGAGTATAGAAATGCAAGCCACAATACTACATGATGATTTTAATGTGGAAATCCACACGATTAAAAATCACAACCCAAAACACCTCATTCTAGGATTTTCCAACTCGAGAAGCTTGCTTCCACTATTGCGCTAGCTTCATTCGTGGAAAGTGCAACCTCACGTACAAAATGTACTTCTCCTTGGGCGAATCCCAAAGGAAATTTTATTTCTAGTATATAGAGGAGTGCACAACCCGAGTAACTATACAACAATGATAAAGGGAAATTAAATGACTTATTAGTATATAAACCAAATACCCAATCTGGCATGAGTTTTATGAAGTATGATAGGGTGAGTGATACTCTTCAAAGTGAGGAGATGGTTTGAGAGCACTTGAACAAAATGGATAAAGGCACTTCTAAACCTCGCACATTGCGAAAAACACGAAAATAAATAGATCATATATGTACAAAACAAGTGCTTATTGATTGAGTGGCGAATGTAATTACAATAAAAAAATTGCGCAAAGCCAAACCGCATAGATGCGGGAATAATTCTAACTCCTTTTCAAGAACCATGATAGTGCAGGGAATATACCTCGAATGAGATGAATATCCTATAAGTGACGAGGCCTCCTGAATCAAATCCAACCAGAATGTGATGTACATGCGAGGGCGAGAATGAGTCACACGAGTCCCGTGCATGCAAGAGAGACTCCTCTCTATTGGCTTCTTCTCCACGTATGAGATGATCATGTCTTAATCACCTCATTGTCCTTCATGATATATGTGTCGTATCGAGACCATCATCTTCGTAAACAAGCATAATGCCATGAAGGAGATGGTTTTCTCCTCTCAATGTTGATAGCTACAATGAGGAGATGCGGAGGGAATGACCTCTCTATGGTTTGAGAGGGAGAGGGAGAGAGTAGATGTAGTGGGGTGGCTAGGGTTTAGGAGGAGATATCCTTCTGTTTTCTCCTTAAGGGTTCTCATGTGTGTGGTGGGAAGAGCCATCCCTTACCACATATAGGAGGATGTGGTGTCCATGTGGTGGGAGAGAGAGGGTATTCTTCTCCTTCTACTATTAGGAATGTGTGTAAATAATTGACTTCTATTAATTATTTTCCTAGTGGGAATATGCCTTGTTCAATGTGAAAACCGGTATGCATATCTTACAAGCTAGATCACCATTCGTTGCGACGATAGATCCACGATAAACAACAATCAACCACAATAATGTAAAACATTTATTTGTTTGTGTTTGAGCCAAAATTCATTATAACTCTACAATAGTGTGTATAGGTGCATGTGTGGTAGTGTGTCTAATTCAGGGAAGCCTAATGAGGATAAATAAAATGATTATTAAATATTTCTAATTAATAATATTTTTATATTTTTATGATTTTATTTTTTATATTTTTTATGTTTTTAATTTTGCAAGATGTTAATTTCTTTTTGCCTTTTAAAATAAGAGATATAATATTATAGATATAGATAATATATACTAAATATGTAATATAAAGATAAAATATGTTTTTGAATTTTTCTAAAAAGTCAAACATAGTCAAAATAAAAAGAAATAAAATATTTTTTGATTTTAAATATTTTTCCATGTTTTGGTATTTTTTTCGGGTTTTCTAATTTTTTTTGAATTTTAAAGTACTAAAACAATGAATAAACCAAACCTAGAAAATTGTTATTGTTTTAAAAATATATTTCTGCACCAAATAACCTTAAACTAATTTTGATATATAATGTATATAATAAACAAAATTCAAAGACATAAAGCACATTTTTTGTTTTTTAGAACTTTTGCAAATTTTGTAAGACTTTTAAGGTGTATGTTTAATATTTTTATGTGATTTGGATATGTTTTAAAATATACTGAAATACTACTAATAGGTTTTTTGCGGACTGGCGACGGCTACCCTGGACTCTGCGGTTGATGTTGCAGTTCGGCATGAGTCTCAACTGATTGGTTCGCAAACTGATACATGTTGATGGTGTTGACCAGGAGGTCCAGCTGCTTGGTGATCTGTCAAGCTTATCCAGACTCTCCATCCTATGTTCGATCAGAAACAGTTTTCCAGGTCTTGTGATCGCTTTTCGATGATGTCCACTTTGGACATGCGGTTACCAATGATGTTGAGATCTGAGCTCTAGTACTTGTCCTCTTCCTGTGAATCTGCTCTATTGACATGTTTGTGGAGGATCTGTGGTCATTTCTGATACGTATAATATGAAGAGAGGACAACCTCTTCTTTGACCACTCCTTAAAATTCTGCCAGACTACATCTTCATCTTTGTTAAAATCTGATCCTCTATATGCGACATCCACCAGCCTTTGGTTATTATCGATCAAGCCCCATAAAGAAATGATGGACCAAGTTGATCTCTGGACTGTTGTGATGAGGCCATTTCTCCAATAAATCTTTAGATTTCTCTCACGCTTCATGGATAGATTCGTGGGGTCCCTGGGAGAAACTTGCAATCTTGACCTGTGTCTGATTCAGACAACCTAGAGGATAATACGTGTGGTTGAATGCAAACTTCAATTCCTCACAGGTCGTCACCACCTTCCCCAACTGGTGGATCCAGTAAAGATCCTTATCCTGAAGGCTGAATGGGAGGGCAGTCATTTTGACTACACTTAACGGGATGTTGGGGTAGTAAGTGGTTCTGCAGATGTGGACAAATTGCTGTAGATGGATATGTTATTATTCTTGTCGGGAGAATAGACAAGAGTCATGGTTTCAGTTCGAAATGTCCGTGGATTTGTGGGATCAGAATTCACTAAATTACCTAACCAGTACCAGTCTCTTTTAATGTGGTCTTAGGTGCCTCTCTTCTCTCATATGCTTCCTCTCCTTGGGGTCTAGTTGCATGTTCTTCACCTCCTCCTCATCTCTGTTCTACATCTCTCCTCGACTCCAGGAACATCTCTTGCAAGGTGGCATGTGCAGTCATTTGTTGTTATTGTATCGCATGTAAGGAGGAGAGCATCTGCACATTGACTTCATTCTGCTCAATTTATTGTCCCTTCACTTTCTACGAAGCCATCTTTGCTTCCAAATCTGATGATGAATAGTCTAGATCATATTCTTGATCTATAGAGGAAACATGTTTTGATCAGTCCAGAAGAATACACCATATGTAGAGAAGAGTCCAAAATAAAGGTTAATCCTAAACTTTATTAAGGTTGAGGATGTGAATGGAGATTGATCGATCTCCATTCGAAACGGAAGACATCTCGAGAAGAGAGTTATCCTGAGTTGTGGGAGAAAGAAGCAAGGAGTCCTGAGAGTGATTCGCAAGTTCCGAACCAATCTCATGGAAATCACCCCAGGTTGTTTGAGATGTCAGGATCGGGGAATCGATGTGAGTGTTAACGGAGTCTGAACTAAACCATCCATGATCTGACATATTGTGAGATAAAAAGGAGATAGACGGGGAATAAGAAGAAAACATAATCAAACAGGAAATAAGAAGAGGGAATAGAAGAAAGGCTCAAAGTGAACAATATGAAAGAAGGAGTGAAAAGACATGTAGATAAACATGCGTAAATGCGTGGGATTTTGGTCTTTGACTTAAATATAATCAAACAAACCTCACTACGAAAGCTGAGTTCACCAACTCAACACATGGAGCCGTGAAGGTTCACCTTTTTATCTTGTTGTTTTTATTGGTTCTTTTCGAGCAATCTTTCAGACTTAGCCTAGCGTTACCTCTATAGGATAGTAAGTACTGCTATATTGTAACCAATAGCCTATATTTTTTAGCTCCTTAATATCAGATCCGGGCCTATTAATCAGCCAAAGAAGCAGAGAGAAAGCTGATGTGGCGAATCAAATACTTCCCTCGGAGGGTACTTGGACATCGCACGATGGGGCAAGGTCCCACCATTGTAGTTCCCCTATGCTCAGTATTTCAGACTGAACCTGCAAGCAGACTCAATCGTATTCACCCACATGTCGATAGAAGCGTTAATATTTCACAAGCCCATGCAATAGTTAAGGTAGTACACAAGCTGGGTTTTGGGATCTAATCCTTAAGGGTCAAGCTTCACTCAATCTGGAAGGTATTTGAAGACAATGTCGGCTTTAGGAACCCAATACAATGAAGTACATTACTGTTTTTATTTAGGTCAGAGTGATATCAACGATTTTTTTTTATTTTTTTAGTATTTTCCAATGCTATGCCTAATGAATTTTTCGATTTCCTTTTTATCAAAGTCCATAAAAACATGGGGAGGAAATATGGAAAAGTCTACTCATGTGAAATGATGAATACCGATGCTAGAGAAAGGAATGCACACCTTACACCGGCACTCTACATATAAGTGATTCATGCATAAATTAAACATGGTCTATATACAAAGCAATAGACGAAATCACCCCAAGCAGAAGTTGCAATTATCATGGAGAACTTGTTTGATTTGACTAAATTCAAGTGTAAATAACTGTAGCTACATGAAGTATATTAGGGCGTGGACCTCGCTATCGAGCAAGCAACTTAGAAATCTAAAGGCTCAATCAACGAAGATGTAAATGAAAAACAAGGGGGAAACTCAAATCAGTAGAAACAAAATAAAACAAAGGGAGAAATAGGGAGAATAAAATAAGAAAGCGATGAAATCACGATAAAACTGATCGGGTCACCCATGTAAACAATCACATGATGAAATGGACCCCTGAAAGAGTCTAAGTGTTTGAGTCTAACTAATTATCACATATTAATAAATGTGTCTATTTATTCCTCACCGATAAACTAAACTATACTAATTTAATTATGACCACTACTCTTTGCAGCTCTTGTCTCCTTGGTTTCTCTTTCCAACCAGCCAGGTTGAATAGCTGGCCTCCGCCTTGCGTGGTTCCTAAGTTATCCTCCCTCACTCAACGTGCCTTCTGACAAAATTGAAACAAGAGATGGGTCAGAACAACTTGTCAAAAATAAATAAGAGAAATACAAGTACACACAATAAAATAAGCTATATAGAAGTCTACCATAACAGTTTCTTCCCCTGAAACGATGCCATTTATTTGATGTGAAAACTGGTCCACTTATCTAACAAGCTAGATCAGCAGTCACCGCGACGACCGATCCAAGATAAACAACAATCAACCCACAATAATGTAAAGCAATGCGTGTTTGTGTGTGAGTAAAATTTTAATATAATTCTACAATAGTGTGTATAGGTGCAAGTACGGTAGAGTGTCGAACTTAGGGAAGTCTAATGAGGATAGACAAAATGGTGATTAATTATTTCTAATTAATATTGTTTTTGGATTTTAGCTTTTCTTGTTTTTATTTCTTTTTCTGTTTATGTTTTTGTGAAGTTTTAATTATACTCAATTTTTATGAATTTTAAGATTTTAATTTTCATGTTTATAATTTTGCAAATGTTTAAGTTCTTTTTAATTTCTAAGATAATAGATATAATATTAGAGATATAGATAATATATATTATATAGGTGACATAAATGGAAATAATAATTTTGGATTTTTCTAATAAGTGAAATAGAGTCAAAATAGAAGAAATGAAATATTTTTAGATTTTACATATGTTCATCTATTTTTGGTAAATTTGGTGGCATTTTTCTAATTTTTATGAAGTTTAAAATACTCAAAACAATGAATAAACAAAATCCAAAAACTTGTTTAGGATTTTTAATACAATTCAGAACAAAAATAGCCCTCAATTAATTTTATTGTATATTTTATAGAATAAAGAAAATTCAAAGAAAAACGTAACTTTTGACATTTCTAGAATTTTTGCAAATTTTTATAAGTTTTTCAGGTTTCCGTGACTAAGGTATATGTTTTATATTTTTATGTGATTTTGGGTATGTTTTTAAAATATATTGAAATACAAGTAATGGGATTTTTAGAATTTTTAGACAAACATTCGGATTTTTGATGGGTTTTTAATAGTTAAACATGAGAAAATAACACATTTTTTATTTTTAATAAATTGGAAAATAATTCTAAACACCCTACAAATATATGATAAATATAGGTTCCAAGCACTTAATCTAGTTTTCCTTGATTTTTTTTGCATATATGGAAAATAGAAATAAATGCACAAATTAATAATATTTATACACAAAATAAACTACAACATGGACATAAACATAATTTTCAGAAACTATTCACGTGTTTTAAAAATATGTATACAACATATAGGGGCAAAGCTGCAAAATTTCCTAAAACGTGTGCTCTACACATGCCTAACATGCACTAAAATGTAATTAAACAAAAAATTCTGAGCATTTAAAAGCAGGTCCAGAAGTATAAGGGACAAAATGCAAATTGTCCACGAAATACCTCACGTGGGGACCGTGTGAGGTGCTCAAAATAGGACTGAAGTGCAAATAGATGAAGGCTTGTGATCTTAACGTGCAAAATATCCAAAATATTACACCGCATATAATATTTACAACATTAAAATGTCCAAAAAGGTGGAAGGAGTTAGATGCGATATACCCATATATGTGTGCTAACGGACACCTGAGATCAACTCATTTAAGCGTCGAACGATCCAGATGTGTGTGTATCGCTTCGATGATGATTGATTGAGAATAGATCCTTAGATGGATATGACAATTATTGTTGGACTCGATCCAATGCTTCTGATCAAAAATAGGGGGGTGTTCTTCATCTGACAATTATGAAGGCCTCTGGAAAAACAAGGAAGAACACCTCGGTCGAGCTCCTTCGATCAACAAGATCTCCGATCTCCGTGCACTTCATGAGTTGTTACGGGTCTCCAAATCTTTGGGGATCTTTCCATGTCGAGTGGATGCTTTAGAAAGGTTCATGCCTCATCAGAGGAGGCCTGCAGCTCAAAGAGAACTCGGGCACCTGGAACTACAAAGTTGGACTTGAATCACCCCTTGATGGGAGGCTTTGAAGCTGATACCTGCACAAAAAGGTTCGTGGCTGGAGGACGAATGTCTTGGCCCTATTATTAATGCGAATGAGTGAGGGATGAGATGTGATAGAAAGTCTCCAACGAGTGGAGGGGTTGAAGATCTTATCTCCTTATCCGAGCAAGATCAATGTTAATGTAGGTGATTTGAAGTGTAGAGAAGCGTGGGGGAATGAAATGATAGCCTAGGATGATCAAAATGGTCAATGATATGTAGCGGACAGAGGTCGTAGCTCTAAGCTCCGATGTACTTAATTTTTGGATTTTAGACAAAATAAGATGAATTAAAATGAAATAAACTACAATTATACACTACTGAACTAAAAATGAAACGGAAATGACAGGATATGATAACTCACTTGACATGGAGAGTCGGGGAGTCGAGAACCACTAGAGGTGAACGTTGGCAATAGTGGACCTCACTCGAGCACCTTCTCCTCGCCTTGAACTAATGGGAATACCTCCCTGTCGTGAAGGAATCGCTCCAGCACACGATTCTAAGGCGTTACAGAGCTTTGAAGTGGCTTAGTTTGATAGAAGATGAAGAAGAATTTTTATATCAGGGGACTAGGGAGGCTTTCTTAGATTAGTGTTTCCACGTGAATCGATGATTGACCAAGGAAGAGCTTGGATCCGCATCAAAGCTGCATATATTATGAAGATATTACATGAATGAATAGGGCAATATTAGGCTAGAAAATGGGTGAAATGGGGGCAAATGCACGCATGGGATCGGTCCGAGGGTGAAAGGGGGAGTTGACCCTCGTTGTCCAGCGACGCGCCCTGATGGGTCCATGTGGACCACTGGAGGACAAAACATAATCAAAAATGTAAATAAAATGAAAATAATAGAAGATGATTTTATTAATTAAATCCAAAACATGAAGTTATTTCTTATTTATGGAGCTATTTTTAAGTGTTTTTTATTTATTTTATGTACTTACATATTAGTGTATATTATTTACTCTTCGTGTATAAGTATTTATACATGTATATTTGTATTTGTATTTTATTTTATTATTTTTATAAATATTATTATATTTACATAATTTATTGATAATACAATTTAATAAATATTTACAAATTTTTAGGGTTTTTTGTTTGGTGTATTTACATATATTAATATGCATAGTTACACTATGGGTAACTTATACCTATATATTTATGGTTTATTTTTTTTGTATTTGAGTGCTTTTTATTATATTTATATTTTATATAAGTGTTAAATAATATGTACAATATTTGAAAATATAAAGAAGTAAAACATGTAAAATGTAAAATATATTGGCTTTATATACAAATGTACAAGCCCCGTAGTACCCCAATCAGATGACTTTTGCATTTTGATTCCAAATTAAATGAAATCACCTTCATTTGACAGATAATTTAATTTGAAATGTAGTGGAGGTGAGTTTGATGGATTCTGACTTCGTCTAGAGAAGATATTGGTCATTGAAATTTTGTTTGTGGTCTTTTCATCTGAGTGTACGGAGTGTACTATAAATGCTTTATTTTTGCTACTATTTTATTATTTTTTATACATTAATGTGTACAATCTTTGTATTGAATACTTTGTTATTTGAAGTGTGTGTAATATTAACTATAATAGTGTAAGTATGGGACATTTACATAACATTATATACATAGGGTTTCTATGGTTCTATGCATATTGTTCACCCTTATCTCCTCCTGCTCTATTCCTAGTCGACATAGTCAATATTTGACTTGATTTGCGGTTTAGGGTTAGTCACTATCTATGATACATCCTTTGTTTTCTTTCTCTTCTCTTTATTCTTTTATTTTGGTTTTAAATACAAGTATTTACACAAAAATTTATACATCCATGTCAAAATGTCAATTCATGCATGTTAGTGATATTTACATGTATTTGTTTAGGGTTTTAAAGCCAAAATAGGAGAATAAAGGTGATTGAATATGCATTCATCATGCCTTCAATTGAATGGCAGAATTGTGTATTCTATAGAGGGAATTAATTTAATTTATACATCCCTAGTAATAAAATGTAGATCGTATTTACACTTATTAGTTGGTGAATGTCAATCCAATTCACATTCTTATTAATTAATATGTGAATCGTATTCACATAATTCATAATAGTAAATGCAAATCATAATCACGTTAGCTCACACAAATATGGCTCAAATACACAAAATGTGAATCATATTCACGTTGTTAAACTGGTAAATCATATCCACGTAATGTGAAGCATATTCATGTCAATAATAATAAATATGAATCATATTCACTTGAAATCTTTAGACTCCGTGTGTGAATCATATTCACACATTAATGCTCATTTTCTCTGAATTGTGAATCTTGATCCTATCGGGATATACATGCCTCACATGTTGATATTGTACATAATTTTGGGAAGATTGTATATACCATTTATGGTGAGTGGATATTAGATAGGATATAATATCATGATTCAAAAACCATCTTGAGTTGTCTAATCAAGTTAGATATTAAACAAACTCTCTAATTGACTCCAATAGTTTTTAGATCAAATTCCAACTCTTTCAGATCTATATTTGGTTTTACAAGTTGAGATCAAATCTCATTCATTACAATTCAAGATGGAGTCGTTAAAATTCATCAAGTTTCATCATTCCCATGGAGTGGAAGCACTATGGCATGCAATTTATTATGGTTGCATCAATCTAGAGCATTCCCAATACCCCCACGTCTTGCATCTTGGAAGACTTTGTTTAACCCTAAGTTCCAACCCCGTGTTTAGTTATCTACTTCTTGGATTTATTAAAATGCTTCTCAATTACCCAATGTGTGACAATGCAAATCATATGCTTTTCAAAGCATATATTAACATTATTGAATTTATATCTCATCTCCGAACTAGGATGACTACAGGTGAAATTCATCTTGACCCCTATATCTCACAAGTAAGCTCACATTTCTCGATTAATTGATGGTGAACCTATATTTCCGTTGAGAGATTATGCATCTCATCACTCTTCATATGCATACTAGCATGACGAACCATATCAACTTATCAACCTATTGGTCTACCAAATCTACATACCAATTGATGAATCCCCATTTTATCACCTTTATTCCTTTATTTTAGCCTTTAAACCATAGATAAATGTATGTAAATATCATTATTTTGTACATATTAACATTAATTATTCATTGTGTAATTATTGTATAAATTACATTGTTTAAAGTTAAAATAAACGAATAAAGAAAAGAAAAGAAAAAAGAATAAAATGTCAATGGTATTTTATGACCCTAAACCCCGAGACCAAGTCAAGAATTGATTTAGTCGACAAGGAATAAAATAGGAGGGATCAGGGCCAATAAATCAATAAAACCCCCTTTTATTAATTCTTTAATAATCCCATTTTGGGACACATTTTATTTTCTATTATTTATTCATCAAATCAACAAGCTTTATACATGAAAGTTGTAGATAGAAATACACAGAAGAATACAAAATTGAGTTCACCAAAAAATACATATAGCGTATATTTCATACTCAGATTAAAAAGTCAAAACCCAAACTTACCCAGACCTATATATTCTCAATAAAAACTCAAAATTCATCAAAATCACCTATAATTATATGTAATTTTAATAAGCTGTTTTAATGAAGATGGTTTCACTTAATTCGGAGTCAAGGTGTTAAAGTTAGGTTTTGGACCCATATTGTACAATATTCCTGAATAAAACATTCATTTTATTTATTCTTCATACTTTTAAAATTTTAAAATTTTATAAATATTACTTATAATATATGTACATATTTAGAATAGAATAAAAACATGAAGAAAACATAAAAATAAAATAGCTTATATAAATACATAGATGAAATACATATACTTATACCTATATAAAATACACCCTTATTTATTTACGTCTCAGAAAAATAAAATAAAAATATATTTGTGTATATAAAAACAAGCTATAAATATATAAAATATGAAAATAAAATAATAAGAACAAAAATACAAAATAAAAATAAAATATACATAATATAGGTAAATATACATGTAAATAAAACCCCAAAAGTAACCTATAATAAATGAACACATGAAAATAAATAAAAATTGGATCAAAATACTATATAAAATAATAAGCATTTTTTATTCTGTAATCTAAAATTAACAAATTCATTTGATATTTATTATTCATTTTACAAGGCATTTCTGCCTTGCTTTTTTCTGGTTGGTCCACGTGGACAACCAGAGTTGTTCTTTTGTTGACCCACGTCAACATGTCCTTCCTCGCCACTGACGTCTATCAGAGCCTCGAGACCCCTACTTCCTCGAATTTTCCATGCGGCCCTATACCTCCATTCACCTCGAGTCCTTCATAGATTTTGTTCACACCATGATCGCCGACCTTGCCTACTTGTTTGATCCGCCTGATCTGCATTGAGCCACGAATAAATCTCGATCAAATATCAACCAAACGTCTATCTATAAATAAAGACCCATTCATTCTTTCACTCCTTGATCACTCTCCAAGCTTTGTAGTGCCTCCAGCTGAGTGTGTGTGAGTCGTCGGTGACAGAGGAAGCTCCTGCGAGTCTTGGAGCATCACAGGAGGAGGAGAGAAGGTCCACGGTGGAGCTCCGACCCGTCCTGCTCCTTAGTCCACCATCAGGTTTGAGCTGCGCCATTACATTATTTTTATGTAGATTTAGATCATAGTTTTTGTTTTATGTCTTTTGTTTTGTGTTCCATTTACTATTTTAGTCTGGGTTTATATTTAGATCTCGTCGGAACTCTAAAGCTCTGGCGATTGTGATTCATTGTTCTACTCTGTCTTCGACGTCCATGATCATTCCATCATCTAGCTCCATCATTTCTCCACATCCCCGACCATCCAACCATCTCTAACTCCTTATGGATCAAAGATTCTAATGCTCCTCCTCCATCGTTCGCCTGAGCATCATCACCCTGTTACTTCTCGCATCGATCACGCCAAATAAGAGCCCAGATATTGTCCCCCTTCATCTCTCCATGCTTTCTGGCCTATATGTATGTCTGGAGGACCCTGTTTTAGGGGTGTTGAGCTTTGAGAGCACCTCCAGGAAGACCAAGGCTCCAAGCCCCTGCGATGGGGCATGTACGTTCTTGAAACCTCGATTCGCTGCGGAAGACCTCCTCGAGCTTGTGGAGCAGCTCATAATCGAAGAAGGAGCTTAGGGAGGAGAGGATTTGACAAACGAAACTCGGAGACGGGACCTTCTTCCCTGTTCTCCGAGTGAAACAGTAGTCGTCGGATGAAGGAGGAGCTCTAGTTCTAATCTCTACAATCCTCGGCCGTTAATGAAACTTTACGATCAGATCTCGCATGTTGATCACTGAAGGGGTATCGTGTGCGATGCGTCTGCCACGTGTCCAAGTGAATCAATTGCAGTCGTTGGATCACGCACAAAAGAGGGGTAATTTGCACTAAGCCTCCTCTACCTTTTCTTATTTTGTTTAGTATTTAAATTTGTGTATGGAGTGTAAGTAGTTTCATAACAAATTGCATATAGCTCCTCATTCATTTGTGTATTTACCCACGGGTACACGCCAGCTCGGCAATGTGAGTTGGGTATTTAGCAGGTGTGTCCCCCTAATCTTGTCTATTTATGTTTTAATACCTAAAATTGCAGATTTAGTGTATACATTGTGGGGAAAATTGTAAAGAGGACCAAGACTTTTGTATATTTGCATAAATTCCTTTATATGGCATTTTTAATTTAAGTATTTGTGGAAAATTGCACGTATGCCCCTGTGTTTTCTAAATTGATTCTGAAATGCATGTATACTTTATTTTAGTTACGGATAGGTCCCTGCAAGTACCTTGAATTTTATTTTCTTGTTTATTTCTGTTAAAAATAACTCGTATTTTTATTTTATTTTGCAAAATTGCACGTAAATGTCATTAGTGACATATTCATTGATGTGATTTTTATTTTGCATTTATTAGCACTAAAATATTTATTAAATTCAAACAGTGAGTATTTTATCCATGTCTAGTCATAAAAATGCCAAAAAATATTAAAATACCTTTAAAAATTATAAAAAATCACGAGATGTCTATTATGACATATATTAACCCCAGATCAAACATCTCTAAAAATAGAAAAAGAAAATGATAAAAAAATAAAAGCTCTAAAATCCAGTAAAAATAGGAAAAATCACCAAAAACCCTAAAATTATTTATATTTATTATATTATTATCTATGTATTAGAAATGATTTTAATATTTTTTAACACATTTTGCTACTTTTTAATCTTCAAATCAATTCAACCAATTTATCTATGCCTAATTTGGAATCTTTTTATTTTAAAAATACCTAAAATTATACAAAAATTCCAGAAAAAACATAGAAAACTTTAGAAAAGTATAAAAAACCCAAAAAAATGCCTGGATTTTTGGAGTGTTTACAGATGTATATATAATATATACTATCTATATGTATACATGTATGTATATATTATCTATATACTTATAATATATGCTAATATATTCTATATATATATATTTATTTTATTTCCAGACATCAAAAGAAAATTTAAAATTTGCATAATTTAAAACCCTAATATATATACCTTGTTTGTATTCGTTTGTCTCTTTCTCTTTTATATCCCTACCTATATGCATATATATAAAGAGAGATTAATATATTTCTATTATTATTCTTATTATAAAATTACATGTGTACATATACTTAATATTAGTTCAATCAAAAAATAGAAAACTAAAAACCCACATAAAAATACTAAAAGACATGTATGTACATATTTCACAATGATTGGCAGTAATCATTAGGCTACCTAGCTTTCTCTATGTGGTTCGACCTCTGCATGCTTACATGCTATACATTTTTGTTTGTAGAGTATAATAAATTGTGCCTCACATTTTTGTCTACCCAATGCTTATTTTTACATTGTGGGTACTTGTTGATCAACCATGTGGTCTTGTGAGTGATCGCCTCAGTGACACTATATCTTCACACTCCGGATGATAATTTTGAGACCCTCTCAGGATCCCTTATCATCACTAATACATATAGATTTATTTGTTTCCAGCCCAAGGATGTGTGCGTATGCCATGACAGTTTACGATACATGTTCTAGGTAACCTGATCTCATCAAGTAAACTCTTAAAAAATTGACTCATCAATTGTACCGAGGGACCTTAATAATGCAAACATGGAGGTGTTTTATTTCAAATGTGGAGTGATATATACCATTCAATGTGAACTGGCTCGTCAAGGGCTTACATGTCCAATAGTCTCCCACTAGCCCTCAAAGCCATTTATAGCCAACTCTTACAGATATATTCATTACACGATGGTCAAAAAATTTACATCAAAGGTTTGATAAGCAAACAATGTTCTTAACAAATAGGCAATCTTGGTGATAGTGATATAACCACATTTATAATCATTTCTGTAACTTTCAGGTTTTGTTATTTCATCTTAATATGCTTACTCTTTTGATGCTAGATAGGTTCCTTTGCTTGTGTTATGACCCTCATGTTACCGTATAGTAATAATATGGGAGATTCTCCAAAGGAAATCAAGCCAAGCTTCAAGATGAACATACACAACCACACAACCACTTTAGCAACATCCGATGCATTAATGTACCCAACTTTAGTTGGTGAATCGGTTGTGATGTCATGGTTTTTGCTCCTCTAGCCAATATCACTACCATTCTATAGAAAGATGAACCATGAGGTTGACTCTCTGTCATCTATATCATATTAGAAGTTTAAATCCGTGTACCCTATGACTTGAAGATCACTATCTCCATAAGCCAAGAAGGAGTCTTGAGTAATTCTCATGTGATTGAATACACTCTTTACTACGATCGAGTGTTTTCCTCTATATCAAATTAGTAACGACTTACCACTTCCATTGCATGGCATATATCTTGTCTTATGCACATCATGGCATACATGATGTTTCCTGCGACTGATGTGTATGGGCATATAGCCATATCTTTATTTTCCTCGTCAGTTTGGAATCCAACAACGTATTACCTACCAACGATTCACCGCAAATCACTCCTCAGTTTGAAATAAAAATGTGAACCCCTCAGGATCTGGGTACCCGTTTACGACATAATTCGCAATATTCTATTCACATGAGATCACACAAGTCGCAGAAAAATAGGGAAAACTTTTCGCGGCACGTATTACGATGCGACCGATTTTCGATCGATTTCGTACGAACAACTTTTGATTCATGATCAATAGATCATTTTAGGTTGTTTGGTATTGACTGATAACTTTATTGGGTTAATCGGACTTTATTCGGGTCGAGTTCGGTTTTGTGCGGTTCCCGGATGTTACAATTATAAAAACCTCAAAGGGAGTCTTGTCCTCGAGACTCGAGTCAAGGTCATTAGATGTCTTGTTTGAATTTCATATGGTCATAAAAACCTCAAAGGGTTTTGAACCCATAAAAACCTCAAAGAGAAAACAACTTATGTATTTTAACACTTATCTAATTACAATACTTGTTTGGATTATTACATCAAAAAAGCTGTGGGTATCGTGCCCGCATGTCAGCTTCGGTCTCCCACGTCGCTTCCTCGACACCGTGACGGTGCCACATCACCTTGACCAATGGAATCTCTTTGCTGTGAAGCTTCTTCACAGCACTGTCAATGATCTGTACCGACTTCTCCTCGTAAGTCAAATCTGGCTCTACGTCGAGATTCTCGTAACTGATGACGTGTCGAGGATCGTGGACATACTTCCTCGGGATGGATATATGAAATACATCATGAATAGTAGAAAGATGTGGAGGAAGAGCTACTCGATAAGCAACCTTCCCCACTCTAGCCAGAATCTCGAACGATCCAACATATCGTGGCGCCAACTTGCCACGAACACCGAATCTCTGCACTCCCTTCATGGGAGATGCTCGCAAAAATACCCAATCTCCAACCTATAATTGATAGGAATGTCATTAATATGAGGTTGATGAATCTCGAATTCATCATGCTAAAATCCACTTATTAAAACCCCTGTCTTAAATAAACCAATAAAATCACATTTAATACTCTATTTTTATCATGTATCATATTGTGTATAAATTACCATTAATTTATTGTATTTAATTTCCCTTATTTTTTTGTATCTATTTTATCACTCAAAAACCCCTAAAAATTAGGTAGATTAATTGTCTATAAATCACTGGCCCTTAAAAAGATAAAAAATACAAAAAAATCTCAAAACCACAAACTTGGTGTTTTTATCCCCTTGAAAATACCCTCCAAAAATAGCTTTTGTACAAATGACCCCTTTTGGCTTTTTGACAAACATGAAAGTTGTAGATCTCGTCGAGACGAGCAACTTTCATGTTTTGACTTTTTCCAAATTCAACCTCTAACTATTTCTTTTCTAATTTTCTTTGTATTTTTCTCTGAATTTTCTCATTGGGCCACGTGGCGCTCTCTGAAGCCGCCACGTTGCCCGCTTCATCTCACGCCACCTGGCACGCTTCCTGGGCCGTTGGATCAGCCCCGCCTCCATGTCCATCTCCACCGGCCACTCCCGCTTCATCTCCAGCCGTACGATCTGATCCCAGATCAGATCGCCTCCACTCACTTCCGCTCTCATCCAGGCCCTTCGATCCAGCTACCATTCAACGGTCCTCCATCCACCACGTCTCCCTTCATCCACCATCGCTCGATCATCTTCCATCTAACGATCCCTTACAAGCCACGTCACCCTCTTTCCCCAGGCCATTGGATCTCCCTACCTCTTCATCAAGGCCGTCCCCTAGCGCCCTTCCCCCCTTCGTTGGATCAGATCGTATGATCTGATCTCCACCTTCCGTCCGCGCCATCATCCCAGCCGTTGGATCGCCAGATCCAACGGTTTTCACTCATCGTCTTCCTCAGGCCGTGTCCCTCTCCAGACATTACGCCTCGTCGAATCTCCTCGCCCTTCCTTTTTTAGCCACCATCCCAGCCACCCACCTCCGCTCGTAACGCCTCCCTCTCACAGCCCAGACCCCCGCCATCCTCGCGGTACCTCCTTTACTCACCCCCCACTATTCACTCGCCATTAAATGCCTCGTCGAAACCTCCCCTCCACCACGTAACTGCCTGAGCCTCTCCACCTATAAACACCACCCTCCGCCTTCGTTCGCCCTCGTCCACCATTATTGGCTCTATCCTTAGCCTCCTCCGCCCCTCCGGTGACAGCGGAGGGGCGGAATGTCGAAGCCACTATAGGATTTTGTCGGTGTCGACCCGTGGCGGTGCTCCGCCGCGTTATGGTGATCTCCGATCACCAACCGAGCTCCGAGGAAGCAGCTGGCCTCGTGGGCGACGACCGGAGACTCCCATGGAGCCTCAGCCCAAGCTGCTTCCCTCCGCCAACTCCTTGCTCCGGCGAGGAGACTTCTTCCTTATTTTCTCCTATTTATACCGCCGTCTGCAAACATCCTCACCTCCATCCGACCAGCTCATCAGCTTCGCCCAACCACCCCGACCTTCGCCGACTACCCCTCCCCTTCTCCAGACCCCCAACCGCTCCAAATCATCTCCTCCTCCACCTCGTCGGAGGAGGAGCCTTGGCCTCCACTTCCGACCACCCTTAGGTAGGGATGAGCATGGGCCGGGTTGGGACGGACCCTGAAGGGCCCAGGCCCAGGCCCATATAAAATTTCGGGCCTTGGGCCGGGCCCAAGGCCCACGTTTTTTTATTTTCAGCGGCCCACGCCCAAGCCCGGGCCAATTTTCATAGGCCGGGCTTGGGCCGGGCCGGCCCATATAAATGTGCATGTATCAAATTCTAGTACTTTTTCTGTATTTTCAAGCTGAATTTATATAACTTTTGAATTTATAATACAAGAAACAGAACAAAAAAAACTCAGAGTACCAATCAACTTTTGATTTATATATGCATTAATATGCAAATTCTGCAGCAAGAAGATGACAACAAGTTATTGTCTGTTGTACATGTTAATTGTAACATTACTCTGTGAACAAGTTCAGATAACTATAAACTATGTATGTTGGATTTAAATATGTGACAGAGTTGACCCCCTCTTCTTCATGTGGACATACTTTCCAAGCCTATGTTTACCATTTTTTTAACTCTGCATTGTTTGCATATCAGATGTGATTGTATATTGGATAAATTCTGTACCATGTACTTCTGCACTGTTTGCATAGCCATGTCATTGTAAAAATGATCTCACTTGGACATAGGAAATGAGATGACGTATAATATGTAATTGTGAAGGAAGATGTGGCTGATTGACTTATTTTTGATAGAATGTGCATACAAAAGGGTACAAAATCAACGTGAGATGTGTGCTAATATGTGAGATATGGCTGATTACCCTCATCTTTGAGGCAATGTGAGATATGTGCTAATATTCTAATCTTTTCACAGGGAAGTAAAGTCGTTATATATAAAGAGTACAAAATCAAACCTTGAGGACTGTGTTGTGCCGGTGCTGCGAGACCCACGAGGACTGGGCTGTGCGGCTGTGCCGGTGCCGATGCGTGCTGCAGTTTGCAGCAGAGAAGTTGAGGTCGTGAAGCCGTGCGATGCGACCGCACGGAGGAGTGGAGCCGGCGAGCCGTCAGATCGAAGCCCGAAGCCGAAGGGTGTGCTGTATGCATATTACAAAAGTCGGAGGGGAGGAGACACGACGGGAAGCCGGAGGGGAGGAGACACGGCGGCGAGGTTGGCGAGTGGGGTCTGGACTGGTAGCGGTGGGGATGAATCGAAGGGGCACGCACAGCACAAAACATAGGAGGGGTGCGTCTGTGCGTGTAATGGGCCACCACTATCCAACCTTAATTGTATAATTTTTAATTTGAAGAGGAGGCATCCGTGGGTCACTAATGAAAAATGGAATGGGAAGGGTCGGCTGGGCCATTATTCGGGCCGTTATTCGGGCCGGGCCTCGGGCCTTGTTTCGGGCCATTACTTGGGCCGGGCTTTCGGGCTGAGCGGGCTGAGCCGACTCAAGCCCGAGCCCAGCCCAAAATTATTTCGGGCCTAGATATCTAGCCCAGACCCGGCCCATTGCTAACTTGGGCTTGGGCCGGGTCGGGCTTTTTGGGCTGGGCTTCGGGCTGGGCCGGGCCGGCCCAGCCCAATGCTCATCCCTACCCTTAGGCCACCACTCACCTCACAAACACTCAAGCACCTTCCGCACGCATGCTTCGGCTATCTAACCTTGCAGGAACTTCAATGATCAGAGCTTGCAAATCGTCTCCGGCCATCAGCTCCGCCACCGGTGGCTCTGCATCGACTGATCGATCTAATAGCCTCCGGAGGTCCGCAACATCTCCATCTCCTTCGCGAGGGCCTCAGCTTCCTTCTCCGATCTTCGGAGGACCTCGCGAAGACTGGCGGAGCTCTAGGGAGCTCACCGGAGCCCAACCTCCTCCGGTGGGCCACGGCGGAGAGACAAGTTACAGATACCGTCCAATCTCCAGGATCGGACGGGTATGATGAAGACGCGTGGCATCCGAGCCTCTATTCCATGCCTACAGGTTCGGGTACTACCGAGCCTCGCCCCGAACCTCCAGTTGATGCCACGTGGTCCCGAGGCTGAGTCGCCTCCCGAGCCTGGGTCCTCACGTGCACGTGAGGCCTGGGTAAATTACATAAAAGATCCCAGAAGAATATATATTTGCATTTTGGTCCCCAGGCACGTGGCTCACGTGCGTGCCTGGGTAATTTACAGGGAGGCCCTCGAAGGTTTTCAAAATTACAAAAAGGCCCATGCGTGCAAATGGTGAAATTACAACTGGGCCCAGGCGATTTTTGCTATTTGCATTTAGGTCCCTCCAGGGACTTAAATGCAATATTTATCCCTTTATTTTATTGCATTTTTATTGCAATTATGCCCTTGCACTGTTTTTAGCATAACTTGAGCATCGTAGGTCCAAATTGCATGATTTTAGTGTCGTTTTGATCCTTGTTTTGTCCTCTACATTTTAGCATGCTTACTTGTTTCATTTGACACTGTTTTAATTAAAGTGATTTTTTATGTGAAAAATGGGACCATGCTCTACTTGTCTTGCTTGATTTGATGACCGATTTTTAACGATGTGTTCAAATTGACTCTAATTTCATCCTAAATTCGCTTGCTCACATTTTCGGGTATATTTGTAGGTTTTTATTTGGCATACTTGTTCTTTCTCATATTTATTCATGCATCATCTCTTTAACTTGCATAAAAACAAAATAAAAAAATGCATACATCTTAGCATCGCTTTGTAAATTTCACAATTTGCATGTGGACCTGAAATGGAAATTAATTCACTCTGAGCTTAATGAATCAAAATTCAATACACACTTTAGGCTGCCGTATCCCTGTGTCCGACCTTGGTACACTTGCCAAGTATAAATATTCCACAGCATTCAAAGTATGTGGTTTTTGCTGAACCGAATTCGTCTCCTGTACTACAACATAATTTCATATTATTATAGAGGTGAATTTTACGTTCATCAAATGGCGCAGTTGCCGGGGATACGGCTTTGCTTAATTTTTGGATTTTGATATTTTTTATTAATTTCAAAAATTTTCTTAGGTCCTCATTTCATGCATAATATTTGCTGATTTAATTTCTCCAGATTTTCTAACATCTATCTTTGTGGCAGGGCCCATGGTGATCGAGGACGCTCGATCCTCATGGAGGCGTGAAGTCGGGAACTTCTGCTGAAGAGGCCGCGAAAGAACCTGTGAAGGATTTGGGAGATTTTAGCAGTCAAAATTGCATTGCATTTTGTAAAAAAAACAGATAACTTGCATCTGCATATTTATTTTCAGTCTTGCATATTGTACAAAAAAACCCTCACACACACATACACCTACACTGCACATGCACATACTCACCCCACCCTCCCCCTGTATATCTCTCTCTCTCTTTGTGTGTGTGTGTGTATCTATTCTTCACGAACCCCCTCCCCCTCACCCTTGTACCATAGACATCCCCCCTAAACACAGACCTTACTTTGGCTATTTGTAGCCTAAGTATAGGGGGGACCTGCCTATTCATCCCTCCCTCGTTCGGTCTTCTTGTGCTTAGGCCGATTTTGGCCTAAGTATAGGGGGACCCTCCTCCTCAGTTCCACTATATCACCCTGTACTTGAAACGAGCCTTGGCTTCATGGCACTTGTGCTATGAGGACATAACAAATTTTAAGTATAGGGGGATATACCGTATATTATTGTATATTTACTTTAGCCTTAGCTCGCAGTTTAATTCTTTTTAAAAATTTATTTTTCGGGCTGGGTTCTAATAACCTTGGGAACTGAGTAAAAACTTATTAAAATTTAAAATTGAGGGATTAATTTTTGTAAATATTCCTGTGTAAAAAAATTGAAAAATTAAAAATCTTTCTTGGAGGTTGACTCTGACTACTAGGTTTAGTAGACATTTTCAGTGAGGGAACCTCGGTCTCCCTTAGCAGAGTGGGTGGTTTAGAGGACGTCGCATACGGCCCCATCCTCAAGTAACACAGGCCTCGGCCCGTACTTACACCCATACTGGCTGAAAGTGTATACTTTTATTTGAGCCTGGGCCAGTCATTGTCTCTCCGAGGAAATAAAAAAAATAATTAAAAAATTAAAATCCATAAAAATATGCAAAAGATAAAAATCACACAAAAATTCACTAACCCAAGGAGTTGGTGTATTCCTGACACATTCACACTCACGCAAGGCTTGAGGATTTTGAGGACACTGGATCTCTGGGATCTTGAGAGTCTGAGCTAACATGCCTTAGTCATTAGGGTTTTCATGACTTAAATATCCACACTCCTCTGGTTTGAAAGATTTGAGTGCTATATTGCACTCTTCATCTCTACCTTCAAGAAAATATGATCAGCACAGTCACTTCCACAACTGCATGATTGATAAGCTGAGATGAGATATCACTTTAGGAACTAGGACCAGAGAATTGATTTTAGACCCGATCTATTCATATTCGAGGATGGGATAAAGTTAATGAAGGCTTCAGAAAACCTGAGTGTCAGCAAAACCCTAGCCAGTATGTGAACAAGATTCATATGCTATCTCTTTGATATTTACCTAAAAGTGCCAGGGTGTGATGAAATTTAAAGGAATTTGTTGATCAGTGTGCGCCAATCTCTTGGTAAAAGCAATGGAGCTAGCCAACAAAAGAATTGAAATGTCAAAGAAAAGCTCTGAATCCAAAGACAAAATCCAAATGAGCTTCCACCAATGGCGAGCGCTCCCAAACATTTTCAAAGTGTCCACTTGGACCAAGTGCTAATTAGGACCAAGGAGTCGGGCTGACACCACAAAAAGGGCCCTGCATCGTAAGTGATACAAGTCTGGGTGTCGAAGGTATCTTAGATACTCAGAAAAGACACACCTCGTGTACTCCCAGAAAAACAAGTGCAGACGACTCCAACTCTCTTGACGGACACATTGATCAACAAAATAATAATATACATGCGTTGAGTAAAAGGCACTCGAGAGGCCCCTTGTTCCAATGTGAGGATGAAAAAAATAGACACAATCCCATGTCCCTCCATCATCTGGCCATCCATCTACATTTTCAAAGTCTGATAAACTAATGAGACGGTGGACTGAAGCAAGAGTAGACTTATTCCCTAGTATTGAGGATTAGGTCTAGAGGAGAGTCTTTGGGACTGGAACTTTGGGTGATGCATCGACTCGGCTCTCATGAAATGCAGTACACTAAATGTCATATCCTTATATTATATGTACAAAAAGAGAGTCTGATAATCAGAGAAGTTGGATTCCTTCTGACTAAGGCTTGGATAAACCTGGAATTTTAGGATCACCTAGGTCAAGAGTCTTTGAAAGATCAAGCCTTGAATTTTTAACGCTCACTGTCAGGAATTAATCCGACTCCTTCATTCTTTAGATGCTCGAGGAGAGCATGGTTTAAGTATAGGGTATGATGAATCTCGAATTCATCATGCTAAAAGCCACTTATTAAAACCCATGTCTTAAATAAACCAATAAAATCACCTTTAATACTCTATTTTTATCATGTATCATATTGTGTATAAATTACCATTAATTTATTGTATTTAATTTCCCTTATTTTTCTATATCTATTTTATCACTCAAAAACCCCTAAAAATTAGATAGATTAATTGTCTATAAATCACTGGCCCTTAAAAAGATAAAAAATACAAAAAATCTCAAAACCACAAACTTGGTGTTTTTATCCCCTTGAAAATACCCCCAAAAACAGCTTTTGTACAGATGACCCCTTTTGGCTTTTTGACCAACATGAAAGTTGTAGATCTCGTCGATACGAGCAACTTTCATGTTCTGACTTTTTCCAAATTCGGCTTCTAACTAATTCTTTTCTAATTTTCTTTGTGTTTTTCTCTGAATTTTCTCATTGGGCCACGTGGCGCTCTCTGAAGCCGCCACGTGGCCCGCTTCATCTCACGCCACCTGACGCGCTTCCTGGGCCGTTGGATCAGCCCCGCCTCCACGTCCATCTCCATCGTCCACTCCCGCTTCATCTCCAGCCGTACGATCTGATCCCAGATCAGATCGCCTCCACTCACTTCCGCTCTCATCCAGGCCCTTCGATCCAGCTACCATTCAACGGTCCTCCATCCGCCACGTCTCCCTTCATCCACCATCGCTCGATCATCTTCCATCTAACGATCCCTCACAAGCCACGTCACCCTCTTTCCCCAGGCCATTGGATCTCCCTACCTCTTCATCAAGGCCGTCCCCTAGCGCCCTTCCCCCCTTCGTTGGATCAGATCGTATGATCTGATCTCCACCTTCTGTCCGCGCCATCATCCCAGCCATTGGATCGCCAGATCCAACGGTTCTCACTCATCGACTTCCTCAGGCTGTGTCCCTCTCCAGACATTACGCCTCGTCGAATCTCCCCGCCCTTCCTTTTTTAGCCACCGTCCCAGCCACCCACCTCCGCTCGTAACGCCTCCCTCTCACAGCCCAGACCCCCGCCATCCTCGCGGTACCTCCTTTACTCACCCCCCGCTATTCACTCGCCATTAAACGCCTCGTCGAAACCTCCCCTCCACCACGTAACCGCCTGAGCCTCTCCACCTATAAACACCCCCCTCCGCCTTCGTTCGCCCTCGTCCACCATTATTGGCTCTATCCTTAGCCTCCTCCGCCCCTCCGGTGACAGCGGAGGGGCGGAATGTCGAAGCCACGATAGGATTTTATCGGTGTCGACCCACGGCGGTGCTCCGCCGCGTTATGGTGATCTCCGATCACCAACCGAGCTCCGAGGAAGCAGCTGGCCTCGTGGGCGACGACCGGAGGCTCCCATGGAGCCTCAGCCCAAGCTGCTTCCCTCCGCCAACTCCTTACTCCGGCGAGGAGATTTCTTCCTTATTTTCTCCTATTTATACCTCCGTCTGCAAACAACCTCACCTCCATCCGACCAGCTCATCAGCTTCGCCCAACCACCCCGACCTTCGCCGACCACCCCTCCCCTTCTCCAGACCCCCAACCGCTCCAAACCATCTCCTCCTACACCTCGCTGGAGGAGGAGCCTTGGCCTCCACTTCCGACCACCCTTAGGCCACCACTCACCTAACAAACACTCAAGCACCTTCCCCATGCACGCTTCGGCTATCTAACCTTGCAGGAACTTCAATGATCGGAGCTTGCAAATCGTCTCCGGCCATCAGCTCCGCCACCGGTGGCTCTGCATCGACTGACCGATCTAATCGCCTCCGGAGGTCCGCAACATCTCCTTCTCCTTCGCGAGGGCCTCATCTTCCTTCTCCGATCTTTGGAGGACCTCGCGAAGACTGGCGGAGCTCTAGGGAGCTCACCGGAGCCCAGCCTCCTCCGGTGGGCCGCGACGGAGAGACAAGTTACAAATACCATTCCATCTCCAGGATCGGATGGGTATGATGAAGACGTGTGGCATCCGAGCCTCTATTCCATGCCTACAGGTTCGGATACTACCGAGCCTCGCCCCGAACCTCCAGTTGATGACACGTGGTCCCGAGGCTGAGTCGCCTCCCGAGCGGTGCACGTGAGGCCTGGGTAAATTACAGAGAAGACCCCGGAAGAATATATATTTGCATTTTGGTCCCCATGCATGTTCCTCCTGTGTGTGCCTGGGTAATTTACAGGGAGGCCCTCGAAGGTTTTCAAAATTACAAAAAGGCCCCTGCGCGCAAATGGTGAAATTACAACTGGGTCCAGGTGGTTTTTACTATTTGCATTTAGGTCCCTCTAGGGACCTAAATGCAATATTTATCCCTTTATTTTATTGCATTTTTATTACAATTATGCCCTTGCACTGTTTTTAGCATAACTTGAGCATCGTAGGTCCAAATTGCATGATTTTAGTGTCGTTTTGATCCTTGTTTTGTCCTCTACATTTTAGCATCTTACTTGTTTCATTTGACACTGTTTTAATTTAAGTGATTTTTTGTGTGAAAAATGGGACCATGCTCTACTTGTCTTGCTTGATTTGATGACCGATTTTTAATGATGTGTTCAAATTGACTCTAATTTCATCCTATATTCTGTTGCTCACATTTTCGGGTATATTTGTAGGTTTTTATTTGGCATACTTGTTCTTTCTCATATTTGTTCATGCATCATCTCTTTAACTTGCATAAAAACAAAATAAAAAAATGCATACATCTTAGCATCGCTTTGTAAATTTCACAATTTGCATGTGGACCTGAAATGGAAATTAATTCACTCTGAGCTTAACAAATCAAAATTCAATACACACCTTAGGCTGTCGTATCCCTGTGTTCGACCTTGGTACACTTGCCAAGTATAAATATTCCACAGCATTCAAAGTCTATGGTTTTTGTTGAACCGAATTCGTCTCCTATACTATAGCATAATTTCACATTATTATAGAGGCGAATTTTGCGTTCATCAGAGGTTAAGTTAATTTTGTAATAAAGGAAGAGAAGAAGATTGGATACCTGGAATTCCAAATCTCTTCTCCGACGGTCTGCATAACTCTTCTGTCGACTTTGTGCCGTCAGAAGCCTCTGTCTCACAAGATCAACAGCTCTCGCAGTCTCCTCCAAGAGATCTATTGAATATAAAGCATGATCACCTACCTTACGCCAACTGAGAGGTGTGAGACATCTCCGCCCGTATAGGGCCTCAATTGGTGCCATGCCAATACTGGAGTGATAGCTGTTGTTGTACGTGAATTCCACCAAAGGCAAGTGGTCCTTCCAGGACCCTTTCCACTCCAAAGTGCATGCGCGAAGTAGATCCTCAAGCATCTGAATGGTGTGCTCACTCTGTCTATCTGTCTGCGGATGGTATGCAGAACTCATCTTCAGCTCTGTCTGTAGTGCTGACATGAACTGATGCCAATAGTGAGATGTAAATCTCGAATCCCTGTCAGACGCCACCTCTCGTGGTATACCATGCAGCCTGATAATGTTCTGTACATAGAGCTTGGCCAACCTGGATGGAGTGTAAGTCGTGTTGACAGGTATGAAATGGGCTGACTTGGTCAACCTATCAACAACGACCCATATAGAATCATGGCCACCCGGTGTCTTCGGCAGACCTATGACAAAATCCATAGAAATGCTCTCCCACTTTCACTCGGGAATGGAGAGAAACTGCAGTAATCCTGGTGGTCTCCTGTGCTCAGCCTTGACCATCTGACATGTCATGCATCTGCTAACATGTAGCGCCACATCGCGCTTCATTCCATCCCACCAGAAATGTCGACGCAGATCACGGTACATCTTCGTACTACCTGGATGGATAGATAACCGTGAACTATGTGCCTCATCGAGAATGTCTCTGCGAAGCTGCTCGTCATTGGGTACAACGACCCGTCCTGCTTCCATAAAATAGACTCTGCTACGAAAAAATCATCAACTTCGTCCTTGACAGCGCGCATGTATCTATCATGAATCCAAGGATCGGTCTTCTGGCCTTCTACAATACGATCCCAAAGGTTGCTGTATCGAGGAGGCACGTCGGTAGAAATGGATGCGCTCTCCTGAGGATGCCAATCGGTCAAAGCAGCAAGCGTATCCCATGTATATAGCCAGTTCGCCGTACCATCAGCATGCGCTCTCCTGCTGAGGGCATCAGCCACCACGTTTCCCTTACCAGGATGGTAAGAGATCGTGCAATCATAATCCTTCAACAGCTCGAGCCATCTGCGCTGCCTCGTGTTCAGCTCCTTATGATCAAAGATGTACTTCAGACTCTTGTGATCTGTGAAAATCTCGAAATTCACCCCATATAGGTAGTGACGCCAGATCTTCAAGGCGAAGACAACTGCCGCCAACTCCAAGTCATGTGTGGGGCAGTTCCGCTCGTGCGGTCTCAACTGCCGTGATGCGTAAGCAATCACCTATCCTCTCTGCATCAACACTGCTCCTAGACCTTCTCCAGATGCATCTGTGTATACTGCATAGTCCTGAGTGCCTGAAGGAAGAGCAAGAATAGGTGTTGTAGTCAACCTCTCCTTCAGTGTCTGGAAGGCCTGCTCACATGAATCGTTCCAAATGAATGGAACTCCCTTCTGCGTCAATCGTGTCAATGGACGGACGATGCGTGAAAATCCGCTGACGAAGCGTCTGTAATAACCTGCTAGCCCAAGGAAGCTCTGAATCTGCGTGACAGTCTTGGGCTGCTCCCAAGACATGACTGTATCTATCTTCGCAGGATCAACTGCAATGCCTGCTCCAGAAATGATATGCCCGAGAAATGAGACCTGGGATAACCAGAACTCACACTTGCTCAACTTGGCATATAGCTTGTGCTCCCGCAATGTGTCCAAAACAATCCGTAGATCATTCGCATGATCCCATTCATTCTGTGAGTATATGAGCACATCATCGATGAACACCACTACAAACTTGTCCAAGTATGGACGGAAGATCATGTTCATCATATCCATGAAAGCCGCAGGTGCATTGGTGAGCCCAAACGGCATCACCACAAACTCGTGATGTCCATAGCGAGTCCTGAAAGCTGTCTTCGGAATATCCGACTCGTGAATCCTCAGCTGATGGTAGCCTGAGCGAAGGTCGATCTTCAAGAAAACCAAAGATCCCTGGAGCTGGTCGAACAAATCATCAATGCGTGGCAAAGGATAACGGTTCTTCACCGTTCTCTTGTTCAGCTGCCTGTAATCGATGCACAGTCTCATAGATCAATCCTTCTTCCTGACAAATAAAACCGGAGCACCCTAAGGTGAAGTGCTCGGCCTCACAAATCCCAAATCAAGTAATTCCTGTAGCTACACCTTCAGCTCCCTCAACTCGGCTGGTGCCATGCGATAAGGTGCCATAAAGATCGGTTGTGTTTCTGGCAGCAATGTAATCTCGAACTCGATCTCTCTCTCAGGAGGTAATCCTGGTAGCTCATCAAGAAACACGTCAGGATATTCTGAGACTACTCGGATGTCCTGTGTCATCGGATCATGGTCAGATACTTCTCGAATAAATGCAAGATATGTATCACAACCCTGATCAACAAGTCGTTGAGCCCGCAACACTGAAATATACTCCATAGTGGAGTCATGTATAGTACCCTCAAAAGTGAACTCGGGTAGATCTGGAATCCTGAAGACAACCGTCTTCCTAAAACAATCAACCAGTGCATGATGAGCGGATAACCAATCCATGCCCGAAATCAAATCGAACTCATCAAGCTGCAGAAGTAGACAATCTGCGATCATCTCGTGACCGCCGATCAGTACGGGCAAGTGCCTGACTATCAGTGAAATAATGAATAACTGGCCACCTGGCCCTCGGATGTGATACGGAGAAGAGAGAGTCTCTGTGACTCTACCTAAAGAAGCAAGTAGCCTCGAAGCAAGAAAAGAGTGTGTCGCACCAGAATCAAATAAGACATGGAAAGGTCGGTCCAAGACTGATACCATACCTTTCACCACGGTAGCGGTTGAATGTGCCTACTCCTCAGTAACTGCATGTATCTGTCCCTGCCTGGCTGGTACGGCACTGGATCCTGCCACACTCTGCGTCTGTCTCTGCTGCGATCGCCTGAAGTTGGAGTTCCTGCCACGAAAACTCCCTGAGCGTTGTGCCTGAGGCTGTGACTGTGAAGGCTGTGGCTGAGGCTCACCAGAAACCTGTGGGCACTGTGATCGATAATGCCCCCACTCGTGACATCGGTAACACCGGACTGGTCAAGTAGATGGAGTAGCTGTATCCATGCTCCGAGCTGGTCCTGCAGGTGGTCTATCTGCTCGCTGCGACCCAGATGGTCGAGCGGACTCTGTGCCACGTCCGGCGAGTGCTCCTCCTAGAGTAGTCGATGGAGAAGAGCGAGCACTGCCTGTGAAGGACGGACCTGTAGGTCGGAATCGTTTGTCTGACCTCTGCTGCTGAAACGGTCGACGTATCGGTCCAAAACATCGTCGCGGTCTAGGCGCTGCTCCAGACGAGCTCCCGAAACGTCTCCCTCTAATGTCCTCGAACTTCGCCGCAACATCGGTAGCCTCGGAGATGGAAGTGATGTGTATCCCTGCCAGCTTCTCCTGTACCTCCTCTCGCATGCCGCCATTGAACCTTTTCCAGATTCTCCTCTGGAAATGAGCCAGCTGCTCGTGTATGTCGTGACAGCTCTGTGTATCGGATAAAGTAATCTCTGGCGGTCATCTGTCCCTGACGAAGCTCTGCAAAAAGTCGGCGTTGGGACTCCTTCCACTTCACAGAAAAGAAGTGGGCTCTGAACTTCGTCTCGAAATCATCCCATGTAGGCTCTCGGCCTAGCTCAGACAATACCGCATCCCACCATCTCTCGGCAAAATCTATCAATGAATACTCCATGAAGGATAGCCACGTGTCTCGTGGCGCGTGAATCATCCTGAGCACCTTCGTCACCCGCTTCAGCCACTGTTCAGCAACACCTGGTGAACATGTGCCCTCGAACAAGGGTATGCTGGCGCGTTGGTAGGATGTGAAAATGGACTGGTGCCTGTGAATAGCTAAATACTCATGTGCCCGCTCGTCAGCAAAGTCAACAGGGTCCTGCTCCCTGTCTAAGTCTGCATCCTCCTCAGCTCCATGCTCTAGTGCCTCCTCAAGTGGATCATCGGGATGAGGCTGCTCCACCTCAACGGACTGGTGTTGGTCCTGTCGTATCCCATCCTGAGATGGATGGTACGTGAAATCTGACAGGTCCTCAAACCTCATCTCTATATCTGTCTGCCTGTCGGCAATCTCAGTCTGCTGAGCCAAAATCTGCTCCTGCTGACCTCGCATGGCAGCCTGTTGCTGCTGGAGGTCAGTGAGGGCAGTTAGTATGCGTGCCAACTGGTCAGTCGTCTCCTGACCGGGTCAAGATGCCATGGCTCTGCATGAGAACCATAATTAGTCATAAAAATGCCATAGACAGATATTTATCATAAATGCTTTTCTCTTCTTGGGATATAATATGAAAATTAATGAAATTGGTGACATCTGTGGTTATTGAATATGAATATCATATTTCTCTTCTCGGACTCACGACACGTCGGAAGACTGTCGCTATCCGAGAACTTATTGCGATCGGAATTGTAATACCGCGAATGTGTGTATCGGGGTACCACTGCTCTGATACCAAATTGTGAACCCCTCAGGATCCGGGTGCCCGTTTACGACATAATTCGCAATATTCTATTCACATGAGATCACACAAGTCGCAGAAAAACAAGGAAAATTTTTCGCGCAATTATGACGTTCATTTCCAACATATAACCACAAGTAAAAGAGACAAATGACACCAACCAAAATGTGGTGAGTATGTCCTGATTTTGGGGATCTAAAAATTATCATCCTTAAAATAACCATTTAAAAGCTTAAAGGAATTCAGTGGCTCTTATAGATAGAGCTTATACTCATTTTCAAGACATTGATGCATCACTATTATGTCCAAAATTTCATCCAAAACACATCTCCTATTTCAATTGAAAGATAATGTGTTTCTATACCTGAATGTGTGAGTATATAGAATAGATTTTGGTACCTACTAAATCTTTTGTGCTTCATCTAACTTTTATGTTTACCTATTCAGATTAGTTAAGAATGATTAGCCACTAAAAATACTGATTCAGAACGACAAGTCCTCTAGAAAGAACAAGAAAATACTGTGGTTAATAGTAGGTTGCATGCATGTCTCTAGTTGAATCACAGTCTAATATTATCCAAGAATTATCTCTATATGCTTCAAAACATCTCCACTATGAAAATGTTAACCTGGTAGAGTCCCCAACTATGTACTCCATATATTAAAAGTAAAACCTTTACTGGCCATTTCCCCCAAAAATATTTGGGAGAGAAAGAGAATGCAGGGGTGCTACATCAATTATTCTTCCAAAATTATAGGACATAATATTTTTTTAAAGAAAAATATACTGTATACTTCTATCAGCAAAAATAAATAGAATGCCATATCCGATCAACCCCACATTTGTTGACATGCACTCAGCCAAAAATCATCTCTAGCATTAGTATTACAGTCTGATTTCATCCTTATTTCATCTAAGATGAACAACTGGACTAATTTCACAGAAAAGTGTGAAATTTTCATAGAGGACAGCAAGTGAGGATTATCTCGTACATGTATGGCAACAAAAGAAAGGACTAGGGTTTGTACCTCTCTTCCTTCAAATTTTGGAGAAACAAACATGCAGTGGCTGATCTGAAACAAGAAGTAGCAGCAGCAGTTCTTGGAGTTCTTGGACAGCAATTGATGCAAGGAAATAGACAGACAACGAGCTTTTGTTGGTAACAAAAAAAATGGGGAAGAAAGAAGAGAGATTTGGGGGAAATGGAAAAAGAAAGGGAGACGGGGGGGGGCTCTCCCGTTGGTGATGGGAAGAAAAAAAAAGAAAGGGGGTCATGTTATTTATAAGAAGAGGGAGACTTTCTCTTCTTCTTTTTTTGCCAAATGGCACGGCAGAAAATGCCACCTGCTTACTGCAGTGGGCTGGAGATTAGTTAAATAAAACTTTATTTATTATATACATGCTATAACTGTAATAGTTTACGGTCTTTTTAGGAAGAAATCAAGTTATATATATATATACACACACACACACAACACGTCTGTACAGTATAATTACAGAATTTTATTTATTTAATTTTTTGTAAACCGAAATTCTCTTTATTTGACATATATAAAAATCGACCGTACGCGCACCTCGGGCCTCGAATTTTGACACACAATATCTTAAATTGATCGTATCGGGACGATGATCAATTTGAGTATAATATTAATATACTTTCGGTCGAGTTTTGAATACCCGAAATTTTAAGATACGGATTTAGTTTAAGGTTAAATTTTACGGTTTTAAATTATCAAACGACCTCAGATTGACGAACGGTCGATTCCGTTGGTTTTGTATCGTCAAATCGGATCTAAAGATGGTCTCGGTTCGTTTTGCGATTTCCGAATTTGCGTCGTGACTTTTCGCGGCACGTATTACGATGCGTCCGATTTTCGGTCGATTTCACCCGAACAACTTTTGATTCATGATCAATAGATCGTTTTAGGTTGTTTGGTATTGACCGATAACTTTATTGGGTTAATCGGACTTTATTCGGGTCGAGTTCGGTTTTGTGTGGTTCCCGGATGTTACAAAAAAATAGATAATTTGCATAGTAGGCGTTTTCCTGCATTCAGTGTTATGTAAAATGACCACATTGTTATCACACAATTGTTGATCAAAAGGTTGGATCACAGAGGACGGTGCATGGTTGAATATCGAAAGGGTTAGATCAAGGACTCAACTGCACCGTTAAGTGATTATAAAGAAAGGATCTCCAACTTGAGAAGGAGATGAAAATCCTTAATCATAAGGCTGACATTCAATTGACACCTTGATGCGGGTCCTTTGGATATGATTAGATTTTCGAAAGTGTTAGATGAGTTAAGTCATGAGTTGACTTGGTGGGATCGAGATAACTAAGCATGTGCCATATATTGTCAAATACATATATGCATTCTCTGACTGGAGATAGATGTGTTCTATATTCTGAGTATGTACATTTGACAAGCCATGAGGTTCATGACCTAGTCAATATCAATGCATCAACGTGCTGGTGTACAAATAAGGACATACGAGCAGTACGATCTCTCAAAGGGATCTTGCATGTTCACTACTGAACTGAAAGACATGAGCTCACTCATGAGGTATTGGGACAGACCAAATTCCATAGATGGTCATCTTGCTTTGGAAGAAATATAACATTTGAATGTATGATATGTGCTTTTAGAAAATATATAATTGATACAAACTCCCAATGATCTAATGAGAAACTTTACAATAAAACCACGAAGGAGAAAATTCAAATGTCATATTTGATTGTAGTCTTGCAATATGTAAGATGTACATGTATCAGGAAAGTCGAGGGGTGACATGATCTTAATCGATTATATACCACGATGCTTTCATGCCGAGGAAGCGAAGACACATGTTTGGATCTCAGTTACTCTGCTCAACCGACTAGTTATCCCATCTTAGTCCAAAGGTTGGACATTGATCTCAAGCGGATTCAGATACAATGAAAATATCGGGTACAATGTGTGATATGATCAGACTAATCTGAGAGGTCTTCTAGATCTGGGTATGAGATTATATCTCACTATCCAAGTAACTATACATGCATATGTAGTCGTCTTGACCTTATCTCCAAGTATCCACAGAGAAAGCGTAGTATCCTTAAAAGAGTTCAAGGATTGTTCAATTATTGACAAGATCTGAGCAGTGTTAAATAATGAGAAAGTCTGGACAATTAAAATGGATCTAATTGTCCTGAATAATATTATTCTGGATACAATTATCCACGGTTATCCAATAATAGTGCGGATAAGATTCGCATTATTTTTAGACTGGTGCAGAGAGAATTCTAAGATAATTAATTGGATTTAATTATCCACAGTATGAATAATGTAGATAAGAGTATCCACATTAACCATGGATAGTATGGATGATATCCATAATATCCTATTGAGACTTGATTATGAATAAGATTCAAATATTTAATAATAATGTATACATTATATGATAAAATGTAATATATTTTACATTTAGTTTTGAATCTATAGATATGATTCATATTTGTTGATGGCTTATTTGTAATCATCAGAAATAATTTAGAATTATTTAGTGATGATTATTTTCAAAATAAATCAACGAATAAATATTTGATTGTAATAAAGAATACATCAACAAATAAGGGAGAGGGAGGGAGATTATGGATGGACGTCCAAGCTAGGGGCCATCACAATAGATGCCCACCGCATATTGTTTCTTTCTCCCCCTTTCCCCCTTTTTATCTTTCTATGTATTTGTTCGTTGGTTTGTTAAAGCATAAGATGAATAATGAGTTGACAATTTCATATCAACTTTTATCATAAAAAAGTTATTGTGAGCTCCTTTGATCTTGGGCATTGATTCGACAAATTAGGATTGCAATCCTAACTACCCCGACATGCACAAAATGAGAGGCAAAACCTTCCTCTCAGATAAGTTTTTTTCGATAGTAGAAAACAAGAACGCTTTCTCTCTCTCTCTCTCTCTCCTTGTGATCGTCCCTTGCCCCATGACCATTCATCACCATGCCACGTCATCACCTTGACGGTTGTTATGTTGTTGTGTTGCTGGATCAATTCGATCGATCTCATGTGGGCAATATTTTTCTTCGATGGCATGTGCTCTTGAGTAAGGAAGGGTAATTCATTCGACAAAATCAGGAGCCATTTCTCTCAGATCATCTCATTGAATTATGCAAGTCACATGATTCATCCAGTGCTAGCAAGTATTGTCTCCGTAAAATCAGACTCAAGATGGGAGATCTCTTCAGTTTGAGACTCAAGGATCATATTCATTCTTCAAAGGTATATCTTTATTTGTGTGATATTGATGATACAAGTTGGGAATACTTCCCATTTCATGCGGTTCCATCAACAAAATTTAAATTTTTTGCTAACCTGACTCATACGACGGGTCTATTTAGATCAGATATTATTGAATCTTTACAATTCCATAATGAGCAACTCCTAAACGTCGTCCTTCACCCTCCCCTCCTCTACTTGACAACGTGTGCACCGTACTGTGAAGCATCACCACGAGCATCTCCTCACCAGCATATCATCTCACTGATTAATGAACATCGACACCCCTTCACACTCATAGGAAGCATCTCTGTGAGTTGCTCTCCTCTGCGGCATCAAATGTGGTTGCCATCTCTGCATGTGAACTCAATGCAATAACACCTACAATACGAGTCGGAAACCTCATTGCCATCTGAGTCGATCGCATTCAATCTCCTCTGTGTAAAATCGTGTTACTTACAGAGGTTCAATAACCCCCTTTGTTCGCCTTTAAGACACGAGGAGTGCCACCTCCTCCCTTCCACCACTTCCGCTACCTTTCATCTCCTCCCTTGCCCCACTACTTCCTCCACCCCTCCCCGTACCACCACCAACAACTCCCCTTCCCTGCAACCACCTCCTCCCCTACACCGATGTAAGTTGGATGTAATGTCTAGCTTCACTGATGAAGGAGATAGAGGAGAAGCCCCCACTGGTGAGAATTTTTCATTCACAGTTTGACAGTAGTTGTTTGCGAGCTCTAAGTTGACACCGAGCTTTGGTGGCCCTGACGAGCGTCGCCACCTCCCTTCCCCCTCCTCCTCCATCGTGTCGCGGCCTCCTCCCCTCCCAGTGTCACCACCACCACCTCCCTGATCCAATGCACCACCTCCACCTCTCCCGTACTGATGTAGGTTTGCTGAGATGCATGGATGGAACGAGGAAGGAGGATGAGGAGAACCCCTCGTGGTGAGGATCTACCGTGCACGATTCAACCATGGTTGTCTATGATCTCAGAGTCGACACTGAGCTCCCTTTTCCCTCCCTCGTGCCACCCCTCCCACCTCCGCAGTTCTGTATCCACCTCTTCCCCTCCCCTCCCCTCCCCATGCCACCACCACCACATCCCCTTGCTTGTGTCACATACTCCTCCCCACTCTCCTCCTTCATTCCTATGTACGTTGGTTGAGATGCGTGGCTATAATGAGGAAGGATGTGAAGGAGAAACCCCTACAGTGAAGATCTTCAGTGCATGGTTTGATCGTTGTTGTCCACAAGCTTTGAGTCAACTTCCAAGCATTTACCAAGCCATGAGGACTCGTCCAACTAGGGACGGAGAAGATGGAGTCATGTTGTCCTACAATAAGACTTGGCATCGACAACACTACTATCACTCGCATGTGTAGTGTCATCTCCCGAAGGCAAGGCGGAGGAGAAATCAATGACAGTCGAGAAAGGGAGAGGGAGAGGAAGACATATTGTGACTTGATTAACTCGAGACAAACTCATTAAATTAACATAAGGGCAGGCTAGTAATTGACAAAGTTTATAGGATTTGCAGTGTAAAAACCCCTATATATTAAAGTGACAAAACTATGGGTAAAAATACTTATATATTAAGGTGAAAAACAAATAGTTTATATTTATTTTGAAATAGGTGACACAGATATAGTAAAGGAGTATATTAAATGAGAAAAAATATATTTTCGATTTTAATGTTTTAGAGTGTTCTTTGGATATTTTGTAAATAGGGAATAAATTAGTATAAAACATAGAAGTTATAAAAGTGTTCTGAAAGTTAATTTGGGCATGTTTTGAAAATAGGCCTCTCTATGTTTTTTAACCCTAAAAGTTCTAATTCTACTTTTTATGGATTCAAGCACTCTTTGACTCTCTTTGTCTTTATTCGAGCTTTCTAGAGCATAATTTTTTTGGAAATAATAATATGTATTTAATCATGCCTTACAAAACATAACTTTTTGGAAATGTTTAATTAATAGGGAATTAATATGTATGATGCAAGATTTTCAATGTTTTTCAATTCAGTAATGAGAATGCAAAATATTCCAGAATTACATATGCGATATTTAGTCGATGATAAAATAAAGCAACCCCACTTTTTGTATTTTTAAATATAAATATAAATAAAATACAACAACAAAAATCCATGTTTTTGAGTATTTTAATCTTAAAGCATATCAAACCACTTGAATAAAGGATCATAAAAGCGTACGTTGTAGAGCAAGTTAATAGAAATCTGGTTCTTGGAACAATTACAATTTACACGATGGAAAAATCATAAAAGCAATACACTAGATAGATTGTACATAGCATGCTTCTCAATGGATTTTAGTGAACGGTATGCTAAAAGTTTCCTTGTTAATAAGCCTAGAAATCGACTATTTGCACATTCCGAAATATCCTCAATTTATTAGAGAACATTGCTTTCATTAAAAAAAACTATTTTTCATCAGATAATTTTGTTAGTTCCATAGTTGTATACTAAATATATTATTATTTTGATGATAGAAAGTTTTGTGAGTAGAGATAATACTGCATATATCATGCTAGCTTCACTCCAAGTATGGAGCATGACATAGAAATTTAATAAGGACAATAAAGCTATATTAATAGACAAGTTGAAACTTGTGGATAATTCAAAGAGAATAAAGAAGTCTTTTTATAGTTTTTTATGTAGTTTTTATGTGCATTTACCAAGGAATTAAGGCCAACATTTTAGTATAATATAGATGAATCACCGATTCATTAACAACGCAATACAACTCACTTGTTATTGAAAGCTATTCTTTTGCAGGTTCTACTAACCAAGGAAAAAATTCCACAAAGTTGCTCTTTGATATTAGCGCATTGGCATTCCTTTAAGCTCCGCTCTCAAGCTTTTTACTCCGATTCACTTAGTTTGCATTTTATTTTTATTATATTTTGAAATACTTTATTTAATATGTATATATTTGTTTTTATTCTTGATCGGTAGGCAGTTTGTTTTTATTCTTGACCGGGAGGCATTCTTTCGAAAGGGCTTTCTTTCCAAGTGGAAGATAAACCTTTGATGAGGTTGTGTGTCTCGAGGCATTCTCTATGAAAGTATTTCTTCTTACGTAGAAGATAAATATTTTAAGATGTATACTTTTTTAAACGTTTTGAAGTACATGACGAGCAAGCCTTATAGTGACTGTTTATTAGCCTTCATCAGAACAAGCTCATGCATATCATGTAGCCATTGTGTTGGGTAAACCTATCTAAGTCTTTGTGAATTGTGGTTTGTTTATTTGGTTGTTTTTTCGTGCATGTGCTCAATTAAGCTAAAAGTAGTTTTGATCCTATTTTACACAAAGCAGTATTTACCTACAACTAGTGTGTCTTCAGTTTAGGTCCTTAGAGTTGGGAAACATCAGGTTTGGCCTCTCGTAGCCTTACTCAAATAACAAGCCCAAGACACTTCCACCACCTTCCTCACATTTTTGGCTCATCTCTTGAGACACTCGTTTTGCTTAATGTTGGACATGGTTGAACCACTTGGGTCACACATGGTTAACTCAATCGGCTCAGGCATTTTATGCTCTAGGTTCTTAACTCATTCTTCTCTTGATCATGCATAATCAGACAATTGGTTTCCCATTTCCCTTTATGTTTTAATTGCAATCATACTTTAATTACTTAAATCATCCGGCCTCAATGGCTTATAATACATTGGTTTTTTGACCTAGGTTGATCTAGTTAGATTAGGAGCTACACTGACTTGACTCAATCATGTAGGTTGTACCCATTGACCGGATTATGTTCAGAATACCGAGTACAATGATGCGATAATGCATCCAAGATGTTACAAGTACAACAACTTAATATCACTCACTTCCTAACCAATCGCAACATTTTAAAGTGAAAGTATGAATCTAAAGATCAACCAGATATGCACGCATTGCATACTTTTCGACATGACATGACCCACCATTAGGCCAGTTAAATGTTTTGGGACACATTTATGGAGATAATCGCAATGTTATCTCAACATATACCATGTACGAGATTTGAGTCCATCATAGCTAGTTTCGGTTGGAGATACGAGCTATGAACGAATGTTGAAACACTTGAAATTTCATATTCAATGATCTCGTTCGCCGAACATGATTGCATAGATCCAAAGAAGAGTTAAGACATGTGATTTTGCAAGATATACCACATTCTTATAATGGAGAGCCTAATTATAATTATTTGTCCATACTAGGGTTAGCGTGAGTGAATTAATATATATGTAGAGTAAATTGGCGAATATCTTCAACATATACTTGATGAAACCCATCTTTTAATTGTTTTTGTATAATCTCCTTCGTAACCTTAATTACTTCTATCCATTGGTTTGTAAGGACCCTTTGAACCATGACCAAATGATATAAAGCATACAAGTACCATTTCAAGTTAGTATCAAAAGCCATGTAATTCAAGATTGCTACATTCTAGTTTATCATCAAGCATTCAAGTTATCTGCGTATGATTATGAGATTCTTAAGCTTCTATTTCAGATGCTTTACATACCATATTTCATCTCAAAAATAAAATAAGCAACAATCGCTGATGAACATCACATGGAAGTTACAGCTATACAACATGCAACTCTGATCAATCAAACTTCATAGACTTATATGTTCAATCATCTTGTTTAACAAGCACTGCTTATCATTTAATGCAACATAAATTAAAAAATCTTGCTTCAAATCATCATCGAATTATGATTTTCCTATCTCTTTTTAGCCATATGATTTGGTCAATACACCATATCATATCCAATATTTGATCTCACTTCATCTTCCACGTTATCATCCTTATAAAAAGGAGTTCGGACCGCGACATTTAAATTATTTCTCCAAGTATTTAACATATAAAAAAACATTCCATTTCTAATCTTATTTCAACAAGGCCCTCAAAGCACACACGAAGCTCTCTTATGTAACATGAATTAGCAAATAAACTCATGCTTTTTGGTGGGATGTTTTTTTAGTTTTCACTAATCACGCTAGTCATCCTAGTAGTCTCCAAGGGTCCGTTTGGTATGCGGGCTAGGGTGGGTTAAAATGGAGGAGGGTAATACATTTCTGTGTTTTGGTGTTTGGATAGAGGGTTAAACTGGGGGTAGATTTCTTGTGATATGATTGTATTGAAGTTTAGAAAAGTGAGTAATATTGTGATGTGATTGTATTAAAGTTTGAAAAAGTGGGTAGAATTGTAGTAGCTTATAATTTTTATATAATACGATTGTATAATATATTATTTTTTATGGAATTGATGAAAGAGAATCGATCTATTTAACATTTTTAAAAAGAGAAAGAGTGAGGGCCACATGGGAGAGAGAAAGAATGGGCTAACCCCCTAGCTGAACGAGACCTAAGGCTGCGTTTGGTTGCAGGGTAGGGCAGGGTTGTGTTGGGGTACACCGGTGTACCCTCCTTCCAACCCTCCCAATCCTCCTCACAGTTTACTATACAAAGGGTTACCCCAACCCAACCCAACCCTGCCCAACCTTGCAACCAAACGCAAAACCTATGTTTCAACGAGGAACCAAACTTGATATGATATAAGATGGAAGATTTGTCGCTAATATGGATTCAAATATAAAACATGTAATATTCAAACGAGATAAATTTTAACTTTACATTTCAAAATTTTAAATACGAATCCAATGCCTCATAAACACATGCAATAACAAAGGAAAAAGCATTCTAACTTGGATATGAGATCTGTTATTTAACTTCGACTTAGCAGGAGAGCGGGGGATACCTTGCAACAACGTGACACTGTTATGCTACACAGAATTTTTCATGAGAATGGGGGAGAAACTGCAACAACCATCACACCTATCATGTTCTGTGGATCTTCAAGTAAGTGACTCGTAAGAACATAGATAATAATACACAACTAATCCTTCCGCCAACTCTAGCAAGAGTATTTGCCCAGATAGGGCATGGCCCAGCCCGAAATGTCCAGGAAGGGCATGGCAAGGACCATTTTCTCTATCAGGGCACGGATCGACAAATTGTTCGCCGATCGGCCCCTCAAGTTCCGCGTCAGAGGGAGCTTAATGATAACCAATCGTTACCATTAAATTACATTCGGCAAACTATTCGCCGATCGACGAATGATTTGTCATTTGCCGCCCATCCCTCTTATTTCCCACCCAATGCCTCAAACAATTAAAAAGAAGAAGAACAAAAATAATAAGTCATAAATAGGAAAAAATCGAAAATACAAAATATATTAAATAATTCTAAACTATAATCAAATAATTCAAAAAATAAATAAAAGAACAAAAATACTAAGTCATATATAGGAAAAAATTGAAAACAAAATAATATATTTAAAAAATCTAAACAAAATGCTTGTTAAGTATAATATTTAATCTGTAGTGATACATATTCCTTAGTATAATTAAGGAATAAATACTTGATAATAATTAAAACAGTTGAGTAACAAATAATTAAACCACTGCCGCTGCCAGCGGCTATCTCCACCACCTTCTGCCCCCAGCCGCGCCTACTACCACCGTCCTTCTTCCAGGTCGCCCCTCCGCCGCAGGTACTCGGTCGCGTGCCCCCCCCCCCCGCCGTCCGCCGACCTCTGCGCAGCGCCACCTCCTCCGCGCGCGGCCGCACCGCCGCCGTCCCCTCCCCCGTTGGGTTCTCCTCCAGCCGACCAGGGAAGAAGAAGGTGCTTTATCTTTGAATTATTTTATTGTGAAAATTACATTTTCTTTATTTATAGTTTTTGTAATTACGTAATGGTCCCTGTACATGTTTTATTGTAAGTATTGTTTTTCTGATTTTACAAGGAAAACCCTGTGTTCATGCATTGATTTGGACCTTATTTTGGCATCTAATGCAAATCAGCTAAGTCAACATACATATCTTTCTCACCGTCTTACACTTCCTTGAGCGGGGATGTTTCGCTACGAGAACTCTCAACCATAGGTGGAGGCATTAACTGTGGCGAGTAGTCTATGAACGGAGAGTCAATCGGTTGAAGCGGTTGAGGTAACGATCGGTCCTCTAATGGATACCCCATAGGAGCATCTGAAAGGTTGTGAGGGTCGGCTCCCATCTCTGAGTTGTGAAGCGCACCCTCTCGTGGGACCGCAAAAACTCCAACTCGTAGTGGTTGTGGTGAAGCAAGTGGGGGTATGGCGTGATGCATTAGCAATGGACGGTGCACGAACCCCTAGCAGTCGATTCGTCGGAAGACGCACCGACTTATGAGCTATGAATTGAGTTTTCGCCAAAACCTACAATAATACAATAGCATTAGAAATGTATAACATAGAGTTATCTTAAGTTCGTTGAGAATTGAACCCAGTATATGTTTGAAATGTAGCAATATGAAGATTACTTACGGATTGTGCCACGCCTACAAATTACATTTGAGATTGCATGGAAGAATAATATGACCTTTTTATTATTAATATGGAGGTATGCTAATATATTTTCCAAGTATATAGAGTATAATATTTCTCTGTCTTTTTAGTATTAATATGGAAGCATGCATGACATTGTACCAGAATCAACATAAAATTATAATACTACCATTATTCGACTAAACAGAATGAGATCATCGATACAAATTATCATGAATCAATAATTCTGCTTGTCCGACGGAAGAGTGATGATATATTAGCCTTACGACCTCGACTACCACCACTGGTACCACCCTCACTCTCTCCACTTGTTTCTCATGGTGTCTGTCGTGGTGTGTCCCTAAGTGATGAGGCTCTATCAATCTGTGGAGGTCGTTGACGATGATGTGATGGTGTCTTCTCTGGCTGCGGTGTATGCTGTTGCAGGTGCATCTGCGTCATATCCTGATAGAGGTGTGTGTTGAAGATTCTGGAATGGAGGTACATGACTGGAATCTACGCAGTAAGAGAATCCAATCGATTGATGTGGAATAAAATTGTTGGTTAAGAATTGTGAGAATGTCCGCGTCTGTGGGGGTAGGTTAGGATTTAGACCCCAAAAATACCAGCCTGCGAAGGTTGCATAAATTGTGCCTGTTATGGTCCCACCTCGGCATCATTTCCACCGACAACATATTCAGGGGCATGGAAAGGGATCGCGGAAGGCTCAACAGAGTAAGAGTATCTCGGATTGTACTGGCTCATTTGATCCGCCAATCCAGAGTTTGTAATGCGGAGTAAAATAAGCCATTTACATTCCGCAACTCTAAACTCCGTTTGTAGTCCTCAAGAATCCCACGAGCTTCGTATACACTCTGCACTTGTAAGTAATTCATACATGACATGTTGTATGGATAGGAATATCTGAGTAAAAAGTTACACACTTACCCCTGGCCGAAATCTGGAAGCGTAAGGCTCGTATATAAAGCATGGTGGTGGGATTGAAGTACGTATCCATCGTCGTGTAATCTTCCAGTACCACTGCATGTATGTTTGCAGTCGCTGCTCGCCATATCCTGTCGAATCTCTTTCACCACAGTTTGGCTATGCTGATTCCACTGAATAATCTGTTCTCGAAGTCGATCTGCCCAATCAATAGGATTGTTGTCCCGTTGACGAGACCGACGATTCAGGAAAACTATCAGATGCATTTGATATGGGATATGAGGTTGCATATCAAATTATCTCATAATGCGATCGGGCACGTACATCACCGCTACATTGAAGCAAAGTAGAACTATCTGGGACCGCCACACTTCCTATCCCTCTCGACAGACAACGGGTAGGATATTTACGATCTCCATATCATATGAAGACCACCACATCTGTTAAATATCTAAGGTTAATGTTTTCATACTAATCCAATAAAACTGTATATTTATGAAGCGTGCAGACCGTATCTGATGCTCGTCCCGTGTATCCAATTCGTTGCGATGGAATATCAGGTTCGTTGTTTGGGCATTCTGAGTGAACGACCTGCGCCCTAACGTCCATCTGTTTTATCCACATGTTAATATTTTATCAAATAATCAAATTTGGAGTACCATGCATGCAAGCGTATGGAACTTGGTTTGAAACCATTGGATCTAATCTATATGGTCAGGGCACCTCGATGTGTATGTGCTCGCAGGATCAAGTCTGCAGTAAGATTAGAAAATCATAACATCTCCTGGATTTCCCCAATGAGCAATCGTCCAATTGTTGATATAATTGGGCAAGAATTGCTGCCCCCAAGCCATCTGGCCACATTCTTGGAAGTTCTCGAGCAACCGAAGGTACCGTAACGATACCTTATCACTAGTGGAGTCCGGAAAAAGGACTCTCCAATCTGTTATAAAATGAAAGCCCGAATAATTCCCTGCAATCTGTTCCCATCTTGCTTATGGAGATTCACATCTGATAGAATACTATCGAGAATCCAAGTAAGCTTCAACTGCTCGCTCGACAAATTTTCTCCTTCCCCAAATGCTAGGGCTGGCTCCGAGCCATTGCTCGCAATAAGCTCCCTAGTTATATCGTGCAGGTTGCTCGTAGCTTGTCACGAGAGCCCCACCAACGCGAAGACCTGTAAGGATTGAGACATCCTTCAATGTCACGGTAACTTCACTGTGTCGTAGATGGAAGGTGTGCGTCCTCGGTCTCCATCGTTCCAAGAGGGTCATCAGAAGTGACTGATCGAGATTTGTCCTTCTCATATTGGTGACACAACACATGCCGGCCAACTCGAGCAACTGGTCGAAAGCCGCACTCCGAGATTTCAAGAGTATCTTGTTGAGTACGCGAACATGCTCAACGAATCTAAAATTCTGTAAAACCATATAACACGATGTTATATATAAATATGTTAAGAAATAACCACTATTTTAATATTACTATCGTGTCATCCTCATTCAGTGATAATACAGATATGTGGTTGTTCTGCTGAACGAGAACTGAAGCGTCAAGAGGTCCGTGAGTCGAGTCCATTCATATCTCATGATAGAGTTAACATCAAAGATAAAAATATTCACGGATAGTTTAATAAACATATATATTGCACCATATACCGCCCTGGACAAGTTAACATATGCATTCAAGAATATTTTAGTTAACATCATATATCAATATTACATTCACCGCCCGGGACAATTCACTCGGGTATGCCCAAACTGCTTACATATACCGCACCTGACATTCACACGACCCATTTCATCCATACTGTTGTGTACCCTTCGTGGTCATGACCGTCCGGGACCTACTTCCACGTTCGGCGACATCAAGATGGCTCGAGGTACATTTATCGGCGAATACTGACGGCCAGAAATTGGTGAGAATTCAACTACGTAAGTTTGACGAAATGTTGCGGGAGTAAAATAGTACGAATAATTTTTAACATGATTGATGCCAACATTAACATGACCACAAGCCACAATGACATGCGAGCATGTGAGATGAAAGCACTGCATGATGCCACATGTGCATTCGGACTCGATCCCAATTAATATAACCCGGTAATTTCCTTCGTGACATTTCACCTTGAATACTGTCTGAGAAAATTGCTCAACATCGTAAGTGCGAGCTAAGTCAACATCATTGTCGATAATCTTGTTGTATCTCGGTTTGGCTCCGAGGTGGTAGCTGCACCTGCATGCGACGAGCGACGAAATACGTATTCAGACGATAGAAGATTGTTAAAATAATGGTCAAGATTGGAAGTCCATGTATGTCCTTTAAGATATCGTTGAAGCATTCCGAACGATCTATCGTAGTGTTCCCATAACGACGGCTTCAGTCGTAGGACAATGCTCAGTAATCCCGATTACCGTCTTCCCGGAGGATAATACACTCACAGGCCTCAGGATCATTACTTTCTGATTTGTCTTATGATCCGATCATAGGCGTGCATATTGGCTACCACCCCTGCGCTGTAAAATTTTCCTTGCGACCATCGGTCATGACCCATCCTATGCATGTTCGCTTGAATGTGTCTCAGACAAAATTGATGACAATGCCCACGATCAACTGGAAAATACTGGACAATAAAGTCTTCAAACCACTAAAACAATCGCTTAAAAAACAAATACCCTCCCGTTGAATTAAATATGACAACTTATGTAGAAAACAACTTCCATACATCTAACGTTTCTCTTTCCACTACTGCGAAGGCTACCGAGAATAAATGCTCGTTCCCATCAACGGATGTAGCTACGAGCATGTGACCTTTGAATTTCCCATGCAGGCGAGTTGCATCTGTACTCAGAACTAGCCGGCAGTACTCAGAGCCTTTCAACGACATATCGAATAACCCAAATAATCAAAAGAAAGAAATTTTTCTAAAAACTTCTTGGCAAGTCTCCGGATCAATATAAGGTTCTATTTGAAATTCATACCAAGATCCATGATTGATTTGTTTCATCATCCACGTAAATTTTCGAATATTGGTATAGGAGAACTCCATATCACCAAATATTGTTGTCAATGCGTGCTTTCTTCCAATCAAGGCTTTCTTGTAAGATATCATGACGTGGTAAGTATCTCAAACCAGGTTTCTGATCATATTGGGGGTCAGTGTAAGGTTAGATCTTTCAGACTTTAAAATGAACCGACAAATAAATCTCGTATTACATTATTGATTATTAGTTAGCATCACTGGATTACGACAAATATGTTCTTCTCGATACAAGTTTGAACCTTCCAAATTTCACTCTTCTTACTGCAGCTAGCATATAACCTCCATTTGTAGTTTGGTAAAGCACATCCTACAATATAGATATCCTTCTTCAACGCTAGCACTTTGTATTGCACGTACTTGGCCATATTCCATGTGCTTATAGCATCGATCAAATCATTTTTTGAGTAAAAAACTCTACTATTCCTATACCCGAGTCCACTCCTATCTGGGAAGATGGTGTCTTGGGACTCTCTCGAGAATTGTGCTCCCTCTACATAAGTGTTTGTTATCCAGTCCTAATCGGTGAAAATATCGGGAAGCTCTAGCATAGAATCCAAAGTCACGCCATAATCAACTGGAGGATAAAAAATCGCTTCACTGTTGATGGAGATGATGGGTGATCCTTGACCATGGACATCATCACACTCAACATCCGGAGCGTGGTTATTGTCGTCCTCCTTGTCGATAGTGTCTTCATCATCAATATGAATGACTGCAGGATCATCAGCCTCGTTACCATGGTGTAAATTTTGATCTGGGATACCCTCGTCATCATCCTCTCGCCCCCTTCGAGAATATTCAACGATATTGCCTCTGTGAATCACAGGAGTTTCAACAATATCTGCTTCCACCATCAAGTACATCATTCCAAGGGGCCAAGCAATGTTTTAATTAAATCAGTTGCTGGAGTGTCAGTAATCACTACGGAATAGAAGGTGTCAACATTCATAGGCCATCTACACGTGACTCGGATGTTGTACTCCCCTTCCATGTATCCAGTAAGGCTTCGAACCGTTGACAGGAGCTCTTCGAAAGTGCTATAGATGGGGCTATCTATCATATTTCCGTCCCCCCTCGTAGCCTACATTCCCATTTTCAATAACAATTCTCCCATTCCATGAGACAAACAATGGGGCCATGTTGGCCATTATCTATGGAATAGTAAGGCCGTATTAAATTATTTAATTAAAAGACTGTTAATATAAAAGTAGTTCATGTGAATTAAATAATAATTATTTAACGGAACACTTCCATATTATTTTAATTTTTGGGAGAATTGTTAATGATCAACTGGATTCATAATAACCATATTATTATTAATTATAAGGTAGTATACATGCTACATAAATTAATTACATTAATATTAATTATACAGCTGTGTTCAATTTAAATTATTAAATTCAAAGAATATTAATGTAAAAATCATTGGTATCAAATAAGAAATTACTAATTGATGAAACGAGCCCATATTAATTAAATTATTAGGAGAATGATTAATGGTAAGATAGTTTCATAATAATTAAAATATTACAATTAAAGGGTAAATTAAAAACAACCTAAGTTATAACATTATTAGTAGTTAGACCAGTAATTAAATCTTAAATAAAAAATTTAATTAAAATGTTATTAATATAAATGTAATTCATATTAGTTAAATTTTTTATTAAAGGGACAAGTCATATTAAGTAAATTATTAGAGAATGATTAATGATAAGATGATTTCATAATAAATATAATAATATTAATTAAAAGGTAATACAAAACTACTTAATTAATAATATTATTAGTAATTATACGTGTAATTTCATATCAAATCATTAATAAATAAAATATTATAAATGTAAAATTAATTAATATTTTTTTATTAAAGGAACAAGTCATATTAAGGAAATTATCAGAAGAATGATTATTTTCATAATAATTATAATATTATTACTTAAAGGGTAAATTAAATAACACTTAAATTAATTACATTATTAGCAATTAAACGGGTAATTTTATGTTAAATTATTTAATTAAAATACTATTAATATAAAATTATTCATATTAATAAATTACATTGTAATTAAAGAGACAATTCCATATTAATTAAGTTATTTATAAGATATTTCCTTTCAATTAAGAAGTTACTAATTAATAATTCAATTAGATTATAATTTTCACATTAAAGTAGATAGTTATGTGATTATTCACTTAGAAGCACATCATCTTAATTACGGAATTATAAATTAAAACAATTGTTGACAACAAGGAGAGTCTTAGGGTTAAGGTACACTAACAAGGCATCACAAAACAAAAAAAAAGTAGTGTATAGAATCTTTAAATGCTCTAATTCAAACTGGAGCATATGCATCAATCAACAATCTGATCTTTTAAAGTTATATTAGAACTTCACATCATCCTTTTTTTAATCAAATATTGGGTGTAATGACATTCAACTTCCACATGCATTATATGCCTATGAAGATTATTATAGACAGAGATATTATATCATTAAACTCAAAATGAAAAATTTGAAAAAATAATGTATAAATATTAAATCATACCTTCACTTGAGAGATGGAGCTTGTAAGAGAGAACGCGAGGGCACGAATGAGGAGTGAGGGAGATTGAGATAAGAGAGGGAGTTCGAGAGAGAGGGTGAGACGATATGGGGTGGGGGGGGGCTCCTTAAATAGGCATGGGGTCGGGGATCATCCGGTGAACCGTTTGCCAATCGGCGAACGGTTCGTCGACTGACATATTTCCACGAATCCCGGATATGCGCGTTACGCCTCGGGAATGGCCGTTGCCTTGGGAACTTGGTTGAATTGGAATTTAGCGGGTTGATCGGCGAACGATTCACCGATCGACGAACCATTTGCCAATCCATGCCCTGACAGAGAAAATAGTTCCTGCCATGCCATAATCGAAGCCATACCGGAAAATACCCCTCTAGCAACGCATGGGACTTTTTTTTTTTGCTTTGTGGACGCATGGGACTTGTCATTGCAATTTAACATCCCAATTAACCCCAACATTAATGGCGTGACATTCCCCTTATATTCCCTTTCCATGGTCCGTGCCACAACGACCATCGCCCACAATGACGTGAGTTGGGTTGCCAAAAGGGCGTGAGGATAGAGTGTCAACGGACTTCAAACCCACATTTAAATAGAGCACAATCCCCCTCCCCCGTTCTCCCCCTCTCGGCTTTGTCATCGTGTTCCTTGGGCCACTTTACCACCTCCACGCCAGCAACACCACCAACCTTTCAACTCCGATTCCCCTTCGCTTTGATCCTCCCTCGCGACTGCGCTCGCTCCCCCGCCCCCCTCAAACGGACTGAGCAGGGGATTGTTCTTGGGAAGGAAGGGGAGGGCTTCCCCGGGGAGCCCTAGAAGGACAAGGTTTGATCGTGTTGACCTGTCTGTTGTGATTCTTCTTGCATTTTGTGAAGTTGGTATTGCTAAAGTTTTGATTTTGGGGGAATGGGCTGTCCCTTTTTTGGGGGGGGGGGGAATTGGGGTAGCGAGTTATGGGAGACTTGTCAAAGCTTGAGTTTTTTTTTAAATTTATTATGACTTGGGTTTTTAGAGATCGAGAGCGTGGCTCTCGAATTCGGATTCTTTCACGTTTTTTTTCTGTCGGCTGGAGTAGGATTCGGGTTCGGCGTAACTCCGTTCCTCTTTTTTGATTATTGTGAAATGATGTTCTTGATTGCATGCGGTCTTGGTTCATTCGATTGAATGGTTGGGATAATGCCTCAAATTTTAGTCCATCCTTAAATTCGGGAACTTTGATATTTTTCTTGGTTTTTACCCATTTGCGTTCGGAAATCTTTATTTTAAATTTGTTAGTTGTGTTTTCTTCCTTCCCCTTTCAGGGATTGAGGTGTTGCGATGGAGAGGTCTTCGAATCATCCACTACCAACGGGTAAATATATACAAATTACTGTAGCTGCCTGGATCATTTTTATTCTGTACGAGGAATGATCTAGACAATGTTGTTACCTTGCTGCTTTGTTTGCACCATGCAGGTCCTGCTGAAATTCCATCAGGGAGAGTTCCTAAGCCTTTGAGCGGAAGTTCTTGGGAAATTCCACCTGGATTTCGTGATAATCGTGGTTCTAATGACGTCAGCCTGTTCTCAAGCTCCTTACCAGTTTTTCGTCATGGAAAATGTGTGCTGGCTTTGTACTGTTTTTTGGGATTTTTAGATCCTAGATAGGTGTTCGATTGATCTCTTATGATTGCTTTTTGCAATGTAGCGAGTTTTGCGGATGCAAATCCTGTTGCTGATTATTCAGAAAATGCTCTGATTAATTTGAACCAACTCGGCAAAGAAGCAAAGGGCAAAGTTGTTTTTGATGACCTTGAGGTTCAAGGCATCGGAAGCTTACTACCTGACGATGAGGATGATCTTCTAGCTGGAATCACTGATGATTTTGACCTTAGTGGTCTACCTAACCAGGTTGAAGACCTGGATGAAGATGATGTTTTTGGCAGTGGAGGGGGTTTGGAATTGGATAGTGATCCTCTTGAATTCCTGTCTGTTGGTTTGGCAAGGACCAATATCAACGATGGTTATATTGGAAATGGTGCTACACATTATGCCCACCCAGTTGGAACTATAGTTGGAGAACATCCTTATGGGGAGCATCCCTCGAGGACTCTGTTTGTGCGTAACATCAATAGTAATGTAGACGATACAGAATTGAAATCGCTATTTGAGGTAAATTTCCCTGTGCAATTTGTTCCTCATGTCTTCATTTTATTAATTTTAGATGCAACATGTTTCACATTGTTTTCTCGTAGATGAATATTTAGGGTATGTTACATTTGGTGCAACCTAGTAGCATGGTCACATATAATTACACACCTCAATAATCCCTGTTTTTTTTGAATAGATTAATCAAATAATGGCATGGTGTAGTTGCCTTCATGGTCTAATAGATTAATTGTTTGCAAGCAACTATGTCATCAACAATGTATGCTGTATGATCGATTATAGTGATTCTTAAATCCACATTATTTTTTGTGAAACACAGGGGGTTGGACCCTTGTTCCCCTCTTTTTTCTGAGTTTGTTGGTGAGCTGGAGATGGAGGTCTTGGATGCAACAAAACTGAAGTACACATGGAGGAACTCTTCTTCTAGATATCACTTGGATTGGTTCCTTAGCTTGGTTGGGATGCTAGAGTGTTTTCCCTTGGGGTCTGTGAGGGCCTTGCCCATGTCGCACTCATATCATTCACGCATCTGTTTTGACTCGAGTGATGGTGGGCGTCCTGGTAGCATTTTCCATTTTGAAGTGTTTGGATGCTTGATGATGGTTTTCATGAGAAGGTCATGAGGTGTTGGAAGGAAGCAGAGGTCAAGGATTCGACGCCTTAGAGGATGGCTAGGAAGCTTAGGGCCTTGCGGTGCATGCTTATATAGTTTAGGAGGGAGTCCTGGGCACTTTGGGGGCATAGGAGAAATGCTGTGCGGGCAAAGGAGAGATGCTTTGCAGGTTGAGGGTGTGCGCCTTGACTAGATTGAGGACATATGAGATTTGCTGGAGGAGGAGGTGGTCACGAGACACGAGCATAGCATAGTCTTTATGGAGGAAGACATGAAACACGAGGGTGAATGGAGGCAAAGGTCGAGGCAGAAGTGGCTGAAGAAGGGGGAGGGGGATGCATACATTGGTTACTTTCATGCGGAGGCCAGTGGCCGCAGAAGGCGGAATCTGATCCACTTGATTGAGGTGGATGGGGAGGATCTTGTTGGCGATTGGTTACTTTCATGCGTCTTATTGATGAGGCAGTGAAAAAACATTTTCTAGTTATCAGTAGGTGTGTACCCATAAATTCGAGATGGTTGGAAAGAGATGTTCCACGATTATCTGAACTGAACTTCATTCTGTGGAGCTGGTGCGATCATTTATGTTCTGAGATCAAGCAAGCGGTAGTTGATTTGAATGGGGATGGATCCCTTGGTCCAAATGGATTTTCAATTTTATTTTTTCGAGAGTCTTGGGACTTGACATGGATCAAAGTATTGGATATATCGGCAATATATCTCCGATATATCGACATCGACATGCTGGTGATATTTCGATGAAAATGTCGATATCCATGTCTTTTTCGGTCTAGTATCACAAGTTGTGCGTCGAAATGGGTAGTATTTCGATGATATATCATGGAAATATTGTATCAATACCATTGCGACATGGTGTCGAAATCGATAGCTAAAACCTTGGGACTTGGCGGGCAGAGAGTTGTTGGAGGTGGAGAAGCTGCGTCAACCGAATGGGGGGTTCGAGCGGCTGACTGGTCTCTTATGTTCCTTCTGCCCAAGAAGGAGTTGGTGCGGCACATTGGGGACTTGGGCCCTATTGCACTGTCTAAAAAATGGCAAAGCCTTCTCCCACTATAAAGAGGGTCGGCTACATGGATTCTTGCTCAAATCATGTTGAAAGATTCAACTATTTTTACGCTGGCCGTCGACTGCCCAACGCAACCCCCACAAGGGAGGATTTGAACCCTGATCTTTTGGGTGGTAGACGCACACTGCACTACCACCAGACCATTTAAGTGGGTACTTGACTGTGGCAAAGGTGCTTGCCAACAGATTGCAAGGTGTGCTTGGCTCGATTATTGATCCTGCACAGACGACATCCATCCCAAACAGTGTTCAAAAAGTCGGTTCGAGCAGCCACATATGTGGAGGCGGTTGGTCCATCGAACCACATACAACATATATAGTGTATATGCAGCTCGAGCGCATACTCGGCTCGACTAAGTCGCATATGCGACCGAACATGCACCACTTATCAAAACTGTGCAGTGCTTGTCAGACTTCTCTTCTCTTGACAATGCTTGCAGACATATATGAAAGAAAACCCTCTAAAGAGCACTTAAGGAAAACCATATAAAAGCATGGTGTGCAAGTAGAAATTTATAAAATTTTCAATCAAACATCTTGTGTTTTTAGCCTCAGTTATAGAAATCAGAAGTAACGACAAAATGTTGCTACAACAAGTAGCTCACAATTCTAGTTAGTTGGATCTTCAGGTGGACAACAAACACAATTTGCTGTAGTTCCTAGTTATAGCCAGGACCTACACGAGGGTTGCTAGTCCCACAAAACAGTTGCAATTAAAACTTCAAGGAAAACAACAACCTATAGATTATAGTGACAGTAAACATAATTTATCCCAAGGTGTCGAGGATAGCAACAACTCAACAGGGAGTAGATTAAGAATTAGAATGAAGCAAAAAAGGCAAAGATTAGCTTTCGAATTTCATCTTCGGGATACTAGTCCAACATAGTTGCAATCAAAACTTCACGGACTAAACAACTTGTAGATCATGGTGGCAGTAAACAGAAATTACCCAAGGTGTTGAGGATAGCAACAACTCAACAACGCAATGTGTTGAAGATAGCAACAACTCAACAGGGAGTAGATTGATAAGTAAAATGAAGGAAAAGAACAAAATCAAAGAATGAAGTTAATTTCTCTTATGGAAATCAGTCTTAAGAAATAGTTAAGCATAAGAAATTTGGCACAAAGGACTAGAAGTACATCGAAATTTCAAAGACCACATTGATTGGAGAGAGAATATTTTTTCAAGGTTCCTATTAATGATACTTGAAATCAAAGGAAAGTTTTACAAAGCAGCTGTAAGACTTGCTATGCTCTATGGATCTGAATGTTGGCCTGTGAACCATAGAAATGTGTATAGAATGGCAGGAGCAGAAATGAAAATGCTAATGTGGATGTGTGAACAAACACGTAAAGATCGTATTTGGAATGATGCCATCAGAAGGAAAGTTGAGGTAGTTCCGATCGAGGATAAGATGCGAGAAAATTGCTTAAGGTGGTTTGACCATTTGCAAAGGAGGTCAGCTGATGCACCGGTAAGGAGATGTGAGTTTTGGAATGTTGATCTGGCTAAACGAAGGCGAGGAAGGCCCAAGAAGTGTTGGAATGAGATTATATTTATGTTTCTATATTGTTTTCCTAGTATTCTACTTCTCCTGTCTATCTTATGTAATTTACCCATAGGTTTCTCCTCTATATAAGAGAGCCTAGAGTTCATGGAATAAATATCTTTCGATATTTTTTCCCAATATCATATCAGAACGGCGGTCCTAGACCGGAGCTCTCGAAATCTAACCCTAACCCTACACCACCCACCGTCCATTTCTCTCTCTCCAAGGTTGCCACCTGTTAGAGTAAAAGGATACTCTGATGTGTTATTCCATAGAGCCCTCGGGTCTCTTATATAGAGAGAAAACCCTTGGGTAAATTACATAGACGTACGTTATATAAATAGGAAATGCAGAACAATCATAACATAATATAAACCTCTACGCTCCCCCTTCAAGATGGAGCATAGATATCAATCATGCTCAACTTGGAAGAACATCTCTGGAAAGGTCCTCTGAGCAATGGCTTGGTAAATATATCAGCAGTCTGGTCCTCTGAACTGACATGAGAAGTGGAAATGAAGCCCTTCTGGATCATGTCTCTAGTATAATGACAATCCACCTCGATGTGCTTTGTTCTCTCATAAAACGCTGGATTGTTGGCAATAAACAATGCTGCCTGATTGTCACATTGAAGATTCATAGGCAAGGAGACATCTACATTCGGATCTTCTAAGACTGCTCTAACCCACATCATTTCTGCGCTTGCTTGTGCCATGGCTCTGTACTCGGATTCAGCACTGGATCTCGCCACGACAGTCTGTTTCTTGCTTTTCCAAGAAACAAAATAGCTTCCTATGAAGATAGCAAATCCAGAAGTAGATTTACGATCCTTTGGACATCCTGCATAGTCTGCATCTGCACAAGCGGAAATAGACAGATCTATATCTTTTCTGAATAGCAACCATGTGCCTGGGGAAGACTTCAGATATCTCAATATCATATACAAGGCATCCATATGAACTTGCCTAGGCTGCTCCATAAATTGACTCACCCGGTTTACTGCAAAGGCAATATCCGGTCGAGTTATAGTAATGTATAAGAGCTTACCCACCATCTCTCTATATCTTCTTCTGTCCACCTCTTCGGTATCATTGTCGTACAACTTCATGCTTGGGTCCATAGGCGTGCTCGACAGTCTGCATCCAGTCATTCCTGTTTCAACTAGCAAGTCTGTGACATATTTTCTTTGAGTCATTACCATTCCTTGTGCATTTCTTGCGAACTCTATCCCCAGAAAATATCGTATGGTGCCTAGATCCTTCGTAATAAACTGACTTCCCAACATGGATTTGGTTTTCTCAATTCCTTGAGCATCATCTCCTGTAACCAAAATGTCATCAACATATATCATGACAACAACTGTACATCTAGGGGTCTTCTGGATGAACAGTGAATGGTCCGCATATGATCTCTTGAACCCCTGTCGTTCAATCAGCTGGGAAAGCTTCTGGAACCATGCCCGGGGACTCTGTTTGAGGCCATAGATAGCCTTATGAAGTCTGCACACCATCTGAGTCTCCCCCTCAGCAGCAAACCCTGGTGGCTGCTGTATGTAGACTTCCTCCTGTAGATCACCATACAAGAAAGCATTCTTGACATCAAGCTGAAAAATGGTCCAGTCACGTACCACAACAACAGATAGGAGGATGCGAAGAGTGGAGTGTCGAGCCACTGGTGAAAAAGTGTCTAAATAATCTACCCCATAAGTTTGGGTAAATCCACGTACAACAAGTCTGGCCTTGTATCTGTCGAGACGCCCATCTGCATGATATTTCACCGTAAACACCCACTTACAGCTCACCACAGAGGCACCTGGAGGAATGGGGACTAGAGACCAAGTCCCTCGAGTCTGTAAGGCACGCATCTCCTCTTCCATAGCTAGACGCCAGCAATCAATCTTCATGGCTTCTTGATAGGTCCGTGGTATCTCAACCGACGAGACAGCTGCTGCAAATCGCTGGAAATCCCCATTGAGACGATGAAATGATACTTGAGACGCAAGAGGATATGACGCACATTGTCTTCGCTGCTTCCTGTGAGCAATAGGCCGATCAAGATCATCTATCACTGTGGTGACTGGCGGATCCTCTTCCTGTAGTAAAGGCTCCTGCACTGGTGCATTATCTAACCCATCATTAGTGATAACATCAGAACATACCTGAGGCGTGCTGGATGGTTGGCATGTAGCTTGAGCAGGGCCGGACCGCCTTGTATAGAACTTAGGAAATGGTACAATCGGAGGTGGTGGTGGTGGTGTAGTGGAGTCGGATTGACCCAGGCTTGGAGGCGGAGGCACATATACATTAGTATCCGTGGGTGTGGAGGAGACCAATCTGTCACCTGCAGGGGAGAAGTACATGACCGGTTCGAAAAATGTAACATCGGCACTCACGTAGTACTTGTCATGAATGGGGTCATAGCAACGATAACCTTTTCGTGTCCTCGAGTAGCTCACAAAAACACACTTGATAGCTCTAGGAGAGAGCTTATCAAGTCCTGGAGATAACCGGTGAACAAACGCAACTGTGCCAAAGACCCGAGGTGTAAGTGAAAACAAATCCTTGTCAGGAAAGAGAACAGAGATAGGAGACTTTTCCCCAAGAACAGTAGCAGGCATGCGGTTGACCAGATAGCATGCTGTAAGTATAGCATCCCCCCAAAAGGCTAATGGGGCACAACTCTGAATAAGTAATGTGCGAGCAATATCAAGAACGTGTCGATGCTTCCTTTCTGCAACACCATTTTGTTGAGATGTGTATGCACATGTGTTTTGGTGGATAATGCCCTTAGAGGAAAGGAAGCGAGCAAGGGAACGAGTGCAGAATTCCAATGCATTGTCAGTACGCACATACTTAACAGTAGATGAAAAAATATTTTGAACTTCATTGATAAGATTTTGAATAACACTTCCTGCTTCGGATTTATTTTTAAGAAGAAAAGCCCAAGACACTCGAGAGAAATCATCAACTACAACTAGATAGAACCTGTGCCCCTGATGATCTGGGACACGACTGGGACCCCAAATATCTATATGAAATAACTCAAATGGGAGCGACTGCTCCGACCCTGACGACCGGGGAAGCTGGACCGATGGTGCTTCCCTAACTGACACGCTTCACAACGAAATGACGAAGTCGGAGAGATCTGAGGCAGGAGGTGACGCATTTTCTGTAGCGGCAGGTGACCAAATTGAAGATGCCAGGTATGTGGAGAAACGGAACCCTGAGAATGTTGTGAGACGCCAGCATAGGAGGTCCGTACGAGACGATAGAGACCATTGTGCTCAGAGCCACAACCAATCACCCTGCCCGTTAGTATGTCCTGAAAAATGACAGAAGATGGATCAAATATAGCACGACAGTGCAAATCTCTTGTAAAGATAATAAATTCATAGAGAATTCTGGTGCATGCAGAACATTATGTAAGTGCATCGAGGGCAGCAAAGCCGTCTCCCCCTGACCGACAATAGGGGAATGAGTGCCATCAGCTATGAGTACGGAGCGACCAGGCTGAACAACTCTATAGGACTGCAAGATATCTCTATCACGACAGAGATGATGGGTGGCTTCAGAATCAACAATCCAACCTGTAAGATCATGGTTATGACAGGAGTCTGAAGTACTACCTGAGGTACTGGCAGTAGCAGATGTACTAGCTGACGCCGAAGCCGCAATGTCAGAAGCGTCAACACTCTCTGAAGATGACTGTGGCATAATATCACGAAGCCGTGCCACTAGCTCCTCGAACCTGTGATCTGGAGTAGATGCTGGTGGACCCTGAACATGATCAGCGACACGTGCAGAAGGAGGGAAGCCATGCTTGGAATAGCATGTATCCTCCGAATGACCAGTACGACGACAGAATGGCACGTAGAACGGACACGACCTCCTCGGCCACGTCCACCACTTCCTCTGCCACGAAATGAAGATGAGCTACCACGTCCTCTGGAGACTGCCATTGCCGAGGGAGGTGGAGTCGCTGTATTTGATGGAACTGGTACACGACTAAGCCTCCTGTAGACTTCTTCCATCGGTGGAATAGTGGCATCGGCAAGGATCTGAGAGCGTGCTTCCTCGTACTCTGGATCCAGGGCAGCAAGTAATACGCCTACCATAGTGGCGTTGCGGAACGTCTTCTGCTGTTCTGGTGTTGCTGTGAGCGGGATGGTGCTGTATAACTTCTCGAACATTCCACGAAGAGACGTGTACAGAGAATGAAGAGGCCTCCCATTTTGCTTCGTGGTAAAAATATCATGCTGCAACTGCAGCATCTTCGTCTCGTTCCGCACTTGAGAGTATGTAGTGGCCAGAATATCCTACATCGCCTTGGCGGTGGGTTGATGAAGGACGTCGTTGGCTATCTCCATCGTGAGCGTCCCTGACAACCAAACTTTGGCATACGCATCGTCCGCCTCCCATGAGGCATAAATCCTCGTCTTCTCTGCCGGCTCCTCTTCGGTAAGAATATGTTTCTTACCACACGACTTCATAAGACTCAGGAACTGCATAGCCCAGAGTTCGTAGTTCGTCCCGTCCATCTTGACTATTGGTGCTGAACCTTTGAAGGCACCTATGGCGGAGATATCAATCTTTTGGTCTGACATAGTGCCGGAGAGGAAGACCAAGGGATGAGAGACAATAGAACTAGTGTCTACACAGACACGTTAGGATTCAAGTGCATATGTAGACTTATGCACTTGAACCCATCAGCGGTGGACTGAGCCCCGACGGCAAGGGGGGGCTCTCGACGGCAAGGGGAGGCAGGCGGGGACCCGACGGCAAGGGGGGGGTCCCGGCGGCAAGGGGAGGCGGGGGGGGGGGGGGGGGGGGGGTCCTTGCGGCGGCAAGAGGAGGAGGGGGGGCGAGGGGGCTGGAGAGAGGAGGAGGCCCGGCTGTGGCGGCGGGAGGGCCTGGAGAGAGGCGGCGGCGGCGTGTGGGGAGGGGGGGGCGGCGGGTGGAAAAAAATCCTAGGCTAGGGTTTTGGCTCTGATACCATGTTAGAGTAAAAGGATACTCTGATGTGTTATTCCATAGAGCCCTCGGGTCTCTTATATAGAGAGAAAACCCTTGGGTAAATTACATAGACGTACATTATATAAATAGGAAATGCAGAACAGTCATAACATAATATAAACCTCTACACCACCCATCCGGGCAGCCGCTTCTAGCCGCCGAACTTGCTGAACCAGCAGCTACCGCCGCTCCTGCGGCTCCTCCGTGCATCCCCATCGGTACCTGCAGCCCATGTGGCCTTCACCCAGCCGCTCCAGCGGCCTTCGTCGCTTCGACGGCTCCTGCCGCATCTGTAGTCCCCTGTGCGCCCTGTCCCCTGCGGGTCCTAAAGCCCGCCATTGCCGCGATTGAGCAACGACCTATGACTTCTTGGCTGTCGGCCTTAGTAGCCGCCGGCTTCCTCCGTTCTGTCCCGTCGCCAGCCTTCGGTGGAATTAATGGATTTGAGTGCATAAGTCTACATATACATTCAAATCCTTGCATGTCTATGTATACACTTGTTCATTTGGTCTACATAACCATAGTACTCCTATCTCGACAATATATCAGAACACAAGGTTGACGTACTTGCCACATGCGCCTTCAGAGGTCCGACGCCTACAGTCAAGATGGACGGGATTAACTATGAGCTCTGGGCTATGCAGTTCATGAGCCTCATGAAGTCTAATGGTAAGAAACATATTCTTACCGAAGAGGAGCCAGTGGAGAAGACTGGGCTTAACTTCTCGTGGGAGGCAGATGATACGTATGCGAAAGTCTGGTTATCTGTACTTTGGTGATTGAGATTACCAATGATGTGTTACATCAGCCCGCCGCCAAGGTGATGTGGGATATCCTCGCCACAACTTATTCGCAAGTGAGAATGAGACCAAGATACTACAGTTACAACATGATATTTTCACCATCAAACAGAATGGACGACCACTACATTCTTTGTATACATCCCTGCGCGGGATGTTTGAGAAGCTACACAGTTTTATGCCCCTTGCATCTACTTCTGAGCAACAAAAGACATATCGGATTGTTACCATGGTTGGTGTCTTCCTTGCAGCGCTAGACCCGGAATATGAGGCAGCTCGATCACATATTCTAGCGGATGCTACCATTCCATCTATGGAGGAGGCGTTCAGACATCCCAGTAGGATTACTGTTCCATCTTCTGCTCTGAGTCAGACTTCTTCAGCGACGACTGCCTTCCGTGGCAGAGGAGACTCTTCCCAGTTTCGTGGATGCGGACCTCGTGGCAGTGGAGGTTGTATTCGTCAGCCCTGTACTTACTGCGATCGGCCTGGACATACATAGGATACATGCTATTCCAAGCGTGGCTTTCCTGCTTGATGCTTCTGCTCGAGTAGCTGAGCAGATTGAGCTCCCGACTGCTGCCGTCTTGGATAAGAGATTTGATGACCTTGTGGCACGATTGAGGGGAATTATACCTCCCGCTAGTCCCACTGCTTCTCCATCGGCTTCGGGAAATCACTTAGATGTAGTTGCTTCAACATCCACTAGTACCTCATGTAGTACTTATGCACTTACTAGCTGTAGTGGGTTTTGATGTTATTGAATGGATTATGGACTCCGGTGCTACATATCACTTGTGCGGAGGTCCCTCCAGGACGGACAGTGGTTATAGCAGATGGGACTCATTCCCCCATCATTGGACATGGGGAGATTAGCTTGACACCATCTATGCGTCTGCAGAATATGTTGCACGCACCTGAGTTTTCTATGAATTTATTATCTATTAGTCAGATTACGAAGTATTTACATTATCGAGCTATTTTTGACCCATCTTATTTTATATTTCAGGGCATCCTTACGGGCAAGGTGATTGGCACTGGTCGTGAGCAGGGCGGTCTCTATCGCTTGGTTCGGACCCCTTATGCTGGTATTTCCTCCCATTCTGTTGGGCCCGTTTCACCCTTTACGTGGCAACTGCGCTTTGGTCATCTCCCGCTCCAGAAAATGTGTCGTGTTCTATCTCAGATTTCTCCTCGCTCGTCCTTTCAATGTGAGGCATGTCAGGTGGGAAAGCATCATCGGTCTGCCTTCCCTACTAGTCGTCAGAGTCGGAGCAGTAGCTTCATTTTTGAGTTATTTCATATAGATATTTAGGGTCCCAGTCATGTTCCTGATCATCAAGGACACATGTTTTATCTTGTTATTGTTGATGATTTCTCTCGTACGTCCTGGGTCTTTTTATTAAAGAATAAATCTGAAGCTGTAAATGTTATCAAGAACTTTATCAATGAAGTGCAGAATGTGTTTTCTTCGTTTGTGAAATATGTGAGAATTGATAATGCTTTGGAGTTCTGTACTCATACTCTTTCATATTATTTTTCAACTCGTGGTATTATTTATCAAACATCATGTGCCTATACTTCCCAGCAAAACAGTGTTGCAGAGAGTAAGCATCGTCATTTGCTTGATGTTAACAGAACTCTTCTCATTCAGAGTCATGCTCCACACTCTTTTTAGGGTGATGCCGTTCTTATGACATGCTATCTTATTAATCGCATGCCACCGTCGGTCTTGGGGTGAGAAAATTCCTTTCTCTCTTGCATTTCCTGAGAAAGAATTGTTCTCTCTTACTCCTCGTGTGTTTGGTTCGGTCACCTTTGTCCACCAGTTGTCTCCAGGTCTTAACAAACTCTCTTCTAGAGCAGTCAAGTGTGTTTTTGTCTGATATTCCAGGACACAAAAAGGGTATAGATGTTATGATCCAATGCGCAGGAGGTATTATGTTAGTGATGATGTTACCTTTTTCGAGAGTGTAATGTACTTTTCTCCTACAGGTGATAGGTTGACTTCTTCAGACCACGATGATGAAATCTACATGTCACCACCACCGTCATCACCACCGTCACCACCTCCTCCACCACCATTGCCATCATCACCACCATCTTCACCTCCTATTCCCTCAGCCCCCATTGTGCCTGTCCCACCATTGCCGCATTACTATATCCACCAACATGCTTTTGCTCATGGTCACCATTCATCATCTAGCACACATGAGGTACATTCCGAATACATAGTTTCTAGCGATGGGTCTGATGGTCTGCTTGAGTAGGGTCCTTTACAGGGGACGAATGTGGAGGTTGATGATCTGAACTTACCTATTGTGCTTCGGAAGCAAAAGCGAAGTTGTGGTTCATATCCGTTAGCATCCATAGTCTCCTTTGATTGCTTGACTGGGGATTTCAAGAAATTTGCAGTTGCACTGTCTGTGGTGGACATTCAACAGAACTATCAGGAGACTTTGAAAGATAGTCGGTGGCGATTAACTATAGAAGAAGAGATGGCTGCCTTATAGTCACGTGGTACCTGGAGCATGGTTGCAGCTCCTGAGGGAGCTTCTGTCGTCAGTTGCAAGTGGGTGTTTACTATTAAACACTGTGCAGATGGGAGTCTGGATCGGTACAAAACCAAACTGGTTGCTCGTGGATTTACTTAAACACATGGCGTGGATTACCTAGACACATCTCCCCAGTGGCTCGTCATTCTACTTTACGAATTCTTCTTTCTATTGCTGTGGTACGTGACTAGCCTCTCTTCCAGCTTGATGTTAAAAATGTATTTTTGTATGGAGACTTGCAAAAAGAAGTCTACATGCAACAACCTCCTGGGTTTACTGCTGAGGAGGAGTATCCGCAGGTTTGTAGACTTCATAAGGCAATATATGGCTTTAAACAAAGTCCTGCGCATGGTTTCAGAAGCTCTTGGACTTAATTGAGAAGCAGGGGTTTAAAAGGTCAAATGCGGATCATTCATTGTTTGTACATCGAATACCTAGAGGCACGATAGCCATTATGGTATATGTTGACAACATACTTGTTACAGGTGATGACGTGCAGAGGATATAAAGGGCTAAGGAATTTCTGGTCCAACAGGTTGTCACCAAGGATCTTGGTACCTTAGTGTATTTCTTGGGCTTAGAGTTTGTCAGAAATCAGCATGGTCTTGTAATGACCCAACGGAAGTATGTGACAGATATGCTGGTTGAGACGAGAATGATTGGATGTCGACCTGTTACCACCCCTATGGCCCCTCGTATGAGGGCTATATGGATGATGATACAGAGGAAGTGGACAGGAGAAGATATAGAGAAATAGTTGGGAAGTTCCTTTATGTTACTATAACCGGGCCGGATATCTCATTTGCAGTTAGCCGGGTGAGTCAATTTATGGAACAACCCCAACATGTACACATCATAGATGTTAAGGCGCACGCCTAGGCGCCCAGGCGCCCTAGCCCGTGCGCCTTGAACATGCGCCTTGCTTTTATTAAAAGAAGCGACGCCTGGGCGGCCGCCTAGGCACGCCTAGACGCCTAGGCACGCCTAGGCGCCTAGGCGCCCATGGCATAAAGCTCAGGCTGATGTGGTGAGCTCAGGCTGATGTAGGGGGGGGGGTTGTCGGGAACTTCCAGGGAGTATACATAGGTTAATGTGTTATCAATTGCCCACATTTCTGTCGCATTCCCAGGAAGAAAAGATTATATGCGACATGTAGAAAGTCTTATACAAGCAACACGACATTTCTAAGAATGCTTTATACAATCTACTGAGAATGAATGTCATCTTTTATGAGAATCACGGTAAAGTACTATTTTTCATCTCTTGCACATTGTCCATATATATTCCTCTCATCGGAGTTGACAAAGGAGATAACTTGTCTGTTCACGATAATCATGGAAAGTAACATTTAAGATAAGAAGGAGCTGTTCTATAAGCAACGAAAAATACTGTTATATATATGCAAGCCTCTAATCGGCCATAAATTTCACCGTGAAAAAATATCAGAACAAAGTATATCTCAAGACTTACTTTAACAGCTGTACTAAATACTAAGAGCCCAATACATATGGAAATCTGGCATCGGTAATAGACTTATTGATAACCGGAGAGAACCTCGTAAGAGTTTCCAGCAGAGCACAGATCATTACCAGGAATTACAAAAAACTTTTATGTTAGTTAGACTGATAATTAAATAATGATAAAAAAGGGTTTCTCAGGAAAACGCCTAGGCGCGGCGAAGGCGCCAGCCAAGGGCCCTCTTCAACGCCTTGTCGCCTTGCCGCCTTAATAACCATGGTACACATGGATGCTGTAATTTTGATCTTGAGATACCTAAAGTCTTCTACATGTGCATGATTATTATTTAAAAAGGGGCAACACTTACGGTCTCTGCATGTGCTGATGCTGACTATGCAAGATGTCCAAAGGATAAAAGTCCACTTCAGGTTTTGTGGTCTTTGTAGGTAACTCTCTTGTCTCCAGAAATAGTAAGAAGCAAACTGTAGTTGCCAGGTCCAACACCGAGTTTGAATATAGGGCTATGGCACAAGCTACTACGGAAATGATGTGGGTCTGAACAGTTCTTGCAGATTTGCACATAGATGTACCTATTCCTATGCAGCATACAATGCGATAACCAGGCAACCATGCTCATTGCAAACAATCCTGCATTCCACGAGAGAACCAAACATGTTGAAGTAGATTGTCACTATACAAGGGATATGATTCAGAAAGGTTTTATCTCTACCTCTCATGTTAGCTCTAGGATCAAACCGCAGATATTTTCACTAAGGCGTTGCTCGGAGGCTCATTTCAGAAATGCGCATCCAAACTGAGCATGATTGACATCTATGCTCCATCTTGAGGGGGAATGTAGAGTATATATTTATGTTTCTATAGTATTTCCTATTATTCTACCTCTCTTGTCTATCTTATGTAATTTACCCATAAGTCTCTCCTAATATAAGAGAGCCTAGGATTCATGGAATAAAAATCTTTCGATATTTTTTCCCCAATATATACGAAGGGATCTTAGTTTTTTGGATCTAAGCCCGAGAATGACCCAAGATTGATCTGAATGGAGGCAAAGAATCCATGTAGCCGACCCTACTTAATGTGGGAAAAGGCTTTGTTGTTGTTGTATCCTATTAATGATAGTGTAGAGATATATTTACGTTTTTGTATTATTTTTCCAGTCTTATTTAAAAAATGAAGAGAAGAACAAAAAAGAGGTGACGAGGAGAGATTGTTAAAAAATGAGATTGAGAGCCAAAAGACACACTAAAAGGTCACCAAGAAAAAAAGACAATTTCTAAAAAAAATGACATTTTTTTGTGCATCCATATTCTCCTGAACTTGGTTAATTATCCTCGTATTTTAACTAGTATGTGAGAAATGGGAAGTGAAAGTCCGGTGTATTATTTTTCTACATGAGGTTGTCCAGCAAAATTTTATCTTATGTTCAACTTCTGCGCGTGGTCCATGGAACAAGATCTCTCTTTGAGGTTGTTATGTGATAGAACTAACTTCTTGAGGTCCTTATATTAGAGGAATCAAGGGTTTAATTATCGGGTTCGGATATCGTATCGACACCATGTCTATACGATATTATCGACCAACATTTGTGAAGGAATGATCGAAAAATGCTCTCATATCACCATTTTGCTCGAAATTTCGGTTCCTTGTTGTTGGAGTATTTGGTTGTGCGCCTCTTATGTTGTAGATAGGTAAATAGATACATCCAGGATCCATTTACTCCATCCATGTGTTTAGTCCCACATCTACCAGTGGTGGGACTTGGAGGCTCTGTGGAGTCTATATAAGGAGCCCCAAACCTCCTGTATCCATTGAGAAAAAGCTGTGAAGCATATGACCCTTTGAGGCCTTCTCCCGTGGTTTCACCCCGCTCCTTAGAGAGTAGGGTTCCACGTTAAATCCCGGTGTCAACGATGTTTTATTTCTTTTATCTCTGATACGCTTCCGCATTCCTATTTTCTAACATGGTATCAGAGCGATTCGATTCTCGGAGTTTTTATGGTCTTTATTTATTCGAGATTCGAGATTCTAGGATTTCAATAAACCCTAATTATGTTTGTGAATACTATTTTGAAGATCATATCGAAGTTTTTTTTTTTTCAGATTCAAGTTTGTATTCAAGATCAAATATCATTGGTTCTAGAGTTTCGTTCTGAAACCCTAACTCAGCAGATCAGGCCTCCAAGTAGGCGGAGCCCAACCGTGCGTGAATTCAGATGATCAACGCCGATAATTCCATAAAAATTAGGGTTCCATCTCTAGAACCCTAATACAGCCTCTGGCGGCACCGTTCTGCATTGCGTGCACCTCCTTCCATCACGCACCTCCTCCAAAAAGTTTCAGGCCTATGTAAGATCTCCAGGCGGGGCGCATATCCTCCTCCCGCGCGATACCCTAAGAAGCAACGCCTTTTCCAGGCATCAGGGCAGGGTTTTCTGGAAACCCTATTCCAAGCCGTACCTTCATCGTCACCCATGCGGAGGTGACAACAACATTCAGGCGGAGCCACCAGGCGGTGGCTGGACTCCAAGCGGCAATCCAACCTTCTGTCGTGGTGCGGCGCGTTGCAGCCCCCGACACCTCGGCGCAATTCCCGATTCCGCCCCTCCCTAGAGCGATTCCTCTCAGGTGGGAGCCTCCTCCACCAGATCTCCAGCGGCGACGACCCTTCGAGAACTTCCTCCAGACGGCGGCGACCCTTCGATTCTCCAGTCCACTGCTCGCAGGGCAGATCCCTAAGCCGCACCTTCAGATTCAGCAACGCTTCTCCAACGTGAGCGGCGGTGTCATCCTCTTCAAGCCCTCGCTTCCTCCTCTCCATCGGCATCACGCGCATGTGGCCACCATCGCGTAGCTGCATGCCCTAACGGGGGGGGGGGGGGGAGGCATCCGGATCCAAGAAGAGGGTTCCCACGATGGGAACCCTAGGGGGGGTCTCGGCGACCTTTAAAAAAATGGGGTGAGGCTGCAGATTAAGAGAAAAAAGGGGAACGACTGTTTGCATAAAAAAGGTGTTTGTTAAAAAAAAAGGTACGTACAAAAAAAACCGTACGCAAAAAAATATATTTTTTGAAAAAGAAAAGGGCATAAAAAAAGATGAAACGGCTTTAAAAAATTGTTTCAAAAAAGGAAACGATGAAATGAATGTTAAAAAGCCATGAAAAAAAATATTTTTTTGATTATCGGCTTATGTTTTGTTACCCTCATTTTCTTGTTTTCTCCCAACATAGTCGATGACATATATTCCAACTAGTATGGGAAAAAGGGAGAGTATTGTGTAGAGTCACAGGTCGGTTCTAGAATCCAGTTTCAGATTCTTTAGACCATTTAGATTCCAGACTCTACAGTTCAGACTCGAGCTCAGTTTCCCGAGTCTGAAGTTCAAGACGCACGAGTCTTTTCAGTTTCGTGGTCCTCATCATTCTTGTTGTTTCGGCCAGAGTTTTTATGTGAGCCATAGGGACTCCAGAGTAGAGGATCATTCCCTATGCCATGTAAGCAAGGGTTTTCATGTGGTATCATAGGGACTCCAGAGTAGAGTACCATTCTCTGTGCCAGATTGGAGAGACCCAGTTCTCCAATGAGGAGACATCTCATACTCCATTGTCCAACGACCGTGGACTCTGACGTGGATTGCACTCCATAATCTTGTCAGTTCGGCCCTTTCAGAGATGGAGCAGTTGTCCACATGTTGTGGCGGGCCAGAGTACTCCGACGAGGAGACTCATTTGCAGTTGTGGTGACTCTGACAGGTGCAGTTCAGAGGACATGCTCTCCGATGAGGAGGTTCAATTAACTCACACTCCAACCCGTTCGTCCTCCTCACCTGCACGACATGAGAAGCAACGCCCTCGACAACAAACGACAGTTGTGCGCGTTGAGCTGATATTGTCTGTAGTGTCATATAGCGTGAGTTGAGTTTTTTTCTGTTTGTCCAAGCTGAGCATTGCATGCTCCAGCTTGAGGGGGAGTGTTGGAGTATTTGGTTGTGCGCCTCTTATGTTGTAAATGGGTAAATGAATACCTACATGATCCATATACCCCATCCATGTGTTTAGTCCTACATCTACCAGTGGTGGGACTTGGAGGCTCTGTGGAGGCTACATAAGGAGCCCCAGACCTCCTGTATCCATTGAGAAAAATGAAGCATTTGGCCCTTTGAGGCCTTCTCATCCCGCTCCTTAGGGAGTAGGGTTCCATATTAAATCCCGGTGTCAACAATGTTTTATCTCTTGTATCTCTGATTCGCTTCCGCATTCCTATTTTATAACACTTGTCGAAATCGAAAGTGAGTTCCTCTCAGGGTTTCATATTTCGTCGAAATTTCGGCGAAATGTCAAGAAATATGAAACCATGAGAGGGACTCACTATTTGAGTTCTCTATATGAGAGAAGCACTGATGGCTTGTCTTGCCGGGACATTCTCACACACCAAAAGTCGTCTTTTTTGATCTGATTGCATAAACATTGATGAACTTGAACTCCGAATAAACAAGTAATCCAAACAATATACGAACCTTTGGAAGAATTGAACCCCGATAGACTCTCTATATATAGAAATATATAATATAATATGTGGTTGAAAGGAACGAGAAACATGGATTTATGTGGAACCTTACCCCAAATGAGTGGAAGGAAATCGCGAGAGAGAAGCAAAAAAGACTGGATATCACATTGTGTTTCTAAATGACTATATATGAGGTGCGAGGCTCTTTATACAACTCTATCATCACAATTAAATTCCACCATTGAGCAATATGAGATGAAACACAACTCCCCTCCCACATCTACCCTAGTTCCTTGGGATAGGTCAATACCATGTCTTATGGGATGAAGCCTATCTTGGAGTTATTATTGTAGAATCCTTCCAAGATGGATCCTTGTTATGAACATGCTGTGGCGGGTCAAAAACATATTGTGTTGTCTTGTGTTTGGCAAGGAAGAAATATTAAGAAAACTCAATTATGATCACCACCAAACTTTTTCCCACTTAAAGTGGGGTTGTCTACGTGGATTAGTGCCTCCAAACCCATCTAACTTGAGTCAAATCCAAAAGCAAAGAAAAACTAATGAACTTGAATAAATAATTCTCTAGCTCGATTGTATTAGGAATAATATCCTGCAATTGGATACTTTTTGATATCTAAATCTTATGCAAGGTTCTTAAATTTTATTGTATTAACCAATTTGATGTATCCTAATTCTCAAAACTTCTTTTCGATATAAATTTTCTCAGTATGTCTGTGACATTTTGTGAAAATACCTTGTCTAGTAGATGGCATGAATTATGGTTATTTTGAAGGATAATCAACCTTCACATGTTTTTTTAATCTTTGTCTAATTTAGAGCAGTACATGGTATGCACTCTCACTTTAAAATCCTTGTTCCTTGAACTAGACAGTTTATGGTTGTTGGCATTTACATGGATGGTATGGTTGTACATGGATGGTATGGTTGTCAAGTGATACTGTGCTAATGGATAGTAAGTGGACAAATTGGATTGCGGCCTGGATGGGTGTCGTGGTTCTTATGGAAAACCGATTTTGGTTGGCTGAAAGTTTGAGATTTTGAAAAACATGCTGAAAATTCGAGGTATAATGTCCATTGGAAGCAAATAATGTATTTCTGTGTAATTGTGAAATTTCCTTTTTAATCTGCACAGATAAAATGACCCACCAAAAGAAATATTATCAACACAGGATAGAATAAAACTAAAAATCTGCATTAGCACCACCTACATACTAAGGGTTTGTTTGGTTACTGATGGGGTGGGTTGTGGTAACCTCCTGTGAATAGTAGCTGTTTGGATGGCTATGAGGGTTGGAGAGGGTTGGAATAAGGGATGTGACGTGATGTCACATTAATTTGTGATGGAATTCCAACCCAGGAATGGAGCGGGGTAAACTGGGTTACCTCGGGTAACCCGGTAACCAAACATACCTTAAATATATCCCAATGGGAATCTACTTGCTCTCAAGGCCCTCCTTGAGATATAGCCAGTCCCAATGGATGTAAGAAAATGCTTTGTTTGTCTTTGTTAGAGATAGCAGAAGATTTCCTTCTTTATATTCTATTGTAACCCCACGAGGGCTTTTATGTTAAGAGAATATTCTATGTGGTTATTTGTTAAGAGAATATTCTATAGAGAATATTCTATATTCTAAAGAATATTCTATATTCTAAAGAATATTCTATAGAATATTCTCCTTTGAGCCCTCTAGGGTTTAGTCCTATATAAGGACCCCTAGACCTCTTGAATAAACAACGAATCATCTTTTCTTATCATTCTTTCACATGGTATCAGAGCAGCGGTCCTAGGCCGGTGTTCTGACCTAATCACCCCTCCGCCACCGCCAGCCCTCCAAGTTCATCTACAGCCGCGTGCCGCCTCGGATCTCCGCACCTCCTGCCTTAGGCCCGCGCCGCCTCGGTTGAGCGTCGCCAATCTGCTCTAGGGCAGCCGGGTACTACCGCCAGGTCGACCAGGCCCGCCTTGCGCTAGCAGGCGCCTCCGCCAGTCCTCCCAGGGCCTCCTTCCACCGCCAGGCCGACTCCGCCAGGCCTCATCTTGTGCCATCAAACGATCATTGCCTCATCCTTCTTATTCCTTGATGAAGATTTAGATATTTGTAGATAAGTTGAGGAAAGATATACTCTCTAGGTCACTTTTTTTTGACCTAAACCGCCACGATGACGTCTGCCGAGATCAAGCCCGCGTACCCTACTTCTTCTTTGCTGGTACAGGGCACTTCTATCAAGTTGAAGGGCTCCGAAAATTATGTTCTATGGTCTCGATCTTTCAAAGTGTTTGTTGGTGGCCAGCACAAGAGCTACGTTCTTACAAAAGTTCCACCTGCGGAAACTGATAAGGACTATGAAACTTGGTTTGTTGATAATTGTCAGGTTATCACTTGGATGACGAACAGTGTCGATCCAAACATTGCTGCGAATCTTCTTTACAAAGACACCGCTAAGGCAATGTGGGAAAACCTCGAGCGTACATATTCTCAAAAGACGACTAAGTCTCGTCTGTCAGACATATACACAAAAATTTGGTCTGCCACTCAGGGAGAATCAAGTCTTATCGAATACTACAGGCTTCTTACAAGCCTTTTTGAGGAACTCCTTATTTTTCAGCCTGCATGTTGTGATAAACAAGTAGGAGAACGTGCTGAATGGCATGTTTACAGATTTCTCTCGGGGCTAAATCCAAAATATAAGCCTGTGAAAGATCAGTTTCTGATGGCTGATACTCTACCTACTCTTGAGACTATCTTCGGACGCTTACAGGAGCTAGAGGCTCCGATTCAGCACTCTACCACACACACCTCTATAGAGACGATGACCCACTATACCTCCTCAGGATACAGAGGGCGTCATAACTATCAAGGAGGACGGGGACACGACTCAGGGCGTGGACGTGGTCGTGAATCTGGATGCAGCCGTGACTCTGGACGCGGACGTGATCGTGGACGTGGTCGTGATTCTTCTGCTCGGTATCCAGCATGTGTACACTGTGGACACTGGAATCACCCTTCTGATCGCTGCTGGGCAACGTTTGGGATGCAACCTAATGCTAACAATGCCTATGATGAAGTATCGTATGATGCAACTGCAGAAACATCTACTCAGCAAACCAGCGAGGCACAAACCCCATTCACTGCTTCTGAATATGCTCGCCTACGACAACTGCTGCAAGAATCTAGCCCTTCTGATAGTAATGCTTCTTCCCCTACTGCTAGCCTGGCTACTACCTCAGGTACAGTAGCAAACTCTGTCTCTGCCTCTAAGCATGCATGGATTATTGATTCTGGAGCCTCTACCCATCTGACGGGAGAAGGAAGTTTGCCAACCTCCTCCCAGCCATCTTCCTCCGTGAAGACTGTTCGGGTTGCTAATGGGGATCATTCCCCAGTAACTGCTGTTGGTACTGTCAACTTTTCTTCCAAGCTGCATCTGACAGATATTCATTGTGCCCCTGCTTTTCCTCTCAGCCTTCTATCAATACAGAAGCTATGTCATCAGCTTAACTGTCGTGTTATTTTTGATGAGGTTTGTTGTTATTTTCAGGACATCCGGACGAGGAAGATTTTTGGTGGGGGTCATGAGAGGAATGACCTCTATTACCTTGACATCCCTTCTGATTCCAACTTTGCTGGTGCGGTCTCCATCTCTGAAGATCCTTATCTATGGCACCTTCATCTTGGTCACCCTTCTGCTAAAGCTCTCTCCATGATGTTCTCTGAACTTTCTATGCTGAAACCCTTTGAGTGTGAAGCATGTCAGTTCGGGAAACATCATCGAGCCTCCTTTCCTGCACGGATTGAGCCTCGCCGCCGTACTCCTTTTGCACTTGTTCACTGTGATATCTGGGGACCCTGTCCGGTCCGAAGTCTAAGTGGTCATAAATATTTTGCTGTCTTTGTGGATGACTACAGTCGATCATTTTGGGTTTTTCTGTTAAAGGAACGCTCAGAAATTAACAATATTGTCAAGAATTTCTTTTACTATGTCAAAAACATCTTCTCCACTACTGTTAAAATATTTCGTTCTGACAATGCATTGGAATTTACACAAAATGATTTGACATCCTTCTTTGCTTCCCAGGGTGTTATTCATCAAACCTCTTGCCCATATACCTCCCAACAGAATGGGGTAGCCGAAAGAAAACTTCGACATCTCCTCGACATTGCCCGCTCTCTTCTTACCCAAATGAAGGTCCCCAAGACCTATTGGGGAGATGCTATTCTCACTGCTGTCCATCTTATCAACAGAGTTCCCTCTGTCTCCCTAAATGGCTCCACACCCTTTGCCTTATTGTATCCAAATGACTCACCATTTCCTCTACCTCTGTGGATTTTTGGATGCACCGCCTTTGTTCACAACTTTCATACTGCAGACAAATTATCGTCACGTGCAATTAAATGTGTTTTTCTGGGTTATTCCCAAACAAAGAAAGGGTATAGATGCTATGATCCTTGTGGTAAATGCTATTATATATCAGCTGATGTCACCTTTTTCGAACAAACTCGCTTCTTCAATCAAGATGTGTCTGACATACCATTAGAACTTCCTCCTCCACCAATTGTCTATAAAAGAAAACATGTGTCCCCTCTTGTTCCTGTTCCTCTACCTGTTCCTTTGTTGCAGGAAAATATGCCATCTTCAAGTGCCCTTACCAATACTACTCCGGATGATCCTCAGGAGCTTCCCATTGCCCTACGCAGAACAAAGAGGCAATGCACTATCCATCCTATGTCTAATTTCACGTCCACTGATAGCCTATCATGTTCTGATAAAAGATATGCAGATGCTCTTATGACAATCTCTGTCTCAGGAGATCTCACAGTGCATTACAGGACCACGGGTGGCGACAAGCTATGAATGAAGAAATGGATGCTCTCAATTCCAGAGGAACATGGGATCTAGTTCCGCGTCCCGAAGGTGTCAGGCCTGTTGCCTGCAGATGGGTCTTTACTACGAAACATTCTCCAGATGTTTCCATTGACAGACTGAAAGCAAGACTTGTGGCAAAAGGCTTTACACAGACATATGGAGTTGATTACTTCGAGACTTTTTCACCTGTTGCTAGGATGGGGTCTATTCGCACTATCCTCTCTGTAGCCGTGAACAAAGGCTGGCCTATTTTTCAACTGGATGTCAAGAACGTATTTCTATATGGTGATCTTGAGGAAGAGGTTTACATGATGCAACCCCCAGGTTACGAAGTCGAGGGGGAGTATGTTTGCTGACTTCGCAAAGCAATTTATGGTCTAAAGCAAAGTCCGAGGGCATGGTTTGACAGACTTAGTTCAGAGATTAGCACTCTGGACTTTCAGAGAACTACATCTGACCATTCAGTCTTTGTCAGAAAACGATCAACAGGTACTGTCATACTAGCTGTATATGTGGATGACATGGTTGTTACAGGTGACGACGATAAAGGAGTGCTAGAAGTGAAGACTTTTCTGCAAAAGGTTTTTGTCACCAAGGATCTGGGGCAACTTCGCTATTTTCTTGGTATAGAAGTCTTACGCACCAAGAAGGGGCTTCATATGTCACAAAGAAAGTACTGCTTAGATATACTAACTGAAGCAGGATTACTTGGGTGCAAGCCATCTGGCATACCTGCAGAACCAAAGAAACATTCTACACCAGATGATCCTGCCTTTGAAGATACTACAAGATACAGAAGCCTGGTTGGCAAACTTCTGTACCTTACTGTTACTAGGCCAGATATATCATATGCTGTGAACAGAGCTAGCCAACACATGGAGAAACCATGCTACAGCCATTGGCAAGATGTTCTTCAGATCCTTCGCTACCTGAAGGAATCCCCTGGACGTGGTCTATTCTATGGGGCAAATGGATACACTAAGGTTGCTGCTTATGCTGATGCTGATTATGCAAGCTCACCTGAGGATCGTCGTTCTACGACGGGCTATGCGATGATGGTAGGAGGTAACCTTGTTAGTTGGAGGAGCAAGAAGCAGACAGTGGTTTCCCGATCCAGTGCAGAGGCGGAATATAGGGCAATGGCCCAAGCCACATGCGAAATTACTTGGTTACTGTCTCTTTTGCAAGAACTCAATATTGCTATCACTACTCCTGTTCCTCTATACTGTGATAACAAATCTGCCACTTATATTGCTACAAATCCTGTGTTCCATGAGAGGACCAAACACATTGAGATCGACTGTCATTTTGTTCGTGATGCTGTACGAGAAGGCAAGATTTCTACACCACATATCTCAACAGATCTTCAGCTTGCAGACATATTCACAAAGGCCTTATCAAAGAAGCGCCTTTCCTGGATATCTTCCAAGTTGGGCATGATCGATGGATATGCTCCAACTTGAGGGGGAGTGTTAGAGATAGCAGAAGATTTCCTTCTTTATATTCTATTGTAACCCCACGAGGGCTTTTATGTTAAGAGAATATTCTATGTGGCTATTTGTTAAGAGAATATTCTATAGAGAATATTCTATATTCTAAAGAATATTCTATAGAATATTCTCCTTTGAGCCCTCTAGGGTTTAGTCCTATATAAGGACCCCTAGACCTCTTGAATAAACAACGAATCATCTTTTCTTATCATTCTTTCACAGTCTTGTTGATTCATGATTGTATGATGTCAATATTAGAGATATGCAATGTGTGTGCATGATGTGACTAGGCGCGCACATCAACCTAGAGCTGTAGGTTTGGTCATTTTGATATGTTTCTACAACTGGACCTGCCAAATACTATGCCATCAATTTGAACTTGTCGAATTTATCATTGAGGTTTCCTTAGCCTATTTAGAAGTTGCCATGGAAATTGTAGCAAAAGTTACGATACTATTTTCTCAAAAAAATGGATATCCTTACTTTGGCTAGCTAATTTAGCAGTATATTTTTGCACTATAGTATTTACATCATGGCCACTTAAATGTATTCTGCAGCAATATGGTGACATAAGAACACTTTACACTGCATGCAAACACCGGGGATTTGTGATGATATCATACTATGACATTAGGGATGCTCGAAGTGCCATGCGTGGTCTGCAGAATAAGCCTTTGAGAAGGAGAAAACTTGACATCCATTTTTCAATCCCTAAGGTTGCAATTAATCCTAGACAAATTCATTTTCTTTGTTTTTTGGAATTTAAGGGTTTCATCCTCTTAACACGTTTCAGGAGAACCCCTCGGATAAAGATATTAACCAGGGAACACTTGTAGTTTTCAATCTTGATTCTTCAGTTTCAAACGATGATCTGCGCCAGATCTTTGGAGAATATGGGGAAATTAAAGAGGTGAGATAGTTTGACTTCCAATTTATTTATATAATTATTTTTGTGAACTTTCTAGGAAGTGCTGGACTATTAGATAAAAGATAAATAATGCCATTTTCTAAGCAGATAAGAGAGACACCTCACAAACGGCATCACAAATTTGTGGAGTTCTATGATGTCAGAGCGGCAGAAGCAGCTCTTCGTGCGTTGAATAGAAGTGACATAGCAGGCAAGAGGATAAAGCTTGAACCTAGCCGGCCTGGTGGTGCTCGTCGAAAGTGAGTGCCTAACTATAGTATCCTTGATTATTGGAAAAAAACTGAAGTTTGGTCAGAGTAACTTGTCAATGTTGTCATGTTGATTGGTTTTCTTTCTTTTTTATCTTTTGCCCATTTTGCAAATTGATTCTGCCCATCTTAGTCATTTTTACATCTTAACCACATGGGTATACCGTATATTTAAATGACATGAAGAGCTGGATTGGCATTTCTCGTGGTTTCTTGCAAGCATTCACTGTAGCTGACTCTCTGAACATTAGTCACATTTCAGTTTTAATAACATTGGTGCATTACATAATAAATGGCAATGTCATGCATGAAGTAATATGAACATAGGGTGATGGACAACGAGAAGGGAGAGGGGGATGGGAGAAAGCACGATTGGGTCTGTAACCACGAGGGAGAGTGAAAGATGTAGAAGCATTTGTGTTTGGGGTAATGAAGGTGGAATGGAGGGAGAGGAGGATTGAGAGGATGCTCGACGATTAGAGAAAGGCACAAATGTGGATATGGAGGAGCTTGGTGGTGCTGATGCTTCGGACTCCTGTCTCATTAGGAAGGACGATGGAGGAGGGGACAAACTATTGGTGCATTAGGGGTGGCACCACAGTCAATGTTCTGGATTGATCTCCTTCGCTTGTTTGGGTTTGATGCTCCAAATACGAGAAATAAAATGAAAAAGATATGTAAGTATGATCTTATTTATTTTTGTTGTGGTTTTTTTGAACATTGATGAAGTGCGTGCACGACTTTAGGGTCTTGACGTCGTAGGGATAATTCAACTAAGTCCACAACTTCAAATATGTGACTAGAATGATCTATTCCTAGAAGGATGACTACCAAGGCTGCCGAAGGCGAAAATTTGGTCAGAGTGCAGAGCTGATGATGGGTGAGGGCCCCTTGGCAGACCTTTAATCGATGTCATCACTTCTCAGCGATGTGAGAGGTGACTCTTTCGAGGAGGATGCCATGTAATTGGAGGAATCGTAGTTATGCGTAAGGTGGTTGTTTGAAGAGGATGAATGCATCGCTAAATGGAGAGGTAGAAGGGATGCTAGCGTTGGCTAAATGGAGAATGGCTCAATTCTGTAATGGTGTGCCAGGTTAGGGTCTTTTGTGATTTCTTTTGATTGAGGGTCTTCCTTTGAGATATCGTAGCTTCTCTCGATGATCAAGACTGCCCTAATGAGTCTAGGGGAAGTGTTGAGAGTGTTTGGAGATGTTTCAAGGTTGGGAGATAGGACATAATTGTAGATGGAGCTTCGTGCCCCTTTGAGCATGGTAACGCTTCGGTTGCCTTTCAAGGTCAACTGATCTTTCCTTCTCTGATTGTAAGCAATGGTTGATAAATGAGTGACGAGTGAGGGTGCGACGATACTCGTTTTCTTGAGCATGGGGAAGGCGTCACCCGCAGAGGAAATCACAAAAAAAAAGCAGGAATTAGGGACATCTCCTACTATGAATAGGGTTGAGCATTGGGTAGGGCCGACTCCATCCAACCCGAAGCTTGACCTGTGAAATCTATCCCAAGCCTGGGCCCGCTTGTGTCGTGGGTGAGCCTAGGCTAAGTTTTAGGCCCGTTTGATATATTAGACCAAGCCACACTAGGGACCATGAGAAGCCTGACCTGCCCCCACGATCCCACTCGTCTTCTAGATGAGTTCACCCTCACTCCTCATCCCCATCCCATGATTGTCACCCACAACCCTCTCCCCAACCCAACTCCCCACACCTAATTCCACTCGCTTGCTTGCTATCTCCGACCCTACTCCACATCTTTTTTAAGGAAAAAGGGTAAGACATCTAGAAAACACGTACCATGTAACTTTTATATATTTAAGTAAAATAATTACATTTACGGGGATAAAAAAACATGTAATTTTTTTGCATGCTCAATTACATTTTCCATATACAATTGTTCCCTTGGAATATAGAACTATTCCGAGCCAGCCACAAGGACCAAAGGATGGGAGTGACCCAAATTTTGGTTGGATTGTCCCTAGCATCAAGCGCATCCATGGAGTCCTAGAAATCACCCCCATCCCATTATTGCAACTCTCTCAGCGTTCACCTTAGCCCATACCTCCCTAGCAGCAAGGCAAGCAAAGAAAACATGCCCATCACTCTCCTCTGCTCCTCCGCACCATGTGCAAGTGCCGTCACCAAGGTTGTAGAAGTCGACAGTCGGTACTCGGTCGGCCGGGTCACTGACTAAGGATTAGTCGGCAGTCGGACGACTAGTCGGAATTAGTCGGGCATTAGTCGGTTTTGAATTTTTTTATTATTTTAAATATATCAATTATTATTAATATATTAATCTATATATACACTCAATCATAAATATGCATAGATTTAGCAATTTTCAATTTTATAAGAGCTAAAAAAGAAGCAATTACAGGAAAAAAAGTAGCAAGTTAAAAACAAATGTTTGCTACATAACATTAGCTAATGTTCACTGACAGATGCAACATTTCAAAATAAAAATAATTCAAGCAAGCATGAAGCATCAAGTAAAAAGTCATTCATCTCCATCATTGTCATCATCCAAATCAATCTCTTCTTCTTCGTCATCTTCTTCATCATCATCTTCTTCTTCTTCTTCATCTATGTCTCCAGGTATAAATTCCTCCTCTTCTTCATTTATAGATGCAACATTTGAGCTCGAAGATGAAGCTCCCTTGCCACGTTGACTTCTTCTCAGCTCCAAATTCTCTTCTGCACCACTTGCATGAGCCAGTGCTCCCCAAGTCAATTCGGAACCTGGAAAGACCTCCTCATCTTGAGCTTGTACATTGACCTCTCCAGTCCATGCACGTAAATATGCACGATCACGAGAGGAAAGCGGATCTTTTCCTTTCTCAAGACGGCGTTCCATCAGGTTGGAATTGAAACGAACGTACACAAGATCGTTTAGCCTCTTTGTTTCTAACCTGCCTCTCTTCTTGATATGAATCTGTAAGTAACATTACAAAAATTGTGACTAATGACTATATCACTTACTAATTTACAACTAGTATTTCTATTAGATGGGTCACTAGAGTCTTACCGAGTCAAACGTACTCCAATTGCGCTCACATCCAGAGGATGCATAAGTTAAGCTCAAGATCTTGATGGCCATGTGTTTCAAATGTGGTGTGTCATCTCCATAATTGTACCACCAATTAGCTGATAAATATAGAATGGTTAGGTCAATGAAATCAACTATAATCAAAATTACATTAATGGAAAATAATGTCCGAAATACCTGGATCGAAATTTTCATCATTTCTCATCCCCTGTCTCACGGCTAATGGCTTCCCAAATGCCCCACGACCATTTCTATAATCAACAAGCTCCTTTGTGGTGATAGCATCTTGTATATCCAAATCTGGATAAAATCGTTCCATGCAATCCATAAAACCTCTCTTCACCACAATATCTGCATCACCACCACACTCCGTGAAAAAGAAGTATGGGTTCAAATAGTAAGCCGCTAGATGCAATGGAGTATCAAGTCTGCCCTTGGTCTTGGAGATAATAGCATCCACAAAAAACTTGTAAGATGACTCCACGCTATTAAAAGATGCAATTATCTCTCTCTTTGCCTCTTCAAGCCCTCCATAAACAAAGCCCATGGATGGTCTGTAATCCGCATCAACCACACGCAATAGACCAACCAAAGGTGTAAAAATTTTAATTGCAAATGCGGCGTGGTTCCAAAAAGTAGCGCTGAAGACTATGGACGTCGCTTGTTCTCCCTTTTTGGTCTTGTACCATCTGCATGTCCTCCACTCATCTGAAGAAAACATCAACCTGAGTTTGTCTTTTTTCTCTAGAATGCTTTCTAGAGTGAGGAAAGTAGTAGCAAACCTTGTTTGCCCTGGTCTAGCGATGTCTCTCTTGTTTGTAAACTTCCGCATCAAGCTCAATATTTTAGTGTGAGCATAAATAAAAATAGTGAGTGTCCTCGCCTTTTTAATTGCGCTCTTCACCTTCGAATCTTTGTCGATCTCCTCCAAAGTAAGATCAATGGAATGAGCATCACATGAAGTCCACCATTGTCGATCTCCTCCAAAGTAAGATCAATGGAATGAGCAGCACATGAAGTCCACCATATTTGAGGATATTTTGTGAGCAGCAACAACCCTGCTGCTACATCTGCCGAAGCATTATCCGCAACAACTTGAACAACATTCTCCACGCCAACTTCAATTGGCTGTCGGTGTAGTCTACGCCTTCTTGTTGGGGATTTCCTCGATCCCATACTTGTTACTCCTCTCTCTCTCTGTTCATGTATTTCTCTTTCTATTTTGAAGTTTCTTTTTAATAAAATTTTTGGGGCGAGCGTCACACCGTGTCTCCCCCGAATCGTTAGTTTTCAAAAAAAAAAACTTCAGTTATGCACTCATCCACGAGCTGAAAAATGTACTCGACGGTGTGTGTCTCATCAGAAACATCTATGGACTTCAAAAATGGACTCCCCAAGGAGCAATTGACACAGAAGTTCATGATGCTCCGTCCTCGCATGTCCGTCCATGCATCAGTCATTATAGAGCATCCTGTCTTCTTCCATGTAATTCGATGACATTGTTTGTCATCATAAATTTTCTTCACCGCCTTCTTCAAAAATGGGCCGCTAATCTCATACCTCGTAGGAGTCTTGAGACCTGGACCATACATCCCAATTGCCTCCACCATTTGCTTGAATTGTTTCGTGGTCAATGCATTGAAAGGGATCGCTGATGTATATGCCCAATTGCATTTATAGGAGACAACCCTCTCACGATAGTCCTTGGATAAAGCATCTTTTATGCTCATCTGACGTGTTCCTTGAACGGCGACGGTCTGTTCTAGAGATTCGGAAGATCAATGCCTTTTCGCAGATCCAGCATCTCCAGTGATGCCGATATTAATCTCATCTCTCATCTCAGCAAGGTCAACAGCTTTTTGACTCTTCTTTCTAGCAACGTCATCCAAGACCTGGATCATCATCTTCTTCGTATCTTCATCCACCTTAGGACATGGAGCCACGTTGCCTTTACGGTGCGCAAGATGTTGCTTGAACCTAAAAATCCCTCCTTTCACCACCTTTCTTGCACAACCTGCAAGTAACCGTGTTCGAATCCGCACGGTTTGAAAGGTATCCTAATTGCCATGCAGGATCACTTGATCCTGGTGGCACATAAAAGGAAGAGTCACCACCAGAGGCGACATTCGTGGGAGGTGTTGCCATCTACATTGTCAAAAACTCACAAGTTAAAGCTTGATATAAACAAGTTAATAATTATTACTTTAAGAACACACATTTTCATTTTGCATTTAATTAAGAACAAACGAACTACAACACCTAAATCAATTCAATATTGACCATTGTCATCTCAATTCAATATCAACACATTTTAAGCATCCAAACACAGCAAAAAACTTCCATATATAGCCGAAAAGGGGGATGAAACTACACAAGCAAGGGAAGAACTACGTGTGTTCTCTCTTGCATCACATCATTCACCTCAACAGAAGCATATTGAAAGAGACACTAACTTGAATTTATAGTATATTTGGAAATAGATATTTGGAAAAAAATAGCAAAAAAAAGAAACCCTAACCGGAGCAGGCGATCGAATGGCGAGGGGCAGGAGAGCAAACGACGGGGAGGGAATGGTCGCGCTGGGATCACCGAGCGGCGAGCGACCACCGAGCAGCGAGCGGCGTCGGGAGCAGGCGGCGGAGGAGGGAATGGGTCGCGCGCTGGGAGGGAGAAGCCGAGAGGGTGAAATGTCGCGTGGGGGGTTTTAGGTTACTGTCCGACAATAACCTAAAATTGACTCGTTCGGGTCGCGAAGTGAATGCCCGAATTCGGGTCCTCGGTTCTTTCTTGCAGAAATCGGCCGCCTAATCGGCCGACTAGACCGACTAGTTGGCCCGACTACTCGGCCCACCCGACTAATGGTCGACTCTCTCAAATCGGATCGGTCAGTAGGCCGACTAGAGTAATCGGACCGACTATTCGGCCTAGTCGGCCGATTTTTGCAAGCTTGGCCGTCACAAGCAGGAAAGAACCATGCTTTTATATTCCCTGTCATAAGACGCTTCCGTCGCAACAACCAAACCTAAATTCAGATTCACAAAGATACCTTCAAACGCCATAAGCCAGCGAATTGATTCGAGATCAGTGACCAATCTCGATTCTCCTGTCGATAGAGAGTCTAGGGACCCCTCAATGGACCCTGACCAATCCAATCATTTCTCTAAAATTTGAAACGATGTCCATCACCCAGAACATGCCTCATAAGCGACACTACATCTGTGAGCATAGAGCAAATCCCCTGACATAAGTTGGAAGGCAACAAAACACCCTTATTGGCTCCGAGGGATCAATCGTATAGGCCTTTCGTACAGTGAAATGCCCATTAGCCTAGGACCATCGATCATCATAACCATCCATCCCTCCACCAGTTGGCAGTGCCTAAGCAGAAACATGAAGTCCACAAATTGCTGATCTAACAATTCAGTATGAAAGGGAGTTATCCAACTATCGCTCTCCCAACAATCTCTGATTAACACCTCTGTGTTAGCTACCAATGTGTGAAAACACGGAAAACAACCCCTCAAGGGACATTGACTAGTCTAATCATCTCTTTAAAATCCGAAACGATGTCCATCACCCAGAACATGCCTCATAGGTGACACTACATCCATGAGAACACAATGAATACCCTTCCAGAAGTTGGAACGCAACAAAACACCCTTGCTGGCTCTGCGGGATCAATCGGAATCTCGTAAATAGATCGCAACTTTCTGCACATCCTGTAAATCTGTCTGTCTAGAGGTGGCAGATTGGTGCTGTTGAGATTAGTGCTTTTTGCAATTCCTATCTTTTTCCTCTCATCCAGGTTACTCCCGATCGGGGTGAGGACCGAGGAGACTTGAGGGCATCATGACGAGATTTTTCCGGTCTTCCTCTGGGCGGACGAACAATTTCTCGTTGTTTTGATCGGAAGACGGTTACATGTTGAAAGGATGATGGGGGCCTCGGAGTACGCAACCTAGAAGAAATGAACAAGGTGCTTCTCAGCAAGTGGATCACACATATATGGGGCGACTGTGACAATCTGGTTTGTAATATTATCCGCAAGATCTATGGGTCTAATAGTTCCCTCCCTTGCTCCGGGAGCTCAGGTTGGTGCCTTCCTATTTATGAAGAGGTATTTGTGCCGTAACGCATGGGATTCGTCATTTTTTGAGACCTGTGCTAGGGGATGTGAATGGTTTCAATTTCTGGACCGATGATTGGTCCGAGGGTGGGATTTTGGGAGCATGGTTCCCATTGTTGATGGCGTTGGTCACTAACCAAGAGGCTCCGGTGGTTGGGGTTTGGGACGATCACTCATTCTTTCCACATTTTAGGTCTGAGCTATTGGATTGACATTTGGAGTTGTTATTGCTTGAGGAGCTCGATGGTGTGGATGGACCCACTGATGGCTGAGACTATTGGTGCTGGCGTGATGGTGTTTTCTCAGTTGGGAAGGCTTACAGAGTTCTGAAGGGCCCTACTATCTTTGACCTCGGAGGGTGCGAAGTTGACTCCAGGAGAATATGGAAGTGGAATGTTCCAACTCGTGTGAAGGTCTTATTGTGGATTTTTAGAAGGGGCAGACTCTTGATTTGGGAATGGTTTGCGAGGTTCATCCCGACTGCGGACCCAACTTGCTCACGATGCCAGCAGAGAGTGCGGACCACCTGTTCTTCAATTGTAGATACTCTTCGGAGGCTTGGAGCATGTTTGAGAACGACCCGGTTCGTATTGATGGTGTCTCGGGTTTTCGGGAATCCATTGGGGAGAGCTGGAATGGCACAGCTGGATATTTAGTGCTTATCTATGCTATTTGGATAGCCAGAAATGGTGTGATTTTTCGGCAGGACCAAGTCTATGCGGAAAATGTAGTGGCACGTGCTAGGGCACTGGTTGAGAGGTTGAGTTTGTAATTTGTTACTTTCTTTTTGCCTAATTTGGGCTTGTAATTTTAATGAGGTGATAAATGGTGAAGTTTTTGGGATCACACCTATATGGTGGTGGTCCTTTTTTCTTTCAAAAAATGATGCTTGATCTTAGTTTTGATCATCCTTGTTTAATTGTTACTATCCACGTGAACTTTTGACCTTCCCGATCTTTTTTTTCTTATCGGAAGTAATTTTCTCTGTTTAGTTGGCGTTTCTGGTAGAGCTTAGCTGGGTAGCATTTGTGTCTTTGGTTATATTCTCTCATTTTTCATTCTATAGTTCGTTTTTAGGGCGTTCTGGTTGTGGGTAGCTTTAATTAGCATCCATTGCTTGGGCTTCTTGAAGGTAAACTCTGTCCTAGAAGGTTACACTGTTGATGAATTGCTGTATGATTTGTATTTGTATAACAATCTGCATGCTGTCTTGTGGGTGCACATATAGCTCGTGTATAGTCATGTAAAGTAAGTGCTCAATGTGGGGCGGGCACCTCCTCCGACTAAAAACAGTGCATGCTAATTTTAATATATTCAACCAGAAAATATCCGACTGATATTTTCATCTGTTAACTATATATTTGATGCATCAAATTGGAGTTTTGAGTATAAAAATGCTTCTAGGCTACGAGTAGATTTGTCTATGGTTTCATATACATACACCACTGACTCAGTGCATATTCGCAGTCTAAAACCACATGTGACTGTTGTTTTTGATATTATCGATATTTTTATATGTTGGAACTACTTTTAAATCCGGCAATTTTGATCTATCTGAACATGTACCATTTCTTCTTTTGTTTTACACAATAAGATACATGGATTCTCCATCTTCACGCAGCTTGATGCAGCAGTTGAATCAAGATGTGGAACAAGATGAAACCAGAAGTTTCAGGCATCAAGTTGGTTCTCCTATTGCTAGTTCCCCACCAGGTGAAATAGCCGTTCATCTCAGTTCAACCATTTTGTTTATATAGACTTATTTATTCATATACTTATCCCTTATATGTTAAAATGTTTTTAATGATGTGCAGGTATTTGGGCCCAATTTAGCAATGCAGCTGATAATAGTGCATTACAACCTTTAAATCAATCTCCAACATTAGGACCCATCAATTCCTTTTCAAATAAAAGCTCACCTGGATTAGCATCAATCCTTCCATCTCTATCGAACTCTGTTAGAATACCTCCAATTGGCAAGGATCTTACCCGGAATAATTACCTTGATAGGGCCTTTGGCTACGGTAATTCTATTCACGGGATCACGTTACAACAGTCCCATTCATTTCCAGAGAAAGGTACAGGTATTTTGCCAAATCTGGCCTCCAGTCCTGGGACAATGTCGTCATTTGGTCACTCTACTACAGGATCTTCTGGAATTGGGACTTTGACTGGGCCACAGTTCCTGTGGGGCAGTCCTACCTCTGACCAATCACGCTCTTCTGCATGGAAAGCTTCACCATCTTTAGGTCATTCTTTCACGTCCAATGGGGAGAGACAAGGGTTTGCACATTCTAGCCATGAGAACTCATACATAGCTTCAACTCAATCGCATCTTGGTCACCATGCGGGATCTGCTCCATCGGGTAATTTGTTGGAAAGGCGCTTTGGTTACTTTCCAGAGACATCAGACGCACCATTTATGGGCCCAGTACCATTTGGAGTTGGATTTAGCCAAAATGAAGGACACTTGATGATGAATATCAATGCCCGAGGTACTATGAATCCTGGAGCTGTGATGAGTGGGCAAGTGTCTGAAATGGGTGTATCTGGATTTAGGATGTTGTCTTCACAGAGGATGGGCCATATGGTTCTTGGGGGTGGTGTATATCCTATTCCAAGTTTTTCTTTGGAGGGTGAACGTGCAAGGAGGAGAGTTGAAGCTAGCGCAGGTCAATTTGATAGCAAGAAGCAGTATCAGCTGGAACTGGACAAAATTAGAAGTGGGGAAGACATTCGAACAACGCTCATGATAAAGAACATCCCGAATAAGTATGTTGCACTTGTACTTGGAGATCCACTTTCTTAATTCATGCATCATAGAAGCTCTCTTTCATTTTTCTGATATTTTCTCTCGTTTTTACAGGTATACTGCAAAGATGCTCTTGTGTGCAATTGATGAAAAACACAAGGGCATGTATGACTTCTTTTACCTTCCTATTGATTTCAAGGTAAGGAGGATTATAATCGATGCTATAATTGGTAGTCCAGTACTGAAACTTCGAAATCAAAACTTTAAACTGTGATATATAAATGCAGAACAAATGCAATGTTGGCTACGCATTCATTAATATGGTGTCTGCATTGCACATCATTCCTTTCTATCAGGTATTTTATTTTTCATATGCATTTTTTCTTCTCTTAGTGTTCTTTTTCTAAATATTATTCTTCACTTTTATATTAAATGGTCTGGTGGTAGTGCAGTGTGTCTACCACCCAAAAGACCAGGGTTCAAATCCCCCTCTTAATGGGGCTACGTTAGGTAGTCGACAGCTAACGTAAAAAATAGTCGAATCTTTCAACATGGATTTGGGCAAGAATCCATGTAGCCGACCCTACTCATAGTGGGAGAAGGCTTAGATTTTTTTTTACTTTTATGTTGATTATTTCCTTCTGATGTCGCTATTTTTATACTTATCTGCTTAGATGTTATACATTTGGCTGATGCAAAAGCTTTGGAGTCATGTTTCGTGTGATTCACATCAGGAAATATGGATTTGATAGTTTTTATTGCTTTTCAATGTCATAACCTTAGGCTTATATCCCATATGTCGTCTCTTTTTTTCGTAGCTAGTTTTAAATTTTGATAGTACATACCAAGTTAGGGATATCAATGAATTTAGATAAACCTGTATGCAGATCAGCACAGTAACCTTTGGATACACATTATGGAAGATGATTAGCTTATAGATCTGTTTCAACTTTTCCAAAATTTATATCCATTGTTAGATTTACTCATTTATGCGTGCTTAACCTTAAATAGAAAATAGACCAATCCTTTTGATCATGCTATTTTTTTTATATTTTCTTTTGCCTCAAAATAGTACAAAATAGTTGACTGGGATGAGGCCTGAATGTATTCGACTCGTTCAAGGCTGCTTGTCTTATTCGTCTGAGTTCAGGAAGTCTTAGTCTGTAATTCAGGAAGTCTTACTGTGTAGTAATATTTATTGACTGTATTATTCGAATGCCAACCGGTCATTATTTTTTTAAGACAATGTTCTTTTGGTGAGCAGACATTTAACGGGAAGAAATGGGACAAGTTCAATAGTGAGAAAGTTGCTTCCCTTGCCTATGCTCGTATCCAGGGGAAGGCTGCTCTCGTTTCTCATTTCCAGAATTCCAGCTTGATGAATGAAGACAAGCAATGTCGCCCCATCTTGTTCCATTACGAGGGGGCTGACGCTGGTGACCTGGTAATGCTATACATACAAGTTAACCATTTGTGCTTTTCTATATCGAACCATATAACTTCTGGTGCAAAACTATTTCAGACTTCTAATGTGAATACCTTTATTGGTTATTGATTCAGGAACCCTTCCCTCTTCCTCTGAGCAATGTTAACTTTGAGGTACGTCAGCAGGACGGCCCTTCTCCGACGGAGACGTCTGGAAGTCCTCCCAACAATTTAAGTAAGAACAACGAGAAAGATCAAGCGGGGAGCAACTCTGGTGAGAGATAACAGCGCACTCCCCGGTCATCGGCATGGGAGCTGACTACCGTAGATATCTAAATTGTAAAAAGTACAATAGGAAGTTGACATCCAGACTATACCAGGTGCACCTATTTTTTTGATATGTTGGATGTGCCGAAGCTCATTATGAGGCTGGCGGATCTTGCGTCAAGGGTGTTTTTGGTTGTAGCAGGGTCTCTAGTCTCACTTGGTGCTGCTGAAAATAAGCCAGTTGGGAGAAGTTGTACAGGGTTAAGAGGTGGAAATTTGGTGTTATTTGACTCTAAAGAAGGGGCATATCTTCATTTATCCGTTGTGGTCACATAATGTCGTCATTTTGGACTATAAATTGGGAAAACAATGAGCATGCCCACTGATGCTGAAACTGTAAAGAAATGTACATGTCTTGCCTTGTTTTGTTTGATGTCAATATGTTGTAGACTGGAAGAATGAACCCCTTGTGTTATATGGACGCAAAGATTCAATGTTGGTATACAAGTGTTATGACAACAATGTCGCGGGGGGACAGCTACTTGAATTCTTTGCTTCCAAACATATGTACTCGGTGGATTCTCTTCCATGTGGGAACAAAATCTTTTATAGGATTTTGCTTAGTCCTAACTGCAAATCAATTACTTTTTTGGAATGAATGCACAATCATGCGTAATAGAGAGGGAGGGAGGGGTGGGGTGAAGTAGAAATCCATAAAGAAGGTTGGAGCCTATCTACAATAAGTAGGTGTGAAGGAGACAGTGAATATATAGTAGAGTTTGGGACGCATGGCTCAGAGATTACTGTGTGAAATCGAGCAGCCACCTTATCGTTCCAAATCTAATAATATATTAATATAATGGGAAAAATGGGGCTGCACTCTTGGGGAGTTGACTTCACTGTCTTATTTTCTCATTTTTTTTATTTTTATGAAAAATGAATGTGGAAATTCATCACTATATTCTTATATTATGTCATTCATGTTTCGTGTGAAACGGAGACTTCTACGGTTTTTATCTAGACAGTCATATTTTAATGGTCATAGAATTGTTGAAATCGACCTCGTCCAGGTTGAGGTTGGAGGAGTATTTGTTTCACACGAAACTTGAATGACATAATATATGGATATAATTATGAAAATCCATGGAAGTATTTTAAAAAAATAAAATGGTAAAAATAAGATTTGGGCGGGGGGGGAGGGGGGGGGTGGAGGTGATAAGTTAGCTCTCTCGAGTGGCATTCCCATTTTAACCTTAGAGATTTTATGCGGAAGAAGTGAACTTCAGGATGCGCTGTCGAGGTATAGTATTAAGTAGAGTATGGTTCTTGCGCATGCGTTGGCATAGACGCGGATGAGAGGCAAACTTTGTAATAAACTAATAAGTCGAGATTGCCAAAAGATCATTTTATGACGTGCAAACTTTTCCACAATTCTTTGACTAGTCTAGCAATGAAATTTGTATGATATAAGAATATTTATGTAGTGAAAATCCAATGTACACTAATTTCATGTGGATATTTTCAAAACAGAAATATGTGTCATCCTTCATTTATAAGGAATTTCTAGTACAATTTATTCATATAATTGATTAGAAAATGATGAGTTATTATCATCTCTATTTTTACATCATATCTGTTTACCATCTATTATATCATTCTTAGACTTATCTCAATATATTTTGAAAACCTAATATATATTTATTATATAGCCATCCGTAGTTTCTCTGTGTCCATTTTTAAGAGGATATAAATATGCATTTTTTTCAGTTTGGCAGATACAAATACGAATATGGATACATGCATCATTTTCATTTTTTTGAGGATGCATATACAGATGTGGTCACACATTTTTGTGACGGATACGAACACCCGTATTACTAAAAATATGTATGTATGTACATCATTGACATATTTATCAATGTGTGTATAAAAAATATCTCAATTTATTATAGGGTTATACGCAATATAATGCCTTTTAGAGTTATTTGATTTAGGAAGAAAAATAAATAGAGTAAATTACAAAAAAGTCCCAACTATACCTCGATTCACATATAGGGCCTTATTTTGGAAACATGATAATAACATATTCGATCTTATTTTTTTGTCTTAAATACATGCTTCAGTAGGCTTCCGTAACTCTTCTATGTCGATGTTAAAGCATAAATTTAAAATTTTAGTATATTCTTTTTATCATTTAAAAAAAGAGACCCATTTTCTTAATATTTTACCGAAGTATATATTTTATAATGTTTAACTATTTCTCATAAAAGTTAAGTTTAATATATTACTTTATTTTCTTTTTTATTTTAACGTATTTACAGTTTGTATAGTTTTGACATTGAATTTAAGTCTTAGAAAATTTTATTATCCATATTATATGTATCCCAACTATGATTACCTAATTCCATATACGTATCCATATTTAAAGATATGATTTATGTTTTTCAATATCCGCAAGATATCCGTTTCCGTATCTATATCCAAAAAGACAAGGGTACACCAATATAGCAATATCCGTGCATCCGTTATCATAAAGGAAAAAATGACCTATGGTGGTAATGATAAAACTTAATATCTTTTATTTTTGTAATTTGCAAAGAAAGTCATATTTGCTGTTAATGGTTATAAAGTGACGAATATCTACTCTTTTCTTCATTAAAATTTTTTCAATCTTGCTAATTTAGCAATGATGAAAAGATTTTGTTTATAAAGTCGCTAGATAACTATTGTTAATTGTTTCGTTGCTACCAATATAGCAATGAATATGAATTTTAAGAATATTTGTTATAACAACACTACAACAAAATTGAGCTACAATGACATTTTTTCAAAATCCGTCACTAAAATACCCGCTGATAAATATATATATAAAGACGATATTATTCATTGTGAAATGGTTTTTCGTACTTGAAATTAGCGAAAATATCATATATGTCGTTATATCATTTGCAACGGTCCACATAGCGACATTTATCTGTTGTTATTTTTAAAAGGGATTTTATCACTTGTGCCCCTCCGAGATATCGCAATATCAGTTATACCCCTATCTTTCTGGTAATATCAGTTGTGCCCCTCAAAACTTGATAATTTATCACTTGTGCCCCTCGGGTTAGTGATCGTCCATCCACAGTGCAAACGACCGTTAACTTTGAGGACATAGGCGGAATTATTTAAAAAGAAAAGGTTAGGAGGTCATTTTACACCCTCCTCATCATCTTCTTCTTCCTCCTCCTCCCCATCCTCTTCTTCCTCCTCCTCCACCTCCTCCTCCTCCCTCGCTGCCGCCGCCCCCGCCCCTGCCCCGCGCCGCCCAGCTCCGCCTCGAGCTCTCCGCCTCCATCTCCAGGCGCAGCCATCTCTCCCCGCGCGCGCGGTGCCCCTCTGCCCGACCAACTCGCGCCGCCTGCAACCAACTCGTGCCCGCCATCTCTCCCCGCGCACCAACCAACTCACGCCGCCATCTCTCCTCGCGCGCGCGGCGCCCCTCTGCCCGACCTCCGCCGCCCCCTGCAGCCCCGACCCCCCCCACCCCTGCCGCCCCTCCGCCCCGACCTCCCCTCGTCCCCTGCCCTCGCCTCTCCCTCCCCCTGAACGCGCCGCCATCTCTCCCCGCGCGTGCGGCGCCCCTCTGCCCGACCTCCGCCGCCCCCTGCAGCCCCGACCTCCCCCACCCCTGCCGCCCCTCCGCCCCAACCTCCCCCCGTCCCCTGCCCTCGCCTCTCCCTCCCCCTGAACGCGCCGCCTCCTCGCCTATCCCTCCTCCGGCCCCCGCGCCTCCTCCGGCCCCTTCCGCCTCCTCCTCCGTCTGTGGTGGCTGAAACTGGAGTTGAGTTTTTTTGTTAAATTTTGATAAATTTTTGACTAATTGATTCAAAAAAAGTCATCCAAAAATTAAATAAAATTCATCGTTTGATCCGTAACGAGTGATATGTCCGTGGAAATATAAAAATTTTAGAGATTCGATGGATGCATGAAGGTTTTAGTAAGAAAGAGAAATTATGAATAGAAGGAAGAAGAGAAAATGGAGGAGGAAGAAGATGAAGAAGGGTATGTGTAACGTCCCGGGCTTAGGTCCCCGGTCCGTTATCGAGGAAAACTGGCCCTGACAACTTGTTGGGTTCGGGCCCAGATGGACCCGTTGACAACCACCCAAAATGCTTAAGCCCAAGTTGTCAAGTAGTAATTCCCATCACTTATAAACCACACCCACACTTCATGAGTTTTAGGTATGGCACTATGTTTGGGGTTGGGGTGTTACAACCTCCCCCACTTATATTCGCAACGTCCTCGTTGCGACATGGTCCATCACTTCTTCCCAGTGATAGTGGCGGCTAGGGGCGGCTCCACCTCTCGGGTAGCCCTTTCCACTATCAGAGAGAATTTGGCTCTGATACCATTTGTAACGTCCCGGACTTAGGTCCCCGGTCCGTTATCGAGGAAAACTGGCCCTGACAACTTGTTGGGTTCGGGCCCAGATGGACCCGTTGACAACCACCCAAAATGCTTAAGCCCAAGTTGTCAAGTAGTAATTCCCATCACTTATAAACCACACCCACACTTCGTGAGTTTTAGGTATGGCACTATGTTTGGGGTTGGGGTGTTACAACATACCATTGATAATAATTATGAGTAAGTTATATGACGGTTGTGAATTCTTTTTCATTTATCGAGTTAATGATATTGTGAATATTGCTAATGATATGCATATGGATATGACATCTTTACGTATATGAGATTTGATATTTCTAAGTAACTCACATGAATCATTTACATGCGAATGATTAGGGAAAATCATGAACTTATTCTTTATAATCAATTGCGAATGTGGCTAATTGTACTCATGGACATTGTAAGTGAATATTATTTATAAATGCAAAAAGAAGATAAATAGCATGTTCTCATGTTGTGATTATTTATATTATGAATGAAGTGTTTAAGGTAGATTAGTGAAGACTTGATTTTTCGCTAGCCGGTTTGACCTTATCTCGACACATACTGAGCGTAGGCTCATACCATATATTTCTGTGTTTTTATTGCAGGTCAATGGGAAAAGAAATTTAGTGGCAGTTAGAGACTCGTGCGAGGTCTAAGGAAGGATATCATTGTACCCACTGGAACGAAAGATCTTGGATATGTATTAGAGATGTATAACTTTTTATGGATGAAGGAATGTTAAGATGGTTCCTTCCATTACATGTGATATCATTGATATTTGTGAGTAACACTCGGATTTGACGTGGCATTTGATATGTTTCCGCCACCGAGGCACACCATGGTTTAATAAACCATGGTTATTTTAATTTTTTGACGGTCAATCTGACGGAAGGGCACAACTGGTGACGGAGCAAGAAGTTAGGGGCACAACTGATATTACCAAAAAGATAGGGGTATAACTGATATTGTGATATCTCGGAGGGGCACAAGTGATAAAATCCCTTTTTAAAACTTCTAATTAATTGTTGTTAAATTTTGAACTAAAAAGTTAGCGACGATTAACTGATATTTTGAAAAATAGCAACGGATAAGCGTTGCTATATGGACCGTTGCTAACGATATAGCGACATATATACTATTTGTCGCTAATTTCAAGTACAAAAACTCATTTCGCAATGAATAGTATCATTATTATATATTTAACAACGACTAATTTAATGCAGATTTTGAAAAAAAGTGCCACTATAGCTCAATTTTGGTACAGTGAAGGAATATAACAATCAGTATAACAATGCGGATAATATAAAGTTGTCACTGCGATATATACGATATTTGTGATAGCAGTCTGTAACACCCCAACCCCAAACATAGTGCCATACCTAAAACTCACGAAGTGTGGGTGTGGTTTATAAGTGATGGAGATTACTACTTGATAACTTGGGCTTAAGCATTTTGGGTGGTTGTCAACGGGTTCATCTGAGCTCGAACCCAACAAGTTGTCAGGGTCGGTTTTTCTCGATAACGGACCGGAGACCTAAGCTCGGGACGTTACAAATGATATCAGAGCCAATTTCCCTTTGATAGTGGAAAGGGCTACCCGAGAGGTGGAGCCGCCCCTACAAAGAGATAGGAGGAAATGGCTACCCAGAGCGTGTAGCCGTCACTATCATTGGGATAAGTGATGGACCATGTCGCAACGAGGACGTTGCGAATATAAGTGGGGGAGGTTGTAACACACCAACCCCAAACATAGTGCCATACCTAAAACTCACGAAGTGTGGGTGTGGTTTATAAGTGATGGGGATTACTACTTGACAACTTGGGCTTAAGCATTTTGGGTGGTTGTCAACGGGTCCATCTGAGCTCGAATCCAACAAGTTGTCATGGTTAGTTTTTCTCGATAACGGACCGGGGACCTAAGATCGGGACGTTACACAGTCTTACGAAAACATATCTTAAAATTAAGAAAATAAAAGAAAACGTCCTGATATTAATCACATCTACGAAGAATATGTAATGAAAAGCACGGAAAATATGTTAAAAAATTAAGTGATTGTGAGTATTTTCTTTGATAATATTTTTAGGCTTCGATGTAACTTTATTTATCAACTTTATAATTTATAATGAATATTATATACTTCGAATTATATATTTAACAAACAAAATCTAACGGGTGTATCTTTTTAATAAAAGTAAATACAGTGTATGCGCAATTATGTTTGTTAAAGTAATACTTGTGCAATAATAATGACTTATAGAGAAACTAATGTAATAATTCAAAAAAAATCGTTAATAACAACACCATAGATAAGACTAATACATTAAGAAATTTCGTAATTTTTTATATCCATGATGTATATCATAATATATATTTATAAAAGCACATATCTTATAAATAAAGTAGATATTTATAAGGAAAAAAATAACATGTATAGAATATATGTACACTTATGTTTTTGGGTGCTCGCCTCTACGACCATGCACTTTTCTTTCTTTCAAAAAACTATCTTGGATAGAAGGATATTTATGTGGTATTAATTTTCTAAGGAGAAATTAGTGTAATAATCCAAACTTTCGTTCGTTTATATCAATGTCTAATATAAGATTATATTTATACTTAGATTCACGTATATGAAAAACTTACATTTATAGGAAAATGTATGTAATATTCAAAAAAATTATTACTCAAATCAACATCAAAGTTAAGATAAATTACATATACTCAGGGCCCGTTCGGTTCGGGAATAAGCTGGAATAAGGATGGAGAATAAGGAGAATAAGGGTCTATTCTTTGTTCGGCTGGAGGATAGGAATAAGGAGAATAAGGTGAAATAAAGGTAGGTAATGTGGTATAAAGATAGGAATGATGGTGAAATAAGATGGAATAATGGAGAATAGTCGTACCACTGGGAACCGTGTCGGGAGGAAAATTGGCTCCTTATTCTAGAGCTTATTCTCCTACCAAACAGGGCCTCAGAGTTTTTATTTACCTAAGACACCACCAATCAACTGCATAAGACTATTTGGTAGTATAAACGGTAAATTTCTTATTGACATTCAAATGTACATGTAGGGATGCAAATGGACAAATATAGATAGAGTTACATGTGACATCATACCCATATCTTTTTTAAAGTCTGGATATGGATACAAAAATCGATATTTTACATATATCGAAAATCACAAATCATACAGTAAAATATCGATGCAAGAATTAAATAATATATCATAACTTCGATATTAATATTTAATAATCAGATATTGATTATTCTATCGATAATAAATGTCCCATTACACTTATGCTCGTAAGAAGTGTTTTTTTTTTATAAAATTGAAGTTAATTATCGGTTAATCAAAATCGCATAAACCACATATCGCATAAACTACATATGTAACAAAATAAAAATAAAAAATAAATCAAATAAAAAACTTATATAACAAATAATTAAAAAGTATAGAAAAGTATTTTTATTCCTGAATTTGAAAATGACTCTAATGTAACATATTATGTGTAACCCTTTCATAAATTTAGAAATATATTTATACACACATTGACATATGTCCGTAAGATTTGCATACCAAAATCAATAGTGCATGCATTCGATATTTGCTAAAAATCCAATAATATTGTTATCCATTTTCAAAAAAAATAAAATGTAACCATATCCTTAAAATAGAAACAATATGCAATCCATATCTTTAATAATATCCATATCCACCAAAACTAATTACGGATATGATACTGGATTAACACATATATCGGTTGCATCTACAAATAGATTCAGCAATGAAGATATTCTTATCCGTAACCATCAAGAAAATATGTAATCATATCTGTATCGATATAAAAAACAAAAGTGCTATCTATATCAATATCTGAATCCGAAAAAAATAAAACAAATGTCCTTACCTTTTTCCATATCCGCAAAACAAAAAAATACATATCCATATTGCTTGAATACAGATACGTTGTTGGATGGTTATGTATATATAGGTTGCATCCTACGTGTATATATATACATCAATATATGCGTGCGCGCGCCCACACACAAGAAAAAATGAGACTGCCCTTAGGGGGAGCTAACTTGGCTCTCTCGTCCTATTTTCCTCATATTTTTTTATATTTTTTTTGAAAATTTCTTTCGTGAAAATTCATCACTATATCCCTATATTATGTCAATCAAATTTCGTGAGAAATAGAGACTCCTACGACCTCCGTCTAGACAATCATTTTTTAACGGTTGCAGAACTGTTGAAATCGACCCCGTCTGGATGGAGGCCGTATGTGTTTCTGCTTTGCACGAAATTTGACTGTAATATAGGGATATAATGATAAATTTCCACGGAATAAATTTTCAAAAAAATAAAAAATTATGCAGAAAATAGGGTGGATGGCTTTAAGTTAGCTCCCCATAGGGGGCAACCCCATTTTACCCATTTCTATCTCTTTCTCTCCGTGTGTGTATGTGTGTGTACGCGCACACACGCGCACATGTGGAAAAAAGGATTCTACACTTGGAAGTATAGGTAACTTCTTTTTTTTTTCAACATTTTTTGATTTTTTTGAAATGAAACATTTGAGGAATTAGATCACCATATATTATCATACTGTCATTCCAAATTCAACTTAATTCGAGACTTCTATCATTTCCATCAATACTACCAAATTTTAACGGTCTCCGAATTGCTGAAAGTGACCCCCTCTAGATGAACGTGTTAGGAATCATTGTTTTGCATGAAACTTGAAACACATATTCCCCACAATATATTAGGCAAATTCCCCTAAAGTTTCCTTCAAAAAATCCAAAAATAATGAAAAAGAAAGCCATGTGTATGTAGTTACCTACATCATCGGGTGTGGGCTCCTAGCTCCCTAGAGGGCCTTTCAAATAGGACTTGGTCCTTCCATCCTTAAGGAAGGCCAACGATCGTGGCCGTTAGATTCAAATCTAACGGCATCATCAATTTATTTGCCCAAAAGGGCATTTTGGTCATGATCTTTGCATTAATTATGCACGCCAATTAATATTTTGAAATACTAAATTTAGCTAGTTTTATTTTTAGTATTTTTCAAAATATCATATTTAATTAATATAGCGAAAGCCCAATCAGCGAGAGTCTTGACCAACCGGCTGCCGCGCCTCCGGCGAGGTGAGGCAAGCATGCACCATGGACAGAGCAGGCGTGCATCGAGGAAGAGGCCTGTGGAGAGGCATCTGAACCTGGGGATTTCGCTACCAATTTTGTGCCGAGTGACATTACGTGGGGGATATGTTTGTATCCGTCACACATTTTTTTGTAAAATTCGTGGTTCTTTTTGTAACGATAGTATGTTTTTTTGTAGAATTCGTGGTTCATTAAAAAAGTCATTGATTATTTGTAAATTTTGTATAGCTTTTTGTAGAATACAATTCATATTAGCAACTAATGTGTGGTTCTTTGTAACGACTATATGATTCTTTGTATAATTAAATTTGTATGGTTCTTTTTAATAATGCACCAGTCATTTACGCTTAATTGATGACAATGCACAAACCAAATATGTATAATACATATCTAAAATGTATAATACATGTCCAAAATGTGTAATGCACGTCAAATATACAAGATATACAAAAAAAAATACAATTTTCATTCGCAACCAATTGGTATGTCAAAATATATAACAAATATGTAATACATATCAAAATTGTATAATACACATCAATATTGTATGATACACATCAATATCGTATCAAACTGCGAAATAGACTTCATCCAGGACTGGTTGCAGGACTTTTTTGTCGGCGTCGCTTGCTTGAAGAACTTTGCCGATAGTCACCACCACTCACCCGTAGTCCTTGGACAGATCCTCGACCGTCCAGGTCAGACCTCTTCTTAACCATGTCTGTTTCATTTGCAACCAGGACAATGATAACACCCTTCCTCAATCCATTTTGCTGTATTCAAAAAAGACTGTCGATCTACAAAAGATCAACATAAAATCAAACATGATACATATACATAGAAGTATCATAACTAAATTATATAACTCGGAATGAGGCCTTTAAAATAAAAAACACAAAATTAACTCAGTTGCAGAAGACTTTCGGAATCACTCGACCATTATTTTTCTTGTTTCTCCTCCACGTTGATTCAACATGGCATAGTTCTAAAACAAAAAAACATTATATATAAAATCCGTGATATAAAATGTGTATATAAAATCTGTATATAAAATCCGTTAAATGAAATCTGCATATAAAATTTGCATAATCTGTATATCCGTTCTCGGATAACCTGTATAAATATTTAATGAATCGTTGATCATGATCATCACATTATATATAATCTGTTACCTGAGCAACACCTTTCGATGAATCAAAAAAACTCCATCTTCTCCCGTGCAGAGTTCAGCGCCGGCGTTCTCCTCCTCCTCTTTCTCCGCTCGTCGACGTCAACACATCAAAATGATACCTCCATACCAAAATAATTAGGGTTTCTATTTTTGAAATAAGCAATTAAGGTGACATATTAATGGAGGAGATAATTGATGTGATTAGATACTATATTTAGATAATGTATAAAGAGCAAAATGGGTTTTTGCTAATTTTTTAAATAATATTAACGTACGATTAATAACAGCCATAAGATTAAATACGGATGGGTGGGATTGATGGCCTTCCTTATGGATGGAAGGACCATGTCCCATTTGAAAGATATCCTATATATATATATATATGGGGCTGATCCTGTGAGGGCCAAAACCTGTGAGATCAATGATTCTGGACCACTAAATTATGTCACCTCTCTCCTTATTGATTGCACGAGGAGAGAGAAGACTAGAATCTAGCGGTCCAGATTCATTGTTCTCATGCTCTCACAATTTTTGGCTCTCACAAGATCATCCCTCTATATATATAGGGAAAAATGAGGCTGCCTCCATGATGAATCCACATTTCATCATCTTTATTCTATCATTTTTGGTCAAAAAAACCCAAGTAAATGCATGTAAATACCCTTAATTCCCGCATCTTAGCACTCATGCATATGCATACAGATAGTGTATAAAATATTGTAATTAAAGCCAAAATTATAGAATAAATGATAGAAAAGAAAAAGAATAAAATATTGCAAAAAATTTATGACCCGAAATCTCGAGACCTAAGCATCTCGATGAATAGGTCGACAAGGAATAAAGTAGGGGGAGATAAGGGCCAGAATACAATAAAAATACTTTTTATTCAATTCATTCTTTATCCATTTTGGGACCTATTTTTGGTTCCACTTTTTATACCTCAAATAAAGAAATTTTGTACATGAAAGTTGTAGATAATTAAATAAAGAAAAATACAAAATTGATTTTATTAAAAAATAATGTACAGATAAAAAGTTACAGTCTGAATAAAATTCTAGAATCCCAACTTCCTAGACCTGTATCTCACAAATAAAAATTCCAAATGCATCAAACTCACCTTTAATTGTATATAATTTAAAATAATCTATTTAATGGCGGTGGTTTTGCATTTGGTGGAGCTACGATTTGAAAGTTGAGTTTTGGATCCCTATTATATACTTGTACATATTAAAATATTCATTTTATTATTTATTCATTATTTTTATAATTTTATATTTTTATAATTTTTCAAATATTACTTATAATATATTTGTATATTAAAATCAGAATAAAAACAAAAAAGAAACAGAAAATTAAATACTTGTATATAATAAACATAGGTATACTACTTGTGCATATACCTATATTATTAATACTTTTATTTTATTAAATATACAAAACACTTCAGAAAAATAAAATAAAAATATATTTAAGTATATAAAAATACTTAACAAATTTATAAAATAATAAATAAAAATAAATAAATTAAATACACAAAATAAAAATAAAATAATAAAAAATATATATAATATACCTATAAAGGGTATAAAAGGGAACTTGTAAAATTACACCTCATAAAAATAATTAAAAATCACCATATAATAATTTAGAAAATAACAAATATTTTTCATTTAATAACCTAAAAATAATAAAATCATTAACTATTTTAAATTGATTTTACAAGGTATTTTCCAGGGATTTTTCCTGGTTGGTCCACGTGGACCAACCAGGTGCCGGTCCGAGTTGACCTCGGTCAACTGGTCGTCCCTCCCCATGTGCGCCTGTCAGAGCCTTGTTTGACCTCGATTTTGCAATTTTTTCGAGGAGTCCTCTTGCACCAAATCACCCCACTCCCTTCACGACTTTTGTTCCTTGGACGATGGTGATTCACGCCCTTAGCTTTTCTTGGGCGTTGAATCACTGGTCTACCTCCGACACCTCGTTCTTCTCACCTTGTCCGTCAACCCCTTATATGCCACCTTCAACTTCAATTCAAATTTTGAACCCCTCTTTTCCATAGGCTTAGATCCCCTTCGTGCCCAATCACAAGGAGAAGGTGACAACTCCTCTTTCCGACCTTCGGGTGGGTCGAGCAACACCTAAGGTGGCTCCACGACCTCCGCCTTTCGTCGGCGTCGAGGTATAACTTGCCTCCTGTGTTCAGCCATTGAGGCAACCCTATATCCCTTTTATTTTCGTTGCATTTTGTTTGCCTTAGTCTTAGGATCAAAATCCCCTAAGAAATTTCAAGCTTCATCGATCCAGTCGTCCAATAGACCACCTCGCCGGAGTGCACCTCCGGTCGATTCCCCTTCTCGCCGCTTCGCACCACCTCCTCCACTCTGCGGGGTCCAGGCACTTTACCCTGGACCCTCTCACCATTTCTTGTAGGTCAACGAGCATAGAAGACTACCTGGGGGTCATTTTGACCTTCACCGGAGACCCATGAAGCTCCACCAGCTCCGCCCGTGTCTCCAGCGAACCTCGGCCGTTGCCGAGGTATTTTGGACCCGCCAGCACCTCGAGGAGGACCGCAGGAGGTTGCAGGCCTCTTTTGGAGCCCAAGGAACGTCGGAGGACGCCGATCGAGGGCGGGGAAGTTCGCCTCGCCGGCGACGCTTCCCTGTTCTTCCTCCGCGCCTCCCTACCGTCGCATCTAGGCCGCGCCTCCAGCCGCACAACCACCGTCGGATCATTAGAGCCCACCACCGTTGGATCTCAGTCTGAGATCTAATCTCAGACGTTGGCTGCGAAGCGTCATCGACCGTCCGATCTTCAACACGTGGCAAGTGGACGTACATCAGCCGTCGGATCGCGCACGAGGCTTTAGGCGTGGGTATTTTGCACATTTTCCCCCACCATTTTTGTAATTTTTATTTAGTCCATAAACTGTCAGTTGCGGTTTAAATATTATTGTAATATTTGCATCTAGACCCTCATATTTTACATATTTGCACTTTGGTCCTATCCACGTCACATCACGTGCCCGTGCGCGTGAGGGGGCTGGGTGTTTTGCACCGAACCCCCTGCGGGTTTGGTTATTTCGTTTCAGTCCAGGAATTTTGACATTAAGTGTAAACCTTTTGGATATTTTGCATGTGAGCCCCTTGGATTTTTGTATATTGCACTTGGGTCCCTCCTAGGCGCGTGTTTGTCACGTGTGGGGTTGGGTTATTTGCAGGCATACCCTCGTGTGTTTTAATATTTGTAATTAGTCCTGGAACTTGTTTAATATGTTGTAAACTTTTGTGAAAATTGCACTTTAGCCCCTGTATTTCCTGCTTTTTGCACTTATGCCCCTGCCAGCTGTGTGATTTTTATTGGTTGTTTGCATTTATTTCGTGCAATATTTTAACTTGAAAAATTACCAAAAAATAACATAAGCTCCTGTTTAGCTGTAGATTCACGCCATATTTTTGTATTGCATTTTTATTGCATTTTCATATTTATTAAAAATAAAAAACATGTATTTTTGCTACTGTTTGCATTAAAAAATACCAAAACAAATATCAAAACTCCTTGAAAAATTCCAAAAAATTACTTTAGATCTATTTTAGTGTCTTTTAACTCCTATCCAAAAATAATTAAAAATTTCAAAACAAAAACCTTAAAAATTAGAAAACCCCTAAAAACTTCATAAAAATCTAAAAGATCCTAGAAAAATCCTAAAAATGCAAATTCAGGTTATGTAGTTCCCTTATTTTATTGCCTTTATTTTAAAATTAATTTGAGGAATTTTGGGTACTGTTTAGTATTTTTCATCCTCATTTTAATTTCGGCTAGCAGCTTAATTCACTGTTTTCTTGTATTTTGACTTTTAAAAATACCAAAAAATTCAGAAAATTATAGAAAAATCACAAAAACGGTAGAAAAATATGAAAAGACCAAAAACATTTTATTTTCTGATTTTTGAGCATTTTTCCTTATTTTCATAAATACATTATCCCCTCTTCTCTTATATTATATATATATTCTATTATTAAAAAAAAATATAAAAATATAAAATATAAAAAGAAAATAAAAAATCAGAAAAATAAAAATACAAAAATACAAAATTTAAAATTAAATAAAAAAAGTAAAAAAAACCCACAAAAATTGCATATTTTTAGACACTGATCATAGTTACACACTTTAGCACTTTGCCTGATTTATCATGTTTGCTCCCTGAGTTCGACACTCTACATACTTGCACTATACACATTCTTGTAGAGTTAAAATAAATTTGACTTCACATTCGTTTTTCACTGCTTGATTTATACTATTGTGGGCTCATTGTTGACATTGATCGGGATTCGTTGAGGGTCGCCACAACGACTGTTGTCTCTGCCTTGTGTGAGACACAGACCCCGTGAATTTCGATCAAATCAAATGGCGCCATTGCTGGGGAGCAACAACGTATAGATCTTGTTTTTGAGTGATTGTGTTTGCTTGTCTGCATTATTGCTTTAATTGATCTCTCTAATTTTGATATATCATATTGAGCTATCTGACCATCTTCTTTCTTGTCTTCTTGCGAGGGACCGCAGATCGAGGAGATCGCTTAGGGGATCCGGTGCATCCTTGGGAGGCGGAGTCGGCTATTCTAGCCTAGCCGGCAGGAGAGAGCAGGAGGAGTTGAGAGAGATAGTTAGTTAGTGGTTTTCTATTTTTTGTGAGAGAGAGACTTTATTAATTTGTAATAATATTGGTACTTGGACACTTGGACACTCGGGCCTAATTTCTAGGTGTTTGTACACCTGGGGGCTCACTGCGGTTTTCATCGCGTTTTCACCGCTGCCATTTTCTGGTTTTGTTTTATTTTTCTGTTCTTTTGTGGAATGAGCCCTTAGCTTTTAGGCGTATTTGATCGAGTAAATTAGGTCCAAACACCCTAATAACCTTTGCATGTACCTATAGTGCGCTTTGGACTTAGTTTAAATTAAACAGTCGCCTCATCATCTTCAAGCCGTCGTGCCGCGAGCCCACCCTGCCAAGCACTGCTCCTGAACTCGATGTGTTGAGAGGAGGAGGGGTGAGCCTAGACCGGACTCTTGGATTGAAGATCGGTGACCGACTTGTGGTTTTTCACGCTAGCAATTGCCTGCTTAGGACGATTTCCGTATGCATATCGGCATATAGCATAGGTTTATAAATTCCTATTTTGCATCCCGCATGGAGAGAGCTGGAGGCGCTGTAAGTCTTTCTACTTGAGCATTCATCATTTCGGCACGGAGGTGAGATTTCCATCTTCGTGCCAACTTGCATAGCTTTTTCGACTCCCTTCCTCTGTTTTTGGATCAAATAGGAATCAAAGAAAATACAAAAACGTTAGGCGCTTGTTTGAATTGACTCAAAGCAAGTGATAACACCACAAAAAATTAAAAAAGGGACTGCTAAAGAAAACTTGACCTAAATAAAATTGGATAATTGGACTCATTTCTTGGGGTGATTACTACCCTCACTTGTATTCATGTTGCATGGGAAGGTCTCCTTCCAAGTGAGAGAGCAGCTTCGTAAGGATTAGATCCCAAAACCCAATCTGTGGCTGCCTTGTGTATCACATGGATTTCCGAAGTATTGACGCTACTATCGTACGTAGATGAGTAGGGCTTGGTCATCATTGATAACTGTCTATTGTGTAGAGCATCGACCTTGTCTGAAGTATCGAGCATAGGCCATGCCTTCACGGGGGTGTCTGTCTCATCGTCTTGCGTCCGAGTAGGGTCTTGCATGCTCACTGGTGATTCCGTTGCGAGCGAGATCCAAAGTATCGGTTTTGCCTATCGGCTTCCTCTCTCTTTTATTTGGCTGAGTAGGTATCCAGGAAGGGTTACAAGGACCTTAAAAAGCGCAGGCTACATGTTACACAGGAGGAGGACAAGTACGGGATTCTTTTCCGGCAGTACTCTCTCTCCTATAGGCATAGCGCTCTAAGGACTCGTTCAAAGATAATTGCCTGAATTCAATCTAAAAACTGCAAAGATAAAAGCCGAACCTTCACGGCTTCACGTGTTGAGTTGGTGAACCCCTTGTTTTGTGTTTTATTTGTTAGTTGGATCTAGGTCAAGATCAAAAACACCGCACAATTGTGCGCAATTTTGCCCCCCTCCTTTCTTTATTTCTCGACCTTACTCTTCTCAATGATCACGATGATGGGAAGGAGATCTCTTAGGCCGTCTTTGGCGGCACCGCTATCCATCACTCCTCCCTATTCATCTAGAACAACATCGGGGAGTCCAGACCCACTCTCCTAGCCTGAGTTCACTTCTACCCAGTTCCCCATCGACCACCCTTCTCCTTCTATCAGTCCAAGAGTATCAGAGTTTAGTGCATCACCGAGCTCAGATCATTTGATGACACCTGAGATGGGTTCTTTTGCCTTTTCAAAGAATCCAGCCATGGCAAACAGAGGAGAACACCCAGATGAGCAGGAGCACCCTCCATTTATATACGACCAAGCTGCCATCAACAACTCATTGTTAGCATCCCTGGAGACTATGCAGAGACAGATCAGAGACCAAGGAGTCTTCATGGGTGATCTCATGAGGGAGATTGCGCAGATGCGAGAAGGACGAGAAGACATGCCTGGAGGCGGTGGCGGTGATATACCAGTAGTAGCAAGCGAGGGAGGAGAACCTAACCAGGAGAGGCCACCACAGACAATTATGAGAGAGTTGCACAATCTAACAACATCCCTCACTCATCGATGGATCCGACTCCCTCCCATCCATGGAGACTCGGAGCTTCACCCACACACTATTCAGCTACTGCCTAAATTTCATGGGCTGGCGACCGAAGAGCCACACCTCCATCTGCAAGAATTTGAAATGATCTGCAGTACAATTCATGACAGGCTGGTGACTGAGGACACCATCAAGATGATAGCCTTCCCATTCTCTTTGGTTGATAGAGCCGCTTACTGGATGAAACATTTGGGGAGGTTCATCGACACTTGGGCAGAACACCGGACCACATACTTGAATAAGTATTATCTACTCGGTCGGACTAACGCAGCACGAGCTATGATAAGTAACTTCACAATGATCCCAAATGAACAATTACATGAGGCTTGGGATCGCTTCAGAGAGCTCATCGACCGGTGTCCACATCATGACATATCCAAGCCCAACTTAGTTTAGAGTTTCTTCTGTGGGTTGACACCGGAGCTGCAGGGGCTAGTAAATGCCTCTTGTGGTGGGTCCTATTTCTCCAAGGGTGAAGACGACGTTTGGGCCATCTATGAAGGGATGGCAGAGAACTCGACAGTCATGGCCCAAGCCAGAGTCTACACACAGCAGAAGCCCCACCAAGGAGTGGGATCATTTCAGAGGATCGCCCGCATCAATGCCGGTCCTCATACTCCGTCGGCAGCCACAACCCAAGCTGAATCAGCCACAACCGACATGGGCATCATTAGTGAGAAGTTGGACCGTCTCGAGATCCTCGAGAAAAAGCAGATGCAAGGACTGGCCCAAATGGACCATATGACCAAGACCATGAGTGACATGAAGATGCAAATTCTATGCATTCAGGAGGTACAGACGTCTACTTAGCAGCCTCCCAGGTCACGGGCTGATCCCAGCAGTAGCAGCTCAACCCAGCCCTCTGCCACACACCGCCAGGTCAACCACATTCAGGCAGAGCCGGTACTGCAGCTACAATATTACCCGTTACAACCACCATCTCAGGATACTCAGATGGTGGTCTATCAGTCGGATCAGCCACTGGCGGTTCTACCTCCACCATCCTTCGAGCAGGAGCCATTGAAGTCAATGGGATATGGTACGACCGGTACCCACAGCCAGTCGGGATTCGACGTGATCACCTAGGATTCCGATGGACCATCGGAGGGACCTCTTCCTAGCAGCAGCCTCCGACTCAGGGACATCAGAACAACCAGCAGCAACACCAGCCCCAGTATGCCCCCCAGTAGTACAAACATGGTCCTCGTCCTGCCTATCAGGGACAGCAGTGGAGGCAGCGTCAGCAGCCTCAACAGACATACTCACAACAATCCCAGCATTATTCTCATAAGCAGCAGCCTCATTTCCCGCAAGGGAACACTTCTGGTTCTCAGGCACCCGCCTTTGAGATCCCAGCTCTAGATGACCTTGCCCGCTTTCTTTCTAAATAGCGAGCATCCTTCAGACAGGAAATGGATGAGTTTCGACATGAGATGAGGGATATCATCAAGGGCAAAGCCGCTATACTAGCTCAGATTGAGCCAAATCCGAACAATATGAAGAGGAAGTCTGAGCAGGTACATTTTACAGAGGATACCTCTCCTAGTGATTATTTGAGTGACATGTCTTCTTTACATGATGCTGATTTTGTGACTACTAGGAGCGGTAGGATGCCAGCCGGCTGCACCTCATCTGAGCGACAGCCACACGAGGAACCACGAGCGCCAGATGAGCAGAGTAGCAGTGCTGATGCCGCTGATGATGTCAATGACGGTGGTGCTGATGCCACCAATGATGGAGATTCAGATGACGGTACTGAGGCCGTCGTGATACCCGATGCAGACGGTGGTGCAGATGCCACCATTTTTGATGCAGAGCCAGAGCGCGGTGCTGATGCCGTGAAGTCAGATGCCGTTGGTGGTACTAAGGCCACCACTTCTACTTCTGTTGAGCTCCCACATGTAGTGTTGCCACCTTTTGTATCTCAGGACTGTGGTAACAAAAAAAAACAACAAAATGAATAAAGGAAAGGTCTTTGTACCCACTTCGAATCCATATGTGTTGAATGATGATCATGGTATGGATTCTATTCCTTTACAGGCACATGGACCCATTCCTAGTCCTCCATCTGCGGAGGCCCCTTCCATCCCCTTCCCTGAAGCACTCCGCTTGGCGAAGAGGAATAAAAGAGAAAATCCAAAAAAGACCCAACAGGTAGAGTTCAGCAACCAGATGATTGATAGATTCCACATTCAGCTGACTCTACTGGAAGCACTTGAGCACATCCCCCTCTTCAAAAAGAACTTGAAAGAGAGAACTACAGTCTGCAGGAAGAGGAGGAACCACAGAAATCAGATCCATGTGCTCACTCATTCCACTTGCTGCACCATTCAGAACACATTGCCAGCTAAGAGACCCGATGTAGGAGCCCCCTATGTTAGATGCGACATTCAGGAGCAGCAGTTTGATCGTACTCTATTAGACATCGACTCTTCTATTAACCTTCTTCCGGCAGCCTTACTCGACCGATTCGAGTTTGGTCCTCTTCTTAGGAGTAGGACAGTCCTTCAGTTTGCTGATAGGTCGACTAAGAGGCCGAAGGGGTTGTTGAGAGACGTGGTCATTACCATTCAGGGCCTGAAATTCCCCGTGGACTTTGTTGTATTGGACAAGGAGATCCCTGAGTCGGTAACTGATGCCCCCATCATACTTGGACGCCCATTCTTGGCCACAACCAAGGCGGTGATCGATCATGATAGTGGGAAGGTATGTTTTCACGTAGAGGGCGAGATCATACAAATAGAGACGATCAAGGAGACTAGAGCTAGAGAATATGCATGCTCAGAGCAGTCCAGTGATGCCGCGCAGATGACAGAGGATGAGCTAGACGCCCACCAGGAGTGTGATTTTGTGATGACAGATGATGAATCCATTTGGACAGATCCCGTAGCACAGACCCTCGCCTTGCCTACAAATTCACCATACTTACAGCTTATGGCAGTTGAGGGCCTGGAGAGCACACTCCTGGATGAGGATACATTTGAGGCTGACAGTTGTGGGACGAGTGGTGATGATTTTCAATCTTGTTCATCTAGTTCTGATACCTCGGATTCAGACATTGATTGGGATGATTTTGATGATTATTTGCCGTGTCTGATTCCTTCTGAGCCGACAGCTAGGACGAAGTGTGAGCCAGTACAGTTCATAGAAGATTATGCAGGGTTCCCTTCGTCAGATGTTCATGCGCAGCGAGAGTTCTCACACGCAGACCTGGTCGCCTTCACACAGACATATCAGAAGCCAGATCTACCACCTCCCAGTTGTCCAGAACTGAAACCCTTGCCGCAGTCGCTGAAGTATAGATTCCTTGCGGGTGAGCCAGATATGCACCCAGTCATTATCTCAACATGTTTGACTGGAGAGCAAGAATCTCGTCTGATGGAGGTTCTTAAAAGAAACCGCAAGGCAATAGGATGGAGTATAGCTGATCTCCAGGGGATTAGTCCGGCTCTGTGCTCCCACCACATCTATCTTGAGGAGGACGCTAGGCCGTCGCGTGAGTTCTAGCGACGGCTGAATCCAAATCTTCGGGATGTGGTCATGAAAGAAATATCGAAGTGCTGGAGCGCCGATTTTATCTACCCCATCTCCGACTCCAAGTGGGTTAGTCTATTACATGTGGTTCCCAAGAAGACATGTATCACTACAGTTGTGAGTGAGTCTGGAGAGGAGATCGCTACCCGAGTACCCACTTCTTGGAGGGTCTGTGTGGACTACAGACGATTGAATCAGGACACCAAGAAGGATCATTTCCCACTGCCATTCATTGATCAGATTATTGAGAGGCTAGCTGGGAATTGTCACTACTGTTTTCTTGACGGGTACTTCGATTACAATCAAGTGGCCATTGCGCCCTAAGACCAGGAGAAAACGACATTCACCTGTCCGTTTGGAACTTATACTTTCAGACGGATGCCCTTTGGTCTATGTAACGCACCCACGACATTCCAAAGGTGCATGTTATCCATTTTCTCGGACATGGTGGGTGACTGTTTAGAGGTCTTCATGGATGACTTCTAGGTCTATGGTGATAAGTTTGATGCTTGTCTTGACTGCCTAGACCGTGTGCTTCAGCGCTGCATAGAGGTTAATCTTGTCTTGTCTTGGGAGAAGAGTCACTTCATGGTGACTCAAGGGACGGTCCGTGGTCATATCATCTCCAACAGGGGCATGGAGGTCGATCCGGCTAAGGTGGATATCATTAGAAAACTCAATCCACCGTTCAATTTGCATAAATTACGGTCTTTTCTGGGGCATGTCGGTTTTTACCGACGGTTCATTTAGGACTTCAGTCGTATTGCCCGACCGCTTACTGATTTGTTGATAAAAGACACCGAGTTCATTGTAGATGATAAGTGTCTTGCGTCTTTTGAGACTCTCAAGAGTATGGTTGTCACGACTCCTATCCTTCAGCCACCCGATTGATCTCTCCCATTCGTGATCATGACGGATGCTTCTGATTTTGCCGTTGGGGCTGTGCTTGGACAGAGGAGGGATGGTTTGCCGTTTGCCATTCACTACGCCAGTCGGACTATGGATGCTGCTCAGCGGAATTATACTGTGACAGAGAAAGAGATGCTGGCTGTAGTCTTTGCTTTGGATAAGTATAGATCATATATTCTCGGATCTAGAGCGACTATCTTTACCGATCACACTGCCATCGGTATTTAATGGCCAAGAAGGATGCCAAAGCATGCCTTACCAGATGGATCCTTCTGCTCCAGGAATTTGATATTGAGATTAAGGATAAGCCTGGAGTTAAGAATGTGGTGGCGGATCACCTCTCCCGCTTAGAGAACCTTGAGGAATCTGAGCCCATCGCACCTATCACTGAGACATTCCCAGATGAGGCGATCTTGGCTATCACCTCGCTCCCATGGTATGCCGACATTGTGAACTATCTTTTTGCCAAGACGGTCCCACAAGGTTCCGCCCGTCAGAAACTCGAGACCTTCCTAGAGAAGGCCAAGTTTTATCATTGGGAGGATCCCGTCCTTTATCATGAAGGAGGGGATAACATTTGGAGAAGGTGCATTCCTCAAGATGAGCAGCATAGCGTCCTCACATACTGCCACAAGCTTGAGGCAGGAGGACATCATTCTGGGAGACGGACAACACAAGAGGTGCTTCAATCCGGCCTTTGGTGGCCTACTCTCTTCAAGGATTCAGATGAGTTCGTGAAGAGATGTACTGACTGTCAGAAGATGGGTACTTGCAGACAGAGAGACATGATGCCCATGCAACCCATTCACTTTTGTGAGGTTTTTGATGCATGGGGGATTGATTTCATGGGCCCATTTCCTAAGAGTCAGGGGTTTGAGCACATTTTGCTCGCTGTGGATTATGTCAGCCGATGGGTTGAGGCCATCCCCGCCCGAGCCATAGATGCTAAGACCGTGTGTCGATTTTTGAGGAAAAATATCGTTTCACGGTTTGGGGTACCTAGAGTCTTGATTTCAGACGGGGGGTCTCACTTTATCAATGACAAGGTTAGGGCCCTTGCAGACGAGTTCGGCATTGACTATCGTGTTACCACGCCGTATCACCCTCAGACTAATGGTCTTGCCGAAGTATCGAACATGGAGATCAAGACTATCTTACAGAAGGTTGTCCGCCCAGACTGAAAGGATTGGTCACAGCTTTTGGACTCGGTCTTGTGGGCTTATCGGACTTCCTTCAAGAATCCATTAGGGACATCTCCCTTTCGTCTCATCTATGGCAAGCCGTGCCATCTACCTGTGGAGATCGAGCACAAGTCACTTTGGGCAGTTACTGACTTATTATTGGATCCTGAGAGTATAGGAGAACAGAGGAAAGCAGAGTTGGCAACCCTGGAGGAGTTGAGAGATACAACCTTTTCTAGCAGCCTACAATATAAGGAAAAAGTGAAAACATGGCACGATTCTCATATCAGCCATAAACAGTTTGAGCCAGATCAACGTGTATGGTTGTTCGATTCCAGGCTGAAGTTATTTCCAGGAAAATTACAGAGCAATTGGAAAGGTTCGTATATGGTCAGGAAGATACATGACAACGGTAGCATTGATATATCCGAGCCGTCATCTTCCTCTACCTTCCGTGTTAACGATCAACGTCTGAAGCTATATCTTGACCATGATCCGCCGACCGTTGACGTTGCCCCCATTCTTCTGGTATGAGATACGTTCTTTGACTCATATCACTTGCATCTCATACATGGTGATCAATTCCATCTTCTGCTGTATAGATCCATCTATCCATATCATTCTTTCATCTGTTGATTTCTTTTCTTCTTTTCTTCTTTTCTTCTTTTCCTTTTCTATTATTTGTATCTATCAAAAATGTGTCGCCCCTTGTTGACAGTCTTATATACTTAGGACACACTTTGTCCTAAGTATAGGGGGGTGTGCACCCCGAGTTTCTCTATTCTTTTCGATCCTCTCCATTGTCTCCTCTTCTTGTCTATACTTAGGGATATCTTACCCTAAGTATAGGGGGAGACAATCTGAGTACGATCTGTTCATTCCCACCCTTGACCCTCCCTGCGTTGTGTACAGTCTGCTATACTTAGGATTATTTGATCCTAAGTATAGGGGGGACGGTCAACTTCTCATAAATTCATTCATTTATTCTTTAGATTTTTCTATACTTAGTACGAGTTATGTCTTCTCTTTTCTCTCTGATCTATGAGGACATAGCTCAAGCTAAGTATAGGGGGTCGTATATACTACGTATATACTTTAGCCATAACTCGTACTTTCGTATTTTCCTAATAAATATGGCTAATAATTATTTAAAATTCATTAAAAACCCTAATAAAAAGATGCTATCATTCCTCAAATTTCTTTTGTATTTACTGATTAATAAATCAAGTGAAAATATTTTTTTGCAAAATGCTTGAAAAATAGTTTGGAAATCCTTGTGAAAAATCTTTTGAAAACTATTTTGAAAACATTTTTTACATGTTTTTAACCTTTGTAAAAACATTTTGGTTTGTAAAACTTATTTTCTTTGTGTGAAATAAAAATGTTTGAAAAATGATGTGCAAATGGTTTGAAAAATGGCTGCAAAAATATTGTGAAAAATCTATTTATACTATTCGAAAACCTTTGCAAAATGATTTTCAAATGTGTGTACATGTTTGTAAAAATTATTTTAGACTATAGTTTTCAAAATTATTTGAAAAACCCGTGTCAAATATGTTTGAGGAATATATACATCACACCAAAATCCACTATATATACTCATAAAATTGATCACTTACCCTGTAAATTCTTAAAATCCACTTCTCGTGTTAATATTTTGTACCTAGTTTTCAGCCAAAAATCTTTTCTTTTCAAAAATCCCAAAAACATTTGCAAACCTAAAATCCAAAAACATTTGAAAAATCTTTTTGAAAAATACAAAAAATGCATATGCATCATCATCATCTTTTCAAAAATCCATAAAAAGTTCAAGATCTTGAAAAATTGCATCACAAAAATATATTCTGCATTCTGTATATCATTTGCATAGCATGAGCATTTTTCGGATTGAGTTTGATAGTTGAACGAGTCTAAGTAAAATCCGGAGATTGGAGCTTGATTGGACCTTAAAATCTATCTAATAATAGGAACCTTATAGGAACTGGGTTTGAGGTACTTCAGGTCTAGTTGACTTAATTCTTTGAGCATCACGAGACTTGGTTCAATGGATTCTTGACTGCCTAAGTAGAGTATTTCGGAGCACATGCACGATTCTTGTTGATAATGACCTAACTTGGACACCTACACCTTTCACATAGCTCAACTCAGTTGGAGTGGTGAGGGGATTGGATTTGCCGGTATGAGACGCACACAAGCGGAAACACTTGTCCTCCTCTAGGGAGGGAAGTGCACCCCGACCCGTCCGGTGATGAGGAAGTCTAAAGACAGGAGAGTGTGGGTTGCGAGAAAGCTTCAAAAGAGGGATAGTCTATTGGCTCAAGAGGAAAAACTCCCTATGTAAATGCTGCTGTGAATAGTACCAAAAAAATGGTCAGGCCTGTACAAAAATAAATGCCTGCAAAGTATGTGAATATGTTGTAAAGTCAATAATCAAGCTTGAGTTCCAAAGTCAAATATGTGAGCATGCAGCTGGATGACTTGACCACACTGGTCTTGCATCCTAGGATAGGTAGCTACACTGGCTACCGTCCATTCTTCTCTTCACCCCCTCCTCTTGAGCTGGTTGCTACTTGAACTTAGAAGGGAATACCCCGCTCCTCGAGGAAGGAGTTATTGGATTGGGGAATCATTGGGTTGTCATGCTGGAGAAGTCAGTCTTTTTGTCATTCTAGTTGGGGAGAGCCACAATCACTTACACTGTACGAGTCAGATTCATAGTCGTAAGGGTTTGCATATGAGTTGAAATATTTTTGACCTGCCTATTGAGGAGACTTGGACAGAGTGTTGGGATTCTCGAAGACTGTTAGATTTCAAATCCGGTTCTCATTAAGGTTCCGCCCGCATAAAATTCCAAAGGTCCGACTTAAGCTCCAAACTTTGATTTTGTGAAGACAAGTTTGATAATTAAATTTAATCCACATTTCTTCTTTTTCTTTTCTTCGTTTTTCTTTTCTGCATTTATTGCATAAGTATTCGCTAGGGACTAGCAAAGGTAAAGTATAGGAGGATGATGAATCAACATTTCATCATCTTTATTCTATCATTTGGCCTCAAAAACCCTAGTAAATGCGTGTAAATACCCTTAATTCCCGTATCTTATCACTCATGCATATGCATACAGATAGTGTATAAAATACTGTAATTAAAGCTAAAATTATAGAATAAATAAAAGAAAATAAAAAGAATAAAATATTGTAAATATTTTATGACCCAAAACCCCGAGACCTAGGCATCTCGACGAATAGGTCGACAAGGAATAAAGTAGGGGGAGATAAGGGCCAGAATACAATAAAAATACCTTTTATTCAATTCATTCTTTATCCATTTTGGGACCTATTTTTGGTTCCACTTTTTATACCTCAAAAAAAGAAACATTGTACATGAAAGTTGTAGATAATTAAATAAAGAAAAATACAAAATTGATTTCACTGAAAAATAATGTGCAGATAAAAAGTTATGGTCTGAATAAACTTCCAGAATCCCAACTTCCCAGAGATCAGATCCATGTGCTCACTCATTCCACTTGCTGCACCATTCAGAACAAATTGCCAGCCAAGAGACCCGATGCAGGAGCCCCCTATGTCAGATGCGACATTCAGGAGCAGCAGTTTGATCGTACTCTATTAGATAGTGGCTCTTCTATTAACCTTCTTCCGGCAGCCTTACTCGACCGATTCGAGTTTGGTCCTCTTCTTAGGAGTAGGACAGTCCTTCAGTTTGCTGATAGGTCGACTAAGAGGCCGAAGGGGTTGTTGAGAGACGTGGTCGTTACCATTCAGGGCCTGAAATTCCCCATGGACTTTGTTGTATTGGACATGGAGATCCCTGAGTCGGTAACCGATGCCCCCATCATACTTGGACGCCCATTCTTGGCCACAACCAATGCGGTGATCGATCATGATAGTGGGAAGGTATGTTTTCGCGTAGAGGGCGAGATCATACAAATAGAGACGATCGAGGAGACTAGAGCTAGAGAATATGCATGCTCAGAGCAGTCCAGTGATGCCGCGCAGATGACAGAGGATGAGATAGACACCCACCAGGAGTGTGATTTTGTGATGACAGATGATGAATCCATTTGGACAGATCCCGTAGCACAGACCCTCGCCTTGCCTAAAAATTCACCATACTTACAGCTTATGGCAGTTGAGAGCCTAGAGAGCACACTCCTGGATGAGGATACATTTGAGGCTGACAGTTGTGGGACGAGTGGTGATGATTTTCAATCTTGTTCATCTAGTTCTGATACCTCGGATTCAGACATTGATTGGGATGATTTTGATGATTATTTGCCGTGTCTGATTCCTTCTGAGCCGACAGCTAGGATGAAGTGTGAGCCAGTACAGTTCATAGAAGATTATGCAGGGTTCCCTTCGTCAGATGTTCATGCGCAGCGAGAGTTCTCACACGCAGACCTGGTCACCTTCACACAGACATATCCGAAGCCAGATCTACCACCTCCCAGTTGTCCAGAACTGAAACCCTTACCGCAGTCGCTGAAGTATAGATTCCTTGCGGGTGAGCCAGATATGCACCCAGTCATTATCTCAGCAGGTTTGACTGGAGAGCAAGAATCTCGTCTGATGGAGGTTCTTAAAAGAAACCGCAAGGCAATAGGATGGAGTATAGCTGATCTCCAGGGGATTAGTCTGGCTATATTCTTCCACCCCATCTATCTTGAGGAGGACACTAGGCCGTCGCGTGAGTTCCAACGACGTCTGAACCCGAATCTTCGAGATGTGGTCATGAAAGAAATATCGAAGTGGTGGTGCGCCAATTTTATCTACCCCATCTCCGACTCCAAGTGGGTTAGTCCATTACATGTGGTACCCAAGAAGACGGGTATCACTACAGTTGTGAGTGAGTCTGGAGAGGAGATCGCTACCCGAGTACCCACTTCTTGGAGGGTCTGTGTGGACTACAGACGATTGAATCAGGCCACCAAAAGGGATCATTTCCCACTGTCATTCATTGATCAGATTATCGAGAGTCTAGCTGGGAAGAGTCACTACTATTTTCTTGACGGGTACTCCGGTTACAATCAAGTGGCCATTGCGCCCGAAGACCAGGAGAAAACGACATTCACCTATCCGTTTGGAACTTATGCTTTCAGACGGATGCCCTTTGTTCTATGTAACGCACCCACGACATTCCAATGGTGCATGCTATCCATTTTCTCGAACATGGTGGGTAACTGCTTAGAGGTCTTCATGGATGACTTCTCGTTCTATGGCGATGGGTTTGATGCTTGTCTTGACTGCCTAGACCGTGCGCTTCAACATTGCATAGAGGTCAATCTTGTCTTGTCTTAGGAGAAGAGTCACTTCATGGTGACTCAAGGGACAGTCCTTGGTTATATCATCTCCAACAGGGGCATGGAGGTCGATCCGGCCAAGGTGGATATCATTAGAAAACTCAATCCACTGTCCAATTTGCATCAATTATGGTCTTTTCTGGGGCATGTCGGTTTTTACCGATGGTTCATTCAGGACATCAGTCGTATTGCCCGACCGCTTACTGATTTGTTGACAAAAGACATCGAGTTCATTGTAGATGATAAGTGTCTTGCATCTTTTGAGACTCTCAAGAGTATGGTTGTCACGGCTCCTGTCCTTCAGCCAACCGATTGGTCTCTCCCATTCGAGATCATGACAGATGCTTCTGATTTTGGCGTTGGGGCTGTGCTTGGACAGAGTAGGGATGATTTACCGTTTGCCATTCACTACGCCAGCCGGACTTTGGATGCCGCTCAGCGGAATTATACTGTGACAGAGAAGGAGATGCTGGTTGTAGTCTTTGCTTTGGATAATTATAGATCGTATATTCTCGGATCTAGAGCGACTATCTTTACCGATCACACTACCATCCGGTATTTAATGGCCAAGAAGGATGCCAAAGCACGCCTTACCAGATGGATCCTTCTGCTCCAGGAATTTGATATTGAGATTAAGGATAAGCCTGGAGTTAAGAATGTGGTGGCGGATCACCTCTCCCGCTTAGAGAACCTTGTGGAATCTGAGCCCAACGCACCTATCACTGAGACATTCCCAGATGAGGCGATCTTGGCTATCGCCTCGCTCCCATGGTATGCCGACATTGTGAACTATCTTGTTGTCAAGACAGTCCCACAAGGTTGGCCCCGTCAGAAACTCAAGACCTTCCTGGCGAAGGCCAAGTTTTATCATTGGGAGGATCCCGTCCTTTATCATGAAGGAGGGGATAACATCTGGAGAAGGTGCATTTCTCAAGATGAGCAACATAGCGTCCTCACATACTGCCACAAGCTTGAGGCATGAGGACATCATTCTGGGAGACGGACAACACAGAAGGTGCTTCAATCCGGCCTTTGGTGGCCTACTCTCTTCAAGGATTCAAATCAGTTCGTGAAGAGATGTACTGACTGTCAGAAGATGGGTACTTGCAGACAGAGAGACATGATGCCCATGCAACCCATTCACTTTTGTGAGGTTTTTGATGCACGGGGGATTGATTTCATGGGCCCATTTTGTAAAATGTTTGTAAAAATTATTTTGGACTATAATTTTCAAATTTGTTTGAAAAACCTGTGTCATATATGTTTGAGGAATATATCCATCACACCAAAATCCACTATATATATACTCATAAAATTGATCACTTACCATGTAAATTCTTAAAATCCACTTCTTGTATATATAAGATGCTTGCCCGTGTAAATATTTTGTACCTAGTTTTCAGCCAAAAATCTTTTCTTTTCAAAAATCCCAAAAACATTTACAAAACTAAAATCCAAAAACATTTGGAAAATCTTTTTGAAAAATACAAAAAAATACATATGCATCATCATCATCTTTTCAAAAATCCATAAAGAGTTCAAGATCTTGAAAAATTGCATCACAAAAATATTTTCTGCATTCTGCACATCATTTGCATAGCATGAGCATTTTTCGGATTGAGTTTGATATTTGAACGAGTCTAAGTAAAATCCGGAGATTGGAGCTTGATTGGACCTTAAAATCTACCTAATAACAGGAACCTTATAGGAACTGGGTTTGAGGTACTTCAGGTCTAGTTGACTTAATTCTTTGAGCATCACGAGACTTGGTTCACTGGATTCTTGACTGCCTAAGTAGAGTATTTCGAAGCACATGCACGATTCTTGTTGATAATGACCTAACTTGGACACCTGCACCTTTCACATGGCTCAACTCAGTTGGAGTGGTGAGGGGATTGGATTTGCCGGTCTGAGACGCACACAAGTGGAAACACTTGTCCTCCTCTAGGGAGGGAAGTGCACCCCAACCCGTCCAGTGATGAGGAAGTCTAAAGACAAGATAGTTTGGGTTGCGAGAAAGCTTCAAAAGAGGGATAGTATATTGGCTCAAGAGGAAAAATTCCCTATGTAAATGCTGCTGTGAATAGTATTAAAAAAATGGTCAGGCCTGTACAAAAATAAATGCCTGCAAAGTATGTGAATATGTTGTAAAGTCAATAAGCAAGCTTGAGTTCCAAAGTCAAATATGTGAGCATGCAGCTGGATGACTTGACTACACTGGTCTTGCATCCTAGGATAGGTAGCTACACTGGCTACCGTCCATTCTTCTCTTCACCCCTCCTCTTGAGATGGTTGCCACTTGAACTTAGAAGGGAATACCCCGCTCCTCGAGGAAGGAGTTATTGGATTGGGGAATCATTGGGTTGTCATGCTGGAGAAGTCAGTCTTTTTGTCATTCTAGTTGGGGAGAGCCACAATTACTTACACTGTACGAATCAGATTCATAGTTGTAAGGGTTTGCGTATGAGTTGAAATATTTCTGACCTGGCTATTGAGGAGACTTGGACAGAGTGTTGGGATTCTCGAAGACTGTTGGATTTCAAATCCGGTTCTCATTAAGGTTCCGCCCGCATTAAAATTCCAAAGGTCCGACTTAAGCTCCAAACTTTGATTTTGTGAAGACAAGTTTGATAATTAAATTTAATCCACATTTCTTCTTTATCTTTTCTTCGTTTTTCTTTTCTGCACTTATTGCATAAGTATTCGCTAGGGACTAGCAAAGGTAAAGTATAGGGGGATGATGAATCCACATTTCATCATCTTTATTATATCATTTTGGCCTCAAAAACCCTAGTAAATGCGTGCAAATACCCTTAATTCCCGTATCTTAGCACTCATGCATATGCATATAGATAGTGTATAAAATACTGTAATTAAAGCGAAAATTATAGAATAAATAAAAGAAAAGAAAAAGAATAAAATATTGTAAATATTTTATGACCCGAAACCCCGAGACCTAGGCATCTCGATGAATAGGTCAACAAGGAATAAAGTAGGGGGAGATAAGGGCCAGAATACAATAAAAATACCTTTTATTCAATTCATTCTTTATCTATTTTGGGACCTATTTTTGGTTCCACTTTTTATACCTCAAATAAGGAAACTTTGTACATGAAAGTTGTAGATAATTAAATAAAGAAAAATACAAAATTGATTTCACTGAAAAATAATGTACAGATAAACAGTTATGATCTGAATAAAATTCCAGAATCCCAACTTCCCAGACCCGTATCTCACAAATAAAAACTCCAAATGCATCAAACTCCTTTAATTGTATATAATTTAAAATAAACTATTTAATGGCGGTGGTTTCGCATTTGGTAGAGCTACAGTTTGAAAGTGGAGTTTTGGACCCCTATTGTATACTTGTACAGATTAAAATATTCATTTTATTATTTATTCATTATGTTTTTTTTATAATTTTATATTTTTATAAGTTTGTAAATATTACTTATAATATATTTTTATATTAAAATCAGAATAAAAATACAAAAGAAACATAAAATAAAATACTTGTAAATAATAAACATAGGTATACTACTTGTACATATACATATATTATTAATACTTTTATTTTATTAAATATACAAAACACTTCAGAAAAATAAAATAAAAATATATTTAAGTATATAAAATATTTAATAAATTTATAAAATAATAAAATAAATAAATTAATTAAATACACAAAATAAAAATAAAATAATAAAATATATAGATAATATACCTATAAAGGGTATAAAAGGGAACTTGTAAAAATATACCTCATAAAAATAATTAAAAATCACCATAAAATAATTTAGAAAATAACAAATATTTTTCATTTAATAACCTAAAAATAATAAAATCATTAACTCTTTTAAATTGATTTTACAAGGTATTTTCCAGGGATTTTTTCTTGGTTGGTCCACGTGGACCAACCAGGTGCCGGTCCGAGTTGACCTCGGTCAACTGGTCGTCCCTCCCCATGTGCGCCTGTCAGAGCCTTGTTTGACCACAATTTCATGATTTTTTTGAGGAGTCCTATTGCATCAAATCACCCCACTCCCTTCACGACTTTTGTTCCTTGGACAAGGGTGATTCACGCCCTTAGCTTTTCTTGGGCGTTGAATCACTGGTCTACCTCCGACACCTCGTTCTTATCGCCTTGTCCATCAACCCTTTATATGTCACCTTTAACTTCAATTCGAATTTTGAACCCCTCTTTTCCATATGCTTTGCTCCCCTTCGTGCCCAATCGCAAGGAGAAGGTGACAGCTCCTCTTTCCGACCTTCGGGTGGGTCGAGCAACGTCTGAGGTGGCTCCACGACCTCCGCCTTTCGTCGGCGTCGAGGTACAACTTCCCTCCGGTGTTAACCCGTTGAGGGCCCCTATATCCCTTTTATTTTTGTTGCATTTTGTTTGCCTTAGTCTTAGGATCAAAATCCCCAAAGAAATTTCAAGCTTCATCGATCCAATCATCCAATAGACCACCTCGCCAGAGTGCACCTCCGGCCGATTCCCCTTCTCGCCGCTTCGCACCACCTCCTCCACTCTGCGGGGTCCAGGCACTTTGCCCTGGACCCTCTCACCATTTCTTGTAGGTCAACGAGCATAGAAGACTACCTGGGGGTCATTTTGACCTTCGCCGGAGACCCACGAAGCTTCACCAGCTCCGCCCGTGTCTCCAGCGAACCTCGACCGTCGCCGAGGTATTTTGGACCCGCCAGCACCTCGAGGAGGACCGCGGGAGGTTGCAGGCCTCTTTTGGAGCCCAAGGAACGCCGGAGGACGTCGGTAGAGGGCGGGGAAGTTCGCCTCGCCGGCGACGCTTCCCTGTTCTTCCTCCGCGCCTCCCTACCGTCGGATCTAGGCCGCGCCTCCAGCTGTATAGCCACCGTCGGATCGTTAGAGCCCACCGCCGTTGGATCTCAGTATGAGATCCGATCTCAGACGTTGGCTGCGAAGCGTCATCGACCATCCGATCTTCAACACGTGGCAAGTGGACGTACATCAGCTGTCGGATCGCGTACGAGGCTTTAGGCGTGGGTATTTTGCATAATTCCCCCACCATTTTTGTAATTTTTATTTAGTCCATAAACTTTCAGTTGCGGTTTAAATATTATTGTAATATTTGCATCTAGACCCTTATATTTTACATATTTGCACTTAGGTCCTGTCCACGTCACCTCACGTGCCCGTACGCGTGAGGGGGTTGGGTATTTTGCACCGGACCCCCTACGGGTTTGATTATTTCGTTTCAGTCCAGGAATTTTGACATTAAGTGTAAAACTTTTGGATATTTTGCATGTGAGCCCCTTGGATTTTTGTATATTGTACTTGGGTCCCTCCCAGGCACGTGTCAGTCACGTGTGGAGTTGGGTTATTTGCAGGCGTACCCTCGCGGGTTTTAATATTTGTAATTAGTCATGGAACTTGTTTAATATGTTGTAAACTTTTATGAAAATTGCACTTTGGCCCCTATATTTCCTGCTATTTTCACTTATGCCCCTACCAGCCGTGTGATTTTTATTGGTTGTTTGCATTTATTTTGTGCATCATTTTAACTCGAAAAATTACCAAAAAATAGCATAAGCTCCTGTTTAGCTGTAGATTCACGCCATAATTTTGTATTGCATTTTTATATTTATTAAAAATAAAAAACATGCATTTTTGCTACTGTTTGCATTAAAAAATACCAAAAAATATCAAAAACTCCTTGAAAAATTCCAAGAAAAACACTTTAGGTCTATTTTAGTGTCTTTTAACTCCTATCCAAAAATCATTAAAAACTTCAAAACAAAAATCTTAAAAATTAGAAAACCCCTAAAAACTTCATAAAAATCTAAAAAATCCTAGAAAATCCTAAAAATGCAAATTCAGGTTCTATAGTTTCCTTATTTTATTGCCTTTATTTTAAAATTAATTTGAGGAATTTTGGATATTGTTTAGTATTTTTCATCCTCATTTTAATTTCGGCCAGCAGCTTAATTCACCGTTTTCTTGTATTTTGACTTTTAAAATACCAAAAAATTCACAAAATTATAGAAAAATCACAAAAATAGTAGAAAAATACAAAAAGACCAAAAATATTTTATTTTCTGATTTTTGAGCATTTTTCCTTATTTTCATAAATACATTATCCCCTCTTCTCTTATATTGCATATATATTCTATTATTAAAAAAATATAAAAATATAAAATATAAAAAGAAAATAAAAATCAGAAAAAATAAAAAAATACAAAAATACAAATTTAAAAATTAAATAAAAAAAGTAAAAATGATTAACCCACAAAAAAATTGCATATTTGTAGACACTGATCACAGTCACACACTTTAGCAATTTGCCTGATTTATCCTATTTGCTCCCTGAGTTCGACACTCTACATACTTGCACTATACACATTCTTGTAGAGTTAAAATAAATTTGACTCCACATTCATTTTTCACTGCTTGATTTATACTATTGTGGGTTCATTGTTGACTTTGACCGGGATTCGTTGAGGGTCGCCACAGTGACTGTTGTATCCACCTTGTGTGAGACACATTTAGACCCCGTGAATTTCGGTCAAATCACTCCACCCCTATTTTTATGTATTTTTTATTTTTAAAAAATATCATCATGTATATTCATCTATATATCCCTCCAATACACCATTCGAATTTCGTCAGAAACAAAGACTTATACGCCCTCCATCTAGAACATGTAATTTTAACGGTCTAAATATTGTTGTAATCGACATGTTCTAGATGGAGGGTATAAGAGTCTCCGTTCTGACGAAATTCGAATATGTAGGAGGGATATATAGATGGATATACATAGTGAATTTTACAAAAAACAATTGCCGGAAAATGGGGGGGCAACCTCATTGAACCCATATATATGTATGTATATATGGTTGATCCTGTGAGAGCCCGACTGTGGGAGCATGAGAGCAGTGAGTCTAGACCATTAGATTCTGCTCATCACACACTGGTTGATTGAAGGAGGAGAGAGACGGGCATAATTTTATGGTCCATACTCACTACTCTCTTGCTCTCATAGTCTGGACTCTCAAAGGATCAACCATATATATATATATGTATATGTATATATATATGTGTGTATGTGTGTGTGTGTGTATAGAGGTGATCCTGTAAGAGACAAAATCTGTGACAGCATGAGATGACTAATTCTGGACCACTAGATCATGTCATCTCTTTCCTCATTGATTGCAAGAGGAAAGAGAAGAACATAATTTAGTGGTCCAGAATCATTCCTCTCACACTCTCAGTTTTTGGCTCTCATAGGTACAACCCTCCTCTCTCTCTCTATATATGGGGGGAGTGGGCTTTCCAATAGGTAATGGTCCTTCCATGTGTAATGAAGACCAATGATTGTAGCCATTAGATTCAAATATAATATCACCATCAACTTCTTTGTCCAAAAGGATATTTTAGTCATCCTCTTTTGCATTAATTATACATACCATTTAATATTTTGAAATACTAAATTTAGCTAAATCTAATTTTGGTATTTTTTCGTATTTATAATATTATATAATACACATCGGTATTGTATATTATACAATATATAGCTTCGTCTCCAACGCCAGCCTCCTCGACAATGCGAGGGGCATCGCATCATGAGTCGCACCTCGCCATGTACAAGGTGTGTCTTGCCAGTGGGTGTAGAGAGTCCACCGTGGTCACCAATATCGAACATGGAGTGTCTAACAGCGTGGACATGATCTCCATGCCCCTCGGGAGGCTCTTGGTGCCCACGTACGATGATTCCAAGTCCATACCAGCATTTGCCGTTGTCAGGAAGGGCGTCTTCTTCAACATAACTGCAGGAAACAAGCGATCGTCTAGGGACAACTTGAAGCACGCGGTGCTGTGGATGCTGACGGTCGGCGTGAGCACCATGGACAGGAGGATACACGCCGTGGTGAATCTCGGGAATGTGGCCTCCAATGCTAGCCTCTTCGGCACCTCCGCCCACGTACCGCCGCCATCATCTCCTCTCACGCGTCAACGTCGTCTTCAACAAACACACCATTCATAAATATGGACTAGGGTTTCGAAATTTACTTGAGCAAATTAGGATATATATTAATGATGGAGATATTTTAATTGGTTACATAATTTAATTAGATAATGAATAGTAACCAAAATAAGTTTTTGATTAATTAAATAGTAATATTAGCATTCCATTTATAACAACCGTTGGATTAGTTATGGACGCACGGGATCGTTGGCCTTCCTTAGGGATGGAAGGATCATATCCCATTGGAAAGATATCCTATACATACATACATACATACATACGTACATACATACATACATACATACATACATACATACATACATACATACATGTGTGTGTATGAGGTATGATCATGTGAGAGCAAAAAACTATGAGAACATGAGAGCAATGATTCTAGACCACTAGATTCCGTCTTCTTTCTCCTGGTTGAATCTAGTGGTCTAGAATCATTGCTCTCATGCTTTCACAGTTTTTTGCTCTCACAGGATCACCCCTATGGCCCTCCCCCCCTCTCTCTATATAGGATCGATGGGGCTTCCCCCACGCCATTTTTTCACAAATTTTTTTTAGTTTTTTTGAAAAATTTCACCATGTATATTCATCTATTTATCCCTCCAATATGTCATTTGAATTTTGTCAGAAACGAAGACTCTTATGCCTTCCATATAGAACACGTCGATTACAACAATGTTTAAACCGTTAAAATTACCTGTTCTAGACGAAAGACATAGGAGTCTCTGTTTCTGACAAAATTTGAATGGCATATTGGAGGGATATATAAATGAATATGCATGATGAATTTTTTTTGAAAAATAAAAATTGCAAAAAAAAACAACGTGAGGGCAACCCATTGGCTACCCCCTCAGGGCAACCTCATTTTTCCTATATACATAGGACATCTTTCCAATGGGACATGCTACTTCCATCCCTAAGGAAGGTCATCGATCCCATGCTTCTGTAATTAATCCCGGATGTCATTAAATATATGTTAATATTATTATCTAATTAACTAAAAATCCATTTTGGTTATTATTCATTATCTAAATATATTATGTAACAAACTAATTTATCTCCTCATTAATCTCTCTCCTAATCTTTCCATTTATTTCAAAATCCCATATGCAGACCTAAAATATCTCCTCTGTCTCTGCCGTCTTCATCTCTGTCTTTCTCATATCCGTCTCTGCCTCCATCTGGTGTTGCCCGTTTCCATATCCATCGTCGGTCGTATCTTTTATCCTCGACATGGATCCTCATCATTCTCTTCGCCACATTCATTGCCGTCTTTACCGTCAACATGGCCAATAGGAGGTTTTCACCGCCTTTGTCTCCATCTTCATTGTTGACATGATCCAGAGCGATCGGATGGGCTGATGAAGAATCTAGAGCCATCGCATTTTTGGAGGACGGTGAGGCGATTTCGACTGCTTATGTATTGTTTCTTGTGCTACACCTAGTCCCGGATGAAGAACGATTCACAGTTTTATAAATATTTTTGTGTACTATACACTATTGATGTGTATTATACAATATTGATGTGTATTATATTTTGATGTGTATTTGATGAATCTTCATTTAATCACCTTTATTATATCATTTTGGACTTAAAACCCCTAGCTAATGCATGTAAACAACATAATTTTGTATAAATTAACATTTATTTATTATTCTATTTATTGTGTATAAAATAATATTTTTAATGCCAAAATTATAGAATAAAGAAAAGAAAAGAAAAAAAATAAAATGCCAAAGGTATTTTATGATCCTAAACCCCAAGATCTAGGCATCTTGATGTCTGGGTCGATAAGGAATAAAGTAGGGGGAGATAAGGGCCAATAAATAAATAAAAATCTCGATCTTTTATTCATCAATATTGTATTTTGGGACCTATTTTATTTTCTATTTTTATACCTCAACTAAAGAAACTCTATACATGAAAGTTGTAGATAAAAATATAAATAAATATATAAAATTGATTTCATAAAAAATAATATTGTGTTCATTTTATACTCTAAATAAAAAACCAAAATCCTAACTTCCCAAACCCATATCTTCTAAATAAATTTCAAAAATATATCAAAAAATCTTTAATTGTATATAATTTTTAATAAGCTATTTAATGAATGTAGTTTCATTTAATTTGGAGTTAATGTGTGAAAGTTAGGTATTGGACCCCTGTTGTATAGTTTACCTATATAAAATATTCATTTTATTTATTTATTACTATTTTTTATTTTTATAATTTTGTAAATATTATTTATAGTATATGTCCATATTTAGAATTAAGAATACTATAAATAAAACACAAAAATAAAATAAGTTATATAAATACATAGATGAAATACCTATACTTATACCTATATATTTAATACCCCTATCTATTTAAGTGTATATAACATATCAGAAAAAATATAAAAAAAAATATATTTGAGAGTATAAAATAAGTTATAATTTTATAAATAAGAGAATAAAATAATAAAATCAAAAAATATAAAATAAAAATAAAATACGCAAAACATAGGTAAATATACTTATAAATGTACACCAAAAAGTAACTTGTAATAAATAGGCTCATAAAAATAAATAAAAATCATAATAAAATACTATTAAATAATAAATATTTTTTATTTTATAGCTTAAAATTAATAAATTTATTTAGTATTTAATATTGAATTTACAAATAATTTAGGGTTGGTTTTTTCCTGGTTGGTCCATGTGGACCAACTGGATTGCACCCTTAGTTGACCTCAGTCAACTGTCTGACTTGAGCCCTAGGCTCGTGAGAATAGACCTGCCCGCCTTCTCGATTTTCTATTTTATGATACGTTGCTCGAGGAGGCTAGATCTCTTCATAGATCATGACCACTGTTCAAACGTGATCCATGTCGTGTACCTCGCTTCCACAATATCTTCCTCCCGCGCCCAAGTTTTGCCTTGAACCTCATCCGTTCAAAGCCCGTACATAAGTCTCCCTTTTCCTTCCTCCCATTTTTGGTTCACCTTCGACCGACTTTAACCCCTGAGAGTTCCCTTGTCGGGTAGAGGTTCGTGATAGGAGCCTCCGCCACACTTCGCAGAGATGAAGGAGCGGGGCAGAGGCATTTCCCGACCATCTCCACCGCTCGTTGGCGTGAGGTTCTGACCTTGCAGCTTCATCTACTAGAGTGAGTTTTCTTTAGATTAATAGATGTCACGTATCCTTAGGTTTAATTCTATGCTTTTATTTCGATGTTTAATTCACTGTTCTAGCTTATATTAGGAACTTAATGCTCGTCGAAGCTTTTGAGCTCCGACCACTCCGTTCCACCTTGCATTTCACTGTATCGAATTTGCATTAATGCCTCACTACATTCCCTCGCCATTTCTCCATCTTTCCCCCAATACCTTCCAATCAGATCCGATCTGGGTCTGCCAATTGAAGCCCACCTCTGCTGCCTCGTCAGACTTCACCACTCTTCACCATTTCACCACTGTCTCCACCAATAACAACCAAGTCTGCCCCCTTTGTCTCGTCATGTCTTTTATGTACTCTGTAGGACCTGAAGGGCACATCTGAGTATTGATTTCTTTGAAGAACAGAACCCATGACCCTCGTCGGATACCATGAGCTCCAGTTGTCAATCTAGAGTCTTATGGCATTTTTGAAGGTCCTGAGAGCTACCGAGTGTCGAGAGGAACGTGAAGCACCCATTGGAAGGCCCCCAGGTCGCCAGAGCTGCATGCATAGTCAAATAGAAACTTGCCTTGGGCAAGTTCTTCGGTTGTTCTTCCAGCCATCCCGCTAACCGTTGGATCATCAACAACCGCCCAGATCGAGTAACCATCCTCCGATCGAGCCACGCCTTTACAGCAGGATCCTATTTGAGGATCTAATCTCAGTCATTGGATGTCGAAGGGGTATCGTACAACCTTAGGCCGTTACGTGTCCAAGTGACGAATCTCAGCCGCACGATCGTGCCTTTTTGGGGCTATTTTGCACTTTCCCCCAATTTTTTATTTGCATTCCGATCTTGTAGTAATTTAGTAACGCTTTAATATTTGTGTAAAAGTTGCATGGAGGCCCCTGAACTTTACTAATATCACTACTTAGTCTAGTTTAGCCCATGTGAGCTAGGCATTTTTCCTGTAAGCCCCTAGAAGTTTTTTATAATTAAGCTAAGTATATAAACTTTCATTGGCAGTTCAAAAATTTTGGGACATTTGCATATTCACCCTTGTGCTTATTTTAATTATGTATATGCCCTAGCAAGCACATTAATTTTGGTGGTTGTTTTCTATTTATTAAAAATAGTATCCATGCTCTAAAAAATTCAAAAAAAAATAATAATTTAAGATCTTATTTGCACCACTTTCATGCATATTTTTATTTTTGCAATTTAGGCCTTTTTTTCTATTTATAAAAACAAAAAAGAGCACGAAAAGTCCCTTGTAGAATTAAAAAACCCATAAAAATATAAAATCATTTGAAAAATCCCCCAACATATATTTTGTTTATCTATTTATTTTATATCTCCAGAACCCAAAAACCCTGAAAATAGGAAAAGAAAATCTATAACATGAAAAAGCATTAAAATTCTTTATAAAAATCTAAAAAATCCCTAAAAACTCAAAAAATATCCGTTTCTTTTTATAATTTTCTTTATATTATTTATTATTTATTAAAATAGTTTTGGAAAATTTTAGATTTATTTTTTATTTTTAAGTTCTAAAATGATTCTGCCCATTTATTAAATTCTTGATTTAAGATATTTTTGACTTTAAAAATCCATAAAAATTTACAAAATTCCCTAAAAAACACAAAAATAGAAAAAATATTTAAAAATAAAAACTATTTTATTTTCTATATTTTGTTTATTATTATTTATATATATCACTACTTATTGTATATTTAACCTTATATAAGCTTATAATATATAATTAAAAAGAAAAGAACTTAAAAATCAAAAAATATAAAATGAAAATAAAATATATATATATATAAAATAAAAAATAATTAGAAAAATATAAAAAATTAAAACCCATAAAAATATAAAATAAAAAACTCACACAAAAACAAATAGACAAGAAGAACACACATTTTTTATTCATTTCCCCGCTCTACCGTTTACTCCCTGTGTTCGACACTCTACATACTTACATCTATACACATCCATTTTAGAGTTATAATAAATTTAACTCTACATATTTTGCTTTTCATTGCTTTGCACATATTGTGGGTTAATTGTTGATTTAGTATGAGGTTCTCATCATTGGCTTCAACGACTGTGCTCCCGCCTTGTGTGGAACACATGACCGATACAATTTTATACATTTCAAATAGTGCCATTGTTGGGGATCAACACCACATATATTGGATTTCTTTGTCTGCGCCTTCTTGTCTATATTTTTCTCTTATTTATTTTCCATTTTAGTTGATATTATTTTTTGAATTATCTAACCACCTTCTTGTTTGACTTTGTTACGAGGATCGTGGATCAAGAGAGGTTCTTCTAGGAGTGACTGTGCACCCACGTGAAGTTGAGTCACTCTCTGCCCTAGTTGACAGGAGAAAGCGACAAAGGACTTGGAGGATTTTTTAGGGAAGCTCACCTTGTCTTGTATTTTATTTATTTTATTTGCAATTTAAGTGAGAGAGACATTTTGTAATAAGCTCAGACTCTCCATGACACTTGCATACTTCACGAGATCTAGTGCCCAAGGGATTGTTCCCTTGGAGGCCTTGTTGGTTTTTGTCGTGCTTTCCTCACTTTTCTTTTTATTTATTTCATGATTTTATTTATCTTTATTTTGTGTGATTGAGCCTTAGCTTAGGATTTTCTTGCTCGATAGATTAAGGTCCAAAATCCTAATATATTTGCATGCACCTATACATTCACGGTTGGACTTAGTCAATTCATAGTTGTTGGTTATTTGGAGTTGAGACCGCCTTCCGAGAGAGGTCGCATACATCGTTTGCAGGACCCATTTTGGCGGCAATGAGTGACATTTAAGATCAAACCTTGGTTTCATTTCTGAGTTGTTATCATATGTTGCTTCATGCTAATATGAAGTACTATTTTAAGGAAATTTCATCGAATTGCATTTGCATATAGATATGTTTCATTTCTGCTTAGCATCCTTGTATGAAGAGAGCTGGAGGCAAGGTAAGCATTTCTACTTAGCATTCATCATCGATTTCTCTTGCATTGCTTTTCTGACTCTCTCCCTCTGATTTTGATCACTTAGGAGCTAAAAATAATTGATCCCTCGTTAGGTTCTGCATTCTCATTAAAAATACAAAAAAGTGATAACTAATAAAATAAGGACTGCTAAGTTTACTCGACCCTAAAACCAAAAGAAAAATAATATTGTCTTGGAGAGAGTAACCCCCTCATTGTTTGCGCATTTTATTCATATGTACGCACTAAGAATTAGTGCCCTAATCCCAGACCTTCCTACGTGATTGTACAACTTTGTGATTATCCCCTAACTTTAAAACAGAAAAGATAAAAAGACTGAGCTTTTACAATCATCACAGTGTTGAGTAGGTGAATTGAAGGGTTTGTTTTGTGTATAGATGTTTGTGTTTGTATATACTCGATCTTCTCTACGCATTTGTACCTTTTTCTTTCACATATCTTGATTTGACCTTCGTGCTCTCCCGATCATTTTCTTTTATTTCGGAGATGGCTGACTGGAGTGATTTTTATACGGACTTTCTGGATCCCTCTGAAAGATACAAGGAGATCCTTAAGCACATCATGGAAGCGTGAGGATCGCATCGTATGCGATCGGGAGAGACTAGTCACACTAGTTGCTCAGTGCAACAAAATTTTAAAAATTTAATGCAATGAAACCACATGATCTGAGAACCTTTCTCAGATTGTTTCATCTAAACCACAATAGGTATTAAGATTACATCTTGAAGCATGGTTGCGATCAAGTCTCTAAACTAAGGGACCTCCTGTCTCAAGTTCGATCCGACAGAGGAGATGCTTGCGAGCACGTTGATGAGACACGCCCTTCTCTCAATCCATGTTGATGATTAAAGCAACAAATCTCCTGATCTTGTCACATGAAATTCGATGTCTTCTTCACGAGCGAGGCGCACCGAAGGAGACAGAGATCCATGAACAAATAATCCGGCAGTATGACGATGATGCTACGGCGATGGCGTCTCTCTTTAAGGCTCCATGATGGATGGTCACAATAGAGAGAGGAAGATAGTCTTGGCATGTAAAGAGAGAGAGAGAGGGAGAGAGCATTAGTTTATGTTGTAAACGTGTGACTCGAAGAGCAAGGGGTACCCCTTCTTATATAGGGTTCTAGGAGTCCATGGATCCCAATACATGGACAACACATAATCAATGGGTGATGAATCCACATTTCATCATCTTTATTCTATCATTTTGGCCTCAAAAAAACCTAGCAAATGCGTGTAAATACCCTTAATTAGAGCATCTTAGCATTTATGCATGTGCATGTAAATAGTGTATAAAATACTGCAATTAAATCCAAAATTATAGAATAAATAAAAGAAAAGAAAAAGAGTAAAATATTGTAAATATTTTATGACCCGAAACCCCAAGACCTAGGCATCTTGATGAATAGGTCGACAAGGAATAAAGTAGGGGGAGATAAGGGCCAGAATACAATGTTTTTCATTCATTCTTTATTCATTTTGGGACCTATTTTTGGTTACACTTTTTATACTTCAAATAAAGAAACTTTGTACATGAAAGTTGTAGATAATTTAATAAATAAAAATACAAAATTGATTTCATTCAAAAATGATGCACAGATAAAAAATTATGGTCTGGATAAAATTCCAGAATGCCAACTTCCCAGACCCGTATCTCACAAAAGAAAACTCCAAATGCATCAAACTCACATTTAATTGTATATAGTTTAAAATAAGCTATTTAATGGCAGTGGTTTCGCATTTGGCGGAGCTACGATTTGAAAGTTGAGTTTTGGACCCTTGTAGTATACTTGTACATATTAAAATATTCAATTTTATTATTTATTCATTATTTTTTATAATTTTATATTTTTATAATTTTGTAAATATTATTTCTAATATATTTGTATATTAAAATCAGAATAAAAACCTAAATAAAAATAAAATAAAAATACATGTATATAATACATAGGTATAATACCTATACATATACCTATATAATACATATTTCTATTTTATTAAATGTACAAAATACATCAGAAAAATAAAATAAAAATATTTTCAAGTGTATAAAAATACTTTATAAGTTTATAAAAAAATAAACAAAAATAAATAAATTAAAATCACAAAATAAAAATAAATTAATAAAATATATAGATATATGTACCTATATGGGTATAAATAGCAACTTGTAAAATTATACCTCTAAAAAATAAATAAAATTACCATAAAATAATTTATAAAATAATAAATATTTTTTATTAAATGATCAAAAAATAATAAAATCATTTACTAATTTAAAATGATTTTTTAAATAATTTTTAGAGGTTTTTCCTGGTTGGTCCACATGGACCAACCAGGTGGTCTGGACAGTTGACCGCGGGTCAACTGTCTGACCCCCCTCTGCCACCGTTGTCAGAATGGTTTTTCCCCTCGATTCTCCCATTTTTGGAGCTCGACCCTTTCACTATTTCATGTCGCGCTCTTCTTGACTTTTCTTCCTCTATAATCAAGGAATTACGCCCAATGTTTACTTTGGCAATTGGACCGCTGACTTCTCTGCCATCCCTCGATCGTTGGGCACGCTCGAACACATTTCAAAACCGCACCCGTTCACTTCCTTCTCCCTTTGAACCGACTCTGAGAGCTTCAGACCTCCGGGAGTGGGTATAGGGAGAGCTCCGGTGACAGGGGAGATCCCCACACCCCCCATTGAGGTGTGGCGAGGCTCGAAGGTCGCGTTCCAGCCACCTTGGCTGTGAGGTCCCATCTCGCCTTCCTAGGCTCGAGGTTCACGTTTATAGTAATTTTTCTTGCATATTTTTGTTTCCAGTAGCTTTAACATTCTTCGCCACCATCCATTTCACCTGAATCCCATCTAATCATCATCGCCTTCACCTCACCGGAGCTAGCTCCGGTGAGCTTCGACCCCTGCCGTTATCCGCCTTCTTCCACTACTAGGTGAGGCGACACACTTTGCCCTCACCTCCCTTAACTTTTTGGTGCAGGTCCTTGGAACTTTGAAGACCCCCTGGAGCTGCTTCGAGGTAGGCCGGAGGTACATGGAGCTCTCTACCTTCCCCGACATCGTGGGAGAGCTCCGGTGACCCCCAGCCCTCCCTGAGGTCTCCAGCACATTTAGGATCCCTACAGGAGTGCCACGGGGCATTTTGGAGCTGAAAAGAATGTCGGAGGTAGACGGTCGAGCCCGACGAACCTCGCCCCAGGCGGAGCTCCTCCCAGTTCATCGTCCGGCCTCCGCAACCGTCGATCGGGCCCGTGTTCTTCCAGACGTACAACGACCGTCGGATTTTGAGAGCCTCCAGCCGCTGATCTCCATCGGCGATCTAATCCAATCCGTTCGGTGTGAATCGTCATTGCGTGATCCGGGGCTGACATGTGGACAAGTGGCTTCTGCCACACCGTTGGATCACGCGCTTGTTTGGGTATTTTGCAACTTCGCCCAAACAATTTTTGTATTTTTTTATTTAGTCGTTAAACTTTCATTTGCCTTTTTAATATATTTGTAATATTTACGTTTCACCCCCCAGGACTTTGTAATATTACACTTAGGTCCTCGCCAGGTTACGTGCACTACGCAGGTGCCCCTGGCAATTTTGCAGGGCACACCCCTGGGCTTTGTCTTTTTTTTGTTTAGTACCTAAAGTTTTATTTGCAGTTATAATATTTTGGTAATTTTTGCAAGCAAATCCTTTGATTTTTTGCATATTACATCCATACCCCTGCCAGGTGCGCGTGCGTGCGCACGTGAACTTGGTGTTTTTGCAAGGATACCCCCGCAGGTCCTGGAATTTATATTTGATCCATTAAATTGTTTATTCAGTGTTATATTTTGTGTGAAAATTGCAGAGCGGCCCTGGAACTTTTGTCTATTTACATTTAAGCCACTGCCAGCATGATTTTTCTTTACGTTTCTAGCATTTATTTCAAGCATCTCTAAATACCTAAAAAATCCACAAAAATTAACTTCAGCTCCTGTGTGCTTGCTCATTCATGCCATATTTTTGCATTGCATTTTTATTGCATTTTAATATTTATTAAAAATAAAAAACATGCATTTTCAGTACTGTCTACCTTAGAAAACCCATAAAAATTAGCAAAACTTTTTGAAAAATTCCAAAAAAAACTACCCTAGGTCTATTTTAGTGTTTTATAACTTCTACCCAAAATTCATTAAAAATTTCAAAACAAAAACCTTAAAAATTAGAAAACACCTAAAAACTTCATAAAAATCTAAAAAAATTCTAGAAAAAACCCTAAAAATATAAACTCAGTTTCTGTAGTTTCTCTATTTTATTGTCTTTTATTTAAAATTAATTTGGGAAAATTTTGTTACTGTTTGCTATTTTTTATTCCCATTTCAATTTCGACCAGCAGCTAATTCACCGTTTTCTTGTATTTTGGCCTTTAAAAATACCAAAAACAATTAGAAAAATTCCCAAAAATGACAAAAATAATATAAAATTATAAAAAGACCAAAAAGAATTTATTTTGTGATTTTTGAGCATTTCCCTATTTTTATAAATACTCTATCCCCTCTTTTCTTATATTATATATATAGTCTATTATTGAAAAAGAAAATATAAAATATAAAATATAAAAGAAAATATAGAATCAGAAAATTAAAAAATCAAAATACAAAATTAAAAAAATAATAAAAAAATCTAATTAAAAATTAAAAACCCACAAAAACATTAGCATACTTGTAGACACACATCACAATCACATTTTGCACTTTGCCCGATCTATCCTGCTTGCTCCCTGTGTTTGACACTCTACATACTTACACTATACACCTATTTGTAGAGTTAAAATCAATTTTAATTTCACTTCTATTGTCATTGTTTGATTTATATTGACGTGGGTTAATTGTTGATTAAATCCGGATTTCTTAGCAGTCACCGCAACGACTTCTGTGTTCCCGCCTTGTGTGGAATACACGACCTTTAGATTTTCGGGTTTATCAAATGGCGCTGTTGCAGGGGAGCAACAACGAATAGTTCTTGTTTTTAAGTGATTGTCATTCATTTGTCTACATTATTGCTTCATTTATCTCTCTTGTGTTTGATTCACATTTTTGAGTTGTCTGACCATTCTTCTTTCTTATCTTCTTGCGAGGGACCGCGGATCGAGGAGGATCGCTTAGGGGATCTAGTGCAACCTTGGGAGGCGGAGTCGGCTGTTCTAGCCCAGCCGACAGGAGAGAGCAGGAGACTTGAGAGAGAGTGTTAGATAGTCTTTTATTATCTTTTGTAAGAGAGAGCCATTTATTAATTTGTAATAATACAGGTACACTTGGACACTCCGGACACTCGGGCCTAATTTCCAGGTGTTTGTGCACCTGGGGGCTCATCGCGCTTTTGTCGGCTTTTCATCGCATTTTTTTATTTTGTTTTCTCGATTTTGATTTTATTTCCTTTGTATGATGGAGCCCCTAGTTTTATGATTTCTTGCGATAGACTAAGGCCAAACACTTAATATCTTGCATGTACCTATAGCCGTGTTTGGACTTAGTCAAACTATAAAATAGTCGCCTCATCGTCTTCGAGCCTTTGTACCGCGAGCCCACTCTGCCAAGCGCTGCTCCTGAACTCGATTTGTCGAGAGGAGGAGTGAGCCTAGTGGTTCTTCATGATAATAGCAATTTCTGAACTTAGGACGATTTCATCGGGTTGCATTTGCATATAGATAGGTTTCAATTCTGCTGAGCTTCCTTGCATGTAGAGTGCTGGAGGCAAGGTGAGCATTTCTCTTTAGCATTCATCATCGATTGCCGCTTGCATTGCTTTTCCGTCTCTCTACCTCTGATTTTGACAACCTAGGTGCTAAGTGAAATTGACTCCTCATTAGGTTCGTGCATTTTTATTAAAAATTCAAAAAAAGTGATAACAAACAAAATTGGGACTGCTAACATTACTCGACCCTAAACTCAACCAAAAAGAAAAATTCCCTTGGGGCGAGTAATCCCCTCATTATCTTCGTTTTACTTGCTCGCGCACACACTAAGGATTAGTACCAAAATCCCATTCAGCCCCTAAGTGTTTGCGCAATATTTTGACTTCTCACCTAACTCTAAAACAGACAAGATAAAAAGACCGCATTTTACGGTCTCTACCGAGTTGAGTAGGTGAATTGAGGGTCTGTATTCTTTTCATTTTTGTTTGTGATTGTTTTGTGTGTGTCCTAGATCGCCTCTGCACATTTGCGCCTTTTCTTTCACTCTCTTGACTTGACCGTTGTGCTCTCCCGAATCATTTCCTTTTGATTTCGAGATGGACCCCTGGAGCGCATTTTATCCGGACTTTGCGGATCCCTCGTTCACTCCAGTTGGTCCACCTCCCTTTTATCAGGAGGATTCTCCTCCTACTTCTTCCGATTTTTGTACATACCCGCATCAGCCACAGTATCACGACTTGGATTTCTACCCACCTCCACCTCTACCTGTGTATTATCCACCTCCACCTTCACATTCACCCGAGTCTGACCTATTGGAGTCACCTCCCTCGGTCTCTATGAGTGATATATTGAACCGAATGATAGAGCGCCTTGATTTGATGAATGATGATATGGCTATCTTGAGGAAAAAGCAGATTGACGCTCCATTTATCGTGGATACAGATTTCATTGTGGGTGATCATGGGAGATTGCAATCGCCAAAAATACAAAAAAAAAGAAAACTTTAAAAATACAAAAAAAGTTCGGGAGACATTTGGTTGATTCAGACCTGAGGAGAGGGACCATCTGCCAGATCATTCACCCACACATTCTTTCATACACTGTCCCACCTCTGACCCCGAGGATGCTGTTGTACTGACTGCTCTTGGCATGCCTTGTGTATATGCTGATTCCGACTTCCTCCCTTGTATGGAGGAGGTCCAAAAACTCAAAAAAATGTTGACTAAACCCGAAGTGGTGGCTACTATTCATGAGATTATCTGTGCCCCACTTCAGCAGGCCATGACTGATTTATTTGCCCCTCTTCCCTAGAAGAGAAAGCGGAGGAGCAGATCTGAGCATCATATTCAGACCATGGCCACTGCCCACGCCATCACACACCGTCCCATTCCTAGAAAGAAGAACACAACTACCCCTTTCATCACTTGCTCCATCTCTGACTACACTTGTGATCGTACTCTCATGGACGGCGGTGCATCTATTAGCATATTACCCTTCTCGCTGGTACAGTCTCTTCACTTAGGGCCTCTAAAGAAAACCAAGACGATCGTTCAGTTTGCTGATGGATCTATCAAGAGGCCGAAGAGTATCCTTGAAAACACCGTCATTTCTATTCAGGGCACGAGCTACCATGTTGATTTTATCGTGTTGCCCCGGAGACCTCCAAAGGGGAGACATCTCCTATCATCCTAGGACGACCATTCCTTGCCTCTGCGAGGGTCGTTATTGACTATGGATCAGAAGAGATTCATTTACGTCTTGTTGATGAAAGCGATGCGTCGATCACCACACCCACAGTTGACCAAAGACCTGCACCTGATGCACCTTCACCGATTCTAGCTGGCTCCGAGGCCTGTGACCGATCTGATGATATTAGAGACGTTTGCTTAGCGACCGCTGATGAGACCCAAGGAATCCCCCGAAAGGGGAAGAAATCAGAAAGCATAGACCTCACAGTTCCTCCTTCTGGTGTGTGGCGATGTGTTGATGAAATCTAAGGAATTTATGTGATTGATCCCATTGAGCGGAGAGCAGATACCAAAACTAGACAGGACGGACCTGGTTTGACTACTTCCACTGATAAGTCCGTTCCTGGTCACTCGAAAGTAATGATGATTGAGGTCGGTTATGATGCGAATGTTCAAAATTTTTGGCCTCCTGATGATGAAGATGATCCGGGTGAGACTCTTGAGGACGATATGAGTTTGACTACTTCCACTGATGACTTCATTCCTTTTGATTTTGACCTGGACGAGACCTCGCAGGATGACTCCGATTACACTTCTTCCGAGGATGATGAGTTTGTCCCATTCCACTTTGATATCAGCGGGACTTCCAAGGCCAAACCTGACCACACTTCTTCCACTCGCCCGTCTGCGCCTTCACACCATAGGACCACCAAGGGCGAACCTAGCCATACTACTTCCATTGACCAGTTCGTCCCTTTCTGATTCGACTCCACTGAGGGCCTTCACTCTGTCGACCCTGATTGGCTTCCATCCACTGTGGACCTCGATGTCGACCTGCATCATACTAGATCTATCCCTTAGCGGTCTCACAAGAAGGTCTGCTCACAAGAAGGTCTGCTTTCTACCTTCTTGATCATATGTACATCCATCTCTGTTGTATATTCTCTCTCGTGTATCTCTGTTTTCTCTCCCGTTTTGCTCGCCCACCCATTCTCGTGTTTGCCTTGCTTAGGACGTACTTTGTCCTAGGTATAGGGGGGTGGACGAGCCGAGTGTTCATTCGTCGTTCCATTTCATCACTTCGGTTGTTGCATATACTTAGGGCTTCTTTTACCCTAAGTATAGGAGGAGTGACGTGTACATTCTAACGATCTCTTCATCCACTCTGATATCTTTTCTTCTTTTATTTTTTTCCTTTTCTATTTTCTTCATCTATCAAAAAGGTGTCGTCCCTTATTGACAGTTTTCTATACTTAGGGCATACTTTGTCCTAAGTATAGGGGGGTTTGCACCCCGAGTTATGCTATTCTTTTTTATCCTCTCCATTGTCTCCTTTTCTTGTCTATACTTAGGGATATCTTACCATAAGTATAGGGGGAGACAATCTGAGTACAATCTGTTTATTCCCACCCTTGACCCTCCCTACGTTGTGTACAATCTGCTATACTTAGGATTATTTGATCCTAAGCATAGGGGGGACAGTCAACTTCTCATTCTTTCATTCATTTCTTTATTCTTTAGACTTGCCTATACTTAGTACGAGTTATGTCTTCTCTTTTCTCTCCGATCTATGAGGACATAGCTCAAGCTAAGTATAGGGGTCGTATATACTACGTATATACTTTAGCCATAACTTGTACTTTTGTATTTTCCTAATAAATATGGCTAGTAATTCTTTAAAAGCCATTAAAAACCCTAATAAAAAGATGTTTTATTCCTCAAATTCTTTTTGTATATACTGATTAATAAATCAGGTGAAAATGTTTTTTGCAAAATGTTTGAAAAATAGTTTGAAAATCTTTGTGAAAATCTATTGAAAATTATTTTGAAAACGTTTTGTTACATGTTTTCAACCTTTGTAAAAATGTGTGGTTTGTAAAATTTATTTTCTTTGTGTGAAATAAAATGTTTGAAAAATAATTTGCAAATGGTTTGAAAAATGGTTGCAAAAATATTTGAAAAATCTATCTATACTGTTTGAAAACCTTTGCAAAATGATTTTCAAATGTGTGTAATTGTTTGTAAAATTATTTGTAAAAATTATTTTGGACTATAGTTTTCAAAAATTGTTTGTAAAATGATTTTCAAATAAGTTTGAGGAATATTTACATCACACGAAAATCCATTATATATATGTAGAAAATTGATCACTTACCATGTGAATTCTTAAAATCCTCTTCTTATAGATATAAGAAGCACTCTCGTGTAAATATTGTGTACCTATTTTTTAGCCAAAACTTTTTGTTTTCAAACATCCCAAAAACATTTGCAAAATTAAAATCCAAAAACATTTGAAAAATCTTTTTGAAAAATACAAAAAATGCATATGCATCATCATCTTTCCAAAAATCCATAAAAAGTTCAAAAACTTTGAAATTGCATCACAAAAGTATTTTATGCATTCTGCATATCATTTGCATAGCATGAACATTTTTCGGATTGAGTTTGATAGTTGAACAAGTCTAAATAAAATCCAGAGATTGGAGCTTGATTGGACCTTAAAATCTACCTAATAACAGGAATCTTATAGGAACTGGGTTTGAGGTACTTCAGATCTAATTGACTTAATTCTTTGAGGATTACGAGACTTGGTTCAATGGATTCTTGACTGTCTAAGTAGAGTATTTCGGAACACACGCACGACTCTTGTTGATAATGACCTTACTTGGACACCTACACCTTTCACATGGCTCAACTCAGTTGGGGTGATGAGGGGATTGGATTTGCCAGTATGAGACACACACAAGTGGAAACACTTGTCCTCCTCTAGGGAGGGAAGTGCACCCCAACCCGTCCAGTGATGAGGAAGTCTAAAGACAGGAGAGTGTGGGTTGCGATAAAGCTTCAAAAGAGGGATAGTCTACTGGCTCAAGAGAAAAAAAACTCCCTATGTAAATGCTGCTGTGAATAGTATCAAAAAAATGATCAGGCCTGTACAAAAATAAAATGCCTGCAAAGTATGTACATATGTTGTGAAGTCAATAAGCAAGCTTGAGTTCCAAAGTCAAATATGTGAGCCTGCAGCTGGGTGACTTGACTACACTGGTCTTGCATCCTAGGACAGGTAGCTACATTGGCTACCGTCCATTCTTCTCTTCACCCCCTCCTCTTGAGCTGGTTGCCACTTGAACTTAGAAGGGAATACCTCGCTCCTTGAGGATGGAGTTATTGGATTGGGGAATCATTGGGTTGTCATACTGGAGAAGTCAGTCTCTTTGTCATTTCATTTGGGGAGAGCCACCATCACTTACACTGTACGAGTCAGATTCATAGTCGTAAGGGTTTGCGTATGAGTTGAGATATTTCTGACCTTGCTATTGAGAAGACTTGAACAGAGTTTTGGGATTCTTAGGGACTGTTGGATTTCAGATCCGGTTCTCATTAAGGTTCTGCCCACACTAAAATTCTAAAGGTCCTACTTAAGCTCCAAACTTTGATTTTGTGAAGACAAGTTTGATAATTAAACCTAATCAACTTTCTTCCTTTTCTTTTCTTTCTTTTTCTTTCTGCACTTATTGCATAAGTGTTTGCTAGGGACTAGCAAAGGTAAAGTATAGGGGGATGATGAATCCACATCTCATCATCTTTATTCTATCATTTTGGCCTCAAAAAAACCTAGCAAATGCGTGTAAATACCCTTAATTAGAGCATCTTAGCATTCATGCATGTGCATGTAAGTAGTGTATAAAATACTGTAATTAAAGCCAAAATTATCAAATAAATAAAAGAAAAGAAAAAGAGTAAAATATTGTAAATATTTTATGACCCGAAACCCCGAGACCTAGGCATCTTGATGAATAGGTCGACAAGGAATAAAGTAGGGGGAGATAAGGGCCAGAATACAATGTTTTTCATTCATTCTTTATTCATTTTGGGACCTATTTTTGGTTCCACTTTTTATACTTCAAATAAAGAAACTTTGTACATGAAAGTTGTAGATAATTTAATAAATAAAAATACAAAATTGATTTCATTCAAAAATGATGTACAGATAAAAAGTTATGGTCTGAATAATATTCCAGAATGCCAACTTCCCAGACCCGTATCTCACAAATAAAAACTCCAAATGCATCAAACTCACCTTTAATTGTATATAGTTTAAAATAATCTATTTAATGGCAGTGGTTCCGCATTTGGCGGAGCTACGGTTTGAAAGTTGAGTTTTGGACCCTTGTAGTATACTTGTATAGATTTAAATATTCAATTTTATTATTTATTCATTATTTTTATAATTTTATATTTTATAATTTAGTAACTATTATTTATAATATATTTGCATATTAAAATCAGAATAAAAACCTAAATAAAACACAAAATAAAAACACATGTATATAATACATTGGTATAATACCTATACAAATACCTATATAATACATATTTCTATTTTATTAAATGTACAAAACACATCAGAAAAATAAAATAAAAATATTTTCAAGTGTATAAAAATACTTTATAAGTTTATAAAATAATAAACAAAAATAAATAAATTAAAATCACAAAATAAAAATAAATCAATAAAATATATAGATATATGTACCTATATGGGTGTAAATAGCAACTTGTAAAATTTTACCTCTAAAAAATAAATAAAATTACCATAAAATAATTTATAAAATAATAAATATTTTTTATTAAATGACCAAAAAATAATAAAATCATTTACTAATTTAAAATGATTTTTTAAATATTTTTTAGAGGTTTTTCCTGGTTGGTCCACGTGGACCAACCAGGTGGTCTGGAAAGTTGCCCGCGGGTCAACTGTCTGACCCCCCTCTGCCACCGTTGTCAGAATGGTTTTCCCCCTAAATTCTCCCATTTTTGGAGCTCGACCCTTTCACTATTTCATGTCACGCTCTTCTTGACTTTTCTTCCTCTATAATCAAGGAATCACGCCCAATGTTTACTTTGGCAATTAGACCGCTGACTTCTCTGCCATCCCTCGATCGTTGGGCACGCTCGACCACATTTCAAAACCGCACCCATTCACTTCCTTCTCCCTTTGAACCGACTCTGAGAGCTTCAGACCTCCGAGAGTGGGTATAGGGAGAGCTCCGGTGACATGGGATATCCCCACACCCCCCGTTGAGGTGTGGCGAGGCTCGAAGGCCGTATTCCAGCCACCTCCAGCCACCTTGGCCGTGAGGTCCCATCTCGCCATCCTAGGCTCGAGGTTCGCATTTTTAGTAATTTTTCTTGCATATATTTGTTTCCAGTAGCTTTAACATTCTTCGCCACCGTCCATTTCACCTGAATCCCATCTGATCATCATCGCCTTCACCTCACCGGAGCTAGCTCCGGTGAGCTCCGCCTCCTGCCGTTATCCGCCTTCTTCCACTACTAGGTGAGGCGAGGCACTTTGCCCTCACCTCCCTTAACTTTTTGGTGCAGGTCCTTGGAACTTTGAAGACCCTCTGGAGCTGCTTCGAGGTAGGCCGGAGGTACCTAGAGCTCTCTACCTTTCCCGATGTCGTGGGAGAGCTCCGGTGACCCCCAGCCCTCCCTGAGGTCTCCAACGCATTTAGGATCCCTGCAGGAGTGCCACGGGGCATTTTGGAGCCGAAAAGAACGTTGAAGGTGGACGGTCAAGCCCGATGAACCTCGCCCCAGGCGGAGCTCCTCCCAGTTCGTCGTCCGGTCTCTGCAACCGTCGATCTGGCCCGTGTTCTTCCAACGTACAGCGACCGTCGGATTTTGAGAGCCTCCAACCGCTGATCTCCATCGGCGATCTAATCCAGTCCGTTCGGTGCGAATCGTCATCGCATGATCCGGGGCTGACCCGTGCACAAGTGGCTTCTGCCACACCGTTGGATCACACGCTTGTTTGGGTATTTCGCATCTTCGCCCAGGCAATTTTTGTATTTTTTATTTAGTCGTTAAACTTTCATTTGCCTTTTTAATATATTTGTAATATTTACATTTTACCCCCCAGGACTTTGTAATATTACACTTAGGTCCTCGCCAGGTCACTTGCGCTACACACGTGCCCCTAACGATTTTGCAGGGCACACCCCTGGGCTTTATCTTATTTTTGTTTAGTACCTAAAGTTTTATTTGCAGTTATAATATTTTGGTAATTTTTGCAAGCAAGTCCTCTGATTTTTTGCATATTACATCCATACCCCTGCCAAGTGCGCGTGCGTGCGCATGTGAACTTGGTGTTTTTGCAAGGATACCCCTGCGGGTCCTGGAATTTATATTTGATCCATTAAATTGTTTATTCAATGTTATATTTTGCGTGAAAATTGTAGAGTGGCCCTGGAACTTTTGTCTATTTACATTTAAGCCCCTGTCAACATGATTTTTCGTTATGTTTCTAGCATTTATTTCATGCGTCTCTAAATACCTAAAAAATCCACAAAAATTAAATTCTGCTCATGTGTGTTTGTTCATTCACGCCATATTTTTACATTCCATTTTTATTGCATTTAATATTTATTAAAAATAAAAAAAACATGCATTTTCAGTACTGTCTACCTTAGAAAACCCATAAAAATTAGCAAAACTTTTTGAAAAATTCTAAAAAATTACCCTAAGTATATTTTAGTCTCTTATAACTTCTGCCCAAAAATCATTAAAATTTTCAAAACAAAAACCTTAAAAATTAGAAAAAACCTAAAAACTTCATAAAAATCTAAAAAATTCTAGAAAAAACCCTAAAAATATAAACTCAGTTTCTGTAGTTTCTCTATTTTATTGCCTTTTATTTAAAAGTAATTTGGGAAAATTTTGTTATTGTTTGCTATTTTTCATTCCCATTTTAATTTTGACTAGCAGCTAATTCACTGTTTTCTTGTATTTTGGCTTTTAAAATACCAAAAACAATCAGAAAAATTCCCAAAAATCACAAAAAACAATATAAAATTATAAAAAGACCAGAAACAAATTATTTTATGATTTTTGAGCATTTTTTCCTATTTTTATAAATACTCTATCCCCTCTTTTCTTATATTATATATATAGTCTATTATTGAAAAAGAAAATATAAAAATATAAAATATAAAATCAGAAAATAAAAAAATCAAAATACAAAAATTTAAAAATAATAAAATAAAAAAATTTAATTAAAAATTTAAAACCCACAAAAACATTAGCATACTTGCAGACACACATCACAATCACATTTTGCACTTTGCCCGATCTATCCTGCTTGCATCCCTGTGTTCGACACTCTACATACTTACACTATACACCTATTTGTAGAGTTAAAATAAATTTTAACTTCAATTCTATTGTCATTGTTTGATTTATATTGACGTGGGTTAATTGTTGATTAAATCCGGATTTCTTAGTGGTCACCGCAGCGACTTCTGTGTTCCCGCCTTGTGTGGAATACACGACCGTTAGATTTTTAGGTTTATCAATGGGTGAGATTGATTTGTGTTTCTTTCAATGGCCATGATGTTGTTGGAAGAACACAACAACAAATGATTTAATTTGAATTAATTTACATTGAAAAATCAACATAATTAATTTCAAATTTAAATCACTTTGACTACTCTTGAGATAATGAGGAGACTGACCTCATGCCCAAATATGGGGGGGGGGGGCAGCTACTCATTTAAGATAGAATGGGTCTATCTCCTCAAAATCTCATGAGATCTCATTATCTCATTAGATCTCCAAGATTTAGAACAACATTTGTTGTAAAATAGTTCACAAAATTAATTCATAATTATCTTGTGAATATTGCAGTCATGCCATTGAAAAATATGAATCACATTCACATCCCAAAACAAAATGTAAATTATATTTTCAATTAATCATCAAATGTGAATCTAATTCACATCAATAATTAAGTAACAAATATAAATCACAATATGCTCTCTCTATTATATTATAAATCACATTTATAATATACTTGATTAATATGGATAGTACTATCCACATTATTCATATCCATGATAATTAAATCACATTTAATCATCTTGGACCTCTATTCTCATATAACATGAATCACATTCACATTATTCACATCTTTGATAATTAAATCACATTTAATTATCTCAGATAATTCTCTTTATAATATAAATCAAATTCATATTATTCATGATAATTAAATCACATTTAATTATCCATTTTTCTCAATGCTCAGATACATATATCAACAATGAAATTATCTATGAACTCTTTCAAGGATAATGCGCTTTCTCTATGGATACTTGGAGATAAGGACATGGTGATTGTATTGTTCCACATATAGTGACTTGGATATTGAGATCACATCTCAAATCGAGATCTTGTGGACCTTCCATAGATATTGGATTAAATCAAGACTGCAAATCTAATCTTCTTATTACATCCGAATCACATTCAGATCAATGTCTAACATTTGGACTAAGATCAGATTACTTCTCTATGAGAGGAGTCGCTAAAATCTAGACCTTTTTCATCACTCCCTCAGAATGGAAGCATCATGGTCATACAATCATATATGATCACATAAACCTCAGGTATTCCGAATACCTATACATTATGAATACTAGAAGACCTAGAATAAATATGAAGTTTTAGATCTCTTTTAGACTGTCTCCTTCAGGATTTTATCATTAAGGTTCTTATTCGATCACTGGGAGTCGGTATCGATCATATACTTTCCAAAAGCATATATCATATCTAGGTGTTGATCATATACTTTCCAAAAGCATATATCGAACCTTATAAATTCAGTCAAGCTTCTAAAGCGAGACGGCCACGTGTGGAATTTGATTCTTCTCAATATCTCATAAGTGAGCTCATGTCTTTCGGTTCAGTTATGAACATGTATGATTCCTTTGAGAGATTGTATTACTCATAAAGCCTTACATGCACACCAGCGCATCGGTGTATGGACCTTGGTTAGGTCATCAACCTATTGGTCTGCGAAATGTACATACTCAGACGTATAGTAACACATCTGTCTCCGATCAGAGGATGCGTGCCTATATCATGACAGCATATGACATAGAACTTTGGTTATCTCAGTCTCGTTAAGTCAACTCTTTGACCTAACTAATCTGACACTTCTGAATCTCTATTCCCATGCAGAGGACCTGCATCAAGAGGTCGATCAGTCATCAGCCTAAATGAGAAAGGATTGCCATCTCCTACTCAGGCTGGAGATTATCTCTTAACAATCATTTGACGGTACTTGATGAGTCCTCAATCTAACTCTTTAAATATTCATCCAAGCACCAGCCTCTATGATTCAATAATTGAATCAATAGATGTATGATCATTAAGATGGCCATGGTACATAACCCTAATTGTTACTAAGGGACCTATTATGTAAATCAATTATTCTTCATTTTAGATCAGCGAATGATATTTGCAATAACATTTATTGCATAATGGCTCGTCGTGGGCTCAAATGTCCAACAATCTCCCACTAGCCCAAAGAACCATTAATGGGCTAATCATTTAAACCCTCACTCATGTGACAATCGTAGGCTATTTAAAAAAATAGCTAGGTATGTTGATCAGTCACTCTGTTCCCAAGAGACCATGCCAAGTTCTTTTACGATTCTTGCATATCTCCTAGTAACAATGCTTGCATCTAATGCGAATGGTGCATCTTATGCAACCAATACTCAATCTTGTTTAGATATAGTGTCCTTGACACTACAGCTCGATAATCATTATAACCCGTATGTAATTTCCATTATCCTTATCAGAATATCCTTATTGCTAGAGATCTCTATCTCCTAAGGTATTCGCAGTTAATACCTTTTTGATCTCCATCTATAAAGTCTTAAGCTCTTGAAGATAAGACTTAGAGATCACTATCTCTAAAGTCTTGTCGTCTATGAAGATATTGTTATTACTGCAATCAAGTCTTTTATTTCCATAGTAAGATTAGAAGCAGTATACTACTCCCACTGCATGGCAGACATCTGCCTTTTGTACACATCTAGCATACACCCTGCTTCTCATAACTGATGCACAAGGACAAGAGGTTTTAGTATTCACTTCCTCAACTCCTTGAGGTGCTATCCCTTTAGATAGGTCAGTATCATATCTTAAGGAAAATAAGACTTTCTCAGAATTTTCCAGAAAATGAAAATCTCCAAGGTGTACCACTAATGCGACGGTTCCAGTGCCCTCTTCTTTTTGCTTCTGAACACTTTCAGAACTAAGATCTTAAGAGGTTTCCTTGAGATTATATCTCAAGGTATGGAATAGCCAGTCTATAAAACACTTATTATTATCCATGTATCATTCTAAATGATTAGGATATCATCTACATTTAGCACGATGAACACAATGGCACTCCCACTAAGCTTCACAAGATTCTATCTGAAATCATAACATTTATGATTTCATCAAATCTGATGTTCCAACTACAAGAAGCTTATTCAAGTCCACAGATGGAGTTATTCAGCTTGCACATCTTGCTTTCCTCAACTATGAAGCCCTGGGGCTACTTCATATGAATAACCTCGGAGAGGTATTCATAGAGGAATGCAATCTTGACTCACATCTTGAAGATGCCATAGTCAACTTGTGTAGCTATAGTTAGAAATATTCTGATGGGTTTAAGCATGGTCACTGTAGAGCAAGTCTCATCGCAAGCAATGTCTTCTCTTTGGTGTGTAGCTCATGGCTACGAGCTGTGCTTTGAAGGTCTCCACCTTCTCATTAGGCTTCCTCTTTCTCTTGAAGATCCATGTACAAATTAACGGGTCTTACCCATATAGGTGGATCCTCGAGGGTCCATATACAACACTTGTACATGAAGTCTACTTTAGACTTTATTGCTAACATTCATCTCTCCATGACATGATCTTCAGAAGCTTCATCACATGAAGTTCGATCATTATCTGATTTCTCTGACACATGGAATCCATCCTCAAACTCATTTGAAGAGATATTAGTGTTTCATCTTTAATTGTCCTTTTAGTTTTAAATTTCAGGAGCCTCATTATCTCCTCAAGATTAAATGCGTTCCTTCACTTCATTTTCATCTTGATTGTCAAGAGAGTCATCCTCTAAGAATAATATCCTTAGAGATGAGATCTTTTAAGAATCTCAAGGTCATAAAGTAAGTATCCAATATCATCCTTTATTTTCCTAATGAAGCAACACTTGTATCCATGATAAAGTTATAAACCAACAACCCTAAATCCTCAAGTGTCCAATGCTAGGTTCCAAACCATAGGTAATGAGAATGTTAAGGTTTAGATTTACATGAAATCTTTTCAGGATATATATTGCAGTCTCTACTACATATATACATTGGAAACTAAGAGGTAATTATGCTAATATACATCATCGATCAAATCATGTCACATGATCCAATTGTATCTCCCTATAACTCTATTGAGTTAAGGTACATTAGGAGGATTGAGATAGGAATGATATTCCTTTCTACATAAGGTATTCCTTGAATTCATTTAATAGGTACAAGCTACCTTGATTAGATCAAATTCATTTCATCTTCCTTCAAACTTTGGTTCTAAACCAAAAATGTGTAATCTTTGAACATTTCAAATCTTTCTAAGGTGAAGGAAAGAAATCTCATATCATAAATAATCATCGAATGATATCACATATCATCATTGTTTACTATGATATCGATGATCCACATACATCAATATGTACGAGATCTTGAATCCCTTGGCATCTAACACCATTCCCAGAGAAGGGTGTATTAGACATTTTACTTTGAATCTCTATTCATGAGTATGTAAGTTTTGAACCTTTAGACAATCTAAAGTTCAATATCTTACTAGTCTATTCATTTCATCAATAGACATATGTCCAAGATTTGATGCCAGATCATTGTCAAATGATCTCCGTCCTCTTATTGATCTTGATAAGGTTTAATTTCAGTATTAGAAATGATAATGAACCGTTCATTAATTTTCTAATTTAGTAGAGTCCTCCAGATGTCAGATTACTATCTGAAATATATCCATCATAAATCTTTATGATAGGTCTATTCCTGAATTTTTGTTTATTTCCAACATTTAGAAATAAACAGTGAGTGTATTCTAATATCTAGGTCATAGAGACATTCTCTTAGACTAAGGGCTCTCCTACTGAAAATATGAAGTCTATTTATCCAATAGAGTTGTTGCAAGAACTGCATCAACATCCATGCGGATGATTATTAAACTTTAAGATCAAATTTTCTAGTCTTCTAAAATATATGCAACCAATTGCAAGTGTTATTAGAAGAATGAGATACAATGATTAGACTCTTAATCTTATCTAATAAGAAAGTCAATTTCAATGATTAAATGTAGATTACTCTGATGCATTATCCGAGTCTTTCTTTAAGGATCCCAGATAGACTTGATAGTCATACTATCAACACATGAGCTCATTGCAGTATTGGAATTTATCCGACCCTTTGGAGTCATTTGTGTCTGGAAACCATAGAAGTACAACCAACTCTTTGACTTTCCTTCTAACCTGGCTCCGATACAACGGACGTGATAGTCCCACTTGACACCCGTTGCCTCCACAGCTGGTGATGACGGTTCATCGTCTGAGGGTCAAGATTAGATCTCATGCGGAGATCCAACAGTGGGAGAGTGATCAGATCCGACAGTGCCTGCCCAAGCTGGTGAGCCATTCTTGATCCAATGATGAAGTGGGGCGGCATATGAACAAGGAAGAAGTCTCGCCTGAGCGAGCTTCCTCCGGCGAAATCCCTCCCTCCCGTCATCCTTTGATGCTCCAAAATGGCTCAAAAGGGACCTGGCGGGGTTCTCTATCCACTAGAGGCTTCAAAATTACCGGAGGGTCACCGGCACCCACCCACAAGAGCGTAGGAGCATAAATGCTCCTGGTATCTCCGACGTGACTCAAAATAGCTCCAATAGGGTTTTTGATCTTCAGTCCTGCACATGAAGAAAAGGGAAGGTCGATGGCAAACAGCCTCGACCGTCAGAGGGCGAATGAAAGCATGGGCATCAAGGCGGTTGTGGCTTCAGCGAAGTGAGGAGGAGGAGCCCCGAGATCCGGCTCCTGGGAGGAGCAGGTTGGATGGGTTTTTGCGGATCGTGAAGAAACATCAGGGGAAGACAGTGAGGGCGGTGGCGTGGTCGGAGAACAAGGGTAACACAATGGAAGGTTCGCCGGAGGTCGAGCTCTGGCAAACTACGAAGAGGATCTCTATGACTAAATCAAGCGCTTAGATCATAAAATAAAGGCAAGAACTAAACCCTAGTCTATTGGCTAACTAAAAAGTTAAAAAACCTAATCTCGAGTGGCTAAAAAGCCACGAGATCTGACCTCAACGGAGAGATGGCCGGAGATGGAGGATTCGCCGCCCACAATGCTTCTTCCTCGCTGCGAGCCACAACAGAGGCCTTTGTCGAAACCTCAATACCTCTATGGTGGTCCGAGGGGTTGACACAAGGTAGTGGGGAACCAAAGGATGAAAATGGAGGTGGACGACCTTATGTACATGATAATGAAGGTGGCTTGTTCGAGGCAAGATCAAGAGCGAAGGAAGAAGATTTGGAGTACGAGAGATGGTCAGCGTGGATCTAGGTTGTACAGGGAACTAATCTTCTGAAAAGTCCCATCCTCCTTGAGTGGCGCATCAGTGCATAAAAAATCGAGAAGGAAAAGGTCGTTCTGACAAGGGCTAGAGATAGGACAGAAGAGTTGACCTAAGTCAACATTTGAAGCCATTTGGTTGGTCCATGTGGACCAACTAGGAAAAATCAGCCCACAAATAATTAGAAATTCTATAATAAATACTAAATGATTTTATTAATTTTAAATTATAAAATAGAAAATGTTTATTATTTTCTGAAGTATTTTATTATGTTTTTTGTTTATTTTTTAAAGCTTATTTATTATAAGTTTATTTTTAGGGTTTTATTTATAGGTATATTTATCTATATTTTGTGTATTTTATTTTTATTTTGTATTTTTTACTTTATTATCTCATTTTATATATTTATAACTTGATTTTATGAATATAAATATTTTTTATTATATTTTTAGTGATATAATATATACTTAAATAACTATAGTTGTATATTATATAGGTATAGTGATTGTATATTCATCTATGTATTTAGAATACATATTTTATTTTTATGTTTTATTTATGGTTTTATTATGTTCTAAATACGTACATATATTATAAATAATATTTGCAAAATTATTAAATTATAAAAAAATAAATAATAAATAAAATGGATATTTTATTCATGTAGAGGGGTCTAAAACCTAACTTTCACACCTTAATTCTAAAAAATATGAACCATCTTCATTAAATAGCTTATTAAAAGTTTTATATAATTAAAGATGATTTGATACATTTTGAGTTTTTATTTAGGAGATACGGATCTGGGAAGTTGGGATTTCAACTTTTTATTTAGAGATAAAAAGCATACTGTATATTATTTTTATATGAAATTAATTTTGTATTTTTCTATATATTATTATCTACAACTTTTATATATAAAGTTTCTTAATTTTAGGTATAAAAAGTGAAAAATAAAATAGATTCCAAAAATGAATAAATAATGAATTAAAGAATGGAAATTAATGGTGATTTTTGGCCCTTATCTCTCCTGCTTTATTCCTTGGTGACCCAGTCATCAAAGATGCCTAGACCTTGGGGTTTTGAGTCATAAAAAACATTTGAAATTTTAATTTTTTCTTTTATTTTATTTATTCTATAATTTTGGCATTAAAAAAATATTTTATATAATATTTATAAAATAAAGAATGAATGTTAATTTATGTAAATTAGGACTATTTACATGCATTAGCTAGGATTTTTTAGGCCAAAATGATAGAATAAAGGAGATGAAATGGGTATTCATCATGTGTGCAACTTGAGTTTATTCATTCTTTCATCCCCTCCACTGTCTCCCCTTCTTGTCTATACTTAGGGATATCTTACCCTAAGTATAGGGGAGACAGTCCGAGTGTGACCTGTTCATTCTCACCCTTGACCCTCCCTACCTTGTGTACAATCTATTATACTTAGGATTATTTCATCCTAAGTATGGGGGGGTCGACCTCTCATTCATTTGTTCATTCATTTCTTATTTGTTATTCTTTAGGTTTTTCTATACTCAGTACGAGTAACCACAAAAACCTCAAGACCCGGGTGAAGGTAATGAAACAAGGGTCGTTGCGACCCGGATCTCAGAGAATGGGTATATCAAGAAAAATCAACCACTCAAAATAGGTCAAATCAATCAAAACAAAAACGAGAGCGGTCTAGCTATGGGATTAACCTGGTATAGCTCCCAGGGTCGAACACAAGGAGCACGGGTTGGCCAGAGGCCTACGAAGTAGTAAAAATAATTTAAAAATAAAAGAAAATGTTTTAGTGGTTTTTAATAATTTTTATATTTTTTTGGATTTTTAAATGGTGAAGAAAATTTAAAGAACACAAAATCAAGCACACTTACACAATTTATTTAACACACCAAAATTCAAACAAAAATTCAAGAAAAATGGTTTTTATGTTTTTTAGGTTTTTAAGTGTTTTTGGTGAATTTTTGAGATTTTTCTAATGTGTATTTTTTTCTAAAAATCAAACAGTAAGAAAAAGACTGGGTACTGTCCAGCCAGAACCAAAACCCCTAAATAAAATATCTAAGGATCTCAACAGTTCTGGAAGTAATTTTCCTATATTCTAGATAAAATAAGGAAAATTTGAGCACCAAAATTATTGTTTTCGATTTTTATATTATTTATTATAATTTTTATGAGTTTTTAGGTGTTTTTCAATTTTTAGGGTTTTTACTCAATGAAAAATAGCCAAAATTGGCTCGAAAATCAAACAACACACAAAAAACAGTAACTAATTTTTTTAGAATTTTTGGGGTTGTTTTTATATTTTTTTGGATTTTTAAACCTAGACAGTGGCTAAAATAGATGTTTTTGAATTTTTAAAAATACTAAATAAAATCAAAAATGTCCTCAAAAATTCTCAAAAATCCAACAACATGGCAGGAGCCATGTGTCAAATTTTCATCGAATTTGGAGGTGGTTTGATATTTATTCAAAAATCAAAAATGGGGGCACTGTGCACAGGGACTTAAGTGCAAATACCCAAAGCTCTGGGGGTCCAGGTGCAATTTGCCCAGCAAATCACGCGTGTGGCGCGTGCCTGGGGCACTCAGGGACCTTCTGGTAATAAAAACCAAGTTCTTGGACCTTTTGGTAAGTCGTACCAAAAAGTCCAGGGGCTTGGGCGTAAATAACCCACTAAAATCCGCACATGTTCAAATAAAATGCTCACAGGGGTATAAATGCAAATACCAGAAAGTATATATTCATTCCATAACCAGCCAGAACTACATGATAAGAGATGCAAATAACCCAAACAAGGCACGTGGCGAAGCACGTGAGTTCACATACACAGGGGCATAAATGCAAAACACAACAAGCACAAGGTCCAAGGTGCAAATTACCCTACGTAAATAAAATGACTAAAATATTTACAGGACTAGAAATTAAAGACTCAAACTACGAGGGGGCCTAAGTAAATTACCCCTTATTGCGCCGACGGCTGGATTCGCGCCACGTGGATGATCCAACGGTCCTGGTGAGCTGGCGCTTCTCTCCTTTACGCTTGAGCCGGATCGACGGTGCAAGGCGAGACACGTGGGGGATCTGACGTCTGGCGGTGCAGGTGCCTCTCTCCTCTGCTCTGACGGTCCTGATCAGCCCCTCGAGAGGATCAACGGTATCTGCTCCTCCGTGGATGGACGATCGAGATGCGAACTGGAGCGGAGGGGCTAATCGGACGGTGAAGGAGGTTCCTCGAAGAACAAGTGGCCGGCGAGGTTCGCCGGCCTCGTGTGCGTGCCCGGGACCTCCTCAGCTGCCTCCAAGTATCGGAGAAGATCGGCGGTGAGGTCCCGCAGCTGGTGGTGGCTTCAGATGACCCGGCCGAGCCCTGGAGGGGCTCCGGCGAGGTCGGCGACGGCGAGCTCCTGGCCTGGATGTGAGGGGGGCTCAGATGCCCTCCTTTTGCCCTGCAAAATGCACCAGAAGCTTCGCGGGTCGAGGGCAAAGTGCCTCGACCCGATGAAGCGGCGTGAGGGTGAACGATGCGTCGGGGCGGATGAGCTCCGGCGAGCGGAGGATGGGGGAGCTCGAATCCCAGCTCCGGGGCGAGCTGGGTTGAATGAAGGGGCGTAGAAGGTGCGTCGGAGGATGGCGAAGGTGATAGTGTGCTCCGATGATCGAGAAGGTACGCGATATGGCCGGAATCAAAGGAACTCGTCGGAGATGCGATTTGGGCGAAACAGGAAATTAAACTAAATGGGCGAGCTAAAAGAGTACCTGGGTGGAGCGAAAGACTGTGCTGGAGCTTGGCTAGCTCCTGGTCGTCGCCTCGAAGGGCGTCAAGGCCAGAGGCTCGAGCTCCGGCTGAGTGGCGGAGCACGGCGGCGGAAAGCTGCCGGATCGATGGTCGGGGCACCCTCTTCTCACTGCAACTGGGGCAAACGCAAGCTGTCACCTCGGTGATTGCTCTGGAGGTCACGGGAATGAGAGTGGCGAGCCAAAGATGGCGAATGAATGCGGCGGAGCTCGGTTTTTATGTGGGTGCAGGTCCGGGAAGAAGAGCTCGGGTCCGGCTCGATTGAGCACGGATCCCTAGGATCGATGTCGGGCGAGATTCCCGGATACCTGGAGAGTAATTAGGACCTTAGATTAGGCGAAATGGGGATCGGGTCTGGTAGAGATAAATGGGAGAAGTTGGGTCCGCGAACCAGACCCGTGAAAGGTGGTCCACAGGGGGGAGTTGACCGGGCGGTCAACAATCCCCGTGGACCAATAGAAATCAGCCATGTCAGAAATTTTTATTTGATTTTTTTGGGCCTTTAAATGGCCGAATTTTCAAAAACTTAAAACATGAAATATTTTTGTTTTAATTTTTTCTATTTTTTTGTGATTTTTAATTAATTTTTGGAAATTAAAATAAGGTATTTACATAGTATAGCTATACATAGGTATTTATACAATATAGGTTTTTTTTTTATTTTTGATTTTTTAATTAGTTATTTTTATACATTTTTATTCCTATTTTATATTTTATTTATTTATAGGATAAAATGAGGAATAAAAAGCTATTTTTATTTTATTTTTATTATTTATATACATAGGTAAAATAAATAGATATGTACAACTATATACATGGCATATATACCAGATATTTTTGTAATTTTTATTTTTGTTATTTTTATTTGATTTTTGTTTTGTTTCTTTTTATTTATTTTATTTACAATATATACATAGAATATTTACAAAAAGTTTTGAAAATAAATAAATTTATTTACAAGGTGAAATAGATGAGGATGATGGTCTTATGTACAAGGTGAAGGGTTATTTTTGAATTTTTGGTTTTTATCTTTTTGTTTTGTTTTTATACTTCATAAATATGTACAAATATTTACAACATATTTTTGGGTGAGGAAAATATATAATTTTATTTATTTACAAATATATACATGTGTGAGCCCCTATCTCCCTCTACTTGGCTTTTATGCGGTCAGGCCCATGCTGAGCCCTCCCTTGGGTTAGGTTGCTCAATATTTATTCTAAATATTTCCCTCTTTTTCTTTTTCATCTTTATTCTTTTATTTTTGCACAAAAACATGCTAATTATAAGTATTTACAAACATGCATGCTTTTGCTAATTTTTCCTATTTACACATATCTACATGCATTTGCATAGGTTTTTGTAGCTAAAATATAAGAATAAAGAGTGATGAATGGGTATTCATCATTATGTCTTTTCTTTTTCCCTCTGATCTATGAGGACATAGCTCAAGCTAAGTATAAGAGGGTCATATATACTTCGTATATACTTTAACCATAACTCGCACTTTCATATATCAATAATATGTCTAATTAGTAAACATTAATACACACAAATACCCAATTCTTTGTATTTACTGATTCATAAATCATGTTAAAAATGTTTTTTGTAAAATACTTTGACAAATCTTTTAAAAACTATTTGGAAAATATTTGGTTAAATATTTTCAACCTTTATAACTGTTTGTAAAAATTCCTTTTCTTTGTGTGAAATAAAATATTTTGAAAATCTATTTGTAAATGATTTGGAAAACGGTTGCAAAATTATTTTGAAAAATCTATACACTATTTGGAAAATCTTTGCAAAATGATTTTCAAATTTTGTTAAATGTTTGTAAAAATTATTTGTTAAATTACTTTGAAATTTTAAGTTTGTAAAATGTTTGTAAAATTCTTTTCAAATTATTTTTGAGAATTGAACATGTAATAAAAATCCTTTATAAAACTTGTATAAACCTATCAATCCTTAAAAACCCAACTCTGTAAATAATAAGAAGCATCCCCGTATAAATATGTGTACTTATCTTTTCTTCTAAAAACTTTTGTTTTGAAAAATCCCTAAAAATTTGCAAAACTAATATCCCAAAAATATTTGCAAAATAACTTTTCAAAATTTGCATAAAAACTAAAAAATCTTTTCAAAAATCCATAAAAAGTTCAAATTTGAAAATTACATCACCAAAATTATTTTCTTCATTGTGCATAACATTTGCATTTTTTGGATTTAGTTTGATAATTGAACAAGTTTAAGTAAAATCTGAAGATTGGAGCTTGGTTGGACCTTAAATATCCTTAATCATAGGAACCTTATAGGAACTGGAATTGAGGTACTATAGGTCTAGTTGACTTAATTCTTTGAGAATCGTGAGACTTGATTCGATGTCTCCTTCACTACCTAAGTAGAATATTTTGGAGCACACACACAACTCTTATTGATAATGACCTAACTTGTACACCTGCACCTTGCACTTTGCTCACCTCAGTTGAAGTAGTAGAGGGTTGGATTTGCCGGCATGAGACACAAGCAATGGAAACATCAGAAGTCACATATTTGTGACCATTGTACCTCAACCCGATCCAATAGCAACGAGGCCTAAAGACATAAGTTGTGGGTTGCAATAAAGCTTCAAAAGAGGGGCAATCTACTGGCTAAAGAAGAAAAAGTCCATGAGTAAATGTTGTTGTATATAGTATCAAAAGAAATCAAAAACTCCAAAAAGGTTGACATGCTCAATTAAAAATAAAATGTCTGCCGAAGTGTAAATATTTGTATAATTAATAAGCAAGCTTGAGATTCAAAGTCATATATTTGCAAGCCTGCAGCCGGATGACTTGGCTATACTGGTCAAACATCCTAGGATAGGTAGCTACACTAGCTACCATCCATTTTCTCTCCCCCTCTTCTTGAAGTGGTTGTCATTTGAACTTAGAAGGGAATACACCGCTTCTCGAGGAAAGAGTTGTTGGATTGAGTATTAGGGTCTCCATGTTTGAGAAGACTAACTTCGACCGCTTCAGCTGAGGAAAGCTACATATACCATACATTGTCCAAGATAGATTCATAGTCATAAGGGTTTGAGTATGAGTTGAAGTATTCTGACATGGCTATTGAAGAGACTTGAGCAAAGTTTTGGGATTCTCGAAGGCCGTTGTGTTTCAAATGCGTTTCCTATTAAGGTTTTGACTGCACTAAGAATCCAAAGGTCGGACTTAAGCTCCAAACTTTGATTTTGTGAAGACAAGCTGGAAATTAAAATCAACCCACTTTATTTCTTTTTCTTTTCTTTGCATTATTTTCTTCACTTATTTCATAAGTGTTTGCTAGGGACTAGGAAAGGCACGTATAGGGGGCGATGAATCTCCATTTCATCACCTTTATTCTATCATTTTGGCCTTAACTACCCCAGCTAATGCATGTAAACAACATTATTTTATACAAATTAACATTCATTTATTATTCTATTTATTGTGTGCAAAATACAATTTTTAATGCAAAAAATATAGAATAAAGAAAAGAAAAGAAAAAAGAATAAAATTCCAAAGGTATTTTATGGCCCTAAACTCCGAGACCTAGGCATCTTGATGACTGGGTCGACACAGAATAAAGTAGGGGGAGATAAGGGCCAATAAATCAAAAAAAATCTCGTTCTTTTATTCATCAATATTGTATTTTTGGGACCTATTTTATTTTCCATTTTTATGCCTCAAATAAATAAACTCTATACATGAAAATTGCAGATAAAAATACAAATAAAAATATAAAATTGATTTCATACAAAAACAATATATTGTGTTCATTTTATGCTCTAAATAAAAAAGCCAAAATCCCAACTTCTCAGACATGTATCTCCTAAATAAAAACTCAAAGTATCAAAATATCTTTAATTGTGTAGCTTTTAATAAGCTATTTAATGAACGTGGTTTTATTTAATTTGGAGTTAAGGTGTGAATGTTAAGTTTTGGACCCTATTGTATAGTTTACCTATATAAAATATTCATTTTATTTATTCTTTATTACTTTTTTAATTTTATACTTTTATAATTTTGTAAATATTATTTATAGTATATGTTCTTATTTAGAATAGAAGAAAACAATAAATAAAACATAAAAATAAAATATGATATATAAATACATAGATGAAATACCAATAGTTATACCTATATATTTAATACACCTATTTATTTAAGTGTATATAACATATTAGAAAAATATATTAAAAATATATTTGTGAGTATAAAATTAAGTTATAATTTTATAAAATAAGAGAATAAAATAATAAAATCAAAATACAAAATAAAAATAAAATACACAAAACATAGGTAAATATTCCTATAAATATATACCCAAAAAGTAATTTATAATAAATAAGCCCATAAAAATAAATAAAAATCATAATAATATAGAAAATAATAAACATTTTTTTATTTATAACTTAAAATCAATAAAATCATTTAGTATTTAATAATGAATTTACAAATTATTTAGGGTTGTTTTTTCCTCAGTTGGTCCACGTGGACCAACCAGGTTGCACCCTAGTTAACCTCGGTCAACTGTCTGACTTGAGCCCTAGGCTTGTCAGAATAGCCATGCCCACATTCTTGTTTTTCTATCAAATGATACATCGCTTGAGGAGGCTAGATCTCTTCATAGATCGTGACCACTATTCAAATGTTATCAACGCCATGTACCTCGCTTCCACCATATCTTCCTCTTGTGCCCATGATTTTGCCTCTAACCTCGCCCGTTCACAGCATGTACATAAGCCCCCTTCTCTTTCCTCCCATTTTTGCTTCACTTTTGGACGACTTTAACCCCTCGGAGTGCCCTTGTCATGTAGAGGTTCGTGACAGGAGCCTCCATTGCTCTTCGCAGCGAGGAAGGAGTGGGGCAGAGGCGTTTCCCGACCATCTCCGCTGCTCGTTGACGTGAGGTTCTGACCTTGCAGCTTCGACAGCTAGAGTGAGTTTTCTTTAGCTTAATAGATGCCACGTAGCCTTAGGTTTAATTCTATGCTTTTATTTCATTGTTTAATTCACTGTTCTATCTTAGATTAGGAACTTAATCTTCATCGGAGCATTCGAGCTCCGACCAGTCCGTTCCACCGTGCATTTCACTGTGCCCAACCCGCCTGGACGCCTCATTACATTTCCTCTCCATTTCTCCATCTTTCCCCAATACCTTCCAACTAGATCCGATACGGGTCTGCGAATCGAAGTCCACCTCTGTCGCCTCGTTGTAATTCACCATTATTCACCATTTCACCACCGTCTCTGCCAATAATAGCCAAGCCTCCCCCCGTTGTTTTTCTATGTCTTTTATCTACTCTGCAAACCTGAAGGGCACGTCAGAGAGTTGATTTTGTCGAAGAACAGCACCAGGACCCTAGTCAGAGACCACTGGGCTCTAGTGGTCAATGTAGGGTCTTCGGGCATTTTTGAAGGTCCTGGGAGCTACTGGGCATCGAGAGGAATATGAAGCACCCATCGAAAGGCCCCCAGGTCGCTGGAGCTGCACGCACCATCATATCAAAACTCACCTTGGGCGAGTTCTTCGACCGTTCTTCCCACCATCAAGCCAGCCTTGGATCATCAGCAACCACCCAGATCGAGCAGCCATCATCTGATCAAGCCATGCCTCCACCGTAGGATCCTATTCGAGGATCTAATCTCAGTCGTTGGACGTCAAAGAAGTATCGTGCGACCTTAACCCACCACGTGTCCAAGTGACGAATCTCAACAACACGATCACGCCTCTTTAGGGGTATTTTGCACTCTTTCCCTCATTTTTATTTTATTTGAATTCCGATCATGTAATACTTTAGTTAGTAAGGCTTTAATATATGTGTAAAAATTACATGGAGGCCCCTGAACTTCATTGATATCGTTATTTAGTCCAGTCCATCTCAGCTCACGTGGTACCCCACGTGAGCTGGGAATTTTGCCTTTAAGCACCTATAAGTTGTTGTATTTAAGTTAAGTCTATAAACTTTCATTGACAGCTCAAAAATTATGGATATTTGCATACTCACCCTTGTGCTTATTTTTAATTATGTATATGCCCTTGTCGGCACATTAACTTTTGAGGTCATTTTCTATTTATTAAAAATAGTATCTGTATTCTAAAAAATCCAAAAAATAGGGTTAAGTTCATGTTTGCACTTACCTTCATACTACATTTTTAATTTTACAATTTAGGCCATTTTACTATTTTATAAAATAAAAAAGAGCACAAAGAGTCCCTCTTTGAATATAAAACTCATAAAAATATAAAATCATTTTGAAAAGTCCCTAAAAATATAATTTATTTATGTATTTATTTTACAACTCCAGAATCCAAAAACCCTAAAAATAGAAAAAGAAAATTTATAAAAGTTAAAATCTCCAAAATCCTTTATAAAAATCTAAAAAATATCAAAAAAACTCCCTAAATAATCATTTCTATTTTATAATTTCTTTATATTACTTGTTATTAAATAAAAATAGTTTTTGGAAAATTTTGGTTTTAATTTTATTTTATATTTTAAAACAATTTTGTTTATTTATTAAATCCATGATTTAAGGTATTTTTGACTTTAAAAATCCAAAAATTAGCAAAATTATCAAAAAATCACAAAAAATGGGAAAAATATTTAAAATCAAAAAAATTTTATTTTCTATATTTATTTTTTATTAGTATATATATTACCCTATATTGTTTATATAGCCTTATATAAGCTTATAATATACAAGTTAAAAGGAAAAGAAATTAAAAATCCAAAAATATAAAAAGAAAAAATATATAAAATTAAAAAATTAAAAATTAAAAATTAAAACCCATAAAAGATACAATATTAAAAATCCACATAAAAACAAATAGATAAGAAGAGCACACACTTTTTATTCATTTTCCCGAAGCGCTTGCCCCCTTTGTTCGATAATCTACATACTTACACCTATACACATCCATTGTAGAGTTATATTAAATTTTTACCCCGCATATTATGGTTTTAATTGCTTTACACATATTGTTTGTTAATTTTGAATTAGTCCGAGGTTCTCGTCGGTCGCTTCGACGACTGTCCTCCCACCTGGTATGGAGCACAAGACCGATATAATTTTCCACTTTTCAGTATTATACATATTTGATAGATATTTTTACATATCAATTGGTGCAAATGAAAATTGTAATTTTTTATATATCTTGTATATTTGATGTGCATTACACATTTTGATGTACATTATACATTTTGGATGTGCATTGTATATATTTAGTTTGTATTTTACTCATCAACTAAGAGTGAATGACTACCATATTTTTAAAAGAATCATACAAATTTTATTATACAAAGAACCATGCAATCATTACAAAGAACCATGCATTGATTGCTAATATGAAGCGTATTCTACAAAGAACCATACAAATTTTACAAATGACTGATGAATTTTGAAAGAACCATGGATTCTACAAAAAATATACAATCGATACAAAAGAAATCTATATTCTATAAAAAACACGTCACGATACAAACTTCTACCTCACGCAATGTCACCCAACACGAAATTAGATATTATTTAAATAAGGTATTGTGAAAAAATACCAAAATTAGATCTTGTTAAATTTAGTATTTTGAAATATTAATGGTATGCAAAATCAATACAAAAGATAATGACCAAAATACCCTTTCGGGTAAGGTGTCGTTAGATTAGAATCTAATGGTTACGATCGTTGGCCTTCCTTACACATGGAAGGGGTTTGATGAGGCTGCCCCCGCGTCATTTTTCCGCAATATTTTTATTTTTTTGAAAAATATCACCATATATATATATATATATATATATATCTATATATCCCTCTAATATGCCATTCAAATTTCGTCAGAAACAGAGACTCTTATGCCCTCGATCTAAAACAAGTCGATTACAACAATATTTTGACCGTTAGAATTACCTGTTCCAGATAGAGGGTATAGGAGTCTCTATTTCTGACGAATTCAAACGAAATTTTGGAGGATATATAAATGAATATACATGCTGATATTTTTGAAAAAATAAAAAAATTTGTTGAAAAATGACGTGCGCCAGCCCGATTATATATAGGCCTTTCCAATAGGACAAAGTCCTTCCTGAGTTCAAAAAGGTCGTTCTCTTTTTGTATAAAATACGAGCCCTTTTGTAGAATATGTATACAATTTGTATTATAGCTATACATTATAAATACAAAATCACATATAAACATTAACACTGCACATTTTAATACAAACTCTATACTTATTCTATTAAATTGGTCATGTTTTTTTTACAAAAAAGGGTTGGCCTTCCTAAACTCAGGAAGGACTGTGTCCTAATGAAAGGAAATCATATATATATATATATATAGGATTTCTTTCAAATAGGACTTGGTCATTCCTGAGTTCAGGAAGGTCAACCCCTTTTTGTAGAAAACATGACAAGTTTAGTAGAATACTGTGCAGTTTTAATGTTTGTATTATAATATGCAATTTTGTATGCAGTTTTGTATTTATAATGTGCAGTTATAATACAAATTGTATACATATTCTACTAAAGTGCTCGTGTTTTCTACAGAAAGATGGTGGACTTTTATAAGTCAGGAAGGATGCGTCCTATTTGAAAGCCCCCCTCCTATATATATATAGATATATAGATATATAGATATATATATATATATGGAAAAATGTGGTTGTCCCCTAAAGGGAGCCAACTTAGATTCCACCGTTTCATTTTTGCATTTTTTTTATTTTTAAATACTTCTGTGAATTTTCATAAATATATCCATCTATTATGCTATTCAAATTTTGTACAAAATAGAGACTCGTATGACTTCCATCCAGATATGGTCGATTTCAACTACTCTACGACCGTTAAAAAGTAACGGTCTAGATGGAGGCAGTAGGAGTTTCTGTTTCGCATGAAACTTGAATGAATAATAAAGGAATATAGTGATGATTGTCCATGGAAGTATTTTTAAAAAATAAAAAATTTGGTAAAATGGGACAGGGGTGCTAAGTTAGCTTCCTCTAAGGGCAACCTCATTTATTATTATTATATATATACATATATATGGGGTTGATCCTGTGAGAGCTAAAAATTGTGAGAGCATAAGAGCAATGATTCTAGACCACTAAATTCTATCATCTCTCTCCACATTAATTGCATGAGAGAGAAGGGCAGAATCTAGTGGTCCAGATTCACTGCTCTCATGCTCTCACAGTTTTTGACTCTCACAAGATCAACCATATATATATATATATATATATGGGTAAAATGAGGTTGTCTCTTAGGGGAGCTAACTTGGCTCCCCCGCCCCCATTTTCCTCATTTTTTTTATTTTTTGAAAAATACTTCCATGGATTTTTATTAGTATATCTCTATATAATTTCATTCAAATTTCATGTGAAACAGAGACTCCTACGGCCTCCTTCCAATCGTGATCGATTTCAACAATTCTGCGACTGTTAAAAATGACGTTTAGATGGAGACCGTAGAGTCTCTATTTCTCACGAAACTTGAATGTCATAATATAGATATACAGTGATGAATTTTCACATATTTATTTTTCAAAAAAAATGGAAAAGGGGGCAGGAGGAGCCGAGTTAGCTCCCCCATGGGGCAACCCCCTTTTTCCCTATGGGAGGAGCCAAGAGGCTGCTCCCTTGAAGGAGCCAACGGGTTGCTTCTGTCCAATTTTTCCTCTATTTTTTGATTTTTTTGGAAAATAAAAATATTTATTATCATCACTATATCTTCCTAATATGTCATTCAACTTTCGCTAGAAACAAAGACTCCTATGCTCTCCATTCAGAACAGGTCGATTATAACAATTCTAAGACCGTTAAAATTACATGTTCTAGATGAAGGGCATAAGAGTATCTGTTTCTGACGAAATTTGAATGACATATTAGGGAGATATAGTGATGAAAATACATAATTTTCTTTTATAAAAAAATAAAAAAATAGAGTAAAAATTGGGCGAGAGCAGCCCATTGACTACTCCCAGGGATCAGCCTCATTTTTTCCTATATATATTTGTTTATACAAATATCCACATTATATGCATTGAGTCGTTATAATCCATAATGTCTTGTATTCATCATGTGAGTTTGTGTCTTATTCTATTTGTCAAAGCTGAGCATTCCAATCTCTAGCTTGAGGGGGAGTGTAAGAGAATGACCTAGAGATAGTCCTTCATCATCTGTTGGTGGGACCTTGGATAGTTAGTGGGGCTATATAAAGAGCCCTGCAACCCTATACTCTTTAAGAAAATGAATAGAAGAACCAACCCTTAGGACATTCTCCCGTTGTTTCATCCCTCCCATTATAAGTAGAGTTCCACTTAAATCCTGGTATTCCACTGTTCTATATTTCATTATCTCTTATACGAATTGGAAGGTCAATTCGTATAAGAGATAAAAGGGTTGGAATATTAATAATATTCTAACCCTTTTATCTCTTGAACGGGTGAGAGTGGGCCGTTTAACCAAATGAAATTTATTTGGTTTCCCAGCACTATTTCAAAGATAATTCATATGAAATTGGCAATCTTAGTACTCACACTTTTGGGAAGATGAGAATGACATAAAAACATAGTTATGGGGTTAGTGAGGTAGTTTTATAATTTCTTGAGTAGGCAAGGAAAGAAGAATATACTGGAAACTAGATAGTCTCTTATAAACATTATAAATTGCATAATCCAAAAAAAATAAAAGGTAGTTGAAATCAATATTTTTGAAATCAAACCGGAAACCGAACCGAAAATCTTATCAAAATGATCGGATCGGGTTGAATCATGTAATCAAACCGGTTCAACCGGATTATGATGTCGTCATTATTTAAAATCGGATTAAATCGGACCGGTAAGAAAAAAGTGGTTGAACCGGATAATCAAACCAAAATGAAATAATATATATATATATATTATACACTTAAATATACTTGAAATATAAATAAAATATACAAACAATATATATATTTCATACTATACATAAAATGTTTTTTCATATACACCATCAAATGTCACACACAAACACACGCATACATATTATTTGGACTAGTTGTTTTATAATAATCGTAGTTTAATTATATTTAAAATCCATTATAAGTGAAAAGTTATGTTAGAGTAGTTGGTTAGGAGTTTTAAATTGATAATCAAAGGTTTGGGTTCAACTCGCACTACCAACATTATTTTTAAATAAATTAAAAATTAAATACGGTTCATCTTTGGTTGAACCGAGTTAAAAATAATAGGTTGGACCGGGCGTGTTCTTTAAATTTTCAAATTCGACGAACCAGCAAAAACCGATCAGTTCAGTCCGATTTCAAAAATACTGGTTGAAATGAAGCTTATGCCCTTGATAAGTTATTGGCAGTGTCTCTTCGGTAAACCATTGATTAGTAAGTTTTAAAGCCAAAGAACAATCATTATTTACGGAGAAGAACTCAAATCTATTATAGTTCCCCCTACATGGTCTTCCAAGAAAATGAGGAAGTCATCTACAAACTTGCAGGTTTGTAAATAAGAATGTTTGAAATTTATTAAATGGATACGTTTAATTAGGGATTATTATGACAATAGAAGAGTGTGTAGAATTAACAATGAATATTAAAAAGAACAGGTGAAAGAGGGCTCCTTGTCTCATATAACCAGTAGGAAGAAAAACCCCATAGTCTCTACCATTTATCCTAACCAGCACCTTGGAGGTGAACATAATTCTATGAATTTTTGCTGGAGGTGAACATAATTCTCTCTCTCTGTGTGCGCCTGCGCCCTCCATCTCATTTTTTATTTTTTCTATTTTTTTGAAATTTTCTTCCGCAAATATTCATCACTGAATCCCTATATTATGTCATCAAATTACGTGCGAACCAGAGACTCCTACGGCCCCCATCTACACTGTCATTTTTTAACGGTCGCATAATTATTGAAATCGACCATGTCTAGATGGAAGTCGTAAAAGTCTCTGTTTCACACGAAATTTGAATGGCATAATATAGGGATATAATGATGAATGTTCATGAAAAAAATTCAAAAAAAAATAAAAATGGAAAAAAATTGAGAGGGGGAGCTAAGTTAACTCCCCCTAGGAGGCATATATATATATATATATATATATATATACACATATATATATAGAATTTATCCAACGAGCTCTAAGCCCATTTGAGATGAGATGAGCCCATCTTTTTAACCATTTGATCTTAATCCAACCATCATTGTATTACATGTGTATTGCTTTTTTAAGAATATTTTTTCAATCTCCAAGTAGTAGGAACAGTAACCATAATGAGAAGAAAACTAAATTGGAAATTATAAGGAAGTCTAAAAATAGCACGCACTTATAGAAACTTATTGTATTGCAACGACAAGGATTGATCTAGCGATTTGCAATGTGAGGAGATTGAACTTGTAAACGAAGATGATTGATTTGTCCAATGTAAGGTTTTGTTTTTGAAGATTAAACGTTTATTTCACGTTATTGGTAGAATCTGATCATTTTTTTAGTTTTCGATTTCAATTTTAAACGTGATGGATTATTTGCGATTGTATTTGAATCATGATATCTCAGAGCAATGGTGAATGATGATTCTTGGTTGGATTTGGATCGTCAGAATATCATATGAGAAGGATCGACGATGGATGACTTGCAATTGGATTTGGATCATGAAAACACTACTTCAAAAGGATCATGTTCAATTTATATTACTTTTGAATCCTTAAAAATTACTTATATCACATTATGTTACTGAGTCAAATTACTAAAAAATGATATTAAATTACTTAAGACATTTGTCAAAGTTACTGACAATATAGCATGTATTACTTTTCTATATATTATTCTTACGGATTCATTTTTATTCACTAGTTACTTATGTATCTTAAGAAAATACTGAGTTATTAGTGTATTTACACTGTTTACTGAGATGATATTTTATTTTTGCTATTGCCAACATAATTGTTACTGCTTGCTCTTTAGTTCTTACAACTTATAACTACTGGTTTACTAATTCATTTTTATTTTAGATATGTGAGATGCCGGAATACTTCTGATGTTTTACAACTCGCAACATCATTCGTGGATGAACAAAATAAAAAATGAAACATTGGATCGCGGGAGCATCATATCAGAAGAAACGACGATGAATGACCTGCAATTGAATTTGAATCATGAGACATATGTGTATTTTTATTGAGACAAACGTGAAAGTTACTGAGACAAACGTGAAAGTTATTTGCATACATGTATCTCCATTTGCCTATGTTACATGCATTTGTTAAGTGTTACTTGTCCTTCTATCATTCTTACTGAGTCAATTATATTCAGAGTATTGTCTTCAAATCATATTCAATACGAATGATATAAAGTCAAGTAACAACAAACAAACAAATGGAATCAATAATATATATACAATAGTCCAGTAAATGGTTGTTGTGAGATTAGTAATATCCAAACAACGGTCAGTAATTTACATTTATTTTATTATATAGTTCAAAATTCAGTAATATATATACACTGGATAAGTAAGTAGTTATGAAATTAGTAAAACCATAACAAATGATCAGTAATTTTCATATGCATTATAAGTAACTAAAAAGATTATACAAGTAAATAAGAGTTGTGTCAGTAACACTCAAAAAATTTAGTAACTATAACATTAGTAACAATCAAAATGAGTTCAATAAAATGGACATTTTTAATCAGTACTCATTGTATGGACATTAGTTGTTTACATACTTAATTACTGATCTCACAACAATAATTACTTGAGAACTAAATATATATTACTCGAGTAACATGAATAAATTACTGATCTCTGTACAATGTAATATTACAGATGTAAAATACTGACAACTATTTCAGTATTACTGATCTCACAACACATAATTACTTGAGTACAATATGTACATTACTGATCAAATGTACAATGACCATTTCTTCGGTACGAAATTAATGATTTGAATTTATCTTTCCAAAAACGTCTTCCTTTTTTTAAGGACTCGGTATAATTGGAAATATAAAAGGCTCAAACATATTAATATCCTTCCAAAATCGTGCTCCTTCGAAATAGACAGCCATTCAAATGGAAATACACGTGACGAGCCCACGTTTGGTGCTCACCACAACTCAAATGGGCAAAGGGCTCTCTGGATAAGCCATATATATAAGGGGCCTTTCCAATAGGACTTGGTCCTTCATCCTTAAGGATAGTCAATGATCATAGTTGTTAGATTCAAATCTAACAGCATCATCAATTTATTTGCATAAAAGGGCATTTTGGTCATCATCTTTTGCATTAATTATGCACACCAATTAATATTTTGAAATATTAAATTTAGCTAGTTTTATTTTTGGTATTTTTCACAATACCATATTTAAATAATATCCAATTTTGTGCTGGACAACATTACGTGAGACATATGTTAGTATGCTCACACCTTTTTTGTAGAATATGTGATTCCTTTGTGACGATTGTATGTTTATTTTTGTAGAATCCATGGTTCATTCAAAAAATCGTTAGTTATTTGTAAATTTTACATGGCTCTTTACATAATAAAATTCATAGTAGTAATTATTGTGTGGTTCTTTGTAACGATTGTATTGTTTTTTGTATAATAAAATTTGTATGGTTCTTTATAAAAAAGCGGTAGTCATTCATGCTTAATTGATGAGAATATACAAACCAAATATGTATAATATACATCTAAAATGTATAATGCACATTCAAAATGTGTAGTGCACATCAAATATACAAGATATATAAAAAATTACAATTTTCATTCGCATGCAATTGATATGGAAAAATACATGATAGATATGTATAATGCATATCAAAATTGTATGATACACATCAATATTGTATCAAACTACGAATCATTCTTCATTCAGGATTGGTTGCAATACTTCTTTTGTCGTCGTCACTTGCATGAAGAACTTCTCCGATAGTCACCACCACTCCCACGGAGTCCTTGGACAGATCTCCTGCCATCTAGGTCGGACCTCTTCTCAACCTGATCTACTTTGTTTCCAACCAGGACAATAATGGCATCCCTTACTCTTTCTGTTCTCACTTCCTCAATCCATTTTGTTGTATTAAAAAAAGTCTATCGATCTACAAAAGATCAACATAAAATCAAACATGATACATATCTACAACAGAAGTACCATAACTAAATTATATAAAATTAACTCATTTGCAATGTCAGAGTACAGAGGAATCTCGAATATAACTTGGAATGAGGCTTCAAAATCTTTCTTGCCTAGTACTATCCCTGGAAACACAAGACCTTTTCATTTGAAATGCCAAAGGAATCTGTATAATGCGTCCGGATGATTCATTGAAACTTGTACATACTCTTCAAAATACCATAAAATGAGAAAATGGCGGCATGCACATATGATGCATGCTATTCCTACCAAAGAAAAATAAGATTCTAATTCAAACAACGTGCTTTGGCATATCTAGGCTAATCGCTGATTATCCCCCTGTAAAATTGGACAGTGATCCATGATCCCCAAACCATATAAAATCCGTTACCTGAGCAATATCTTTTGATGAAGCGAAAACTTCATCTTCTCCCACGCAGATTTCAACGTTGTCATTCTCGTCCTCTTCTTTCTCCAATCGCTGGCATCAACAGATCAAAATGGTGCCTTCATGCCAAAATAATTAGGCTTTCTATTTTTGAAATATGCAGTTAAGGTGATATATTAATGGAGGAGATAGTTGAGGTGGTTAGATACTATATTTAGATAATGTATAAAGATCAAAATAGATTTTTGCTAATTTTTTAAATAATATTAGGATACCATTAATTACAATCATAAGATTAATACATATGGGTGGGAATGGTGCCTTATGAATGGAAGGATCATGTCCCATTTGAAAGATATCATATATATATAGGATTAAATGAGACTACATCCTTGGTGTAGCCAATTGGCTACTCCCACCCCCATTTTCACTTATTTTTATTTTTTTGAAAAAAAAATAAAAATATGTATATTCATCACTATATCACCCTAACATGTTATTCTAATTTCATCAAAAACAGAGACTACTATGCCCTCCATCTGAAGAGGGTCAATTTCAGCAATGCTGAGACCGTCAAAATTTGACAGTCTTGATGGAGGGGATAGAAGTCTCGAATTAAGTCGAACTTTTAATGATACCATGGTGACATATTGTAATTTAAATTCCAATAGGTTTCATTTCAGAAAAATAAAAAAAATACAGGGGAAAACCCGGGGAGCATACCCCCCCCACAGATATATATGGCTCAATGGGGATGCCCCCGCCCCATTTTTATGCAAATTGGGTTTTTTGACAAAATATCATCATGTAAATTCATCTATATATCCCTCCAATAAGTCATTCGAATTTTGTCAGAAACAAAGACTCCTATGACCTCCATCTAGAACAAGTCGATTATTGCAATGTTTAGACCGTCAAAATTACATATTCCAGATGGAGGGCATAAGAGTCTCTGTTTATAACAAAATTCGAATGACGTATCAGAGAGATATATAGATGAATATACATGTCAATATTTTGCAAAAAAAAATTACGCGAAAATGGGACAGGGGCAGCCCCATTTTTCATACACACGCACATACACACACACACACACACGCATGCACACGCAAGCACGCACGCGCTTACGCGCATACACACACACACACATATGTATATATATGGGGGGAAATGAGGCTACCCTCTAGGGGGAGGTAACTTAGCTCCCCCGTCCTATTTTTCACATTTTTTATTTTTTTTAAAAATAGAAGTGGTAATTCATCACTATATCCATATATTATGTCATTCAAGTTTCATGAGAAACAGAGACTCCCGCACTAGACAATCATTTTTTAACGGTTGCTGATATTTTTAAATCGATCCTGTATGGATGGAGATCGGAGGAGTCTCTGCTTCGCATGAAATTTTATGACATAATATATAATGAATTTCTGTGATTTTATTTTTCAAAAAAATAAAAAAATGTGAAAAATGGGGCAGGGGGAGCTAAGAGGCCTAGGGACAGACCCATTTTACCATATATATAATTAATGTCTTAAAAATAATCCATAACAAATTTTCTTAAATTACATCGAAATAGGGGATAAGCGAGCAACAAGCAACGCCGTTAGTCCTTTTTGAATTGCACAATCAATTCTTCTAAATACTACATCCATAAACCTAGGAACCATAACACTCTTGTTCATGACTTTCTGAACCCTCTTCAAAAGCTCAACAGCTTCTGGTGCTAAGAAACCAAAAGTATCAAAATCAAAAGGGATGAATGCATGTTGATTCTCAATGCACGCTTTCTCATGCTTCACCACTTTTGCTCATGCAGCTTTAAGTGCAGCATGCCCCGCTGTGAAGGTCCCGCTCTTTAACCCCACAGCGGAGAAACTCCTGTCAAATTTAAACAAGCATGTTTTCCTTCGATCCATCCAAAAATCAAAATATCAGTAGGTCCAACTGTGGATCTTCTTTCTCGCGGATCAGTTAAAAAGTTCACGGACATCTCTTTCTTAGCAGCAACACCTGCACGTCTGAGTACATCAAATAAAACGTCTCTACTAAGATCATATATGTACTGAAAACCTGGAAGTTCCCTGCAATGAATTGCATGATCACCAAAAGTGTCTAAGCATGCCTTACAGCAAATTGGGCATATCTCATCAGCTGGAAATAAAGGAAACATGAGACGATATCTGAGGATGTTGTGATACTCCACCGGTGACATGTGTCTTGGTCCGTCAAGAGGAATAGCAAGGAGAAAATCTTGAGCATGATCGGCTTGAAGACATCGAAAAATTACCTTCTATCTAACGGTCATGCCAATTTTCACCTCCATGTCCTCAATTATATTGCTAAAAAAGACACTCGCTAAAGTATTTTGGGTCTTTGGAGGGACAGTGTCCTTTTTAGAGAAACAACTGAGGTCGAATGAAGGAATCGTGCCATGAAGTCGATGAAGAGCATGATCAAAGACTGAGTATATATTGTAAATCTCACTGACTCGCAAGATATGATCCTAAAGTTCCCAGGACTGCACCTTGGAAGCCACAAAAAAATACGAAGAAGCCTCAATTGCTGAAAGTAGCCCAATCTGACAAGTCGAATGGGCGATGAAGCCACCCTCCATTAGAGGTCTCCAAAAAAGTGGCATGCACAAACAACAATGTCTTCAATAGACTCTCGTAAGCCTTTGTTGAATAATATTGTTGCCTCCTCTATGTACATAGATTGATAAGTCTGCAAGCCAAATAAAAGTTTGGTATACCCATACACGAAAGAAGTAAAAGAAGCTTGCTCTGTGGATCACCCAACTAAGGAAGAAGATGCATCAACTTCACAGCTTTAGCAGCCCACTCCAAGGCCAAACTGATGAATCTCATATACATCATGTTAAAATCTATTTATTATTCTCCTTGCTTAAATAATTTGATAAAAATCACAACTAAATCACTAATATAAACTTGTATTATAATGTGAATAATCTATGTATAATTAACTGATATTTTCTAACCCTAATTTATTGTATTGAATTACTAACCCTTTTTCTTTATTTTCTATTTTATTAAAAATTCCTAAAAATTAGGTTAAATATTGTCTATATATATCTTAGATTTTAAAAGAAATTAAAGATACAAAAAATATCAAAACCACAAAACACAATGTTCTTACCCATTAAAAAACCTTGCAAAATTTTCATTGTACAAATGACATCTTTTGACTTTTTGTCCAACATGAAACTTGTAGATCTCATCGAGATTTAGAACTTTCATGTTTTTGACCTCCACCGTCCGATTTGGCTTCCCACCTTCATCCTGCCCATCCATCCCCGCCTCGATCTCCACCGTTGGATGAGATCATAAGATCTAATCCAAACCTCTCCTTTCCGCCTCATCCTCCACCACACGATCACTTCCCATCCATGGTCTCTCAGACCTCCATGATGCCCCTTCATTCTCGACCATCAGATCACCCTGTAGAGCCAGCCGTTCCCGCTCCACCGACCACCTTTGGATCAGATCTTATGATATAATCTGAAGCGTCTGTCTGTGCCCTCTTCCTGATCATTGGATCGCAAGATCCAACGGTCCAGGTCGCGTTGCCTACCACCAGCTACCTTCCTCCCCATCCATTACACCTCGCAGTCAATCACCCCCTTCCATTTTTAGAAACCTCATCCGACCACCTCTCCGCTCCCTAACGACCACCCCGCGTAGCCTTCACACCCCTCTTCCTCGCGAGACCATCAAGACCATCAGGCCACGTCCCCTTCCACTTCAATGCACCCGTTGCATATCTGCCTCCATCACATGTAACCGACCATCACCACCTATTTAAACCTCTCCTCCGCCCATTTCACGAAGGGTCCCCCAATAAGAGCCTAAGACCTAGCCTCCTCCGCCTCCCTGTGACAGACGGAGGTCGGAGTGAGTGCTATAATGGGCCTATTGGCTGGAGTTGACCCATGGCCTCCATGGTCGTGTCACGGTTGGCTCTGCCACCATTGACCCCCTGGAAAGATCGTCTAGGTTGAGAGACGACCCGAGGTCCAATGGAACCTCATCCTAGATCGCCTCCTCCATCCAATTACATCCTCCGATTAGGTATACCATTTCTTCCTTTCACTTGATTTTTCTCTATTTTCCCCACCGCAAAGAACACCTCCCACCTCCCTCTGATCACCTCTACACCTCCATCGGACAACCCTCACCTTTGCCAATACAACCACTCATCATCCCTCTTCTCCAGAACCTCTCTCCGATCCACCTCTTTCTTCTCAGACAAGCCTGAGAAGGACCCATCCAGGGCCCCATCTCCGACCATCCCCAACCCTCCATCCACCTCATAAGATCATGCACGCACTTTACGTCACCACTTCAGCTATGTTAACATTGCAGGAACCTCAATGGCCGGACTCCATCCTCCCTTGCCGATTTCCAGCTCAGTCTCCGATGAACTCGCACCTCCAGCCCGATCGAGACATCGTTGGGTCTGCTCCTTGGTTTGAGCTTCTTCATCATGGCCAAAGGAAGCTTTGTCGATCTTCAGGGCACACGGAGGAGCAAGGCAGAGCCCAGCGTGCTTCGCCGGAGTCCAGACATCGTCATCGTTCCTCTGACGAAGACAAAGTGCAGTCATCGTTGGATGGTGCCTCTCAGCGGCCATCCAACGGTCCAGAGATGGCCACGTCACAACATCTGAGGCTTCAGGATTGGAGAACCAAGCCAATCACCAAAATCATCCGCAGCTACCACACATCCACCCGTGCCTCACCACCTCCCGAGCCTAGCCCCACGCGTGCATTGCACGTGAGGCATTGGGTTAATTTCCATGAAGACCCTGGAGCTTTCAAATATTATATTTGCAAATGGGTTCCTTCAGGGACCTATTTGTAATATGTATCTTTATTTTTTATGTATTTTTATTACATTCATGCCCCTAGCATTATTTTGATCGTATCTTGAGCATTTTAGTTCTAAATTGTATACTTTTAGTTACATATTGATGCTGGTTTTATCCTCCATTAATGGCATAGGAAATTTTATATTTTAACTCTAAAATAAAAGGATATATTTTTGTGTGCTCTGTGTCTCTTACTTATTTTTTAAGTGCCATTATTGATTAGTTAATGCTCGATTTGACTATGAAATTGACCCATAATTTGTTGCTCATTGATTTGACATTTTGTAGGGCATATTTGTATATCTTATTTTGCATGCTTATCCTTTGCATTTCATCATGAATTATGTTCATCTCATCCTATTTTTGCCTTTTAAAAATCGAATAAAAATTGCATGCATCATTCTACTATGTACTCTTGCATCATTTTGTCCCTGCATTAAGACCAAGGATTAGAAAATATTCACTCACTAATAAAACAAAAAATTTGATAAATATGCGAAGAGGCTCATGCCCATGTGCTCGACCTTGGTAGACCTGCTAAGTAAAAATATTCCACAACATTCAAAATTCATGGTTTTTGATCGATCGAAGATCGTCTCCTATATTACAATTATCGACAATTAATGAGGTGGCCTTTTACGTTCATCAAATGGTGCCATTGCCGGGGACACGTCTTATCTTTATTTATTTATTGAATTTTATTGTATTATTTTTTATTTGAATATTTTCAAAAAATTTAGGTCTTTTTCATCATGTTGATTTTGCATCATTTCATGATTAAATTTCTTGATATTTTTCTAACATTATTCTTTTGTGGTAGGGCCCATGGAGATCGAGGAAGCTCGATCCACCTGGAGGCGTGGAGTTGGGAGCTCCCGCTGCGAGGAGCCGTAAAAGATAATCAAGAAGGATTCAAGGAAGATTTTTATGCATATTTATTGTAAAAAAATTAAAATGTATCATGTGCATTTTTAGCGATCTTCGTTTGAGGGCTCGCATGTGTAGAAAAAAGTAGGTCACTCGATGATCTACCCCCTCTCTCCCCCACACGCGCACACCACCATATATGTATATTCACTCACCCGCGCCCCCTCACCCCCTCGCCATCTCTGTATATTCACACACACACACACCCCTCCCCTGCACATCCACTACAATGCATATACACACCTCTCCCTTGCACATCCATTACGATGCATATAACCCCTCCGACATCTTAATCGTCATCTGTAAAAATTCTCCCCCCCCATCTCCATGATAATCATCTGTATAAATACACCCCCTAACCCTAACCAATCACTAGCCCCTCAACCCAAATTCCACGCCATATACTTGGTCTATTTTTAGCCTACGTATAGGGGGAGACCTGACTCATCAACCTTCCATCTACCTGTCTTCTTATACTTAAGTTATTTTTGACCTAAGTAAACGTGGACCCTCCAAGTCAGTTCCGCTATATCATCTTCTATTTAACCAAAGCTATGTCTTCATATCATTTATGCTATGAGGACATAGCAAAAGTTGAGTATAGGAGGGTATACCGTATATATTGTATATATACTTTAGCCATAGCTCGTATGTTAAATTTTTTGAAAACTTTTTGGGCTAAGGTTTAAGTTTACCTGTGAACTGATTTTTGTAATTTTTGAAAATTTTTGTAAAAATATTTTTAAAATTGAGGGATTAGCTTTTTGTAAATAAAATTAACCTTTTTCAAAATTCTCCATAAAAATCTGAAAAATAAAAAATTTTATTTGATAGAGGCTTTAGCTACTAGGCTTAAAAATGAGTAGCTACTTTTTAGTGAGGGAACTTCAGTCTCCCTTAGCAGAGTGGGTGGTTTAGAGGATACTATCTATGGCTCTGCCCTCAAGTAACACAGGTAGTCGTCTAACGGTATGTACTTACTCTCATACTGGCTGGAAGTAGATGCAACTATTCATATGGGCTTGTGCCAGTCATTACCACTCTAAAGAATTAAAAAATGATGAAAAATTAAAATTCATAAAAATTTGTAAAAGTTAAAAATCACAAAAAATCACTAACCAAGGAGTTGGTGTATTCCTAACACATTCACCATCACTCAAGGCTTGAGAATTTAAGGATACTTGGTTTCTGAAATCTTAAGAGCCTGAGTTAACCATCCTTAGTCATTAGGATTTTTGAACTTAATAATCCACACTTTTCTAGTTTGAAGATTTGAGCGCTATATTGCACTCTTCATCTCTACCTTCTAAAGAATATGATCAACACATCACTTTCACAACTGCATGATTGATGAGATGAGTTGAGTTATCACTTGAGGAACTGTGATTGGTGATTTGAGTTTAGACCTGATTTAATGATGCTGGAGGATGGGATAAAGTTAATGAAGGCTTCAAGAAACATGAGTGTCAGCAAACCATAGCCAGTATGTGAACAAGTTGCATGCTATCTTTGATATTTACCTATGCGTCAGGGTGTGATGAAACTAGAAAAATTTTTGATCAGTGTGCGCTAACTTTTGGTAAAAGCGATGGAGATAATCGAAAAGAAAAGAAAAGAAAGAAATATTGAAAGAAAAGCTCTATCATTACAAATACAAATTCAAAAAAGCTTCCACCAAAGGCGAGTGCTCCCAACCATTTCGAAGTGTCCACTTGGACCAAATGCTATTAGGACCAAGAAGTCAGGCTAGCACCACAAAAGGGCTCTATATCGTATAGTGATATAAGGCTTGGTGTCGAAGATATCTTAGATACTCAAAAGAAACACACCCCGATGTACTCCCAGGAAAACAAGTGCAGATGACTCTGACTTCTCTTGACGGACACATTGATCAACAACAAAAATATACATGTGTTGAGTAATAAGGTACTCGAGAGGCCTCTTGTTCCAATGTGAGGGAGAGAAAAATAGACACAATCCTATGCCCTCCATCATATTTCCATCCATCTACACGTTTAAGTTTGACAAACTAATGAGACGGTTGACTAACGCAAGAACCGACTTACTCCCTAGTGTTGAGGATTAGGTCTAGAGGAGAGTCTCTTGGACTGGAACCTTGGATGACATCTTGACTCGACTCTCGTGATTGCAATACACTAATATGCATATCCTTATATTTTATGTACAAACAGAAAGTCTGATAATTAGAGAAGTTGGATTCCTTTTGACTAGAGCATGGTTGAGCTCAGAATTTAGGAACACACAAATTAAGGTTCTTCGATAAATTGAGCCTTGAAATTTTCACAATCACTGTCAGGAATTAATACAGCTCCTTCATTCTTTATATGCTTGAGGAGGAGCACAGTTAAGTATAGGGGTACGATGAATCTCGGATACATCATGTTAAAATCTATTTATTATTCTCCTAGCTTAAGCAATTCAATAAAAATCACAATTAAATCACTAATATTAACTTGCATTATATTGTGAATAATCTGTGTATAATTAGCCTATAATTTCTAACCCTAATTTATTGTATTTGATTACTAACCTGTCTTCGTTATTTTCTATTTTATTAAAAATCCTTAAAAATTAGATTAAATATTGTCTATATTTATCTTGGCTATTAAAAGAAAAAAAATAAAAACAATATACAAACCAAAAAACACAGTGTTTTTACCCATTAAAAATGCTTGCAAAAATTCTTCATTATACAAATGACCTCTTTGACTTTTTATCCAACATGAAACTTGTAGATCTCATCGAAATCTACAATTTCATGTTTTAGCTTTTTCTAATTGAGCTTCTATTTATTTCTTTTTGATTTTTCTTTATTTTGTTATTTATTGATTTTTCTGGGGCGGCCACATGGCGCTCTCTGGAGCTGCCACGCGAGCGCATCTTCTTCATGCCACCCATCACTGATCTCCATCGTCTGATCTGGTTGCCCACCTTCATCCTGTCCATCCATACCTGTATTGATCTCCACTGTTGGATGAGGTCATAAGATCTCGTCAAAACCTCTCCTTTCTGCCTCTTCTTCTACTACACGATCACTTCCCATCCATGGGCTCTCGGACCTCCACGTCGCCCCTTCATTCTCGACCATCAGATCACCCGACAGAGCCATCCGTTCCTGATCCACTGACCACTTTTGGATAAGATCTTATGATCTGATCTGAAGCGTCCGTCCACACTCTCTTCCTGACCGTTGGATCGCAAGATCTAATGGTCCATGATGCGTCATCTACCTCCAGCCACCTTCCTCCCCATATGTTACACCCCATAGCCAGTCACCCCCTTTCCATTTTTAGAAACCTCATCTGACTACCTCTCCACTCCCTAACGGCCACCCCGCGTAGCCTTCACACCCCTCTTCTTCGCGAGACCATCAAGACACCCAGGCCACGTCCCCTTCCACTTCAATTCACCCATTACATCTCTGCCTCCATCAATTGTAACCGACCATCGCCCACCTATTTAAACCTCTCCTCTGCCCACTTCACTGAGGGCCACCAAAAAGAGCATAAGCCCTAGCCTCCTCCACCTCCCTGGGACAGACGGAGGTCGGAGTGAGTGCTACAATGGGCCTATTGGTCGATGTTGACCCATGGTCTCTATGGCCGTGTCACGATTGGCTCTGCCACCGTTGATCCCCCTGGAACGATCGTCCAGGTCGAGCGACGACCCCGAGGTCCATTGGAACCTCGTCCCAGATTGCCTCCTCCTTCCAATTACATCCTCCGATTAGGTATACCATTTATTCCTTTCACTTCATTTTTCTCTATTTTCTCCATGCAAAGAACATCTCCCACCTCCATATGATCATCTCTACACCTACACCGGACAACCCTCACCTTCGCCAACACAACCACTCATCATCCCTCTTCTGTAGAACCTCCTCTGCTCCACCTTTTTCTTCTCAGACAAGCCTAAGAATGACCCATTCAGGGCTCCATCTCTGACCACCCCCATCCCTCCATCCACCTCACAAGCTTACGCACACACTTCACGTCACTGCTTTGGCTATGCTAACAATGCAAGAACCTCAATGACCAGACTCCATCCTCCCTCGCTGATCTCCAGCTCAGTCTCCGATGTACTCGATCCACCAACCCGATCGAGACCTCGTCGGGTCTGCTTCTTGGTTCGAGCTTCTTCGCCATGGCCAAAGGAAGCTTCGTCGATCTTCAGGGTGTACGGAGGAGCAAGGAGGAGCCCCGCATGCTTCACCGGAGTCCAAACATCGCCACTGCTCCTCCGACGAAGACGAAGTACACTTGTCGTTGGATGGTGCCTCTCAACGGCCATCCAATGGTCTAGAGACGGCCATGTCACAACATCTGAGGCTGCATGCTTAGGGAATCAAGCCAATCACCGAAGCCATCCGCAGGTTTCACGCGTCCACCCGTGCCTGACCACCTCTCGAGCCTAGCCCCTCGCGTGCATTGCAGGCGAGGCATTGGGTTAATTGCCTTGAAGACACTGGAGCTTTCAAATATTACATCTAAGTTTTCCGGGCACGTGCCTCACGTGCGCGCATGGGGTATTTTACAGGGAGGTCCATCTGAGTTTTAATAATTACAAAGAGGCCCCTGCATACAAGGAGAAATTACATAGGGGCCCCTCTGGGTTTTGGTTATTGCAAATGGATCCCTCTAGGGACCCATTTCTAATATTTATCCTTATTTTTTATGCAGTTTTATTACCCCATGCCCCTAGTACTATTTTGATCGTGTCTTGAGCATTTCAACTCTAAATGGCATGATTTCAGTTTCATTTTGATGCTAGTTTTATCCTCTATTTAATGGCATGAGAAATTTTATGTTTTGACACTAAATTAAAAGGCTATATTTTGTGTGCTATGTGTCTCCTACTTATTTTAAGTGCCATTATTGATTCTTTAATGCTCGATTTGACTCTGAAATTAACCCATAATTTGTTTCTCATTGATTTGACATTATGTACGGAATATTTGTATATCTTCTTTTGAATGCTTGTCCTTTGTATTCCATCATGCATTATGTTCATCTCATCCTATTTTTGCATTTTAAAAATCAAATAAAAATTGCATGCATCATTCTACTATGTACTCTTGCATCATTTTTTCCCTGCATTATTTTATCTGCAATGCATATCACATATGCATGAAGACTAAGGATTAGAAAATATTCAGTCACTAATTAAACAATAAAATTTGATAAATAGACGAAGAGGTCCGTGTCCCTGTCTTCGACCTTAGTAGACTTGCCAAGTAAAAATACTCCACAACATTCAAAAGTTGTGATTTTTGATAGATAGAATTTTGTCTCCTATACTACAATTCTCGATTATTATAGAGGCGATTTCACGTTCATCACAAACCTTCAATAAAATTTTTCTCCCTACTAATCGCCCCTCCAAGCAACTTCAGGCCTAATGAAGGTCTTCCAATACCTGTTGGGAACAACCTTTTACGAAGCTTCCTACCATCACATGTAGGCCAACAGAGTTCAGTTTTATGAATATATAAAAATAGCCCCAAATTTGGTCCATACTGTTGTATGATACCCAGAACCTTGGCCGCCTCAATTGTGTCCCCGATAACCATACCATCATGAAGATGCCAAGCATAAAGAAGTAACTTGCAATTATCCGTTATATAATGGATAAGAGGGTGTAGTACAAGTGGAAAAAGTAACGGCCCTAGAGAATCACCTTGTTGCACTCCAGCAGATGACCAGATATGTCTGCCTCCAAGGTATAATGTTGTTGACTGCCTATATAAGAACTCCACCCACAAAGAGATAGATGGGCATCTCGCTCTCACCTGGTGTAATAAGGCAGACATGTCAACCATATTGAAGGCATTAGAAAAATCAAATTTGAGCATGGAAAGAGAACTATCGCTATGACGAGCGTCAAATACTCTGTTGACACCATGTAGAATAGTCTCAGCTCCACTAGAAATCCCACTCCAAGCTGAAAGTCATTCAAACATTTGGCCATATCTTTACTTACTCCTGCCATAGCAACTTTAGACACTAGCCGCCTCCAAATAGTACCAACTGCAATAGGATGAATGTTGTTGTTCATCTTAAGCAATGATTTAAGCGGTGCAGACACTATAAATTATGACAAGTACAAGGGACATCTCCCTACCTCTTTCTTAATCGAGGCCATGACTCGTACCCTTCCAACATCAGCGAGCCTTTTAGAAATGGTTTTGGTTATCAATTTTCATATTGCAGTTAACTAGATTTGTCAGTCTATAGTATCGGCTTCTAAGAGCATTCTATTTTTTTTAGAGCTAGAGTAATGACGTTGTATGTTAAACACTTAAAATACATGAATTTGGTGGGTATTGTTGTGAAGTTCTTGGAACTATCAACAAGATCATTTTTGAGAAAGTGTTACTGGTCTAAAAAGAATTTTTCTTTGAGAAATCATCGAGTTTGTCTCTTTTTAGATCGAAGACCTCTTTATAATAACTTCATAAGTGAATTTAGATTAAAGCCATCACCAAGGTGGTATTAAAAGTATCAATTGTGAAAAGTAGTCTTATCTACTTTTATCATAATAGATATTTTTGTATTAATTAAGAATATGGTAGTTAGAAATATGACTATAATCCGTAGACAGATCTTCATTAATGTGAGGGGCTTGAATGTGAAGAAATTTAATGTTAATGTCCCCTAGTTTCTCCCAGTCTTGTTTAACTTTAAAAGTTTGAATCTTGTGGTAGTTTTTATCATTCTTGGTAGAAATTATGCCAATATGTTAACCTATTGAAGTTGGTTTGAATATTACTGCCATTCTCAAGTAAACCGTGTATGGATCATTTTATTTTCAATATAAACTCTAAATTTACTGAAATTTGGGAAGGTATGATGCTTCTACTTTAAATCTTGATCCTACACATTTTCAACTTGTTGTGGTCTCAACCTGTTGGCTAAAGAGACATAATTATTCCCACAACAATGAGCAAGTAATTAAAGTTCAAAATATCTAGCTGATCATTCCAGACGTTCTCATATCTAAGATTATAGCTAGCTAAGCTTTATGTTAATTGAAATGGAAGAGCATTGAAATATTACAACAAAATTGACCTAAGACAACGAATAATTCAATATATGTTGCCATATCATCCGTAATAAAATATAAAACAACGAATACATTCTTCTTTTAAATTCATAGTGATTATTGTATTCGTTGTTATAGTTCTAACAACGGATCATATAACAACGATCATCCATTCACATTTTCTTCTAATCATTGGTAAATTTAACTGCGATTTCAATAAATTTTAACGAATAAGCCAATGGATAAAATCGTTGTTATATGAACCTTTAGTAATGAATACGACATTCGTTGTTAGTTAAAAGAACGCAAGCTGATTTTACAATGGATATTATCCGATGTTATATGTTAGATGTGTACGCAGTTTAGGCTGGCCCGACCTAAACGCAACCCATTAATTTTGAGCCGGACTTTGATGATTCTTTTAGCCTTGGCCCGACCGAAAGTCCATTTGTTAAATGAGCTTGGACCTGCCTACATGGCCCGCAAGGTCTGGGCTCAGTGCTCATCCAACTTATGGTGAAAGGAGGAATGCCATAGACCAACTTCCTTCGATCTACACGAGGTTTTGTGATAGAAATCAATGATAGATAAGTTTCATATCACTAAAATCAAAATATCGCAAACCCGACTCTTCCACCCTCATACCTCAAATTTACCTCGATTGCGGTCCTTCACCTCGTATACTTACCTGGACTGTGATCCTTCACCTCATGTGAGGTTTTGTCGTGCATAGTATGGCCAACAGTGAGATAAATGATCAATGGATATTTACACCCATAATCCTGAGTAATTCCATAATTACCCCAGAAACCCTCTATAAGAACGAATTACGCTCAGGACCTTGAGTAGTCCTTAACTCTTACATTCATAACCCTGGGTTAATTTCCACCGAATTTTCCGTCAACTATGACGGCATCCGTTAAGAATTTTATATTTTACACCCAAATTTCTCTTTATTTATGAATGACTCCTCCCCTTCTTCCCCAACCTCCGACACCGACTATACAACATGTCCTCGTCGTCGTCCTCTCACCGGAGCCTCCACCAGGCCCTCGTATAGACTGCAAGCTCCACCCCACCGACCTACCTGCGCTTCTTCTCCATCGCCTGCTGCTTCCCCTCGTCAAAGAACACCCCGCCTAGCCCGCCTGGAAGGTATCACCTGCCTGGAAGGCCGTTCTCTTCCATCACCTGCGTCGAGTTCTTCTCCATCACCCCTCGCCCCCGCCTGGAAGGTGCATCAGCTCAACACCCCCACCCCCCCCCCCCCTGCGCCCCTCCTGGAAGTCTTACCCACCCACCACCCCAGGTCCCCCGCAACCCCCCTGGCCCCGCCTTTCTTCTCCATCAGCTGCCACCCCCCTCCCTCTCCCGCCACGCACCTTGCATGGAAGGCTTACCCACCCGCCTGCAAGGTCGCCCGCACCCCCCCCCTCCCCCGCCTGGAAGAGCCCCCACCGGTACCCACCCACCACCCCCTGCCCCGCCTGCAAGATCGCTCGCACCCACCCACCCCCCCCCCACCCGACTGCTTCTTCTCCATCCCAACCCCCTCGCAACCCAGGCCCCCCTGCCCTTCCTGGAAGGCACCCATCCACCCCAGGTCCCCCGCAACCCCCCTCCCCGGAACCCCCACCGGTACCGGTACCCACCCACCCCCCGCCCCGCCATCACCTGCTCCCCAACTCCCTCCCCCGCCGCACGCCTTGCTTGGAAGGCTTACCCACCCGCCACCCCAGGTCGCCCGCACCCCCCCCTCCCCCCCTTCCCCGTCTGGAAGAGCCCCCACCGGTACCCACCCACCACACCCCCTACCCCGCCTGCAAGATCGCCCGTACCCACCCACCCCCCCACCCGACGGCTTCTTCTCCATCCCAGCCCCCCCGCAACCCAGGCCCCCATGCCCCGCCTGGAAGCCACCCATCCACCCCAGGTCCCCCGCAACCCCCTCCCCGAAACCGGTACCGGTACCCACCCCCCGCCCCGCCATCACCTACCCCCCAACCTGGAAGAGCCCCCACCGGTACCCACCCACCACCACCCCTGTCCCGCCTGCAAGATCGCCCGTACCCACCCACTCGACAGCTTCTTCTCCATCCCAGCTCCCCCCCCCCCCCCCCCGCAACCCAAGCCCCCCCTGCCCACCCGCCTCCCCTCCCCCCTGGAAGGCCACCCCCAACACCTGCCTAGAAGGTCGCCGTCCCTCACACATGCGGCACCATCACCTGGAAAGCCGTGTAACACCGCCTGGAAAGCCGCCGCACCACCGCCTGGAAGGGGCGTTAGGGGAGGAGGAACATGGAGCTGGGCGGAGGAGGAACGAGGCTGTTGGAGGAGGGGGATTCTTTTTGTTTTTAGTTTTGATTTAATTTTAACCGTTGGATTGATGTTAGGTTAGATTAACTCGATGGTTTGGTTAGGATTGACGGTTAAAACTCACGGAAGGTTATTGATGTGAGGCGGAGTAACTACTCTGGGTTTCTCATGTAATTCGTGGTTATCTTGAGTATATGGGGTAATTATAGAAGTACTCAGGGTTGTGGGTGTAAATATCCCAATGATCAATCACTATTTTTAATATCATGAGAATGACTGATCGGGGTTATTATGGAAATGCCATTCCCATTCCATGGCACTTCCCCCATTATCAGTCCTACTGTATTCCCGCTACCCAGTTTCCAAGATTGAATTGACTCAATCGAGTATTGCATAGTTCTTGCTGTCAAAATCTTGAAGATTGCAAGCTGGAAATTGAAGACGACAATACAATGAAATCTTGAAAAAGGGGAAGCTTGTGGGACGAAGGCCTCCGTTCCTTCGATATTTTTATAAACCGCGGTGCCCGTGTGATCTGCCTTTTGAAGATAGGGGAAAGAAATATTATAGTCAAGTTTTGAGAATATATTTCTTTCTCCTCTCTATTTTTCTATATTTGAGAGAGGAAAGAAAGAACACATTTTTTCACAATCCGGTTGGAGAGTAGGCTTCCGAATGAGAAGATTCCTGCCTCGTTCAGAATCAGTTAAGGAACCTAGAATCTGGAGGATCCAAAGCTGCAAAATCAGGGAAATAATTGAGTTGTCTAGTCTTCATGGAATTATAATAATTAAAAAAATCATTATCATCAGGGGAATTGAGTGATAGAAAAATATCACCAATAATCTCCACATGAGCAAGATCCATTTACAAAATGGTGAAACCGGTTTCTATCTCTAACAATGATCTTGCGCCCAGTAATGTCGGATATAAGCTTGGTCACATTGTGACAGTCGGTGCAAATTCGCAGATTCTTTGTAATCTTTATAGTCACGCCCGGCTTGGTGCTAATAAGTCCAAATGCAATAGCCAGCTTCTCACTGTGAACACCAAGAGCTCTCTCCTTATCCATCTCCTCCATGTCGTGCAACACGACATCCGTCTGTGGGACATATCCATGTGCCCTGAGCAACTTCTTGAGCTCATCAAGCATGGTATAGATCTCCTCCGACATTGGGTGGCTCAGATCACCCATGAGAAACTCGTGAACCTCATTGTTTATTTCGATTGATGTGCAACCTGGCTCCTTCTGAATTCCACTGCCTTTCATCATGGTCCTCACTCTAGCCACTGCCTCCCAATTCCCAGTAGCAGCATAGATGTGAGATAATAGAACATAAGTGCCAGAATTGGCAAGTCCACTCTCGACAATCGTATTTGCAATCTTCTCGCCAAGCTCATACTTCTTATGCAGCTTGCTGGAAGCCAGCAAAGAGACCCACAAGACAGTATCTGGTTTGATTCTCATCCTCTGCACAACACCATAGGCTTCCTCCACAAAGCCCGTACGTCCAAGCAGGTCGACAAAACACCCATAATGCTCGATCTTGGGCTGGATGCAATAATCCTCTTCCATCATCCTAAACAGCTCTCGCCCATCTGCGACCAACCCTGCATGGCTGCAGGCATTAAGGATACCTATGAATGTAATGTCAGTAGGATGAATTCCCCTTGATGACATTAACGAAAACAGCCCCAAGGCCTCATTGCTGCACCCGTGCATTGCATAACCCGATATCATGGCATTCCAGCAGACTACATCCTTATCCTTGTCCGCGATCTTTTCGAATACCATAGAAGCATCTTCGAGGCTCCCACATTTGCTGTACATATCGATCAGAGCAGTACCCAATTGTGCACTGAATTTAACATCACCATTAGTGATATACGAATGGACCCATCTCCCGATCTCCAGAGCACCAAGCTGCGCACAAGCCGAGAGCACGTAGAGCAAAGTAACCTCATCCGGCCTCACTGGCGACCTCATCATCCGCCTAAACAGCGTCAGAACCGTACTCGGCCGGCTGTGCTGAACGTAACCATCGATCATCGCATTCCAGCACACGCCATCCTTCTCGTCTGCATCATCAAACAACACTCGTGCCTCCTCCAGCTCACCTGCCTTCACGAGGCACGTGATCATGGCAGTGAGCGACACTAAGTTTTTCAGTGGCATTCTGTCGAACAGTTTCCGTGCGGACTCGATGTCCCCACCGCGGCCATACATGGCAAGGAGTGCGGAGGAAACGTAAATGTCGGAAGCAAGGCCAGACTTGAGGGAGATGGAATGGATGGTGCGGCCGGGGAGGAGGGGGCAGGAGCGGAGGGCGGCGGAGAAGGTGAAGGAGTTCGGAGTGGCATCCGAGGAGAGCATGTCGGAGAGGAAGAGGAGGGCGGATAGGTGGAGGCCGGCGAGGGAGTGGGAGTGGATGAGGGAGGTCCAGGAGAAGACGTTCTTGTTGGGGGTGAGGAGGAAGAGGGATCGGTGGCGGTCGAGATGGCCGACGGAGGAGTAGGCGCGCTGGAGCTTGAGGTCGACCAGGGGATGTTGGTGGAGGTTGGAGCGCAGCACGGCGGCATGGATCTGAAGGAGGTGGCGTGGGGAGCAACAGCCGTCGATGAGGGACGCGGCACGTGACGGGTCTAGCGGGAGGTGACTTGGAGCCGGAGAGGGTGGCGACAGAGCGGAGGAGATGGCGGGAATGGCGGGGTTCATGGCATGAGTTTGAATCCGAGGGTGGTCGTCCGCTGCAGCAGATTGTGAAGCACCCACATGATTTTGTATTTTCTGTGGTGTGAACCACTCGATCCGTTCAATCAAGATTGAGCGGTTCAAGGATCACTGTAGAGACAGCACTACAGCAGAGGATCTATGCTACCGGAGACACGACTTCAATTACATTGAGTCTGAAATCAACCGATTGTCACGGTCGGATTTCCTCAATAACGGTGTGAAGGCCCAAGCTCATCATGCTACAGTTTGTTATTGATTCTAATCCAATACCTTATAGTTGAATTTCCTCGATAACGATCTGCAGACTTAAGCTTAGGATGCTACAGTTTATTATTGATTTGAATCCAATACCGGCAGAAGAATGCTTGTCAATTGCAAGATATGTCTAACAAATGTTTATGAGAGACAATGTTTACACATTAATATTTGATGAACGGACAAAGCCATGATGGATTATCTCCGGGTATTTGTATGTGTTAAATGGGATTGCGAGGAGCCTAGGAGGCAAGGATGTCTTATCCAAAGTTTCATCAGATAATGGATAGATGGACACATAATAACGAGACAACTTATGGTGGTTGGAATAGGAAATACCATGGAACCTGAGAAGATTAATGAATTTTCGTAGATCTAACAAAAGCTGGTGCACTTCATATCCACGAATAATATACATGACTTTTCAGTAGCCTTCGTAAAGTGTCCATGAATGATATCAGAACAATTCCTTAGAAGAGAATCAACACTCCGCATTAGGCAATGCCTTCGTAAAGTGTCAGATGGACACTTTTCAGCAGCCTTAAGGGTTTTATGCTCTTCAGGAGTGGCTCCTTATAACGAAGATACTATGAAAGAATTAGAGGCTAAACATCCGTATAAGCCGCTTCCTTCCTTGCCAGGTATCTTGGTTTCAGAGACTCCTCTTACAGCTGATACAGATGTTATTTTACATTCTATCAAATACTTTCCTAAAGGGACATCATGTGGCAGAGATGGTCTGAGAGTTTGTAGCCTCTGCACCTCTTACTCCACTACTCAAACCTGACAATAGCATACACCTTATTGCAGTGGGCACTATCTGAAGACACCTAGTATCCAAAGTTGCTATGAAAGGGGTAGACAAAGATATGTCTAAGTATCTCAATGATTTTCAATTTGGGATTGGTGTATCTGGAGGAGCAGAAACCATTTTACACAGCACCAATCGGCTTTTGAGCAAGCTTCATGGTGATGGATCTATCTCTAAGCTCATTGTAGATTTTTCTAATGCTTTCAACATGATAGATAGATCTTCGATGCTCTGTGAAGTTCGAAGGCGATGTCCATCTATTTCTTCATGGGTGGAGTTTCTGTATGCTCAGGCTGCCAGACTATATATTGGAGACAATCATGTTTGGTCGACTGCCGGAGTGCAGCAAGGTGATTCCCTCAGTTCACTTCTTTTTTCTCTTGCATTGCACCTGCTTATTCATGAGATTAGAGAGAATTCTAAACTCCTTCTCCATGCTTGGTATCTTGATGGCGGGACTATCATCGGGGACACATTAGAGGTGGTCAAGGTACTTGATATTATACAATGCAAAGGCCCTGAGTTGGGACTTATTCTGAATATCAAGAAAACTGGGCTTTTCTGGCCTTCATGTGATGGACAGAAGGTCCGCAAAGGACTATTTCCTATTGATATTGGAAGGCACGTGCTAGGAGTGAAACTGCTTGGACGTGCAGTGAGCATGGACAAAGGATTTGTTGAAGACTTGACTACGAGGAGAGCCACCAAAGTTGTTGAATTAATGAAATTACTCCCCCAGTTGGATGACCCACAGAGTGAACTTCTTTTACTACGATCTTGTATGGGTTCAGCCAAGCTCATGTTTGGCTTAAGGACATGTTAACCCACATGCATGGAACAAGCTGCTGCTTTCTTTGACAGAGGACTACGCGGAGCTATTGAGGACATTGTGGTTTGTGGAGGTCCTTTCTTTGGCGACCTTCAATGGCGGGTGGCATCCCTACCAATCAAGCTCGGTGGCTTAGGACTGCACTCCGCTATTGAGGCTTCTTCATATGCTTTTGTGGCCTCTAGAGCTCAATCTTGGGTGCTTCAAGACCACATTTTACGAGACAGAGGGGTATGTGCTTCTGATTCTGATTTTTTAGATGCCTTGGAGGGCCTACATGTCAAACTCCCATCTTTAGATCTTACATGTTTTTCTAACAAGGATACCGTCCCCCCTAAAGCCCAGAATGCTTTGGCGAGTTCCCTTTTTAGCAAAATTATCAAAGAAATTGAGGTTGAATTTGACATGACAGCTAGACAAAAGGCAATTTTTCGGTGCTTGCAATCTGACCATGCTCAAGATTTTCTTCTAACTATTCCTATTGTTGGTCTTGGAATGCATATGTTACCTATTGAGTATCGTACTATTCTCAGATATCGCCTTATGATTACTGTATTCCCAGCAGATGAGGCATGCCCAGTATGCCACAAATCTTGCCTAGACTTCTTTGGGGAGCATGCCGTTCATTGTCGTGAACTCTCATGTTTTAAATATAGACATGATCTTATCAGAGACGTCCTCTTTGATGTTCTCAAGAAGGTTGGGGTTGCATCAAAGAAAGAAGCACATGTGAAATTTTTATCTGATCCACACGAGGGGAGATCCACACTCAGACCAGTAGATGTTTTAATTTTTGATTGGACTAGAGGAAAACATGCATGTGTTGATTTAACTGGAGTGTCTCCGTTAGTTAGTCTAATAAAAAGTGATTTTACTGCAGGATACGCTGCACAAAAAGCTGCCTCAACCAAAGTTGCTAAACATGAGAAGGCTTGTATTGACAATCAACATGTCTTCATCCCTTTTGGGTTTGATACCTTTGGGTTCTTGGTGTCTGAAGTTGTAGAGCTCCTTAAGAGGGTCCAGAAAATTATGCATAGCAATGTTATGGTTCCCAGGTCTATGGATATTGTGTTCCGAAGAATTGGATTTGCCATCTAAAAGGGATTGGCGGCGCAGCTTGTTGCCCGTCTCCCAACAATTTCTTTGTAATATGTCCTAATCTATATATTAATATGTAATTGTAGATAAGCCGGTGATTAAATACGTGACGTAGTTTAGTATTGTACTATATTGTGCACAGCTCTCTCTTATTTCACTTGAATATTCAATGAGGTTTACTGTCTGCATAGTGTAGTTTTGGTTTGTGTTTGGTTGGAGAATAAAGATAATGTGATAATGACGTGGAATAATGACTAATAAGGTTTATTGCTCACTTTCGATTTTGTGTTGGTGGAAAAAGATGAAATATGCTAGGCATATAAGCTCATAGAAAGTCATTTAGTAATATACATTACTTTTTCATATAAATAGATCGGAATTCTTTCATTCAAAAAAGGAGTCACCTCTTCGAGCGACAAACTGTAGTTGTCAACCAGAAAGTCAAACGTTTAGTAGAAAATATTATTACATTCATATCATTCCTTATCTGAAATAAAGGGCTTTTGCATGTTTGATCATAATAATACTATAAGAAAAGAGGGTATATGTGACCACAATATTGCGAATACATGTGGTGGCAACGTAGTTGTGGAAAATTTTATGAACATGTTACAACTATTTACCAACCACATACAATCGCAATATGTGAATTCTGCTTTACATCTACGATTAGGACTGCGAGTCCTATCGTCTACTTTGTGACCATGTCTTGCGACTATACACTGCCACAAAGGGATGAAATATTTTAATGTGTGTCGTCCCCTCCATCCATCATCTTTCCCCTTTCTGCTGAATGTGATACATATTGCCCAAACTCTTTCTTCTTCATGTACTACAAACAGACCGATCTTTGGGGACGGTGGTAGGTGACAGTCAATAGACAATCGTCACCTTTACTCCCAAAGTGGACGGTTGACCAGTGTTGTCCCCCTTGATGACCACGGGGGACGTTCACAAGCAGACGACCATGTTCACCAATCGAACTAGAGACGATCAACTGAATGATTGTGCCTATAGATCGTAGAGGAGACAATCACACGACCGTCCCTCCGAGTAGATAAATGGGACAGTTAGGATCGTCTCCTCCTGCTCTTTGTGAACATCTCCATCAAGTGATTACCATTGAGACCTGATCAAACGGAGAGGATGGTCGCGACCGTCCCCTCTGATTAGAAAAATCAGACGGTTGTTTTACCACTGTCGCATACGTTTTATGTTGGCGGTAACTTGTGAAAATTCGGAGCTCAGAAGGCACGGTCTTAAGTAGATTGTCCCCGGTCATCACAATAGGGGACGGTTGTGCGATCATCCTTGATAGTCTTATACTATCGAATAAGCAAGTTTCCTTCTCATTCTCCTCGACTTCCTCCCACCCGTACGCCACCTTCTTACCTTCAATGTTACCCTCCCACCCTCGACGCTTCCCAGCACTCCTCCCTCTCGAGAAGTCACCCTTTCTCATCAAGCTCTCGACCTCCTTCATCCTCTTCGGTCACGCACCATCTTCTTCTCCAGTCTCTTGCCAATCTCTTTCGAGATGAATCTGATAACTTATGATATCTAAATCATTTTTCCCTAAATGTTGATCTTGTATTAATTGTTTGATGGGAACTTTGCATCATTCCAATAGATGTTTGGTGAAATAAAGTATTTTTGATATGCTATTTTAATATTAATGTTCAAGTTATGTAATAGTTATTTCAAGTTTAAAATAGATGTTTGTAAGTACTTTGTTTTAATCATGCTTCCAATTAGTTTTAATCAATTTCGTTGTAAGTAAATAGATGTTGAAGAGAGGAGAAAACACATGTCTCCAATTAGTTCTAATTGATGAGTTGATGCTTAGGAAATTATCCATGTTGTTAGATGAAAGAATGATGAGTTTGTGATATGCATTATTAATAAGTCTTCTTATATGCTTGAATGATGAGTATGTGATTTGATGCAAGAATGATGAGAAAACACATGTCTTCTTTTTTACGCTTATATTGATTTTTCAACTTCAAACATATCCTTTCATATATGGTTGGATTGATTTCATCTGTAGTTGTGATTGTCTTGGTTTGGCATATACTACATTATTCACTATCAATTTGATATACCATTTGTAGCACCCTAATTCAAACACACTCCCATGTGTATTGGTGTATGTAAGTGTGTGTATGTATGTGTGCATTGGTACCTTACAGTACTCCTCTGCTCCATTATAGTTCTAGGTTGCTCATCTTTTGGAGGAGAGACATGAGTGAATTTCAAGAACTGATCTTTCCCTTAGAGGTCCAAATCGGGATGGATCTTAGAACTCTATCAAATGATGACGTTGTGGACTTGATTTTTGCGAATTTGAGTGAGAGAACACGTCGTTGTAAGGATTACTTTATGAGGATAATTTCTCCTTTCCTGGAAGTAGCGGAGAGCTAAGTTCAAGGCTCTTTTGATATGTTTGAGTATATCAATGTTCTTGCCTCTGTGAGAAATTCATACAAACACCTGATAAAGAGGAGGTTAAGAAAAGTCAAGGTGCTTTCAGGAGGCCTGCAACATCTATCTCCTAAAACATCTTTGTCGTTGAAGTTGTTTTATGGAATTATATCCCTATATTATGGAAAGATGATAATGGATTTTGATAGTTACATCAAGTCTTGTTAAAGTTATTATCAGAGAGAATGTAGGTGGTTAGCTATGGACCTATGTACAAGGAAGATCTTAAAATCTTTGTTGCATTACCAGTTTCTGTGGTCTCATTTTTTGATAATCTCTGAAAGGCATAGGTTTGTGTATCCCACATTGAACCATGCATCAGATTTCGTGTTGGTTATGTAAGTTGATATGCTCAAGCCCTTGTTCTTTAGCCTCTCAAATTTCTATTGGGTTACCATATCTTATCTGTATCTTACTAGGGAAGGGTATTTGAGGGTCTATAAAAATTTATACTTCTATTTCATGGAGGATGTAATATTCCTTCTATTGATAATTACTTGCAAGAGTTTGAACTAATTGATATGACCCTCTAAACTTTGGATGCGCAAATTTTAATCTTGGAGGATTTGTCCCTGGTTGTCGCTTCTATAGATGTGGACTTCTTGGGATCTGGGGGCATTGTGCTCCCAAGAGTATTAAAATTACGATGGTTGATTAAGGTACCACAGTTCATTTGGGCTTCCAGACTTCGATGATTATCTCTGGGGCATCTTCAGATTCGTTGAATTGAAAAAAGAATTCTCTACAATGCATCATCAGCCTTTACTGCAAAAAAAAACGAAAGGAGGACCATACTTAGTGTATAGTTTTACTCTTTATTTGTAGGAAGAATACAAATCATCTCAAGTTAGAAATAGATGTTTGTAAATTGTAAGTACTTAGTTTTAATCATGTCTCCAATTAGTTTTAATCAATTTGGTTATAAGTACTTAGATGTTTAGGAGAAAACACATGTTTGCAATTAGTTCTAACTGATGAGTTGATGCTTAGGAAATTGTCCATGTGTTAGATGTAAGAATGATGAGTTTGTGATTTGAATTATTAAAAAATTTACAATCTTTTCTCTTGTATTAAGAAATTCATTAATGGTTTTAAGGTAAATTTTTTAATATAATAAAGACATTACATCGTTACTCATTGGAGCCACTAATTAAATCCGAGACAATTGTTGAGATTACTTTTAGGATTGTACTTATTGGAGTCCTTTGATTTAATCATCAGTATGATCACCGTAACTTTCAAGGAGTAATTAAGATATATCTATTAATTTGTATGGTATAAGAAAATGAACAAGAGATGGATGAATAAAAGATATGATGATTTGGTAACTTATAGGAAAGGTGTCAATGAGTTCTTAGATTGGATTTTTCGTTGTGAATTGTTATACAATATTGTTGGAGGTTAAGGAGATAAGATTCAATGTCCATGTGTAAGATGTAAAAATACTTTGATTAATAATTGGAGAAGAGTTTACAAGCATCTTATATTGAATGGGATTTAGCTACATTGCACAAATAGGACTTACCACAGATAACGTCTTCAACATGTTACGAAAACAAATATTGATGTAACAAAAATTAGGACATGTATATGAATGATGGAAATAGCATGAGATTCGATAGATTTGAGCAAAACGATGGTGGTGATTGATAACTCGCTAAATGCATAAGATAATTAGTATACATTGTAGCACGAGCATTTAGCGAACCATGCAGAACTAGGTAAGAAATCTACACAAAGAGAACCTAGCTTTAATTTATAAACCTGGGAACTCCAGGGTCGAACATAAGGACGTGAACCATAATATAATTATCTAGATATTTAGTAATCATGTTAAGCGGTTGATAAACCACCTAGGTCAAAAAAATACACAACATTTAAATGCACATCACAATGCATGCATCAATGAGACAGAATGTAGTTTAAAATATTTTAATGCATGTTATAAATAATGCCATAATTAATGGAATGATATTACACTAACACATGGATTTCAATACATTATTATGCTCTAAATTATTTTATCAGACTTACGCAAGTTATCAATTTAATTCATGTCCAATAAAGTGATTCAAAATACAGTCAAGTTTCATCTAATAAGTATGGAAGCATTTATATAGACCATAACAAAAATAATCCTTCTTTTATTGTCTAATTAGGAAGAAATAAATCATAACTTATCGAAGATAATTAAATGAGGATCAAAATGCCACTGAAAACACTTCATTTCGATAAAAGATGCTCAAGTTATTCATGATTTAGTCTGGGGGCATAAATGTGACAAAAACATAAAAATAAATAGATAAAATATTACAAACATACCCCTAATGGGCATTTTGGTAATTAAAGAAACTCAGCATGGCTGCCATGCAATTTCTCCAAGTGTTACCCGTGGCACACGTGCCTCGTGAGGACATGTATGAAATTAGAGAAAGACGGGCGACCTTGGTTGTAATTTACCTAAGACCTCAGGTGCTATGCACGTAAGGAAAGGAAGGAAAGGCTCGTGTATTGGTGTCGGTCGGATGCAGGTGTGGAGGACATAGGGGTGAACCTCCATGCTTCGGTTGTGCCTCGGCCCCACCGAGGCTATTGGCTTGGACATAGCTCAGCTATCATCTGGAGCGTTCAATTGTCTCAATCGGACGGTACATGTGCTTCATCATCAATTGATATCCACCGCATGCAGCGACGTAGTATTGATCTCCGACAAACCCCTATAGTCTTCATCCGTGCTCCATTCCCCTCACAAAGATCTGATAGCCTCCCTAGAAATTCCACGAAAGTCATGGAGAGATGCCAATCATATGATTCGCTCTTAATCCTCGGCTTGACAGATGCTCGTCGGTGTTGGGCCTATAGAATGCAACACATTTGAAGATTCCGACCATTGAAGTACTTCTGTACCTACAAGTGTTGGATGCAACCAAAGCGTTTGTGTGTACGTGTTGTAGAGTGAGCAGAGGGCGGCAATGATGCAGAAGGTGATTGCCCTAAATGGGTTCTCCTCCGTCGACTAAGATGAGGTGGTTTTGGAGGATAAGGTATTGTGTATCCTCCTTCCACAAGGATCACTGATTCTTGGAGAAGGTACGGGACCGATTGGAAATGGAAGAAGGTGGAGATCTATGCCTAATTAATTCAGAGAAATCATAAATAAAATAAAGGAGAACTTACCTGAAAGTTTGAAGGTGGACGCTCGCGGAGGAATGGCGCTTGGGCAGAGCTCACGAAGGAACTCAGGTCATAGTTGGACCTGGTCAGCCATCCCAAGCAGATCGAACGGTGTCAGAGTGGTCGTAGCTTGGCGGGACGGCCAATGGTCTACACCTGGGTATAAGCCGTCGTCGCGAGGACGGATCTGACCCCCCTGTCACGGGGAGGTGAAGGTCGCTGGGCCAGAACTCTTTGAATGGTGGACAACCGCTGCGAGCAGTGGTAATGGTCTTTTTGAAGGGAACGGAGGTGGTGGTTGCGGTGGTTTTCAGGAAGATTTCAGCCAAAACCCAAGATAGGGAAGTTAGGGTTATGAGCGGTTAAGGAGTTAGCGATGAGGAGTGATGTTAGGGGGAAGCAATGGCGTTAACAGTTAGTCAGGGCAAGTTTCGAGGTGGTTGGTGAAATTAGGAGAAGTTGGAGTGACTAGGCAGTTTGCACAGCAAGAGAGAGATGTACAGGAGGTTGAAGGTAACTTCACAACCGTCTGATCATTTGATCAGACAGTCATGATAAGGGTGCAATTAGCAATAAGGGTGCAATTAGCAGTTAGGATGGAGTGGATCTAAGGTTGAAGATCGTAACGAGCGTGGGTGGTCGGGATCTCTCTGATCAGATCAATCAGAGGGTCTTGAGGTGAGCAGGTGGCAGAAGGAGAACGGGCCACGTGGATGGCCCTAGGGGTGCCACATGGCCAATGAAATTTAAGAGAAATAATAATTCAAAGAAAAATCCAAAAGAACTAGTTAGAGGGGGGATTAGAAAAGTGGTAAACATGAAAGTTGTAGATCTCGATGAGAGCTATAAATTTCATGTAAAAGTCAAGGAGAAATATGATCATATATATATATATATATAAATTAGACAAGTTATTAAAATAATAAAAATATTTTTCTTTTATTTTCTTTTTCATTTTTTCGGATGTTTATTTTATATTTATGTTAAATTAATTATATAGAATTTTAGTATAATTTTTATTTGATTTCTAATAGAGAAGAAATACGTAAAATAATAACATAATAATAGGTTTTATAATATAATATAATTAGGGTTAATTATTTACAGCACATAAAAATACAATTAATGTTATTTATCATTAAATCTTTGTGAATTGCTTAAGTAAGAGAGATAATAATATAAAATAATATAGATAAATCTGGGATTTATCACCCCCATACCTAATCCAATCTCATCCTCGAGCTAATAAATAAAGAATTAATTAGAGAAATAGCTTAATTAGTGAGATCCCTGACATGTATGTGTGAGTATACAAGGCTCAATATGATCTAGAACACTAGCTTTAGAAATCCTAAGACTCTAAGTCGATCCACGTGTTAATCAAAAGGAATTCAACTCCTCTACCTAATAGGCTCTCAAGATATATATATATATATATATATATAAGAAGTATGACTTAGTGATGACTGCATGTATAAGAGTAGAGTCAAAATTTCATAAAAAGTTCCAATCTCGGAAGCTCTCCTAAGGACCTGACCCTCAACACTTGGGAATAAATCTAGTCTTGATTCACTCCATCGTCTCTTTAGTTCGTCAGACTTGAAAGGTTTAGATGATCTGGTAGATAATAGAGGTACTAGGATTGTGTCATTATTTTCTCTTCCTCTCATTGGAACATAAATCTCTCAAGTACCAATACTCAACAAAATTATATTTTTTATGTCAATCAATGTGTCTATCAAAAGAGATTGAGCCATATGTACTTGTCTGGGAATAAATTGGGGTGTGTCTTTTTAAAGTATCTAATATACTTGCACCCAGACTTGTAGCGCTAACAATGCAGAGCCCTTTTTAATGTACTAGCTCGACTCAGAAAAGCCTAAGATTTGGTCCAAATGGATACTTAAAGGTTCGGAGCGCTCTCCTTGAACGTAAGCTCATATGATGTAGCTTTGTAATGTAAATGAGCTTTTTATCATTTTCATTTTTTTGTGAGGGAACTTCCCTTCTTTTTGTCTAGCTCCATTGCTTTTACAAAGGACTGACGCATAGTGATCAACTTATTAATTATATGTCATCATACCCTAGAACTTTAGGTCAAGGTCAAGAGATGGTATGAGAATCATGTCCCATACTGGCTAAGTTGCAGACACTCGGGTTTCATGAAGCCCTCATTAATTTTATCCCATCCTCGGTCATCATATATATCAAGTCCAAACTCAAGCCTCAAAACCCAGTCCCTCAAGTGATATCTCAACTCATCTCAATTATGAATGTAGTCATGCATGTGAGTAATAGTCAAATTCTTTAAAGGAGATTAAGAATGCAATACACATACATGTCTTCTAACTAGGAGAGTGTGAATTTTTAAGTCCAAGACCATAATGATTAAGACAAGTTAACTTTAAATCTTGGACTTCTTAAACCAAGTGTTAAAGACCATCTCAAGCCATGAGTGTATAGTGAAAGTGTCATATAATAACACAAATTAATAAGCTAATCATTTTGTGATTTTTATTTTCCCATTTTTTAAATTAAGTTAGAGAGTTAAGCAATTACTTTTACTCAATTACACCTTTATCTTTGAAAACAATTTTGAAAACTTTTTTAGAAACATTTTCACTTATGTATAGAAATTTTCCAAACTTTTACAAAGATTTTCAAAACAAGTAAAACCATGTTTTTCAAACTTCGATAAAATATTTTTCGAAATAATATCACGAAAATTACGATTTTCAAAATATTTTACAAGTGATTTTCCAAAATATGTCAATCCATTTTTTCACAAACCACGTAAAACATTTGAAAACCATGTCGAATATGTATATAATTTGCAAAATTATTTTCAAAATATTTTGTAAAAAATTAGTTCCAAGAATATAATACGATACTCATATCCCTAAAAGGTTTGAAAATTTTAAAATATGAGATATGGCTAAAGTATATATGTAATATATATGGTAGACCCCCCTATACTTAGCTTTTGATATGTCCTTATAGCACAAAGTGATATGAAGGCATAACTCATGCTAAATATAAAGAGATAAACAAGAACTGAATCTAGAGGCACAAGTGGATGATGAGTAAAAGTAATAAGTTAGAATAAGACTGGGACTCGGGTCCCTTATACTTAAGCTTGAGAAATAACTTAAGTAAATAAATGATACAAAAATAAGGAACCTGAGGTGAACCATCAGAATGAAGTTGGATCCCCCCATACTTAGGCTGAAAATAAGTCTAAGTATAAAGAATAGGACACTAAGGGAGGGAGGGATCATGGTTATCTGAATCTCAAGATGAATGAATCTTAGTGGATGAAATAGAGCTAGGGTTTCAAGAGGTTTTAGCATAGTCAAACAAGATCAAACAAATCCAATTATTTCACCAATACACACAATGAAGACCAAAATACGAACTAATTATCTAGTCTCTTTTATTGGTGATAATCCAAAATTTGAATTCATTACAAGTAGGTTTAAGTAGGATTTAGGCAGTATCCTATTCATGAATCTCCATTTCATCACCTTTATTCTATCATTTTAGTCTTAAAACCCCTAGATAATGCATGTATATACCATTAATTTGTACAAATCAACATTCATCCTTTGTTGTATAAATACTATATGAAATATTATTTTAATGCTAAAATTTTAGAATAAAAAAAGAAAAGAAAAAGAAAAAAAATGCCAAAGGTATTTTATGACCCTAAACTCCGAGATCTAGGTATCTTGATGACTAGGTCGACAAGGAATAAAGTAGGGGAGATAAGGGTCAAAAATCACCAATAATTTCCATTCTTTAATTCATTATTTGTTCATTTTTGAGACCTATTTTATTTTATACTTTTTATACCACAAATAAAGAAATTTTGAACATGAAAGTTGTAGATGATAATATATATAGCAAAATACAAAATTATGTTCATACAAAAACAATATACAGTGTACTTTTGTACTCTAAATAAAAAGTCAAAATCCCAACTTCCCAAACCTATATCACTCAAATATGAACTCAAAATATATCAAATCACTTCTAATTGTATATAACTTCTAATAAGATATTTAATGAAGGTAGTTGCATATTTTTTGGAGTTAAGGTGTGGACGTTAGGTTTTGGACCCCTATTGTACTATATATACTTGTATAAAATATTCATTTTATTTATTTTTACTTATTTTTTATAATTTTATATTTCTATAATTTTATAAATATTATTTATAACATATATACATACTAAAACTAGAATAAAACCATAAATAAAACATTAAAAAATATATGTATATAAAATACATAGATGAAATACCTATACTTATACCTATATACCTATTTATTTAAGTGTATATATCATATCAAAAAACTTAAATAAAAATATATTTATGTATATAAAAATAAGTTATAAATATATAAAATAAGAAAATAAAATAATAAAATCAAAATTACAAAATAAAAAAATAAAAGAATCAAGATATATGTAAATATACCTATAAATAAAACCCTAAAAATTAACTTGTAATTAATAAGTTCAAAAAATAAATAAAAATCATAATAAAATAATACAAAAAAGAAACAATTCTTATTTATAACTTTAATTTAATAAATGCGTTTCTTATTTAGTAAATAAATTAGAACTATTTTTCAGGCCAGTTTTTCCTAGTTGGTCCACATGGACCAACCAGGGCGTGTCTCTAGTTGACCTTGGTCAACTGTCTGACTGCACCTTGTTAGAACCTAGGATTGGACCTATCTTCTCTCTTTTTTCCAAGTCGATTCAAGCATCGAATTGGTTAGATTTCTTCACGACTCTTCCACCTTGATCCTTGATGATTCACGCGGGCTTGATTCCTTGGTCCTCGGATCACTAATCGAGCATTGTGCCTCGATCTTCCCATCACCTTCGTCTGCTTGTACAAAAACCTCTCGTCTCCCGTCATCCATTTTTGAACCTCCTTTTGGCTTGTTTTGGCTCCTTATTGGTGAGCTCAAGATCGAGGGATGTGACAGGTCCCTCTCCAGCTTCTTAGAGGCGTAGCCAGGCGAGCCAAAGGAGACGTCCACCCACCCTCGGTAGAGCACCACCGTGAGGTTTCATCTCATCGATCCCGGTCGACTTGAGGTTTGTTCACTTGATATGTAGCTTAGTTTTAGTTCCTAGGTTAATTTCTTGCATTTATTTTATGTTTTTATTGCGTGATCTAGTGTTAATCGCCACCTTCGAAGGTCATCGGAGCTTTATCTCCGACAAACCCCCCACAGTGCACCGACTAGTAACCGACCTACCTACCACCCTCTCTTCCTTTCCCATTATTTCCCCATCACCTCACGCACCTCCAGCTCCCCCGATCCTCTATGGATCGGGCCCATAGTGCTCCACCTCCATCACCTCATCGGAGTCGCAGCCACACCACTCATATTATTCCATTCCACCTCCAGGATCTCTCCAAAGCTCCACATTTTTGTGCTGACCACTCCCCTGCAGGAAACGGAGAGACAAATCATTGTTGCAGGGCTTGTTGAAGAACTCAAAGGTACCTGGAGCTCCCGTTCTTCCCTGAGCTTGTCCGTCATCATCTGAGCTCTAGCGTGCCTCCTGAAGGTGACATTTGGTGCAGAGGAGCCCATGCTCCATTTTGCCTCTCACCCGAACAATCTAGACGATCGGAGGAGCTCAGGAGAGCAGATCGAAGCTTGGTTCTTTCGAGTTATTGCACTGTTCTTCCAAAGTCCCTCCCTACCGTTTGATCTTGTCGTCGCTCCAGATCATATATCGGTCGTTGGATGCAGAGCCTCCTAATCATAGATCTCCCACAGGAGATCTAATCTTAGCTGTCCTATCGAACTGTCATCGTACCATGTGGGAGCAACGCGTGTCTAAGTGGATAGATCACGACCGTTGGCCTACGCTTAGTTGGGTATTTTGCAAATTTACTCAGCGCCTTTTGGATTTATTATACAGTTTAAAATATTTAATTTGTTTTTTAAATAGTTTGTAATATTTGTTATTCAAACCCGAACCTTGGTCTACTACTAAGTCAGCCGACAAACCCTGGTGCTTTTACAAATAAACCCTTTTGGGTTTCATTTATTGTGGTTTAGTCAGAAATTTTGAGCATTTAGTTGTAACTTTTTGGACAAATTGCATTTTGGCCCATGAACTCTATTTTAATTATATATATGCCCTTGCTTGGTTGTATTTTATTTTTGTGATTTCTCATGTATTAAAATTATCAATTATGCTCTAAAAATCCTCAAAAATAGGATTAAGTGCCTGGTTATTCATAGATTCATGTCAAGTTTTTGCATTTTATTTTTTGGCATTTAATTATTTTATTAAAATCAAATAGAGCATAATTTTACCCTGTTTAACTTTAAAAAACCATAAAAATATAAAAACTCTTTTCAAAATATTCAAAAAAATATTTTTGCATTTATTTATTTATTTTACAACTCCAGAACCCAAAAATCCTAAAAATAGAAAATAAAACTCATGAAAATTAAAAAGATCAAAATCAAGTACAAAAAGATTAAAAATCTCAAAAATATATTTTTCCGTCTCTTAATTTTCTTTATATTATATTTATGTATTAAAATTGATTTGAAGAATTTTAAACATCATTTGTTATTTCTCATCTTCATTTTAATTTCGAATATTTATTAAAATCCCTAATTTGGAATATTTTTTACTGTAAAGTTATATAAAAATTAGAAAAAATCACTAAAAATAACAAAAATAGTAAAAAAAATATTTAAAATCCAAAAATATTTAATTCTATAGTTTTTAGTTATTTTTAGTTATATTTATATCTATCTTATCCTATAGTGTATATATATCCTTATATTAGATAATTTAAAGAAAAAGAAATACAAAATCTAAAAAATCTAGAAATATAATATAAAAATATAAAATTAAAAACAAAATATAAAAACATAAAAACAAAAAGATAAAAAAGAATATATAAAATTAAAAACCCACATAAAAAAATAGATAAGAAGACCACACAAGCATCTTTGCACTTCAATTGCACAATCTATCCTTCTTGCTCCATATGTTCTACACTCTATACTACTTGCATTATATACATATTTTGTAGAGTTAAATAAAACAAATTTTAACTCCACACATTATTTTCGTTGCTTGATTATTATTATGGGTTAATTGTTGACTAATTGGGGTTTATTAAGTGCTCAATATACCAACTGTGGTTTCGCCTTGTGAAACCGTACAACCCTTGACAAATCTTGATTATCACATATGGATATGTCCTCATTTCTCAACATGTAAAATATTCCTACAAATAATGAGGGGTTTGCTTTCCCAATACAAGATCGATTTTAGATCCATTTTAATTAAGACAACTTGCATTAACAAACTCATTTTTGGAGATTAGGTCATCACTTAATTAATAAATCTGAGCACATAATGCATCATCTACCATCCAGTCCCATTTCCTTTTAGATCCTAAGTGATAAAACATGAGGTAAGGATATGGAAAAGTCGTGCAAACGTAAAACTCATGATGTATGCTTAAGAGAAAAACTTACAGTGACGCCAGCTCTCTCCATGCACGTGCAGGACTGAATATATAAATATATAAAAATGCATGCAAGTCGGTGAAAAACCACACCTAATCATGCGTTCCATTAGCAAGATAAGAATAAAATTAAATTGAGCTAGGTTGAACATAAATTATGTGTGTCTCATGAATCTTAGAAATAAGTGAATCTCCTAAGATGAAGTTAGTATGTCCTACACTACGGATCAAACACAAAAGATATAATCTAAGGAAGCTCTAGGAGTTGTGTGCCTAAAACCTAATACCTGCCATTCAAGTTGAATCCCACCCACATGAGGGCAAAACAGACCCAACACACAAACAATGTCCAAGTCCAAAATAATTACACAAATATATACATCAAAATAACAATATAATCTTTGAAATGCTTGAAGACATCTTTTGCAACTTCTCTCAGCAAGAACTCTCCTCAGAGCTTCCAGCCCCTATTCTCCACGAGTGTCCTCGATGAACGGGCCCTACCACAGAAGAGAATATATAGAATATCACATATTATCAAATGGGTAAATAATGCATAAAACATCACATCACATAATGATCTAAATAAAATATCAATATACTTAACAAGAATGTAAAAACCCGAATAATCATATTATTGAAGTCGTGTCCCCGACAATAATGCCATCTGATAACTCGCTAAATGCATAAGATAATTAGTATCCGTTGTAGCACATGCATTTAGTGAACCATGCAGAACTAGGTAAGAAATCTCTGCAAAGAGAATAACTTTAATTTATAAACCTGGGAAGTCCAGGGTCGAATAAAAGGACACGGGACATAATACGATTACTCAGGTGTTTAATAATCATGTTAAGTGATGAATCCATGATTCACATCCTTTATCCTTTTCTTTTAGCCAAATTCCTGTAAATATATATATCAAATCCAATAAATTAGCATTATGCATGCTATTTGTTAATAATGTATATTTAATAGTATTTTTAACCAAAATAAAAAGAAAAAGAAAGAAAGGATTTATTTATGCAATAAATGCATACTGACCTGCACCCCGAGTGGAGGTCAAGTATTGACGTGATCGACAAGGAATAAATTAGGGAGAGATAGGGTCCTTATTTATTATTATATATTCATTCTTCTATATATATCATTCACTTATTCTATTTCTCAATAAACAGATCTCAAAATTAATTTATTTCCTCAATAAAATTTGTAAATAAAAATGAGTTTTAAAAAATAAAAAATCGCTAATTATGTACAATATACCATACCTATACTTTTATTTATTTTGTGAATAAATTGTATATATCGTATTTTTTAGTACCTGTAAATGTTCCTCATTATTGAATAAAATAAAAACAAAAATCATAAAGTATAAAATAAAACAAAAATAAAATCAACTCTTCATTGTATAATAGCACCAATATTGTATGTAGTATACATAATATTAATTTATTAACACTCGTAAGTAATTTTAAAAATCTAATAAAAATATTTTTAAACACTTTAAATTATTATGTAAATAAATAAAATAGAAAATAATGTATTTTTAAAAAATATAACAATATATATATATAATAAAGGTTTATTATACCTATGCATAATAATATATATTGTATATACCATAATATACTTTTTATTAAAAATTAATAATAATCATAAAATGACATTTTTCATTTTTATAACATTTTATTTTAAAATCATTTGTTATTTTTAAACATTTTTTCTTTTTTTGTAAATCCTATTTTTTGATTGGTCAACCTGAGTCTGTTGACCTGGGTCAACCTCCCCTCTACCAGGTCCTACCCGGACACTCGTTTGTTGGACCCATTTTCTCCGCATTCTCCCACCAGACTCCGACCATCGTTCACCTTGGATTATGGACCCGTGTCATCCCTGAAGATCTGCGACCTTCATAAATACCTAGAAGATCTGAATCCACCTCGGATTGCGCAAAATCTCTCGATCTTTCCAGACGCCAAGGCTTTTTATAAATACTCTTCTTCCGCCTCCACCATGCCCAAGCTCGTTCCTTGCACCTCCTTTCTTCCACTAGCACATGTAGGATAGTGACATCATCCTATTGCTTCCTCTCAGAGCTCGGATTAGTACTGAGTTGAGTGTAGCTTGAACGTGGCTGGAGCTCTCCGCCGCGGCAGTCTCTTCTGCCTTCCGCAGCAGAATCGAGGCCACGACCCCGCCAGTCCATCCGCCTACTTCACTGACCATTTCCATAGCTTTCAGGTACCTTCCATTCTTCGCATTGCAAAGTTCACCATTGATTCATTCATCTTCACCGCTGTCCACCTTAGTTGCTCCGACCATCGGGTCGGAGCTCCATCTCGACCATCTCGATGTTCAGATTTACTCGCCAGCTCATCATCCACCTTCCTACCCACCCTAATCAACCTGAATCCTACTCATTCATGCTAGGATTAGGATCAATCCTCCATCCTTCATCTTCGTTGGAGGATAACCACCCATCCCCACCGCTTCTCTTATTTTCTTTGCAGAATAACCTTGGCTAGAACGTCGTCTCCGAGCTGCGAATGACCTTGCAGGTGTAGGTGTGCGCTAGAAGACCAAATCAGTTAGCAACAGAGGTGGAAAAGCTTCTCCAGGTGAGCAGCTTATCATATCTCCACCGAGCACTCTGATCAACCATTTGAGCATCTCAATCAACGCGGACACTTCCCAGCAACGTGTTGTACCTCTCAGCGAGCCGATCAGTGCCTTGGATTGCTATATACTCTTAATCTAAGCTCGACCAGCTCCACCTTCTTCGAGTTCTTCCAGCATACCTCTTACCCTTCAGATGGAGGAGCCCCACTTCCATATTTGATCTGAGCCGCACCGTAGCGCCCAAATCTTGATGCTCAGATCAAATCTATGGGTGATCATAACCACACGAAACTGCCCACCACCTGGACCATTACATCCGTACCTGGCAAATCAAATCTGAGCTGCATGTCCTCGACCTTATTCTGACCGTCAGATCCTTTCTTAGAGCATCAGAGCCATACGCCTGCGCCATGTTCCAGACCGTCAAATCTTTTCAGACCACGTGTCGTGCAATGCTTGCAGGGTATATTTCCCCTTTCCCCTTTACTTCTTCGCTATTTCCATTTAGTACAATAATTGTAATAATTAGTTAAGAACTTTTGCAGTTAGGACCTCATACTTTTATTAATTTCATTTTAGTCCAACCGAGATGAACTCATGTGTGTCTGCACATGTTGTTTGTCGGTTATTTGCAAACTCTTCCCTGCACTTTTAGTTGGTTAATGAAACAGAAGATGTTTTTAGTATTTGCAGTTATACCCTTGTGAGCTTATGTCATTTGTGCCACACATTTTACTCCGTACTTTTGCATTTAAGCCCTTGGAGTTCTATTGCTCGTTATCATTAGGACCTAAAAGTTAAGATAATTACATCCAGGTCCTCTGTGCACTGTTTAATTTTTGTTCTCTTTCATTAATTGCAATAAATAGCAAAGCAACTTCAAAATTGCATAAAAAATAGGTTTAGCTCATGCTAGTGTCTTCTTTGAGTGGTAATTTTCATATATCATTTTTCTTTTATTTACTATTATTAGAAATTCAAAAACAACCTAAAAAGTTCCTACTTGCCTTAGAAAATTCATAAAGATTCGAAAAAGTCTTAAAAAATCTAAAAAATTAGAGTAGCTTTATTTTTGTGTGTTTTGAATTTCTATCTTATTTTCATATTATTTGATTTTATAAATCCCTAAAAAATTTTAAAAAACCCTAAAAAGACCATAAAAATCATATAAAATTCTGAAAAATATAAAAATTACATTTTTGGTCTCTGATTGGAGATATTTTCCTATAATTTTCATTAAATTTGGTTTTTAGGAGTTTTAAGCTTATTTGATATTTCTAATTCGAAATAATATCCCTAGTTGTTCACTGTTTGCTCATTTCTTAGTTTTTTATTTTTAGAAAATCCATAAAATTTCAAAAATTACACAAAAATCAACAAAAATAGTATAAAATCCATAAAACATAAAAATATTTTTGTTTAAGATTTTTGAGTGTTTTTACCATATTTGAAAAATCCAAAAATATTACTCGTTTGCCTTGTTTATATTTTGTTTAGTGTCTTTGTTTGAAAAATTAAAAATATAAATATTTGCAAAAAAATCAATATAAATTAGAAAATAAGGAAAACATAAAAAATATATAAATTAAAATTCTATAAAATTTTTAAAAAATAAAGATTCAAAAAGCCAAGAGTAGTGTGCCTTGATTGCTTCTTTCTAGTCTTTGATTTTTCATTGCTTGATTGATTCTCGTATAAACAGTTGCCTTTTGTGTTTGACCCTAGTCACTATACTAGGTTAATTAAAGTATCTTAGACCACTTGCTTGATTTGTTTTGTGGTTGAATAAAACTTTCTCGATTTTGGCTGGTTGATTTGGGCGATAAAGACACTATAATTAATCAACTTAACCGTGGTTAGTCAGGCGGTCTCAGAATGGCATTGTTGTCGAGGAAGCGCGGCGAGGGTAGTTCTTTGTCTGCTGTTCTTGGTCTTGTATATATTTCTGTTTCATTTGCATTTTATATATATATTGTTGTGGTATGGCTATTGTTGAGGAGTGAGCACTCCGATTGAGTACCGAGTGCCAAGAGTCTTATCTATATAACGCTCGCAGGACCCACTACGTTGGGCACCAAGGAGGGTCCAAGACCGGACCTTGGTTATTCATCTGATATTATTATCTCTTGCTCTTCTCATTTAATTTCTTGTCCACATCAGTGTCTCATAACATTGCTTGTTTATTTTCTTTTATTTTATTTGTTTATATTTTTCATACAGTTATCCGGTGCATCTCTTCTTTCATCTTTGTTGCGAGGGGCCGCGGAGCTAGGGCTATCTTAGGAGAGCCAACGCATCCGAGCGAGGCGGAGGTCGAGAGTTCTACACCGAACAACAGGAAAGAGCATCTTAGTACGAGCAGAGGATTGTCTTTCTTTTTCAGTCATTTTATTTCCATTTGTGTAATTAATTTGTAATTAATTTTTGGCACTTGCCTTTTTTCTATTTTCTAGGCCATTATATACCTTGGATTGCAGGGTCTGTTTCGCCAAGTGCCGGTGTATTTGGAGAACCTCACCAGATTTTAGTTTTCATTGCTTTATTTTTATTTGTTTTCCGACTTTATTTTCTTTTGTTTTCCTGTGCTTGAGACCCTAGAATTAGGTTTTTATTTGGTTGAGTCAGGTAGAGATTAGGTCCAAAGCTCTAATAGAACATCCGTTCCTGTAGAATTCGATTGGACTTAATCAAAATAAAGTGGTTCTTCCCTTAATAGAAGCTTCTGTTTAGGATGGTTCTCGCCTTTGAATCATATAGTTAGTTTTAATTTGTGTGTGGATCATATTGCATATAGACTGTTGTACCAAGGTATGCCTTTTATCTCGTGCATGCACTCATGGTTTCCCATGCATCGGCTTTTCCGTCTTCCTCTCCCTGTTTTCTTGGACTTAGAAATAAAAGGAAATCGAAAATTTCATTAGACATGTTTTTATTCAAAAATACCAAAAAAAGTGATAACTCAATAAAATCGGGACTGATAAACAAACTCAACCCTAAAATAAACGTAACGATCACATTCATTATTTTGGGGAGAGTAACGCCCTCATTGTTTGCAGGTACATACCTCTAGACAGAGTGGGTGAGGACGTAGACGCTAAAAATTAGAGCCCAGATCCCTGGACTTGTGCCCTATGCTCCTGAACATTACTCATTAATGTATGGTTGAGATGCAAGCACTTGCCTTCGACCCTTAGAAGTAGTCTTGTCCAAGTTGGATGTGCATCGTCGGCTTGGTCAAGTTCTACCCTAGGTGACCTCACCCGTGAGTCTGATTCAGTAATTGTATTCTCTCTAAACTCTAAAATAGAAAAGATTAACAACCGAGCTTTCATGGTCATTGTGTTGAGTTTGTGAATTGGGGGTTTGTTTTCTCATCATTAATTGCAGTCCAGATCTACTCTTCACTACTCCCCACATCACGATGATGGGCAGGAGATCCCTTAGGCTACCTTTGGTGGCATCGCTTCACAGCACACATGTCCATTCATCTAGGGCAGTTTCAGAGAGCTCAGACCCACTCTCGGAACCCGAGCATTCCACCTTCTTTGTCCTTCCCAACCCATCACCTGAGGCATAACATCTACAGTCAGAGCAGAATTTTGTTGACGTGGCGACACCTAAGGTCCACTCTTTTTCCTTTTCAAAGTATGACAAGATGGCCCAAGAGCGGAGATAGGATGAGAAGCCAAATATTCACGATGTATTTTATTAGGCTACGATCAACAACACCCTCCTAGCATCCCTAGAGGCGATGCAGAGAAAGATTAGGGACCAGGGGTTGCTCATGACAGTAGTGAGACAGGAGTTGACAAAGATGCGATATGGGAGAGAAGATGCCAGAGATAACTGACCCGGTGGTGGAGGAGAGATTCCTAGTCCTGAGGACCCGAGCAGATGCAAGAACAAATGCGAGACCATTGCGTACCATGAGGGCATTGCACAACCCTGGTGCGACTCTCACTCATAGGTGGATTCAGCTGCCTGCTATTCTGGGAGATTTTGAGCTTCGTCCACAGACAATTCAGTTGTTGCCCAAGTTCCACGGGCACGTCACCGAGGAGTCCCATCTACATCTTCAGAAGTTTGAGATGATCTGCAGCACCATCCACGACAGGCTGGTGGACGAGGATACCATAAAGTTGATAGCCTTCCCATTCTTCGTATTTGACAGAGTAGCCTACTGGATAAGCACTTGGGGAAGGTTGTCACTACCTGGGAGCAGTTGAGGATTGAGTACCTCAATAAGTACTATCACTCGGTCGGAGGAATGCAGTGATAGTGATAATCAATAATTTCACCATGATCCCAAATGAGCAGTTCCATGAGGCTTGGGATAAATTAAGAGAGCTCACAGACATGTGTCCACATCATGATATCAGCAAGCCCAACTTGGTCCAGAGCTTCTTTTGTGGGCTGGTGCCTGAGCTATAGGGGTTTGTCAATGCCTCTTGCGGGGGATCCTTCCTTTCCAAGGATGAGGATCATGTCTGGTCCCTCTCTGAGGAGATGGCTAAAAATTACACAGTGATGACCCAGGCTCATGTCTACACTCAGGGGAAGCCCTCCCACCAGGCGTTGTTAGGGATGAGCATTGGGAGGGTCGGCTCGGCCCAGCCCTATGCCCGGCCCGTTAAAGCCTAACCCGGTCCCGAGCCCGAGCATTAGTCGGGCGGGCTTGGGCCTAATTTTTGGCCCAAATCAAATTTTAGGCCGGGCTCGGGAAATAACGGGCCCGAGCCCGAGCCCGAAGCCCGTGGGCCGGCCCGCATATAAACCCATCATAAGCCCGACCCAAGCCCAACCCACATATAGAATTATGCCAATCATGGAATGCCTGCTCATGCCTAGATCTTCCTACATTTCCATAACTATCACTATTTAAGAGCAACCATGGTAAGTTGATTTTTGCATGTTGTATTTTAATCCATTTTGCATACCAAGCATATCTAAAATAGAAGGTTGAGATCTTTTTTCCTTCACCTACCACGTTAGATCTCCCAGAGATGCTCGAAGACCATCTGCAACAGTATCAACTTTGTCCAAGGTGATTATATTACCAACTGCCTTGAATTCAGCAACATCATCTGCACCTCTTGGTTCAACAAACAAAACATGAATAGCAGGGTTGATTACCTTTGCAGCCAATGCTACACCAGATATAAGGCCACCACCTATTATGGTAAAAAAATCAAATGAGCAAGAAAAATAATACAAAAGCTACAACCAAATCTTTTTCAAGCCACAATTGAATAAATGACCAGTGAAGGAGGTATACCACTAGCAGGAACAACTATAGTGTCAATTTTAGGAACTTGCTTCAGAAGCTCTAAATAAATAGTACCATGCCCTGTCATATAGCGGGCCAGCCCGAGCCCAGCCCGACCCATGTACTTGCAGGTCGGGCTCAGGCTTGGGCCATATTTCCAGAAATGTTGTGGGCTTAGGCCTGGCCCGTGGGCTCGGAAATTGGAATTGGGCTCGGGCCGGGCTGGGGTGGGCCTGGCCCAACCCGGCCCGATGCTCATCCCTAGGCATTGTCTCACCACAAAGTTGCATGCATTGAGGTCGGTCCATCTTAATTTTCTACATCAGCAACACTAGCAGAGTCATCGGTTGCAGACATGGGAATCATTAGCCAGAAGTTGGACCGTATGGAGATTATAGAGAAGAAGACGTGTTAGGGCCTAGACAAGCTCAACTAGATTGATGAGTTGGCCCAGACTTCGAGTAACCTTAAGGTGCAGATCATGTGCCTTCAAGAGTCACAAACGACATCCTTGCCATAGTCTAGGTGATGAATATGCATTTCATCATCTTTATTGATTTATTTTAGCTTAAAATCCCTTGTAAAACACATGTATATAATACTAACTCAATATTCTTACTATTGCATCTGTGTATAAATATTATACATATATTGTTATTTTAACCTAAAATAAATAAATAAATAAATACAGAAAAAATAAAGAAAATAAAGAAGATGAAGAAGATTGTATATATGTAATAGATACATGTTGACCCAAACCCGAGAGAAGGCCAAGACTTGACCTGATCGACTAGGAATAAAGTAGGGGGAGATCGGGTCCTTAATCAGAAAATCCAAAAAATGTGTATTAAATATTTTCCTGTGCATATTTGTATACTTACACTATTTTATTTTGTACATAAACTGATCTCAAATTAAATAATTTTCAAAACAAAAGCTGTAAATAAAAATATTCCCTAAATAATAAAAATAATTGCGAAATAAAATCATGTACAGAATAAAAGCAACCATACTTAGAAAAAGTCGTAAAGCTATAATTGAAAGATCAATTCTGGTTCCATAGGAACTCAAATTAAATCAAACTCACTTCCAATGTAATCTAAAATTAAATTATCTTTAAAATGGTTGTGATTTCATAATTTTTGGAGTTATGGTTGAAAAATCAGTTTTCTGGGGTGTTTTGTGCAATTTTACCATTTTTATTGTATTTATTATTTTATTTTTGTATATATTATATTTTTAATAATTGTAAATATTGTTCATTGTAATTTAAAGTAAATAAATTTTAAAAAATTATTTCCTTATTTGTACATGTGTATAATATACATTATTTATATATGATATGTATAAAATCAACCTCTTTATATGAAAACCAAACAAATTAATATCTAACATTAATTAATTAAATTAATATACTTACAAAATTTTGACTGATTTATTTATTTATTTATTTGAAAACTTACCATGTATATACGATTTAATTGTGTACCTTAAATAACCACCATTAAGGTGGCTAATTCATTTTTACCAATCAATGATTTTATTACTTTATTTGATTTCGAATTTTATTTCTAGTTTATTTAATTTATTTTATTAATTCCACCATTAACATCCTTATTTTTTACTCTTAATTCAAATTTTGAAATTCAAATTTTTTATTCTTTTATTTATGTGGCTCCTCCTCCCTTATTTCTCGTTGATCAATCTTTGGTGAGAGGAGCCTACTCTCCGAGAGTCATCTTATCACAGAAGGGTGGCTAGCCTCCGAGTCGTCCGATGACAACGAGTCGGCCTTCGTCGAGTCAATTACGGTGTGTATCCGCTCCCATTTGGTGAGATCCAAATCTTTGTTTTCTATCTCTTAATTTAGATAATTTTAGGTTTAATTGTAGGTTTTAATTTCATTCATTTTTTAGTCGTAATCTTCATTAATTACAATTCTTAATCATCCTCGAAATTGATTCTGAATCCGACACGGATCACCACCGTAATTTTCTTAATCCATTCGCTTCACGTTCTACCTCTACGATCTCTCACCTCCAACCACGCACGGTGGTCGGAGATTCGATTCCATCTGCCATTTTCCTCAAAACTACACCCGCTCACGTATCTCGATTTGATTTTATTTATAATAATCAAGATCGAGCCATCGTGCTCGAGCCTCTCTTTATCCTGAAAAAATAAAAAATAATAATAAATAGAATAAGTTTTTTCCTCTTTAACGTCTATTTTTGCAGGAATTTACAAAATAAAAAAAATTATTTCTAATGTTTGTGCTGTAGGATAAAATAAAAAAAGGTTTTCAGATTCTATTTTCACATTTAAAAAAATATAAAAAAAAGAAAAATAAAAGTTTGGAGCGGCGGCCACAGCCGTCGCTCCCCAGTGCACTTCTACCAGTGGCGCAACTGCCAACCACCGCACCCACCTCTTGCACGGGCCACCTCAGCCCTCCGTTGCTTGTCACTAGATCTCCACCTCCAGTTGCCTGTGAGAACACCGCACTGCTCCTGAAGTGAATCCCCTTCGACCACCTCAAGCCTCCAGAGATCCGCCACCCTCTTGGAACAACCTCGCCACCGCTGTCAGCCGAAGATGCGACCGATCTTCCGCCTAGAGATCCTCCACCACGCCTTGCCGCCCGCAAGCCATCCATATACAGCGATGCCGATCGCATGGTCCATCTCGCCATCGCCGTGGCGTCGGGACCACAACCATCAACCATCGGTAGCGTGCCGCTACTCCGTCCCTACGCACATCTTTTCCACCGACCTCCACCGATCATAAGCCCTTGGAGCTCCTTTTCCGCGTACCGCACGCGCGCATCCGTCACAGATCCGTATTCACCGCCGCCCAGGTCTCCGTCTCACCATCCCCGGGGCACAACCCGTCCTCCGCCGCCCTTGTGCCTTGGGAGAGAAGGTGAAGGCAGGCGGCGACCCTTCCTGGTTGAAGAACAAAGAACGGTGCCCCCTTGGCCCCTTTGCTTTTGGGTGTGTAAAGAACAAAACGATAGAAAATAGGAAAATTTGCAATAACACCCCTGCAGGTTCTCACAATTGAAAACATTCCTGCTAGTTAGAGCCATCACGTGCAATGCATGCCCTTCTTGGGTAATTTACGATTTCTATCTTGTAATTTATTTTTGTTAATTTTCAATGCAAAAACATTAATTATTTACAAATAAGTCTCTATTATCCAGACTATTTATTGACTTGCCTTTTCATTGGAATAAATAGAATTTATGCTCAATAAATTCTGCAAAAATTAGTGTCATCTCCTGCTTAGTTGTTCTATCTGCAATTTTTTCATTGCATTTTATCATCATTTATTATTACTAACAAAATAAAAAACATGTCATTTTTCCCTGTTCGAACTTTGAAAAATCCCAAAAATTCTAATATTATTTCAAAAATTTCAAAAAATTAGATTAATTCTATTTTGGTGTGTTTTATTTTCTGTGTAAATTTCATTCATTAATTCTTTTTAAAATCCAAAAAAATACAAAATACTCAAAATATTTAAAAAATCATATAAAATTGTAGAAAAATAAAAAAATGTGATTTCAGTTCCTGTTTGTACATAAGTTCCTCTAGTTTTTAAGAAAAAATATTTTCATATTTTTTGCATTTATTTGCTATTTTTAAATTGAAAAACAATCATGTTTTCTCACTGTTTGCATTTTCCTCGATTTTTATACATTTTGAAATAAAAAAACCTAAAAAAACTATAAAAAGTTTAAAAAATGTAAAATCGTAAAAAAAACATAAAAATGTTTTATTTGAACATTTTTTAGCATTTTTGTCATATTTTTTAAAAAATCTAAAAGGAGAGGGTTTCATTTCTTTCTTGTATATCATTTGTTTTGAAAAATAATCGTTTTTGAAGATTAAAATTTGCAAAATTAAAATCACTAAAAATTTGAAAATAAAAAATAGAAATAAAAAATTTTAAAAATTAAAAAGATAAAAATTTTACAAAAAACCAAGACAGTTTGCAATTGAGATTCCTTTATCTTTTAATTGATTTTTTTATTATTTAAATAACCTCGGGAATTGTAGCATGCCCGAGTTCGATCATGTTAGCTATACAGGTAAATAAGTAGCAAAATCTCTTGCTCATATTCGTTTGTAACTAATTCAACTTGAGAAAAAAATATAATTTGTTTGTTTGAGCCGGGAATTATAGGGATTGCAACGATAATATTAAAATAGTAATTACCCCTTGAAAATCTCGTTCAACAAAATGGCATCGTTGACGGGGAGTCACGACGAGGGTTGTTAGGTTTCTCTTTTGACCTGCTATTCTTGGTTGTACATTTTTGTCTCTATTTTTCAACATTTATTCGTTATTCATATTCACTGTATTTAATTTATTTATTTTTACTCATATTTTCATATACTTGTGTCTCTTATATATTTTCTATATCTTCTTTCTTGCGAGGGTCCGATGAGCGAGGGCGGAGTTCTTAGAAGCACCGGAGCACCCAAGCGAAGCAGAGGCGGCTGGATTCTTCACCGAGCTGCAGGAGAACATGAGAGGAGGAGGAGGAGGAGGAGATTTTTTTAAGAAAACAACACTTGGAGCATTAGAATAGTGTATATATAGTATTTATTTCTTCATTTGAACTCTTGTAAAAGGACATTATAAACCTTGTTTGCGAGGTTTGTTTCGCTAAGTGCCGGTGCACTTGGGGGATCTCACTGATTTTGATTTTTCATCGCTTTATTTTTATTTGTTAAACACGGATTTCGTGAGCCACTTATTGATTGCTTTAATTAGTTTGCTTGAGCCAGGTAATTTATTAGGTCCAAAGCCCTAAACAAGATTTTCTGCACCGATAGAATAGAGCGTAATTTGGACTTAGTCAAATTAACCTGTTCTTGCCCGCTAATAGAAGTTATTGTCAGGACGGTTCACTAGCATCATATAGGTTAGTTTATTTTTTCTGTATTTAAATTCTGCGCGGATCACCCTGCATGTAGAGTGCTGACGACAAGGTATGCATCTCTAACCCCTGCATACATCATTGTATTTAATCGTGCATTGGTAAGGATAGCTATTGAGTCACGGCTCGATGAGCCAGTTTCGGGCTCGGCTCGATAAGGACTCTTGATCCCGACTCATTAGGCTATTGAGCCAAGGTCAAGCCAGAATTTTGGGCTCGATAGCTTAATGAGCCGAGCCTCACTCGACTCGATAACTCAATAAGGGGCTCAATAAGGAATATATACATATATTATTTATATATTTATATATAATACAAACAAAAAATAGCCCTTTTGTAATCTTCCCTCCACTAACTTTGACCCTCCCACGAGTCATGAGTCACGACCCAATTCTCAAATCTCATTCCGGCCCATACATTTACCCCCCTACCCCATGCATTAGAAAATTAGTGATTTTTTATAAGCAAATATAATGTTACAATATATATTATAAGTAAGATTTTGAACACAACTTGGATAGTGGCTTACTGGTAAGGAACATAGTCTTAGATAAAACATGTCTCAAGTTCAAACTTGCACAAAACACTTTTCCACCAAAAAGTACCCATTTTCCTTAATGAGCTCGACTTGGGCTCAAGCCCAAATCAAGCTCGATGAGGAGCTCAGGCTCGATAAGGGGCTCGAGCTCAATAAGGGGCTCGACTCGAGCCTTATCGAGCCCGAGCCAGCTCGATAAGGGCTCGAGCTCATCGAGCTCGAGCCCCGAGCCAACTCGGTTGGGCTCGTACAAGCCCGAGCTCGAGCCCGAGCTGAGCTGGGCTTATCGAGCCCGAGCCCGAGCCCGAGCCAATATCACTCGGACCTAAAATAAACATAAGGAAAAATCATTGTTTTAGGGAGCGTAAACCTCTCCTTGTTTGATTTATCTGCAGCGAGAGAGCGACCCACACACTAGGATAGCGCCACGTCCGAACTCTCTTCAGACTACTGTCTTGTGATTAGTTGTTCTCCATTGAGGACTTCACCGGATAGCTGGTAATCGGTCCAGGATTTCCTTAGCAGAGTGCGCAGATCGGGTAGTCGGTAAACGGTTCGTACCCATACTAGTTGGGAAGAACTAGTTGTGAGATTGGGACAGTCTCTTGGGAGCATTGGGTTCCTAACAGCTCGCTTAACCACTATGATAGATTGATTTCTAACTAAACTCTACAAATTGACAATATAATTGACCGAACCTTTACGGTCTTCACATTGCGTTGAGTTGCTGAACTGGGAGTTTGTATTGTGTTTGATTGCTAGTGATAGAGATCCTTCTGCGCAATTTGCACCTTCACTCATTTTCTCTCTTGCATTGTGTTTGATTGCTAGTGATAGAGATTCGCGAGATGAGACAAGATATGAGAGAGGAGGATAACGTAAACCCTGGAGGTAGGAATGGAGGAGAAGACCCTGTGATAGAACCTGTGGCTAAGCTAACCTTAAAGGATGTCTATAATCCAGGGGCAGGACATACAAATTCTTGGTTACAAATACCCTGCAATTCGTGGGCATTTTGAGCTTAAGCTCACTATTTTGCCTCTTCTCCCAATATTCCATGGAGCTATTAATGAAGAATCTTATGTACACCTCCAACAGTTCGATCGCATTTGTGGAACAGTACACTACCCAAATGTCCCATTGGAGGTAGTGACGATGATCACCTTCCCATTCAGTCAGATGGACAAAGCTTTATAAAGGTTAAATCACTTGGGGGAGGTTGTCATTACTTGAGAAGAGTTGAGGTCTGCATTTCTGAACAAATATTACCCATTCGGATGACTCAATCAAATGTGATCCTTGATTGCAAATGTCTCTCAGATGCCCCAGGAGCCTATTTATGAGGCGTGGGAAAGATTCAAAGATCTGATGGAGAAGTATCCCCATTATGATATTCCAAAGACAAGCCTTGTGCAAAATTTCTTTGGGGGTTTAAGCATAGAGAATTAGAAACTGGTAGATGCCACTTGTGGGGGGGAGCCACTTCAACAAGGACGAGGATGTTCTTTATTAATTTTTTTAGGAGATGACGGAGAGTTCAACAGCTCTTTCTTCTTCATGTGCTTTTCAGAAGCGCGCCGTCACCTCCCCTGTAGTACCCCACAAGGTTGTCAATATGACGGCATCACATGAAGTGGATAGGGTGGACAGTGCTGACCTAACCATCATTGGAAACTACCTATCCAAAGTGGACATTATTGAGAAACGATCCAAGGAACTTGAGAAGCTTAAAGTGACCGAACAGATGACGAAGAACCAGGATAAGCTGGATGAGATAACAAAGCAAACCTCCCAAGTCCACTACCTACTGGAAGAGTCTACTATGGCACGAGATAGGGTAGTGATCACTAGAATCATCCACATACCATAGTCAAAATCCCCATGACTACCCCCAACCTCCTTATATACATGAGACTTGATTCATTTTCCAACTTCAATGACCATCATTCCCAGAACTCCCCTCTTAGTGCTCCCACCCATAATACCAACCAATGTATCCTACACCAGCCAGTACACGAGTGTTAACAATAAGTGAATAAGTGAAGCAATAGACCACCAACCGCTACTAATTGGCAATCTTTCTAAGTATCGGGCTGAATGCACGTAAGTACAGAGGTTGAACAACTGTGTTGTGACTCCTCAGTATGCCAAGCAACATGCCCCCCAACCAACGCCTGCTGGGATCGTGGTGTCTAAGCTTTTACCGGGGGCCCCAAGGGTGCATGCCCCTCTCTTGGAGGCAAGTACTCCACTACCCACACGCCACCTAAGATGATTCACCTCGGCATGGACAATAACACACTATAAATGGCACCTATTGAATACAAGATATAACTAAGTAGATCTGGATATTTTCCTCCATGATCGTTCGGTTTAATGCTTAAGATGCTCACACTCACCGAGGCCCACTGCATCAACTTTTATCGTATTTTACTCACAATGGACCCATTTCCGTTATTTATCAACTCATTTCAATTAATTCATATATTTAAAATATACCATAATATCCTAGATGATTTTGCATCTTTTAAAGTCAATTTACATCATTTTTAAGGTCTAATTAGTCCACCATTTCTAGAATGACCGATCATATAATGTCGATGATCGATCAATACTGATTGAATAAAAAAGAAACTATGACCTATCATTTTGTGTCAAATGATCGATTATCCATTCGGCATGATCGATCATCCAATTGACATGATCGATTATACATGAACAATGGCCTGATTTTTCTCCGTCAATGTCCATGAAGTCGCTTCGATCGTGAAATAAATCACACCCCTTATTCATGTGGTTACCCACACTGCAAATATACAATTATCTTTTCCATGCACCTAACCATTCAATGAGAAATCGTGAAAAGGTGATGCGATACAAAATGGATTTTGGCACAAAACTTGTCATCACAACAACTTATGGTATGAAATATGCGCAGATCCGACAACAAACGAAGGGGAAAGACATACTTATGGGAACGTTCTCCCGTGAGCTTCATTCACTCGGAACAATAGTTCCCGCGTTTCGTGTAACACGAACATCTCCACGACGATCCTCGTGTCGAGCTCTTTGAAGTGGTGCACTTGGACTTCGATCGGTGGGCCAAAAACTAATGAGAGGAGAGAGGCTCAAGCGAAGTGGCTAAGTGTTCTGGCCACTTGGTTGGCTCAACCCTACTCTTATATATGGGTTCAACCTTAAACGGATCCGGTTCGGATCCAAATCTAAATAGTTGCAACCCTCTCATATTATGTGTGTAACTCCTCATACGAACTTCGATTTCAACGTTCTTAGACTCGTTAGAAAGGTCCCGACGAGCACTACGAGATAGTAATGATCATTTTTGATTTGGTTACCAAATCAGATCATATTGCATGCTCACCCTTATAATATCTTCTTATTGTCAAATGGCCCCTGCCAAAATGACGTACATGAGCTCTTCACTTGCCTAGTGATTTTACAACCCTAATTCAGCCTTTGAAAAGTTCACTTCTACTCTTTTACATTATTTAATTTGAACTCTCTTATTGAGTACTTTATGTTTGTATGTTAATATCTCTTAGGTCCTTAAAAAAATTTAAGTACCGATTATTGTGGATATTGGTCAGATCATGCTACAAAGCTTGTTGAGAACAATATGAGCTTCTTTGGATTTAATGCAATCATTTTATGGAAAAAGGCATGATTTGGATTAATTAATTGATAGATGTTGCATGCTTTATATTTTGGGCTCACTTTTTGCCTGATGGTTATTTATTGCTACATATAAATTCCTATAAAAGAAATTTGAAAACTATTGCTTATATTGACCCAGGAGAACTTTTTAAGTCTCAGCTTGTTTGAATTGTCTATCTTCTGGTCACATCTTTTCGACAAAACAATATTATTCCCAGATAGTCTACTTAGGAGAACCAATGGTAATTTCGATTTAACCCTTAAATACATATTTACTATTTAAAAAAACTCCAAAATATTTTTTTGGCATTTAAACTTTCATAGAAAAAATCAATATATACAAAATTTTAAAAAAAACCTTACCTATATTTCATCATACTAAAAATCCATACGAACTAAAATATCTATCTCCTAAAAATACAAAACATCTTAAGTCCACATGAAACTACATAAATAATCTAAAATTACAAGCACTAAAATAGTGTTTTTATCTTATATTATCTACTTTTCAATAAAAATAACCATCTAATTTTTCAATATATTATGTCACATAAAAAGTAATTATAACCCATCTTTATTTATGTATAAAACTGTATTTTAGCAACTCCTATTGTTTTGTTTTTCTGAAATAGATTTCCTTGTTTTAAAATATCAAAATTTTCTTGAAAATATAGAATCCATACAAAGTCATTAAGTTAACCTTTTATCATATCTTTAACACTTCTTTATACAATAAAATACCCTTTCTCTCTCTAGATATATAATAAATCCTTTTTTGCTTTTATTATATTTTCAAAGAATAAAAGTTAAAAATAGAGAAATAAAAAATAAGTAAAATGTGGGAAAAATAAAAAATACAAAATATAAATGATATAAAAATACAAATCTATAGACACTACTTATGTATAAAAAACACAAAAACACATAAATGGACACATACACCTGAGTTTGAGTCACTCAATTTAACTAGCTACATGGTTGTCTCCCTTAGTCCGAACTTTATACACGTGCTAAGTAAAAAAGTGAAATTAATTATATTTTGAATTTCCAATTGGACTGAGACTACAACGAACATATCTTAGCAAATTGACTGATATTTTTTAACATTATCTTCTAAAATATATTTACAAAAATAAAAATAATTAAAAATAACAATGAAGAAAATTATGAAGATAAAATGGTAGAGTTCTGTATACACGATCATACTATCTAATAAGGGTCAAAATCCCAATTTGCACGTGTTAACTCTAAGACCTTTGAAAATGATCTTGTTATTTTCAGGTATTTGAATATGTTTTACCTAAATATGAACATTGTTTCACATGTGCTTATATGGTGGAGATACCATCTTCAAAACACATGCATACTTGGTATTAAGGTTTGCTTTAAATATTCATATATACATGTGGATATGTTTGATGTATTCTTCTTTATCTACATTGTTGTGGTGATTTCATGTCAATTAGAGTTGATATAAAACTATTCTAACAATGGAATATTTGTACATCCTAGTAGGTCTTAATGTACAAATTTTAGTCTAATTTTGGATTTTTCTTACTTATTTTCTTTCTTTATTCACCAACTCGGTCAATCTACTCAAACATGTGGGTTAAATTTCATAAATAGTATCACACCCTATTCTTTTCTATTTTACAGATCAATATGTTTTGTTTTACATAGGGAAAAACTTCTTGTTGTTCTCTTTTTGGTTTGATATTATATTTTTGATCTTTTTACATGATTTTTGTGATAATTATGAGTTTTTTATTCGTACAGGAATATTCGTAAGAACACACATTTAACTTGAAATTCATGCTTTTGTTAAGGATCTTTACTCAAGATGAAGCTACTGAGTAGATGAATATAAGATTCATCAAATGGGTAGAACTAGAAATTACTAAGGTAGCTATCAGATTAGATTGTGGCCCTTCAATAATTTATGTAATATTGTAAGGTGACACTAACATGGGTTGTGGCTAGAGAATCTAACAACGATGCATACCTAGGTATGCTTAATAGTTTGTTTTATAATGAAGAAGATTTATCTAAGTACTTCAATACACATGTTGGTTAGATCCTGGAGCCAAGACTCATGTTGGTGTCTCCATACAAGCATGTATGAGAGAGTGAATTATCATAACCAAGACTCATAATTGCTTTGCTAATTTTTTATCTTATCCATCATAAAACATGAAAATTACCTTTATCCCTCTATGCAATAGATATGTAATAAAAAACATAAAAACTACCAAAATAATGTTAGGATTAAAGTTCAATTAGGATTAAGAATCCTAATGGGATTGAACTTCTAATCCTAGTAGTGGTTGAGTTGCATTCTATTTATAGTCCTATTGGGATTAGGACTACGGGGTTATAACATGGCTATATAAAGAGGGGTGGTGGCATTGCCTTAACACCACCATAAGAATAACGTAACCCCTAGTGAGGGGGGAGAGAGAGAGAACAAAGAGATGAGAGAGCGAGGTAACAAAGAGAGTTGTACTTGTTCATCTTATAGTGATCTTTCTTCTCCGGTGGCCGCGAGAGGTAACCGACCATCATTATATCTGATTTTTCTTTCCTTCACGTGCTTCCGTGGTGGTGGGTGACTGCACATCTATACTCGACGATTCAAACATGTATCCGAGCAGAGGCGATAGTGACATGTCGTATCCCAACAACTTGTATCAGAGCTGAGTTGGTATCGATAAGTCGTAGCCCAACACCTGGTACCAGAGCTAGGTGCAGCATTGTTGAAGGGACAACGATGCGATGGATCAGAGCGAGGATCGATGTCAATGAGATGACACAATGCAACAGATGCACAATCATCAGAAGCCGTGTTATGGTGATCTCTTGGATAAATCGACTTGAGGCGTCGAAGAATACTGCTAGTGGCAGTTGGCAGGAGATCATGCAATGGGGCACGTTGAAGGCACCCAACGAGGGGTGCGTCACCCAGAGGCGGTGAGTCCTGCTAATGAGACTTGCAGATGACAAGGATGACCCCGTGCAGACCCAAGACGATGAAGAGATCGTGATGGAATTCAACTCAAGGGAGAGATTATTAGGGTTGGAGTCATATTAGAATTGGGAATCCTAATGGAGTGAGACTCCTAATTCTAATAGCACTTGAGTTGTATTCTATTTATAGTCCTAAAGGGAATAAGTTTATGGGGTCGTAATCAGACTATATATAGGGGGTGGGAGGCATTACCTCCACACCACCACAAGAACAATATAATCTCTTAGAGAGAGAGAAGAAAAAGATGAGAGAGCGAGGGAACGGAGAGAGTTGTACTCGTTTTGATTTATAGTGATCTTTCTTCTCCGGTATCTGATATATAGGATGCATCATATTTATCAGTTGTCTTGAACTTGAGTCTCATAAGGAACACAATCATGGTTAGAAAGGAAGAAATTTTTGATAATTTTGCCTATGCAATCAAAAAATATTCGAATGCCAGAAAATATGACACTTGCCATTGTTTTTGCAAACCTCATTGAGCCGAGGGATACCATCTCTTTATCTCCGACTACAGAGATTTTATCTTAGAATAGGTGATTACATCATCATTATATCATCAAATATATATGTGTCTATAGTACTTAATCATTTCCTATCATGAAACCAAGCAAACAAGAGTGAGTAATATTCATATATATATTCCTTGTCCCTCATCGGAACAAATTTTAGCACTCATAAATAATAAATACAATAATAGTCGCTCGTCTCTAGCTGATCTTATATACTAATCATATAGCCTCTCGTATAAAAGTTCACTACATCTTTTTGACAAATTTAGGACCTTATGGCCTTTTTCATCATTCCAAAATGGCACGCGCAATCCATCATCTCTCCGATTAAAAAAAACATGTAAAGATTAGGAATCAAATATTTTTACTCTCCATAGGCACGCAGCGCAAGTCTCCGATGAGAAATTCTCCGGTGAAGAGGAGGTAGAGAGTAAGTGGCAAAGAAAATTGCAATTCCCACGGGAAATGAAGGCAGATACCCCACCTGAAAGAAAGAATGAAAGAGGGGAAGGTCCGAGAGTCCAGTCCGAAGTCCACCTCCTCCCCCCACCTCCCTTCGATCACCTCCGGTCCTCCACGGACACGCCTGTCCTGACCTGACCTCACACTCCCCACGATGAGGCAGCAGCAGCACCGCCGCATGCTCCTCCTCACCCCCTTGGGCAGCGCCGTCCTCTACCTCCTGACCTCCCTCGTCGTCCTCGCCTCCTTCGCCTCCTTCTACTCGTGGCTCGCCCTCCCCCCGACCTACTCCTACCTCCCCCTCTCCCCACAAGGTCGCGGCTGCCTCCCCGACTCCGAGGGCTCCTGGTCCATCGGCGTCTTCTACGGGGACTCCCCTTTCTCCCTTCAGCCAATCGAATCCGTGAGTTCTCCCTTCCAATTGGAATTCTCTACGTTCGACTGATCGCCATCTCTGACGTAGTTTCTTGCCTCCCGGTCTCTCCAGAGCAACTTGTGGAGGAACGCCAGCAATGCGTGGCCCGTGGCGAATCCGGTGGTCACGTGCGCCACGGCGTCCGACGCCGGCTTCCCGAGTAACTTCGTTGCCGATCCCTTCCTCTTCATCCAGGTGAGATCTTGTCGAAATTTTGCTTTCTGTGGAGATCAAAACCAGACCCTTTTACCGCACTAATTGTTACGTGATCCGTAGTTTGAAGAAGATATGCTACATATCATGCGCGAATGTGCTTCCACTTTCCACGGATGGGCGAATCCTCTTTGATCGTGGTTTTCTTGTTTTATTTCCTTGTTTAAGAAAGGGAGAGATTCCTGGACTAAATACCAGTGAATGTTTTTATTTCACTAGCTATAACGGTTACAGTTGCTCTCGAAGCTTCGAGAGCCGGATGAAGATGTGCCATGGCCCATGTACTCTTAAGAAGTTTTATGCTCTTTTAAGAAGTTTTAGATGTGCCATGGCCCATGTACTCGCTACTAGAATTCTGCAAATTTCTACTACCAGGTGCTTCATTTGCATCTGGAGCAGGCCTAATTTATGCATAAGTAGGTATACGCCCCTTCTCACATCTATTCCTTCCTCTCGGAATCTACAACCACCCCCAACTCACATCTCCGCTTTAGTGCCTGTGCCTCCGCAAACTTTCTCTTCCACTCACCACAGCGTCATTAACTTCGACTATTTGTATCGGAGTGTGCCAAAAGTTTTACCCAGACTATTTGCTCATATAATTTATATGGTTACAACACTGTACTGTGTCTCATGATCGGCCTGTAATCTATGGACCTCACCATTGTAAGTCCAACACCCACTCTTCTGTGAATCTGGCTGCTCGTAAAGCACCCCAGATTGTAAATTTTATTCACTTATAGACCTCAGTTTTTGTCGATGGGAGAAGATTTGAATGCATTTTTATTCATAACAGTTGAGAAAAGTGAGTGATTCATTATTCAAGGGAACCCTAGTATATAGGGAGAGACCTCACGGATAAAATACATAGTAGTCCAGAGAACAATAAGAAATTAAGAAAAAGGTACATAACATATAATAATATCGGTCTCTACACTCCCCCTCAAGGTGGAGCATAGATGTCTATCATGCTCAGCTTGGAAGAACATCTCTGGAAGGGTCTTCTGAGTAATGGCTTGGTGAGTACGTCAGCAGTCTGATCCCCTGAGCTCACGTGAGATGTAGATATCAAGCATCTCTGGATCAAGTCTCTAGTGTAATGGCAGTCAACTTCCCTTTCATGGAATGCTGGGTTGTTGGCAATAAACAATGCTGCCTGATTGTCACACTGAAGCTGCATAGGTAAAGGTACGGCTACATGTAAATCCTCTAGCACAGACGAACCCACATCATCTCCGTGCTTGCTTGCGCCATGGCCCTATATTCAGATTCAGCACTGGACCTTGCCACAACAGTTTGTTTCTTGCTTTTCCAAGAAACCAGAGAGCTCCCAACAAAAACGGCAAATCCTGAGGTCGACTTTCGATCCTTAGGGCATCCTGCATAATCGGCATCTGCACATGCTGATATAGATAAATCTGTGCCCTTTCGAAATAGCAACCCTGAACCTGGAGACGACTTTAGATACCTCAGTATCATGTATATAGCATCCATATGAACTTGTCTTGGCTGCTCCATAAATTGACTCATCCGGCTTACTGCAAAGGCAATATCGGGTCGAGTTGTGGTAATATAAAGGAGCTTACCCACCATTTATCTATATCTCCTCTTGTCTACTTCAACAGTGTCATCATCATACAGCTTCATGCTTGGATCCATGGGAATACTCGATGGTCTGCATCCAACTATGCCTGTTTCAGTCAAAAAATCTGTAATGTACTTCCTTTGGGTCATCACCAGACCCTGTGCATTCTTGACAAATTTCAACCCCAGAAAGTATCTTAGGGTTCCAAGATCCTTCGTGACGAACTGACGGCCTAGAAATGCTTTTGCCCATTCTATTCCCTGAACATCATCTCCTGTAACAAGAATATCATCAACATAGACCATGATGACAATCGTACCTGCAGAAGACTTCTGAATAAACAACGAGTGGTCTGCATTCGATCTTTTGAACCCCTATCGTTCAATCAGATGGGAAAGCTTTTGGAACCACGTCCTTGGGCTCTGTTTGAGGCCATAAATCGCCTTGTGAAGTTTTCACACCACATGCTTCTCCCCCTCAGCAGTGAACCCCGGTGGCTGCTGCATGTAGACTTCCTCCTGCAGATCTCCATACAAGAAGGCATTCTTGACATCAAGTTGAGATATAGTCCAGTCACGTACCACAACAACTGATAAGAGAATGCGAAGAGTAGAGTGGCGAGCCACCGGAGAAAATGTATCCATATAGTCCACGCCATAGGTTTGTGTGAAACCTCGCGCGACCAGCCGTGCCTTGTATCGATCTAGACTGCCATCCACGTGGTATTTAACTGTGAATACCCATTTACATCTAACAATGGATGCATCAGGAGGAGCATTAACCAAGCTCCATGTGCCACGAGACTGTAAGGCACGCATCTCGTCTTCCATAGCCATTCACCAACAATCAACCTTCATAGTTTCCTGATAGGTCCGTGCTATGTCCACGGAAGACAAAGCTGCAACAAATCTCTGAAAGTCGCCTGTGAGGCGATGAAAAGACACATGGGAAGCAAAGGGATAAGATGCATACGTCTACTTTTGCTTCCTGATAGCAATAGGAATATCAAGGTCATCGTCCACTATACTGGATGGTGTAGTCTCGTCCTGCAATGAAGAATCCTACACATGTACCATATCTGACATGTCAGTAGTAATGCCATCTGAACATACCTGAGGCGTAATGGATGTCTGACGTGTCGCCTGAGCAGGATCTGGCCGACGAGTATAGAATTTTGGTAAAGGTGGAATAGGAGGTTGTGGAGGTGGTGGTGGTGGAGGTGGTGGTGGTGAAGATGACGTAGTAACTGGAGCAGGAGTGGACTCAGGTGAACTCCAACTAGGAGGAGGAGGGACATAGACATCATGGTTGATAGTGGATGGTACCAACCTGTCACCTGCAGGGGAAAAATACATAACAGACTCAAAGAACGTGGCATCGGCACTAACAAAGTATTTCTTGTTGATGGGGTCATAACAACGACAATTGACAGCTCTAGGAGAGAGTTTGTCAAGTCCAGGAGTCAGGAGATGAACAAATGCAACAGTACCGAAAACACGAGGAATAAGTGAGAATAATTCCTTATCAGGAAAAATGATAGAAAGAGGAATTTTCTCACCAAGGACAGATGCCGTCATATGATTGACCAGGTAGCAAGCTGTAAGAACAACATCCCCCCAGAAAGAGATAGGAGCACAACTCTGAATAAGGAGAGTTCGAGTAATATCAAGAAGGTGACTGTGCTTTCTTTTTGCCACACCATTTTGCTGAGATGTGTAAGCACAAGTAGTTTGGTGAATAATGCCCTTCGGCGAGAGAAACTAAGAGAGAGACCTTGTGCAGAATTCTAGAGCATTATCTGTACGAACATATTTGACAGTAGAAGAAAAAACATTCTGCACTTCATTAATCAAATTTTTATTCACATCTCCTGCTTCAGATTTATTCTTTAAAAGAAAGACCCAACATACACGAGAGAAATCATCCACTACACCTAGATAGAACCTGTGTCCCTGATGATCGGGTACATGACTCGGACCCCAAATATCAATGTGAAATAACTCGAACGGGGAACGACTGCTCCGACTCTGACGACTAGGAAAGCTAGACCGATGATGCTTTCCCAACTGGCACGCTTCACAGCAAAAGAAAGAACTGGGAGATATCTGAGGCAGAAGGTGTCGCATTTTCTGGAGCGGGAGATGACCAAAGCGAAGATGCCAGATGTACGGAGATACTGGTCCGGGGAATGAGAAGAGACACCAGCATAAGAATTCCGGACCAGCCGATACATACCATTTTGCTCAGAGCCACAACCAATCACCCTGCCCGTTAGTATGTCCTGAAAAATAAGAGAAGATGGGTCAAATATAGCACGACAGTACAAATCCTTCGTAATCTGACTAATAGACAACAGATTCATGGAGAACTGAGGAGCATGTAGAACATTCTGTAGACACATAGAAGGAGATAGGAAGACCTCCCCCTGTCCAACAAGGGGGGAATGAGTACCATCTGCGATCTGTACTGAACGGCCATGGGGAATGTCCCTGTAGGACTCAAGTCTCTCTCGATCTCGACAGAGGTGATGTGTGGCACCAGAATCTATAATCCAATCAGATATATCATGACAAGACGTAAATGCTGTAGCACTACCTGAGAACTAGCAGCAGCAGAGGAACTGGCAGAAGCTGTAGCAGCAACATCTGAAGGTCCACCAGAAGAATCAGTAGATGATTGTGGCATAATATCACGTAGACGTGCCACAAGCTCCTCGAAACGATTGTCTGCATTGGATGCTGATTGGGGCAGAGCATGCTTGGCTACACGCGCTGATGCTGGGAACCCATGCTTAGAGTAGCATGTATCCTCCGAGTGGCCTGTGTGGTGACAGTACGAACATGGCTGACGAAAGCGACCACCCCTACCACGGGGTCCACGTCCACAACTAGAAAACTGACCACCTCTCCCACGCGATACTGCCATCGCCGATGGGGGTGGAGTAGATGAGCTGGAAAAAACTGATATGCGACTGAGCCTTCGATAAACATCTTCCATTGGAGGAATAACTGCATCGGCCAAAATCTGAGAGCGGGCGGTCTCGTACTCAGAATCTAGGGCTGCAAGTAGAACACCCACCATGGTGGCATTCCGAAATGTCTTTTGCTGCTCAGGAGTCGCTGTGAGTGGAATGGTACTGTATAACTTCTCAAACATCCCTCTCAGGTACGTGTACAAGGAGTGGAGTGGTCTGCCGTTCTGCTTCATCGTGAATATATCATGCTGAAGCTGTAACATCTTGGTCTCATTCCGCACTTGGGAATACGTTGCAGCCAGAATATCCCACATTGCCTTGGCAGTGGGCTGATGGAGGACATCATTGGCAATCTCCATTGACAGTGTGCCTGACATCCAAACCTTGGCATACGAATCATCAGCCTTCCACGAGGCATATATCCTTATCTTCTCTGCCGGCTCTTCCTCGGTAAGAATATGCTTCTTACTGTTTGACTTCATGAGGCTCATGAACTGCATCGCCCAGAGCTCATAATTCGTTCCATCCATCTTCACTATCGACGCGGGACCTTTGAATGCACCTATGGAGGGCGTATCAACCTTGGAGTCTGACATAACGCCGGAGATGAAGTACTAGGGTTTGTAGACAAAGAGACAGGTGTCTACACAAACTGCCTAGGATTTGAGTGTGTATGTAGACATTACACACCCAAATCCATGGATATGGCGAAAGGAGGCGGCTACGGCTGAGGCCGCAGGAGGGGGCGGGCGCCGGCTAGGGTGAAGCCGGCGAGATGGGGGCGATGCACGGAGCGAGGGGCCGGAACGACGCTGGCAGGCAGGGGCCGGGACCGACACGGGAGGCGGGAGACGGGGGCCGGGGCTGGGGCCGGGGCCGAGCGCTGGGACCGGGGGCCGGAGGTCGGGGGATGGGACCTGGCGGGAGGCGGGGGCGTGGACCGGAGAGGCGACGGTAGGCGGAGCCGAGAGGAGGCGGGCAGGGGTGGAGGGGGGGGGATGGGAGAGCCCTAGGGTTTTGGCTTTGATACCAAGTTGGGAAAAGTGAGCGATTCATTATTCAAGGGAACCCTAGGCTCTCTTATATAGGGAGAGACCTCACGGGTAAAATACATAGTAGTCCAGAGAACAATAAGAAAATACGAAAAAGGTACATAACATATAATAATATCGGTCTCTACAATAACCATATGCCTTTTAATATTAGATTAGAGGCTAAGGATATATAAGAAAAAAGACACTATAAGGAAAGAAGACAACTAATCTTCTCTCGTTCCTACTCTCCTATGTTCCGACATTTTCTCACAAACTGGAGCATATGTATCTGTCATGTTCAATTTTGTAGAACGTTACCATAGCAAACAAACTTGAGGAAGTACCCTGGTAATCATGTCCAAAGTAGCGCAACCTGCTCTTTTGAGAGAACACTAGAATCAAATCTAGGCATTCAACCTCGACATGCTTGGTGTATTAATTAAATATGACTTGATGTCACATTGGAGTTTCATCTAGTTGTCATTTGCCATTTGTTATCAATACTTACTACTCGAATCAACATCATCTTTGAAGTTTTCTATACCATGGCCTTGTAGCTTCCCTCTACACCAGAGTAGAGTATCACAACTTGCTTCTTGCTGTTCCAAGTGATAAGAATACGGTCCCAGTAGATTCACAAGCATGGAGCGGACTTCCTGTCAGCTAATCATCTTGCATATTCATCGTCAATGTATGTAGCAATATCTATATAAGACTTCCCTGCACCTCTCGAAAAAAGAGCTCCCTGTTGAAGAACAACCTCTTTGTACGGTATTTTGATATACCTCCAAATAATCATGTTTGTATCCTAGTAAGCTTGCACTGATCTGTCCTCGAACTAACTTCATTTTCCAAATGTTAGCAAAACATCATTCCCAGTAATGGCGAGGTACAACTGCCAACAAGTATTCAATATCGATGGTTGTCTGGAAGCTGCTCCTCACCCTTATATAGATGCCTTGGGTCTAATAGAAATTAAACAAATACAAGAATATGCAAACATGAAGGATTTACATGGAAACCCTTCTCAATTGAAGGAAAATCAATGAGAGGGGAGACCACCCTTAGCGCTCACATGCATTCACATGCATTTAGGATTGTCTTCACATAAAAAAGGAGGAATGTTTTATAGTTATAGTCCAACAGGATTGATAGATCCTCGTTGACGACTCTTTAACCCATACAAGACAACTTAAAAATCACCTTTAAATTGGGTGTAGATTATATATTGCTCTTAAGTTGGGTGTAGATTATATATTGCTCAATACAAGACAACTTTAAAATCACCTTTAAGTTGTGTGTAGAAATTATATATTGCTCAACTTGTCAATATTCTCATCAAATTTGATCACGTGAAGGTCCTTGGTGAAGACATCAACATCTTATTTTTCAAGGAAAAGAATTGATTGTATTATGAGAGGCTCTTGGGTTCTCTTATATAGGAGAACCTATTGGGCAAATTACAGGAACAAGACAAAATAAATAGATAATAAGAAAACAATAAGAAAGGTAGGAAATATCTCAACACTCCCCCTTAAGCTGGAGCGTAGATATCGATCAGGCTCAGCTTGGAACACTATCTCTGATAAGACCCTCTGGCTAGAGCTTTAGTAAAAACATTTGCTGTCTGATCTCCAGAACTGACATGAGTAGTGGCGATAAGACCTTTCTGTACCATGTCACGAGTGTAGTGACAGTCCACCTCTATGTGTTTGATCCTCTCATGAAAAGGTAGGTTGTTGACAAGGAAAAGAGCAGCCTGATTATCACATTGGAGGTGCATGGGAAGAGGCACCTCTATAGTCAGCTCAGTAAGAACCGATCTGACCCACATCTTCTCCATGCTAGCCTGCGCGGCTGCACCATGGCCCTGTATTCAGACTCAACACTTGATCTGGCAACCACAGTCTGGTTCTTGCTCTTCCACGAAACCGAGGAATTCCCTATGAACACAACGAAGCCAGAAGTAGACTTCCCATCCTTTAGACACTCAGCATAATCTACATTTGCACATGCTGTAACTGAAAGAGATGTATCTCTGCTGAAAAGAAGTCTCGTACCTGATAAAGTCTTCAGATACCTTAAAATCATATGGACTGCATCCATATGTGCCTGTCTGGGCTGCTCCATAAACTGGCTCACTTTGCTCAAGGCAAAGGACATGTTGGGCTTGGACATAATCACATATAGTAGCTTGCCAACAAGCTCCCCGTACCTCCTCTTGTCGACCTCCTCAATGTCATCATCATATAGCTTCATGCTCAGGTTAATAGAAGTAATGACAAGTCTACAATCTGCCATGCCTGTCTCTGAAAGAAGGTCGATAACGTACTTCCTCTGGGTCATCACAAGACATCGCTGGTTCCTGGCAAACTCCAATCCGAGGAAGTAACACAAATTACCAAGGTCCTTGGTCACAAACTGCTGACCTAGGAAGTCCTTGGCACTCTAAATACCATGCTCGTCATCTCATGTAACAATAATATCATCAATGTAAACAAGAATGACAATAGTACCTCTCTGGGACCTGTGCAGAAACAAAGAATGATCTGCAGTCAATCGCACAAACATTCGCTGCTCTATCACGTCCGATAGTTTCTGGAACCATGCTCTTGGATTCTGCTTTAGGCCATAGATAGCCTTGTAAAGTCTGTAAACCTTCTGACACTCCCACTCAGTAGTAAACCCAGGTGACTGCTGCATGTATAACTCCTCCTGTAGATCACCATATAGGAATGCATTCTTCACATCAAGTTGGTGAAGGGGCCAATCTTGTGTCACAACAACAGAAAGTAGAATGTGCAGAGTAGAATGTCTGGCAACTGGAGAGAACGTATCTTGATAGTCCACCCATATGTCTGGGTGAACCCATATACCACAAGTCTTGCCTTATAGTGATCCACACAGTCATCTGCACGGTGTTTCACAATGAACACCCATTTGCATCCCACAACGGATGTGTTAATTGAAGCAGAAACAAGACTCAATGTACTATGTGACTGTAGCGCAACTATCTCTTCTTCCATGGCTAATCTCCACTGACTGTCCTAAAGATCCTCCTGATATGTCCGTGGTATCTCCACAGCTAATAATGTCAAAGTAAACCTCCTGAAATCCTATGACAGTATGCTCAAGGAAACCTGGGCTGCAAGAGGATAAGTAGCATACCGACGTTTATGCTTGTGCAGAGCAATCGACACATCAAGATCATCTGCCAAAGACACCTGCTCATCCTGTATGGAATCCTGTTGCACAGATAACTCAGTAGTGCCATCAGTAGAAACAATGTGCTCATTACATACCTGAGGCATGCTGGATGATGCGCAAGGCCTGTGAGAAGGGGGAACCGAACGAGACCTGCGAGTAAAAACACGTGGCAAAAATTGAGTCACAGTACGAGGTGGAGCCACAGGAGTAGGTGTAGAGGCAAGAGTAGGTGGTGGTGGTTGAGGAGGCGGTGGTTGAGGAGGCGATGGTAGAGCAGGAGTAGAGGGAGGTGGTGGTATGATAATAGGAGGTGGAGGCATGTAGATCTCATCATCAGAGTCAGATGGGGCTAATTTGTCACCTATAGGAGAAAAATACATGACAGACTTAAAGAAAGTAACATCAGCACTGACAAAGCATTTTCGCTTGAGCTATTCAAAGCAACGATACCCCATCTGGGTACGAGAGTAGCCGGCAAAAACACACTTGACAGCTTTGGGAGAGAGCATGTTACGACCTGGATAAATATCATGATCAAAAGCAACTGAGCCGAACACACGAGGTGTAAGAGAGAAAAGACCCTTCTTGGGAAACACAATCGAGAAAGGAATCTTCTCTCCCGACACAGACGAAGGCATGCGGTTCACCAGATAACAAGCCGTGAGGACGACATCACCCTAGTAGGCATGAGGAGCACGACTCTGTATCAGTAATGTTCTGGTCACATCAAGTAAGTGACGGTGTTTGGGCTCGGCAAAGTCGTTTTGCTAGGATGTATAGGCACAAGATGTCTGACGAACAATGCCAAGAGATCTAAGGAAGTCAGAAAGCTATAAGGTGTAGAACTCTAAAGCATTATCAGAACGAATATATTTAACATTGGCGGAAAAAATATTCTTTATCTCATTAATAAAGGATTTGATAATAGATCCGGCCTCAGACTTATTCTTCAATAAAAAAGGCCCAGGAAAGTTTAGAAAAATCATCGACATCAACAAGATAAAAACAATGTCCTTGATGATCAGGAACACGACTCAGACCCCATATATCTAAATGAAGGAGCTCAAATAATTGAGAACTGCTCCGACTCTAACGGGATGGAAAGGAGGAATCGTGATGCTTCCCAAGCTGGCATGCTTCACAATGAAAGGAGGATCTCGTGGAAATTTGAGGTAGAATAATACATAGCTTCTGCAGAAGAAGGTGGCCAAAACGAAGGTGCCACATATATGATGAGACTGGTCCAGTAGGTATAGTAGAAACACTAACATGAGGAGGTTGGACCGGTCTGTAGAGTCCTTGTTGGCGACGGTCACATCTAATCACCTTGCCCGTGAGTATGTTCTGAAATACAAGAGAAGATGGGTCAAAGATGGCACGACAATGCAGATCCTTAGTGATATGACTAATGGAGAGTAAATTCATCTGAAAGTCAAGAGCATATAAAACATTCTAAAGACACATGGATGATGTCAAATGCACCTCCCCTTGTCCTGTAATGGGTAACTGGTCGTCATTGGCAATGACAACCCATCTATCAGGTGGTATGGTCCTGTAGGACCTCAACCGTGCTCTGTTTTCACAAGGATAATGGGAAGCACCAGAGTCCATAATCCACTCTGTCATATCTGCACCATTACTGCTAGTGAAAGCATAAGTGATACCTGAGGAGTTCGAAGAGGCTCTGGCTGTAGCTGTTGTATCTGTAATGGTGGTTCCTACAACAGGAGTCATAATCTCTCGAATACGAGAGACGATATCATCCAGACGAGGATCAACCGGGAAGAAAGTGTATCTGAAGGTTCAATCAGTTCTACCACGTGACCAGAAATGGGATATCCATGCTTTTGGTAGCATGTATCCTCTACATGTCCCGGTCATGGGATAAAATTTCCGTGAAATTCAACCGAATTTCGATTGAATTTCGATTTCGGTGGGTGACCGAAATTCAGCCGAAATGGTCTATATCGATTGAAATTTGGGGGGGCCATGTTAAAAAATTGACCGAAATGATCAAAATTTTGGTCGAATTTCCACCGAAATTCGGTCGAAATTTCATTTCGATCCATCACCGAAACGAAACTGAAATCCGACATTTAAGGCCTTGGTCCCGGTCGACGGTAAAAGGTGCAAGGGTCACGGGGATGTCCACTGCCTTTGCCATGAGGGGTGCATTCTTTAGACTGGGTCGTCACTCCTCGACCACGAGAAATGGCCATAGCTGACGAGGGCTGAGGAGTGGCCGTAGGAGGCATGATAATCCGGCTGAGGCAGCTATAAGCTCCTCCATGGGAGGTATGGTAGCTACAGTGAGAAGCTAAGTACGTGTTGCATCATACTAGGTATCAAGGTCTGCCATGAAAACTCCAACCATCGTGGAGTTCCTATATGCCTTCTGCTGCTCAAGAGATGTCGTAATAGATATATAGCTGTGAAGCTTCTCAAACATGCTATGGAGTGAACTGTAGTACACGTGCAGGGTGCATCTGCTTGACCTTGTAGATGTCAAATTATAGCTGAAGAATCTTGGTCTTATTCTTCGCTTGAGCATAGGTTGAAGACAAAGTATTCCACATCGCCTTAGCAGTGGGCTGGTTTAGAATATCATTAGCTATCTATGTGCTGAGGGTCCCACATTGCCAAACACGGGCATATGCGTTATCTTGCTTCCACGAAGCATTAGTTGGCTCTAGATCTGTCAGGGGCTCCTCGTTGATGCAATGTATGAGGGTGAGAAACTGCATGGACCACAACTCACAGTTCGTCTCATCCATCTTAGTAACGGGAGCCAGTCCCTTGAAGGCTCCAGACGAAAAAAATGTCACCCTTGTTCTCTGACATGATAGTAACGGAACTCAACTGTGGAGTAGACCGATATAAACAAGTCTACACGATCATAGAGAGGATTGATTGTACACGTGTACTCATACAACCATCGCTACCAATCTCCGCTGCTCGTTAGGGCCGAAAAAAGTGTTTTATAGGTATGAAATCACGTATTCCTGTCAAAATCAGACCGGTTCAGACCACAAAACGTCTTGTAGAGGTGCACAGAGGCGCACGGGAGGGCCGACAGCGACCTTGGAGGCCGGGGCTGCGGCTGCAGCCTAGAGAGGCCCGGGCGACGGCCTGGGGGCTGGGGTTGGGGCTGTGGCCTGGATGGGCCTGGGCGGTGGCCTGGGGCTGGGGCTGCGACTTGGAGAGGCCCGAGCGGTGGCCTGGGGGACGGGATTGCGGCCTGGAGGGGCCCGAGAGGTGGCCTGGGCTTCTGCCAGAGGGAGAGACGGCAGCCCGGGCAGCAAGCGACGGTGGCGGGGGGGGGGGGATAGGTAGGGTTAGGGTTTGGTGGGATACAAGAACTCCGGTTTAGGACCGTCGCTTCGATACCTTGTAGAAAGAAAAGAATTGATTGCATTACGAGAGGCCCTTAGGTTCTGTTGTATAGGAGAAATTAGGCAAATTACAGGAAGAAGACAAAATAAATAGATAAACAATAAGAAATGTTGGAAAAGAGAAAGAGTTGTTTATTCCTTGAGCCCAAGGGTCTCTTATATAGGCAGAGACCTATGAGCAAATTACATAAAGTAGACAGAGGAAAAGAAAAATAGATAAAATATATATAAACATAAAATATATCTCTACACTCCCCCTCAAGATGGAGCATAGATATCTATCATGCTCAGCTTGGATGAATGCTTCTGAAAGGATCCTCTAAGTAGGGCTTTGGTGAAAATGTCTGTTGTCTGATCCCCTGAGCTGGCATGGGATGTAGAAATGAAGCCCTTCTGGATCATACCACGTATATAATGGCAATCAATCTTAATGTGCTTTGTCCTCTCATGGAAATCAGGATTATTATCAATGAGTAAGGCGGCCTGATTGTCGTTTTTCAACGACACGGGAAGAGGAACATCTATATGTAGATATGTCAGGACTGCTCGAACCCACATCACTTTTGTACATGCTTGTGCCGTAGCTCTATACTTAGATTCAATGCTAGACCTAGCAACAACGGTTTGCTTCTTACTTTTCCATGAGACAAGTGAATCTCCAACAAATATAGCAAATCCTGATGTAGGCTTTCTGTCCTTGGGGCACCCTGCATAGTTTGCATCTACACATGCTGAGATAGTAATAGTGCCACCCTTTTTAAATAGCAGCCCTGTGCCTGAAGATGATTTAAGATACCTTAGCATCATCTGTATAGCATCCATATGTACCTGACGAGGTTGTTCCATGAACTGGCTCACTCGACTTACTGCAAATGAAATATCAGGTCTGGTAATTGTAGTGTAAATAAGCTTCCCCACCAGTTCCCTGTATCTCCTCCTGTCAACCTCATCAGTCTCATAATCATACAACTTCATGCTTGGATCCATGGGTGTAGTAGTTGGTCGACATTCAAGCATACCCATGTCACTTACCAAGTCACTGACATATTTTCTCTGAGTCATCACAAGGCCTTGTTGATTTCTGTCAAACTCCAATCCCAGAAAGTATCCAAGGACTCCTAGATCCTTGGTAACAAATTCACGGCCCAAAAATGCTTTTGCTTTATTTTATTCCCTGCATATCATATCCTGTAAGTATATCATCAACATACACCATAATAACAGTCGTACCTCTGGAGGTCCTCTGCACGAAAAGAGAATCATCTGCATTCGACCGTTTGAACCCTCGATTCTCAAACAAATTTGAGAGCTTATGGAACCAAGCTCTCGGGCTCTGCTTAAGGCCATATATTGCCTTATGAAGTCTACATACCTGTGAACACTCCCCCTCAGAAGCAAACCCGGATAGCTGATGCAGTAGAATTCAACCTGAAGATCACCATACAAAAAAGCAGTCTTGACATCCAACTGAAATAGGGGCCTATCTCGAATTACGGCAAGGGATAAAAGAATTCGCAAGGTAGAATGACGAGCAACTGGAGAAAATGTGTTGAGATAATCTACCTCGTATGTCTGAGTAAACCCACGTACGACCAACGAGCCTTATACCTATCAATGCTACCATCTGCATTTGTTTTACTATAAAGATCCACTTGCAACTTACTATAGATGCCCTAGTGGGAGCCTGTATAAGACTCCAAGTACCTCGCGACTGAAGGACTACCATCTCTTCCTCCATAGCCAGATGCCATCTACTGTCAACTAGGGCCTCCTGGTATGTCTGTGGTATGTCCATTGCAGACAAAGCAACTGCAAATCTCATGAAATCAACCATCACATGCTCAAAGTGATATGAGAAGCAATCGGGTATGAGGCACATGAACGCTTCTATTTCCTCAGAGCTATAGGCAAATCAAGTTCTACATCATCTCTACCACCTGCATGATCATCCCCTTCCTGAAATGACCCCTGCTGAGAAACACCGTGAGAGCCATCATTAGAAGTAATGTTGTCAGAACAAACCTGGGGCATGCTGGATAATTGACCATGATCATGAGCAGGTGCTGGCCGTCGACTGTAGTGATGTGGTCGAGGAGGAATCAGAACAATGGGAGGAGGTAGTGTTGGTGGAGATGGTGGTGGTGGAGGTGGTGGTAGAGATGGTGGTGGTGGTGGCGTCACTGGTGGGAACATGGGTGGAGGTGGAATATAGATCTCATCGTCTGAAGTTGATGTTGGTAACCTGTCGTCTGTTGGAGAGAAGTACATGGTTGACTCAAAAAATGTGACATCAGCACTAACTAATACCTCCTGCATAACGGATCATAGCAGCGATAACCTTTTTGAGTCCTGGAATACCCGACAAAAACACATTTGACAGCCCTAGGAGAGAGCTTGTCAATCCCTGGAGACAACTGACGAACGAACGCAACTGACCCAAAAACACGAGGGGTAAGAAAGAACAACTTCTTGTCTGGGAAAACAAAGGAGAAAGGTATCTTCTCCTCCAGAATCGATGAGGGCATACTGTTAATGAGGTAACATGCCGTGAGAACCGCATCACCCCAGAATGAATGCGGTGCACAACTCTGGACAAGGAGGGTACGAGTGACATCAAGCAGATGACAATGATTTCTTTCTACGACACCGTTCTGTTGAGATGTGTAAGCACAAGATGTTTGATGAAGAATGCCGTGAGATGAGAAGAATTGAGAGAGCACGCGGGTACATAATTCAGGAGCATTATCAGTTCACACAATTTTGACAAAGGTGGAAAAAAGATTCCGCACTTCTTTAATAAAATTCATGATAGCATGTCCCGCTTCCGATTTATTCAACAAGAAAAACCTCAAGACAAACGACTGAAATCATCCATAACAACTAGATAAAACATGTGTCCCTGATAATCAGGAACACGACTTCGACCCCAAATGTCAACATGGAAAAACTCAAAAGGGGAGCTACTGCTCCGACTCTGACGACTAGGGAAGACAGACTGATGGTCCTTCCCTGACCGACATGCTTCACAATTAAACGACGAGCGAGATGAGATATGGGGAAGAACTTGATGCTGTTTCTGAATTGGAAGATGACCGAAGCGCAGATGCGATAGGTAAGGAGAGATAGGTCCAGTAGAATGAGAGGATGCTCCTGCATATGGTGTATGGACCAGTCGATAGAGCCTGCCCTGCTCACAACCACAACCAATCACTTTGCCTGTAAAAATGCTCTGAAACACAAGAGATGATGGGTCAAATATGGCCCGACAATGTAAATCCTTAATAGTCTGACTGATTGACAGTAAATTCATTGAGAAATTAGGGGCATGCAACACATTCTGCAACTGCATAGATGGCGTCAAGGTAATCTCCCCATGTCCTGTGATGGGAGAATGGGTCCCATCTGCTATAACCATCGTCTTTCCTTGTAGGATATGAGCTGATTTTTGTCTCCACACAAATGATGCGTTGCTCCTGAATCTACAATCCATTCCGAAATACCAGATGCATGATTAGAAGTAGAGGTATGAGCACTATCTCAGGTAATGAGCACTATCTGAGGTATTAGTTCTTGCAGTAGCAGCAACATCCGAGCTGCTCTCTGAAACAGGTGAAGGAGTACTGGCTGGGGGCATGATATCTTGTAGTCGAGACGCAAGGTCATCGTACCGCTGATCTGATGCAGGTGGAGCTCCATGATGCTGAATCTGTTCTGCTACGCAGGCAGATGCTGGGAAGCCATGCTTGGAGTAGCATGTATTTTCCGTATGACCAGATCGATGATAGTAGGTACACGGTGGTCCACGACCACGTCTGCCTCTGCCACGTGGTCCCCGTCCATGAAATTGAGATGGACCTCCGCTTCCACGTGAGGCTGCCATAGAAGATGAATTTGGCATTGGTGCACGGCTTGAGACATTGATCCAGCTCAATCTACGAAAGGCCTCCTCCATGGGAGGAATGGTAGCATCTGCCAGAATCTGGGAAGAAGCTGCCTCATACTGTGAATCTAGAGAGGCTAGAAAGACACCCACCATCGTGGCATTCCGATATGTCTTCATCTGCTCTGGAGTAGCGGTGAGGGGCATGAGGTTTCTAAAACATTCCTCACAAGACAGTGTAGTGAGCATACAGGGGTCGACCATTCTGCTTTATAGTGAAGATGCCATGCTGAAGCTGGAGAATTTTAATTCTTTGCCTGTGGATACGTGGCAGCAAGAATGTCCCACATGACTTTGGCAGTGGGCTGATGCATGGCATCGTTTGCAATGTCTGGAATCAAGGTGCTAGACAACCAGACTTGAGCATACGCGTGATCGGCCTCCCATGAGGCATACAACCTTGTCTTCTCCGTCGGCTCTTCTTCGGTAAGAATATGTTTCTTACCCATCGACTTTATTAGGCTCATGAACTGCATGGAACATAATTCGTAGTTCGGCCTATCCATCTTCACAATGGACGCAGGACCTCTGAAGGTGCTCGTAGTGGGGATATCTACCTTGTTTTCTGACATGATGACTAGAAAAGACTAGGGTTGTAGACTAGATAAACTTTAATAATCTACACTGACATATAGAGGTTTGGTTGCATGTGTAGACTCAAGCAACCAAACCCATCAACACGGAGATGCTGTATTGATAACCGAAGGATGACAGAGCCACAGAAGAAAGGCCCTTGAGGAAGGGAACTGCGGCACCTCTAACGATAAGAGATGCGTTGGCGGGGGCCCAGGGTAGCGAGGCTGCAGGGACCGAAGGGGGGGGGGGCAGGCGGCAGGGTAGTGGGACCGCAGGGGTCGCAGCTGCGCTGCCACCCTTTCTCTTTCTCTAGGAGTGCCGCCACACCTCCTCTCTCCAAGGGGTACTGCCGCATACCCCTCTCTCTAGGGGTGCCATAGCCGACCCCTCTCTTTCTCTAGGGGCATCGTCGCTGACTCCTCTCTCTTGATGGGATTGATTGCTTGAGTCTACACATGCAACCAAATCCCTCTATGTCAATGTAGACAAAATCTTGTCTAGTCTACAATCCCAGCCTTCTCTAGCCGTCATGTCAGAAAACAAGGTAGATATCCCCACCACAGTCGCCTTCAGAGGTCCTGCACCTATAGTAAAGATGGATGGGTCGAACTACGAATTGTGGACCATGCAATTGATGAGCTTGATGAAGTCTACAGGTAAGAAACACATTCTTACCGAGGAAGAGCCAGTTGAGAAGACTGGGGTTAACGCCTCATTGGAGACGGATGATGCATATGCCAAGGTTTGGATTTCAGATACATTGACGATAGAGATCGCCAATGATGTGTTACATCAGCCCACAACCAAGGCAATGCGGGATATTCTCGCTGCTACTTATTCACAAGCAAGGAACGAGACAAAGATTCTGCAACTCAAGCATGATATTTTTACTATCAAGCAGAATGAATGACCCCTTCATTCGCTATATACATCCTTGCATGGGATGTTTGAGAAGCTCCACAGTTTCATGCCTCTTACATCTACTCCTGAGCAACAGAAGACTTATTGGAATGCCGCCATGATTGGTGTATCCCTGACAACCCTTGATCCTAAGTATGAGGTTGCTTATTCCCAGATTTTGGCAGATGCCACTATTCCTCCCATGGAGGAAGCTTTCCACTAGCTCGTTGGATCACTGCCCCATCAACTACTGCCAGTCAGACTTCTTCGGCGATGGCTGTCTCTCGAGGTTGAGGGGCTCTTCTTTATTTCGTGGATGCAAACCTCGTAGCAGAGGGAGTCATATAAGTATTCATCAGCTCTGTACTTATTGCCGTCGTCCTGGACATACAGAGGATACATGCTACTCCAGGTATGGATTTCCTGCTTCTGCTTGAGTAACTGAGCAGATTGAGCCCCCAGTTGCTTCTTTAGATCATCGATTTGATGACCTTGTAGCATGATCGAGGGGCATTGTACCTCCTGCCAGTCCCATTACTTCTTCATCGGTCTCCTGAAGTCATTCAGATGTGGTAGCTTCAGCTTCCTCCAGTACCTCAGGTAGTACTTATGCACTTACTAGTTGTAGTGGATCTGATGTTGTAGAATGGATTATGGACTCTGGTGCTACACATCACTTGTGTGGAGACATAAGTCAACTTACAACATGCATACATATTCCTCCAGGACGAACTATAATTATAACAGATGGGACTCATTCCCCGATCACTGGACATGGGGAGATTAGCTTGACACCCTCAATGCGTCTACATAATGTGTTTCGTGCACCTGATTTTTCTATGAATTTGTTATCTATTAATCTGATTACGAAGGATATGTATTGTCGAGCTATTTTTGACCCATCTTCTCTTGTATTTCAAAACATCCTTAGGGGCAATGTGATTGGGTGTGGTCGTGAGCAGGGCGATCTCTATCGCTTAGTTAGAACTCCTTATACTGGCATTTCCTCTCATTCTGCTGGACCCATCTCACCTTTTACATAGCACCTACACTTTGGTCATCTCTCGCTCCAGAAAATATCGTATTCTGCCTCAGATCTCTCGTCACTCGTCCTTTCAATGTGAGGCATGCCAGTTGGGAAATCATCATCGGTCTGCCTTCCCCAATCGTCAGAGTAAGAGCAATAGCTCTATGTTTGAGTTATTTCATATAGATTTTTGGGATCCCAATCGTGTTCCCAATCATCAGGGATACATGTTTTATCTTGTTGTTGTTGATGATTTCTCTCGTCTGTCATGGGTCTTTTTATTAATGAATAAATATGAAGCTAGAGATGTTATCAAGAACCTTCTCAATGAAGTGCAGAATGTGTTTTCTTCTTCTGTGAATTTTGTGAGAACGGATAATGCTTTGGAATTATGTACTAATACTCTTTCCAATTATTTTTCAACCCGAGGTATTATTCATCAAACATCATGTGCCTATACTTCCCAACAAAATGGTATTGCAGAGAGGAAGCATCGTCATTTGCTTGATGTTGCAAGAACTCTTCTCCATTCAGAGTCATGCTCCACATTCTTTTTGGGGTGAGGCCATTCTTACGACACACTTTCTTATTAATCGCATGCCCTTGTCGGTTTTGGGTGAGAAAATTCCCTTCTCTCTTGCTTTTCCTGAGAAAGAATTGTTCTCACTTACTCCTCGTGTGTTTGGCTTGGTCGCCTTTGTCCAGCAGTTGTCTCTAGGTATTGACAAGCTCTCTTCTAGATCAATCAAGTGTGTCTTTGTTGGGTAATCCTAGACACAAAAAGGGTATAGATGTCATGACCCAATGCGCAGGAGGTATTATGTTAGTGCTGATGTCATCTTTTCGAGTCCGTGATGTACTTTTCTCCTACATGTGGTCGGTTGACTTCCTCAGACTTCGATGATGAAATATACATGCCACCTCCACCATCATCACCTCCTTCATAACCATCATCACCACTACCTCCACCCCCTCCTGTGGTCCCAATGCCACCATTGCCGCATCACTATACCCGCCGACCTGCTTCTGCTCATGGTCACCACTCATCATCTAGCATGCATGAGGTATGTTCTGAATACATAGTTTCTAATGTTGGGTCTGATGGTCTGCCCGAGCAAGGTTCTTTACAGGGGACATACGTGGAGGTTGTTGATATGGACTTACCTATTGCGCTTCGGAAGCAGAAGCGTAGCTGTGCATCATATCCTTTAGTATCCGTGGTCTCCTTGGATCGCTTGATTGGGGACTTCAGGAAGTTTGCAGTTGCATTGTCTACCGTGAACATTCCACGGAATTATCAGGAGGCTTTGAAAGATAGTTGGTGGCGATTATCTATGGAAGAAGAGATGGATGCCTTACAGTTACGTGGTACCTGCAGCTTGGTTCCTGCTCCTGATGAAGCGTCTGTTGTCAGTTGCAAGTGGGTGTTCACTGTTAAGCACCGTGCAGATGGGAGTCTGGATCGATACAAAGCCAGACTGGTTGCTCGTGGATTTACTCAAACATATGGCGTGAATTACAGACACATTCTCCCCAGTGGCTCGTCATTCTTCTCTACGGATTCTTCTTTCTGTTGCATTGGTACGTGACTGGCCTCTCTTCGAACTTGATGTTAAAAATGCATTTTTGTATGGGGACCTATAGGAAAAAGTCTATATGCAGCAACCTCCTGGGTTTGCTGCTGAGGTGGAGTATTCGCAGGTTTGCAGACTTCACAAGGCAATATATGGCTTAAACAGAGTTCTAGGACATGGTTTCAGAAGTTCTCGGATTTAATTGAGAAGCAGGGATTTCGAAGGTCGAATGAGGATCATTCATTGTTTGTACAGAGAACTTCTAGAGGTATGGTGGTTATTATGGTATATGTTGATGACATATTAGTCACATGTGTTGATGTGCATGCGATAAAAGGGCGAAAGAATTTCTGGGCTGACAATTTGTTACTAAGGATCTTGGCACTTTACAATATTTCTTGGGATTAGAGTTTCCAGGAATCAACAGGGACTTGTGATGACCCAATGGAAGTATGTGACATATATGCTAGTTGAGACATGAATGATTGGGTGTCAGCCAACTACCACTCTTACGAACCCTAGTATGAAGTTATTTGATGATGATACAAAGGAGGTGGACTGGAGACGATATAGAGAAATAGTGGGGAAGCTTCTTTATGTTACTATAACTAGACCAGATATCTCATTTGCAGTTAGCCTGGTGAGCCAATTCATGGAACAATCCCGATAGGTATACATGGATGCTTGTATATATGATTTTGAGATACCCAAAGTTTTCTCCAGGTACATGATTGTTATTCAAAAAGGGGTCAGCACTTACCATTTCTGCATGCGCTGATACGGATTATGCAGGATGTCCAAAGGATAGAAAGTCCCCTTCGGGCTTTGCAGTTTTTGTTGGTAGATCTCTTGTCTCTTGGAAGAGTAAGAAGCAAACCATGGTTGCTAGGGTCAGTACTGAGTATAAATATAGGGCTATGTCACAAGCTAGTACTGAAATGATGTGGGTTTGAGCAATACTAGCAGATTTACATATAGATGTACCTATTCCTATGCAGCTACAAAGTGATAATCAAGCAGCCATGTTCATTGCAAACAATCTTGCATTTCATAAGAGAGCCAATTATATTGAAGTGGACTGCTACTACACGAGGGATATGATTCAGAAAGGGTTTATCTCTACTTCTCATGTCAGCTCGGGGGACCAAAGTGCAGATATTTTCATCAAGGCTTTGCTCAGAGGGCCGTTCCAAAAATGCTCATCCAAGCTGATGAGCATGATCGACATCTATGCTCCATCTTGAGGGGGAGTGTAAAGTTATATTAATGTCTTCGTACTGTTTTCTTATTTTTCTGTTCTTTTGTCTATCATATGTAGTTTACCCATAGGTCTCTCCCCTATATAAGGGAGCCTAGGGTTCAAGCAATAAACAAGTTTCTCATTTTCCCAACAGTTTTAGATTTGGATTTTTGGACACTTTATTAAAATATAAATCAAAGAAATCAACTGAAAAAGAAACAAAAGAAAAAGAGTTAATTTTGTACATAAATAATGAGTTCAATCTAGTAAATATATACAATATACAATGTGAACCCAAAACCCAAGTTTCACATATGAACTCCGATTCTTTTGAATTTGATCTTGTTTTTTAGATAATTAAATGTACATTAATCACAAAGTAAGTAAGGGGTTCATAGGAGATTGTATATGAGAGATTTTTACGGTTACGCCTTTTTGTCTCAAAACTAGGGTTTGATTTTATTTAATATATATACAAGTTAGTATTTTTCTGAGATTTTTCCTTATTAGTATTATGTACACAATAGAGTTGATTTTATTTCATTTTGAGTTAAAAATGACTAAAATTGGACTAATATACATGTGAATTATATGCATATAATTATTGGCTTCTTATTAATGCAAAATATAAATGATAATATATGGATATTATTTATTCATGCGTGAATGATAATAATACTGTTAGGAAAAATGAATGGCTTGTTTATTCCATAAGCCCTAGGCTCTCTTATATAGGAGAGTAGCCTATGGGTAAATTACATAAAGTAGACAACTGAAAAATAAAATAACGAAGAGGTACAATTACTTCTATATGCGTCAACACTCCCCCTCAAGATGGAGCATATATATCAATCATGCTCAGCTTGGACGCACACTTCTGGAATGGACCTCGAAGTAATGCCTTGGTGAATATATCAACAGTCTGATTCTCTGATGTGGCATGAGATGTAGCAATGAACCCCTTCTGAATCATGTCACGTATGTAGTGACAGTCAACCTCAATATGCTTGGTCCTCTCATGAAAGGCTGGGTTGTTTGCAATGAACAAGGCGGCCTGATTGTCACATTCCAACATCATAGGAAGCAGTATATCAAGACATAGATCTGTAAGTAAAGATTTCACCCACATCATTTCTGTGCTAGCCTGGGCCATAGCCCTGTATTCGGATTCAGCACTGGATCTAGCTACTACTGTCTGTTTCTTGCTTCTCCACGAGACTAGGGCATCTCCAACATAGACTGCAAATCCTGAGGTGGACTTCCTGTCCTTGGGGCATCCTGCATAGTCTGCATCAGCACATGCTGTGATAGAGATCTCCTTTCCCTTCTTAAATAGCAAACCAGCACCTGGAGATGATTTTAGATATCTCAGAATCATGTGTATTGCATCCATATGGACCTGACGTGGTTGTTCCATGAACTGGCTCACACGACTCACTGCAAATGATATATCAGGTCTAGTGATCGTGACATACAGTAGTTTTCCTACCAGTTCTCTGTACCTTCTCTTGTCCACCTCTTCTGTGTCATCATCATAGAGCTTCATGCTGGGATCCATTGGTGTCGTAGCAGGTCGACACCCTAGCATACCTGTCTCACTCAATAGATCTGTAATATATTTCCTCTGCGACATTACTAATCCATATGGATTTCTAGCAAACTCCAGCCCCAGAAAATATCTAAGGACTCCCAAGTCCTTGGTGACAAATTCGGTTCCCTGCCTTTCTTTCGCCTGCTTAATGCCCTGCTCATCATCTCCTGTAATCAAGATATCATCAACATAAACCATGATTACAATGATACCTCTAGCCGTCTTCTGTACAAACAAGGAATGATCAGCATTGGAGCGTTTATATCCTTGTTTCTCAAAAAGATCTGAATGCTTCTGAAACCATGCTCTGGGGCTCTGCTTCAGGCCATAGATGGCCTTATGTAACCTGCATACCTTGGAACACTCCCCCTCAACAGCAAACCCAGGTGGCTGTTGCATATAGACTTCCTCTTACAATTCGCCATATAGGAATGCATTCTTCACGTCCAGCTGATAAAGTGACCAGTCTCTAGCAACTGCAACTGATAACAAGATCCGCAGAGTGGAATGACGCGCCACATGCGAGAATGTGTCAAGGTAATCCACCCCGTATGTCTGTGTGAAGCCACGTGCAACAAGACGCGCCTTGTATCTGTCAATTGAGCCATCTGCATTGTGCTTCACTGTAAACACCCACTTGCAGCTCACCGGGCTGACATCTGGAGGTATAGGAACCAAGTTCCAAGTTCCTCTGGACTGAAGTGTCGCCATTTCTTCTTCCATTGCTAGCCGCCATTTAGCATCCTGCAGAGCATCATGATGATTCCGTGGAATGTCTGTAGCTGAAAGTGCCATAGCAAACGACCTGAAGTCTCCAGATAGCCTCTCAAACGACACGACTGCTGATAATGGATATTTGGCACAGCTGCTCTTCGACTTCCGTAGGGCAATTGGAACATCCAAATCACCCGTATTCTCATCTGGCTCCTGCACTATATCCTGTTCAGAAATGTCGTCAGATCCATCAACATTAATATCTTCATTACATACCATAGGCGAGCTAGTTGACGGGTCAGGACCATGAGCTGGAGGAGGCCTGCGGGTGTAATGGAATGGTAGTGGTGAGACAAGCGGTGGCGGCGGCGGCGGTGGTGGTGGTGGCGGTGGTGGTGGTGTCGACATCTGAGGTGGAGGTGTCATGTATATGGCATCAGGAGGTATAGATGGTAGCTGCTTGTCTCCTGATGCTGAAAAATATATAACGGATTCAAAAAATGTAACATCTGCACTGATCAAATACCGCCGACGCACAGGGTCAAAACACTTGTACCCCTTTTGAGTTCTGGAGTACCCAACAAAGACACACTTGACAGCCCTAGGAGAGAGCTTGTCAGTACCAGGCGACAACTGATGGACGAATGCAACCGACCCAAACACACGAGGAGTAAGAGTGAACAGATCCTTGTCAGGATGAATGAGTGAAAACGGAATCTGTTCATTTAAGACAGACGAAGGCATACGGTTGATTAGGTAACATGCAGTGAGAACTGCATCACCTCAGTAGGAGTAGGGAACATGACTCTGTATAAGAAGTGATCTTGTGACATCAAGAAGATGACGATGTTTTCTTTCAGCAATCCCATTCTGTTGAGATGTATGAGCACAAGATGTTTGGTGAATGATTCCTTTTGAGGAGTAGTAATTGGCCAGAATGTTGGTGCACAACTCTAAAGCATTATCACTTCTCACAAGGTTGACAGATGTGGAGAAAACATTTTGTATTTCATTCAGAAAATGAATAATAATATTTCCTGCCTCAGATTTATTTTTCATCAGAAACACCCATGACACTCTAGTGAAATCATCCCCAAAAACAATATAAAACCTGTGTCCCTGATGATCGGGAACACGACTCGGACCCCAGACATCGATATGAAACAACTCAAACTTGGAGTTACTACTCCGACCTGGACGACTGGGAAAGGACGACCTGTGATGCTTTCCCAACTGACACGCCTCACACTGAATAGGTGTGTGAGAGAGACCATAGGGTAGAACTTTGACGCAACTTCTGAAGCGGTAAATGATCAAAACGCAGATGCCATAATAAGGTTGATACTTGTCCCGAGGAAGAGGATGAGGTTCCAGCAAAAGGAGTCTGATTCAGGCGGTAGAGACCTCCTTGCTCATAGCCACGACCAATCACGTTGCCCGTATGGATGTCCTGAAAAATCAAAGAAGATGGATCAAAAATTGCTCGACAATGTAAATCCTTCGTAATCTGACTAATTGACAATAGATTCATTGAAAAATCAGGTGCATGTAGCACGTTCTTGAGATGCATAGAAGATGTCAATCTAGCCTCCCCCTGACCAGTGATGGGGGAATGAGTGCCATTGGCAATCACTACTGTCCGACTTGGAGGAATCTGAGTGTATCCTGAAAGCAGACTCTGGTCGCCACATAGGTGATGTGTAGCGCCCGAGTCCATAATCCATGGTAAAGTATCTGATCTACTACTGTTCAGTGCAAGTATACTACCTGAGGTACTGGTAGACGCAGAGGCAGAAGCAGCGGCATCAGAATGACTCTCTGCAGTCGGTGCTGGTCCAGATGGTGGAATAATGCCCCTCAGACGGGCAACAAGATCGTCGAACCGCTGATCCAAGGTAGCAGCAGATGGGGGCTCTATCTGCTCAGCAGCTCTCGCGGATGCAGGAAATCCGTGCTTCGAATAGCATGTATCTTCATTGTGTCCGACTCGATGACAGTAGGTGCATGTTGGCCTAGTGCGGCCACCCCTTCCACGAGGTGCACGTCCACGGCCCTGGTGATGAAATCCGCGACCTCTGTTAGCTGCCATAGCTGACGAATTCTGACTCGTGGCTGTGGAAGGAACTGTAATCCGACTCAATCTATGAAAGCTTCCTCCATGAGAGGAATAGTTGAGTCAGCCAAGATCTGTGATCGTGCCGCCTCATACTCTGGATCGAGTGCAGCTAGGAACACACCCACCATGGTCGCATTTCTGTACGTCTTCTGCTGTTCTGGCGTGGCAGTAAGAGGCATGAAGCTATACAGCTTCTCGAACATCCCTCTTAGGGATGTATAGAGAGAATGTAAAGGGCGACCATTCTACTTGATTGTGAATATGTCATGCTGAAGTTGCAGAATCTTCGTCTCGTTTTTTGCCTGAGAGTATGTTGCCGCCAGAATATCCCACATGTCCTTGGCTGTGGGTTGATGTAGGATGTCATTGGCAATTTCAATAGCCAACGTACCAGATAGCCAAACCTTGGCATATGCATCATCGGCCTCCCAAGAGGCATTGGCTCCAGTCTTCTCTGCGGGCTCCGGTTCGGTAAGAATGTGCTTCTTACCTGTTGGCTTCATCATGCTCATGAACTGCATTGCCCACAGTTCATAGTTTGTACTGTCCATCTTGATAATAGGCGCTGGACCATGAAAGATGCCAATAGATGGGATATCCGCCTTGTTTTCTGACATACTGGAGATGAAAGACTGGAGCGATTGACCGAAGATAAGCTTTGTCTACAATGACATAGACAGGATTAGTTGCATGTGTAGACCTCAAGCAACTATCCCCATGAAGATGTGCGTGCTAACCCCTGCACGCGCGTAGGAATCACGCGCAGGTACCGAGAAGATCTACGCACAGGGTATGCATGCGCAGGAGATGCGCTACGGGTGCACACAGATGATCGTGCACGGGTGATGGCGCACAGGGACTACAGCGCACGCAAGAATGTGCGCAAGGATGCACTGGAAAGGCGCGTGCAAGGATGCTACAGTGCGCGCACTGGGGATGCGATACAGGTGCACGCGCAAGGATGCACGCACTGCAGCACAAGCGCGAGGAGGCGATGCGCTATGGATGCATGCGCAAGGATGCACGCGCTGCGCACACTGCAACACTAGAGATGCGCTGCAAGGGGGCGATGCGATGCGCGCAGGCCCGGAGGAGATGCGCACAGGCGCCCAGCGCGCGTGCTCGGAGGCGCGGCGGCGATGGAGCAGAGCCGAGCCCGGGCGGCGCCGATGGAGCGAGACGAAGAAGAGGCCGGCGGGTGTGGTGGGGTTAGGGTTAGGGTTAGGGTGTCGAGAACTCCGGTCTAGGACCGTCGCTCTGATACCATGTTGGGAAAAATGAATGGCTTGTTTATTCCATAAGCCCTAGGCTCTCTTATATAGGAGAGTAGCCTATGGGTAAATTACATAAAGTAGACAACTGAAAAATAAAATAACGAAGAGGTACAGTTACTTCTATATGCGTCAACAAATACAATATTAATTTCTAAATGCAACTAATTACTTGGGAACATAGCTCTATTTTCAGTTTTAAAGCGACGAATCACATATTCACCACAAAGCTTGCGAAGGAGCGCATCTTCTTCCCAGACATTATGACGAGAGTTAGGAGTGCCATGAACATGATCTTCCCCGGGTATGATGAGACCTGTAAGAAATGCATAGAAGTTATGGAGGACATTGACCACCTCTACTTTGGATGTCTTGGGTCAAGGGAGATCTAGGCGACGACAAATTACATGGGGTCTGATGGGACTGATTGGACTTTTCAGGAACTCGATTGGGAATGATTGGAGGGGATCAACTGAAGACAATACCAGAGTGATTGTGCAAATATGGGCGGTTTGGCTGGCGAGGAATGGTTTAATCTTTAAGGATATGGGATTTTATCATGAGAATGTAATTGAGCATGCAAAACATTATATGAAACATGGAGGATGCGGTTTTTATGTATAGTTCTTTTTGAAAATACAAAGTTTGAACTGACCTTTTGTGGAGGCTCGCTCCTTTTTCCTAAAAAATACTCTACAAGTACATTCATTCCTCCAATGTCTTGTCGCATTGCGATTGAAATAAATGATGTCCAATACTGTATCTAACTAGATTTTTATGCTAATCTAATCATAAACACAATAATATCTGAGATATGTTTGTGATCGACTTCAAGGCACCTTGGCATCTTGTCACCAGCCTATGCCAAGTCCTGTCACTATCGGCCATTGAGTTCACCTTGTCAAACCGAAGTCCTCACTGACATCGTCTATGAGAACATCCTTCTGTTTCTCCCCCTATTGCCTCCAGGTCTCCTTTCCTGCTGACCATGTTTGTCTAACCTCATGGCAAGACCCTCTCATCCTTCCTCGAATACTCTTTTTATTTCAGGCCCTCTCATTTGCTTGCTCACCTTAGTCACCCCTATGCGCTTCCCTTTCTTTGCGATCATTGACTCCCCTCGTGCTTTTCTTAATGTTGTTTCCCCTCCATCTTGCTACATCACTAGGCATAGTTGAAAGCATAGGTCCTTTTTAGAAGAAATATATTGTCGATTTATTGAAGGAAATTGAGAATTTATGATGCACTCAGCATCAGGGATGGGCAACAACTTAATGAAAACTCCAAAGGCAAGTATCTGAAACTTAGGGGAGGGTTGTTTTTTTTTTTGAAAACAGAACGATTCGGGGGAGACACGTGGTGGTGTTCGCCCCAATTTTATTAAAAACGAAAGGAGGGAGATGGGAAGAGAGGTACAAAGTGATACAAGCACCCGGGATCAAGAGGATCCCTGTCAATACCACAGTCCACAACCCCAACAACCACACGCGACTACAGCATCACCGGAGCATCCACTCATTCAGAAGTAACTCCACATGCGCTAAAACGTCTTCAGTTAATCTACGTTCCTTACTCCGACTAACCCTGACGTCACCTATACAATCAATATTGTAAACCGGTTCATGTATGTACCTATTGAAATTCATATGAAAGTTGTGAAATAAAGAAAACTTCGAGAAAGGTCTCGTTTTCACTAAGGATGCAAAGTGTGAGAATGAGTGATACATTAATATAGAGTGGGTTGTATCGAGATGCCTTAAATCCTACCTCATTTGTTCAAATATATACATTAGAAAGCTTATTATATGACCTCCATGCATCATTGGCATTCATGATGAGCTTTAGGGTGGTGCTACGAGGGGGGGGGGGGGCTAGAGCAGGCCACCTATCCTTAGTGGAGGTTAGGGAAATCATCCCTGAAACAACATCATGTGCCGTCTATTTTGGATTTGTAAATTCGCCCATTTACAGGGATCCGTTTGTATGGTTGCGATATTAACTTACAGGGTTAGGGCTTATTCTTGTATTATCTATGCAAGTGTTTAACCATTATATAAGAGCTCTATTAGTTATCGCCTTCAAGGGATGTTTTGTAGTTGTTTCTTGCTTGCTTGCATGGTTTGCTTTGATACGCATTTATTTCCCCAACACGATACAAAATCTAGAAGATCTATCACCGCGTATTGTATATATATGGATGATAATTTTGTGATTTAGAGGGCCAAGATGCAATCTTTGTGTTTGAGATCTGATGTTGAAACCAAACACATGGAGATGTTATGGTTTAAGATCATTCAGATGGATATTAGTAGAGTCTGAGACCCTTATAAGGTTATATTATTGTGGAGAAAAAAGAACGAAATGATTGCTCATGAGGCCTTAGGATTCTCTTATACACGGTGGCGGCCTACTGTTGATGCGGATGTTTACGGCTGCTGCGGTGGCAGGTGTTATCGTGCATGATGGTAGACTGTGGCGAGGGCGTGTTAGGGTTTTGGTGGGGTGGGGAAACTAGGGCACAGGCTCCGGCCTAGGACCGTTGCTCTAATACCTTGTGGAAAGGGAGAATATAATTGTTTATTCATCGTAGCCTAGAGCTCTCTTATATAGGAGAAAAGCTCTATGGAAAAATTGCATAAAGTGGACAGAAGAAATGTGAAATATGAAATAGAGAGAGAGAGATACAAATATCTCAACATGTATGATACTAAGAGACCTGAAGAACTCAGAAAGCTGTAAAATGCATATTTCTAAGGCATTGTCAAAGCTTACGTATTTAATAGTACCAGAAAAAATATTCTTTATTTCAATAATGAAAGATTGAATGACAGTTCCAACATCAGACTTATTTTTCAGAAGAAAAACCATGATAATCTAGAAAAATCATCCACAACTACAAGATAGAACCTGTTGTGATCAGGAACACGACTGAGACTCCAAATATCAAAATGGACTAACTCAAATGAATGGTTGCTACTACGACATTGACGACTAGGGAAAGAAGACTGGTGATGCTTCCCGAGCTGGCAAGCCTTGCACTGGAAGGTGTATCAAGTGGACTGGGAGGACATGTCACTTGTGCAGAGGAAGGTCACGAAAACATAGATTCCACATATAATGTAAGGTTGATCCAATAGGAATATAAGAAGCACCAACATATGGAGGCTGGACCAGTCTGTACCTTTGCTCACGACCACATCCAATCACCTTGCTTGTGAGTATGTCCTGAAACACAAGAGAAGAAGAGTAAAAAAAATAGCACGACAATATAAGTCCTTAATTTAGCGCATCGTACTGGAAATGACGAGAAAGGATGACTCTATCAATCACCATCTACTTTAGATACGCCTTCTGAAGCATTTTCCAAGACGAATGGACTATCTTAACAAAGGGAACAAGGCTTTTGTTCTAACAAGATAACCAAGGGCATGGCCTCAAATTTCAGCGAAATTCGGTCGAATTTCTGTCGAATATCGATATCCAATCGAAATCGAAATTCGACGAAATGACCGAAATATGGGGATCCTAGTACAAAAAATGACCGAAATGATCGAAATTTAGGTCGAAATTCCACCGAAATTCCATCGAGATTCTATTTTGGTCGATACCAAAATGGTGACCGAAACCGATATTTAGGGCCTTCACCAAGGGTCAATAACTAGCCCTATTAAATATTAAAGCAAGTCCTCGTTAATGTCAAAGAGATCGTTCTGATTCATTTCGGGGAAAAGATGTCATAATTGGAGTTTTGAATAAGACGACTCTTGTGATTTGACTAATAGAAAGTAAATTCATCAAGAATTCTGGTACGTGTAACACATTCCGTAGTCGCATGGACGACGTTAAATGGACCTCCCCCTCTTTTATAATGGGAAAATGAGTTTCATCTGTATTGACAATTGGTCTGCCAGGGGGAAACCAATATGTATGTAGTAAACTGATGGTGCCACTCTATCATATCTTGCTCCGCGACAACTAGTAAGAACGTAGGCTATACCTGAGGATCTAGTGGATGCTCTGGCAGATGTTGCAACATCTGAAGGACCTATAGACGCATTAGTAGAGCCGTCGTCATGAGTCATTATCTCCCTCAGACAGAAGACAATATCATCTAACCTCTGATATGCAGTAGGGTTTGAACTAGTAGTGGGCTCAACCTGCTCGGCTACACGAGAGGATGTGGGACATCCATGCTTCTGATAGCATGTTGTGATGTCCTCGGGATTCGGGTTACCCGTTTACACAACATTCACATCATTTAATTTATATAGTTTTTACAAATAACCCTTCTTAATTCATCTTTTGATGAATTGCTTAATCACCCATAATTAACTTCTCGGATCTCTGATCTGGGCATATAATAGCCCAAATTGGTCGTCTCGGAGTGGCGGTTAAGTTGAGTCCAATATTCATATTTTTCTGATATAAGATGGATTCATAAATTGGTGAAATATGACTTCGATTTATGATTAAATTTTGTGATTTAAACATGTCAAACAACCTCCAATCAATAAACGGTCGATTCCATTGATTTTATTTTGTTGAAATGAATTTCGTGATGGTCTCGGTTTATTTTGCGGCTTGAACTGCGTCATGGCTTTTCAGATGATACGAATTACAATGAAATCGATTTTTGGTCGATTACACCCAAACGAAATTTGATTTATGATTTATGGATTGATTCAGGTTATTTAATTTTGATTGGTATTTTTTTTGGATCATATAGACCCAAATCGGGTCGCATTTGTTTAAATCCGAATGTTACAAATAGAAAAATCTCAAAGAGAGTCTCGTCCTAGAGACTCGTGCCAACGCCACTATGTATTTTATCTAGGTTTCACCTATGATTTCTTAAGATAAAAACATCAAAGACCAAACAAGCCATAATTTAAAACATAAAATTAATTAGATTTGAAGTGGGAAACGCCTGAAAAGAGTTGCAGTATCGTGCATGAATATTCGTTTCAGACTCCCATGTTGCTTCTTCGACCCCTTGTCAGTGCCATAACACTCTTGACTAAGGAAATCTCCTTGTTGTGAAGCTTTCTCACAGCACTGTCCAATATATGTACCAGCTTTTCCTCATATGTCAGATCATGCTCTATATCAAGATTCTCGTAGCTGATAATATGGCGAGGATCGTGAACGTATTTCCTCAAGTTTGATACATGAAATACATAATGTATGGCCAATAAGTGTGGAGGGAGAACTACTCGACGTGCTACTTTCCCTATCCGGGCAATAATCTGAAACGGTCTAATATATCATGGCGCTAACTTGCCACGAACATCGAATCTCTGTACTCCCTTCATGGGAGATACTCGTAAAAACACCCAATCTCCCACCTGTATTTACATGAATTTCATCAGTATGTATGATTAAGTTGAATATCAAATAAGTCATATTTGAAAATGGATTAAGAGAAGAGGATCGTATTAACTGGAACTCCAAATCTCTTCTCCGACGATCTGCATAGCTCTTCTGGCAGCTTTCTGTTGTCAGAAGCTTCTGCCTCACTAGGTTAACAACCCTCACAGTCTCTTTCAGGAGATCTACGGAGTAAAGAGCGTGGTCACCTACCTCACGCCAACTGAGAGGTGTGAGGCTTCTCCACCCGTAACCTTGAAAGGTGCCATGGTGATACTGGAATGATGGTTGTTGTTGTATGTAAATTCCACCAATGGTAGGTGGTCTTTCCAGGATCCTTTCTACTCAAGAGTACATGCAAGTAATAAATCCTTAAGTGTCTGGATAATGCACTCGCTCTGTCTGTCAGTCTGCGGATGGTAAGCAGACCTCATCTTCTGCTCTGTCTGTAATGCTGACACAAACTGATGCCAGCAGTGAGATGTGAACCTTGAATCTCTATCTGACACAACCTCTCGAGGTATTCCATGCAACCTAATGATATTCTGAATATATAACCTAGCCAACTGAGATGGAGTGTAAGTCATGCTGACAGGTATGAAATGGGCCGATTTGGTCAACCTGTCAACAATGACCCAAATAGAATCATGGCCACCCAATATCCTCGACAGTCCAGTGACAATCCATAGAAATACTCTCCCACTTTTACTCGGGAATGGGAGAAACTGTAGCACCCCTGTGGTCTCTTATACTCTGGCTTAATCATCTGATAGGTTATGCACTTGCTAATATGACATGCCACATCACACTTCATCTCGTCTCACCTGAAATGCTCTGTGATCACGATACATTTTTGTACTACCAGGATGAATAGACAATCGTGAATTGTGTGCCTCATCAAGGATATCTCTGCGCAACTACTCATCATCAGAAACAATAACCCGATCATCTTTTCACAAAATGGATTCCACCGCCACAAAATTATCACATTCGTCCTTGATGGCATGCATGTATCTGTCTCTGATCCAAGGATCTGTCTTTTGACCTTCGACTACGTGATCTTAAATATAGATGCACTCTCATGAGGGTGCCAATTAGTCAATGCTGCAAGCATATCCCACATATACAACCAGTTTGCTGTACCCTCTGCATGAGCTCTCCTGCTCAGCGCATCTGCCACCACATTTCCTTTATCGGGGTGCTAAGAGATCGTGCAGTTGTAATCCTTCAGTAGCTCAAGCCATTTACGCTGTCTCATGTTCAACTCCTTTTGATCGAAAATATACTTCAGACTTTTTTGGTTCGTGAAAATATCAAAATTTACCCCAAAGAGATAGTGACACTATATTTTCAAGGCGAAGACAACTGTCGCCAATTCTAAGTCGTGGGTGGGGTAATTCCGCTCATACAGCCTCAACTGACATGATGCATATGCAATCACGTGACCTAGCTGCATCAGTACCACTCCTAAACCTTCTCCTGAAGCATATGTATAAACTGCATAATCCTCAGTGCCTGAAGGAAGTGCAAGAATGGGCATATGCGCCAATCTTTCCTTCAATGTCCCAAAAGCCTGCTCGCATGAATCGTCCCAAATAAAAGAAACTCCCTTCTGTGTCAACCATGTTAGAGGAAGAACAAGTCGAGAAAAACTACTAACGAAGCGTCTGTAATAGCCCTCTAGTCCAAGGAATATGCAAATCTGAGTGACCGTCTTGGGTTGCTCCCAAGATATAACTACCTCAATCTTCGCAGTATCAACTGCGATACCTACACCATAAATGACATGTCCGAGAAATGAGACCTGGGATAACCAGAACTCACATTTGCTCAGCTTGGCATACAACTTATGCTCTCGAAGTATGTCTAGGGCTATCTTCAAATCATTTGCATGATCCAATTCATTTCGAGAATATATCAACACATCGTCAATGAAAACGACCACGAACTTGTCCAAGTACGGACGAAATATCCTATTCATCATGTCCATGAATGCTGCAGGGGCATTTGTGAGCCCAAACAACATCACAACAAATTCATAGTGCCCATATCGAGTCCTGAATGCTGTCTTTGGGATATTCGATTCCCGAATCCTCAGCTAATGGTAGCCAGACCGAAGATCGATCTTCGAAAATACCGAAGATCCCTGTAGTTGATCAAATAAGTCATCAATATGTGGTAGTGGATAATGGTTCTTTACCGTTTCTTGTTCAGTTGTCGGTAATCAATGCACAATCTCATGGATCCATCCTTCTTCCCAATAAAAAGAACGGGAGCACCGAGCACCTCAAGGTGAAGTGCTCAGCCTCACAAAACCCAAGTCAAGTAATTCCTGCAACTGCACCTTCAGCTCTCTCAACTCAGCCGGTGCCATACGGTATGGGGCCATTGAGATCGCATGTGTATCTGGTAACAACGAGATCTTGATCTCAATCTCTTCTCAGGTGGTAAACCTAGCAAATCATCAGGAAACACATCAGGGTAATCTGACACCACCTTGATGTTCTCAATCTCTTCTCAGGATGCAACTATCTCTGTCTCGCTAGTACAACACTTGAACCGGTCACACTCTGTGTCTGTCTCTGTAGCCTCCTGAAATTGGAGTTCCTACCACGAAACTCCCAGGATCTGAAGCTCATCTCGAAATCATCCCATGTAGGCTTACGCCTCATCTCAGAAACTATCGCCTCCCACCAACTCTCGGCGAACTCAGTCAAAAAGAGTACTCTGCAAAAGGTAACCACACGTCTCGTGATGTGCGAATCATATGGAGTACCTTCATCACTCTCTTCAACCGCTGCTTTGCTTCATCTGGTGTCCTCGTGCCCTCAAACTTGGGCACATTGGCTCGCTGATATGAAGTAAAAGCCGGCTGATGCCTATGTATGGCAGAATGCTCGTGCGTAACCTCGTCTGCAAAAGGTACAAGGTCCTGCTCCCTGCCATAGTCTCCATCATCTGCTCCATGTGCTGGTACCTCATCCCATAGATCATTGAACTGAGGCTGCTGAACCTCCACAGACTGAGGCTGCTCCTACGGTATTCCATCCTATGAGGGATGGTAGGTGAAATCAAACAGCTCCTCAAATCTCATTTCGACAACTCCCTGTCTGTCAGCTATCTCTGTTTGCTGAGTCGATATCTGATCCTGTTGACCTCTCATCTCTAACTGCTGATCTCTCATAGCAGTCTGCTGTTGCTGAAGATCCGTAAGTGTAGCCATGATACACGCCAACTGGTCTGTTATCTCTTGACTGATTCTAGTCGTCATGGTATTGTACAAGAACCAATATCATTAGTCATAATGGTGATTGTTGACGATTATAATGATTGTGCTTTTTCTCTTCCTGTGAATACTATATGGCATTAAATGCAAAAGGTGACACATGTGGTTATCGAATTCGAATGTCATTCATTCCTTCTCAGACTCGCGATAAGTTAGAGAACTGTCGCTTTCCGAGAACTTAATACGATCAGAAATATTATGAATGTTGTGTAGCGGGGTACCACTGCTTTGATGCCATTCCTGTAACGTCCCCGGAATCCGGGTTACCCGTTTACACAAAATTCACATTATTTAATTTATTTTTTTTACAAATAACCCTTCTTAATTCATCTTTTGATGAATTGCTTAATCACTCGTAATTAGCTTCTTAGATCTCCGATCTGAGCATATAATAACTTGAATTAATCATCTCAGAGTGACGGTTAAACTGAGTTCAATATCCATATTTCCTATATAAGATGGATTCAGAAATTGGTGAAATATGATTTCGATTTATGATTAAATTTTGTGATTTAAACAGGTAAAATGACCTCTGATCGATAAACGATCGATTCCATTGATTTTATTTTGTTGAAATGAATTTTGTGATGGTCTCAGTTTATTTTGCAGTTCGGATTGCGTCATGGCTTTTCCGATGACATGAATTACGATGAAATCGATTTTGATCGATTGCATCTAAATGAAATTCAATTTACGATCTATGGATCGATCCATGTTATTTAATTTCGATTGGTATTTTTTTTGGATCATATCTAGACCCAAATCGGGTAGGATTCGATTTCAAATTCGAGTATTACACATCTTCTCCGCATGACCAGGACGATGGTAATAGGTGTATGGACCATGCTAACATTCTCCTCCTACCACGTGCACCACACCCTCTGAATTGAGAAGTATCTCCCCTGCTGCGAGATAGAACCATCACTGATGATGTCTCTGTGGTGGCAGCGGATGGGATAATGATCCTGCTGAGGCTACTGTACGCTTCCATCATGGGAGGAATAATCGCAACGGTGATTGCTGCCTCATACTCTTGATCTAGAGCAACCATAAAGATTCCAACCATCATGGCATTTCTGTATGTCATCTCATGCTCAATAGATATAGTCACTGGCATGAAGCTTCTCAAACATGTCACAGAGCAAAGAACAAAAGTTTTGTAAAGGATGACCATTCTATTTGGTTGTGAAGATGTCAAACTGCAACTGAAGAATCTTGACCACATTCTTCGCCTGGCCATATGTGGCCGACATAATAGCCCACATTGCCTTGGTCGTGGGCTGATTCACTGTATCATTATTATTCATTGGTTATTTCCGAGACGAGAGTCCTGGAAAGCCAAATACGCACGTACGCCTCATCTTGCTTCCAAGAAGCATTCTCCACAGTCTTATCCATCGGCTCTGGCTGTGTAAGAATGTTCTCTCTTTGCTGGCTTCAAAAAAAGAATGTTCTCTTTGCTATTGCATTGCATGAGGGTCAAAAACTGCATGAATCACAACTCATAATTGGTCCCATACATCTTGACGATGGAAGCCAAACCCTTGAAGGCACCAGACACAGAAAGGATATCACCCCTGCTCTCTGATTTGATGAAGGAAAGAGGCCGAAATGGAACTCAATTAGGGATGTAGACCAACGGAGTGTGTCTACATGAACATATAGGGATATAATGGTATGTATAAACTCATACCACTATTCCCATCAACTGGTGGTTCTCTCTAGGGAAAGAGAATGCGTCCCAACGTATGATTACACCAAAACAGACCCAAAATGAGGTTGTTTGGTTATCAAATCGCACCGTAAAGTCTGAAACAGGGACTGCTTCGGCGGATGGAGACCGCACAACCAACCCGTGAACCGCTAGCAGCACTGGAGATGGCCGGGCGGCTACTGCTAATGCAACAAGATGCTAGGGGCGGCGCGATAACATCGGCGATGGCACTGGGGGCCGTGCATGGCGTGAGGAAGCACAGGAGAAGGTGGATGGGAGATTGGTAGGGTTAGGGAACATATACAAGAACTTCGGTCTTGGACCGTCGCTCTGATACTATGTGGAGAGAAAAGAATGAATTGATTGATCACGGGGCCCTAGGGTTCTCTTATTTAAGAAAAGAAACTTGTTGGGCAAATTTGATGATAGAGGCAGAAAGGAAAGAAAATAATAAAACATGAAAATATAAATAATATCTCAACAATTATGATGTTAAGGCCGTGACAAATTTATCGTCTTGCATAAAATTACCAAATATGTTGAGATTGGTCGCTGCTTGTATATAAAAACTTAAGAACAAGTTGCGGATGTTTTTACCAACGGACTTTCATGATCAATTTCGAGAAGAATGTGTAAATGTCCCAACTTGAAGGGATGTGTTGACTTGTTTTGTATTATGCAAAGATTAATATGTCGTGATGAGTCTATATATCTATCTATCTCTCTCGACATATATAACTATATATAATTCATCTCTTCTTTTACACAAGTTAAGTGAAGACAATCCTAACCGCCTGTGAGTGTCATGTGTAGAAGTTTATTTTTATATTCTTGTATTTTTTATCTCTTTCCCTTTCTTTTTGTCTGCCGTATGTAATTTGTCCATAGGTCTCTCCCTATATAAGAGAGCCTAGAGCTCAAGAAATAATAGAACGCTTATTTTTCCCAACATGGTATCAGATCGGCAGTCCTAGACCGGAGCTCTCATACCGAACCCTAACCCTCATCCCTCCACCTTCAACCCGCCTAGGGCTCGGCCATCCGTGCGCCGCTCAGCCCCCTGCGCGCTGCTCGATCCCCCGCGCACTGCTCGGCACCACCCCGTGTCCTAGGTCCCCTCTCGTGAGCCGCTCCTAGCCCCCCTAGGGCCCGTGCACTGCTCCTAGGCTCCTTCCCGTGTGCCGCTGCCGTCCCTAGGGCCCTGCCGCCCCTAGGGTTCTACCGTTCCCTCTCAAAGGGGCCCTTCGCCCACACCTCCAGGTTGATGGGTTTGGTTGTGTAAGTTTACACATGCAACCAAACCTCGTCATGTACGACGTCCGTATAGACCAACGTTTATCTTGTCTACAACCCTAGTTGTCTCCAGTCATCATGTCAGAAAGCAAGGTAGAGATCCCCACTACAAGCGCCTTCAGAGGTCCCGCGCCTATTGTGAAGATGGATGGGTCCACCTACGAGTTATGGGCCATGCAGTTCATGAGCCTAATGAAATCGATGGGTAAGAAACATATTCTTACCGAGGACGAGCCAACGGAGAAGACATGGTTGTATGCCTCATGGGAGGCTGATGACGCATATGCTCAGGTCTGATTGTCTGGTACCTTGATTCCATACATTGCTAATGATGTCGTGCGCCAACCTATTGCCAAAGCCATGTGAGATATTCTTGCTGCCACGTATTCTCAAGCCAAGAGTGAGACAAAAATCCTACAGCTTCAGCATGACATCTTTACGATAAAGCAAAATGGTCGACCCTTGCATGCTCACTACACTGCATTGCGGGGCATGTTTGAGAGGCTTCATAGCTTCATGCCTCTCACAGCTACTGCAGAGCAGTTAAAGACATATCGGAATGCCACGATGGTGGGAGTCTTTCTAGCCTCTCTTGACTCACTGTATGAGGCTGCTTCCTCTCAGATTTTGGCAGATGCTACCATTCCTCTCATGGAGGAGGCTTTTCAGAGATTGAGCCGAATCAACATCTCAAGCCTTGCTACTGTGCCAAACTCGTCTGCTATGGCAGCCTCTCGCGGTAGAAGCAACCCATCTCAATTTTGTGGATGAGGACCACGTGGTAGGAGTGGCTGTGGTCGTGGATCGTAGTGTACTTACTGTCATCGGACTGGTCATACATAAGATACATGCTACTCCAAGCATGGTTTCCCAACATCTGCCCGTGCAGCAGAACAGATTCAGTATCATGGTGCTACACCTGCATTAGATCCACGATATGATGAACTTGTGTCTCAATTGCGAGATATCGTGCCTCCAGCCAGTACTCCTCCACCTGTTTCAGAGAGTAGCTTGGACGTTGCTGCTACTGCAGAAGCTAGTTCCTCAGGTAGTGCTCATACTTCTACTTTCTACCAGGGTTCAGGTACCTCAGAATGGATTGTAGATTCAGGTACCACACATCATTTGTGTGGAGACAAACATCAACTCACAGTCTCACATCCTACAAGCAAGTTTCCCCAGGAAGGACAGTGGTCATAGCAGATGGGACTCATTCTCTCATCACAGGACATGGACAGATTGCCTTAACACCTTCTATGCAGTTGCAGAATGTGCTTCATGCTCCTAATTTCTCAATGAATTTACTGTCAATTAGTCAACTTACTAAGGATTTACATTGTCGAGCGATATTTGACCCATCATCTCTTGTGTTTCAGGACATTCTCACTTGCAACGTGATTGGACATGGCCGTGAGCAAGGCGGGCTGTATCGATTGGTCTAAACACCTTATGCTGGGGCATCATCTCATTCAACTGTACATGTCTCTCCTTACCTATGGCATCTGCACTTCGGTCATCTTCCATTTCAGAAGCTGCATCAAGTTCTTCCTCAAATCTCACCTCGCTCGTCGTTCAACCTTGAAGCTTGTCAATTAGGGAAGCATCATCGGTCCGTCTTCCCTAGTCATTAGAGTCGGAGCAGTATCTCTCCATTTGAGTTTTTCCATATTGATATTTGGGGTCCAAATCGTGTTCCCGTTCATCAGGGACACATGTTCTATTTAGTTGCTGTGGATGATTTTAGTCGTTTGTCTTGGATTTTCCTGTTAAAGAATAAATCAGAAGCGGGCAACATTATTATGAATTTTATTAAAGAAGTGCAGAATGTTTTTTCCGTTTCTGTCAAAATTGTGCGAACTGATAATGCCCTTGAATTCTGTTCCCATATACTATCTCAATTTCTTTTATCCCATGGCATTCTTTATCCAACGTTTTGTGCTTACACGTCCCAACAGAATGGTGTTGCGGAAAGAAAGCATCGCCACCTTCTTGATGTCACTCGTACGCTTCTTGTCCAGAGTCGTGCTCCACACTCGTTTTGGGACGATGCGGTTCTCACTGCATGTTATCTCATTAACCGCATGCCCTCGTCAATGTTGGGGGAGAAGATACGTTTCTCCCTTGTCTTTCCTCACAAGGAGTTGTTCTCCCTTCCTCCTCGTGTCTTCGGGTTCGTGGCGTTCATTCACCAATTGTCTCCAGCGATTGACAAGCTATTTCCTAGTGCTGTTAAATGCATTTTTTGTCGGGTATTTCAGGACTCAAAAGGGGTATCGTTATTATGATCTATTACGTCGGAGGTATTATGTCAGTGCAGATGTCACGTTTTTTGAGTCAGTCATGTTTTTCTCTCCTACATGCAACAGGTTGGTGCCATCAAATACAGTTGATTCCTCCTCCACCCATGAATGAACCACCACAAGCTCCAATGCCTCCACCACCATCTCCACCACAACTAGTTTTATCTCCTCCGCCGCCACCCCTACCTCCCATTTCTTTGGTTCCTCCTCTACCACACCACTACAGTCGACGGCCAACCCCTGCTCATGATCATGGTCAATCATCAAGCATGTCCCAGGTTTGTTATGATAACATTAATTCTAATGATGGGACTGATGCTATTTCTCAGCATGAGCAGGTAGGGGATGACACGGATGGTGATACATCAGATGCAGAACTTGATTTGCCTATTGCTCTAAGAAAGGAGAATCGGTCATATGCTTCATATCCGATTGCTTCACATGTTACCTTTGAGCGTCTGACATGAGACTTCAGGAGGTTTGCAGTTGCTTTATCCGCTGTGAACATTCCACGGACTCACCAAGAGGCATTAGGTGAGAGTAGATAGCGTCTGGCTATGGAGGAAGAGATGGCCACCCTTCAGTTGAGAGGTACTTGGAGCCTTGTTCCAGCTCCTACTGTGGCATCTATTATAAGTTGCAAGCGGGTTTTTACGGTGAAACACAATGCAGATGGTAGTATTGACAGGTACAATGCTCGACTGGTTCCTCGGGGCTTTACTCAGACGTACATGGTAGATTATCTTGACACTTTTTCTCCTGTTGCTCGTCATTCTACCTTACGGATTCTTTTATCTGTTGCTGTGCTTTGAGATTGGCCCCTGTTTCAATTGGATGTCAAGAATGCCTTTTTATATGGTGATCTTCAGGGAAAAGTTTACATGCAGCAACCACCTGGGATTACTGCTGAGGGGGAGTGTTTACAGGTGTGCAGACTTCATAAGGCAATCTATGGCCTAAAACAGAGTCCGAGAGCTTGGTTCCAGAAGCTCTTCGATTTGTTTGAGAAGCAAGGGTTCAAAAGGCCGAATGCATATCATTCTCTCTTTGTACAAAGGACTTCCAGAGGTATGACTGTCATTATGGTGTATGTTGACGATATACTTTTACTTATTACAGGAGATGATATGCAGGGAATAAAAAGAGCAAACGAATTCTTGGGTCGTGAATTTGTCACCAAGGATCTAGGAGTACTTAGATATTTTTTGGGATTGGAGTTTGCTAGAAATCAACAAGGACTTGTGATGACTCAGAGAAAACACGTCACTGACTTGCTAAGTGACACATATATGCTTGGTGTCGTCCTGCTTCTACACAGTACACCCATGGATCCAAGCATGAAGATGTATGATGATGATACTGAGGAGATTGACAGGAGAAGATACAGAGAACTGGTAGGGAGGCTTCTTTATGTTACTATTACCAGACCAGATATTTCATTTGCATCAATAAAGTTAGCCAGTTCATGGAACAACTTCGTCAGGTACGCAAGGATGCTATACATATGAGACTAAGGTATCTTAAGTCATCTCCAGGTGCAGGACCGCTGTTCAGAAAGGAGGGTACTATTACTATCTCAGCATGTGCAGATGCAGACTATGCAGGGTGCCCACAAGACAGGAAGTCTACATCAGGCTTCGCTATATTTGTTGGGGAGTCACTTGTCTCATGGAAGAGTAAGAAGCAAATCGTGGTTGCGAGATCCAGTGTTGAATCAGAGTATAGGGCTATGGCCCAAGCATGTACAGAAATGATGTGGGATCGCGCAGTCCTGGCAGATCTACGTATAGATGTTCTTCTTCCCATGTCGCTAAAATGCGACAATCAGGCTGCATTATTCATTGCCAATAACCCTGCATTTCACGAGAGGACAAAGCACATCGAGGTTGATTATCATTATATCTGTGATATGATCCAGAAAGGCTTCATTTCTAAAACCCATATCAGCTCAGAAGATCAAACAGAAGACGTTCTTACCAAATCTTTGCTTCGGGCCCCCTTCCAGAAGTGCTTATCCAAGATGAGCATGATAGATATATATGCTCCATCTTGAGGGGAAGTGTAGAATATTATTTTTATGTTATTGTATCTTTTATCTATTTCCCTATATAAGAGAGCCTAGGTCTCAAGGAATAATAGAACGCTTTATTTTCCCAACATTATGACTCCCCTCCCGTCCTCCTTTTCCTTCCATTGAGAAGGGTTTTCCATTATATAATGTGTTATCTGTGATTGGCTTGCTTATTGTTTCTACTTGCTGTGACACATACTTGTGATGATCCAATTTGGCATAGTATTCAACGTTATGTCCCTACCATAATGAGATGTGAGCACCAGTGTTAGTTTTAAAAGAATTTGGAGTGGTCCTAAAGGCTGCTACAGCTTTGACACATGACATTAATGATTGGAGATAATGTCTTGTATATTATGTTTGGAGGTTCCTTGTACAGGTAAACTGCAACATCTTTAGTAATAAGCACTGTAGAGAAGATTGATCTCTAAAAAATCATTGACGATTGTTAAGTAAAATATCGTATTATGTATGGTTTAGTATAATTTCTTCTTTCTCAGTGTACTTATCATGTAATTAACCCAGGGCTATTCTCCTATATAAGAGAGTCCTCGGATACGTCTGATAGATCGATTTCTTTTCTCCCATCATGATATCGGAGCAACGGTCCTAGACTGGGGTTTCGTTTACCACCACCCAAAACCCTAACCCTAAGGCCCTCCACCCGCCGCCGCACCCACCCGCGCCTCCTACCGCTCCTAGCGCCCCTTCAGGCGGCCGGCATCGCACCAGGCGGTCTCCTGTGCGGCCTCCCCAGTGCCGCCTGCGGTGGTTTTTCCGCCCTAGCGGCCTCAGGCGGCGTCCAACCGCTCACTGCGGCATCCAGTCGCTCCCAAACACCCCATGTAGCGGGTTCTCCTCTCCAGCTTGGACCCTACGTGATCTCCAGTGCATTTTCGCCCCATTCGAGCGGTTCAGACCTTCGCCGAAGCCGTTTTTGCAACTTGCGTACAAGGGTCGACACTCCAATACGGATTAGGGATGGTTGTATGAGTCTACACATACAACCTATCCCTGATATGATACTGTAGACCGCATATCTCGGTCATCTTCATCGGTCTTCAGCTCTTTCTCAGTCATGTCAGAAACCAAGGGTGACGTATTTACATCCTCGGGCGCCTTCAAAGGTCCAACCCTTATTATCAAGATGGATGGGACCAACTATGAACTATGGTCTATGCAGTTCCGCACCCTTATGCAGTGCCACAACAAGGAGCACATTCTGACTGAATCTGAGCCGGAGGACAAGACTGGAACAAATGCGACATGGAAACAAGATGATGCATATGCCCGTATCTGGCTATCTGGGACATTGACTACGGAGATTGCAAATGATATTGTGAACCAACCCACAACTAAGGCTATGTGGGATATCCTGGCTGCGACATATGGGCAGTCTAAGCATGAAAGCAAAATTCTCCAGTTACAGTTCGACATCTTTTCTACGAAACAGAATGGGAAGCCGTTACATGCACATTTCTCTCATCTACGAGGCATGTTCGAGAGACTACATAGCTTCATGCCGATCACTACCAGTACGGAGCAACAACATGCTTACAGAAATGCTACAATGACTGGCATCTTTCTATCTTCCCTTGATTCAAAGTACTATGCTGCACGTACTCAACTTCTGACTGGCGAGTCTATCCCACCAATGGAGGAGGTTTATAAGCGATTGAGCAGGATTCCTACTACATCGACGTCTACAACACAGACTACTCCTACAGCCACTTCCACTTGTGGCAGAGGAGGAGCGTCACATTTTCGAGGTCGTGGACCTCGTGGTAGAGGGGGAGGAAGATACTGTGGCCCATGTACTCACTGCCATCGACCAGACCACTCTGAAGAAACGTGCTTTCACAAGCATGGGTATCCCGCCACTGCACGGGTGGCTGAGCAGACTGAGACTACAACTGCACCTCTTCCAGCTGCTCGCTTTGATGATCTCGTCTCACGCCTTCGAGATATGATTGTGACACCCTCGTCTTCGTCTTCAGGTTCAACGGATGCTGCAGCCTCGGCCAGAGCGTCTTCTAGCTCATCATGTACCCCTTATGCACATACCCGTACTACTTGCTCGGATCTGACGGACTGGATTATGGATTCCGGAGCCTCTCATCATATGTGCGGTGACAGACGGCAATTTACTACCTACAGAGCACTTGCCCCAGGACGATCTGTTGTCATTGCCAATGGGGTCCGATTACCCATTATTGGTTAGCGGGAGATCACCCTGACATCTTCGTTTACTCTTCAAAATGTCTTACATGCACCATATTTTCAGATGAACCTATTATCAATTAGCCAACTTACAAAAGATTTACACTACAGTGCCATCTTTGACTCGTCTACTTTTGTGTTTCAGGACATACCGACTGGCAGGAAGATTGTTGGTGGCCATGAGCAGAAAGGCTTGTATAAGCTTGCAATATCACCATGTGCTGGCACCGCTACTACTCTCTCAGGATCCACTTCTCCTTTCCTTTGGCATCTTCGATTTGGCCATCTGCCTCTACAGAAAATGTGTCATGTCTTGCCGCAGATATCTACTCGTACTGCATTGGATTGTGAAGCCTGTCAGCTTGGGAAACACCATAGGTCTTCATTTCCTGTTCGTCCGAGTCGTCACAGTAGTCTGTCCTTTGAACTATTTCACTTTTGTATTTGGGGTCCGAGTCATGTACCTGATATTCAGGGACATCGGTATTATATGGTTGCAGTTGATGATTATTCTAGATTATCTTGGGTATTCTTGTTAAAACAAAAGTCTGAAGCAGGTGCTATTATTCGAAAATTCATTCTAGAAGTTAATAACATTTTTTCTACCAATATCAAAGTCATCCGAATAGATAATGCATTGGAGTTTTCAACACTGCATTTATCCGATTTCCTCAGCTCAAAGGGAATCATTCATCAAACCTCCTGTAGTTACACGTCGCAACAGAATGGTGTGGCGGAACGCAAACATAGTCACCTTCTAGACGTCACCCGGACACTGTTGATCCATAGTCGTGCCCCTGACTCCTTTTGGGGGGATGCAGTTCTCACTGCATGCTACTTGGTGAATCGCATGCCGTCTACTGTTCTAGGAGAAAAGGTCCCTTTCTTGATTGCGTTTCCCAAAAAGGATCTTTTCTCCCTCACACCTCGTGTCTTTGGGTCTATTGCGTTTGTGCATAATTGTACTCGTGGTCGTGATAAGCTCTCTCCAAGGGCTATCAAATGTGTGTTTGTTGGGTACTCTCGTACTCAAAAAGGGTATCGCTGCTATGATCCGACGAATAAGAGATATTATGTGAGTGCGGACGTCACTTTCTTTGAGTCTATCATGTATTTTTCTCCTACAGGTAATGACAATGCAAACGATATTGTGGTTCCTCCACCTCCATCTACCACATCAGCCGACCTACTACCACCCACGCCTCCACCACCTCCACCACCACCACCACCACCACCTCAGTCGAAATTTTTACCCATTGTTTATACACGCAGGTCTTCTACTAGCACTTCTGCTCATCAACCGTCCACATCTTCCAGCACGCCTGAGATATGTTATGATAACACCGTTTCTACTGATGGCCCTGGAGTTTTACAGGATGACTCTACTGTAGCGGATAATGTGGAGGACGATCTGGATATTCCTATTGCGCTGAGAAAGCCACGTCGTCAATGTGTTAAATATCCAATTGCAGCGCATGTCTCTTTGGATCATCTTTCAGATGAGTACAAGAAGTTTATTGTTGGCCTATTCGTGGTCACTATACCCAAAACATATATGGAGGCATTACAGGACAACAAGTCGCGTCAGGCGATGGAAGAGGAAATGGCAGCCTTAACAGCTCGTGGGACATGGTCTATTGCCCCTCCTCTGCAGGGTGCGTCCATAGTAAGCTGCAAATGGATATTTTCTATTAAGCATAATGCGGATGGGAGCGTGGATTGCTACAAGGCACGGTTGGTGGCCCGTGGCTTCACCTAGACATATGGGGTAGATTATCAGGACACGTTCTCTTCAATGGCGAGACACTCTACGCTCCGGATTTTACTAGCAGTTGCCGTATCACGCGATTGGCAGTTATTCCAGCTTGATGTGAAGAATGCGTTCCTATACGGGGATCTTCATGATGAAGTTTACATGCAACAGCCACCTGGGTTTACTGCTGAAGGGGAGTCACAGAAGGTATGCCGGCTACATAAGGCCATATATGGACTCAAGCAAAGTCCTACAACCTGGTATCAAAAGCTGTCAGAATTGATTGAGCAACTAGGATTCAAGAGGTCCACTGCGGACCACTCTCTATTTGTTCAGAAGACACGACGAGGTACAATTGCCATTCTTGTCTATGTAGATGATATTATTATAACAGGAGATGATGCTCAAGGCATTCAGGTAGCCAAGAAGTTCCTAGGAAAAGAATTTGTGACCAAGGATCTTGGCACCCTTCGTTACTTCCTGGGGTTAGAATTTGCCAGGAATCATCGGGGTCTAGTAATTACCTAGAGGAAGTTTGTCATGGATCTCCTGTCCGAGACATGTATGACTGGGTGCAAGCCAGCTATGATGCCTATGGATCCAAATATGAAACTGTATGATGATGACACTGAGGAAGTCGATAGCAGGAGGTACAGGGAGCTAGTGGGGAAGCTCTTATATGTGACTATCACCAGACCGGATATTATGTTTGCTGTAAGCAAGGTTAGCCAATTTATGGAGCGTCCCAGAAAGACTCATATGGATGCTATCTATATGATCTTGAGATATCTGAAGCACTCACATGGTTCAAGACTCCTATTCAGTAGAGGCAGTTCATTGGAGGTAACAACATGTGCAGACGCTGACTATGCAGGATGCCCCACGGATAGAAAGTCTACTTCAGGATTTGCTGTTTTTGTTGGTCACTCACTTGTCTCATGGAAAAGCAAGAAGCAGACTGTTGTTGCCAGATCAAGTGCAGAATCAGAATACAGAGCCATGGCTCAAGGGAGTACAGAGATGATGTGGGTTAGATCGGTGTTGACTGATCTTCCTATAGATGTTCCTCTTCCTATGCAGCTATTATGTGATAATCAAGCCGCATTATTCATTGCAAATAATCCTGCTTTCCATGAACGAACGAAGCATATTGAGGTGGATTGTCATTATACTCGAGATCTGATCCAGAAGGGGCTCATATCTACAGCTTACGTGTCTACAGGAGATCAGACATCTGATATCTTCACCAAGGCTCTAGCACGAAGTCCTTTTCAGAAGTGTTGGTCCAAGCTGAGCATGATAGATATATATGCTCCATCTTGAGGGGGAGTGTTAAGTAAAATACCGTATTATGTATGGCTTAGTCTAATTTCTTCTTTCTCAGTGTACTTATCATGTAATTTACCCAGGGCTATTCTCCTATATAAGAGAGTCCTCGGGTACGTCTAATAGATCGATTTCTTTTCTCCCATCAACGATCAACTTGTAAACATGTTTGTTAAAAGTTCTAATAAAAAACTTCTATCCAGCTTATCATAAGCTGATCATGCTGAATTTATATGCATTTGCATGAGGGTGATGTTTACTGTGTAACCCTAATATATTTTTATTTAGAACTAGTTCTGAACGGTTACCTTATCTAGTAAAGATCATTTGAGATTGCTTCATTTTTAATAGTTGAGAAAATTCAGAATTTCTAGATCTATCTGTTTATTTTATAATCTTTCAAGTCAGTTCCGATTTTTGAAATTATGAGCAAAAGCTCATAGAATTTTCCTCAGAACATATTATCTTCTTTTCAGGGGGGGATATTCTATTTATTTTTTGAAACCAAGAACGCCTTAACATTGCAAGGAGATATTGGTGTTGCGAAAAGCGATGACCATGGTGCAACCTGGAAACATTTAGGGATAGCCCTGCATGAGGATTGGCACCTCTCTTACCCTTTTGTCTTCAAATATGAGGATCAAGTAAGCTTTATATGCTTTTTCTTGTATCCATTAATGGCCAAATCTGTCTGGTTTCTCTCTTTTTTGGAAAAGATTCATGCATAGAGTTTTTGCTATTATCCATTTAGTGTATCTTTTTACTGCTGCACACACGCAGATCTACATGATGCCCGAGGGAAACCACAAAGGAGATCTGCGCCTCTATCGAGCCGAGGATTTTCCGCTGAAATGGACTTTGGAGAAGGTACTTCTCCATAAGCCCCTCATAGATTCTTTCATCATAGAACGTGAAGGCCGTTATTGGCTTTTCGGATCAGATTTTACTCGTTATGGTGCCAAAAAGAATGGTGAACTGGAAATATGGTACAGTAACTCAGCTCTTGGTCCTTGGAAACCTCATAAGAGAAATCCTATCTACAATGCAGACAAAAGTTTTGGTGCTCGAAATGCTGGTAGGCCAATTATATATGATGGTAACCTGTATCGAACAGGACAAGACTGTGGAGAGACGTATGGCCGACGAATTCGGGCATTCAAGGTAGAGGTTCTTACAGAAGATAACTACAAAGAAGTTGAAGTTCCATTAGGCCTCGAGGAATCTAAGAAAGGAAGAAATGCATGGGATGGAGCACGTTACCATCACCTAGACGCGCAGCAGCTTCCTTCTGGTAAGTGGGTAGCAGTGGTTGATGGGGACAGGGTTCCTTCAGGTGATGCTAGTCGTAGACTTGCGAAGGGTTATGGAGCATTAGCTGCTTTAGTTCTGCTGGTTATTTTCGTGGGCGTACTGCTTGGTATGGTTAAATGTGCAGTACTGCTGAACCAATGCTTCCCTTTGTCAAACAAGAGACATGATGTTCTGCATGCTCCTGAACAACGAAACAGTGTCGGTGCCAACTTGAGATGGATTTTGGCTCGCTTCAACAGGATAGTTTCTTCCCTCCAGGGTACAATAAAATCAAAAACATGTGGCGGCCGGTCTTTCCTTCTGTTGGCATTGTTGGCCTCTGTTGCTCTTGCATGTGTTAGCGTTCATTTCCTTACTGGTGGAAATGGTGCAGAGGAGGCTTACCCATTGAATGGCCATTACTCCAAGTTTACCTTGCTAACCATGACCTATGATGCACGGCTATGGAATCTCAAAATGTTTGTAAAACATTACTCCAGGTGTTCTTCTGTGGCTGAGATTGTAGTCGTGTGGAACAAGGGTTTACCTCCCAATGTTGAAGACTTTGATTCTGCTGTAAAAGTAAGAATTAGAATTGAAGAAAGAAATTCTTTGAACAATCGATTTAGGGAAGATGATCAAATTAAGACGCGAGCAGTTCTAGAGCTTGATGATGACATTATGATGACATGTGATGATCTAGAGCGCGGATTCAGGGTATGGCGGCTGCACCCTGATAGAATTGTGGGATACTACCCGCGCCTAGTTGACGGGACTCCACTTGAGTATCGTAATGAGAGATATGCTCGGTCCAAAAGTGGATATAATGTAATTCTCACAGGAGCTGCTTTCATAGACAAACAGTTTGCCTTCAAAACATACTGGAGCAATGCGGCAGAGAAGGGAAGAGAGATTGTAGATAACTTCTTTAATTGCGAAGATGTGCTCCTTAATTTCCTATATGCAAATGCTAGCACATCAAAGAGGACAGTAGAGTATGTGAGGCCTGCATGGGCCATAGATACGTCCAAGTTCTCTGGGGCAGCCATTAGTAAGAACACACTAGAGCACTACAATGTAAGGTCCAAATGCCTGAACAAGTTCGCTGAAATGTATGGGACAATAGGTGATCGTAAATGGGAGTTCAGTAGCCGAATAGACGGCTGGGACATGTAGGGATGGTGCTCGTGCGTGAAGTCTATCTACAGCATACAGTTTGGACGACAGTGGCTTCAAATTTGTTCCGGTATGTTGTTCAGTTGAAGGAGTTATTTATTGTATTGTATCATAAATTATTTATTAAACCCATTTCGTGTATGTAGGATCATTTCTTTAAATATTTTAAATTATTCAATTTTCGAAGTGTATATTAGAAACAGATCCTTCGACATTGAACTTGTTTAGCTTGCCTCAGCTATCTAGATTGGGGTACTATGGAAAAAGTTCCTTGGCTCATTGTTCTCCAGTTTGTCTACAGAACTTTACTTATACAGGATGGTCACATCCTTTGTTGTATATCTGTTATCAACCTGGTTGTATAGAAAAGTGAGTATGTTTTTCTTCGCGCTGCAGTCTATTATCTACGGCTGACCGTGAATGCTGGTCTAACGAAGCAGCCTATGAAAAGCACCTATTATGAAAATGTGCTTGGATACAGAGATAAAAGGAATCCATTTATTCTTGATGCCTATTTATTGTACTCACGTCTTCTCTTTTGTTTGTTGTACTAGCGACCACGACTAGCAATTGTGCTTTCTGTATACTGCCCTCACCTGGATCCTTTTTTCAAAAAAAATTGTAATCTGTTTTAAGATGAATATTAATAGGGACATGTATGAGTCACACAACTTAGATTACTTTAGGTAAGATAGTTAGGTTTTCTCATCAATTTTTGAATCAATTTATGTGAGTAATCGCTAAGGTCTTCGTCTTTCATTGAGATTCGCAACAATTGTTTAGACCCACCCATTACCACACAAATAGTCTACAATGACATACTTTGGAACCCTTCGCTATATTGTCTGTTGTTAAATAAATAACAATAAAGTATTACCTAGTTTGAAATGAATTTTTAAACTTGAAATCAGCGATGAATGATATATCTGTAATTATATTAATAGTAATGGTTCATATAATAATGTTTTAGCATTACTATACTTATCCACAATTAATGCAATTTTTTTATAATGACAAAAAATCTGTTGTATGAATTGTTGGAATGTAGTAACAAATGCCATTTGTTGCTAATTTTAAATATCAAAAATTATTTTGTAATAGACAATATTTGTTGTCGTATATTTAATAGTGGATGATATGATGATGGATTTCAATTATCCAATGTAAAACGAGGTGAAAAAATAACTATCTTACAGACTAGGAGAATGTCGGTAAGACGTATGTTAACCTGATAAAGAGTTAGGTGTGTAGCACGAAACACAATGTAGCTCTAAAAATGATCTTGCAAAGGTTAAAATGAATATTAGAAAGATTCTTCTCTTCATATGTGACAATAGAGTGATATATGGTTCTATTCATAAGATTTAGAGAGCTTATAAAGGTTGGGCCTTGCAGAGCAGTGTGATCGATCGAATTTTAGCCAGTAATGTAAAGTGATTGGTCATGTCATAAAAGTTTATTAAGCATAATTCAAAAAATTATCGATCATGTCACATAAATTTTTTAATCAGAATTCAAAAAAGCAATCGATCATGTTACAAAAGTTGCTCGATTATAATTTAGCTAGTGAGTGAAATTGATCGATCATGTCATAGGGAGTGATCGACCATGTCATTAAGAAATAATGTTGGTTGATTGAACCTATTTTTAAGAAGTATGCATAATGCAAGATATCTTCGAGATTCTTTACAATATTATAAGAGAATTGCATGATGCATGATTTAATAAAAGACAAATCCTCGACTTTGTCATGAGCTTGACGTCCTTTCCTTAAGCTTGAGCTTGAATTCCTTAGACTTGAACTCCTTTGAGCTTTGCTTCTTCTTCCTTTAATCTTTATACTTCAGTTTCTTCTCGGTCCCATAACTTCCGTACTCTTGACATAAGCACAAGCTAAATCCACAAGTTTTGCTATTATCAAAACATACATACTTATGCAAAATGTAATAATCTCCCCCTTTTTGAAGAAGATAAAATATATCGTGCGCTTGCAAATTAATAATGTGTGTGTGGAGATATCTTGAGAACACCTTTTCTCTCCCCAATTTTGACATTATCAAACATGTCTAAAATACCAACCCAAAAAATTAAAGTTACTATTTTTGTTTTGTCGAAAATCTGAAGAATCTCTTGAAATTAGCCGAGGAGGCAAGGAACCCTTTTCAGTTCCTAGGTAATTTGATGAGTATTTATTACCAAAATCTGGAAGAAACTATAGGCGTTTTCCCCGCATACAAAAAAAAAGTGTAAACTTAAATTTCCAATATCCAGTTTCTTTGAGAACAATTTTCATCTAAAGAACTTCCCCCCTAAGTTAGAGCTTCTTAAGCTTTGCTTATGGTTCTCTCTAAAGATGAGTCAAGGATTCATAGGAAATAATGCATGGTATGTATAATCAACTAAATAAAAAGATTAAGAAGTCACTTACAATCTTTTGAGGTGGACTTCTTCAATCTGGATACCTTCTCCATGGTGGTAGAATTTGTCTTCGATGTTGTATTTGATTGTCATTTGGCTTTGGTGAGGTCCATCATAGATATAAATGTCGATATGACCTTCTTCATTTGTTATTTATTTTCGGTTTGTCTTCGGTACCTACAAAAGTTTCTTCTAGTACCCTCCTTCATTGTTAGAGTTCAATGTATCGTTCAATGCCCAAATCCATCTATTTTGTCTTAGTAGAATTATAACTACAAGTATAATTATCTAAAATTTTCATTTTCTTTTTAATATTGGCAAAAAAGCTCATATTTCTTTTTAGCCCACCAAATTATCAATCTTAAATCTAAAACTATTTAAACCATTCTTTAGCACATTATTTTCTTTTTGAAAACATTTAAATTATTCATAAAAAGAAACTTATCTTTTCTTCCAGAGGTATTTCTTTTTCATATTTTACAACTTTCTTAAATAAATATTGAGAAACACAATAAAGTTTACCATAAGAAAGCTTGCTTATCTCTTCAATTGAGTCAGATTTAACCAATCCAACTAATCCCATGCACTTTCTTCTTCTTCTTCAATGTTATGCATTGCAGCTCGATCATCTCCTCCGTAAGTCGAACTATTTCTTGGTCCAGTGAATGTGAGGGGGGGAGGGGTCGTATCTCTTAGTGAACATTTGTTGTTGGACGATGGAACCCCAGAGTCACGACGTCACCTCCTCTACCTGGGGGTTACTATAAATGAGATCATAATGGGGGAAAGTTCTTACTCTTGGATTGCCTAAAAGCCTTATCTATCTGCAACATGTTGTGTGAGATGAGTGTTGATGTAATGTAGCTTGCATTTAAAGTTTACATTGATACCGTTTGACATGCCCTGTCGTCGGAAGCAACCACCATACAAGATACCTCCACCCCTACCCACTTTTCGTCATGAGGTACATGAAGGAATTGTAGTCCCTTCTTGATAGTCCTCCATTGGTTTAGAAGTTTCTTGTGATTAAAGGACTCCCCCATCTGCATGTTGAAGTGGGCTGTTATCGTCGGCCATGTAGGAGAGGTGAAGAACCTTCCCACCCAGTCCCCTATATCAAAGTGGTGCTTGAAGAACTGGAGGAGGCATTCTTCCATATTGGGTATCCAACAGTCTCGTAATTCTCGAGTTTGTTCTCCCGTGGGCTCTCCCCGGAGGAGCTACCACGGGTTGGGTTCATTCTGTTCAGACATGGCAATGCTTTAATGTCTTTGTGGTATGTATAGCTCGTTACTTTAGCATAACTCGCTGGATACAAATGTCGGACTAATGTTTGTTTGTAACATATGTAAAGACATACGTAAAGGACCCAAAGTTCACAGGAAGAGTTCTCAGACACATCAATTGGCAAAGGTAAGCCTTGAAGGCAACCTATGGAGAAGTAAACCTATGAAAATACACATGTTTCAGATATGCATACATCAGTAGTTAATCAAACAGAACTGAAAAACGACTAGTTATTCTTGCAACCGGCATAGGGAAAAGTAAAACTATATAAAGTCCTTCAAGAATGCAACATGCTTTAAACAAGATAGCCACCTGGAAGAACTTAAATCATCACATCAGGCCGAGGAAGCATGTGATGTCATTGTATTTCCAGTTATAAAAAGTAATTCTTGCTGCAAAGGACTAATGAAGGGAAAAAATAACCAAATTCTAGTTCTTCGTTAATTTAATAGCTTCGAGTATGCAACCAGATGGACACAAATTTGGGTGCGGTAGACATTTATTCATGTCATAACACCTTATAACTTGAGCAGGAGATATGAAAAATCCATACTCAGATTTAAAGCAGGAGTATGAAAGCGTCAATCAGAGTGCTAGATACTAACAACCATCAGATGTGAAGTACCAGAGATGTAGATACTGATATACTGCATTAAATCTATAAAGCATAAGAGCGCTGCATCAGAGTTAAAGAATCACATGTAGAACATTATAATTATAAAAATTTGAGTTAAAGCATCAAAGTTATGCAATGCATCTTACGTGTCTAAAGCATCGTGATTATGTAAATCATCAGAGAGATGTAAAGCAATTGGAGTTAAGTGGAATGGGGTTACAGAGTCCAAGCTATAACAGTTGGATATGTAGTCTACTGGTGTGTGTCTTTGATTATGGAAGCACTGAACACGCTTACTCAAATCTAAAGAGCTGCTTATATGATGAAAACAATAACATCCCCAAAAAATGTATTTGTTAGAATCTTTTTAACAGCTTTTCCTTTTTGTAAAATAAACATTAACGTTGGAAGAGAGAGAGAGAGAGAGAGAGAGAGAGAGAGAGAGAGAGAGAGTAAGATCAAATAGTTTAGGGCATCAAATGCAAAGCATCACAGTTCTTCAAAAGCATCAGTGTTACAACAGAACAATTACGTCGTCATAATTGGAGTTCATATCTTTGATTACGGAAGCACTGAACATGCTTACTCCAATATAAAGAGCTGATTAGATGACAACAATAACATCATAAAATTTACATTTTTTTTGAATCTTTTTAATAACTCCTTTTCTGTAAAATGAACATGAAAGTTGGAATACAAAGAAAGAGTAAGAACAAACAATTTAAAGCGCCAGATGTAAAGCATCACAGTTCTACAAAAGCATCAAAGTTATGTAAATCATCGGAGTTTTGTAAAGGATTGGAGTTATGCAAACCATCAGAGTTCTAAAATTCCAACGAAATAAATTGGAGTTGTTGGAGTATTTGGTCATGCGTCTATTGAGTTGTAGATGGTAAATGGATACCTCCATGATCCATTTACCCCCCATTCAGTTGTTTAGTCCCACATTGTCCAATGGTGGGATTTGGAGGCTCTGTTAAGGCTATATAAGGAGCCCCAAACCTCCTGTATCAGATGAGAAAAAGCAACGCATAACATGCCCCTTTGAGGGCTTCTCCCGTGGTTTCATCCCGCTCCTCACGGAGTAGGGTTCCACGTAAAATCATGGTGTTCCATGTCTATATTTCTTTACTCTTTTGCTCTGTTTATCATTCAGCTTCATATTTTCTAACATGGTATCAGATCGAGTTCCATTCTTGAGGATTTCATATTCATTATTATGCTCGAGATTCGTATTTGAAATTTCTGTTCTTGATGTTTGTTGAAGATTATTTGTGTGAAATGGTTCGTTCATAATTCAAGATCAGATCAGGTTCTAGGGTTTCAAACCCTAATTTCTGCATAACAGCCCGCCGATGCTAATCTGATAGATTGGCACTTCCAATTGATTCCAGGGGTTCTCCACAGAACCCTAATCCTGGAGCAACTAATAACATGCGAGGAGGAAACATATGCAACATCGAGCATACCGCAACCCAACTTGCACCTCTGCACCACGACACATGTTCTCGCAAGAATGTTCCTTAGCCCCAGGCACAGGTTCTCTCCTCGCGATGTGGAGCCACCTCCTAGGTACGGAGAGCCATAGCTGCACCCTTCAATCGCCCAGCAACCCATTCGAGCTTCCGCGTGATACTCCAAGGCATCGCCTCATCCCGCACGAGTCTTCCACGGGCATCATCTCCAGATCCTGCTGCAGAATAAAATTTAAAAAAAAGTTTGCCGATGGCGTAACTCCTAGACGCAGGACCTCCGCGTGACCCATCGCACACCTTCTCCAAGTCGTGCCGCCACTAGCAAAGGTGGCAACCCTCCTTTCCAGGCCGCTGCGATGCTGATGCTCCCAGGCAAAAGCGACACCCTGATCGAAGTAGTACCTCCAGGCGGAGGAACCCACTCGCGCGACCCCAGCAGGTTGCACCGCATCCCATTGGCGACAGAGCACCTGCCTCTCCCTCCCGCACTTCCTCCTCGCCAGGTGCAATACCACGAGCCTCTCCTCCCCGTAGGCAGCGCGACTCCTCCGCGCACCCTCCAATCGAGGAACCCTCCAGCGGCAATCCGCTTCTCGTGCAACCCCGCCTAGATCGCCCTCTCTAGGAGACACTGCTGTAGGCGGTGCCTTTAGGCTGCCGCTCTGTGCTCCATGCTGTGGCGCCCCCCCTCCGAACCCCTTGGTGGCGTTGCACGAAGAAGACACTCGCGTAGGCGGCGGAGTTTGAAGAGGGTTCCCATGATGGGAACCCTAGGCCGTGGGTTCGTCTCTTAAAAAAATTAGAGTGCGTCATTTTCAAGCCAAGTTTTGGGCAGGCTCTGTTAAAAAAAGGAATGGTTGTCCGGTTATTAAAAAAAGGCCCGCAGTTAAAAAAAAATTAAGCCCAACAGTGGGCTGGAAGATGAGGGGCGGTCCAGCATAAAAAAATTTATGCAAGGGGTTGGCAGCGAGTTGGGCCCAAGTGGGTTGGTGAAACATCGAAAAAAATTTATTATTTGTTTGAAAAAAAACACTTTTGAAAAAGGCACGTACAACTGATGAATACCCATTCATCACTCTTAATTCTTTTATTTTAGCTACAAAACCTTTGCAAAACACATGTATATTTCTGTAAATAATAATAATTACCATTTGAAATGCATTGTGTAAAATACAATAATTAGCATGTTTTTGTGCATACATAAAAGAATAAAGAATTAAAAGAAAAAGAGGGAGATATTTAGAATAAATATTGAGCGACCTAATCCCAAGGGAGGGTTCAGCATGGGCCTGACCGCATAAAAACCAAAGTAGAGAGAGATAAGGAAGCTCATGTGTGTAAATATATACTTGTAATTAAATAAAAATATTTTCCTGTAAATGAAAATAAAAATGGGTTTGTATATATTTGTATATATTTGTAAATACAAAATCAAAATAAAAATAGAAAAATAAAAAGAAAATAAAAAGGCCTTCACCTTGTCTATATTCACCATGTACATAGAACCCTTTAGTTATTTATTTATCCCTATAAATAAATAAATAAAGTTTCATAAAAATCTGTATATATTCCATACCCCATAATGTAAATAAATAAAATAAAAATCATAAAAAAAATAAAATAAAAGAACAAAAATAAAATTAAAAATAAACATTGTATATATACCATGTACATACTTGTATATATCTATTTATTTAGCCCTTGTAAATAATTAATAAAAATAAAATAAAATACCTTTTTATTTCTAATTTTATTCTAAAAATAAATAAAATATAAAATTGGAATAAAAATGTACAAAAATAAATATTTAAAAATAAAAATAAAAAATACAATAATGTAAATACCTATGTATATAATACTATATTGTAAATACCTAATTTTTATTTCAAAAAAATAAATAAAAATCACAAAAAAATAATCTATAAATAAATAAACATTTTTCGTATTTTAACTTTTTCCTAAATCGGCCATTTATTATTTTTAATTGAATTTCCAATCTTTTTGACGTGGCCGCTCTTGATTGGTCCACGAGGGATGTTGACCCCCCGGTCAACTCCCCCTGAACCACAGACCCGCGGATCTGCACGCCCGACCCGATTTCTCCCAATTACTGCATCATGATCCGAGCTCCAAATCTCAAAACCCCGGGCTCCGTTTATTCCCTGATCGATCTAGATCCATGCCCGGGGTGGGTTTTGGGGATCCACGCTCCGATCTGGTCACCCGACTCCCATCTTCTCGGACCCCTAGCCATACTTAACCTGAGCTCCGCCGCACATTTGACGCATCTTTGGCTCTGCATTCTCCCTTCCCAGGACCTCCACCACCTTCGCCTGAGTGACAGCAAGCGACCGGTGGTGTCGCAGCGAGGAGAGAGTGACCCGACCATCGATCCGGCAACCTAGCGCTGCCGTGCGCCGCCCAGGAGTGGTGCTCGAGCCTCAGGAATCGACGACCCTCGAGTCAAGGACCCAGAGCTTCAACAGCTCGTCCCCAGTCGATATCAGTCTTCTGGTAAGCCTAGATTTTCCTATCTTTCGCCAATTTTAGTTTACGCCCAATTTCATCCTCCGCCGATGACCATTGATTCCGACCACACCAGTCATCTTCTCGATCATCGAAATCGACCCTCATGCTCACGAGCCTCCTCCGCACCTTCTACGCCCACTCGCACCCCCTGACTCACCCCAGAGCAGGGTCTTCGAACTCCTTCACGTCGCTTCGCCGGAGTTCGACCGCCACGACGCACCGACCACCCACTTCACCCCTAACCGGGTCGAGGAACTTTGCCCTCGACCCAGGAGTTTGTTGCGCTACTTTGCAGGTCAAGACATGTCCATCTGAGGGCATGAATATTTAGGAGCAGGAGCTCCAGCTTCGCCTTGGTCGCAGGAGCATCTCCGACGCCTACAGCTTCATCGGAGGCCCCCATTGGCTGCGGACCACCGAGGCGATTCTTCTCCGCACCTCAGCAGCTTCCGAGGAGTCCCCACGCACGAGTGTCAGGCCGACGAAGTTCTCCGACCATCTGTTTTTCCAGGATCCTCCTTGACCGTCAGATCGATCACGCAACTCAGATTTGATCGAAGCCGTCCATCCATCGCAGGGTTTCGCCACCAGCAGCCATCGTCTGATCGACACGTGGCGAGGCCTGGAGCGTCCATTAGCTGGAGAGGCGCCTGTTACTGTCCACCGTTGGATTCCACACGTGGCGCCCTCTCCACCGTCCGATCACTCCCGAGGATTCTTCGACGAGGTGCAGCGCACCACGACCATCAGATCAGCCACGCAGCGCATTCTCCACCCTCAGATCATAATAAGGGGTAATTGCTCTTAGGCCCCTCCTACTTCGTCATTTACTATCTAGTCCTGTAAATATTTTATCAAGTTTATTTTAGTTTGGTAAATTGCATAGAGGACCTTGTCATTTATGTTATTTGCATTTCTACCCTTGTACATTGTGGGACACGTGCTTCGTCACGTGCATTTTGGTGAAATTGCATGTATGGGCCTATAGTTTCTGGTTGTTCATGGAATGAAATTTAGTTTTAAATATTTGCAGTGATGCCCCAGTGAGTGTTTTTAATTCCACATGTGCTGTATTTAGTGGGCTTTTTACACTTTCGCCCCTGGACTTTTAGCACTTATTGCTAATAGGTCAAGGGACTTAAGTTATTTGCAGATAGGTCCCTGAGTGCCCAGACCACGTGCGTGGCACGTGGGAACCTGGATTTTTGCACCAGGACCCCCCGGACTTCTATTCTTGTTACTCTTAAGCCCTTCGAAGATACTTTTATGACAAATAGGTCCCTGTAACTGTGGGCTTGTATTTGTTGTGAATAAAATATCAAATATCATCCAAATTAAGTGAAAATTTGACACGTGGCTCCTACCACTATGTAGAATTTTCAATCATTTTTGGGAAATTTTTGGAGCCCTTTTATTATTTTTAAAAATTCAAAAACACCTCTTTTTCTGTCTGTCCAGATATAAAAATCACAAAAAATATAAAAACCTTCTTAAAAATTCTAAAAATTTATATTTTGTGTTTTGTTGTATTTGATTTTCTGACCAATTTTGGTCATTTTTGGATTTATAAAAAATATAAAATTTAGAAAACATTGAAAACTTATAAAAATTCTAATAAATCATATAAAAACCAAAAATTAATAAACCTTTTTCCTGAATTGTCCTTGTTGTTCATATTATCCAAGAAAAATACCTCCAGGCCTTGATCAGACCATTTGATATTTTAAATGGTCTGTGAAGCATGATTGGATAGTTTTCAGTGATTTTTACCTTCTTTCATTTTTAGAAAATTCTATAAAAATCAGAAAATTATCAAAAATTCACCAAAAACAATAAAAAATACAAAAATCTAAAAATAGTTTTGTTTGATTTTTTGGAGCTTTTTAGAGTAGTTAAATAATTGTTGAAAGTTGCTTGGTTTATTGTTTTTATTATTTTCTTTATAATTAAAAATTCCAAAAAAATTATAAAAATATTAAAAATCCACCAAAAATCATTTGCTTTTATTTTTCTTTATTTTAGACTACTTCGTAGGCCGCGAGGCCATCACGCGCTCTTTGAGTTCGACCTTGGAAGCTATACCAGGTCAATCCCATAGCTAGGACTGCCAGTTATTTTTATTTGATTTTTCTCTTTATTTGGTGGTCCGAAGAATTTTTCTTGTTGAGCTCTGAGTCCCGAGTGACTGAGGTCACAACGACCGCATTGAGACACTTTACCTTAGTTGTTCGGGCGGCTCATCAGAATGGCGTCGTTGTCGGGGAGCACGGCTTAGTAGTCGTTTTAATTTTTCTTCTTATTTTGTTTTTATTTTCGCGGCTTTCGCAGCTTTTTTTGAGTCCGCAGCTTTTTGCGGCTTTTTATTTCTCTTTTATTTCTGTTTTATTTTATTTTTATTTTTATTTTTATTTCTTTTATTTTTGTTTTTGTTTGTTTTTGTCTGTTTATTTTATTTCCATTTTTGCACATATTTCCCTGTTTACTTTACCTATTTTATTTGCCTTCTTTTATCTGGTTTGACACTCATTTGTATTCTTGCGAGGGCTCGAGGATCGAGGCGACGACTCTCGAGGAGCCAGCGCAACCGCGGTGATCGGAGGCGGCTCCCTTCTGCACGGAGTCGCAGGAGAGCGCGAGGAGACATCCGAGTGTGGGAGGCTTAGTTTTGGTTTAGTCTAGATTTTATTTCAGCACTATTTGAACAATTGTTGTAATAATACAGGGACAGGACACTCACTTGGACTTTTGAGACTCTCAGGGTCTGTTTCGCCGAGCACCGGTGTGCTCGGGAGACCCCGCGGTTTTTACACGGCTTTTACGCGGTTTTGATTTCTTTACTGCCTTTTCTGGTTTCACGCGGTTTTTCGAGCCCCTAGCCTTAGGATTTTCTGCTTGATTGTGACGTAATAATTAGGATCCAAGCACCCTAATATCTTTGCCTGTATCTATAGATCGGTAATTGGACCTATAATAAAAAGATTAATAAAATAGTCGATTCACTACCTTCGAGCCTACGTGCCGCAGCCCACCCTGCCAAGCGCTGCTCCTGAACCCGATTTGTCGGGAGGAGGAGGGGTGGACCGAGACCAGACTCTTGGATTGGAGGCTGGTGGTCGACTAGACGTTCTTTCGAGTAGCGCTGTTGTTTAGGGACTCGGTTATCCGCCAGCACCATTTAGGTAGTTTACTTTCAGTCTTTCAATTCTGCGCGGATCATTTTGCATGTAGACTGCTGGAGTCAGGTACGCATCTCTTACTCTGCATGCATCATTGATTTCATCGCGCATCGGCTTTTTCGACTTCTCCCCCCTGATTTTTGGACTTAATAACCATGAGAACCGAAATATTCGTTAGGTGATTTTGTTTGATTATTGAAAAATACCTAAAAAGAGAAATCATAAAATTAGGATTGGTTAACTCTATTGACCCTAAAAGGCGATCACCGAAAAATTTGTCTTGGGAGAGCAACCCCCTCATTGTCTGGTTTGCTTGCGCGAGAGAGTGACCCACACACTAGGGTAGAGCCATTCGATATTTTTCTCGACTGATTACCGGCTCTTTCTGTACGAGATAGTCGGTTGAGAAAATATCGAGTTACCCAACAGGTCACGCTAATCGCTCTGCTATTCTGACTGATCACCTGATAAAATCGACAAGATAATTGACCGAGCCTTTACGGTCTTCAGCTCGCGTTACGTTGGTGAATCGGGGTTTGCTTGTGATCATAGTTGTTTCCAGATCTCATCTGCCCAGCTCGCCAGATCAAGATGATCGGCAGAAGGTCTCTTAGGCAGCCTCTGGCTGCACCGCTTCCCAGCACTTCTGCCCGCTCATCTAGGTTAGTTCGCAAGAGTCGAGACCCGCTCTCCGAACCTGAGTTCGACTCAACCCTGTTCCCCTCGACCCCCCTTCTTCTGAGTCCGAGATACCAGTGCCAGAGGAGAGACCGTCAGATGATTTATCGGCACCTGAGTTTGGGTCTTTTGCTTTTGCAGAGACCATGGCCAGCAGCAGTGGCGACCGCGCCAGAGGTCCCCAGCTTGAGCAGACATTCATTATGGACCAGGGTGCGATCAACTCCACCCAGATCGCCTCCCTCAAGACAGTTCAGCAGCAGTTGAGGGATCAGGGAGCATTCACGATAGAGATGAGGCGTGAGATGGAGCAGTTGAGAGCCGCTCGCGACCAGCACGGGCCCGGAGACGGGCCGAGGATACCCGACCATGCGGCAGCCACCGCAGCAGTCGCAACAGCCGCCGCAACAACAACAAATCCACCGAGACCAATGCGGGAGTTACACAACCCCGGATCGACTTTGATGCATCATTGTGTCGTACTTCCAACCATCGTGGGGGACTTCAAGTTCCTCCCGAACACTTTGCAGCTCCTCCCCCGGTTCCATGGGCTCGCCACAGAGGAGCCCCATCTCCACCTTCAGGAGTTCTTGATGATCTGCAGCACAGTCCATGACCGTCAGGTGGATCAGGATACCATACGGATGATTGCCTTCCCTTATCCTTAGCAGACAGAGCAGCCACCTGGCTTGAAGCACTTGGGGAAGTTCGTCTACACCTGGGAGCAGCTCCGCACCGAGTACTTGCACAAGTAATCCATTCGGGTGGACGAACGCCGCTAGAGCCCTGATCAGCAACTTCTCCATGCTCCCCAACGAGCAGTTTCATGAGGCATGGGAGAGGTTCAGAGAGCTGACTGACAGATGCCCGCACCATGACATCTCGAAACCGAACCTAGTTCAGAGCTTCTTCAGCGGGCTGACACCAGAGCTATAGGGCCTGGTGAACGGATCTTGTGACGGGTCCTATTTCGCCAAGGATCACGATCATGTCTGGGCCATCTACGAGGAGATGGTCGAGAACTACATGGTGATGTCCCAGACCAGGTTGTATACATAGGGACGCCAACATCCACAGACCGTGCAGTACCAGAGGATAACACGGATTGACGCCGGTCCATCCAGTTCGTCAGCGGCAGCAGCACAGCCTGAGAGTTCAGCCGCAGACATGGGGATCATCAGCGAGAAGCTGGACCGGATGGAGATCATTGAGAAGAAGCAGAGCCAGGGCATCACACAGATGGAGAAGATGGCACAGACTCTGAGTGACCTGAAGATACAGCTCATGTGTCTCCAGGAGGCACAGACGGCTTCCCAGCCCCGTCTTCAGGCACGAGGCGATCCGAGTAGTAGCAACAGCTCGTCCCAGCGCTCCAGCCACCAACAGCCTAGACAGGTTCACCTTGTACAGGCGGAGCCGTACCAGCAGCCGCAACCCACTTACCAGTCACCGCCATCTCCGGACACGCAGATGGTGGTATACCTGCCGGATCAGCCTCTGACAGTGCTCCTGCCACCCCAGTACGATTCAGAGCCGTTGATGGATGTCAACGGGATTTGGTACGACTGCCCCCAGCCCGGTATCCGACGAGACCATCCCGGATTCCGTTGGGTGGCCGGAGGTTCCAGCTCCTAGCAGCAGCCGTTAGGACAGGGTGGCTAGTACAACCATCAGAGGGATCACCAGCAGCAACAACCCCCAGTGTACCCACAGCAGCAGTCACAACAGTCACAACAGTATGGTCCTCATCCCTATCAGCATGGATAGTCTTGGAGGCGCGATTAGCCTCATCAGCTGCAGCATCATCCACAGTCTTACCCCTCTCACCCACAGCAGCAGCCTTAACAGCAGCAACCTCACTACCAAAGAGGCTACCCGTCAGGTTCTCATGGGCCATCCTATGAGAACCCCGCCTTGGATGACATAACCTGCCTTCTCACCGATCAGCAGGCTACATTCCGACGGGAGATGGACGAGTTCCGCCAAGAGATGTGGGACATAGTAAGAGGGAAGGCCGCCATCCCTGCCCAGATAGAGCCCAATCCGAACAACCTCAAGAGGAAATCTGAGCAGGTAGTTTGTACTGAGTATGCCACTCCTAGTGATAAATTTGGAGATATGTCTGCATATTTGTTTGATACTGATTTTGTCACACTTAGGAGCGGTAGGATGCCAACATGCGGCGACTTGTCTGAGCGACACCCCGAGGATACTTCCAGAGCGTCAGACGAGGAGGAGAGCGGTACTGAGGCCGCTAGAGATGATGACGATGGTACTGATGCCACCACGAACGCTGATCCCACCGGCGGTACTGAGGCCACAGTTTCACCAGTTGGAGGAGGTGGTACTGAGGCCACCCATGTTGCCGAGTCAGAGCACGGTACTGAGGCCACGAGTCTTCCAGCCGAGGGTGGTGCTGATGCCACCAGTTCTTCTGAGAGTCATGTAGTTTTTACTTATGATGATGTATCTCGGAACACTTCTGGAAATAAAGGAATGGGTTTGTTTTCTTCTGGTCCCACTGTGGTGCTTGTTGTATGTGTGGATCCTACCGTCGAGCAGCTCAGACCCGTTCCTAGTCCTTCATCTGAGAAGGACCCTGTAATCCCCTTCCCTAGAGCTCTTCAGATGGGAAAGGGAAAGAAAATTGAAAATCCCAAAAGAGACAGCATGAAGAGTTCAACCAGCAGATGATAGACCATTTTCACATTCAGCTGACTCTTCAGGAGGCTTTGCAGCACATCCCTCTATTCCAGCGTTCACTTAGAGACAGGACCACAGTCAGGAGGAAGAGGAGGAACCACCATTCAGAGATCCATGTGCTGACCAGAGCTACTTGTTTTGCGATCCAGAACCGTCTGCCGGCCAAGAGGCCAGATTCCGGAGCCCCGTATGTCAGATGCCATATCAGAGAGCAGAGGTTCGACCGTACTCTATAGACATCGGATCGTCGATCAACCTACTTCTGGCAACCCTTCTCGACCGCTTCGAGTTGGGCACTCTTCGACAGAGCAGGACAATCCTTCAGTTTGCTGATCGATCTGTCAAGAGGCCGAAGGGGTTGCTGAGGGACGTTGTCGTCACGATTCAGGGCCTGCAATTCCCCGTGGACGTCGTAGTGTTGGACATGGAGATCCCTGAGTCAGTGACCGATACCCCCATCATTCTCGGTCGCCCGTTCTTTGCCACAACCAAGGCAGTGACCGACCATGATAGCGAGAAGGTATACTTTCGCGTCAAGGGAGAAAGTGTACAAATAGAGACGGTCGAGGATAGTAGAGCCAGAGACAGAGCATGCTCAGATACTACTTCCGATACAGAGCAGATGACAGATGCCGGGCCAGACATCCACTAGGACTGTGACTTTGTGATCACAGATGACGAGGGTAGTTTGGGAAGACCCAGATGCACATGCCATCCTCTCACCTTCCGAGTCCGCTGATGCAGAGACGCCAGCAGAGGAGAGCTTGGAGAGCACATTCCTGGTCCAAGATACTTTTGAGGCAGCAGAGCCGGTTCTCGACCGCGATACTGATTTGTTTTGTGATGATGGTGGTACTGAGGCCACCTTGGATGATACAGATCCCTCGGAGTCAGATTTTGACTGGGCAGATTTTGATGATTACATACCAGATCTGACTTCCACTGAGCCTGCAGTTAGGGAGGAGGCAGATGCCGAGCAGAGCAGAGACAATCCATCAGGGCAGCCTTCACCAGATTCAGAGTGTGATAGAGAGTTTCAGTTCTCCCATGCGGATTTGGCAGCCTTCACGCAGAGTTTTCAGAGGCCAGATCCCACCAGTCCCCAGTTGTCCAGAGCTGAAGCCACTTCCTGCGTCATTGAAGTATAGGTTCCTTGCGGGTGAGAATGAGATGTACCCAGCCATTATCTCTGCCGATTTGACTGGAGAGCGGGAATCCCGTCTGATGAAGGTTCTAGAAAAGAACCGCAAGGCAATAGGATGGAGCGTAGCCGATCTCCAGGGGATAAGTCCGATCCTGTGCTCCCACCATATCTATCTCGAGGATGAGGCGAAGCCGTCGCATGAGTTCCAGCGGCGGCTGAACCCGAATCTGAGAGAGGTTGTCATGAAGGAGATATCGAAATGGTGGAGCGCCGATTTTATCTACCCCATCTCCGACTCCAAGTGGTTCAGCCCTTTGCATGTGGTGCCCAAGAATACGGGCATCACCACAGTGGTCATCGAGTCTGGAGAGGAGATTGCCTACATGGGTACCCACTTCTTGGCGAGTCTGCGTAGATTACAGACGACTCAACCAGGCCACCAAGAAGGATCATTTCCCCTGCCCTTTATAGATCAGATCATTGAGAGACTGGCAGGGAAGAGCCACTATTGTTTTTTGGATGGGTACTCGGGCTATAACCAGGTGGCCATCGCTCCCGAGGACCAGGACAAGACTACCTTTACCTGTCCCTTCGGCACATATGCCTTCCGATGCATGCCATTTGGGCTATGCAATGCCCCTGCGACTTTTCAGAGATGCATGCTGTCGATCTTTTTTGGACATGGTAGGGGAGTGCTTAGAGGTCTTCATGGATGATTTCTCGGTCTACGGCGACGGATTTGACTCCTGTCTTGACTGCCTAGACCGAGTCCTTCAGTGATGTATAGAGGTTCACCTTGTTCTATCTTGGGAGAAGAGTCACTTCATGGTGACTCAAGGGACGGTGCTTGGCTATATCATCTCCAACAGGGGCATGGAGGTTGATCCAGCCAAGGTAGATGTCATTAAAAAACTCGCACCACCGTCCAACTTGCGGCAGTTACGGTCATTCCTGGGGCACGTCGGTTTCTACCGGCGATTCATTCATGATTTCAGTAGGATTGCCTGACCATTGACTGACCTGCTAACGAAAGACACCGAGTTCCTTGTCGATGACAAGTGTCTTTCGTCGTTTGAGACTCTCAAGCGATGTGTTATTGAGGCTCCTGTTCTCCAGCCGCCTGATTGGTCTCTCCCATTCAAGATCATGACGGATGCCTCCCGATTTTGCCGTGGGGGCCGTGCTGGGACAGAGGAGGGATGGAGTTCCCATTTGCTATCCACTACGCTAGCCGCACATTGGATTCCGCGTAGCGGAATTACACAGTCACTAAGAAGGAGATGCTAGCCGTAGTCTTCGCCTGGATAAGTTCATATCATACATCATTGGATCTAGAGTGACCTTGTATACTGATCATACCGCCATCAGGTACCTCATGGCAAAGAAGGATGCCAAGGCCAGACTGACTAGATGGATCCTTCTACTCCAGGAGTTCGACATAGAGATTAAGGATAAGCCTGAAGTCAAGAATGTGGTGGCGAATCATCTCTCCCGATTAGAGAATATTGAGGATTCTGAGCAGATTGACCCTATTTGTGAGACCTTCCCAGATGAGGCGATCCTTGCTATCGCCTCTCTCCCGTGGTACGCCGATATTGTGAACTTTCTTGTTTCTAAGAAAGTTCCACAAGATTGGCCCAGGCCAGAGGCTTGAGACCTTCCTCGTGAAGGACAAGTCCTACCACTGGGAGGATCCCATCCTTCACCACGAAGGAGGGGATAGCGTCTGGCATAGGTGCATTCCTCAGGAGGAGCACCATAGCGTCCTCACTTACTGCCACAAGCTGGAGGCAGGAGGACATCACTCTGGGAGGAGAACGACACAGAAAGGACTCCAATCCGGCCTATGGTGGCCTACCTTCTTCAAGGGCTCTGATGAGTTCGTGAAGAGGTGTACTGACTGTCAGAGGATGGGCACTTGTGGACAGCGTGATATGATGCCAATGCAACCCATTCACTTCTGTGAGGTTTTTGACGCATGGGGCATCGATTTCATGGGTTCATTCCCTAAGAGTCAGGGATTTGAGTACATTCTGTTGGCCGTTGATTATGTGAGTCGTTGGGTTGAGGCCATCCCCGCCCAAACCGCTGATGCCAGGACTGTTTGCAGATTTTTGAGGAGGCATATCATTACACGGTTCGGGGTACCTTGAGTATTGATATCTGACCGGGGGTCTCATTTCATCAACGACCAGGTGAAGGCCCTTGCTAGCGAGTTCGGTATAGACCATCGAGTTGCCACTCCATACCATCCACAGACGAATGGTCTAGCCGAGGTGTCGAACAGGGATATCAAGACTATATTGCAGAAAGTCGTACGCCCTGACCGAAAGGATTGGTCACAGCTTTTGGACTCGGTCTTGTGGGCATATAGGACGTCTTTCAATACACCTTTAGGCACATCTCCCTTTCGCCTCGTTTATGGCAAGCCGTGCCATTTACCAGTTGAGTTGCGACACAGGTCACTTTGGGCAGTCATAGATATACTTTTGGATCCAGATAGTGTAGGAGACCAGAGGAGGGCAGAGTTAGCAACCTTGGAGGAGCTTCGTGATGCCGCCTTCTCAAACAGCCTGCAGTACAAGGAGAGAGTGAAGGAGTGGCATGATTCTCATATCAGCCACAAGCATTTTGAGCCTGGACAGAGAGTATGGCTGTTTGATGCTAGGCTTCGTCTATTTCCAGGGAAGCTACAGAGCAAATAGAAGGGACCTTATCTTGTGAGAAAGGTACACGACCAATGAGAGTATTGATATATCTGAGTTGTCTTCTGAGAGTACCTTTCGAGTGAACGGCCAGCGGCTCAAGCCATTTCTAGATCATGAGCTGCGGGTCGTTGATGTTGCCCCTATTCATTTTGCGTGAGTTGTGGTCTCTTGACTCACATCTATTGCATCTCACGCTTGATTATCACTGTTCTCCCGACCTGTATAGATCCAGATGTCCATATCATTCCATTCTTTAGTCCCACATCCCCTTCATCTTTTAATTATGCTATACTTAGGTGTACTTTACCCTAAGTATAGGGGGGATGTAGGACTCGTGGGTATTCTTTTGATTCATTTCTATCCCTGTTTTTGCTGCATATACTTAGGGATATTTTACCCTAAGTATAGGGGGGGGGTAGAACCTGCATATTCTCCACTCGGTTTTTTTCTTTTTGTATAGCCTGCTAGACTTAGGATTATTTGATCCTAAGTATAGGGGGAAAAGCCGAGACCCTCTTGCTTTCTATTCTTTCATTCGTCTTTGTATATAGCCTTCCTTTTCACTTCCCTATACTAAGCATGAGTTATGTCTTCTTCATCGCTCTTGACTCTGAGGACATCGTTCGAGCTAAGTATAGGGGGGTGTGTATATATTTCATATATACTTTAGCCATAACTCGTACTTTGTGTGAGTGTATTAATAAATAAAAATGTCTAAAAACCCAAAATCCATAAAAATTATAAAAATTTTCCCTGTAAATAAACACTCTTTTATTTGCACATACATGGCTATTGTACAAATTATTTTTGTAAAAATGTTTTCAAAAACTTTTTGTGTAAAGTTTGTGTAAATATGTGCATATCAAAATTATGTATATAGTACACAATTTTTCCAAAATGTTTTGAAAATCAAAAGTTTGCAAAAACCTTGTGTAAAATTGTGTAAATATTTTGCAAAACTTGCATTCATGCATACATCCATGATTTCAAAACATTTTTCAAAAATTTTGCATTTGTGTAAATATTGTGTAAATAGCATCTTTGTATATACTTGTATATAGTTTTTCCCGGATTATAGTTGACATTTAAACTAGCCTAGAATTAAACTGGGAAATGGAGCTTGACTAAGATCTTAATCCACCTAACTCTAAGAGGAACCTTATAGGGCTTAGGGTTAAGGCTTTTCAGGTCCATGGTGACTTAATTCTTTGAGTCCACTAGGCTATGATCACATGTCATCTCAATGAGCCTAAGTAGAGCACTTAACAACATACACATGACTCATATAAACAATGGCTTTACTTGGACCCACACTTTGCACCGAGCTCTCTACGGATGAGGTGGTGAGGAGGCAGTCTTCCTTGACTTGGGGTAGCATATGAGGGTAGTACTTCTAGGCGGAACCTCTCTTCTTCTTTTAGTGAAGGAAGCGCGTCTCAACTTGGTCTGGTTGCCATGAGGTCTAACGACAGGAGTTGTGGGTTGCAATAAAGCTTCAAAAGAGGGATAGTCTACTGGCTCAAGAGGAAAAACTCCTTATGTATATATGCTGAACATGTATATGTTGTATAGATGCACTTGAAAAAAATGCAAAAAGAAAATAACTCCAAAAAACTGGTGGGTCTGATAGAAAATGATAATCCCACCGGAGTATGTATATAGTGCAAATAAGAAAAGCTTGAGATTCATGTCCCACCTTATGTATCTTGCAACAGGAAGACTTAGCTACACTGGTTGAGCTCCCAAGGATACATGGCTACACTGGCCATGGTCCATTCTCTTCTTCCCCCTCTTCTTGAGCCGGTTGAACTTGAACTTAGAAGGGAATACCCCTCTCCTCGAGGAAAGAGTGGCCAGACTAGGGTCATAGAGTTACCTTGTTGGGGAGAGTTGTCAAGTTACTACTTCTGAGGTGGAGAGCTTATATCACTTACACAGTACAAGGAAAGACTCATAGTTTTCAGGGTTTGTGTATGTAGATTTGCTCTGATCTGGATTGTTGAGGAGTCTTGATTATAGATTAGTGGATCTTAGAGGCTGTTAAGTTTTAAACCTAAGTCTAAATAAGGTTCCGACACATCAATAATCCAAAGATCTGATCGAGCTCCATAATTCAATTTAATGAAGGCAAGTTTAATTATCAGCATTAATCCATGCATATTCTCCTCTTTTTCTTTTTCCTTTCTTTTTCACTTCTCTTTCAAATAAGTGTTTGCTAAGGGACTAGCAAAGTTAAGTATAGGGGGTGATGAATACCCATTCATCACTCTTTATTCTTTTATTTTAGCTACAAAACCTTTGCAAAACACATGTATATTTCTGTAAATAATAATAATTACCATTTGACATGCATTGTGTAAAATACAATAATTAGCATGTTTTTGTGCATAAATAAAAGAATAAAGAATTAAAAGAAAAAGAGGGAGATATTTAGAATAAATATTGAGCGACCTAATTCCAAGGGAGGGCTCAGCATGGGCCTGACTGCATAAAAACCAAAGTAGAGAGAGATAAGGAAGCTCATGTGTGTAAATATATACCTGTAATTAAATAAAAATATTTTCCTCTAAATGAAAATAAAAATGGGTTTGTATATATTTGTATATATTTGTAAATAAAAAATCAAAATAAAAATAGAAAAATAAAAAGAAAATAAAAAGGCCTTCACCTTGTCTATATTCACCATGTACATAGAGCCCTTTAGTTATTTATTTATCCTTATAAATAAATAAAATTTCATAAAAATCTGTATATATTCCATACCCCATATTGTAAATAAATAAAATAAAAATCATAAAAACAAAAATAAAATAAAAAGAACAAAAATAAAATTAAAAATAAACATTGTATATATACCATGTACATACTTGTATATATCTATTTATTTAGCCCTTGTAAATATTTAATAAAAATACCTTTTTATTCCTAATTTTATTTTATAAATAAATAAAATATAAAATTGGAATAAAAATGTACAAAAAAAAATTAAAAATAAAAAAATACAATAATGTATATACCTATGTATATAATACTATATTGTAAATACCTAATTTTTATTTCAAAAAAATAAATAAAAATCACAAAAAATAATTTATAAATAAATAAACATTTTTCGTATTTTAACTTTTTCCAAAATCATCCATTTATTATTTTAAATTGAATTTTCAAATCTTTTTGACGTGGCCGCTCCTGATTGGTCCAAGGGGGATGTTGACCCCCCAATCAACTCCCCCTGGACCACAGACCCACGAATTTGCACGCCCGACCCGATTTCTCCCAATTACTGCGTCATGATCTGAGCTCCAAATCTCAAAACCTCGGGCTCCGTTTCTTCCCTGATCGATCTAGATCCACGCTCGGGGTGGGTTTTGGGGATCCGCGTTCCGATCTGGTCACCCGACTCCCATCTTCTCAGACCCCTAGCCATACTTAACCTGAGCTCCGCCGCACATTTGACGCATCTTTGGCTCCGCATTCTCCTTCCCAGGACCTCCACCACCTTCGCCTGAGTGACAGCAAGTGACCGGTGGTGTCGCAGCGAGGAGAGAGTGACCCGACCATCGATCCGGTGACCTAGCGCTGCCGTGCGCCGCCCAGGAGTGGTGCTCGAGCCTCGGGCATCGACGACCCTCGATGCAAGGACCCAAAGCTTCAACAGCTCGTGCCCAGTCGATATCAGTCATCTGGTAAGCCTATATTTTCCTATCTTTCGCCAATTTTAGTTTACGCCCAATTTCATCCTCCGCTGACGACCATTGATTCCGACTACACCAGTCATCTTCTCGTTCATCGGAATCGACCCTCACGCTCACGAGCCTCCTCCGCACCTTCTACGCCCACTCGCACCCCCTGACTCGCCCCGGAGCAGGGTCTTCGAACTCCTTCGCCGTCGCTTCGTCGGAGTTCGACCACCACGACGCACCGACCACCCACTTTGCCCCTAATCGGGTCGAGGCAATTTGCCCTCGACCCAGGAGTTTGTTGCGCTACTTTGCAGGTCAAGACGTCCATCTGAGGGCCTGAACATTCAGGAGCAACAGCTTCAGCTCCACCTTGGTCGCAGGAGCATCTCCGACGCCTCCAGCTTCATCGGAGGCCCCCATTGGCTGCGGACCACCGAGGCGATTCTTCTCCGCACCTCAACAGCTTCCGAGGAGTACCCACGCACGAGTATCGGGACGGCTAAGTTCGCCGGCCATCTGTTCTTCCTAGATCCTCCTCGACCGTCAGATCGATCACGCAACTCCAGATTTGATCGGAGCCGTCCCTCCATCGCAGGGTTTCGCCACCAGCAGCCATCATCTGATCGACACATGGCGAGGCCTGGAGCGTCCATCAGCTGGAGAGGCGCCCGTTACTGTCCACCGTTGTATTCCACACGTGGCGCCCTCTCCACCGTCCGATCACTCCCGAGGATTCTTCGACGAGGTGCAGCGCACCACGACCGTCAGATCAGCCACGTGGCACATTCTCCACCCTCGGATCATAATAAGGGGTAATTGCTCTTAGGGCCCCTCCTACTTTGTCACTTACGTTCTAGTCCTGTAAATATTTTATCAAGTTTTATTTTAGTTTGGTAAATTGCATAGAGGACCTTGTCATTTATGTTATTTGCATTTCTACCCCTGTACGTTGTGGGATACGTGCTTCGTCACGTGCATTTTGGTGAAATTGCATGTATAGGCCTATAGTTTCTGGTCGTTCATGGAATGGAATTTAGTTTTAAATATTTACAATGATGCCCCTGTGAGTGTTTTTAATTCCGCATGTGGTGTATTTAGTGGCTTTTTACACTCTCACCCCTGGACTTTTAGCACTTATTGCTAATAGGTTCAGGGACTTAAGTTATTTGCAGATAGGTCCCTGAGTGCCCAGACCACGTACGTGGCGCGTGGGAACCTGGACTTTTTGCACCAGGACCCCCTGGACTTCTATTCTTGTTACTCTTAGGCCTTTCGAAGATACTTTTATGACAAATAGGTCCCTGTGACTGTGGGCTTGTATTTGTTGTGAATAAAATATCAAATATTGTCTAAATTAAGTGAAAATTTGACATGTGGCTCCTGCCACTGTGTAGAATTTTCACTGATTTTTGGGAAATTTTTGGAGCCCTTTTATTATTTTTAAAAATAAAAAACACCTCTTTTTCTTTCTATTATATATAAAAATCATAAAAAATATAAAAACCTTCTCAAAAATTCTAAAAAAATTCATATTTTGTGTGTTTTGTTGTGTTTGATTTTCTGACCAATTTTGGTCATTTTTGGATTTATAAAAAATATAAAAATTAAAAAACATTGAAAAACTCATAAAAATTCTAATAAATGATAGAAAAACCAAAAATTAATAAACCTTTAACCTGAATTTTCCTTGTTATTCATTTTATCCAAGAAAAATACTCCAGCCTTGATTAGACCATTTGATATTTTTAAATGGTCTGTGAAGCTTGATTGGACAATTTTCAGTGATTTTTACCTTCTTTTATTTTTAGAAAATTCTATAAAAATCAGAAAAATTATCAAAAATTCATCAAAAATAGTAAAAAATACAAAAATTATAAAAATATTTTTGTTTGATTTTTTTGGAGATTTTTAGAGTAGTTAAATAATTGTTGAAAGTTGCTTGTTTTATTGTTTTTATTATTTTCTTTATAATTAAAAATTCCAAAAAATTTATAAAAAATACTAAAAATCCACCAAAAATCATTTGCTTTTATTTTTCTTTATTTTAGACTACTTCGTAGGCCACGAGGCCATCACGTGCTCTCTGAGTTCGACCCTGGGAGCTATACCAGGTCAATCCCATAGCTAGGACTGCTAGTTAATTTTTTTTGATTTTTCTCTTTATTTGGTGGTCCGAAGAATTTTTCTTGTTGAGCTCTGAGTCCCGAGTGACTGAGGTCACAACGACCGCATTGAGACACTTTACCTTAGTTGTTCGGGCAGCTCATCAACAACTAAAAAAAGCCGTACGCATGTTAAAATAAAAAAAGAGGAAAAACCGAGAAAAAAAGGTTGAAACGACTTTAAAAAATGCTTAAAAAATGGACGGCTTAGAAAAATGATGAAAAGCCGCAAGAAATTTTGTGAGAATGTTCATGTTTTTCCCCATTTTATTGTCTTCTCCCAACTCGGTCGACGATTGTCATTCCGACCAGTATGGGAGAAAGGGGGAGTATTGTGTAGAGTCACAGGTTATCTCAGATACAGATTCTTCCGACCAGCCAGTTATTTCAGACTCTAAATTTTTCAGATGAAGATTTTTCGTGCGTAATTTCAGACTCGATGTTCAGATTCCGAGTCCACAGTATGATGCACAGATTTAGACTCGGCATTCAGATTGGTCAGAGTCCAAGTTCGAGGCACTCCATGTTGAGGCTCATTTTCGAGTTCTCCAGAGAGAGACTCATTTTCAGACATGCATATGTTTGCGATCATTTTCAGATGAGCACATGTTTGCCATCTTTTGTTATGGTCCACATCTTTTTCTTGTTGTTTCGGCCAGAGTTTTCATGTGACCCATAGGGACTCCAGAGTAGAGGACCATTCCCTATGCCATGTTGGCAAGGGCTTTTATGTGGTATCATAGTTACACCAGTGTAGTGTACCATTCTCTATGCCAATGGGAGAGACCCAGTTCTCCGACGAGGAGACTTTTTCAGACTCCATTCTCCAGCGACCGTGGATTCCGACGAGGATTGCACAACCACGACTCTTTTCATTTCGGCCCCTTTTCAGAGATGGAGCAGTTGTCCACGTATTGTGGCAGGCCAGAGTACTCCGATGAGGAGACTTATTTTCAGTTGCAGTGACTTTGACAAGCGCAATTCAGAGCACATGCTCTCCGACGAGGAGATTCAGCAAACTCACACTCCAGCCCGTTCGTCCTCCTCACCTGCACGGCATGAGAAGCAACGTCCTCGACAACAACAGTTGTGCGCGTTGGGTTGATATTGTCCGTAGTGTCCTGTAGCATTGAGTTGAGTTTCTTTATGTTTGTCCAAGCTGAGCATTGCATGCTCCAGCTTGAGGGGGAGTGTTGGAGTATTTGGTCCTGCGCCTATTGAGTTGTAGATGGGTAAATGGATACCTCCAGGATCCATTTACCCCATCCAGTTGTTTAGTCCCACATTGTCCAGTGGTGGGACTTGGAGGCTCTGTGAAGGCTATATAAGGAGCCCCAGACCTCCTGTATCAGATAAGAAAAAAGCAATGCATAACATGCCCCTTTGAGAACTTCTCCCGTGGTTTCATCATGCTCCTCACGGAGTAGGGTTCCACGTAAAATCATGGTGTTCCATGTCTATATTTCTTTATTCTTTTGCTCTGTTTATCATTCCGCTTCCGCTTCATATTTTCTATCAGGAGTTATCAGAAATGGGGTTAGAGAATCAAAGTCGTATCAACTAGAGTGAAAACAGTAGGCTCTATAGTCTACTAGTATGCATCAGAGTTGAAACATCACATATATAAAGCATCAGAGTTACAACATGATAGTTATGTCATCGTAGTTGTAGTGTTAAAGCATCACATGTAAAGCATCAAAAATTTTAAAAAATTTGAGTTAAGACATTAGAGTTATGCAATGCATCAAAGTTATCTGAAGCATCAGGGTTATGTAAATCACCTGAGTGATGTAAGGTGATTGGAGTTAAAAGGAATGTGGCTACAGAATCAAAGTATTTCACATCACAAATGTAAACCATCTGAGTTATAGCAGCAGAGTTATGCCATCGTAAAGCATTGTATGTAAATCATTTGGAGTTAAACCAAGCATCCATTGGTAAAATGCAAAAAAGAAGAAAAGGACGATGCTAAACTAAAAGCCTAAATCAAGTAGCCCAAATCATTTGTTCGGGGAATTGACAATGACATGCTACAGGCATGTGCTGGGGCATTTCTTTGGGGTATATTTCACTTTTGATCTGGAATATCGAACAATAAATGGTTTGATAAATTTAAAGTACTAACAGGAAGCATAACAATGATAAAGTTTGAGATTACAAACATGAGGTTTCCTTCCCCTTCTCAACTTTTGCCCAATATACTGAGTAATGGATCCTCCTACATTCATCAGCTGAGGGAGAGGGGACCCCATTCATATATAATATTATATATACGTGAAAAAATGAGTATGCTCCATGGGATCATGTAACTTACATGCTCCCACCCTTTTCACGGTATTGTTTTTATTTTTATTTTTTGAAATGAAATCTAAGGGGATTTATATTGCTATATATCACCATGATTTTTAAAATTCAACTTAATTCAAGACTTCTATACCCTCCATCAAGACATCCAAATTTTAACGGTCTCAGAATTGCTGAAATCGACCCCCTCCAGATTGACATGTTAGGAATGTCTGTTTTACACGAAATTTTAGAGAACATATTCAACTTATTATTTTAACTAAATCTCTCTAGGGTTTCTTTTACAAAAAGTAAAATTGTGGAAAATAGGTGGGAGCATACTCTTATATGTTCCAAGGGAGCATATTTATGTAACTATATATATATGATTTTTATCTAATGTGTCCTGTGCCCATTAGAGGTGACGAGTATGCTTCATCTTCAACAGCTTCAGTAATAAAAATACAGGCTTCTGTAAGTAATATATATTCAAGTATCAATAATATATATCAAAGATTCAGTAAGTAATATCATACCTCTAGTAATATATATAAAGTTGCAAGTAAGTGTGAACCAAAGTTACTAATTAAATTACTTCCTTTATTTACAATTGATTTAAAGTTTCTGATGGCAATACAAAAGTTATTGATGCATTTAGTATGACTGATATAAAGTGTTATTGATGACAATACGAAAGTTACTGATGCATTCGGTATTACAGATATAAAGTCTTACTGATGACAATACAAAATTTACTGACGCATTCAATTACTGATGACAATACGAAACTTACTCAAGTTACTAATCATCTGATTAAGATTTGATGACTGAGATTAGGAGCTCATCTTATCTCTAATGGGCACGAGGTCCATTTGGATAAACTATATATAGATGATATCTTTCCAATGGGACATGGTCCTTCCATCCCTAAGAAATGCCAATTATATGGTTCGTTGGATCATCTTAATCTTTCCATCCACGATTCTCATGAAAACCACCTTATATTCCCAAAACCTCTTATCTAGTGAACGACAACATTCCAAAATAGAATTAATATTTTTGGAGGCAACAGATCTCCGTGTATCATGCATCTGTTTCCGAAATTAACCATTCATCATCGTTCACATTTTTTCTTTCCTAAAACATTTCCCAAATCTAATCAGAAAGAAAATTAAAACGTGTTCCATCATCATTTTAAATAGAATCTTTCTAATTAAGCATTGTTGCCCGATTATTATATTATTCACAACGTTTCTTTTTCACAAAAAAAGGCTTATGGTTTGCATTTGCATAGTAGGTATTTGTATATTATGTTTTGATTTTATATTCTGGAATCCCTTAAAATATTTCATTTAATAGCATAAAAGCGTTATTCGTGTGATCAAAACTTCCATAACTTCCTTCCTAATAAAATGTCAATATGTGATTAAAAGAACTTTTCTATTTGTACAATTTACAAATAAATTAGTCCATCTTATTTGTTATTTTGTATTTAAAGCTCCAGATTTGTGTAATACGTTCATTCTTTTGTACATCAAATACCTCAAATTAACATAAATGCGTGATCCTCCCATGCCAGTATTACTTTAATATACCTCCCATAATTTTAGGGATTGATATTTAGCATTCTCTTAAAAATAGCAAACGGTAAGTACATGTACAATTTGATTTGTATATTAGCATATTAATGTATAGGATCTATACATTACAATTGTATTTTAAAATATTATTTTTCTAGAATACGTAACTTTGTTTATATACCAAACCTCTCGATTTTAAGCTATTTTCCCTATCTCGGCCCAAAATTACATTTTTTGACCTTTCATAATTTAAGGATCCGGTGGTTATTGCGAATTTGGTTTTGTGCAATATAGTGATTTTAATCTCATCCATTAGGAATGCATCTAATGGACAAATTGTTTGACCTTCTGTAGAGATGGAAGGACCAATTCCCATTGGAAAGAAACCTTATATATAAGGGGACCCTATATATATATAAGAAGGCCCTTCCAATAGGATGTGATCCTTCCTGATTTCATGAAGGCTGTCTTTTTTGTAAAAAACACTTACAATTTAGTAGATTAGGTAAATAATTTGTATTATAATTGCACATTGTAATGCATAATTGCACATTATAAAATACAAAACCGCACATTGTATTTTTTTACTAAAACAAATATCAAAAATATTATAATACAAACTATTTATCTATTTTACAAAATTGCTGGTAATATTTTTTTTTCCAAAAAATGGCAGTCTTTCTAAACTCAGGAAGGACCATGTCCCAGACATGATTGTTACCTTTCCATTAAGGTAACTACCAAAGGCAACCACCCATAAAAGCTGCACCCTTTAAATTTAATCACGATCCACAAAATTAAATGAAATGCCAGCTAAAATATAGAAAATTATATGGTAGTTCTAACATTCTCCAACTTGGTCTGTGTAATTGATTTGTTGCTTTTTATTTGTTAAGGTAAGTTCTATTAATATGAATATTGGCAGTAGATACCATTCAAGCAGATATGCCCCTTCCAAGCATTACTCTACTTACAGTTTTCTTAACATAACAAAACTTCATTTTCTAATATCAGGATATTACCACGAGTCTTTAGTTCATGTTTGTTTATTAAATGCATGCGAGTGAAATATAAGAAACAAAAAGACAAATGGATCATCATACCAAAACTTGAGATATACATACATGGATATATTGATATTATTACAAGATACTAGATATACCTGTTTTAGTAACATGATTAATGAATATACTAGACGACAATCCCTTTGTTATAGTATATGCAATCATGTACTTAGTACCTGTATGTTCAATTAGACGAGCTCTAACTTTCTCTTTAACAAGATATTTAATCTCTAACTTAGTACGTATACTTGTTGTTGTTAGAAAAAAAAATACGATCACAAAATTATCACAATGTATCTTTAATGGTCTTGAGATTTAATTCACTATCGTGAGATCCACGATAAAATTCTCTAGTCAAAAGCTTGTGTAGTAGCCTCACGACATGCCAAAACTCTGCTTCCATAGTATTTGATGTGACAAGTGATTTCTTCACACTTTTTTTTGAAATAGTACCTTCAACAAGTAGAAAAATATATATCTATAGAGGTAGATTTTCTCTCCTTCTTACTACCAACGCAATCCAAATCCGAATAGGCAATTACTCTAAGGAATTTGAATGCTGATAGATTAGTGTAAATTCCTTAGTTTCTTGTAAATATTGCAAGACCTTCTTTGTCACTATTCAACAGTCCACATGTATGGATTGCTTTGATGTCTAACCAACATTCCAATTATAAAACATATATCTAGTCTATTGCATGTTCGGGCATACATTATACTGTCAATGATAAATGTATATGGAGTGTACACTATTTTTTCCCTTTTCCAAAATATTTTTGGGACATTTGAATGAAATTTGTTTACCCCCTTTTACCAAAGGTGCTGGTTTAGAAGAACACTATTTCATCCAAATCTTTCTAATATTTTTCAATATAGGTTTTTTGAGACAATCCAAATACTCTTTGATATCTCTCTTTATAAGTTTTAATGTCAATGACATATTTAGACATGCCTATATCTTTTATTTCAAGATTATTAGAAAGAAACATCTTTATTTTGTTCAACATTCCAAGGTCATTACAAACAAGCTAAATATCATCAACATATAAAACTAGAAAAACATACTTACTCCCACTTGTTTTAAGATATATACAGTTATAAAAAATGTCCTTTACAAAATCAAGTAAAGTTTTTGCATTGTTGAACTTAATATACCACTGTCGAGATGCTTGTTTTGGTTCATATATATACTTTCTTAATTTACAAATCAAATGCTTGTCTCTTTCTGAATAATTCCTCAACTTCTTGGGCATAAATATGCTCAAACAAAGCTCCATTAAGAAAGACAGTTTTCATGCCCATTTAGTGTACCTTTATATCAAAATGAGCTAATAATGTCATGATAATCTATAATGAGTCCTTTCGAGATACAAGGGAGAACTTCTTATGGTAGTATATGCCCTTTTTTTAAAGTGAAATCTTTAGCCACAAATTCGGCCTTATATCTCTTGATGTTGCCTAAAGAATCTTTCTTAATTTCGAAAATCCATTTGCAATCAATAGATTTCATTCCTTTGTAGATTTCATTCCTTTGTATAGCTCTACCAAGTGGAATACTTGCCTTGCACTCATATAGTTGATCTTCTCCCTCATGGCATTACACCATTTAGAAGAACTAATTCCACTCATGACTTGTGAAAACGATATTGGATCATCTGAAATTCTCGTGTCATAGTTGCATTCTTTTAAGTATGTCTGAATCTGTTGAGATTGTAGATTCTATTATACGACTAGATATAGTTATAACAAGACCTTGTTGAACATTTGGTGCTATTTCAACTGGATTCTCAAGTTTTCTCCATCAGTAAAGGAATGCCATAGGGATGAGGAAAAACCGATTTCTAGATCTTGCCTCTCAATTAAGGTATCTAGTAGAGTAATTTTCTCCTCCTTTCTTGTGGTATAACAAGATCTAATAACTCATCAAGTACTATACGATTGAGTTCCATCTTGCTCCCACTATTCTCACCATTTCCAAAAATATGTCATTCCTCGTATTTTACAATGCTCAATTCTATATTGTACAATAAAATCTATAACCCTAAGACCCTTCTAGATATTCGATGAAGTATCCAATAGTGGTCTTAAAAAAAACTTTTTCTCATGTGAGTTATAGATTCTGATTTCAGATTGACAATCCCAAATGTTTATACATTCCATTCTTCATTTCCATCATTTTCAAAGCTCAATGGAGTGGATGGATCTACTTTTGTTGGAACTCAATTTTATATATACATGGTTGTCTTTGGAGCTTCACTCCAAAAAGGTAATGGTAACAGAGAGTTACCCATCATGCTTCGAACCATATCCACAAGCATGTATTTCGTCTTTTGACAACACTATTTAATGTGGTTCTCCTAGTATTGAAAATTGATGTTCAATACCTTCATATTTCAGAAATCTCGTAAATGGTCCAAATTTTTTGTCTCCTCCAATATACCTAACATAACACTCACCACCTTTATCTGATCTCGTACAATTTTCTTTTCTAGTTGTCTCTCTAACTTTATTTGGATAATCTTTAAAAGCAGTTAAAGCCTTTGATTTTTAAAATATAATATAAAGATACATATAATGTAAGAAATCATCAATAGATGTAATGAAGTATTTTTGACCATCAAAATACTCTATAGGAAATGGACTGCATATGTCAGTATATATACTTTCTATAGACTAGGACTTCTTCTTTATCCTTTAGCATCTTATTGGTATGTTTACCTTTAATACATCCCACATAAAAACTTGAATCGGTAAAATCAAGAGCATCAACATCTCAATCATTCACTAACTTTTTGATTTTTATGGAGATGTGCTCTAATCTTTTATGCTATAATATTTATGACCAATCACTACTACGTTTTCACTTTTTACAAACTTGCAAATAAGGAGATTGTTTAAAAATACAAATCCAAATGTATTTTGTACAAATACTCCACTAATTCACCTATGCCAATCAACTTATCATTCATCAACATTTGAAAAAGCATTTTATCAAATATTAATTTATATCCAAGTTTACAAATCTCGATATAAGAACTAAGAACTTGATGCATAAAAATATTTTCCAAATCAAGAACATAGCTAGTTTGTAAAATAAGCCTTTATGTCCCAATCACTTGTACATTTGAAGACATGTAATTTTTCATAAAAACACTTCGCTCATTTTTTAGTGGTCTCCTCATGCTTAGAGAACCCTACATGGAGTTAGAAATATGAATTGAAATACTTCAATCAATCTATCAAGTATTAGAGAGGACATCAATGAAACTAGATTCATGACATACACGACATCGAAGTATATCTTTCTTAGCAAGTCATACCTTAAACTTGACATTTTATTTTTTAACATGCCCAAGTTTCTTGCAACAGAAGCACTTTGCTTTTTTACATTCAATTGGCTTCTTTTTCGGATGCTTCACCTCCCTTCTCCAGTTATTCCTTTTTCTGCGAATGACTAAATGGACACCCTCAACCTTCTCTTTCTTGAGCTTATTGTTTGTACGTGCTAGGAGTGGGAGCATAATGATCTACCACATGTTTCTGAGATCTTTCATCAGTATTGAAAAAGGGAATGGAAAAGGTCGGGTAAGTAATGCCAAAATATGAAAATAATCGTGGGAATTATGATAATAATCTTAACATTTGATTTTTCCTACCAGAGTTTATGACTAATATTTTATTTTTTTATGTTCAATATTTAGACTTTAACTAATGGGATTGTGCATGCATATATATATATATTAAATCATGAAGGATTTAAAGTGCTTTGTGATCTTCTTAATTCCTCAAAATTTCTAAATAATATACTAAGATTGATTATTGTACTAACTCATACCAAGCTACTAGGACTATTCTAAAATGAAAAGTAGAGATGCGAACTTAGAGGTTTTGTATAACCAATGCACACAAGACCCACATCTTTGACTCATGACGTATTGTGGAGCCAAACCACTTGAAATTAGTTATAAAGGGGAAGAAAAGATATCAGGTCTCACTACTAGGGCCTAATGTTGCATATACAAGTCACACATGAACAAGTCACATAGATGTAATTCCCAAAAAAATACACATCGATGTAGCTTGAGAACAAGGAAATCATGCCGATTAAATCTGAATGTATAAATCATACCTGGAGCCTATGTATAATACTAAGTTTAAGAGTAACCTTAGTTATTATAATAAGTTGGTTTTGAGACTACCTTAGAAGATTGCAGCAACATGAATCTAGTGATACTTTTTTCTTGCGTACTTAGCAGCCAAAGTATGATCATAACTTTGTGAATGTTGAAATCAAAATAGAAACAAGAAATTGCTTATTTCCATTGCCATACTTTGGCAATGTTATGTTTAGTGATACAATGCACATGCTAAATGTCTCAATGTAAACTAAATGTCCTATCATTTACCAACACATATACATATATTATTTTCCACTTTTATTTACATACAAATGAATTGCCTTAAGTGCATGTCAACTCTTTGATGTAATTATGCTATAACTATTTGCATGGAAATATTCCAAAAGGAAGCGAGCCAAGGTGGGATTGTTACACGTGTGTACATAAATATGTATGTATTATACACATGTATATATTTATGTATGTATTATGTATATGAATATAAATATATGGATACATATGTGTGTGTATGTATGTATGTATAAAAATATCAAATCGAGTAGAATTATTTTCAAAGTAGTTCAGGTTTATTCAGATTCTATTCATTTGGAAATCGAATTCATAAGTCAAATTCGAATTCAATCCATTATATTTTGAATCGAGTTGAATTTTTATTGAACGAATTCTAATGAATTTGAATGATTCATGAGTGGAGCTACCGTGATTGTCTAACATTCTCTTTGCCAATGGAGATGAAGATGGTGTTCTTGGATTGTGAGGTTATGGAGGAGTGTGTGCTTATGCTTCAATAGCTTCATTGATAATGAAAGCATACTCATAGGAGGTCTTTTTTGCTTTAGGATACTCTGGGTAATATTCATTTTACCTAGAGTGGGTACAATATAATAGATAGATAGATGAATCCCTCTAATGGTCTAGTGATAGAAGTAATGGGCTCCCACTTTAAGGACCAAGGTTCAACATCCCCCTCCCCTGTCCACCCCCCTTAACTTGTAAAACGATGCATAGTAGATGGATGCCAAATCACTTCCAGTCCACATGGTGAAAATCTAGTCAACAAGGCCAACTTTTAATGTTATGATAATAAATGAACCAAACACCAATCAATCAAATTTTAAGGGTTTAATAATAAATCTAATTCATATCATCACTCAAATTACCAAACTAATTAAAATTATAAAATAGCATTCTCCCCTCATGATGTTTACCTTCAAGGATGTGATTATTTTTAATTTTTTTGTTGATATAAATATTGTCTAATATTATTTTTATTTTTTAAGGATATGAATACAAATAAAGTTAATATTTTTTGGCAACACATACATATGGATGGATGCCAAATCACTTCCAGTCCACATGATGAAAATCGAGTCAACAAGATAATATTTTAAGGCACGACATTAAATGAGCCAAACACCAACCAGTCAATTTAAGGGTTTAATACTAAATCTATTGTATATCATCAATCAAATTACAAAACTAATTGAAATTATAAATAGCATTCTCCCCTCATTATGCATATCTTCAAGGATTATGTGATTATTTTTAAATATTTTTTTCTGATACGAATATTGTATAATATTATTCCCTTTTCAAGGATTTGAATATCAATAAAGTTAGTATTTTTTGGCACATGCGCACACACTCACAGACACACACAGACATATTCGTATGCCTTCGTATTCGTTTCTAAGCAGATATCTGTACGTAATTTTTGTTTTGGCAAATACAAAAATTGATAGGATGTCAATTCTTACTTTTTTGTCAATTAAGATACCATTTTCTCTTTTTTGAAGGATATGATTATGGTTGAAGTTACATTTTTTGACAGATATGGATACAACCTATATCCATTTATAATCGTATCTGTTTTTAAACAGATTTATGAATATGTTATTTTTATGGATTAGTAAAGGATACATAAACATTTTTATATTTTTTGTTGATAAAGAGATGGATATCGATACAATTTTTATTTGTCAAAGATAATATATATGAAGAATCTATATAAAATTTTTTCCGGATATGAGCGGATATGGATTTATGTATTTTTATTTTTGATAGATATAGAAAGGGATAAAGTTGCGATTTTTTTGTGGATATAAATATGAATATAGACACCCTTTTAATTTTTTAGGATATCGATATGATCGAAGTTACATTTATCATATGTAGTGTATATTTTTCTTTTGACAAATATAAAATAGGTAAAGATACACATTTATTTTTTATACGAAAATATATATGGATATGCATACCATTTTATTTTTAGGATATAGATACTGATTAAATATTTTTTAGATGAATATGCATATGCATATTCCCGAGTCCAAGTGCTCATATTGTATAAACATGTGTCTCCACTTGGTGTTATTCAAATTTTCAAGCACTCTCGATATCATGACATAAAGCTTGATTTTATATGATGTGAATGGAATAATAAAAAAATAATGCAAGTAACCACCGTCAGGACAAAACACGTTTTAGAAGTATGTCAACCAAAATAAAAATGATTTACTTATCCATCTCTCTATCAACAGAAAAATAAAAATTCGAATGTGACCTGCAAGTAGTCATCATGAGAGAAGAGTGCTACTTTGAATATAGTTTTTTTTAATTTTGATTAGTTGTGTAATGAGTGATTGCATAAATTGGATTTAGTATTGAACCCTCAAAAGTTAGTTGGTGTATGACTTATTTAATATTGTACCCTCATATTGGATTATTGGATTCATTTTTTGCCATGTGGATTAGGAGTGATGGCATCATTTGCTATACTTTACCCACTATACGTAAAAGCAATGTTACCTAGAGGATCCTAACCTTGTCTTCTTCATTTAAGCCATTGCTATTTTGGACCTTTAGGTAAAAGTTATTAGCTCTAAAGGGAAATAAAGTCAACCATTAACGGTTTTTTGTGAACACTAAAGGTCGAGGATGGACAGAAGTTAACTAAGGGTTATGCTATGTAATAGTTAACAACTATTCGGGAGTGCACATGTAATTCAAAACTATGGAGAGTTCAACGTATAATTATGAAAGTATATAAGATCATGGTGTAAAATTCCTAAACTTTGAAATACTTGAAGAGAATCAAGTTCCCGAGTAATGCAACTAAACAACTTAATTCCCCAACAAGCCATCAAATCTTTTTCTTTCAATACTACAACCATAGCGCATGTTATATATACGATCAGTTAACACATCTTCGATATGTGTCTTGTGGAAGCGCATCCACTAAATTTGTTAACAATATCACACAACTTTACACATGGTTACTAGTGTTTTCATGGACCCATTCTTGAATACCGTGTTAAAGTTGCTCGCCACATGCTGCGAACAAAAACAACAATGTCGAAATGGAGGAAGCAAGTCAACATCAACATCATTTATTGCATACTTTATATTTGGATGGTGGTGATAAAGCCAAGATTTATCAATACTTTATATATATATATTATCTCGCTTGCTTAAATAATTCACTAACATTAATTAACAACTAACTTTAATTAATAAATAACCTATTGTAAATATTAACTCTAATTATTGAATAGAAATAAATATATTTTTGTGCGCTTTATTTTATGTGTTTATTATTAAAAATCAAATAAAAATAGACTACTTTTGCATATATTTATTTTGATATTAGATATAAATTAAAAATCCAAAAAATAAGAAAATAAAATAAAATAAGTACGTTAAATGCTTTAAAAATACTTGCAAAAATATTTTCTTTGCATATAAAATGTATTCTCTGTTTGCGTTCTACATGATAGTTGTAAATCACATTGAGATCTACAACTTTCATCTTGTTTTTTTTAAATTCTTGTTCTAATTATTTATGTTTTAATAAATACTGATATATTCTTTTCTTTTAATTCTCATTGGACCACGTGGCGCCACCTAGGCCACCCACATGGCCCGCCCGTTCTTCTCCATGTATAATATTTCCCTACCGCTCATCAAATCCTGATGGATCTGATCAGAGCTGTCCCTTGGCACCTCTTTTGAGACTGTTGGATCAGATGATCCAACGACTGATGCATTTCTTCAACCTTCGGTCTCCAACTCTGCGAAGCAACACAACCTAGCAACCGCCCAACTTCCGGCCATTCTCCCAACTGCTTCAGCTGTCTGTTTAAGTCCCTAACACCGTTATTCTCTTCTCCGTTCACCTGTTATCCTCGATGTACCCTTAACTCCCATCTTTTAGCAACCTCCATAAACCTATGGATTCTTGGAACTTCCCCACAATCACCTGCAACCTCCTCTTACTCCTCAATCAAAATCCATCCTCCGTCATACACAACTATAATTCACCACCTTGCAAAGAATCCCCTAGCTACTATTCCTACTTCTGTGACAGAGAAACGACAAGAGAGTGAGCGATGATGGAGATTTCTTCAGGAGAAATCCACAAGTTGATTCCTTGTGCTGCGACCATTTATTGCTGCTTGAGCTTCCTCTACCAACCATTGAGGTCAAGCAACGATTGAACCATTAAAGCTCCACATCCAAGCTAAGATTCATCTTCGATTCCTATGTTTTCTTCCTTCAATTTCCAGATAAGTGTTTGATCTTTGTTTCTGTGCATGTTTGACATTTTATCTTTGTTCATTTCTTCATTGATTCACACATCAAATCACTCGGAAACTTTCACATTCACCTCATCATTCATGCGCATTCATCTTCTTCAACTGATTGTTTCTCCATCAACCAATCCATCTCATTCCTTCACCTACCTCGCAAAGGCCAGTGAGCACATAGGGCTCAGTTCTTCCTCTCGCTTTAGCCCTTCATTCTATCTTATTTCATGCTCAAACCACTCACATGTGCCGTGTCTTTGTCTCTAACCCTTGTAGGAGTTCAATGGATAGAGATCTCTCGGAGTAGACTTTCAGATCTTCATCTCCAACGACATTCCATCGAGCCAAAGTTCCATACCTCCTTAGCGTGCCTCTTGAGCATCATCTTCTTTGCGAGACCATCATGAAGATTTCCAGGCCTTCAGATTGAACAAAGAAGCATGAAGGAGGCTCTCGTCGATGCCCAGCATTGCCTCCGCCGCATATAGAGGAGTTCATTGAGGAAGGAGGAGCAGTCACTGTCAGATCAATCAAATTAACCCATGATCGAATGCTTTGCATCGTGACATGCGGTATGCCTAGGCATCGCTATCCTACAGTTTGGGCGACCGAGCTAGTGTCGAGGAGCTACAGTAAGACATGTGACCCAAGCCATGATCCTAATTCCGAGCCAAGACATCATGTGCGGCTCACACACGAGGTGAACATTTTATAGGCGTATCCTCTTAGATTTCCAAAATTGCAGATAAGTCCCCGCTACAGTTAAATTACATACATATCCATGTGATTTCTATTATTTTACAATTGAGTCCATGTGATGCCCTTTTTGTAAATAAATAAACAAATTTGATTTGTTGTAATTGTACCCATGTGATGTTTACTGAATAACTTGTAAATCATTAGTCCAAAATTAATGAAATCAATGTCATTTTAAAGCTTATTTTATTCTCTTTAAATAGGTTCCTTTAATTTACTAAATCAATCTAGTATTCCAACATCAAATCTAAGAGTGCACAATTTATCTTTTTTAATCTTGAAAGTGAATTAAAAATTGATTCTTTAATCATTTATTGATATCTTAACACCATGTTTTTCATTATGATGAATACCCATTCATCACTCTTTATTCTTTTATTTTAGCTACAAAACCTTTGCTAAACACATGTAGATATATGTAAATATCAATAATTAGAATTTAGCATGCATTGTGTAAAAATAAATAATTAGCATGTTTTTGTGCATAAATAGAAGAATAAAGAGACAAAAGAAAAAGAGGGAGATATTTAGAATAAATATTGAGCGACCTAATCCCAAGGGAGGGCTCAGCATGGGCCTGACCACATAAAAACCCAAGTAGTGAGAGATAAGGAAGCTCACTCATGTGTACATATACCTGTAATTAAATAAAAATATTTTCCTCTAAATAAAAATAAAAGTAGGTTTATATTTATATTTGTAAATATTAAATTAAAATAAAATGAGAAAATTAAAAAGAAAATAAAATCCCTTCACCCTTGTCTGTACTCCCCATGTACATGGAACCACTCTTCTATTTATTTTCCTTTGTAAATAAATTAATAAAATTCCATAAAAATTTGTATATATTCCATATCCCATAATGTAAATAAATAAAATAAAAATTACAAAAATAGAAATAAAATAAAAAGAAATAAAAATAAAAATCAAAACCAATCTTGTATATATACCATGTATATAAATGTACATAACTATTTATTTAACCCTTGTAAATAAATAATAAAAATAAAATAAAAATATAACTTTTATTCCAAATTTTATTCTATAAATAAATAAAATATAAAATTGGAATAAATTGTACAAAAAAATAATTAAAAATAAAAAATAAAAAATACAATATTGTATATATACCTATATATAATACTATTTTGTAAATACCTATTTTTTATTTCAAAAACATAAATAAAAATAACAAAAAAATAGTTTATAAATAAATAAATATTTTTCACGTTCTAACTTTTTTCAAAATCGGCCATTTACTATTTTATTTTTAATTTCTAAATCTTTGTTACGTGGCTGCATCCCATTGGTCCACGGGGGATTGTTGACCCCCGGTCAGCTCTCCCCCTGGACCACATCTGTTCTGGCTCTGAGTTTTTGACCCGATTTCTCGATATTTTCCACGCTCGATCCGACAACCAGAACCTCAAACCCCGGGCTCCGATTATTCCTCGATCATCCTAGATCCACGCCCGGGGTGGGTTATCGAGGTCCGTACTCCGATTTCCTCGCCCGATCCCCATCAAGCCGAACCCCTAAGAGTACTTAACCTCGCTTCCGGCAGCCTTTTCATGCATCTCTGGACCTCCCCTCGATGACAAGGAGCTCTTCCACCTTGCCTGAGTGACAGCCGAGCGAGAGGGAGTGGAAGTGAGGCTCGGGAAGCCGGGAATCCTCTGATCCGGCAGTCTTCGCCGCCGTGCGCCACCGCGAGCACGCTCAGCCTCAGGAATCGATGCCCCCTTGAAGCAATGACCCCCGGAGCTCCCCGAGGTCCAGCACAGTCGGATTCCTCCACCAGGTAGGTAGTTTAGCTTGTAGCTTAGTGTAGAACTTAGATTTTAGGTTACTATTCCCGTAGCTCCGCCGCCTTCGCCAGCCACCTCCGACCAACCATTTGCCACTCCGACCACTCCTCCACCTTTGCCAGACCTCTCCCCATCTTCTATACCCATCCACCCCCCCTGACTCGCCCCGGAGCAGGGACTTCGGTCCTCCTCCTCCGCCGCTCGCCAGAGGACCACGCCCCGACGCACCCCCTCGCCCATTTCGCCCCTAACTTGGTCGAGGCAACTTGCCCTCGACCAAGGAGCTGCTCTGTGTGTTTTGTAGGTCGAGAGGGACCCATCTGAGGGTCCGAGCTTTCAGGCGCAACAGCTTCAGGCCACCGCCGTCGCGGGGCCATTCTGGTGGTCGTCAACCTCATCGGAGACCATCAACAGCTATGGGAAGTCACGTCGGAGTCATTCTGCTCTTTAGCAGCAGCAGAGGAGGTCCACCACGCGCGTATCGAGCTGACGAAATTTGCCGGCCACCTGTTCTTCCTGGACCTTCAGCCACCTTCCGATCAGCCCTCCAGCTCCAGATGTGATCTCAACCCTTGATTTGAGGAGCCACACCACCGTCCGATCCATTGGAGGCGCGATCAGGACCACACGATCAGACGAAGAGACACCGGTGATTCCAGACCGTTCGATCTCCACGTGTCATCTTCACCGCCGTCGATACAGCGAGGGTTTACCCACGTCGCACCACAGCCATTAGATCCTCCACGTGGGAGGCCTTCAGCCGTTCGATCTGAACCGAGGTTCTTCGAGGAAGCGTCACTGCTCCAGACCGCATGATCATCCACATGGCGCGCATCCAACCCTCCGCTTAAATAAAGGGTAAATTTCCCGTAGGCCCTTTAGTTTTTAGTTGTTACTTTTTAGTCCTGTAAATATTCTGTCACGTTGTTTTTATTTTGTAAATATTGCAGCGAGGACCATCTAGTTTTAGATATTTGCATTGTAGTCCCTGTGTGTATTGTGCACATGCATCAACACGTGAGTTAGTGGACATTTTGCATTTTATACCCTATATTTCTGGCGTGTTATTGTTTATATCTTTTAAAATAGGAATGACATTCTAGTCCTTCCAGGCCTGGACCACGTGCGTAGCGCGTGGAGAGTGGGACTTTTGCGCTTTTTGCCCTAAGATTTTCTGCCCTGTTATTTATTAGTCCTTGGACTTTGTTTTTCTTGCAGATAGGTCCTAGTGCACTGTTTGTGTATTTTTGATTTTAATAAAATAACAAATTCAACCCAAATTTGGTGAAAATTGGAAACGTGGCTCCTGCCACGGTGTAAAATTTTCCCTAATTTTTGGGTACATTTCGGAGTATTTTTAGTATTTTTAAAAATTCAAAAACCATTGTTTTTCTGTCTGTCCATTTTAGAAATTCCCTAAAAAATATTAAAACCTCTTTAAAAAGTACAAAAAATTAGGTTTTGTGTATTTTTGTGTCTTTGATTTTCTTTCAATTTTTGGTCATTTTTGGATTTATAGAAAATATAAAAATTGAAAAACTCGTAAAAACTTTTAAAAATTCTAATAATTAATAGAAAAGCCCAAAAATAATAAATCTTCTTCCTGATTTTTCCTTTTTGTTTATATTTTTCAAGAAAAATACCTTAGGCCTTGATAAGACCATTTAGTATTTTTAATTAGCCTTTGAAGCCTGGCTGGACAGTATTCTTTGTTTTCAGTCTTCTTTTATTTTTATAAAATTCCCTAAAAATTAGAAAATCCTCAAAAATTCACTAAAAAATAGTAAAAAATATAAAAATCATAAAAATATTTTTGTTTGATTTTTTTTGAGCATTTTAGAGTAATTAAATAATTGTTGAAAGTTTCTTGTTTTCCTTGTTTTTTTATTTTAATTATAATTAAAAATTCCAAAAAAAATATAAAAATATTAAAAATCCACCAAAAATAATTTATTTATATTTTTCTTTATTTTTGACTACTTCGTAGGCCTCAAGGCCAATCCGCGCTCCCTGAGTCCAACCCTGGGTGCTACACCAGGCTAATCTCATAGCCAGGGCCATTATTTGTTTTTATTGATTTTTGTCTTTGTTTGGTGGTCTGATCCTTCATTTTTTTCTAGTTGAGCTGAGATCTCTATCGATCCGGGTCGCAACGACCCGAAAGTGATTTATATTGACCTGATCCGGATTGATGGGAATTTTTGGCTCATCAGAATGGCACCGTTGCTGGGGAGCACGGCTTAGTAATCGTTTTATTTTTCTTTTTATTTTGTTTTCTTTTTCGTGGCTTTCCACGGCTTTTTCGTAGTCTGTGGCTTTTCACAGCTTTTTATTTTTCTTTTAATTTTGTTTTACTTTCTTTTTATTTCTTTTCTTTTATTTTTGTTTTTGTTTGTTTTTGTTTGTTTATTTTTATTTTTATTTTCATTTTTGCATATATATACCCTGTTTACTTTACCTGCTTTATTTGCTCTATTTTTATCTGATTTGACACTCTCCTGTTTTCTTGCGAGGGGCCCGAGGACCGAGGCGGCGACTTTCGAGGAGCCGGCGCAACCGCGGCTATCGGAGGCGACTCCCTTCTGCACGGAGCCGTAGGAGAGAGCGAGGAGGCAGCCGAGTGCGGCTTTGTAGATTAGTTTAGTTAGATTTTATTTCAGCACTATTTGGATAATTGTAATAATACAAGATACTCAGCAGGACACTTGGACACTTTTGGGACTCTCGGGGTCTGTTTCGTCGAGCATCGGTGTGCTCAGGGGACCCCTCGGTTTTTACGCGGCTTTTCTTCACGGTTTTGGTTTCTTTTCTGCCTATTCGGTTTCTCGCGGATTCTCGAGCCCCTAGCCTTAGGATTTTCTGCTTGACTGTGACATAATAAATAGGATCCAAACACCGTAATACATCTGCTTGTACCTATAGATCGGTAATTGGACCAATAATAAAAAGATTAATAAAATAGTCGATCCACTACCTTCGTGCCTACGTGCCGCAGCCCACCCTGCCAAGCGCTGATCCTGAACTCGATTTGTCGAGAGGAGGAGGGGTGGACCGAGACCGAACTCTTGGAATTGAGGCTGGTGGTCGACTAGACGTTCTTTCGAGTAGAACTGCTGTTTAGGGCTCGGTTTTCCGCTTGCACCATTTAGGTAGTTTTATTTCAGTCTTTAAATTCTGCGCGGATCATTTTGCATGTAGACTGCTGGAGTGAGGTACGCATCTCTTACTCTGCATGCATCATTGATTTTCTCGCGCATCGGCTTTTTCGACTTCTCCCCCAGTTTTTGGACTTAATAACCAGGAGAACCAAAAAATTCGTTAGGCGATTTCTTTTTATTTGAAAAATACCTAAAAAGAAAAACAATAAAATCGGGACTGCTGATAACCGCAAGTTATCGAGGGTCTAAATACGTCGCTGTGGCGACCCACAATAAAATGTGATTAATCAACAATTAACCCACACTAAAGATCAATCAATTAGAACTAATGTAGAGTTAAAATTTATATTTAACTCTGCACAAATGGTGTATAGTGTCAAGTATGCAGAGAGTTCGAACACAGGGAGCAAGCAGGGTAGTTCAAACAAGTGTGCACAAGTATGTGTGTCATGTGTCTACACTAAGCAAGCAAGCAAATACAAATTTTGTGGGTTTTTAATCTTTAATTATTTTTTTTATTTTTCATTTATTTTTTTTAAATTTTGTATTTTGATTTTTAATTTTCTGATTTTTATAATTTTATATTTTATATTTTATATTTTTCTTTTTCTTTTTCAAAATTGGAATTTAAAGACAATGGAATAAAAGACAAGGTAAAATGTTTATAAAACTAAGTAAAAATTACCAAAAATTCAGAAATAACTTGTTTTTGATATTTTTATGATTTTTTTCTGTTTTTGTGATGTTTGAGGATTTTTCAAGGTGTTTTTGGTATTTTTAATTACTGAAATAGGTCAAAACAGTGGAAATAGTGTTGGCTGTGAATAAAATGGAAATTAAAAACAGCAACCATTACTCAATTTTTTTCACACTATTTTTTCAAATAAAAGGAACAAAATAAAGAACAAACAGGAACTGAGTTTGCTATTTTTGGAGTTTTCCTTGATTTTATATATTTTTTTGAAGTTTTAGAGTGTTTTTAAATTTTTAGTGTTTTTCTTTTGAGATTTTTAATGATTTTTGGACTGACACTAAAATAGGATAAAATAGACACTAGGTAATTTTTTTTGTAATTTTTCAAAGTGTTTTAATATTTTTTTGGCATTTTCTAAACTAGACAGTACATAAAAAGCAAGTTTTTGATTTTTAATAAATATAAAAATAAAATAAAATCAAAAACAAAAATGATAGCGTCAAAGTACACGTGTCCAGGAGCTTAACCCTATTTTTGTGGAATTTTTGGAGTTAAAATGATAGGTTAAATCAATACACAGGCCTGACAGGGATATTTATGCAATTTCTCAAACATCCAGGGGCATACATGCAAATTTCCACAAATATTTAAACTAAATATTCGATTTATAGCTCCAAAATCTAATTACCAAAACCGCCTGGGTCTCTTAGAAATTTTCCCACCAGGACGCGTGACTTGCACGCGCCTGGCAAGGACGAAAATGTAATATTCCAAACCCTGGGGGGCTTACATGCAATTTTTCCAAAATTATAACACGTGAAAGTGAAATTTTGGTACTAAAACAAAATACAATAAAGGCCAAGGGTCCCTCTGCAAAATGCCCACACCTCACGTGTACAGGTCACGTGAGGTGACGTGGCGAAGGACCTGGATGCAAATATAGAGAGTTTGAGGGGCTTTGTGCAAATATTACAAAACTATTACACTACAGACAAAAGTTTAAATACTAAATAATAAATACAAAAAGGCGCGAGGGTGTAGATGCAAAATACCCTCGACGCGTGATCCGACGACGATGGAGTTGCCACTTGACACGTGGCGTGTTCAGAACGACCGATGACGGTTCGTTAATCCGCGGCTGAGGTTAGATCTCCGGGGGAAGATCAACGGTCGAGGCATGGCGCGATCCAACGGTTGCTGCTTGATCTGGAGGAGGCGCCCTGATCGGACGGTGGCGAAGACGGCTGGAAGAACACGGCGGAGCCCCGGCTGTGCGAGGTTCCTCAAGCTCCTCCGGCCGACTCCGATGGCTTCTGAGCTTCAAGATTGGGCTGGAGCCTCCTCTGGTCGTCGCCTATCTCCTGGGGGCGTCAAAAAGCCACGACGGTGGCCGTGGTGCTCGCTGGTGGCTGGCGGAGCTGGAGAGCTTCGTTAGCTCCGGTGAGCTTCAAAATTCGCCTCCAGGTGTTTCCACTTCGACTTTGACCTGCGAAAATGGTCAAAGGGTCCAGGGCAAAGTGCCTGGACCCTTGGATGGTCTAGGGGTTGCTCGGATCGAGATGGAGATGCACGGCCGGAGGTGCGCTCCGGCCAAGGTGCTTGATTTGGCGAAATACTTGATGGAACTTCAAATTTCTTTGGGGTTTTTGAAGCTAAGGTTAACAGGAATGAAATGGGCTGAATAAAAGAGCGGGGCGAGCCCTCAATGGCCAGGGCCATAGGGAAGAAGGGTACCTCGACCGGCTACTTTGCGGGAGGTGGTGGAAGTGCCTCCGTCCTCGGCTGCCTTGGCTGAAGGCTTCGCGGTGGAGCTGTCACCTCCAGGAAGCGCTGGAGCTCGGAGTAGGCGCGAGGGGTGGACCGAAGGTGTTCGAATTCGAATCGAAAGGTGAGGGGTTGGTTTTAAGTGGGTTGACCCGAAGTTGCAGGGGTCCAAAGACCAATGATTCTGGAGCGTTTCAGTGATGTAATCTCCAAGGAAATCACAAGGCGGGCAAGGTGGTTGGTAGGGGAAGGAGATTGCAGAAGGGTGTGAGGCAAAATAGTGAAAGGGTTGGCTGGGAAAAAGCCAAGAAATCGGCTCAAAAACCAAGCCTCTGACGTCGCACATGGGGAAGGACGGCCAGTTGACCGGGGTCAACTGGGACCGTCTCCTGATTGGTCCACGTGGGCCAATCAGGAAAAATCCCGGATAAATGTTTTATAAATTCAATAAGAAATAGAAAAAGGCCGAATTTAATAAAAGTCATAAAATAAAAAATGCTTAAAATTTTATGTAGTATTTTATTTTGATTTTTAATTAATTTTATGACTTGTATTTTTACAAGTTACCTTTATAGCCTTATATAGGTATAATACCTACATATTGCATCTTTTTATTTTTATTTTGTATATTTTATTTTAATATTTTTGTTTCTTATTTTGTAAAATTATAAAATACTTTTATACATATAAATATATTTTTATTTTATTTTTCTGATTTATTATGTATAATTAATAAATTATAAGAGTGTTTTGTACATGTAAATGTATAGGCAGTATACCTATGTATCCTTTATACAAGTATTTTTATTTTTGTATTTTCTTTGCATTTTATTCTGATTTTAGTACACATATATATTACAAGTAATATTTACATAATTATAAAAATATAAAAATGAATGAATAAAGAATAAATTGAATATTTTATTCAGTACATGTATACAATAGGGGTCCAAAACTCAACTTTCAAACCGTAGCTCTGCCAAATGCGAAACCACCGCCATTGGATGGATTATTTTATTCTATATACAATTAAAGGTGAGTTTGCTACATTTGGAGTTGTCAGTTGTGAGATACGGGTCTGGGAAGTTGGGATTCTGGATTCTTATTCAGATCATAAATTTTTATCTGTGTATTCTTTTTCTGTGAAATCAATTTTGTATTTTTCTTTATAAAATTGTCTACAACTTTCATGTACAAAGTTTCTTTATTTGAGGTATAAAAAGTGGAACCAAAAATAGGTCCCAAAAATGAATAAAGAATGAATAGACTATAAAGGTATTTTCTCTGTATTTCTGACCCTATCTCCCCCTACTTTATTCCTTGTCGACCTATTCATCAAGATACCTAGGTCTCGGGGGTTTTGAGTCACAAAATATTTACAATATTTTATTCTTTTTCTTTTCTTTATTTATTCTATAATTTTGGTTTTAATTACAGTATTTTATACACATTGAATGCTCATGCATGAATACTAAGATGATGATTTTAATGCTGTTAACAAGCATTTGCTAGGGTTTTTGGTGCCAAAATGATAGAATAAAGATGATGAAATGTGGATTCATCATCCCCCTATACTTTACCTTTGCTAGTCCCTAGCAAACACTTATACAATAAGTGCAAAAAGAAAGAAATGAAAAAGAAGAACTTGGATTGTATTTGATTATCAAACTTGTCTTCACAAAATCAAAGTTTGGAGCTTAAGTCGGACCTTTGGAATTTTAGTGCGGGCGGAACCTTAGTGAGAACCGTGTTTGAAATTCAACAGTCTTTGAGAATCCCAAAACTCTGTCCAAGTCTCCTCAATAGCCAGGTCAGAACTACTTCAACTCATACGCAAACTCTTACGACTATGAATCTGACTTGTACAATGTAAGTGATGGTGGCTCTCCCCAACTAGAATGATAAAGAAACTGAATTCTCCAATACGACAACCCAATGATTCCCCAATCCAATGACTCCATCCTCGAGGAGCGGGGTATTCCCTTCTAAGTTCAAGTGGCAACCAGCTCAAGAGGAGGGGGTGAAGAGAAGAATGGACGGTAGCCAGTGTAGCTACCTATCCCGGGATGCAAGACCAGTGTAGTCAAGTCATCCTGCTGCAGGCTCACATAATATGACTTTGGAGCTCAAGCTTGCTTATTGACTTTGTACATACTTGCAGGATTTTTATTTTTGTACATGCCTGAACATTTTTTTTTAAAAATATTATATACAACAGCATTTACATAAGGAGTTTTTCCTCTTGAGCCAGTAGACTATCCCTCTTTTGAAGCTTTATCGCAACCCACAACCTCCTGTCTTTAGACTTCCTAATCACTGGACGGGTTGGGGGTGCACTTCCCTCCCTAGAGGAGGACAAATGTTTCCACTTGTGTGCGTCTCATACCGGCAAATCCAATCCCCTCACCACTCCAACTGAGTTGAGCCATGTGAAAGGTGCAGGTGTCCAAGTTAGGTCATTATCAACAAGAATCGTGCGTGTGCTCAGAAATACTCTACTTAGGCAGTCAAGAATCCATTGAACCAAGTCTCGTGATCCTCAAAGAATTAAGTCAACTAGACCTGAAGTACCTCAAACCCAGTTCCTATAAGGTTCCTGTTATTAGGTAGATTTTAAGGTCCAATCAAGCTCCAATCTTCAGATTTTACTTAGACTCGTTCAACTATCAAACTCAATCCGAAAAATGCTCATGCTATGCAAATGATATGAAGAAAATATTTTTGTGATGCAATTTTCAAAGATTTTGAAATTTTTATGGATTTTTGAAAAGATGATGCATGCATATGCAGATGCATTTTTTTTGTATTTTTCAAAAAGATTTTTCAAATGTTTTTGGATTTTAATTTTGCAAATGTTTTTTGGGAATTGTTGAAAACAAAAAGTTTTGGCTGAAAACTAGGTTAAAATATGTACACGGGAGTGCTTCTTATACTTACAAGAAGTGGCTTTTCAGAATTTACAGGGTAAGTGGTCAATTTTATACATATAGATATATATAGTGGATTTTGGTTTGATGTGAATATTCCTCAAACTTATTTGACACAAGCTTTTCACACAATTTTTGAAAACTATAGTCCAAAATAGTTTTTACAAACATTTTACACGCATTTGAAAACATTTTGCAAAGGCTTTCAAAACAGTATATACAGGTTTTTCAAATCATTTTTGCAACCATTTTTCAAACCATTTGCAAATCATTTTTCAAACATTTTGTTTCACACAAAGAAAATAAATTTTACAAAACACACATTTTTACAAAGGTTGAGAACATGTAACAAAATATTTTCAAAATAGTTTTCAATAAATGTTCACAAAGATTTTCAAACTATTTTTCAAACATTTTGCAAAAAACATTTTCACCTGATTTATTAATCAGTAAATACAAAAAGAATTTGAGGAATAATCACATCTTTTTATTAAGAAATTTTAATGAATTTTAAATAATTTTTAGCCATATTATTAGGAAAATACGAAAGTACGAGTTATGGCTAAAGTATATACGTAGTATATACGACCCCCCTATACTTAGCTTGAGCTATGTCCTCATAGATCGGAGAGAAAAGAGAAGACATAACTCGTACTAAGTATAGACAAGTCTAAGAAATAAATGGATGAATGAATCAAACGAATGAGAAGTTGACCGTCCCCCCTATACTTAGGATCAAATAATCCTAAGTATAGCAGACTGTACACAACGCAGGGAGGGTCAAGGGTGGGAATGAACAGATCGTACTCAGATTGTCTCCCCCTATACTTAGGGTAAGATATCCCTAAGTATACGCAAGAAGAGGAGACAATGGAGAGGATCGAAATGGATAGAGAAACTTGGGGTGCCAACCCCCCTATACTTAGGACAAAGCACGTCCTAAGTATGGAAAACTGTCTACAAGGGCGGCACCTTTTTGATAGATACAGAAGATAGAAAAGGAAAAGAAGAAAAGAAGAAAAGAAGAAAGTAAATCAACAGACGAAAGAGTGATATAGACAGATGGATCTATACATCGGGGGATGGAATTGATCACCATGTATGAGATGCAAATGATGAGATTCAAAGGTCACATCTCATACCAGAAGAATGGGGGCAACGTCAATGGTCTGCGGATCATGATCTAGATATAGTTTCAGGCGTTGACCATTGACGCAGAAGGTAGAGGAAGATGACGGTTCGGATATATCGATGCTGCCATTGTCATGTACCTTCCTGACCACATACGGACCTTTCCACTTGCTCTGCAACTTCCCTGGAAATAATTTCAGCCTGGAATCAAACAACCATACTCTCTGATCTGGCTCAAACTGTTTATGGCTGATATGCGAATCGTGCCATGTCTTCACTTTCTCTTTGTACTGTAGGTTGTTCGAAAAGGCCGTGTCTCTAAGTTCTTCCAGGGCTGCCAATTCTTCTCTTCTCTGGTCTCCTATACTCTCGGGATCTAGAAGCAACTCAGTAACTGCCCAAAATGATTTGTGCTTGATCTCCACTGGCAAATGGCACGGCTTGCCATAGACAAGGCGAAAGGGAGATGTCCCCAATGGATTCTTGAAAGAAGTCCGATAAGCCCACAAGACCGAGTCCAAAAGTTGTGACCAATCCTTTCGGTCTGGGCGGACAACTTTCTGCAAGATTGTCTTTATCTCCCGATTCGATACTTCGGCAAGACCATTAGTCTGAGGGTGATAAGGAGTGGCAACCCTATGGTCAATGCCGAACTCGTCTGCAATGGCCCTGACTTTGTCATTGATGAAGTGGGACCCCCCGTCTGAAATCAAGACTCTAGGTACCCCGAATCGTGAAATGATATTTTTCCTCAAAAATTTGCAAACGGTTTTAGCATCTGCGGCTCGGGCGGGGATGGCCTCAACCCATCGGCTGACATAATCCACAGCGAGCAAAATATGCTCGAATCCCTGACTCTTAGGAAATGGGCCCATGAAATCAATCCCCCATGCATCAAAAACCTCACAGAAGTGAATGGGTTGCATGGGCATCATGTCTCTCTGTCCGCAGGTTCCCATTTTCTGACAGTCAGTACATCTCTTCACGAACTCATCAGAATCCTTGAAAAGAGTGGGCCACCATAGGCCGGATTGAAGCACCTTCTGTGCCGTCCTTTTTCCAGAATGATGTCCTCCTGCCTCAAGCTTGTGGCAGTATGTGAGGACGCTATGCTGCTCTTCTTGAGGAATGCACCTCCTCTAGATACTATCCCCTCCTTCATGATAAAGGACGGGATCCTCCCAATGATAAAACTTGGCCTTCGCCAGGAAGGTCTCGAGTTTCTGCCTGGGCCAACCTTGAGGGACTGTCTTGGCAACAAGATAGTTTACAAAGTCAGCATACCACGGGAGTGAGGTGATACCCAAGATCGCCTCATCTGGAAATGTCTCAGTGATCGGTGCGCTGGGCTCAGATTCCTCAAGATTCTCCAATCTGGAGAGATGATCTGCCACCACATTCTTGACTCCAGGCTTATCCTTAATTTCAATATCAAATTCCTAGAGTAGAAGGATCCATCTGGTGAGACGTGCTTTGGCATCCTTCTTGGCCATTAAGTACCGGATGACGGTATGATCAGTGTAGATAGTCACTCTAGATCCGAGAATATACGATCGATACTTATCAAGAGCAAAGACTACAACCAGCATCTCTTTCTCAGTCACAGTGTAATTCCGCTGAGCGGCATCTAAAGTCTGGTTGGCGTAGTGAATGGCAAAGGGTAGTCCATCCCTCCTCTGTCCAAGCACAACCCCAACGGCAAAATCTGAAGCATCCGTCATGATCTCGAATGGGAGAGACCAATCAGGTGGCTGTAGGACAGGAGCTGAAACAACCATATTTTTGAGAGTCTCAAATGATTCAAGACACTTATCATTGACAATAAACTCGGTGTCTTTGGTGAGCAAGTCAGTTAGCGGTCGGGCAATTCGGCTGAAGTCCTGAATGAACCGTCGGTAGAAACCGACATGCCCTAGAAAAGACCGTAACTGACGCAGATTGGACGGTGGATTGAGTTTTCTGATGATATCCACCTTAGCCGGATCGACCTCCATGCCCCTGTTGGAGACGATATGACCAAGGACCGTCCCCTGAGTCATCATGAAATGACTCTTTTCCCAGGATAAAACAAGGTTAACCTCAATGCAGCGCTTGAGCACTCGGTCTAGGCAGTCAAGACAAGCGTCGAACCCGTCGCCATAGACCGAGAAGTCATCCATGAAGACCTCTAAACAGTCACCCACCATGTCCGAGAATATGGACAACATGCACCTTTGGAATGTCGCCGGAGCGTTACATAGACCAAAGGGCATTCGTCTGAAAGCATACGTCCCAAACGGACAGGTGAATGTCGTTTTCTCCTGGTCTTCGGGTGCAATGGCCACTTGATTATATCCAGAGTATCCGTCAAGGAAACAATAATGACTTTTCCCAGCTAGCCGCTCGATAATCTGATCAATGAATGGTAGCGGGAAGTGATCCTTCTTGGTGGCCTCATTCAATCGTCTGTAGTCCACACAGACCCTCCAAGAAGTTGGTACTCTGGTAGCGATCTCCTCTCCAGACTCGTTGACAACTGTAGTGATACCCGTCTTCTTGGGTACCACATGAAGTGGACTAACCCATTTAGAGTCGGAGATGGGATAGATGAAATCGGCGCTCCACCACCTTGAAATTTCTTTCATGACCACGTCTCGAAGATTCGGGTTCAGCCGTCGTTGGAACTCACGCGACGGCTTAGCGTTATCCTCATGATAAATGTGGTGAGAGCAGAGATTTGGGCTCAGCCCCTGGAGATCAGCTATACTCCATCCGATTGCCTTGCGGTTTCTTTCAAGAACCTCCATCAGACGAGATTCTTGTTCTTCAGTCAAATCTGCTGAGATAATGACTGGGTACATTTCTGGCTCACCAGCAAGGAATCTATATGTCATCGACTGCGACAAAGGTTTCCGTTCTGGACAACTGGGAGGTGGAAGATCTGGCTTCTGATATGTCTGTGTAAATGCGACCAAGTCTGCATGGGAGAACTCTCGCTCTGCATGAATTTCTGACGAAGAACGACCTGCGGAATCATCAATAAAATGTACTGGCTCGCACTCTGTCATGGTTGTCGGCTCGGAAGGAATCAGACAAGGTAGATAATCATCAAAGTCATCCCAGTCTATGTCTGAATCCGAGGGATCAGAAGAAGATGAGCAAGAATGAAAGTCATCTGCACCACTCGTCACAATACTGTCATCTTCAGATGTATCCTCCTCCAGGGACATGCTCTCCCGGCTCTCGACTGCCATGAGCGTGAGATATGGTGAATCTGTAGGCAAGGCGAGAGTCGGTGCCACAGGGTCTATCCAATTGGATTCGTCATCAGTCATCTCAAAGTCACGAACCTGGTGGATGTCTAGCTCCTCCTCTGTCATCTGCGCTGCTTCACTGGACTGCTCGGAGCACTCTAGCTCTTTGGCTCTGGTCTCCTCTATCGTCTCTATTTGAATGGTTTCGCCCCCTACGCGAAAACATACCTTCCCACAATCATGGTCGGTCACCGCCTTGGCTGTGGCCAAGAATGGACGTCCGAGAATGATGGGGGCATCGGTTACCGATTCAGGGATCTCCATGTCCAACACAACGAAGTCTACGGGGAATTTCAGGCCCTGAATGGTAACGACCACGTCTTTCGATAACCCCTTCGGCCTCTTAATCGACCTATCAGCAAACTGAAGGACGGTTCTGCTTCGAAGAAGAGGGCCAAACTTGAATTGCTTGAGTAAGGCTGCCGGAAGGAGGTTAATTGAAGAGCCGCTGTCTAATAGAGTACGATCAAACTGCTGCTCCTGAATCTCGCATCTGACATAGGGAGCTCCTGCGTCTGATCGCTTGGCTGGCAGCTTGTTCTGGATGATGCAACATGTGTCATGAGTGAGCATATGGATTTGATCTCTGTGCCTCTTCTTCCTTCGAACGGTAGTTGTCTCTTTCAAGTTCTTTTTGAAGAAGGGGATATGCTCAAATGCTTCCCGTAGAGTCAGCTGAATGTGAAATCTATCAATCATTTGGTTGCCGAACTCTACCTGCTGATTCTTTTTTGGATTTTCTTTTTTGTTCCCCTTCGCCCGGCGGAGTGCTTCGGGGAAGGGGATGGTAGGGGCCTCCTCAGATGGAGGACTAGGAATCGGTCCCTGTGCCTGTGAAGACGGAGAATCCATACAATAATCATCATTCACCACATATGGATCCGCAATTTGAACAGAAACTTTTCCTTTATTCAAATTTTTGTTTTTGTTCTTGTTCCCACAGTCTCTAGGTACAAAATGTGGCAACATCACAGATGGCGGCTCAACAAAAGTAGATGTGGTGGCCTCAGCACCACCAATAGCACTGGTCTTCGCGGCATCAGCACCGCACTCTGGTTCAGCATCCAAATGGTGGCTTCAGCACCACCGTCTGCATCTGATCTCTCGACGGCATCAGCACCGCCGTCTGGCTCTTCATCATTGGTGGCTTCAGCACCACCGTCTTCAACATCACCATGGGCGGCATCAGCACCGCTCCTCTGCTCCTCTGGCGCTCCTGATCCTGCATCTGGTTGTCGCTCAGAAGAGGCGCCGCCGGCTGGCATCCTACCGCTCCTAGTAGTAACAAAATCAGCATCATAATAGGAATAAGACATGTCACTCAAATAGTCACTAGGAGAGGTATCCTCTGTGAACTCTACCTGCTCAGATTTTCTTTTAAGGTTATTAGGGTTAGGTTCGATCTGAGCGGGTATGGCGGCTTTGCCTTTGAGAATATTCCGCATCTCCTGCCGAATTCATCCATTTCTTGCCTGAAAGATGCTCGCTGTTCAGATAGCAAGCGGGCAAGATCATCGAGATGGGTTCTCAAAGGCTGGACCCTGAGAATCGGATGTCTGTCCCTGCTGGAAATGGGGTTGTTGCTGCTGGTACTGGGGGGGAGGCTGGTGATAAGACTGCTGAGGCGGCTGGCGCTGCCTCCACTGTTGTCCCTGATAGGCGGGACGAGGACCACTGTGATATTGCTGTGGCTGGGGCATACTGGGGCTGCTGGTTATGCTGATGTGGCTGGCTGTTCTGGTGTCCTTGGGCATGAGGCTGTTGTTGGGATGAGGAGCCACCATTGCCCCAACGGAATCTGGGGTGATCCCGACGAATCCCGGGCTGAGGGTACCGGTCGTACCAAATCCCATTGACTTCCATCAATGGCTCCTGCTCAAAGGAAGGTGGAGGAAGAATTTCCAGTGGCTGCTCCGGCTGATACACCACCATCTGCGTGTCCGAAGACGGCGGTTGCTCTGGATGGTACTGCAGCAGTGGAACCGGCTCTGCCTGGATATGATTCACCTGTCGGTATGAGGTAGAGGGTTGGTTGGAGCTGCTACTGCTGGGGTCAGCCCGTGACCTGGGAGGCTGTTGGGCGTGAGCTTGTGCCTCCTGAATGCATAGGATTTGAGTTTTCAGGTCACTCATGGTTTTGGTGAGAAGGTCCATCTGAGCAAGACCTTGGTTCTGCTTCTTCTCGAGGATCTCCATGCGGTCCAACTTCTCACTAATAATTCCCATGTCGGCTGCTGCTGATTCGGCTTGGGCGGCGGCTACCGACGTTGTATTGGGACCGGCATCGATGCGAACGATCCTCTGAAATGATCCCGCTCCTTGCGGGGGCTTCTGTTGTGTATAGACTCGGGCTTGGGCCATCACTGTGGAGTTTTCTGCCATGCCTTCGTAGATGGCCCAAACGTCGTCTTCTCCCTTGGAGAAATAAGACCCACCACAAGAGGCGTTCACTAGCCCCTGCAGCTCCTGTGTCAGCCCACAGAAGAAACTCTGCACAAGGTTGGGCTTGGAGATGTCATGATGTGGACACCGGTCGATGAGCTCTCTGAATCAATCCCATGCTTCATGGAACTGTTCATTTGGGATCATGACGAAGTTGCTGATCATGGCTCGAGCTGCGTTGGTCCGGCCGAGAGGGTAGTACTTTAGGTATGCGGTCCGGAGATCTGCCCATGTGTCGACAAATCGCCCAAGGTGTTTGAGCCAGTAGGCGGCTCTATCAACCAAAGAGAACGGGAAGGCGATCATCTTGATGGTGTCCTCGGTCATCAACCGATCATGGATAGTGCTGCAAATCATTTCAAATTCCTGGAGGTGGAGGTGCGGCTCTTCGGTCGGCAACCCATGGAACTTGGGTAGAAGCTGGATAGTGTGGGGCCGAAGCTCGAAGTCTCCGTGAATGGGCGGGAGTCTGATCCAACGGTGAGTGAGGGATGCAGCTGGGTTGTGCAATTCCCTCATGATGGTCTGTGGCGGTCGCTCAGCGTCTAGATCGCCTCCTCCTGCATCGGGTCCTCCTCCTCCACTTCCGCCACCGCCCCCTGGTCGGTTCTCTCTCATTTGCGCTATTTCTCTCATCAGATCACCCATGAATGTTCCCTGGTCCCGGATCTGTCTCTGCATGGTCTCCATGGATGCTAACAAGGAGTTGTTGATGGCCACTTGATCGATTATAAATGGAGTGTGATCGTGGTCATCTGGGTGCTCGCCTCTGTTTGCCATTGCTGGATTTTCTGAAAAAGCAAAAGAGGCCATCTCAGGTGCTGTCGAATGAGCCGAACTCTGTGATGCACTGAATTCTGAAACAATTGGACTGAGAGAAGGAGAATGGGAAGGGTGGTCGAGGGGGAACAGGGTGGATGTGAACTCGGGCTCGGAGAGCGGACTCTCCGAGGTATTCCTAGATGTATGAGGAGGAGTGCTGGATAGCAGTGCCGACAAGGTCGGCCTAAGAGATCTTCGTCCCATCATCTTGATTATTCGGAAAGAGCAGGGAAAATGCAAGAGAAGAAGAAGAGGAAATGAGATGCAACAAAATTGCGCACAATTGTGCTGTGTTTTTGATCTTGACTTAAATAATTCTAGAAATCAAACACAAAGCAGGGGTGAATTCACCAACTCAACACGTGAAGCCGTGAAGGTTCGGCTTTTATCTTACCAATTTTAGCTTGTTTTCAGGTATTTATCTTGTCACGAGTCCTTAGAACGCTACGCCTATAGGAGCGAGAGTACTGCCAGGAAAGTGTCCCCGTACTTGTCCTCCTCCTGTGTAACCTGTAACTTGCGCTTTTTGAGGTTCTTGTAACCCTTCCTGGATCCCTACTCAGCCAAAGAAATAGAGGGAGGAAGCCGATAGGCGAAACCGATACTTCGGACCTCGCTCGCAACGGAATCACCCGTGAGCGTACAAGGTCCTACTCGGACGCAGCCGGTGAGACAGACACACCCGCGAAGGCGTGGCCTAAGCTCGGTACTTCGAACAAGGTCGGCGCTCACACAATAGTGAGTCACCAATGGCGACCAAGTCCCACTCGACTACGTACGATAGTAGCGCCAATACTTCGGAAATCCAGGCGATACACAAGGCAGCCACAAGTTGGGTTTTTGGCTCTAATCCTTACGAAGCGCTCACCTCACTTGGAAGGAAACCTTCCCATGCAACCTGAATACAAGTGATGGTATTACTCACCCCAAGCAATGAATCCAATTATAGATTTTATTTTTGGTCAAGTTTTCTTTAGCAGTCCCTTTTTAATTTTTTTGGTGTTATCGCTTCTTTTGAGTAGATTCAAACAAGCGCCTAACGATTTTTGTATTTTCTTGATCCTACTTTGTTCCAAAAACAGAGGGAGAATAGAGTCGGAAAAGCCGTGCAAGTCGACACCAAGGTGGAAATCTCACCTTTGTGCCTAGATGATGCATGCAAAGTAAGAAGACTTACAGCGAATCCCAGCTCTCTCCATACGGGATGCAAAGCAGAATTTTTAAACCTAACTATATGGCGATATGCAAGCGGAAATCGTCCTAGAATAGGCAACTGCTAGCGTGAAGAACCACAAGCTAGCTACTAACTTCCAATCTGAATGTCCGGTCTAGGCTCACCCCTCCTTTGCTCAACACATTTGAGTTAGGAGAAAGCGCTTGTTCGGGTGTGAGCTCGCGGCGCGTGGATCGGAAGCTACTAGCCAACTGTTTAATTAGTCTAAGTCCAACAACGATCTATAGGAACATGCAAAGGTAATTAGTGTGTTTAAACCTATTCTAATCCAATCAAGTAGGACCTAATCTAAGAGCTCAATCCACAAAAGAAAGGAAAAATGAAAACAAAACCGGAAAATGACAGCGATGAAAATGCGATGAAAACCGCGGTGAGCCCCTGGGTGAACAAACACCCGGAAATTAGGCCCGGTAGTGTCTAAGTGTCAGAGAGTCCAAGTGTACCTGTATTATTACAATTAAATAAATCACTCTCTCACAAAAATAAAATAAGAGCTAATCTAATCTCTCTCCCTCACTCCTCTTGCTCTCTCCTGCCGGCCTGGCTAAAGAATAGCCGGCTCCGCCTCCCAAGGTTGCTTCGGGTCACCTAGGCGATCCGCCTTGCTCCGCAGTCCCCTCGCAAGAAGACAAGAAAAGAAATGGTCAGATAGCTCAATCAATATGTATCAAAAATGCAAGAGATATGAACTAAAGCTATGGTAGACAATCAACACAAGCAAATTGTAAACTACTCGCTGTTGCTCCCCGGCAACGGCGCCATTTGATAACCGCAAGTTATCGAGGGTCTAAATACGTCGCTGTGGCGACCCACAATAAAATGTGATTAATCAACAATTAACCCACACTAAAGATCAATCAATTAGAACTAATGTGGAGTTAAAATTTATTTTTAACTCTGCACAAATGGTGTATAGTGTCAAGTATGCAGAGAGTTCGAACACAGGGAGCAAGCAGGGTAGTTCAAACAAGTGTGCACAAGTATGTGTGTCATGTGTCTACACTAAGCAAGCAAGCAAATACAATTTTTGTGGGTTTTTAATCTTTAATTATTTTTTTTATTTTTCATTTATTTTTTTTAAATTTTGTATTTTGATTTTTAATTTTCTGATTTTTATATTTTATATTTTATATTTTATATTTTTCTTTTTCTTTTTCAATATTGGAATTTAAAGACAATGGAATAAAAGACAAGATAAAATTATAAAACTAAGTAAAAATTACCAAAAATTCAGAAATAACTTGTTTTTGATATTTTTATGATTTTTTACTGTTTTTGTGATGTTTGGTGATTTTTCAAGGTGTTTTTGGTATTTTTAATTACTGAAATAAGTCAAAACAGTGGAAATAGTGTTGGCTGTGAATAAAATGGAAATTAAAAACAGCAACCAGTACTCAAAATTTTTCACACTATTTTTTCAAATAAAAGGAACAAAATAAAGAACAAACAGGAACTGAGTTTGCTATTTTTGGAGTTTTCCTTGATTTTATATATCTTTTTGAAGTTTTAGAGTGGTTTTAAATTTTTAGTGTTTTTCTTTTGAGATTTTTAATGATTTTTGGACTGACACTAAAATAGGATAAAATAGACATAGGTAATTTTTTTTGTAATTTTTCAAAGTGTTTTAATATTTTTTTGGCATTTTCTAAACTAGACAGTACATAAAAAGCAAGTTTTTGATTTTTAATAAATATAAAAATAAAATAAAATCGAAAACTAAAATGATAGCGTCAAAGTACACGTGTCCAGGAGCTTAACCCTATTTTTGTGGAATTTTTGGAGTTAAAATGATAGGTTAAATAAATACAACAAGCATCCAATCAATACACAGGCCTGGCAGGGATATTTATGCAATTTCTCAAACATCCAGGGGCATACATGCAAATTTCCACAAATATTTAAACTAAATATTCGATTTATAGCTCCAAAATCTAATTACCAAAACCGCCTGGGCCTCTTAGAAATTTTCCCACCAGGACGCGTGACTTGCACGCGCCTGGCAAGAACGAAAATGTAATATTCCAAACCCTGGGGGGCTTACATGCAATTTTTCCAAAATTATAACACGTGAAAGTGAAATTTTGGTACTAAAACAAAATACAATAAAGGCCAAGGGTCCCTCTGCAAAATGCCCACACCTCACGTGTACAGGTCACGTGAGGTGACGTGGCGAAGGACCTGGATGCAAATATAGAGAGTTTGGGGGGCTTTGTGCAAATATTACAAAACTATTACACTACAGACAAAAGTTTAAATACTAAATAATAAATACAAAAAGGCGCGAGGGTGTAGATGCAAAATACCCTCGACGCGTGATCCGACGACGATGGAGTTGCCACTTGACACGTGGCGTGTTCAGAACGGCCGATGACGGTTCGTGGATCCGCGGCTGAGATTAGATCTCCGGGGGAAGATCAACGGTCGAGGCGTGGCGCGATCTAACGGTTGCTGCTTGATCTGGAGGAGGCGCCCTGATCGGACGGTGGCGAAGACGGCTGGAAGAACACGGCGGAGCCCCGGCTGTGCGAGGTTCCTCGAGCTCCTCCGGCCGACTCCGATGGCTTCTGAGCTTCAAGATTGGGCTGGAGCCTCCTCTGGTCGTCGCCTATCTCCTGGGGGCGTCAAAAAGCCACGGCGGTGGCCGTGGTGCTCGCTGGTGGCTGGCGGAGCTGGAGAGCTTCGTTAGCTCCGGCGAGCTTCAAAATTCGCCTCCAGGTGTTTCCACTTCGGCTTTGACCTGTGAAAATGGTCAAAGGGTCCAGGGCAAAGTGCCTGGACCCTTGGATGGTCTAGGGATTGCTCGGATCGAGATGGAGATGTACGGCCGGAGGTGCGCTCCGGCCAAGGTGCTTGATTTGGCGAAATACTTGATGGAACTTCAAATTTCTTTGGGGTTTTCGAAGCTAAGGTTAACAGGAATGAAATGGGCTGAATAAAAGAGCGGGGCGAGCCCTCAATGGCCGGGGCCAGAGGGAAGAAGGGTACCTCGACCGGCTACTTTGCGGGAGGTGGTGGAAGCGCCTCCGTCCTCGGCTGCCTTGGCTGAAGGCTTCGCGGTGGAGCTGTCACCTCCAGGAAGCGCTGGAGCTCGGAGTAGGCGCGAGGGGTGGACCGAAGGTGTTCGAATTCGAATCGAAAGGTGAGGGGTTGGTTTTAAGTGGGTTGACCCGAAGTTGCAGGAGTCCAAAGACCAATGATTCTGGAGCGTTTCAGTGATGCAATCTCCAAGGAAATCACAAGGCGGGCAAGGTGGTTGGTAGGGGAAGGAGATTGCAGAATGGTGTGAGGCAAAATAGTGAAAGGGTTGGCTGAGAAAAAGCCAAGAAATCGGCTCAAAAACCAAGCCTCTGACGTCGCACATGGGGAAGGACGGCCAGTTGACCGGGGTCAACTGGGACCGTCTACTGATTGGTCCACGTGGGCCAATCAGGAAAAATCCCGGATAAATGTTTTATAAATTCAATAAGAAATAGAAAAAGGCCGAATTTAATAAAAGTCATAAAATAAAAAATGCTTAAAATTTTATGTAGTATTTTATTTTGATTTTTAATTAATTTTATGACTTGTATTTTTACAAGTTACCTTTATAGCCTTATATAGGTATAATACCTACATATTGCATCTTTTTATTTTTATTTTGTATATTTTAATTTTATTATTTTTATTTCTTATTTTGTAAAATTATAAAATACTTTTATACACATAAATATTTTTATTTTATTTTTCTGATTTATTATGTATAATTAATAAATTATAAGAGTGTTTTGTACAGGTAAATGTATAGGCAGTATACCTATGTATCCTTTATACAAGTATTTTTATTTTTGTATTTTCTTTGCATTTTATTCTGATTTTAGTACACATATATATTACAAGTAATATTTACATAATTATAAAAATATAAAAATGAATGAATAAAGAATAAATTGAATATTTTATTCAGTACAGGTATACAATAGGGGTCCAAAACTCAACTTTCAAACCGTAGCTCCGCCAAATGCGAAACCACCGCCATTGGATGGATTATTTTATTCTATATACAATTAAAGGTGAGTTTGCTACATTTGGAGTTGTCAGTTGTGAGATACGGGTCTGGGAAGTTGGGATTCTGGATTCTTATTCAGATCATAACTTTTTATCTGTGTATTCTTTTTCTGTGAAATCAATTTTGTATTTTTCTTTATAAAATTGTCTACAACTTTCATGTACAAAGTTTCTTTATTTGAGGTATAAAAAGTGGAACCAAAAATAGGTCCCAAAAATGAATAAAGAATGAATAGACTATAAAGGTATTTTCTCTGTATTTCTGACCCTATCTCCCCCTACTTTATTCCTTGTCGACCTATTCATCAAGATGCCTAGGTCTCGGGGATTTTGAGTCACAAAATATTTACAATATTTTATTCTTTTTCTTTTCTTTATTTATTCTATAATTTTGGTTTTAATTACAGTATTTTATACACTAATTGAATGCTCATGCATGAATACTAAGATGATGATTTTAATGCTGTTAACAGGCATTTGCTAGGGTTTTTGGTGCCAAAATGATAGAATAAAGATGATGAAATGTGGATTCATCAACTGCTAATCACACTTGACCTAAAAGACACCTCACTTAAAATTTGTCTTAGGGAGAGTAACCCCCTCTTTGTTTGGTTTGGATGAGCGAGAGAGTGACACGTACCTTAGGCTAGATCCATATCCAATTTTTCTTGACTGATTACTGGCTTTCTGTACGGGACAGTTGGTTGAGAAAAATTTGGATTCCTATTCAGCTCACGTAATCGCTCTGATAGACTGAATGATCACTTAAAATAAAATTGACAAGATAATTGACTGATCCCTTTCGGTCTTCAGCTCGTCTGCTTAGGTGAATCAGGGGTTTTCTTTTTCATCTTGTGTGATTTCCAGATCCTTTTTGCCTTCCCCCCACCTTCTTCTCTACCCATCTGTCTTCCACCCTCCCTCCCTTCAGTCTTCTCTTCTTCTTCTTCTCCTTTACCCCTAGGTGATGGATCCCCCTCACTTCGAGCCGACTCTTGCGGCTTTTTCTTCACTATCTGACCATCAGTCCAATCCATCTTCAAGGGAGGTCGGATCTCCGACCAACCTCCCGCTCCCTCCCTCCCTTCAGTCTTCTCTTCTTCTTCTCCTTTACCCCTGGATGATGGATCCCCCTCACTTCGAGCCGACTCTTGCGGATTTTTCTTCACTATATGACCATCAGTCCAATCCACCTTCGAGGGAGGTCGGATCTCCGACCAACCTCCCGCTCCCTCCCTCCCATCCCGTTCACTACTCTGGGCATGCTGTGCTTGATGTCCGAGGATACTAGATAGAGCAGATGCGGGACCCGGACGATGCCGTTGCTGAGTTGAGAGCGCACTCCGTTTGTGATCAGAGAGAGCAGTGGAGATCAGCAGATATATCCTATTCCAGATTGATGGAGGAGCAGATATCACAGGGAGCTCAGTCAGCTTCTACATTACATCCATTCGTCTTGGATTTGGATTACATGCAAAAACTGCTGACATTTGCAGTGGAGGTGCACGAGGAGCCTGTCCGCATTCGAGGAGTTTTGCAGAGCACAGAGATATCCAGATGTTACTGCAGAGGAGCTGATGAGGAGGACCTTCCCATTCACACTTCATGATAGAGCCATGAGATGGCACAGACGATTGGGGAGGACATTCGATACGTGGGGAGAGCTACGCCGAGAATTCTTACAGATACTTCCCCCCGCGTAGAGTAGAGTTTATGGGGTCTTTGATCACCGACTTTTCAGTTGACCCCCAGGAGCCACTGCATCAGGCATGGCCGAGGTTTCTTGATCTCTTGAGGAGATTTCCAAACCACGGAGTTCCACTGACAGAGCTGATAGAGATCTCCATGCGGGGGATGACCGCAGAGCAGATAGCACTGGTGATTACCACATGTGGCGGTTCACACCGCAGTTCCGACATTCACTTACTGGATACCATCTCAAGGTTACTTTCACAGAGATCTTCTTCACGAGATGCCGTAGTCGGACAACACATGCGGACGATGTAGTACCAGTGCGGTGTGTCACACTACATGATGAGACATTTTCTACACACCAGCCAGAGGACTCGGATCATGCAGCACCACAAAGTACAGATGAGATGACTGTGATAGCAGAGGTTCAGACCCAGAGTCTACTTGAGTTCCCGTTGGTCTTCCAGCTAGAGTCCGAGTTAGCCCCAGAGTTCCCAGTTGACGAGTCTTGGATATCAGACCTTCTGATACTCCAGGAGCCGGAAGAGCCCCCGCTACTACAACCATTGAGTCAACCACTTGCCGGAGGAGTCAGCCTCTTTTCTGCAGAGATACTTCTCGGATTCCGACAGCGACCTTGATTCAGCCCAGCAGCCACAGTTCGATATGGGACACCACTTTGAGATGTCTGACACAGATAGTCCCGTATTCGAGTCTGTTGTCCTCTACTTTGTTGAGATAGATACACTTGCTGAGGACCGGTTGGCAGCCGGCATTGCCGCAGAGCGAGGATCAATCGCAGATACTTTCTTAGCTTCCGCGATGTTGACCAGTACCTTCTCCTAACTCCAGATTGCCGAGAGCCACATTTCCGATGATGATGCAGCCTGGTGCACTGAGTGGATACTTGATAGTAGCGCAGATGCCTTTCTAGATCCTGATCCTCTCTTTCTCACTTCTGGTCTTGCATTTCTCCCCGAGGGTTATCTGCGGGAGGATGCCGCACTCGATGAGTACTCGATTTCACCTTCTGAGAGTGTCTCCGATCTGGCGAAGCACGAAACCGAGTCTTTAGATCCTTCTGATTCTGAGTTTTCTCACCTCTACGACCCTCGCGAGGATGAGCCCATCCTGGAGATATTCGATGATCTGTCTGATCTGCTTCTATTTCATTCATCGGATACTAGTCTTCTTAGAGAGTCTCCTGATCTTGACTAGTGATGAATACTCATTCATCACTCTTTATTCTTATATTTTAGCTACAAAAACCTTTGCAAATGCATGTATATGTTTGTAAATACAAATAATTACCAAAAGCATGCATGATGTAAAAAGTAATAATTAGCATGTTTTTGTGCAAAAATAAAAGAATAAAGATTAAAAAGAAAAAGAGGGAAATATTTAGAATAAATATTGAGCAACCTAATCCCAAGGGAGGGCTCAGCATGGGCCTGACCGCATAAAAGCCAAAGTAGAGAGAGATAGGGGTTCATGTGTGTAAATATCCCTGTAAATACAATAAATATATTTTCCTCTAAAATAGAATAAAAGTGGCTTGTATATAGTTGTATATACTTATAAATACAAAATCAAAACAAAAATTGAAAAACTAAAAAGAAAACAAAAATATTCACTTGTGCATATTCATCATGTACATAGTCCACTTATCTATATTTATTTCACCTCATAAATAAATAAATTAATTGCCATAAAATTTGTATATATTCTATCTTTTATGATGTAAATAAATAAAATAAAAACCATCAAAACAAAAACAAAATAAAAAGAATAAAATTAAAAACCAAAAAGAACCTTGTAAATATACCATGTATATAGATGTATATATCTATTTATTTCACCCTTGTATATAAATAATAAAAAAAAAACACCCTTTTATTCCTAATTTTATGCTATAAATAAATAAAATATAAAATAGGGATAAAAATGTACAAAAATAACTAATTAAAAATCAAAAATTAAAATCCTATATTGTATATATACCTATATATAGCACCCTAGTGTAAATACCTTATTTTTATTTTAAAAAATTAATTAAAAATCACCAAAAAATAGAAAAAATGAAATAAACATTTTTCATATTTTGTGTTTTTAATAATTCGGTCATTTGCTATTTTTAAATGAATATTCAAATCTTTTCCAGGTGGCTGATTCCCATTGGTCCACGGGGATGTTGACCCCCCGGTCAACTCCCCCCTGTGGACCACTTCCCACGGGTCGTGATGCCCGACCCAACTTCCTCGATTTTTCACGTCACGACCCGACCTCCAAATCCGCAACCCCCGGGCTCCGATCATCCCCCTTGCATCCGAGATCCTCGCCGACACATCCGCGTGGGGATCCGCGCTTCGCGGAACCCTGCCCGATCCTTTCTTCTCGGACCTGCACTCCATACATAAGCCGAGCTCCGCCTCCCATTTCCGCATCTTTGGCTCATTCGCACTCCACCTAGTGACCTCCAGTGCCTCCGCGAGAGTGACAGCTCGCTCTGGGCATTGTTGCAGCGAGGAGAGGGTGCCCGGACCTTAGATCCGGCGTCTTCGCGCCGCCGTGCTCCGCCTGAAGGTAGTGTTCGAGCCTCGGGCCTCAACGACCCGCGAGGCGACGACCCAGAGATCCCTGAGCTCAAGCCCAGTCGACCCATCCGCCCAGGTAGCCGTAGTTTCCTTTCCTTTTCTTTAATTTCGCATTACGCCCAAATCTCGCCGTCGCCGTTCACCTTCGATTCTGGCCATCTCCGCCTTCGTCTCGATCATCGGACCACCCCATCACGTTTGCCTTCTTCCCACGCACGTTCTCCGCCCATCCATTCAACCCAACTCGCACAGGAGCTGGGGTTTCGAGCTCCTCCGCCGTCGCATCGCCGGAGCTCGACCATCTCGTCGCACCGATCACCTCCACCACCGCTAACAGGGTCGAGGCACTTTGCCCTCGACCCAGGAGTCTTCTGGTGCCATTTTGCAGGTACGACGAGGACTATCTGAGGTCCTCCAACTCGAGCCCAGGAGCTTCTCCTCCACCGGAGTCGACTGAGCTCTCCGCAGCTCTATTGTTCCATCGGAGGCATCCTACTGACGCGGGAGGCCAAGGCGAAGCTCCTTCGATATTCAGCAGCCCGCGAGGAGGCCGGGAGTGCACGCAGCGAGCCGGCGAAGGTCGCCGGCCATCAGTTCTTCCTCGACCTCCATACACCATTGGATCATCCTCTAGCTCCAGATTCAATCCGAGCCATCCATTCCAGGAGCGCCAGCACCGCACGATCGTGAGGAGGGTCGATCCAGACCGTCCGATCCAGCGAGGTTTAGCCCAGACGTTTTGCAGCCGTCCAATTACCTATGTGGCTACACCTCCTCCGTCCGATCGGAGCCAGGCCCCTTCACAGACCCACGTCACAGCACAGCCGTTCGATCGTCCACGTAGGAGCTTTCCAGCCACTCGATCGCGCCGAGGGTTCCTTTGCTGTGAGCCACACCCTCTCCACCGTCAGATCCAGCACGTGGCACACATCCGGCCCTCGACATTTAATAAAGGGGTAATTGCTCTTAGGGCCCCCCTGTTTGTTTTATTTCGTAGTTAGTCCTGTAAATATAGTTGTTAGTTGTTTTTATTTTGGTACATTTGCATTAAGGACCTCGTACTTAGTTTATTTGCTTTTATGCCCCTGCCTGTATTGGATCACGTGCGTCGACACGTGTTTTGTTGGGTTAATTGCATGTATGGACCTTAAGTTCTAGGGTGTTATTGAATGAATTAAAATTTTATTAATTGCAAATATACCCCTGTGAATGGTTTTTATGCGCATGTGCTTGATTTAGTGGGTTATTTACACTGAGGCCCCTAGACTTTTAATACCTGTTATTAAATAGTCCAGGGACCTTAGTTTCTTTGCAATTAGGTCCCTGAGTGCCCAGGTCACGTGCCTCGCGCGTGCAACCTTGGAAAAATTGCACCGGACCCCCTGGAACTTCTACTATTTGCGTACAGGTCCCTATGCACTATACCTTAGTTTTGATTTTTAATAAAATAGCAAACCAACTCCAAATGTGTTGAAAATTGGACACATGGCTCCTGCCATAGTGTAAAAATTTCTCCAATTTTTGGAGACATTTTTTATTTCATTTATTATTTTTAAAAATTCAAAAACACGTTTTTTCTTTACTGTTTAACTTGAAAAATCACAAAATATATTAAAACACCTCCAAAAATTACAAAAATTAGACAGTAGTTGTTTTATCTTGGTTGATTTTCTGACCAATTTTGGTCATTTTTGGATTTATAAAAATTATAAAAATTGAAAACACTAAAAACCTTATAAAAATTCTAATAATTAATTTTAAAATCCAAAAACAATAATTCCAGTGCCTAAATTTTCCTTATACTTTCTAGTTTTTAAGAAAATTACCTTAAGACCTTGATAGGGCCTTTATCTATTTTATATTGGCCCTCCAAGTCTGACTGAAAAGCACCTTCATATTTTTACCTTGTTTAATTTTTAGAAAATTCAATAAAAATCAGAAAATTACCAAAAATTAATCAAAAATAGTAAAAAATATAAAAAAACATAAATATATTTTTATTTGAATTTTTGAGTGATTTTTGAGTGCCTTAATAATTTCTTGAAGTTGGTTGCTTTATTGCTTTCTTTGTTTTCCTTATTAATTAAAAATTCAAAAAAAATTATAAAAATTAAAAATCCACCAAAAATAGTTGCCTTTTATTTTATTTCTTTTTTAGACTACTTCGTAGGCCGCGAGGCCATCACGTGCTCCCTGAGTCCGACCCTGGTCGCTATACCAGGCTAATATAATAGCCAGGACCGCTATCGTATTTCCTTGATTTTTGTCTGATTTTGGTGGTCTGAACCTTGATTTTCTTGATTGAGCTGAGACTCTCATCGATCCGGGTCGCAACGACCCGAGTGATATTTTTACCTGATTTGGATTAGTGGAATTTTAAGCTCATCAGAATGGCGCCGTTGCCGGGGAGCACGACTTAGTAGTCTTCTTCTTTATTTTTCATTTTCTTTTCGTTTTCTTTTTCGCAGCTTTCCGCGGCTTTTTCTAAGTCCGCGACATTTCACGGCTTTTTATTTTTCATTTATTTTGTTTTATTTTCTTTTTCTTTTCTTTTCTTTTATTTTTATTTTTGCTTGTTTATTTTACTTGCCATTTTTGCATATATATACCTGTGTAGTTTTTCTGCTATTATTTGATTATTATTCTTGGTTTGACACTTGTCTTCTTTCTTGTGAGGGCCCGAGGACTGAGGCGGCAACTTTCGAGAAGCCGACGCAACCGCGGGATTCGGAGGCGGCTCCTTTCTGCACGGAGCCGCAGGAGAGCGTGAGAGAGAGAGAGAGCTGAGTGGGAGAGGAGTAGTTAGAGTAGCTAGATTTTCATTATTTCATTTGATTATTGTAATAATACAGGGACACTCAGCTTGGACTTGGACTTTTTAGCGGGTCTATTTCGCCGAGCACCGGTGTGCTCGGGGGACCCTTAGGTTTTTCGCAGCTTTTTCGCGGCTTTTTAGTTTTTTGCTGCCTTTTACAGTTTTACGCGGTTTTTCTCGAGCCCCTAGCCGTAGGACTTTCTGCTTGACTGTGCCGTACTGAGTAGGATCCACACACCTAATAGATTGCTTGTACTTATAGATCGTTAATTGGACCTACTAATAAAAAATTAATAAAAATAGCTGATTCATTTTCCTTCGAGCCTACGTGCCGCAGCCTGCCCTGCCAAGCGTTGTTCCTGAACCCGATTTGTCGGGAGGAGGAGGGGTAGACCAAGACCGGACTCTCTAGATCGAAGGCTGGTGACCAGCTAGACGGTTCTGTCGTGTAGAAGTTGCCTGCTTAGGACTCAGCTTTTCCCGATGCACCATATATGTAGTTTATTTTCTATCTTTAAATTCTGTGCGGATCATATTGCATGTAGAGTGCTGGAGATAGGTACGCATTTCTATCTTTGTATGCATCATTGATTTCATTGCACATCGGCTTTTTCGTCTTCTCCCCCTGTTTTTGACTTAATAACCAGGAGAACCGAAAAATTCGTTAGGCCTTTTGTTTTTATTGAAAAAGATATAAAAAGAAAAATCATAAAATTGGGACTGCTAAAACTATTGATCACTAAAAGACTCTTGATTGAAAAAACTTGTCTTGGGGAGAGCAACCCCCTCATTGCTTGGTTTGATTGCGCGAGAGAGTGACCCGAACACTAGGTAGAGCCCTTCGGTGCCATTCTTGACTGATTACCGACTCTTCTGTGTGGGACAGTCGGTTGGGAAGGTATCGGGTATCCCAGCAGGTCACGTAATCGCTCTGATATCTTGATTGTTCACCAAAATAAAATTGACAAGATAATTTGACCGAGCCTTTACGGTCTTCAGCTCGCGTTGCGTTGGTGAACTGAGGGGTTTGTTTGTGATCATAGTTTCTCCAGATCTCATCCGCCTTACTAGCCACATCAAGATGATGGGCAGACGATCTCTTAGGCAGCCTCTGGCTGCACCGCTTTTGGGCGCGTCTACTCATTCATCTAGGTTGGTTCGCGAGAGTTGAGACCCGCTCTCCGAACCCGAGTATGATTCCACCCTGTTCCCCCTCGACCCCCTTTCTTTCGGTTCCGAGAGACCAGTGCCAGAGGAGAGATTAGCAGATTTATCGGCACCTAAGTTTGGATCGTTTGATTTTGCAGACACCATGGCCGGCAGTTCAGATGATCGCTCTAGAGGTCCACAGCCTGAGCATTTTGTGTTGGACCAGGGTGCGATCAACTCCACCATGATCGCCTCCCTCGAGACGGTACAACAAGAGTTGATGGATCATGGAGCTTTCATGTTAGATATGAGGAGAGAGATGGAGCAGATGAAAACAGAGAGAGAGCAGCGTAGAGAAGGGCCGAGGATCCCAGATGATGCAGCAGCAGCAGCCGCAGCCGTAGCGGCAGCCGCCGCGGCAGGAGCATGAGACCCACCGAGACTGATGCAGGAGTTACACAACCCCGGATCGACACTGATGCATCACTGGGTTGTGCTACCAGCCATCGTGGGGGACTTCAAGTTCCCCCCAAACACCTTGCAGCTTCTTCCCCGTTTCCACGGGCTTGCCACCAAGGAGCCCCATTTCCACCTCCAGGAGTTCCTCATGATTTGCAACACTGTCCACGACCGTCAGGTGGACCAGGACACCATCAGGATGATTACCTTCCCATTCTCTTTGGCAGACAGAGCAACCACCTGGCTGAAAAATCTGGAGAAGTTTGTCTACACTTGGGAGCAGCTCCGCACCGAGTACTTGCATAAGTACTATCCACTCGGGCGGACCATCGCCGCGAGAGCCCTGATCAGTAACTTCTCCATGCTCCCCAACGAGCAATTCCATGAGGCATGGGAGAGGTTCCGATAGCTGACTGATAGATGCCCGCACCACGACATTTCCAAGCCGAACCTCATGCAAAGCTTTTTCAGCGGGCTGACACCAGAGCTTCAGGTCTTGGTGAACGCTTCTTGTGGCGGGTCTTACTTTGCCAAGGATCATGACCAAGTCTAGGCCATCTACGAGGAGATGGCCGAGAACTACATGGTGATGTCCCAGACCCGTTTGTACACTCAGGGCAGACCCCAGCAGCCACAACCCGTGCAGTACCAGAGGATCGCACGGGTCGACGCCGGTCCTTCCAGTTCGTCTGCAGTAGCAGCAGCACAGGAAGAGTCATCAGCTGCGGACATGGGCATCATTAGCGAGAAGTTGGATCGGATGGAGCTGATTGAGAAGAAGCAGTGCCAGGCCATCACTCAGATGGAGCAGATGGCACAGACTCTGAGCGACATAAAGACCCAGCTCATGTGTCTCCAAGAGGCACAGACGGCTTCCCAGCCCCGTCTTTAGTCGCGAGGCGATCACGACAGCAGCAGCAGCTCGTCCCAGCGCTCCAGCTCACACCAGCAGCCTAGACAGGTTCACGTTGTACAGGCGGAGCCGTACCAGCAGCCGCAGCTCACATACCAGTCACCACCGTCTCCAGACTTGCAGATGGTGGTATACCAGCCGGATCAGCCTCTGGCAGTACTCGCGCCACCCCAGTATGATGCAGAGTCGTTGATGCATGTCAACGGGATTTGGTATGACCGCCCTCAGCCCGGTATCCGACGAGACCATCACGGATTCCGATGGGGGACCGGAGGTACCCAACCCCAGCAGCAGCCGTCAGGTCAGGGAGGCCAATACGGCCATCAAAGAGAGCACCAGCCGCAGCAGCAACCCCCTGTGTACCCACCACCACAGCAGCAACAGTCGTCCTATGGTCCTCGCCCCTATCAGCAGGGACAGTCTTGGAGGCGAGATCAGCCTCACCAGCAGCAGCATCCACCACCTACTTACCTCTCAGCAGCAGCAACACCAGTTCCAGCAGCCTCATTACCAGAGAGGCTACCCGTCGGGCTCCCACGAGAGCCCTGCCTTGGATGACATAGCCCGCCTCCTCACGGACCAACATGCTACTTTTCGACGGGAGATGGACGAGTTCCTCTAGGAGATGCGGGACATTGTGAGAGGGAAGGCCGCCATCCCTGCCCAGATCGAGCCGAACCCCAACAGCCTGAAGTGGAAATCTGAGCAGGTAGCTTACACTGAGTATACCACTCCTAGTGCTACATTTGATGATATGTCTGCAGACCTTTTTGATGCTGATTTTGTCACACTTAGGAGCGGTAGGATGCCAGCAGGCGGCGTCTCGTCTGAGCGACGCCATGAGGAGACACCCAGAGCGCCTGATGAGGAGGAGCAGAGCGGTACTGAGGCCGCTAGAGATGATGACGGTGGTACTGATGCCACCAAGGATGCTGATTCCACCGGTGGTGCTGAGGCTGCTGTTTCACCAGTTCGAGGAGGTGGTATTGAGGCCACCCATTATGCCGAGCCAGAGCGCGGTACTGAGGCCGCGAGTCTTCCAGTTGATCTAGCCGATGGTGGTGCTGAGGCCACCCGTGTTCATGTTGAGAGATCTGTTGTTTTTCCTACTCCTGATGTATCTCAGAATTCTGTTGTGAATAAAGGAAAAGGTTTGGTTTTTTCTGGTCCCACTATGGTGCATGATGTATGTGCGGATCCGACCATCGAGCCGTCTAGACCATTTCCTAGTCCTTCATCTGAGAAGGACCCAGTGATCCCCTTCCCTAGAGCCCTTCAGATGGGGAAGGGGAAGAAAAAAGAAAATCCAAAAAAGAGAGATCAGGAAGAGTTCAGCCAACAGATGATAGATCGATTTCACATACAGTTGACTCTTCAGGATGCTTTGCAGCACATTCCCCTTCTTCAGCGTTCATTGAGAGACAAGACCACAGTCAGGAGGAAGAGGAGGAACCACCACTCACAGATCCATGTGCTGATGAAAGCCACATGTTTCGCGATCCAGAACTGTCTACCGGCCAAGAGGCCAGATTCAGGAGCCCCTTATGTCAGATGCCACATTAGAGAGCAGAGGTTCGACCGGACTCTATTAGATAGCGGATCTTCTATCAACCTCCTTCCGACATCCCTTCTCGACGCTTCAAGTTGGGCACTCTCAGGACAATCCTTCAGTTTGCTGATCGATCTGTCAAGAGGCCGAAGGGGTTGTTGCGAGACGTTGTCGTCACTATTCAGGGCCTACAATTCCCTATGGACTTCGTAGTGTTGGACATGGAGATCCCTGATTCAGTGACCGATACCCCCATCATCCTCGATCGTCCGTTCTTGGCCACAACCAAGGCGGTGACTGACCATGATAGCGGGAAGGTATACTTCCACGTCGAGGGTGAAAGTGTACAAATAGAGACGGTCGAAGACAGCCGAGCCAGAGAGAGATCATGCCTAGAGACCACTTCAGACACAAAGCAGATGACAGATGCCGGGCTAGACATCCACCAGGACTGTGACTTTGTGATCACAGACGATGAGGCAGTTTGGGCAGACCCAGCAACACATGCCATCCTCTCATTTTCAGACACCGCTGATGTAGAGATGATAACAGAGGAGAGCTTGGAGAGCACATTCCTGGTCCAGGATACTTCAGAGGCAGCAGAGCCGGTTCTCGACCGCGAGACAGATTCTTGTGGTGATGGCGGTACTGATGCCACCGCAGATGATGCAGATCCCTCGGATTCAGAGTCTGAGTGGGCAGATTGTGAGGATTACATGCCAGACCTGAGTTCCACTGAGCCTACAGCTGAGGAGGAGGTAGATGCCGAGCAGAGCAGAGACAGTCTATTAGGGCAGTCTTCTCCAGTTTCTGAGATTGAGAGAGAGTTTCAGTTCTCCCATGCAGATTTGGCAACGTTCACGCAGACTTTCCAGAGGCCAGATCCACCAGCACCCAGCTGTCCAAAGCTGAAGCCGCTCCCTACTTCGCTGAAGTATCGATTCCTTGCGGGTGAGCCTGAATGTACCCAGTCATCATCTCCGCCGATCTGACTGGAGAGCAAGAATCCCGTTTGATGGGGGTTCTTGAAAAGAACCGCAAGGCAATCGGATGGAGCGTAGCAGATCTCCAGGGGATAAGTCCGGCCCTGTGCTCCCACCATATCTATCTCGAGGATGAGGCGAAGCCGTCGCGTGAGTTCCAACGACGGCTGAACCCGAATCTGAGAGAGGTTGTCATGAAGGAAATATCGAAATGGTGGAGCGCCGATTTTATCTACCCCATCTCCGACTCCAAGTGGGTCAGCCCTTTGCATGTGGTGCCCAAGAAGACGGGCATCACTACAGTGATTAGCGAGTCTGGAGAGGAGATTGCTACACGAGTACCCACTTCTTGGCGGGTCTGCGTTAACTACAGGAGACTCAACCAAGCCACCAAGAAGGATCATTTCCCCTGCCCTTTATAGATCAGATCATTGAGAGACTGGCAGGGAAGAGCCACTATTGTTTTCTGGATGGGTACTCGGGCTACAACCAGGTGGCCATCGCTCCTGAGGACCAGGAGAAGACCACCTTTACCTGTCCCTTCGGCACATACGCCTTCCGACGCATGCCATTTGGGCTATGCAATGCCCCTGCGACCTTTCAGAGATGCATGCTGTCGATCTTTTCGGACATGGTAGGGGAGTGCTTAGAGATCTTCATGGATGATTTCTCAGTTTACGGCGACGGATTCGACTCCTGTCTTGACTGCCTAGACCGAGTACTCCAGCGATGTATAGAGGTTCACTTGGTGCTATCTTGGGAGAAGAGTCACTTCATGGTGACTCAAGGGACGGTGCTTGGCCATATCATCTCCAACAGGGGCATGGAGGTTGATCTGGCCAAGGTAGATGTCATTAGAAAACTCGCACCGCCGTCCAATTTGAGGCAGTTACAATCATTTCTGGGGCACGTCGGTTTCTACCGACAATTCATTCATGACTTCAGCAGGATTGCCCGGCAGTTGACTGACCTACTGACGAAAGACACCGAGTTCCTTGTCGATGACAAGTGTCTTTCATCGTTCGAGACTCTCAAGCAGTGTGTTATTGAGGATCCTGTTCTCTGGCCGCTTGATTGGTCTCTCCCATTCGAGATCATGACAGATGCCTCCGATTTTGCCGTGGGGGCCGTGCTGGGATAGAAGAGGGATGGAGTCCCCTTTGCTATCCACTACGCTAGTCGCACATTGGATTCCGCACAGTGGAATTATACAGTCACAGAGAAGGAGATGCTAGCCGTAGTGTTCGCCCTAGATAAGTTCAGATCTTACATCATTGGATCTAGAGTGACCTTGTATACTGATCACACCGCCATCCGATACCTCGTGGAAAAGAAGGATGCTAAGGCCAGACTGACTAGATGGATCCTTCTACTCCAGGAGTTCGACATTGAGATCAAGGATAAGCCTGGAGTCAAGAATGTGGTGGCGGATCATCTCTCCTATTTAGAGCAGCCTGTGGATTCCGAGCATATTGATCCCATTTGTGAGACCTTCCCAGATGAGGCGATCCGTGCTATCGCCTCTCTCCCGTGGTATGCCGATATTGTGAACTTTCTCGTTGCTGGGAAAGTCCCACAAGACTGGCCCAGGCAGAGGCTTGAGACCTTCCTTGCGAAGGCCAAGTCCTACCACTGGGAGGATCCCATCCTTTACCACGAAGGAGGGGATAGCGTCTGGCGTAGGTGCATTCCTCAGGAGGAGCACCATAGCGTCCTCACTTACTGCCACAAGCTTGAGGCAGGAGGACATCATTCTGGGAGGAGAATGGCACAAAAAGTGCTCCAATCCGGCTTGTAGTGGCCTACCCTCTTCAAGGACTCTAATGAGTTCGTGAAGAGGTGTACTGACTGTCAGAGGATGGGCACTTGTGGATATCGTGATATGATGCCGATGCAGCCCATTCACTTTTGTGAGGTTTTTGATGCATGGGGCATCGATTTCATGGGTCCATTCCCTAAGAGTCAGGGATTTGAGTACATTCTGTTGGCCGTAGACTATGTTAGTCGTTGGGTTGAGGCTATCCCTGCCCGAACCGCTGATGTGAGGACAGTTTGCAGATTTTTGAGGAAGCACATAATCACGCGGTTTGGGGTACCTCGAGTATTGATTTCAGATGGGGGGTCTCATTTCATCAACGACCAGGTGAAGGCCCTTACTAGCAAGTTTGGCATAGACCATCGAGTTGCCACTCCATACCATCCACATAAGAATGGTCTAGCCGAGGTGTCAAACAGGGAGATCAAGACTATTTTGCAGAAAGTCGTCCGCCCTGACCGAAAGGATTGGTCACAGCTTTTGGACTCGGTCTTGTGGGCATATAGGACGTCTTTCAAGACACCATTGGGCACATCTCCCTTTTGCCTCATATATGGCAAGCCGTGCCATTTACCTGTTGAGCTGAGACACAGGTCACTTTGGGCAGTCACTGAGATACTTATGGATCCAGATAGTGTAGGAGACTAGAGGAGGGCAGAGTTAGCAGCCTTGGAGGAGCTTAGAGATACAACCTTCTCAAACAGCCTACATTACAAGGAGAGAGTGAAGGAGTGGCATGATTCTCATATCAGCCACAAACATTTTGAGCCTGGACAGAGAGTATGGTTGTTTGATGCGAGGCTTCGTCTATTTCTAGGGAAGCTACAGAGCAAATGGAAGGGACCCTACTTGGTGAGAAAGGTACACGACAACGGTAGCATTGATATATCCGAGTTGTCTTCTGAGAGTACCTTTCGAGTGAACGGCCAGCGGCTCAAGCCATTTCTAGATCATGAGCCGCGGGTCGTTGATGTTGCCCCTATTCATTTTGCGTGAGATGTGGTCTCTTGACTCACATCTATTGCATCTCACGCCTGATTTTCACTGTTCTTCCGACCTGTATAGATCCAGATGTCCATATCATTACATTCTTTAGTCCCACATCCCTTTATTCATCTTTTGATTATGCTACACTTAGGGTGTACTTTACCGTAAGTATAGGGGGGATGTAGGACCTTTGAGTTTTTCTTTTGATTCTGTCTATCCCTGTTTTGCTGCCTATACTTTGGGATATTTTACCCTAAGTATAGGGGGGTAGTCCCTGTACATTCTCCACTCGGTTTTCCCTTTGTGTATAGCCTGCCATACTTAGGATTATTTGATCCTAACTATAGGGGGAAAGGCCGAGACCCTCTTGACTTTCTATTCATTCATTCTTCTTTGTATATAGCCTTCCTTTTCACTTCCCTATACATAGCACGAGTTATGTCTTCTTTATCGCTCTTGACTCTGAGGACATCGTTCGAGCTAAGTATAGGGGGTGTGTATATATTTCATATATACTTTAGCCATAACTCGTACTTTGTGTGAGTGTGTTAAAAAATAAAATGGCTAAAAACCCTAAAAATCACAAAAATTAAAAAATTTTCATGTACATAATCATTCTTTTATTTGCACATAAATAGCTAGTGTACAAATTATTTTTGTAAAAATGTTTTCAAAAATCTTTTGTGTAAAGCTTGTGTAAATATTTTATTATCAAAATCATGTATATTAAACAAAATTTTTCCGAAATGTTTTGAAAATCAAAAGATTGCAAAAATCTTGTGTAAATGTGTGTAAATACTTTTGCAAAACTTGCATCTCATGCATTCATCCATTCATGATTTCAAAACATTTTTCAAAAATTTTGCATGTTTGTAAATATGGTGTAAATAGCATCTTTGTATATATGTATATAGTTTTTCTGGATGATAGTTGACATTTAAACTAGCCTGGAATCAAATTGGGAAATGGAGCTTGATTAAGATCTTAATCCACCTAATTTATAAGAGGAACCTTATATGGCTTAGGTTTAAGGCTTTTCAGGTCCATGGTGACTTAATTCTTTGAGTCCACTAGGCTATGATCACATGTCATCTCAATGAGCCTAAGTAGAGCACTTAACAACAACACATGACTCATAGGGACAATGGCTTTACTTGGACACCGGCACTTTGCACCGAGCTCTCTACGGATGAGGTGGTGAGGAGGTAGTCTTCCTTGACTTGGGGTAGCATATGAGGGTAGTTCTTCTAGGCGGAACCTCTCTTCTTCTTTTAGTGAAGGAAGTGCGTCTCAACTTGGTCTGGTTGCCATGAGGTCTAAAGACAGGAGTTGTGGGTTGCAATAATGCTTCAAAAGAGGGATAGTCTACTGGCTCAAGAGGAAAAACTCCTTGCATATATGCTGCACATGTATATGTTGTATAGATACACTTGAGAAAATGCAAAAAGAAAATAACTCCAAAAAAATGATGGGTCTGATAGAAAATGATAATCCCACCGGAGTATGTACATAGAGTGCAATAAGCAAAGCTTGAGATTCATGTCCCACCTTATGTAGCTTGCAGCAGGGAGACTTGGCTACACTGGTTGAGCTCCCAAGGATACATGGCTACACTGTCCATGGTCCATTCTCTTCTTCCCCCTCTTCTTGAGCCGGTTGAACTTGAACTTAGAAGGGAATACCCCGCTCCTCGAGGAAAGAGTGGCCAGATTGGGGTCATAGAGTTACCTTGTTGGGGAGGGTTGTCAAGTTGCCATTTCTGAGTTGGAGAGCTTATACTTCACATCCACAGTACAAGGAAAGATTCATGGTCTTCAGGGTTTGTGTTTGATGACTTGTTCTGACCTGGATTGTTGAGGAGTCTTGATTATAGATTAGTGGAACTTAGAGGCTGTTGAGTTTTAAGCTTAAGTCCAAATAAGGTTCTGACACACTAATAATCCAAAGATCTGATTGAGCTCCATAATTCAATTTAATGAAGGCAAGTTTAATATTCAACCTTGATCCATGTGCATTCTCCTCTTTTTCTTTTTCTTTCTCTTTTTTTCACTTCTTGTTTAAATAAGTGTTTGCTAAGGGACTAGCAAAGTTAAGTATGGGGGGGGGGGAGATAGAAAAGAATAAAAAAGGAATAAAAGAAAAATAAAAGAGAAAAAAGAAGAAAATAAAGATAAAAGAAGAAGAAAAGAATTGAAAGAAAAAAATAAAGAAACATAAAAAAAAGAAAGGAAAAAAATAAAAAAAGAAGAGAAAAAAAATAAAAAAAAGAAAAAAAAGAAAAAGAAAGAAGAAAAAATGAAAGAGAAGAAAAAGAAAAAAAGACAATAAAGAAAGAATGAAAGAGAAATGAAAAAAAAGAAAGAGATAAAAAAAGGAAAAAGAAAAAATGATGAAATAAAAAGAAAAAATGAAAAAAAAGAAAGAAAGAGAGAAAAAAAGAAAAAAAAGAAAAAAATATAAAAAAAATGAAAAAAATAAAAAAATAAAAAGAAGTAAAAAAAATAAAAAATAGAATAAAAAAAGAAAAAGAGAAAAAAGAAAAAGAAAAATAAAAAAAGAAAAAAATAAAGAAAAAAACCACATCTTTTCGAGACATTGATTGACGTGGAGGATACTATGACTGATCCATCCTTCTCCACGTTTGATTTCTTCGGCTCTTCACTTTCACTCCAGTCTGATCCAGAGCCGACGATTTCTTTTGTGCTACCGGATCCCGATCACTTACTTCCATATCTTTGGTCGGTAGCAGACACCCGCTTGATTGCATACCTGGGTGTCATTATTTACACTTTGGAGTTCGTCGCTATTCTCATACCGAGACTGCGACGACAATACGACATTCGCCTTACCGATGCCGTCCTGAACCTTGATACATCTTTAATCCTAGCCTTTGCGCCCAACTAGGGGCGTAAAAACTAGCACTTGTTGAGAGGCACCTCAACATTGTACCCTTTTGTATATACATGTTTCGTCTTAAGTTTGATCTTTCTTTCTTCCGTTCTTGTTTTCACCCCAGGTCTCGTATAGGATTATCTTTGCTATACTTAGGATATACCTCATCCTAAGTATAGGGGGGTGGAAACACCGGGTTGTTCTTCCGTTCTGTTTCATCACTTCTGTTGTGTTTCCTATACTTAAGGTTCTTCACCTTAAGTATAGGGGGAGTGATGCCCCTCTTTGTATATATTTGTTGACTTTCTTTTTGTCTTTCTACCCCTATTTTTGCTGCCTATACTTAGGGATAGTTTACCCTAAGTACAGGGGGGGTAGACCCTGTACATTCTCCACTCGGTTTTCCCTTTGTATACAACCTGCTATACTTAGGATTATTTGATCCTAAGTATAGGGAGAAAAGCTGAGGTTCTCTTGATTTCTATTCATTCATTCGTCTTTGTATATAGCCATCCTTTTCACTTCCCTGTACTAAGCACGAGTTATGTCTTCTTCATCGCTCTTGACTCTGAGGAGATCGTTCGGGCTAAGTATAAGGGGGTGTGTATATATTTCATATATACTTTAGCCATAACTCGTACTTTGTGTGAGTGTGTTAATAAATAAAATGGCTAAAAAATAAAAATGGCTAAAAACCCAAAAATCCATAAAAATAAAAAAATTTTCCCTGTAAATAAACATTCTTTTATTGCACATACATAGCTAGTGTACAAATTATCTTTGTAAAAATGTTTTCAAAAACTTTTTATGTAAATTTTGTGTAAATATTTTCATATCAAAACTATGTATATAGTACAAAATTTTTCCAAAATATTTTGAAAATAAAAAATTTGCAAAAATCTTGTGTAAATTTATGTAAATATTTTGCAAAACTTGCATTCATGCATACATCCATGATTTCAAAACATTTTTCAAAAATTTTGCATTTGTGTAAATATTGTGTCAATAGCATCTTTGTATATATTTGTATATAGTTTTTCCTGGATTATAGTTGACATTTAAACTAGCCTAGAATTAAATTGGGAAATGGAGCTTGATTAAGATCTTAATCCACCTGATCATAAGAGGAACCTTATAGGGCTTAGGGTTAAGGCTTTTCAGGTCCATGGTGACTTAATTCTTTGAGTCCACTAGGCTATGATCACATGTCATCTCAATGAGCCTAAGTAGAGCACTTAACAACACACACATGACTCATATAGACAATGGCTTTACTTGGACCCGCACTTAGCACCGAGCTCTCTACGGATGAGGTGGTGAGGAGGCAATCTTTCTTGACTTGGGGTAGCATATGAGGGAAGTACTTCTAGGCGGAACCTCTCTTCTTCTTTTAATGAAGGAAGTGCGTCTCAACTTGGTCTGGTTGCCATGAGGTCTAACGACAGGAGTTGTGGGTTGCAATAATGCTTCAAAAGAGGGATAGTCTACTAGCTCAAAAGGAAAAACTCCTTATGTATATATGCTGCACATGTATATGTTGTATAGATGCACTTGAAAAAAAATGCAAAAAGAAAATAACTCCAAAAAAGTGGTGGGTCTGATAGAAAATGATAATTCCACCGGAGTATGTATATAGTGCAATAAGCAAAGCTTGAGACTTATGGATTCCATCTTATGTAGCTTGCAGCAGGGAGACTTAGCTACACTGGTTGAGCTCCCAAGGATACATGGCTACACTGGCCATGGTCCATTCTCTTCTTCCCCCTCTTCTTGAGCCGGTTGAACTTGAACTTAGAAGGGAATACCCCGCTCCTCGAGGAAAGAGTGGCCAGACTAGGGTCATAGAGTTACCTTGTTGGGGAGGGTTGTCAAGTTGCAACTTCTGAGGTGGAGAGCTTTATATATCACATACACTATACAAGGAAAGATTCATAGTCTTCAGGGTTTGTGTATGATGACTTGTTCTGATCTGAATTGTTGAGGAGTCTTGATTATAGATTAGTGGATCTTAGAGGCTGTTGAGTTTTAAACCTAAGTCTAAATAAGGTTCTGACACATCAATAATCCAAAGATCTGATCGAGCTCCATTTTTAATTTAATGAAGGCAAGTTTAATAATCAACCTTGATCCATGCATCTTCTCCTCTTTTTCTTTTTCTTTTTCTTTTTCACTTCTTTTTCAAATAAGTGTTTGCTAAGGGACTAGCAAAGTTAAGTATAGGGGGGTGATGAATACCCATTCATCACTCTTTGTTCTTTTATTTTAGCTACAAAACCTTTGCCAAACACATGTAGATATATGTAAATATCAATAATTATAATTTAGCATGCATTGTGTAAAAATAAATAATTAGCATGTTTTTGTGCATAAATAAAAGAATAAAGAGACACAAGAAAAAGAGGGAGATATTTAGAATAAATATTGAGCGACCTAATCCCAAGGGAGGGCTCAACATTGGCCTGACCGCATAAAAACCCAAGTAGAGAGAGTTAAGGAAGCTCACTCATGTGTACATATACCTGTAATTAAATAAAAATATTTTCCTCTAAATAAAAATAAAAGTAGGTTTATATTTATATTTGCAAATATTAAATTAAAATTAAAAATGAGAAAATTAAAAAGAAAATAAAATCCCTTCACCCTTGTCTATACTCCCCGTGTACATAGAACCACTCTTCTATTTATTTTCCTTTGTAAATAAATAAATAAAATTCCATAAAAATCTGTATATATTCCATATCCCATAATGTATTTAAATAAAATAAAAATAACAAAAATAGAATAAAATAAAAAGAAATAAAAATAAAAATCAAAACCAACCTTGTATATATACCATGTATATAAATGTACACAACTATTTATTTAACCCTTGTAAATAAATAATAAAAATAAAATAAAAATATAATTTTATTCCAAATTTTATTCTATAAATAAAGAAAATATAAAATTGGAATAAATTATTCAAAAATAAATAATTAAAAATCAAAAATAAAAAATACAATATTGTATATATACCTATATATAATACTATTTTGTAAATACCTATTTTTTATTTCAAAAAAATAAATAAAAATCACAAAAAAATAGTTTATAAATAAAAAAATATTTTTCATGTTCTATCTTTTTTCAAAATCGGCCATTTACTATTTTATTTTTAATTTCTAAATCTTTATTACGTGGCCGCATCCCATTGGTCCACGGGGGATTGTTGACCCCCGGTCAACTCTCCCCCTGGACCACATCTATTCCGGATCTGAGTTTTTGACCCGATTTCTCGATATTTTCCACGCTCGATCCGACAACCAGAACCTCAAACCTCGGGCTCCGATTATTCCTTGATCATCCTAGATCCACGCCCGGGGTGGGTTATCGGGGTCCGTGCTCCGATTTCCTCGCCCGATCCCCATCAAGCCGGACCCCTAGGAGTACTTAACCTCGCCTCGGGCAGCCTTTTCATGCATCTCTGGACCTCCCTCTCGATGCCAAGGAGCCCCTCCACCTCTCCTGAGTGACAGCCAAGCAAGAGGGAGTGGAAGTGAGGCTCGGGACGTCGGGAATCCTATGATCCGACTGCCTTCGCCGCCGTGGCCGCCGCGAGCGTGCTCAGCCTCGAGAATCGACGCCCCCTTGAGGCAATGACCCCCGGAGCTCCCCGAGCTCCAGCACAGTCGGATTCTTCTACCAGGTAGGTAGTTTAGCTTGTTGCTTAGCGTAGAACTTAGATTTTAGGTTACTGTTCCCGTAGCTCCGCCGCCTTCGCCAGCCACCTCCGACCAACCATTTGCCACTCCGACCACTTCTCCACCTTCGCCAGACCTCTCCCCATCTTCTACACCCATCCACCCCCCTGACTCGCCTCGAAGCAGGGACTTCGGTCCTCCTCCTCCGTTGCTCGCCGGAGGACCACGCCCCAATGCACCCACTCGCCTATTTCGCCCCTAACTTGGTCGAGGCAACTTGCCCTCGACCAAGGAGCTGCTCTGTGTGTTTTGCAGGTCGAGAGGGACCCATATGAGGGTCCGAGCTTTCAGGCGCAACAACTTCAAGCCACCACCGTCGCGGGGCCATTCTGGTGGTCGTCAACCTCATCGGAGACCATCAGCAGTTGCGGGAAGTCACGACGGAGCCATTCCGCTCTTTAGCAGCAACAGAGGAGGTCCACCATGCACGTATCGGGCCGGCAAAGTTCGCCGGCCACCTGTTCTTCCTGGACCTTCAGCCACCGTCCGATCAGCCCTCCTGCTCCAGATGTGATCTCAACCCTTGATTTGAGGAGCCACACCACCGTCCGATCCATTGTAGGCGCGATCAGGACCACACGATCAGACGAAGAGACACCAGTGATTCCAGACCGTTCGATCTCCACGTGTCGTCTTCACCGCCGTCGATACAGTGAGGGTTTACCCACGTCGCACCACAGCTGTCAGATCCTCCATGTGGGAGGCCTTTAGCCGTTCGATCTGAACCGAGGTTCTTCGAGGAAGCGTCACTGCTCCAGACCGCACGATCATCCACGTGGCGCGCATCCAGCCCTCCGCTTAAATAAAGGATAAATTTCCCGTAGGCCCTTTAGTTTTTAGTTGTTACGTTTTAGTCCTGTAAATATTCTGTCACGTTGTTTTTATTTTGTAACTATTGCATCGATGACCTTCTGGTTTTAGATATTTGCATTGTAGTCCTTGTGTGTATTGTGCACGTGCATCGACACGTGAGTTAGTGGACATTTTGCATTTTATATCCTATATTTCCGGCGTGTTATTGTTTATATCTTTTAAAATAGGAATGACATTCTAGTCCTTCCAGGCCTGGACCACGTGCGTAGCGCGTGGAGAGTGGGACTTTTGCGCTTTTTGCCCTAAGGTTTTCTACCTTGTTATTTATTAGTCCATAGACTTTGTTTTTCTTGCAGATTGGTCCTTGTGCATTTTTTGTGTATTTTTGATTTTAATAAAATAGCAAATTCATCCCAAATTTGGTGAAAATTGGACATGTGGCTCCTGCCACTGTGTAAAATTTTTAGAAATTCCCAAAAAAATAATAAAACCTCAATAAAAATTACAAAAAATTAGGTTTTGTGTATTTTTGTGTCTTTGATTTTCTATCAATGTTTGGTCATTTTTGGATTTATAGAAAATATAAAAATTGAAAAAATCTGAAAAACTTATAAAAAATTCTAATAATTAATAGAAAAGCCCAAAAATAATAAATATTCTTCCTAATTTTTCCTTTTTGTTTATATTTTTCAAGAAAAATACCTTCAGGCCTTGAAAAGACCATTTAGTATTTTTAATTGGCCTTTGAAGCCTGGCTGGACAGTATCCTTTGTTTTTAGTCTTCTTTTATTTTTATAAAATTCTCTAAAAATCAGAAAATCCTCAAAAATTCACTAAAAACAGTAAAAAAATATAAAAATCATAAAAATATTTTTGTTTGATTTTTTTGAGTATTTTAGAGTAATTAAATAATTGTTGAAAGATGCTTGTTTTCCTTGTTTTATTATTTTCTTTATAATTAAAAATTCCAAAAAATATAAAAATATTAAAAATCCACCAAAAATAATTTGTTTATATTTTTCCTTATTTTTGACTACTTCGTAGGCCGCAAGACCAATCCGCGCTCCCTGAGTCCGACCCTGGGTGCTACACCAGGCTTATCTCATAGCCAGGGCCACTATTTATTTTTATTGATTTTTGTCTTTGTTTGGTGGTCTGATCCTTCATTTTTTCTAGTTTAGCTGAGATCTCTATCGATCCGGGTCGCAACGACCCGAAAGTGATTTATATTGACCTGATCCGGATTGATAGGAATTTTTGGCTCATCACATTACATCAATCTAAATTTGATTATGACCTTAAATAAAATCATTTATCATTACTTCCTAATTAATTAATTGATTGAGAATTTGTTTATCAAGTGTTAGAAAGAATCTACTTAATAATTAGGTTGATCCATTGGATTTAATTTATGCATTGATTTCTAATTAAAGTTAATAATTCAAGAGCTTGATTGTATTTTGTGTATTATAAGTTGTGTCACATTGCAATATTTATTCATTTAACTTATAGTTGTATAAAATTATTTGAGAAATTCATGCATTGCATTTCTTATACTGAGATCACCATTTAATTGTTAAATTGAATATTGAACTCCTATCTTAAATTCGTTAATTGCTCGTGTCCTTGTATTTGACCTTGGACTTTGCCAAGTAAAACTTAAGACAAGTCCTCTTCGCGGAGATCATTTGACTCGGTTCTGATTGAGTGTTGATTGGCCATATTACAATGAGTACATATTATTACATCCAATTTGTATCTTACCAGTTGGTGCTATTGCTAGGGACACATCATTTTAGTTATTTTATTTTAGGTTTAAATATTTGTTTTTAGTGATTTTTAGTGTATTTATGGTTAATTTGTTGTGTTGTTTTCTTTCATTGTTTTGTTTTATGTTGTTCATCTATTTAATTAGCTTTATATTCCTTTTAAGAATTCTCTAAACATATTATTTTCTTGCGACAGGACCCACGTAGCCGATGAAGACCAAAGGAATGCGAAGGCGAGGAGCTTGGAGATTCTGCCGAAGATTCCACATTACAAGCGAAGTTGGAGAAATTATAGTTTAATTGAGTAGTGATTTTATGTTGTAATATTTTTGTAATATAAGTTGCAATAATTAAGCAAATTGCCCTATTTATAGCAACTTTCATTTGAGATCTCGTGTTTGTAAATAAATGCATCTCCATTATTCTTTTATTTGTGTGGTTGTGTCGAGAGTGATTCTTGACTTAAGTGGCGTGAATTGGGAATAGAGACTTCGATTCAAATAGTCAAACTTAGGTAATGTTGCCTTGTGCCCTCTTCGTAATTTAGGCCACACATTTTTGATATCATAAGATTCACTTACATCTTAGGAGAGTCATTAATAGACACACCATTAATACATTCCACTTAATCAAATTTAAATGGATTTCTTCACTATTAAAGAACTCTTGTTTAGGTGTGGCTTTTCGACTTGCATCATATAGTTGGATTTTAAATCCAGTCTAGCATCCACATGGAGAGTACTGAGAAGCGATGTGAGTTATTTCTGAACTACTGCATGCATCATTGATTTTCGCATGCATTCCTTTGCTGTCTCCTTCCTCTTATTTTATAAATTTAAGGATAAAGGAAAAGGGACTGAATGTTAGGCATATTTTATGTGGTCACAATTATTTCAAGCGACAACCTAACTCTTAAAATTAGGACTAAATTATGCAAGTTGATTTAAATGAACTTGGAATAAAATTTACCTTGTATTACGGGTAGTAACACCCTCATTGGACACATGTACTTACTCCCATACAGAGTGGATGATGACAGATCCCTAAGGTTAGAGCTCAAAATCCTGGACTTCCACCCTAAGTCTCTAGGTTCGACTCTTACAAATGTTGGGAGCAACAAATGGTTGCCTTTGACCTCAGAAATATGTTTTAGCTTTCCATATTTGTAAGTTTCTTTTGGGGTGTGATATTGAACCCGATAACCTGGGAAGATCACTCATTGATTGAGATCTTACAAGACTTTAACTAGGCGTAGTAGGAGACTCCCTGTAATGTTTGAAAAGATTGTTTGAATCACCAACTTAAAACTGATAAGATAATTTGGCCGAACTCTTACGGCCTTCATGAGTTGAGTTGGTGAAATTATCGATGGGGTTTTCTTTGCATTGGTATTGTGTAAGTTGATTCTGTACCTTCAAGTGCATCATAGCGCTAATTCTTTTTAGAGTTTATCGTGCTCGATTCTCGCATTCTCTTGAAATTAAAGATGGATAGTTGACCGACAATTTGTTTGGATGTTGCGAACTTGTCGTTGAATTGTCCAAACACCACATCTTCCAAGGTCTAACCACCTACTTCTCCTAGTCCTTCCTGGATTTGAAATAACCCTTGTTTCAATTCATGATTTCAGATTCCCTCTTAGGGAGCGGCTGCATCTCAACTGATCCCTTTCTCTCTTAAATCTCACTGAGAAAGACCATTGCCTTGGTGAGATTGATATGATTTCAATTACCTCACCACGATCTCACTTGAACCCTCTGTTTAATTAAAGGTATAGAAGTTTTCACGATGCCTCCAATAAGACAGAAAGGGGTGGAAGATGAGCGTGAATGCCTTATGAAGTTGGCCTTAGATAGGTTAGCATCCTTCGAGCAGAATGCAACACTGTTGAGAGCAAAAATAGGCCATCTTAATATGGGGGTTGATGCATACTTGGGTGCGGCGTACAATCCTGGGAAGTATAGAATGAGAAATTGGTTAAGCCCGGTTGACCCTGAGGTTGAATATGAATTAAACCTACAGTTTCTGATTCTTTTGCCTCACTTTAATGGGATAGCACATGAGGAGCCCTATGCATTCCTTAGAGACTTTGAGTTAGTCTGTGACAACCTTAAACATCCTAGGGTTAGTCAAGACTATATAAGGCTCAAAGCCCTACCTTTTGCCTTAGGAGATAAGGTAGATTATTGGATGAAGAATTTGGGGGTAATTGTAACTACCTATAACCATTTCAAGGACCTCTTTTTGAAGAAGTTCTACCCTTTGAGTAGAACCAACCTTATGCGATCTCGCATCACGAGTTTCTCCCAACTATCAAATGATACATTTTATGATACTTCGGAGAGATTTAAGGATTTATTGCAGAAGCATACTTGTCAAGGACTTGAGCCTACCATACTAGTTAGTCAGTTTACAATGGTCTTAACCTTATGTGCATGGTTTTCTCAGTACTGCTTGTGGAGGCAGTTATGAGTCACTTGGTATGGGTATCGTCTAGAAGGTATTCAAGAAAACGGTCGAGACAAGCCAGGTACAGAACGATAGCAGGGCTTATACATAGTCCCCTATATCATTCTTATCAAAAAGGGGAAAGAAGGCTACAGTTGACCTCTCAGAGGACCTGATTCCTAGCATGGGAATCATAACAAATAAGCTGACACTTGTGGATAGGATTGACAATAGAATGAATGAGATGGGTAATAACTTATCTTAGATTCCAAAGCAGATGGCTGAGCTGACAGAGAAGGTATCTAGGATAAAGGTACCTATTGTGACTACACTCATTTTTATTGCGTACATTATGTACATGAGTAGCAGATGTCATGGCCACCCCAGTCATGGGTAGAGGACCAGGCTCTTACCCATTCCTATCAGCAACAACCTCCATCAACTGAGAAAGCTACAAAGAAGCCTTCTGAGGTTTGGGAAGTGAATTGCATGTGGTACACACAAGACCTTGTTAGGTAGGGAAGTATGGGGGATCCTCTACCTTACCAGCATCCCCCTACTTTTTACAACACCACGTTCAATCCTACACTTCTTCCTGCACAACAGAGCCCTAGATCCTACCACTCCCAGTAGTTGAGACAATAGTAGCCATATGTCCAACAGTCGACGTAGCATTCCGGCCATCCAGGCCCTTCTTTTCAACAGCATCCCCCATAGAAGTAGTACTAGGGCCATCAAGGCCAGTATTCATGTTTTCCTTCTTCTTCTTGTTCCCAACAACATCAATCTTCTTCATCTGAAGATATAGATTTCTAGGAAAATACTGGAGGAGATCCGTTCCTGCAGGAATTAAATAAAAATATGTTGTGTGACATCAATCGTTTATCCTCTTGGCAGGACGAGCGGTCTGCACCTTCGACATCTATTCACACCCAAGTTCGGGCTAATCCCATCATCTTTAATAAGACACAATAGCAATAGTAGTATGGTTAGGTATATTACTCAGACTTATTTAAGGTTGATCATGAGATATTTCTATTTTATTGTAACTAAATGTCACTTAGTAGCGGAAGGATCATGGTCGTACCTGACCGGGCGAGGGACGTGGACGGGGCTATTTTTGAATATCAACCTGAGGAGTTTTCAGAAGACGAGGAGAACATGCATCATCAGCCCATTCAGCAAACGGAGACATCTTTCACGGACTAAGAGAGGAGGAGGAATACGATAGCGCATCTACATCATGGAGCAGATTTAGAGTCTACGAATGACCTTTCACCTTCAGTTGAGGAGGATGTACCAGCGACAAACATTCCCCAACCTTTAGTAGATAATAATATTCTAAATTCCAAGTTTGTTGTAAAATATTCATGTTGGAAGAACATTGATTCAAAGATTAAAAATAAGCATATTTCAGTTTATGATTGAAGTTCTTATTCTATGGTTGTTCAATCCCTTTCCCCCGCGCTATAACGATATGAAAGTGCATAATTAAAAAGATTCAAAAAGATGATCCAGAAATATCACATTTTGTAAAGATAATTTTATGGTTAAAGTACCTTTTGATGAGTATGTGTCCACCAATCCTGCTTTCCAAAAGTATTTGAAGGTGCATTGCACACCTACTAGGGTTAGCTAGAAGAAGCCATACATCTATGCAAAAACACACGTATTATCGGTTGCCACACGGTATTATCTCAAGAACAAAACATTATTGTGAAAGAAGAAAGACATGGGTGCACATTACGTAGTGAGTCATATTGATGACATAACATTTGCATGCACTCTCCTAGATAAAGACTCATCAATCAATCTTTTGCCCTTAGGTTTATATTAGAAACTTGAGTTGAGTCCACTATGCAAATGAAGAGCATCACTCCAGTTTGCTGATAAGTTTACGGAGAAAGCAAAGGATGAAGTCAAAAATGTTATCATCAAGATTAAGGGACATGAATCCACAATGGACTTTACTGTCCTTGATATGGATATCCCTAATCATTTGAAAGACTCGCATATCATCTTTGGGTGAACTTTCCTTAGGATTGCTGGAGCTTCTTTTTATTGCCACACATGGATGATGATTTTTCATTCTCCATGTGGAGAAGTGGAACGTAATATGAATAATACAAAATGGCAGTGACCTGACTCAAAGTCTAGCACAAAGTTCTCTTCGTCATCAAGGGAAGATTGTATGGTTGTTAGCACAATCGGGGTATGAAAACAGAACCCAACATGACTGATCGAGATCCTCTAATCTGGAGGATAGTGTAGACGATGCAATTTGCGAGATGCTATCAAAGTTCTAGAGTTACGGATCATCTATATATTCCCTTAATGACTCAGAGATCCTTTCATATCTGTCAGCTCCTTCTTCTACAGAACAATCAAGGGATATAGATTATGAGTCGTACGCAGCTTTGGCCAAACTATCGTGTTTCTTTAGCAATCCAACTCCGTACACATCAGAGTTGGTGGCAAGTACATCTGAGATAGTTCCACCTTCATGCAATACGGGACCGAACAGATTCAAAGACGGTTCAACTAGATTTAATTGATGATACCATGTTGCCAGAGTTGAAACCGCTACCTCCTACACTTAAGTATGCCTTTCTTGTGGGACCCAATGATAGATTTCATGTCATCATTAGTTCTAAGTTGATTGCATTAGAGAAGAACCACAAGATTATAGGTTGGACTGTGTCAGATCTCGTAGGTATAAACCCGTAGTCTGTTCATACCACACCTATGTTGAGGATAATGCCAAGCCTTCCCATGAGTTTCAAAGAACACAAAACCCTAATCTACAAGAAGTAGTGAAGAAAGAGATTGAGAAATGATGTGGAGCATGTTTTATTTACCTCATTTCAGATTCTAAGCAGGTAGACCCCACTCACATTGTTTCAAAGAAGTCGGAAATTCATATGGTCACCAATGAGGAGGGAGTTGATATTGTGACATGAGTACCCATGTTGTGGTGCATCTGTGTCAATCACAAATGCTTGAATGTTGCGAACAAGAAATATCACTTTCCCTTACTTTTTATCGATTAGATTTTGGAAAGATTAGCGGGGAAAGAGTTCTTCTATTTTCTTGATGGGTTTTAGGGCTACAATCATGCAACCATCGCCCCTGAAGATAAGGAAAAGACTACTTTTACATGTCCTTTCGGTACTTACATGTTCAAGTGCATTCCATTTGGGATTTGCAATGCCCCAGACACTTTTCAGCGGTGCATGATCGTCATATTTGTCACAATGGTGGGGGACTTCCTGGAGATCTTCATGGATGATTTCTCGATCCATATTAATTCATTTTATTCATGTTTAACGCACTTGGACGGAGTACTTCAAAGGTGTAGATAGGTGAATCTGGTACTCTCCTAGGAAAAGAGCTATTTTATGGTTAAGTAAGGTATCGTGTTGGGGCACGCCATCTTCAAGAAGGGATTGGAGTTTGACCTTGCTAATGTGGATGTCATCAAGAAACTTGATCCACTAACCAACATCAAGTCCATTGGGTCATTTTTAGAGCACGCTGAATTTTATAAAAGATTTAGTCAATATTTCTCTAAGATTGCCTAACCACTGACCGAGCTATTAGGAAAGGCAAAGACTTCGTTGTCGACCACATATGTCTTGAGGCCGTTGAGCTCTTAAAGAGAAAATTTTATGACTCACCGATTTTGCAAGCTCCTAATTGATCTCTTCCCTTCGAGATCATGAATAATGCTTCATATTTTACTATAGGAGTTGTATTAGGTCGATGAAGAGAAGGGATTTTGTTCCTTTTCACTAGCGGGCAAAATTTTAGATCAAGCACATAAAACTATACAATGACTGAAAAGGAATTGCCCACAGTAGTTTGGACCCTTGAGAAGTTTAGGTATGTGATGAATCTGTGATTCATCACTCTAAAAGTTGAAAATAGAGCTTTGTTCCCGAGTAAATAGCAGCATATTTCCACTTATATTGCATAAATAGCATTCATGCACGCAAGCATAATATCTGCATTTTAGCATTCACATTTGCATTAAATAAGAAGCCAATTTCAATTGTAAATATCCACCTGTATATTAGATAAAATACCTTATTTGTATATATTTTATACTAACTCCAAAGCCAATAAAACTAACTCTATAGTGTATATATTACTAACACTAAATTAAAGAAAAATATATAAAAAATACTAACTTGCAAAATTGACCAATAAAACCCCAATCCAAGTTTGAGACTAGGAACCTTAAAACATGCATATCTCTCTCATACAGCCTCCGAATTAGGTCTACTCACTTTGAAAGTAATATGAATTCAAAGACCTTCGAAACAAGACCAATTTCATTAAAATCGGAGCTCGTATGCAAAACTTGGGTTTTGGGCTCCTTTTGTACATTGTACATAATGACTGTTTTACCCCCTGTATTTTACCATTTCATTTTCTTAATTATTAAAAATAAAAAAAATTATTAGATTAAGTTGTAAATATCCTTCTCATATTTTCTCTATTTTTATTTTGATTTTTCTCTTATTGGAAAATGACAAAAAAATTACAAAAGATAAAATGCGGTATTTTATATCTATAAGGTACCACCCAAAAATAATTTTTGTACAGATGATTTCCTTTGATTTTTGGCCCTTCACAAAAGTTGTAGATCTCATCGAGACAAGCAACTTTCGTGTTGACCACTTTTTGATTTAATCTCTTTTATTATTTCTTTTTGATTTTTTGTTTACATTTAATTTTTGAATTTTCTGGGAGCAACACGTGGTAGCTCCTGGAGCCACCACATGTCACCCCATTATTTTATTATTTTCGAATTTATTTTACTATTTTCGGATTTATTCTTATTATTATTTTATTATTATTTTAATTATTTTAAGTAGCCTACTATTACTCTATTATTTTATTTCTTTTAATCCCATTTTACCTCTTCTCCTTTCTTTTCCCCCACTCCAAGCCACATCTTCTCCACTTCCTCCACCATTTTCTCCACTCTCTCCATCTCTTCTCTAACTCCCTCTTCCTCTTTATATTCCCATCTTCTCCTCCATTATTTTTCATCTGCCATTTTCGAGAGAAGTGAGGCCGAGCCCCTTTAACCTTCAGGTGACAACTACAGGAGACGAGTCAAGCGACGACAACCTCAAGGCGAGATCTGCGGTTAATCCCCGCGTAGTGAGTTGCCAGCCAAGCTCACGGAGCTTCTCCGATTTTCGATCGCCAAATCGGATTGAGGCCACGACAACGGAAGCCGCACTTCGTGGCTCCATCTTCGGCGAATCACAGGTAAGTAATTCCTCAACCTTTCTTTGTCAATTTTTTATCTCACATTATTTATCTTGTTTGTTGATCACCATCACCATATCATTTTGAAATCAACATCAAACACAACACCAAAATATTTTCATTATCACCACCACCATCACACAAATTAAATTCTCACCATCATTTCATTCACCACCATCATTTATTATTATCGCATTTTTTACATCATCATCTTTGCATACATTCACAATCACCACCATTTGCATAAAAAATAGAAATACAACAAAAAAATTACATAAAAAATCTAAAAAAAAGAAAAAGGGAGGAAGCAGCTGCTGCCGCCGCTCCCTTGCCTCCATGCCACCGCAAACCACTGCCGGCGGTCGTCCCGTCTCCTCCAGCGGCCAGCCGCCTGCTCTTCCAGCCCGCAGCTTGCTCGACGCCGCGTCGAAGCCGTTCCGCCATGCCCGCGCCTTGGCCGTGCAGCTCGCCCCCCTTCACGCGTGCTGCTCAGCCCCGAAGCGCTCCCCTCTGCGTCGAAGGCGGCCTGCTCCGCCCAGCCCCTACGCCCCGCGCTTCCAGCCCGCGTCTCGCCCCCTGCAGGTCCACGACCACCGCGCATCGCCCCGAGCTCCGCCCAACCGCTTCCAACGGAGCCGCCCACTTGCTAGCACTTCAGTCACCCGCAGAAGCCGAAGCCGCCCCGTCGCCCTCCATACCTCGCCATCAAGAGCTCTCCGCGCGCGCGTGGCCCCATGCCACCCGCGAGCGCGCCTCCCTCCGCTCCGTACGCGCCCGACCTCCATCAGCACCACCACGCCGCGCGCACAGGCCGCGCGCCGCCCCTCGCTCCGCCGTGAACCTCGCGTGTGGTCGGCGCCTCATCTCCCCGCCGTGCGCGCCATCGCCGTGCGTCACCACCTCACCGCCCAGGCCGCAAGCGGCCCCGACCTCCGTCATCTCCCCGGCAGTGCACGCCGCCGCACACGGCGCCCCCCGCCACTCGTTCGCGGCCCTCGCATCGCCGTTCGCCTTCAGAGCCCCCGCGCCCCGCTCGCCATCGCCACCCTCACCTGACGTCGGTGCCGCCGCACTGACCTCCGCCACGCTCTAGCGGCCACCCGCCGCCAACGCCGCCGCCCCCTTGAGGTCTTCCCTTCCTCCTGTGCCCTAGCGGCTTGGGGTGTTAAAGGTCGTTTTTATATTTTTTTTATTTTTTTGTGCAAATTGCAGTTTCAATTCTTTATTTTTCTTTATTCTCAAAACGGTCCCCGTGCATAGTTTCTTTATTAACTTCAATTTTCTGTATTGCAAAGATATCCCTGACTTTGAGAGTCAATTTGGACATTAGTTTGGCATCATTTTTTAATCAAAAAAATAGCATTTTGTAGAGCATGTAATTCTTTATCTCTTAGCTATTTATTTATATTTTTTGTGAGCCTTGGATATTTTATTAAAAATCAGAGATCGAAAATCAAAGATATTTTGCCTATTTTAGCTCTGAAATTCGCACGTAGTCATTTATTGCTCCAAAATTGCGAAAAAATTGTGAATGATGCCTCTAAGTGTGCTTTAATTACTGTCCAAGTTTCGTTCAATTCAGAGTTTTCTTGTGCATAAAATAATTTGTAGAGTGAATTCTGTTATTGATTTTTAATTAATTCCAAGAATAACATTTTTGAGAAATCTCAAGTTTCATGGATTTCTTATTAAAATACCTATTGGAAATAAATCAATCTCTGGATAAATTTATTTCGTGGATTTATTAGAAATTAAATACCTGCAGTCACTCAGTTTTTAGTAAAAAATTCATAAAAAAAAGTATCAGAAAATTCCAAAAATATTAGTGTAGCTTCATTTCATCATTTTAAACTTCCAGTAAATTTTTCATAATTTTTGCATATCATTTGTACAAAAATTTGCATAAACCCCTCACAAAAGTTTGTATTTTTCATTCGTGCATTTTAAATTTAAAAATTCCAAAAAAATACATTTGCATTCATTATTGGATTAGGTTAACTTAGCCATTTTGGACTAATTTCATATTCAAATTAATTTTGGCTGAGTCGCTTATTTTCTTATTAACCTAATTCATTCGCATTTATGCATTGGCATTTTTATTGCATAAAAAAATACCAAAAAAACCACTTGGAAAACCGCAATCTAATTCATCTAATTTGATCCCGAGTTGTTCCTTTGCCTCTTTGAGTCGACCCTGGGGCTTGCCCAGGCTAAACAAACGTTAAACCGCGCGTTAATTTCATTCGACGATTTAATCGAGCCGTGCGGTAATTTTTGATCAACGCGGATCTATCCGACTGCAACGAAATTGTCAAATAGACCACATATAAAAGGGTAGGTCATCTATGTTTATCAAATGTCCTCGGATAGATCCGCGTTGATAAAAAATTACCGCATGGCTCGATTAAATCGTCGAATGAAATTAACACGCGGTTTGATGGTTGTTTAGCCTGGGCAAGCCCCAGGGTCGACTCAAGGAGGTAAAGGAACAACTCGAGATCAAGTTAGATGAATTATATTGCGGTTTTACAAGTGGTTTTTTTGGTATTTTTTATGCAATAAAAAATGCCAATGCACAAATGCGGATGAATTAGGTTAATAAGAAAATAAGCGACTCAGCCAAAATTAATTTGAATATGAAATTAGTCCAAAATGGCTAAGTTATATTTTTCCTGTTAACCTAATCCAATAATAAATGCAAATGTATTTTTTTGGAATTTTTGAATTTAAAATGCACGAACGAAAAATACAAACTTTTGTGGGGGTTTTATGCAAATTTTTGTGCAAATGATATGCAAAAATTATGAAAAATTTACTGGAAGTTAAAAATGATGAAATGAAGCTAAACTAATATTTTTGGTATTTTGTTATACTTTTTTATTTTTTTATGAATTTTTACTGAAAACTGAGTGACTGCAGCTATTTAATTTCTAATAAATCCACGAAATAAATTTATCCAGAGATTGATTTATTTCCAATAGGTATTTCAATAAGAAATCCAGGAAACTTGAGATTTCTCAAAAATGTTACTCATGGAATTAATAAAAAATCAATAACAGAATTCACTCTACAAATTATTTTATGCACAAGAAAACTCTGAATTGAACGAAACTTGGATAGTAATTAAATCACAGTTAGAGGCATCATTCACAATTTTTTTGCAATTTTTGAAGCAATAAATGACTATGTTAGAATTTCAGAGCTAAAATAGGCAAAATATCTTTGATTTTCGATCTCTGATTTTTAATAAAATATCCAAGGCTCACAAAAAATATAAATAAATAGCTAAGAGATAAAGAATTTCTTGCCCTATAAAATGCTATTTTTTTATTAAAAAATGATGCCAAACTAATGACCAAAATGACTCTCAAAGTCAGGGATATCTTCGCAATACAGAAAATTGAAGTTAATAAAGAAACTATGCACGGGGACCGTTTTGAGAATAAAGAAAAATAAAGAACTGAAACTGCAATTTGCACAAAAAAATAAAAAAAAATATAAAAACGACTTTTAACACCCCAAGCCGCTAGGGCACAGGAGGAAGGGAAGACCTCAAGGGGGCGGCAGCGTTGGCGGCGGGTGGCCGTTGGAGCGTGGTAGAGGTCAGTGCGGCGGCACCGACGTCGGGTGAGGGTGGCGACAGCGAGCGGGGCGTAGGGGCTCCGAAGGCGAACAGCGACACGAGGGCCGCGAACGAGTGGCGGGGGGTGCCGTGTGCGGCGGCGCGCACTGCTGGGGAGATGGCGGAGGTCGGGGCTGCTTGCGGCCTGGGCGGTGAGGTGGTGACGCACGGCGATGGCGTGCACGGCGGGGCGAGGAGGCACCAGCCACGCGTGAGGTTCGCGACAGAGCGAGGGGCAGCGCGCGGCCTGTGCGTGCGGCGTGGTGGTGGTGATGGAGGTCGGGCGCGCGCGGAGCGGAGGGAGGCGCGCTCGCAGGTTGCATGCGGCCACGCGCGCGCTGAGAGCTCTTGACGGCGAGGTGTGGAGGGCGACGGGGCGGCTTCGGCTTCTGCGGGCGACTGAAGTGCTAGCAGGTGGGCGGCTCCGTTGGAAGCGGTTGGGCGGAGCTCGGGGCGGCGCGCGGTTGTCGTGGACCTGTAGGGGGCGAGACGCGGGCTGGAAGCGCAGGGCGCAGGGGCTGGGCGGAGCAGGCCGCCTTCGACGCAGAGGGGAGTGCTTCGGGGCTGAGCGGCACGCGTGAAGGGGGGCGAGCTGCACGGCCAAGGCGCGGGCGTGGCGGAACGGCTTCGACGCGGCGTCGAGCAAGCCGCGGGCTGGAAGAGCAGGCGACTGGCCGCTGGAGGAGACGGGACGACCGCCGGCAGTGGTTTGCAGCGACGTGGAGGCAGGGGGCAGCGACAACAACTGCTTCCTCCCTGTTTCTTTTTTTTAGATTTTTTATGTAATTTTTTTGTTGTATTTCTATTTTTTATGCAAATGGTGGTGATTGTGAATGTATGCAAAGATGATGATGTAAAAAAATGCGATAATAATAAATGATGGTGGTGAATGGAATGATGGTGAGAATTTAATTTGTGTGATGGTGGTGGTGATAATGAAAATATTTTGGTGTTGTGTTTGATGTTGATTTCAAAATGATATGGTGATGGTGATCAACAAACAAGATAAATAATGTGAGATAAAAAATTGACAAAGAAAAGTTGAGAAATTACTTACCTGTGATTCGCTGAAGATGGAGCCACGGAGTGCGGCTTCCGTTGTCGTGGCCTCAATACGATTTGGCGATCGAAAATCGAAGAAGCTTCGTGAGCTTGGCTGGCAACTCACTACGTGGGGATTAATCGTGGATCTCGCCTTGAGGTTGTCGTCGCTCGACTCGTCTCCTGCACCTGTCACCTGAAGGTTAAAGGGGCTCGACCTCACTTCTCTCGAAAACGGCGGATGAAAAATAATGGAGGAGAAGATGGGAATATAAAGAGGAAGATGGAGTTAGAGAAGAGATGGAGAGAGTGGAGAAAATGGGGGAGGAAGTGGAGAAGATGTGGCTTGGAGTGGGGGAAAAGAAAGGAGAAGAGGTAAAATGGGATTAAAAGAAATAAAATAATAGAGTAATATAGTAGGCTACTTAAAATAATTAAAATAATAATAATAGTAAAATAATAATAAAAATAAATCCGAAAATAATAAAATAAATCCAAAAATAATAAAATAATGGGGTGACATGTGGTGGCTCCAGGAGCGACCACGTGACGCTCCCAGAAAATTAAGAAATTAAATGTAAAGAAAAATTTAAAAGAAATAACAAAAGGGATTAAATCAAAAATTAGTCAACACAAAAGTTACTCGTCTCGATGAGATCTACAACTTTCGTGAAGGGCCGAAAATCAAAAGAATCCATCTGTACAAAAACGTATTTTTGGGTGGTACCTTATAGATATAAAATACCACATTTTACCTTTTGTAAATTTTTTGTCATTTTTAAAAGAGAGAAAAATCAAATAAAAATAGAGAAAATATGAGGAGAATATTTACAACTTAATCTATTTTTTTTTATTTTTAATAATTAAGAAAATGAAATGGTAAAATACAGGGGTAAAATGGTCATTGTGTATAATATACAAAAGGGGCCCAAAACCCAAGTTTTGCATACGAGCTCCGATTTTAATGAAATTGGTCTTGTTTCGAAGGTCTTGTAATATATATTACTTTAAAAGTGAGTAGACCTAATTCGGAGGCTGTATGAGAGAGATATGCACATTTTAAGGTTACAGCTTCAAACTTGGATTGGAGTTTTATTGGTCAATTTTACAAGTTAGTATTTTTTAGATATTTTTCTTTAATTAATGCTACTAATATATACACTATAGAGTTGGTTTTATTGGCTTTGGAGTTAGTATAAAATATATACAAATAAGGTATTTTATCTAATATACAGGTGGATATTTACAAGTGAAATTGGCTTCTTATTTAATGCAAATATGAATGCTAAAATGCAGATATTATGCTTGCGTGCATGAATGCTATTTATGCAATATAAGTAGAAATATGCTGCTATTTACTCAGGAACAAAGCTCTATTTTCAACTTTTAGAGTGATGAATCACGGATTCATTAACCCCCTATACTTAAACCTTGCTCGTCCCCGAGCAACTAAAATGAAATGCAAGAGTGAAATGAGATTGGGTTCGATACCAAGGTCATGAACAAAAGTTGAAAATGGAGCTTGACTCGACCTTTGGATTAATTGTGTGGCGGAACCTTATTGAGACCTGAACTTAAGACCTAACAGACTTCAAGTTCCACAAGTCTTCTATTCAAGACTCCTCAATAGTCAGGTCAGAACAAATCCTCAAACGCAAATTTCTGATGACTATGATTCTTACTTGTACTGTGTAAGTGAAATTGTAACTCTTCACATCAGAAATGGTTCAGAACCAACCTCCTCTAACAAGGTAACTCAATAACCCGATCCAGTAACTCTTTCCTCGAGGAGCGGGGTATTCCCTTCTAAGTTCAAGTGCGACCAACTCAAGAGGAGGAGGTAGAGAAAAGAATGGACGGTAGCCAGTGTAGCTACTTATCCCGGGATGCCTGACCAGTGTAGCCAAGTCATCCACCTGCAGACTTCTTGCTAGTATACATACTCCGACAGGTATTTTATTTTCACTTGGACCTGTCTGATTTTTTTGGAGTTTTTGCATTTTTTTCTTTTCTTCTTCTTTTTTTTTGAACTATATACAAGGTGCAGCATGCACATCAGGAGTTTTTCCTCTTGAGCCAGTAGACTATCCCTCTTTTGAAGCATTATTGCAACCCACAGCGTCCTGTCCTCAGACGTCAACACCACCAGACTAGGTTGAGATGCACTACCCTCCCTAGAGGAGGACGGATGTTTCCACCCGTGTGCTACTCCAAGCTAAAGGATTCTACCTCCTCACCACCTCATCAATGAAGAGCTACGTGCATTGTGCTTGTCCAAGTTAGGTCATTATCTAAAAGAATCATGCGTGTGCACGAGATATTCTATTTAGACTTATCAAGATGACATGTGAACATAAACTTGCAGACTCAAAGATTTAAGTCACTTGACCTGAGAAATCTTAACTCCAGTTCCTATAAGGTTCCTCTGAAATTAGGTGGATTAAGGTCAAATCAAGTCCATCCTCAATATATACTCATAACTTGGTTCAGAACCCACTAGCTTTTCACTTTGCATATGCAAGATATGCAGATGAGGTGCAGGTGACATGCTATGAATGAAATGCAAGATTTTTTTTTTGAAATGCAAGATGATATGCAAGAGTAAATAAGAAGCCTTTATTTTTTTTTGTTTTTTTTGTTGTTTTTATTTTTTTTCAAAACTTTGGTATACCTCCTATGTTACAACAAATTTTACAAAAGTATGTTTTACAAGAATTTTACAACTTTTTATACAAGTATTATACATATAGTACATATTATACAAGTATACAAAATTTTAATTTTATTATTTTAATTTTTATAAAAGGTTTACAAGTATTATACAAGTATAATTTTTTTTTCAATTTTTACCCACCCGTAATTATTGCAAAATATATACAAAAGTACGCAAAAGTACGAGCTATGGGTAAAGTATATATGTAATATTCACATGCCCCCCTATACTTAGCGTGTGCTATGTCCTCAGAGCACAAAAAGCGAGGAAAAAGACATAGCTCGTGCTAAGCGTAGGAGAGCTAAAATAACAAAAAATATAGAAGTCGTCCCGCCCCCCTATACTTAGGCTCTGGCAGCCTAAATGTAGAAGAATAACAAGAATGGGGCGGACGAGGTTAAGAAGGGGAAATGGAGGAGTATATACACGGCGGGCATCGATCCCCCCTATACTTAGGCTCAGGTCAGCCTAAGTATAGGACAAGAGTGAGTATAAGAACAATGAGATCTTGAGATTGTGCATAGACTGATGAAGAGACTCGGGTCAATCTCCCCCCTATACTTAGGATCTGGTCATCCTAAGTATAGCCATAAAATGAAACGAGTGATTCGAATCACTGGGGAGGGAGGAAAATATATACAAGAAGGAGAGAGAATATACAAGGATCAAGAAGGTTTGTGACGAACCTTCTCGCGGACGCGAGGAGGTGGATAATATATATATATGTGTCGCTGTCGGAATCGTCCTCAGATGAATAATAGTGAGGTGTAGGGATTGTCCAACGAGGGTCGACACACGGCTGCTTGCTTAGATAAGGCTTAAGGACAGCCGAACTGAGCTCACTCATATAAATAACCTTATCTGGACCCGATGAGGATTCCTCTGATAATTCCGTCTCCGGAATGTTGAAGGAAATTTTCTTAGTCGGTTTTCTAGAACCTGAATCATTGAGAGGGAGATGAGAGCGACATGCCTGGAGAGGTTCGGGGGAACATCTCGAGGAATCAATTCTCGACTTCCTCTCACTTGATAGCCGACTAAAAGAGGGAGCAATCGTGTTTTTATGTGGAGTTAATTTTGTCTGGGTTGTTTCCTTAGAAGGTCCGGATCGTGGTGTGGTGCTGACTATGGGTTCCTCATCAGACGAGTCACCATATAGATTGTAATATTCCTGAAGGGTCAGCACATGTCTTGGGAAGGTTCTAGTGGTTTCAGCTGGCTTGGCATTATTGGGCTCTTGTGTCGGATCATCGAAATGATCAAGACTATCAGCAAAAATCATGTCCGACTTAATGTCAGCTTCTGGTCGTGAGTCCTCCTTAGAAGCTGTCACGGTGGTGGTGCAAGCAGTTGAGGAGGTGTGGGGAGTCTCTGATCCAACGGTCGTCCGGACAATCGATCTCTCAGGTGTAGCAGAGAGGTAGGACTCATCTACCTCTCGATGGTCATGACTGTTAGCGGATGTGCAGGTCACCTTGGAGTAAAGTGTATCAAAGAATAGGTGAGGTCGAAGCGCTCCAATGCTGAAAAATCGATCTCCCAAGTCTCGCAATCTATAGTCGCCTTAGCCAAGGCTAAGAACGGCTTCCCAAGAATAATCGGAGACTGGGTAAACTCTCCTCGGTGCTCGATGTCAATGACTGTGAAGTCCACCTGGAGTAGAGCACCTTGGAAAGTAATGATGACTGAAATATTTCCTCTATGCTGTTTGATAGATCGATCAGCCAGCTGAACAATCTCTCTTGACTTTCTAAGTGGCCTGAGTTTCAGCTTGTCAAACACAAGGTCGGGAGGATATTTATCGGTGAGTCATCATCGATTCTTGCATGGGTAAAGATGGTGTCTTTGATTTCACATTCAACTCGGGGCAACCGCTTCACTCTGCAGCTCTTGGTCTTTCTCCCCATTACCAAGGAGGTGGCCATAGACACTATGTGTCTTTCAGTCCTTGTCCTCTTATTGCCCGACCTCTTAGGCATCAATTTACTTCTCACAAATCGTTTAAGGTCGGGAAAGTGATCTATGGCCTTTATTAAGGAAAGATTAAAAGTCAGTTCTTCATCGAGTGCTTCCCTTAGGGCAGGATCCAATTTTTTTAGGTCTTTTTCATTTTCAATTTTTATGTAATTTTCTGGTTTTTTATTTTTTTGGTGTTTTGGATAGATGAATGACCAGACTCTGGATTGGAGGGTAAGGGGTTAGTAGAAGAGGAAGATAGAATGGATTCCAGTTGTACAGAAGATGTGGGTTCCCTAATGCTTGCTTGGTTTTCAACATCAGATCTACTTACATCCTTTTCCACTTTCATTCCCAAGCTGGCAGAAATTGAGTGCAATATTTCCATGACATCTCTCAACTTGTTATCAAATGATTCATTTTTCTCAATAAGTCTGGAAATGTCATCCTCCACAAAATTCCCATGACAATTCATGGGAGAGTTCTGCTCAAGTGGAGGATACTGCTGAGATATTGGGGTCTCATACTCAACATACCTAGACTCAGGCATGTAATGCTGGGTCGAGTATGAACCATCTAGATGGCAAATATTGATCGGAACCTCATATGATGAAACAGAGACTGATAAGTCTAGATCATGAGTCCAATCTTGTGAGTGTATAGGATCTACGAATGAAGGCTGGTTAATGGAAGCTTGATCACTAAAGTCAATCAAGTATGGGAAATCATGATGTTCAGGCCTCTCTATTCGGTTTGTTCGATTGACTAAGTTATGCCCTAAGGTCAAGTCGGGATGTGTTTATGTGAATTCTTGTCTGGTCCCTACTTGAGGTGAGAATGAAGTATGCGAGGGCATATAATCTTGCCAATCATCTATCTCAACAGTGGCTTACTCTTCATTTGATTCTTTGATTCCTGCAAGCTCTCGAGAATAAGGACAGTCAGCCCAAGATGGAAGTGGATCCGGAATGTTAGAATATGGAGTAGGTGAGAAATGCGAAGAAATGGAGAAGTCAGTCGAAGTACTGACTTCATAATCAGGTTGAGGTGGAGCCGACCACGGGTAAGGATCTCCCGTGGATGGCGGAGGATACATGGAAGAATGAGAAGGCGAAGATGAACGGTATATGGTCGAGGAGGATTGACCAGAGGTCACAGTGTATGGGGACCAATATCCCGACATCTTTGAAGAGGAAAGGATAATTGTAAGCAGATGGAGGTAGAAAATATGCAATTACACAGGATAACACACACAGACAGACTCAAAGACAAATGCAAGAGCAAACCCCGAGTTCACACTCAACACGATGAAGGACCCGAAACCGAGTCCAATTAATCTTGTAGATTTTAAGTGTGATTTTCAAGCAAGATAGCAAGGATTACGCGACCTATAGGGACGTCGGCTCAGAGCCGGATGCGTCTTCCCTGTTTAACCTGTCGCCTAAGATACTGCCGGTCCTTCCTTTCTTCACTCCTATCCCAAGTCGATGGATTCAAAGACCACACCCCTATCTACCTGCAAGCAGGCGGAGGCTGACAAGGCCGGAACTTCACCCGGGGGGTTACTGGCAGCTTGTCGCAAAGTACGGCAATTTCGCCACTATCTACCTGAGACAGGCGGAGGCTACTTGGTACTAGTCAGTGAATCTGAAATTATTCGACTTGTGATATTTGATAGGATCAGTTGGAACGTGATATGGAAGGCGGGGATTTGGGCTCTGCCTTAAGGTGTTCACACACACTCAAGTACCCTCACTCAGCCTGAAAACAAGGTCGGGGATTAATCTCCCGCAAACAATTTTCTAATTTTATTGATTTTTTGGTCAATAATATTTAGCAGTCCCGATTTTAAGTTAAGTTATCACTTTGTTAGTCAACCACACAGCACGCCTATCGTCCAGTCCCAATTCCTTTTTAATTTAAATGTGAAAATCAGAGGGGGAAATCGGGAAAAGACGATGCAAGTTAAAAACAATGATGCGTATGCTGAGTAGAGAATACTTACAGTGATCCCTTCGCTTCTATGCAGGATGCAAAACAGAATTGAGATCTTTTACACTATATGCAAATGCAAACGAGAAAAGCCGCTCCTAGACAGGCAGTTCTATTAGCGAGAGAAGAACGAATTTGATTTGACTAGATCTGCGATCTAAGTGCATCTTTTACGTGCAATGTGTGGTCCTAAATAATTACGAGCACAAGCAAATCCTAGAGTGGCTCAAGGAGCTGCTAGTGCAAGCTTAGTCTAAAATTCAAACCACACAGCAGACAGGGACACGGTTCCACTATGTTTACACACGCGAGAACCCAAACGGGAACCACTGTAAATGCAGACACTTGTGTTTTTTTAAGTTACAAAAATAATGAAAAATACTTCTCGCGTCTCAACAGCCGACTTGATCCAAGAATCGTCGTCCTTAGATGCACTTCGAGATGCGTCGACTTCAAGAAAGCCGCTCCAAGTCCACCGTGCCCTCGCACAAAAAGATAAAAATGTTAGAGAGAGAGAGAAAATAAACAGAAAAATAATTCGAAAAAATGGAATAATTATAAGGTGGTTCGGGGATCAGACTACCCGATTGACTGGAAAACGTAAATCTAAATTTCTAAGTAATCCTATGCCGTTTGCCTCCCCAGCAACGACGCCATTTGACGAACCGCGAAATCTACCCTTTTGATGTTGTCTGATTGACTAGTGCGTTGCAGTCAGATAGATCCGCGTTGATAAAAAATTACCGCACGGCTCGATTAAATCGTCGAATGAAATTAACGCGCGGTTTGATGTTTGTTTAGCCTGAGCAAGCCCCAGGGTCAACTCAAGGAGGCAAAGGAACAACTCGGGATCAAGTTAGATGAATTAGATTGCGGTTTTCCAAGTGGTTTTTTTGGTATTTTTTTTATGCAATAAAAATGCCAATGCATAAATGTGGATGAATTAGGTTAATAAGAAAATAAGCGACTCAGCCAAAATTAATTTGAATATGAAATTAGGTCCAAAATGGCTAAGTTATATTTTTCCTGTTAACCTAATCCAATAATGAATGCAAATGTATTTTTGGGAATTTTTGAATTTAAAATTCACGAATGAAAAATACAAACTTTTATGGGGGTTTTATGCAAATTTTTGTGCAAATGATATGCAAAAATTATGAAAAATTTACTGGAAGTTAAAAATGATGAAATGAAGCTACACTAGTATTTTTGGGAATTTTCTGATACTTTTTTATTTTTTATGAATTTTTTACTGAAAACTGAGTGACTGCAGGTATTTAATTTCTAATAAATCCACGAAATAAATTTATCCAAAGATTGATTTATTTCCAATAGGTATTTTAATAAAAAATCCAGGAAACTTGAGATTTCTCAAAAATGTTATTCGTGGAATTAACTAAAAATCAATAACAGAATTCACTCTACAAATTATTTTATGCACAAGAAAACTCTGAATTGAACGAAACTTGGATAGTAATTAAAGCACACTTAGAGGCATCATTCACAATTTTTCGCAATTTTTGGAGCAATAAATGACTACGTGCGAATTTCAGAGCTAAAATAGGCAAAATATCTTTGATTTTCAATCTCTGATTTTTATAAAGAATTACTTGCTCTACAAAATGCTATTTTTTGATTAAAAAATGATGCCAAACTAATGTCCAAATTGACTCTCAAAGTCAGGGATATCTTCGCAATACAGAAAATTGAAGTTAATAAAGAAACTATGCACGGGGACCGTTTTGAGAATAAAGAAAAATAAAGAACTGAAACTGCAATTTGCAAAAAAAAATATAAAAAATATAAAAACGACCTTTAACACCCCAAGCCGCTAGGGCACAGGAGGAAGGGAAGACCTCAAGGGGGCGGCGGCGTTGGCGGCGGGTGGCCGCTGGAGCGTGGCGGTCAGTGCGGCAGCACTGACGTCGGGTGAGGGTGGCGATGGCGAGCGGGGCGCGGGGGCTCCGAAGGCGAACGGCGACGCGAGGGCCGCGAACGAATGGCGGGGGGCGCCGTGTGCGGCAGCGCGCACTGCTGGGGAGATGGTGGAGGTCGGGGCCGCTTGCGGCCTGGGCGGTGAGGTGGTGACGCGCGGTGATGGCACGCACGGCGGGGCGAGGAGGCGCCGGCCGTGCGTGAGGTTTGCGGTGGAGCGAGGGGCGGCGCGCGGCCTGTGCACGCGGCGTGGCGGTGCTGATGGAGGGCGGGAGCGCGCGGAGCGGAGGGAGGCGCGCTCGCGGGTCGCAGGCGGCCACGCGCGCGCGGAGAGCTCTTGACGGCGAGGTGTGGGAGGGCGACGGGGCGGCTTCGGCTTCTGTAGGCGACTTAAGTGCTAGCAGGTGGGCGGCTCCGTTGGAAGCGGTTGGACGGAGCTCGGGGCGGTGCACGATTGTCGTGGACCTACAGGGGGCGAGACGCGGGCTGGAAGCGCAGGGCGTAGGGGCTGGGCGGAGCAGGCTGCCTTCGACGCAGAGGGGAGCGCTTCGGGGCTGAGCAGCACGCGTGAAGGGGGCGAGCTGCACGGCCAAGGCGCGGGCGTGGAGGAACAGCTTCGACGCGGCGTCGAGCAAGCCGCGGGCTGGAAGAGCAGGCGGCTGGCCGCTGGAGGAGACGGGACGGCTGCCGGCAGTGGTTTGCGGCGGCGTGGAGGCAGGGGGCGGCGGCAGCAGCTGCTTTCTCCCTGTTTCTTTTTTTTAGATTTTTATGTAATTTTTTGTTGTATTTCTATTTTTTATGCAAATGGTGGTGATTGTGAATGTATGCAAAGATGATGATGTAAAAAAATGCGATAATAATAAATGATGGTGGTGAATGAAATGATGGTGAGAATTTAATTTGTGTGATGGTGGTGGTGATAATGAAAATATTTTGCTGTTGTGTTTGATGTTGATTTCAAAATGATATGTTATGGTGATCAACAAACAAGATAAATAATGTGAGATAAAAAATTGACAAAGAAAAGTTGAGGAATTACTTACCTGTGATTCGCCGAAGATGGAGCCACGGAGTGCGACTTCCGTTGTCGTGGCCTCGATCCGATTTGGCGATCGAAAATCGGAGAAGCTCCGTGAGCTTGGCTGGCAACTCACTATGCGGGGATTAACCATGGATCTCGCCTTGAAGTTGTCGTCACTCGACTCGTCTCCTGCAGCTGTCACCTGAAGGTTAAAGGGGCTCGACCTCACTTCTCTCGAAAACGGCGGATGAAGAAGAATGGAGAGGGAGATGAGAATATAAAGAGGAAGAGGGAGTTAGAGAATAGATGGAGAGAGTGGAGAAAATGGTGGAGGAAGTGGAGAAGATGTGGCTTGGAGTAGGGGAAAAGAAAGGAGAAGAGGTAAAATGGGATTAAAAGAAATAAAATAATAGAGTAATATAGTAGGCTACTTAAAATAATTAAAATAATAATAATAGAATAATATTAATAATAAATCCGAAAATAATAAAATAAATTCGAAATTAATAAAATAATGGGGTGACATGTGGCGGCTCCAGGAGCTGCCACATGTCGCTCCTAGAGAAATCAAAAATTAAATGTAAACAAAAAATCAAAAAGAAATAACAAAAGGGATTAAATCAAAAAGTGGTCAACACGAAAGTTACTCGTCTCGATGAGATCTACAACTTTTGTGAAGGGTCAAAAATCAAAAGAAGCCATCTGTACAAAAACGTATTTTTGGGTGGTACCTTATAGATATAAAATACAACATTTTATCTTTAGTAATTTTATTATCATTTTTAAAAGAGAGAAAAATCAAAATAAAAATAGAAAAAATATGAGGAGAATATTTACAACTTAATCTATTTTTTGGATTTTTAATAATTAAGAAAATGAAATGGTAAAATACAGGGGTAAAACGATCATTATGTATAATATACAAAAGGGGCCCAAAACCCAAGTTTTGCATAAGAGCTCCGATTTTAATGAAATTGGTCTTGTTTCGAAGGTCTTGGAATGTATATTACTTTAAAAGTGAGTAGACCTAATTCAGAGGCTGTATGAGAGAGATATGCACGTTTTAAGGTTTACAGCTTCAAACTTGGATTGGAGTTTTATTGGTCAATTTTACAAGTTAGTATTTTTTAGATATTTTTCTTTAATTAATGTTAGTAATATATACACTATAGAGTTGGTTTTATTGACTTTGGAGTTAGTATAAAATATATACAAATAAGGTATTTTATCTAATATACAGGTGGATATTTACAAGTGAAATTGGCTTCTTATTTAATGCAAATATGAATGCTATATTGCATATATTATGCTTGCGTGCAAGAATGCTATTTATGCAATATAAGTAGAAATATGCTGCTATTTACTCAAGAACAAAGCTCTATTTTCAACTTTTAGAGTGATGAATCACGGATTCATCAGTATGCTATTTTGGCTCCAAGGTAACAATCTACACATATCATACAACTACTAGATATCTCATGGAAAATAAGGACGTGAAGCCGCATCTTCTTAGGTGAATTCCATTACTCCAGGAGTTTGATCTGGAGATTAAGGATAAACCTGGAATCAAGAACCAATGGCTAATCATTTATCTCGATTGGAGTTGAAGGATTCCCCTAATTCATAGCCGATTAGAGAAATCTTTCCAGATAAATCAATTTGTTGCCAATTCACTCCCATGGTATGCCTACATGGTGAACTATCTTGTCTCCAAACAAGTTCTTCATGGTTGTATTAGGAGCAGTATTGACCGACTAAAGTCGAATTTGAGGAGATACCATTGGGAGGATTTGTTCCTTTTCTTTGAAGGATTGGATTGTGTCTAAAGCAAAGTGTCCTCACACATTGTCATTCATCCGAAGCTGAAGGACACCATTTGGGAAAAAAGAACCGCTCACAAAGTACTTTAGTGTGGACTTTATTGGTCGACCTTATTTAGAGATGCGATGGATTTAGTATGGTAGTTCCCTATTTGTCAAAGTATGGGAGGGATGTTATTGAGATGAGATGCCCATGCAATTGGTGATTTTCTGTGATGTTTTGGATGCTTGGGGATAGATTCATGGGTCCCTTTACCAACAACAAAGGATTTGAGTACATCTTGTTAGCGATTGGTTATCTTTCAAGATGGATGGAGGCTATCCCAACCTGAGCCGCAGACAGTAGGACTGTCTGTAAGTTTATTAAGGATCATATCATTTCAAGGTTCAGGGCACCTAAGGTTTTGATTTCAGATGGAGGTAGCTATTTTGTGAAAAGAGAGATGAAATCTTTAGCTAAAGACTACAATTTTTTGCACAGAGTTACTAGTCCTTACCACCCACAATTGAACGACATGGTAGAGGTTTCAAATAGGGAGGTAAAGAAGTTAGTCCGTCCTGATAGGAAGAATAAGTCACAACTATCAGACCAAGTTCTATGCGCTTATAAGACAGCCTACAAGACTCCACTTAGTACTTCACCTTTTAGAATGATTTATGCCAATCCATGTCATTTACCCGCTGAATTGATTCACAAGTCTGAGTGGGCAATAAAAAAATCAATTGGAGTTGTCACCTAGGGAAACTTTGTCGAGACTTGAACCTCAATGAGCTAGTGGAAATCCAAAACAGAGCATATGACAACAACTTGATCTATAAGCACAAACTGAAGAAGTGGCATGACCTGCATATTAAATGCAAGAAATTTATCCTGAGACACAAGGTATGGTTGTTTAATGATAAGTTAATAATTTTTCACAAGAAATTAAAGTCAAATGGGTGGGTCCCTATACAGTGAATGGAGTGCACAATAATGGAAGTGTAGAGATTCCTAATCTCATAGATGGTGTACATTCTTTTTTGGTCAACGACCAATTGTTGAAGCACTTTGTAGAATCTATAAACGATTGGTTCCAGTTGAGATAATTGACTTCATACCAATCGAGTCCCTTGTAGATACATCAGATACAACATGAAGCCACTACTTAAAGATTCACATCTGACAGTTTCAGTATCTTGCATATGCATCTATTCTTTTACTGACAATTGATATATTCTTTTAGGTTTTGATTTTATTACCTTTTTAAGCTTTTTGCTCCTAACTTAGGTTATTTAGAGACTAAGTATAGGGGGAAGACCCAACCCTATCTCTGTATATTCTTTAGGTAATTTTTCGTTATCTCCTCTGTTCTTCTATTCTTCGTCAAATCTTTACACTTAGGCTATTTTTTAGCCTATGTATAGGGGGTACTGAAACATTGTTCTTCTTAGTTGTTCTATTTTCATTTCTATTCTTTTGTACCCAATTTATGTGTTCTTTAGACCTACACTTAAGCTATTTAAAGCCTAAGTATATGCAAAATCTGACCAGTTTTCTTGTCCATGTCTTGTTTCTCCTCTTTATGCTTAGTAAGAGCTATGCCTTTCATTTCACTTTTTGCCATGAGGACATAGCATAAGCTAAGTACAGGGTATGTGTGTGTTTATATTGCATATAAATTTTTATTCATAGTCTGTACTTTCACTTGTTTTGTAAATTTATTATGGGTTATGGGTATGTGGATTTGAAAATATTTGTAAAAACTAGTTTGTAAAATATTTGAATATATGTATATATATTACATGGTTTGGAAAAAAACATTTTACAAATTATTTTGAAAAGTGTACAAATTATTTTGACACTATAACACATTATTTTTCTATATATATTTACAAATACTTTTAAAAATAATATAAAATGTATACCTTACTTTAATTTCTCAATAGAGTTTCACTTTTCTAAAGGGATGCCTTTGGTGTAACGGTTATTTTTGAACCATTGGAGTTTTTAGGTTATAAAGGTACCTAGTCTTATTCCCTTACAGAGTAAAGCATGGAAGAGAGTTTAGATTTCAACTCTATATTTTAGAAGATAACGTTGATAAAGAGTTCTTTAAATAAGAGTAATGCCTATTGAGGAAGATAGTCTGTTATGGGAAGAGTTGTATATGGAGGAACTTGAACCTTTCCTTGAGGATATTCAAAAGCCTAGAGATCATGTCTCTTGTAAGTTAGGTCATCCTCATAAGTCTAGCTTTTCGCTTTTACGATAAACCCATATGTCTATTGCAGAATTTAAAGATTTGATTCATCTTCTTAAATTTTAGAAAACTTTAAGTCTTCTCATGTTGATATGGATATTACTTTTGAGGAAGAATGGCATCATTCAAAGCGCTTCATTTTCAAGTCAATGAAGATGTTTAATATTCTAGTCCTGAGGTTTACTCTATAAGGAGGAAGCAAGTAAAGCATAAGGCTACTTGTGATTTTAAACCTCGTGGATTCAAGTCTGATGCTTGAGGATGAGAAGATAAAGTTTGATAGTGTTGTGTTGGTACCCCTGTAATGTTCTTGTAATTTGTTTCGGTTTCTTTATGTTGTGTTATGTCTATTTTGTGTTTCTTCTCTTTAAATGGTATATATTCTATAGTTTCTATTGATAAAATTCTTCAAATAAAAATATCTAATTAATTAACTTATTAACTAATCAATTGGTGTTTTTCTAACACTTTCACATTTCACAACAAGGCTTGTTGGAATTCATAACGCTTGATTCATGAGGTCTAGAAATTCCCAATTAACAAGTCTTAATCATTAGGGTCTTAGACTTAATAATTCATACTTCCCTATTTGAAAGATATGTGTGCTATATTGCATGCTTAATATTGTCCTTAAAAGAATATGACCAACAGTCACCTGTACTACTGCATTCATGATGAGATGGTATCGGGTTTCACTCGAGGAATTGGGATTTGAGATTTGAATTTGGACTTAATCTTATGATGCTCAAGAATGGGATAAAATTAATGAAGGCTTTATAAAACCTGAGTGTTTAACCAGTATGAGAACATGATTCTTATACTAACCTCTTGATATTGACTAAGTACCTGGTGTGATGAAATTAAATTAAAAAAATGATCAATGTGTGCCAATTCTAGGTAAAAGAAGTGATGCTAGCCAAAAAGAAGAAAAAAGAAAATAGGAATAAAGAGAAAAGCTCATGCATTACAAAATCAAATCAATGAGCTTATACCAGTGGCTAGCGCTCCCAACCTTTTAAGTATCCATTTGGACCAAAATCTTAAGCTTTTTATGAGTCATACTAGTACCTCAAAATGGGCTCTACATCTTATAGTGATACAAGTCTGGGTTTCGAAGGTATCTTATATACTCACAAGAGATACTCCCCAATGCATTCTTAGGAAAACAAGTACCAATGACTCAACCGCTTTTGATGGACACAATGATTAGCAACAAAAATATATGTGGTGAGTTAATAAAGAACTTGAGAGAATACTTGTTCCAATGAGAGGGAGAGAAGAATTGACATAAACCTTAATCCCTTCATCATCTAGCCTTTCATCTACATACCTTTAAGTCATACAAACTAACAAGATGGTGAATTGAAGAAATAATAGATTTAATCCCTAGTGTTGAGGATTGGGTCCTTAGGTGAATCTCTTGGATTGGAACTTTGGGTAACATCTCAATTCTACTCTTGTGAGTGCAGTCAACACATAAAGTCATACATCTTATATATGCATTATTAGAGAGTCCGGCGATTATAGAAGTTGAATTCCTTTCGATTTAGACATGGTTCATCTTAGAGTTTACGACTTCTAAAATCAAATGTTCTGGATTGAGTAAGCATTGTATCTACACATGCACATCTCAGAGAATTCACTAACTCACTAATTCATTCTTTATTTATTAGCTCGAGGACGATCTTATCTTAAGTATAGGGGGTGATAAATCCCAGATTTATCAACACTTTTTATATATATTATCTCTCTTTCTTATGTAATTCACTAACATTAATTAACAACTTACTTTAATTAACAAACCTATTGTGAATAATTAACTCTAATTATTGTATATAAATAAATATTTTTGTGCCCTTTATTTTATCTCTTTCTTCATCATAAAAAATCAAATAAAAATTATATTAATATTGTATATATTTGTTTTGAAATTATGTAAATTAAAAATCCAAAAACTAAGAAATGAAAATAAAATAAGTATTTCTGGTACTTTACAAAAACTTGCAAAAATATTTTCTTTGTATATATAATGTATTCTCTCTTTGAGTTCTACATGAAAATTGTAGATCTGATTGAGATCTATAAATTTTATGTTGAATTTTGTTAAACATTTTCTCTAATTATTTATTTTGTATTTAACACTGATTTATTCTTTTCTTTTAATTCTCATTGAACCATGTGGCTCCAACTAGGCTGCCCACGTGGCCCGACCATTCTTCTTCACGCAACTTACTTCCCTGTCGCTCATCAGATCCTAATGTATCTGTTCAGAGCCATCCCTTGGCGCCTCTTTTGAGACTGTTAGATCAAATGAATCAACAGTTTATGCATTTCTTCAACATCTAGTCTCCAGCTCTATGAAGCGACGCAACCTCGCAACCGCCCAGCTTTCGGCTATTCTCCTAACTGCTCCAATTGTCCATTTAGCTCCCTAAAAACGTCATTCTCTTCTATGTTTACTCGTTATACTCGTCATACCCTTAACTCCCATCTCAGAGCAACCTCCATCAACCTACGAGTGGTTAGAACTTCTCCACAACAACCTTAAACCTCCTCTTCCTCTTCAATCAAAAGCCTATCTTCGAAGTCCACAATCGTAAATCCGTAACTTGCGAAGAATCCTCCAGCCACTGCTCCTCCTTATGTGACAGAGAAGCAAGAAGAAATTGAGAGATGACAGAGATTTCTTCAGGCAAGATCCATGAGTTCATTCTGCGTGCTGCAACCATTGATTATTGCTCGAGCTTCCTCAACCAACCCTTGAGGTCAAGTGATGACTAAAGCATTAAAGCTCCACCTCCAGGCCGAGATTCATCTCCGATTCCTTCATTTTATTCCTTTAATTTTTAGGTAAGTCTTTGATCTTCATTTCCTTGTATGTGTCATTTTATCTTTCTTCATTTTTTCATTGATTCACGCATCAAATCACTCAGAAACTTTCACCTTCACATCATCATTCACACACATTCATATCTTCATCTGATTACTTCTCCATTGACTTATCCATCTTGATAATTCGCCAACCTTGCAAAAGTCGGTGACCCACCTCAGTCTCCAATCCTTCGCTCTCTTTAGCCCTTCATTCTATCTCATTTCATGCCCAAACCACTCGCATGTGTTGCATCTTTGCCTCTAACCCTTGCAGGAGTTCCATGGATAGAGATCTCTCAGAGAAGACTTTCAGATCTTCGTCTCTGATGACATTCCATTGAGCCAAAGTTCCATACTTCCTTAAGTTCACCTCTTGAGCATCATCATCTTCACGAGACCATTGAGAAGCTTTCTAGGCCTTCATATTGAACAAAGGAGCATGGAGGAGGCTCTTACCGGAGCCCAGCCTTGCCTCCGCCGTACACAGAGGAGTTCATCGAGGAAGGAGGATGAAAATCATGTCTGATATGATGTTCTAAAAAGATAGAACAAACAATGGTCATTATATAAACCAAGCAGATTTTACCAGAAAAAGATTTATTATTTTTATTTATGCTCCTAAACTAATGTGTATAACAAAAAGTACATGAGTATCGAACTTAAGGAGGCAAACTATGGAAACTGAGGCAAATGATAGAGGAATCTAAGGTATGAGGGTCTCCTGATTTTTATTTTTTTAGGAGATTTTTCTGAATTTTATTGTATTTAATGAATTTTATATTGTTTTTGAGTTTTTATATACCTATAAGTAAAGAAGTATAAGTATTATGTTTTATATTTTTTATTTGATTTTTATGTTGTTATTTTTATATTTTTAATTTTATTTCCTATTTTTATTTATTTTTAAGCGATTTTAGAATCTTTATGGGTTTTAGTGTATTTTTAAATAGAAAAACAATATTTTAATTGAAAGTAGGGAAGTATTTTTTATTTTTAAAATAGTAAACAATAACAAAATATTCTTATTTTATTTGTATTGAAAAGCAGATGAAAATACATTTCCAACAAGTTATTGTACTTATTTATATGATTTTTATAGAATTAGTTGTGCATTTTTGAAGTTTTTATGTATTTTTTAATTTTATATTGATTTTAATATTCAATTTTTATTTTCTTTTTGATTTTATATGTAGAATATAGAAAACTATACTGTAGATAATTTTTAAATTTTTTATGAGAAAAATTTATTTATTATGTATTTTTAATTTTTGTGTATTTTTTCTTATTTTGATGATTCATTAAAAATAGGAAATATTTTTATTTTTCGAAACTGATTTAATACTGTATATAGTACATTATTAGGTATTTATACGTATGTTTATTATATTTTTGTTAGAAGATTTTATTATATATAATATGTATAGTATTTAATATAATGTTTTAGGGGTATACTAATAAGAATCTGGAAGTTATGAGCTCACGTGAAATAAGTAAAAACTAGAGGTATTGTACGTAAAAGTTCCATGTGGCACGTGTAGGATCACGCGAACGAACCTGCAAAGGACCTATATGCAATATCAACCAGAGTTCGAGGCTAATTCTATAAAAGGACCAAAAAAATCTAGAAAACACATTCGTTGCTTGTGATACGTTTAAGCAGTTGGGCAACGATGTTGATATGGAGCAGATGTGTGGCACTGCATCGGCTGCGCGATTGTATCAATGGAGATTCTGCAGCTGGGCTAACATGTGATACTCGAGTGGCGTCTGATCTGACACTAATCGTGTGGCTATTATGTGATCTTAAGATGGTGTTGTTCTTCCCCATATGGAGAACATGATAGTAGTTTTGTTCTTCGTTCTCAATTCTCTAGCGATGCAATTCTTCGTGAGCATCAGAGGTACTTCAAGGTGGTGGATGCTCGGATTAAGGTTTTCATTCAACGATGATGGAGGCGCAGAGAGGTTCGGATCTCTGTCCGAGTGGACTCGAATCTGATCTAAGGGATGACAACGATGGTGTTCTTCCCCAAAATATGATCATGGTATTCTACACGAGGTCTTGGACTCGATAAATATTGATCTCCAGGTTGTTGCACTGCATGATGCTTCAGAGTTGGCTGCATGTGTAGAGTATCGCCTCCAGGTGCTCATCTATCTCACACGGTCATCTTGTAAGCAGTGAAATAAGGATCGAGGGGTTCGATCCTCAGCCGGAAGTTAAGTGTAAAAGGTAATGGACATGGATGATGGTCCCTTGCGAATGATGGAGAAGGATCTAAGACTCATATCATAACTCAATCTAAGGTGGAAGACTATGACAGAAGTTACGGAGAAACGGATGGATTGAGATGAGATGAAATGGATGGAATCGAAGGTTTTTGCTAGGGATTTGATCAAAAACAGAGATAAGATAGGTCGAGAGAAGAATCGATGGACTGAGAAGAGAAGAGAAAATGAGAAGAGGAAGAGAAGAAGAGATGATCTGCCTGAAATCTAATTTGGACGAATGAGTCGCATGGGGATGTGCTTCACAAAGCATGGGTTTTCACACCCACCGCAGGGGCGATAGGAAGCTGATCGTGTAGATCTAGGCTCACACCAGCTAAGGTATAAGGAAAACTCTAAGATTGTCACTCTCATTCCCTCATTGAAACTTGGAAGTTGGAAGAAGTAAATGGTAGATCCGATTTCTGGGAGAGGGTGCATGGATATATATATATATATATATATATATATATATATAGCTCCCCCACCCCATTTTCTCTATTTTTTTAAATTCTTTCGTGAATATTCATCACTATATCCCTATATTATGTCATTCAAATTTCGTGTGAAACAGAGACTCCTACGACTTCCATCCAGACAGTCATTTTTTAACGGTCACAGAATTTTTTAAATTGACCCCGTCTGGATGGAGGCTGTAGGAGTCTCTGTTTCGCATGAAATTTTAATGAAATAATATAGGAATTTAATAATGAATTTACACGATTTTTATTTTTTTAAAAAAATATGCGAAAAATGAGACGGGGGGAGCTAAGTTAGCTCCCCCTAGGGGGCATACACATTTCCCCATATACATATATAGAGAGAGGGAGAGAGATAGCTATAGAGAGAGAATGATAGAAGGTATATGCACGATGCACCTGGATGGAATTGAGACTAGGGGGAGAACCAACGACCAAGCAGTTGGGTGGTGAGAAGAGAAAAAGGAGGAGGAAGAAGGAAGAGAAGGGAACGATGCAGAGGAGGAGGAAGGTGGGAGAAAAACAAAATTTAATAACTAATAATTAATTTAAATAAATAAATAATAAATTATTAAATACAAATGATATATAATTTAATTATAAATTTTAATTAAATAAAAAATATCATTTAATTAGTTAAATAAATACATATATAAATAACATAGGTATATACATATATAATTAATGAATTTAATTATTACATAAATTTAATTTTTAGTAAATCTTATTTTTATTTTATATTAATAATAAAATTAATAAAACATAAATAAAGTGTCAAAAATATAAGAAATAACAAAAATAAATAGAATAAAATTAAAATACATTGGACAAGTATACCAATAGAGCCCCGAAACCTACTTTCTGCATATTAATTTCGATTTTAGTGAAATCACTTTTATTTTAGATAATTTTATAAAACAAACTTTAAAAGTGAGTATGCCTAATTCGGAGTTCATATGGCCGAGATATGAGGTTCATAAGTTTGACTATACGTTTTTTAGTTTTCTGATTTATTAATATATATTAATAATTAATTTTAGGTTATAATTTTTATTTTTATATTGATTTTTATAAACAATTTAGAAAAAAACTAGGTTAATCAGGATTAAGAATAATTAAATAAAAATGAAGAAGATTTATATTCATATTGTACATATATACAAAGGGGTCTAAACGCTAAAACTCACACATTTTTTTCTAATATTTTTGGTATTTTTAATAATTAGTATGAAAATGGAGTTTAAAATGAGTTTGGTTAATTTGGACTTTTCTATAAATAATTATGAACATGAAAAGTCAGCTTTTATGGCTTTTTGGGTTCAATGGAATTTTTTATTTATACATTAAATAATTTTTAAATTAATATATTATTATAAACAACTTTGATGAAGAAAATATCTTAATTTGAGAATTTCTGAATGATAATAAAACATGTGAACTTATGTACAAGGTGAAAAATGTGTAACTGTGTATTGATGTTCTTTATTTTCTGATTGTTTTATAGATTATGATACTTATCTCCTCCAACTTGTTTATTTTGTCGAGCAAGTCAATATTGACTTGGTCTCAGGGTTAGGATCAGTATGTACATATTTCATATATAAATCTCCTTTTCTTTTATTTTTTTCTCTTTATTATTTTATTTTGGATAAATATGTAATAATAATAAATGAGATTGGAATGTTAATTAGTTAGAATTAGTGAATATTTATATCAAGAATTTTAGCCAAAATGAAAGAATAAAGGAGACGAATCATGGATTCATCATTCCCCTATACTTTACTTTTGCAAGTCCCTTAGCAAATACTTATTCTAAAAATAAGTGAAAAACAAAAAGAAAAAAGAAAAAGGAAAATAAAAGAACTTAGAACATGATTGTTTCTTTAATCCTAATTTCATTTCACCGAAAAACAAGGACTTAGAATAGGCCTTTGGATTAAAAGTTTGTCGGGACATCATTAGAATTATGATTTAAGTCTCAACAGTCCTTTAGTTACACAAATCCTTATCCATGTTCACCTCAACAACTAGCTCAAATCCACCCATCCATCACACAAACTACTCAACCTTGAAATCAATTTGTACTGTGTGTGAATGGTGTTAGCTCTTCCTGCTTAAAAAAGCAAAGAAACCGGCCACCCAGTAATACACTCCTGTTGGGTCCTCATCCAGCTACTCGATCCTCGTAGAGGTGGTATTTCCTTCCGAGTTCATGTCATTCTATGTCCACAATTGAAATGAGGAAGGAAGTAGAAGAATAACAAGAGAATAGGAGTGTGACCAACGTAGCCTCATCTCCTTGTGAAGCTTGTCCAGTTTAGCCAAGTCTCCACCAAGATACGCATGATATATCAAGCGTGGACCATTGTGGTCATGTATGTATTTAGTGTTTGGATTATTTTTGGTAGAAATTGATTATTGTACTGCATTGATCTTTTGTGCCCCAACAGATATAACATCTTTTCTTCCATCCATTTTTGGGGTTTTAGAAAAATTATGCCAGAAGATCATTTCCTCATCCGAAGCTTTATTTCAACCCCACACTCCCGTCTTTAGATGTCAATGCTACTACACAAGGATGAAAATGCACCACTAAAGTGGACTGCTCTTCGCAACTCCATGCAAGTTGAGCTAAGTGTAGAGTGTATGAGTTCAAAATTAGTTCAAATGAGGAAGAGTTAAATGGATGACACAAGGTGTCCTACTTAAGAAAGTTTAAGTTGAGCTCCGAACACAGTCTTATGGAACTCAAAGAATTAAGTCAAAGACCCGAAGAGTCTTAATTACAATTTCTAATAAAGTCTCTTTAGAATTAAGTGGAGTAAGGCCTAAACCAAACTCCATCATTCAGATTTAGCTCCATTCAGTTCAAGAATCAAACTTGTTCTGAAAAATGCGAATGAATGCAACAATTTTCATATGAAGTGTATTTTTTAATTTAAACTTTTTATGTGATTTTTAAAAAATTTACCAATTTTTAATGAGTTTTAAAAGTTTTATTTTTTTTACTATTTTGAAAGAGTTAGTGAATTGAATCAATTACAAGAATTTACAAAAATTATGTACATTTTTACAAAGAATTTTATATATATTTATATACATGCTTATACAAACTTTATAAAAAATTTACAAAGAATTTTATTTACAAATTTTAAATAAATAAGAATATTATATACAAGTATTTTACAACACATTCTATATACATTTTGAAAGCTCTTTTCATAACTTATATTTACAATTTTCTATAGAATTTTAAAAATCCAAAAATTACACCCACATTTTTAGAGCCTTATTATTAAAAATACAATAAAGGATGACTTATGACTTCTAAATTATATATAGAATATATATGACACCCTCCTATACTTAGCGTGAACTATGTCCTCATAGTGGCAAAGAAGCAATAGAGGAAGACATATCTCAGGTTAAGTATAGATTGGTGAAAAGAATACTATACTATAAAGATGAAAAGAATAACTAATAGAAGTCAATCATCCCCTCTATACTTAGGATCAACTAATCTTAAGGATAGAAGACTAAAAAATAAGTTGATAAAGAAGAATATCAATAGTTGACGGACAAGCAATAGAAAAGATGATACACAAAATGAAAACAATGGAAGAAAAAAATGAGCGATATTACCCCCCCCCCCATACTTAGGGTGAAGCACACTCTAAGTATAAGCAACAATATGGGTAATAGAACATAATGATATGAACAACACAATGTCTACACCTCCTATACTTAGGATAAAATACATACTAAGTATAGTAAAAATCCTACGCGAAACCTGAGGTGTAATACAAATGAAAGAATGAATGAATAAAATCGAAAACACATATGTAAAATGATGAAAAGAATGAAAAAATAAAACGAACTGTACATGCTCAAGAAAGCTAAAGAGCGGCCTTCTTGCACGATCGAGGAACGATGGAATGTACAAGAGAAAGGTCGACATTAGGGTCATCCTCAAAGATATCCATATCTAAATCAGAGGATCGATGACCTGTGTCAACCGATGAGGAGCGACCTATATGGCCGAAAGATGAACAGAACTGACCTCTGTAAGCTGCACCACTATCTTTGAATCACTATTGTCATCGATACTAAAATAGGAAGAAGAAGAATCATGCTCTATCACTATATCCTCAACTCTGTGTGACTGAAGAGACATCGACAACATATTTGAAGTAGATACAAGAAAGAGGTCAAACTCTATCACAATCTAATCTATCTCATCAATATAGCCCTTATCGAAGTTTATATGAAGAAAGGGCTCGTCATTCTCACAATGAGAAGGCCCGACCAAAGGATATAAAATTGAATCTGGTACGATCTTCGAAGTATGTGCCACCAACGGTTCTGTCTCAATAACATATATACTGTGAATACATCAATACATCTCCAATGCTATGCTAGATGATCAACAAAGGCTATGTTCTCCAAGTTTTCCTCTCTGGAGAGGAAATCTCATGTCTCAATAGAATCCAACAAGGTAGAATCATGTCTAATCTTAGTTGTAATATCGCATGCCCATGTATCTAATAGGATGGTAACACACTCATCTGATGGAAGACTATCTAATGGCTTGAAGCTTGGCACTATGCTGTTGGGAGGAAAAGTGACACTATCTGTCCCATAATCAATAATGCCCCTAGCTCTACAAAGAAAAGGATGACCAAGAATAATGGTAGCAACCTATGATGGTATTGAAGAGTCAGAATCTAAGACAACAAAATCCACGATGAATCGTGTGCCTTGTACCATTATGACAACATCCTGAAGTATACCCTTTTACCTCTTAACCAATCTGTCTCAAAACTGAAGTAATCATTCTAGATATATTGAGAGACCTTAAATGAAGTGTCTCATTAATATGGAAGGGAAAATATTCATTGAAGATCTGCTATCCAACAAGGTGTGCTTGAATTCATGATTTGAAAATTGACAACTGACAAATGGTACTACCATATCTTTCCTTTTGTTTTTGGAAGATGTATGCTGGATGGCGTAACATGTGGAAATGGTCAACACTTATTTTTCCGAGGAATGATTTCTCCTCTTCTTTCTTTTTGATGTGGTATGCTGCTTCAAGCACTTTTGGAGAAGAGGAATGTGTGCCAATGCCTCCGAAAGAGTGAGCTTGTTCTGAATTCTGTCTAGCATCTCTTTCATGAACTTTGAATCTTTTTGAGATTGTCTAACTTTTCTCCCTTCCATAAATTTAGAGCATCTGGGAAGGGTATCCATACATCCTCCTTAGCCATATGTACATCCGTAGGATAAGAAGTAGAAGAAGTTTTTTTTGCAAAATCGGGACTCGCTCCATGCAAATCAAGTGAAATAGAAGGAGAGCTAGCAGATGAAGTTGAAGTCTTGTCTTTATTCTTATTTCTGGATTTTCTCTTTTTCTTATTTTTTGTGATTTTGTTCCGTCACTACATGGAGAATCATGCTGAATCTGTAACTCTGTGCTATTGCCTACTATATGCTCCTCACTCCTAAATGTCTCAACAACTGAAGGCAATCTTTGAACATCACGGTAACTGGGAGTACAAGTAACCAACAACTCATAAGACGGTTGAAAAGTAGAATCCGATCCTCGCTCTGTGACAATGTTGGTTATAAAATCTCTGAATGTATCCATATGCTCTCTACGATATGCAATATGCTCATGGATCAAATTGATTAATGGTCGAATGTAGAACCGTCTATATATGGAATCTCAAAGTGATGTCCCACATCCATCTTGAGCTGCTGAAGAGACTCAAAATGATCAAGTGAATCCGAGATGAAATGCTTCTAAGGTGGCAACTCATAGCACTGGTCATGATATGGAAGCTCAATCGATTTATAAGACGGTTGAAAAAGCATGGGCTCTTGCTTGATACCTTGGAAAACCTGAGGAATATGTGTCCAAGGTTCCTGGACTGGAAATTACGGAACCGACTCATACTCCGGCTGAAAACTCAATGGAAGAAGTATCGATCTATGGAGACAAGAAATCTCTACAACTGTCTCAACATCCATCCTCTGCACTACATCGGTGTCCATATCAGCTGCCTGATGTGTGATCCCTAAATCATCATGAGGTGGATCGCATCTAGGTGGTCTCGTAACTCTCTCATGTATTGTCTCAACGTTAGTAGTCTCTCCAAAGAGATTCCAAAGTGAATCCCCATCAAGACCGCAGTGTGAACCGTCACATGAAGCATCGACTAATGCATGCCATTGTACTGTCATCCACTGGTAGAAGATCTGAACTAACTCAGCTTTGGAGATCCCATTGTCCAGGAATCTCCTCAACAGAATTTGAAATCTAAGCAACATATCCTGTAATTGCTTGAGGGGATCATGTGAAAAATCTCTAAATCGACCGCATCAAGTTGGATCGGCTAATGGGGGCAAAATCTCCTAAGAAAGACAACTCAAAGTGTACCCCAACTATATCGCTCCTATCCTAAACTTCGGAACCATCTCGCTACTCCGTCTTTGAGTGTGGAAAGGTCTTCATCATAACATCCTTTTGTGTAATGTCTGAATAGAATCGAGTACCACAAATCTCCTCAAACTCAAAAAGATGCTCATACGACTCCACGTGCGGCTTTCCATGAAATCTCGACAGCAACGACATGAAGTCTGAATCAATAAAAAAAGTCTATAACCTCGATGTAGAAATTGACTCAGCTCCCAAATAGGAAGCATGCTGCTCAATCCGCACTCTAGTCTCAGAAACTCGTGGACCTGTATCTACTGAATAATCAGATCTCTGCTCACAGATCCCAATTCTCTACTCAGCTACCACAGGTGTAACTAAAGGCTGGCTCAATGGAAAAGAAGAGAGAGGGATAGAAAGAGACGAAGAATATGATGAAGAAACACGAGAAACAGAAGGAGAGGACTCTCCAACATTGGAGTCATATTTGGAGAAGAACAGAGGACTCAACTCATGTTCGAAACATAGGTTGTCTTGAACCAACATAGATGGATGAGTAGGCGCGCATGGAAGTGGTGCTGTAAGAGTCAGCCTAAGAGACTGCATACCTATCATCATGACTCAAAAATATAAAATGAAAGGAAATGTGAAAAAAAGAAGATGACAATACTCGTATGACAAGTGACTACTATAACTCAATACAAGGATGAATGGACTCACACCAAGCACAAGCAAACACAATGCAAACCCCAAATTCATCTACTCAACTCGGTGATGATCGTGAAAACTCGGTCGTTAATCTTTTCAATTTAGAGTTAGATCGTGTACCCCCAATTAGAGAACTATCCATGTAAGATCTCATGATTAGTTCTAAGGAAATCCACCTCCCTATTTACGTGACTATTTTTGCTAATGTCTGAGGCAAGTGCTTGTAGCAATACGGGATCCGGGAGTCAAAATACAAGCGCTTAGGGCACAAGTCCAGGGCTTTGAATTCTACTCCTTATGTGTATGTGCCTCATTATGTCTGGAGAGTACCTACAAACAAGGATGGCATTGCTCTCCCAAATCAATGAATGATGTACGCTACATTTGATTTTAAGGGTCAAAGTAGATTAGCAGTTCCAATTTTAATTTTTGGTTATAATTTTTTATTTTTTGATTTGAGAAAACAAACGTCTAACGTATTTTTATCTTTTTTTTTTCTTTTTATACTAAGTGGATGAAAACATGGGGAGAAGATGAAAATGCAATGCATGAAAATCAATGATGCATGCAGAGATAGAGATGCGTACTTGAATCCAACACTCTATGTAGGGTCATCCACACAGAAAAGTAAATTTATCCTCTATGCATGAAAAGTGAAAAATAAAATGTGTAACCTAGAAAGAGTGAATAATTCTATGGGGATGAACCAATTTTTTACTAAGTTATGCAACCTTAAGTCTAATTAATCTATGATGCACAAAAAAAAGGAATAAAATCCTAATCAAGAACCTAGCCACTCATAGAAAACCATGGAAAATAAAGAAAAAGGTTATGAAAACCAAAATCTTGGTAAGGTCCCTCAAGTGCGCTGGCACTTGGTGAAATAGGTCCCGAAGAAGAGTAAAGGTCGGGTAAAAGTCGTGAGTAAAAGTTGTGATACCCTTATGGGGCTCCTTTTATAAAAATAAAAACGGGCAAGTGCCTCTTCCTCTCTCACAAAAAAAACAGAAAAAGTAAACAAAAACAAATATGTGGCTCCTCATATCCACCTCGTGCTGCTCCTCAGCAACTGACTCGCTAAGAATATAAGTCTCCACTTACCTCAACTGCTCGGCTTGCAAAGAATCCGGCCTCGATACCTATGCCCTGCAACACAAAAGAAACACAAAAGCCATAAAAAGATACAAGAAAAAATATGAGAGAAATAAAGAGAAAAAACTAGAAATAAAATGCAAATAAAAAAAGAAATAGATGACAAGTAGAAAAAAAAATTAAACCCTAATCCTAAGGTTCTATCTATCTACCCAAACGCAACCTCCCTAGCAACGCACCATTTGAAAAAACAAGCTCGATCTGATATTCTAAAAAGATAGAACAAACAATGGTCATTTTATAGACCATGCAGATTTTACCATAAAAAGATTTATTATTTTTCTTTATACTCCTAAACTAATGTATATAGAAATAAGTATAGGAGTGTTGAACTCGGGGAGGCAAACTGTCGAAACTAAGGTTAATGGTAGAGGAATCTAATGTATGAGGTTCTCATAATTTTTATTTATTTTAGGAGATTTTTCTAAATCTTTATTTGATTTAATGAATTATATATATTTTTTGATTTTATATACCTATAAGTAAAGAAATACAAGTATTATGCTTTATATTATTTACTTGGTTTTTATTTTTGTTATTTTTATTTTTTAATTTTATTTCTTATTTTTTTTATCTTAAGTGGTTTTTAGAATTTTTATGGGTTTGAAGTATTTTAAAATTGGAAAACAATGTTTTTATAGAAAATAGGGAAGTATTTTTTATTTTCAAAATAAAACAATAAGAAAATATTTTTATTTTATTTTTATTTAAAATTATATGAAAATACCTTTTTCAACAAGGTATTGTATGTATTTATACGATTTTTATTGAAATAGTTATGTGTTTTTGAATTTTCTATGTATTTTTTAAATTTTTTGATTTTAGTATTCAATTATTATTTTTTTGAATTTATATGTAGAATACAGTATAATATAATGTAAGTAATTTTTAGAGATTTTGTAATGGAATTTTTATATTTTTATGTATTTTTGACTTTTATGTATTTTTTGTTATTTTGATTATTTATGAAAAATAGAATATATTTTATTTTTAAACATGATTTAATACTTTATATAATATATTAATAGGTATTTATATCTATTTTATTATTTTTTTATTAACACTTTTTTTATATGAATATAATATGTATATTATTTGATATACTATATTAGGGGCATACTTTTAAGAATCTGGAAATTATGGGGCTCGCATGAAATAAGCAGAAGCTGGAGGTATTGTGCGAAAAAAATTCCATGTGGCACGTGTAAGATCACATGATCGAACCTGCAAAGGATCTGTACGTAATATAAATAATAGTTCAGAGCTAATTCTGCAAAATACCCAAAAAGATCTGGAAAACACGTGCATTGCACGTGATACGTTTAAGAGATTTGTCAATGAGGTTGATATGGAGCGGACACGTGGCACTGCATCGGCCGTGCCATCGGAACAATGGAGATCTTACTGCTGGGCTGGTGTATATCTAATCGAGTGGCGTATATCTAATCAGGTGAAGGTGGTGGTCGTGTGGAGGTGGAGGATGGGGCAGAGGAGAGGGGGAGGAGGAGGGGGAGGAGTCTAGGGGCAGAGGAGTAGAGAGGGTAGTGGAGGGGGGAGTGAAGGATATGGAAAGATCCTCAAGCGCATCACAGAAGCGTGTAGATCACATTGAATGCGATTGAGAGCAACTAGTCGCACTAGTAGCTCGATACAGTGGAATTTAAAAAAAAAATCAAAGATGAAATCACATGATCTAAGAACATTTCTTGGATCGTTTCATCTAAACAACAATTAGGTATAAGGTTTACCTCTTGAAGCGTGGTTGCGATCGAGTCTCTAAACCAAGAGACATCCTGTCTCAAGTCTGATCCGACGGAGGAGACGCTTGCGAGCGCGTTGATGAGATGCATGCTCCTCCCAATCCATGTTGATGATCCAATTGGTGAATCTCCTGATCTCGTCACACGAGATCCTGCGTCTTCTTCATGAGCAAGGCGCACCGAAGGAGACGAAGATCCATGAGCAAATACTCCGATAACATAACGACGATGCTACGACGATGGAGGCTCTCTTAAGGGCTCCATGGTGGATGGCCATAATGAGAGAGAGAGAGGCACATGATGTGTAGAGAGAGAGGGAGGGAGAGAGTATTCGTTAATATTGTGTTCGTGTGTCCGCAGAGTAAGGGGTGCCTCTTCTTATATAGGGTTTTCGGAGTCCATGGATCTCAATCCATGGACAACACACAATCAATGGTTGAGATTGATTTATGTTTCTTTTAATGGCCATGATGTTGTTGTAAAAACACAACAACAATTAATTTAATTTAAATTAATATTATATTAATAAATAAATCTATTTAATTTAAATTAAATCAATTAATTATCCTTGGAGATAATGTGGAGATAAACCACATCCTCTTAAAAGGGGGGACGACCCCTCTTCTCATGAGATCTTACTATCTCATGAGATCTCATTATCTCATGAGATCTCATCATCTCATGATATCTCTAAGATTTACAACAACAATTGTCATAAATTATTTCATAAAATCAATTCATAATTATCTTGTGAACATTGCAATCATGCCATTGGAAAAATGTGAATCACATTAACATTCAAAAACAAAATGTAAGTTATATTTTCAATTAAACATTCAATGTTAATCCAGTTCACATCAATAATTAATCAACAAGTATAAATCACAATATGCTCTCTTTAATATATTAGGAATAATATTTATAATATATCTGATTAATATGGATAGTACTATCCACATTATTCATATTTATGATAATTAAATCACATTTAATCATCTTGGATCTCTATTCTCATGTGTACAAATAATATGAATCACATTCACATTATTCACATCTTTGATAATTAAATCATATTTAATTTATTTAGATAACTCTCCTTATAATATGAATCAAATTCATATTATTTATGATAATTAAATCACATTTAATTATCCATTTTCCTCAGTGCTCGGATACATGATATCAACAATGAAATTATCCATGAACGCTTTCAAGGATAATGCACTTTCTCCGCGGATACTTGGAGATAAGGATAGGATGATCGTATTAGTCCACGTATAGTGACTTGGATATTGAGATCACATCTCAAATCCAGATCTTGCGGACCGCCCATAGATGTTTGATTAAATCAAAATCACAAATCTAATCTTCTCATTGCATCTGAATCACATTCAGATCAATGTCCAACATTTGGACTAAGATCAGATTACTTCTCTATGATAGGAGTCACTAAAATCCAAACCTGTTTCATCACTCCTCGGAATGGAAGCATCATGGTTATACAATCGTTTAAGATCACATCACCCCCAGGTATTCCCAATACCTGTACATCCTGCATACTGGAAGACTCCGATTAAACCCGAAATTTTAGATCTCTTTGGATTGTCTCCTTCAGGGTTTTATCATTAAGTTTCTTATTCCATCATTGGGAGTTGGTATTGATCATATACTTTCCAAAAGCATATATCATACCAAGGTGTTGATCATATACTTTCCAAAAGTATATATCAAACCTACAAATTCAGTCAAACTTCCAAAGTGAGATGACCATGCACAGAATTTGATTCTTCCCAATATCTCATGAGTGAGCTCATGTCTTCCAGTTAAGTAACTTAACCTGTATGATTCCTTTGAGAGATCGTATTACTCATATGCCCTTGCATGCACACCAGTGCGCCGGTGTATAGACCCTGGTCAGGTCATCAACCTATTGGTCTATCAAATGTACATACTAAGACATATAGTAACACATCTATCTCTGGTCAGAGGATGCTTGCCTATATCATGACAACATACGACATAGGACTTTGGTTATCTCGATCTCGTTAAGTCAAATCTTTGACCTAACTAATTTGACACCTCCGAATCTCTATTCCTATGAAGATGACTTGCATCAAGAGGCGGTCGGTCAGATATCAGCTTTAGAGAAAAGATTTTCATCTCCTCTCAGGCTGGAGATCCTCTCTTAACAATCATTTGATGGTACTTGATGAGTCCTCAATCTAACTTTTTAGATATTCATCCAATCACTAGCCTCTATGATTCAATAATTGAATCAACAGTTGTATGATCATTAAGATGGCCATAATACATAACCCTATTTGTACTAAGGGATCTATTATGCAAATTAGTTATTCTTTATTTCAGATCAGGGAATGATATTCGCAATAACATTTATTGCACAATGGCTCGCCGTGGGCTCGCATGTCCAACAATCTCCTACTAGCCGAAAGAGCCATTAATAGGCTAATCATTTAAACCCGCACTCATGCGACAATCATAGGCTATTTAGAAAAAATAGCTAGGTAAGATGATCAATCACTATTTCCCAAGAGACTATGCCAAGTCCTTTTACAACACTTGCATATCCCCCCAGTAACAGTGGTCGCATCCAATGCGAATGTTACATCTTATGCAACCAATACTCAATCTTGACAGTTATAGTGTCCTTGACACTACAGCTCAATAATTATCATAACCAGTATTTCCATAATCCTTATCATAATACTCTTATTCCCAGAGATTTCTATCTCCTAAGGTATCCACAGTTACGACCTCTTAGATCACTATCTTTAAAGCCTTAAGTTCTTGAAGATAAGACTTAAAGATAACTATCTCTGAAGTCTTGTCCTCTTTAAAGATATTGCTATTACTGCAGTCAAGTGTTTTATCTCCATAGTAGGATTAGTAACAGTTTACTACTCCCGCTACATGGCAGACACCTGGCTTTTGTATACATCTAGCACATACTTGGCTTCTCACAACTAGTGTATGAGGGAAAGCAGTTCTACCATTCACTTACTCAACTATTTGAGGTGATATCCCTTCAGATAGGTTAGTACCATATCTTAAGGGAAGGAAGCCTTTCTTGGGGGTTTCCAAAAAAAATGGAATATGGTATACTACTAATGTGACGATCCAAATACCCTCTTCTCTTTGCTTCTGAACACTTTCAAAAACTAAGATCTTAAGAGGTATCCTTGAGATCATATTTCAAGTTATGGAACAATCAGATTATAAAACACTTATTGTTATTATCCTCCTATCATTCCGATTAGGATATCATCTACATTTAGCATGGTGAACACAATGGCACTCCCACTAAGCTTCACATGGTTCAAGAAGATTCTATATGAAATCATAACATTTATAATTTCATCAAATCTGATATTCCAACTATAAGAAGTTTATTCAAGTCATAGATGGAGTTCTTTAGCTTGCACACCTTGCTTTCATTAACATGAAGCCCTGGGGCTACTTCATACAAATATCCTCAGAGTCATATTCATAGAGGAATGTAATATTGACTTCCATCTTGTAGATGTCAAAGTCAAGTTATGTAGCCAAAGTTAGCAATATTTTGATGGGTTAAGCATGGTCACGGAGAGCATGTCTCATCGCAAGCGATGTCTTCTCTTCGATGTGTATCTTGAGGATATGAGCTGTGCTTTGAAGGTCTCTACCTTCTCATCAGGTTCCCTCTTTCTCTTGAAGATCCATTTACACCTTAACAGGTCTTACCCATATGGGTGGATCCTCGAGGGTCCATATACAACATGTATATGAAGTCTACTTTAGACTTTATTGCTATCATCCATCTTTCCATGTCATGATCTTCAGAAGCTTCATTACATGAAGTAAAATCATTGTCAGACTTAACTTATACATGGAATCCATCCTCAAACTCATTTGAAGAGGTATAAGTGTTTCATCTTTAATTGTCCTTTTAGTTTACGATTTCAACAGCCTCATTATCTGCTCAAGATTAAATGAGTTCCTTCACTTCATTTTCATCTTGATTCTCAAGAGAGTCATCTTCTAAGAATCACATTCTCAGAGATGAGATCTTTTAAGAATCTCAAGGTCATAAAGTAGGTATTTAATACCATCATTTATTTTCCTAATGAAGTAGCACTCTCAGGTGCTAGATTCCAGCTTGCATGGAACCTTATTAATAATATAATGTAGTCTCTACTATATACATACCTTGGAAACTAAGAGATAATTATGCTAAGATTCATCATTGATTAAATCATGTCACACATGATCAATTGTATATCCCTACAACTCTATTGAGTTTAGGTATATCAGGAGGAGTGAGATAGGAATGATATTCATATTTCCATAAGGTATTTCATGAATTCATCTAATAGGTATTGACTACCTAAATTGGATCAATTTCATTTTCATCTTCCTTCAAACTTTGGTTCTAAACCAATGTGAAATCTCTGAACATTTTAAAATTTTCTAAGGAAGAGACCTTATATCACAAATAATCATCAAATGATATCACATATCATCAATGTTTATCATGATATAGATGATCCACATACATCAATATGTATGGTATCTTGAATACCTCAACATCTTACACCATTCCCAAAGAAGGGTGTATTGGACATTTTTACTTAATATTCAGAAGTATGTAAGATTTAAAATTTCAGACATTCTAAAGTTTCATCTCTTACTAGTCTATTGATCTCATCAATAGAAGTATGTCCAAGGCTTGATGCCAGATCATTGTCAAATGATCTTCATCCTCCTATTGATCTTATAAGGTTTAATTTTCAGTATTAGAAAGGTTATCGAACCATTCATTAATAATATTATAATTTAGCAGAGTCCTCCAGAAGTCAGATTACTATCTGAAATATATCCATCATAACTCTTAATGGTAGGTCTATCCCAGAATTCATGTTTATTTCCAACATTTAGAAATAAACAATGAGTGTATTCTACTATCTAGGTCATAAAGACATTTTCTAAGACTAAGGGCTCTCCTACTGAAAATATGAAGTCTATTTATCCAATGGAGATTGTTGCAACAATTGCATCAATATCCACATGGATGACTAAACCTTAAGATCAAATTTTCTAGTCTTGTAAAACATATGCAACAAATTGAAAGCGTTATTCGAAGAATGAGATACAATTGATAGACTTTCAATCTTATCAAATAAGAAAGTCAATATAAATGATTTATGTAGATGTAGATTATTCTGATGCACTATCTGAGTCCTTCTATAAGGATTCTAGATAGACTTGATAGTCACACTATCAGTATATCAGCTTATTGCAGTATTGGCATTCATCCAACTCTTTGGATGTCATATGGAGGTCATTGAAGTAAAGTCAACTTTTTGACTTTCCTTCTTATTTGGGTCAGACCCATGCTTCCACTGTGCTCCCTTCATCAATAAACAACCATTTCTTATGCAAATGATATGTTATGTCGAATTCAAAAGATTTCAATATAAGAGTATTTCAACATTTATACATGCTTCATTCAATTCGTACAATATGAATATTATGAAGCTTCATGAATGACTTGAGAATAGATAGTAGAATGATGACACTCATCATATCTACATCCATCTTAACTTGAAGACTTTGGTTCAGGTAGGTACTCAAATATTTTTGAATACATCATCTCTTATAGAGCCACCATTCTGGATGATGCAGTGAACCATATCATTCATGATTAAATGTCAAGAGCACATACGTATGCCAAAACATCTTCTTAGATTTTTATAAGGATTATTTGACAACTATGATCATCATCGACATATCACTTCTAAAGTACATTCGATGAGATATCAAGACTATAGAGACAGACAAACCCCAGAGTTGTAGTCCTATTGTCAATTTAATTGCAATTCCTCATTACTATGAGGAAATTTGTAGATTGCATCCACAAACATTATGTGTCTGATTGCAAGTACAATATCTTGATCATGGATCCAATCCATGATACTTACTAGTTATCATTGAGTATACTATTGAGTGGGTTTAATAAAGGATTATCTGAAATAAGAAATTTACATACATACATATATATATATATATATAAATATATACATATTTTACTTTGATTTAGGAATTTGTATATCAAAGTTGTTTTGACTTGCCAACACTGAAAGTTCATTCCCTTAATCACTTTCAATGTAAGAGATATACTTACCATTATATCTCAAGCAAGATTTGGGATCTCCTTCCTTATCTTTGTCACATCCTAATAATATGAGAAACTGTAACTCAGATAAAAAGAAGCGGGAACACATTCCGCCTTGCAATTCCAACTTGCATTTCCCAATTCAATCTATAACACCCGGGCCCGCCACCCCTAAGGTGATGTTGACATGTCATTAATTGAACCAACCGTCAACAATAATACAACTCGCTATGTGCAATCCAATATCGCCCCAATAATATGAGGATCCGATATTGGGGTCACTACGCATACATCCTTACTCTTTCGAGAAGCAAAGAGCCCGATCCAGATGCTCTTGTATGCAGGATCTGTCACTTCGGACAGGCATCTCCTACATACAATCCCTGGCAACAAAACCCTTTGCCTTGACGGGAGACCATGGATGCCACTTATGTGATCCTCCATATCATGTTCAAATTCTAATTAATCATTATGAATCATATTCATATAATTAATTCTTCCAAGGGAAATAACAACTCTATTTGTAATAGAGTATTTCAATTTTAATTGTATTCTAATTAATCTAATCATATTAGATTAATGATCCAATTAATATCAAATAAATATTTTATTACTGTTATTTGAAATATGTTATTATCTCAAATACATATTATTTTGAATTTTAATAATTAGAAATACATCATGATTTCTCAAATATTATACCAACCCTACCCGTTGTCATGGCCAGTACCGACGCGAGTGGGACAGACTGCACACGGTGCAACCTGCTACCCCAACTCTCCCCGACTAGACACCATATCCGCCTCATGAAAGGATAATGCAAAATAGATCATTTTGTACTTGAGATGATAATCGGTCTTTCAACCGAAGTTATACCATATAGTAATAATCAAAACTATTTTGATTATAAGGAAATTTGCTAAACAAATTCCCAAACCTATTCAAGCAACATGTTTGTTGGAAAGTGTATGATGTAATCAATTTGTGATCTAGATCATATCTAATCAATTATTGATTACGACAATGTCATTTAAGGGAACTATTATCATCAAATATTTATCCATAATTATTCCAAGAAATTAACCATTAATTTCACTAATTTTTAAATGATAATCACAAGGTTCTATATAAGGATTGCAATTTCCAACAGTGACCCTCACTTACTAAAATTATCATATCTCATTCATTTTAAATCCAAATCATGCAAAATCAGTTTGTAAAGTTTGTTAATTTGATTTAAAATAGAACCCAAGTGATTAGAAGACATTTAAGTCATTTCAAAACAGTAACTAACTCCTTAATTATGTAAGGATTCATCAATCCCGAAACAATGGATATATGTTTATTAAAAAGAGCATATCTTAAGTTATTGGATTCCAAATCACGCAAATCAAATCCCATGGTTTTCTTAATTAATGGGGAATATTATAAAAGTAATAATTCGTGTTTAAACATTTTAAACTGGGCCGAAAATAATCACAAGACAGGGCTGCAAAAATGAAATGCGATAAAATTTTCACGAACCCTAATGAGCCCAAATCTTCCTAGGTTTGTGGATCGTATCTAAAACCTGCAACCTGGCTCTGATACCACTTGAAGGATATGAGAAGATCCTCAAGCGTATCACGGAAGCATGTGGATCACATCGAATGCGATCGAGAGCGACTAGTCGCACTAGTTGCTCGATGCAATGGAATTTTAAAAAAAAATCAAAGATGAATCACATGATCCAAGAACATTTGTTGGATCATTTCATCTAAACCACAATTAGGTATAAGGTCTACTTCTTGAAGCGTGGTTGTGATTGAGTCTCTAAATGAAGAGACCTCCCGTCTCAAGTCTGATTCGACGGAGGAGACGCTTGCGAGCGCGTTGATGAGATGTGTACTCCTCGCAATCCATATTGATGATTCAAGCGACGAATCTCTAGATCTCGTGACACGATATACAATGTCTTCTTCATGAGCGAGGCACACCGAAGGAGACAGAGATCCACGAGCAAATACTCCGACAACATAACTACAATGCTGCGATGATGGAGATTCACTCAAGGGAACCATGGTGGACGGCCACAATAACAGAGAGAGAGGCACATGACGTGTAGAGAAAGAGGGAGAGAGTATTCGTTAATATTGTGTTTGTGTGTCCGAAGAGCAAGAGATGCCTCTTCTTATATAGGATTTTGGGATTCCATGGATCTCAATCCATGGACAACACACAATCAATGGTTGAGATTGATTTGTGTTTCTTTCAATGTCCATGACATTGTTGTAAAAACACAATAACAACTAATTTAATTTAAATTAATATATATTGATATATCAATCTATTTAAATTCAAATTAAATCAATTAATTATCCTTCGAGATAATGTGGATATAAACATTATCCCCTTAAAAGGGGGGACGTCCACTCTTCTCATGAGATCTCATTATCTCATGAGATCTCATTATCTCATGATATCTCATTATCTCATTGTCGTAAATTATTTCACAAAAATAATTCATAATTATCTTGTGAACATCGCAATCATGCCATTGGAAAAATGTGAATCACATTTACATCCCAAAATAAAATGTAAATTATATTTCCAATTAATCATCCAATGCGAATCCAATTCACATCAATAATTTATTAAAAAATAAAAATGACAATATACTCTCTTTAATATATTATAAATCACATTTATAATATATCTGATTAATATGGATAGTACTATCCACATTATTCATATTTATGATAATTTAATCACATTTAATCATCTTGGATATCTATTCTCATGTGCTCAAATAATATGAATCACATTCACATTATTCATATCTTTGATAATTAAATCACATTTAATTATCTCAGATAACTCTCTTTATAATATGAATCAAATTCATATTATTTACGATCATTAAATCACATTTAATTATCCATTTTTCTCGGTGCTCGGATACATAATATCAACAATGAAATTATCCATGAACTCTTTCAAGGATAATGCGCTTTATCAGCGGATACTTGGAGATAAGGACATGGAGATTGTATTGGTCCACGTATAGTGACTTGGATATTGAGATCACATCTCAAATCCGATCTTGTGGACCACCCATAGATGTTTGAATAAATCAAAACCGCAAATCTAATCTTCTCATTGCATCTGAATCACATTCAGATCAATGTCCAACATTTGGACTAAGATCAGATTGTTTCTCTATGAGAGGAGTCACTAAAATCCAGACCTGTTTCATTACTCCCTTGGAATGGAAGCATCATGGTTATACAATCGTTTATGATCACATCACCCTCAAGTATTCTCAATACATGTACATCCTGCATACTGGAAGACCCAGATTAAACCCGAAGTTTTAGATCTCTTTGGACTATCTCTTCAGGGTTTTATCATTAAGTTTCTCATTCGATAATTAGGATTTGGTATCGATCATATACTTTTCAAAAGCATATATCATACCCAGGTGTTGATATACTTTCCAAAACTATATATGAAACCTACAAATTCAGTCATGCTTCCAAAGCGAGATGATCATGCACATAATTTGATTCTTCTCAATATCTCATGAGTGAGATCATGTCTTCCGGTTAAGTAACAGAACCTGTATGATCCCTTTGAGAGATCGTATTACTTGTATGCCCTTGCATGCACACTAGTATGCCGGTGTATAGACCTTGATTAGGTCATCGACCTATTGGTCTGGAAAATGTACATACTCAGACATATAGTAATTCATCTGTCTCCGGTCAAAGGATGCATGCCTATATCGTGACAACATACGACATAGGACTTTGGTTATCTCGATCTCGTTAAGTCAATTCTTTGACCTAACTAATCTGACACCTCTAAATCTCTATTCATATGCAGAGGACATGTATCAAGAGGTCGGTCAGATATCAACCTTTAGAGAAAAGATTGTCATCTCCTTCTCAGGCTGGAGATCCTCTCTTAACAATCATTTGATGGTACTTGATGAGTCCTCAATCTAACTCTTTAGTTAAATTTAATTCCTTTTGTGTCTTCAAAGTTAACATCTGTTTGCATTGGGGATGGACAACAACTACTCGATGGGCACAAGTGATAGAGTGAAAAGAAGTCGAGGGCACAACTGATATTCCCAAAAAGGGAGTGGCATAACTGATATTGTAATATATTAGAGGAACACAACTGATAAAAACCCTTATATATATAGGGTTATATGGGGCAACCTCTGGGCATGGCTGCCCCACCCCTATTTTACGGCATATTTTTCAAAAATATCATCATGTATATTCATATATATATATATATCCCTTCTATATGTCATTCAAATTTCGTCATAAACAGAGACTCCTATGTCTTCCATCTAGAACAAGTACGATTACAACAATTCTAATATCGTTAGAATTACCTACTCTAGATGGAAGGCATATGAATCTATGTTTCTGACGAAATTCGAATGGCATATAAGATGGATATATAAATGAATATACATTGTGATATTTTTCAAAAAAAAATTAAAAAATTACGGAAAATGAGGTGGAGGCGGCCCCATTTTTTCCATATCTATATATGAAAAGCTACCAGTGACCTGGGCACAATGGTTCTAATGGATGATCCTTAGATGAAGGTACACACCAAATCAAACCTTCCCTAATATCTGCCCCACATGGTTATTATACAACAACTCATCAGAATTACTCCGACAGACTAGACAGAGACTCAAATTGAGGCTAATTTATGAACAAATTATTTTTCTAAAATATGAGCATCCATTACTAAACTCAAATCACAACGTTGATATATAAAGGAACTAAAATTAAAAGATTTATTCTTATGATTTCAGCAAAAAAATCGGTCTCTTAACCTAGTTGGAAAAGCATAGAATCTCTTCACTTTGCAAAATCATTCGTGTCACAAAAAATTGAAATTCCGATCAGCTTATATGTACAAGATGCTTAATTTTTCTTTCTCAGATATCCGACACAGACAAAAGCTAAAAAAAGATGCAGCTGTGAACCCAAATAATGACTGTATTCATGAAGTGGACAAACATGAAAAAGGATGAATCCACTATATTGTATTTTTTAAAGAATATCATCTACTTACAGATCTACTTGGGAACTATGCAAATTAAAAATATAATTTGTAACTTGCCCATAAAATATTATTATAATGGATCCTTATACACATGGGCCTATAATCCTCCACCTATGTGAAGACATGTGAGGCTACATCTTCCACCAACATATGAAGAAGCTTAATGAAGATATGCACTTGATAGAATATTATAGAAAAGAGAGAGATGGAGAAAATATCTAGATATTTCTCCACCTCCCACCAAAATATCTAGATATTTTTTCTTAAAGGATAAGCATGGAAGAGGATTCTAGATCACTCTTCCAAAATATCTCCATCCTCTTGAGGGCCTATAAATACGACCCAAGAGGTTCTTATTTCAAACAACAACAACAAGAAGCCCACCGCTACCACAAGAGTCTTTCAAGTGTCCTCCTCCTTACAAGTGTTGTAAGTCCTTCTTCCTTTGTTGTAAATATTGTAAGTACTCTTCTTGTAAAAGTTCAAGTCTTGTATGCAAGTTCAAGTTTTAATGAAAAGAAGTTATTGAGTTCACATCTACCTTGAGCATTGATCCATATTCTCTCTCCCTAACTTGCTTCTTATACATCACCAATCTTCCGCTGCCCCAACACTATCCATAAAGATTCTCAGCAGCAACGACAAAAGCTCCTCGTTGGTGTTCCTCTCTTCATGGCATTGTAGCCTCCTCTTCTTGAAGGATCCGTTGAGAACAATAATGGAAGAAGCATGGGAACAACAACTCGCTATGATCTGGGATGGGCGCGTAGGGCAATCGACAAAGGGGGGAAGGAGAGGGAACAGAGAAGAAGATTGGATTGTGAGAATGAAGGGAGATTACAATCACTTGGATGGATATATGTGACGCGGGAGATCCCCCCTATATGATCTCTCTCCCTCTTTCTAACAGTAACGGCTACGAGATTACATTGAGACATTTTCAAATTGGACCTCCCCCGCAACTTTGTTCGTTAGTACGAGATGACACAAGCTGAGGCGAGTCTCAATCTGGAGCGTTGATTTTGGATATGAAAGCCAATTCCTATTAATTAGAGGCTCCATTATTTTTCACTTTATATGTAGAAGAATCGATCTTATCTTACATAATTTTTTATTTATAATTAAAGGCAGACCAATTTTGTGCCTTAGTAGCTACTCTAGGGAGTGCATGCACATCTACCAAAAGGCTTGACAATCCATGATGACTGCCATGCAAATCCACATACATGCACAGTTAACCCATGCATGGTTGGATTAGGCATCACGGCTCGCCCATGGCTTGATTAGGCATCTCTTGTCGAAAACTGATACGTGATCTTTCCCCTCTCAACCTCGATCCTCATATCACAGGTCTAATTGTGATAGTCAAGCTTGCAGCTGTTATTCACACCGCAAGAGGATCGTCTGCTGTAGCATCCCCTGCTACAATGTAGGGGATGCGATGGGGATGGACAACCCAGATGAGGGGCTGACCATCCCGGCTCCCTCATCAGGATCGTTCATTCCCCATCCAACACATCCCTTACGTTACAATCGGGGATGCTACAACAGATGATCTGTCCCCATTCATACCGCCATTGGTCAGTGTGTTTGGGACGACTATACCGACTCACACTGTACCGTGCACATGATATATTACATGAGATCTTGGAGCATGCTAGCTTTATTATTGAGATCTCTTTAGGAGGATCGATACGAAATTAAATGGTATATCAAGGAACTTAGCCTGAAAATTGTTGATGTTAGAAAAGCAAACAATATTTACGAAATGGACCCTGAGCTAATCAAAAATTCATCCACATAATGAGCACAATCCATCGGCACAAGTTTACACAGTCTAATTATACAGATTTAGGAATTTGTCATAAAAACTTTTATGGGTTTCTGTGTAATAGTCTCTTAAAATATTGATCAATTATATTATCTAGTTTTTAGGATACTATAAGATTTTTATGTTCGTGTCCTTGCGAGATTCTGCAATTACAACTAAACCCCTTAACTTTTTCAGAAAAGTACGGTGAACTTTGTACAAATACATGGGCACAAGTATTTTTGCAAAAAAATTGTAGCACAAGTTTATAATCTTGGAAGAGCACAAATATAAAAAAAACCTAAATATATCTTATTTTCTCCTTCTCATCAAACATGGTCTATCTTCCATTCTAATTTACATTCTCTACAATGTTGATGTGCCTACATTTGTTATTAAAAAGCTGGAGCAATCTTTTATAGATTTATTTGGCAAGATCCTACATTGTTATTTTATATTTTTACTAAAAAAATTATAAGAAGAAAATTAATAATTTTAATTTTTCATCAAATTCTCTGTGGAGACTTTTCTGTAATATCTAAGAGCTTTGTTATAACCCGCGCAAAGTGCATTGCTTATTATTTGAAAACATTCTAAAAAATTGCACTCATACCCCTGTTAGTTCAAATAACTAATTTCAAGTAGCGTACTTTATTTTAATTGAAAGTCAGCCCCTATTTTTTGTAAATCAATACCCTTATATTTATGTTGAACCTTAAAAAACAGGCGAAACCAAAATAATTCCTAAAAGTACTAAAAAGCGTTTTGAACACGTTAGTGTATGTTTCGTCACATATTGAGTACCATGAACCCGGAAACAAAAATAGAAATCATGTAAGTCATTTAGGATCCAATTAAGCACTAAAACCACTTAACAAATATAGTGAAGTTTGTCGTGTCCCTGTAGGTCAACCCATTATTTGCTATTTAATGTACTCCATGGCATATTTTAGAATATAATTGTATTTATTTGTGGTCAGATTCGAGTGATAAAATAAGGACAATGTCATCATTTAGATCATGAAAAATTGTTGCAACAAAGGCCCTAAGAACTTACAAGTTATACGTCAGGTTTGGTAAGTGTGAGATCTAGTTGAACGAGATCGCCATTTTGGGACATGTGGTGTCCAATGAGGGTATCTTGTTTGATCCCTCAAAGAGTGAGGCAATGGTCACATGAAAGCATCCCAAGATTGTCATTGTTTGCATAGTTTCTTAGGAATTGGTGAAATACCATCAAGTCAGAGGCGGTCGTCTATACTCACAAGGCGAGTTACATAGTCGTTGAGGTGGTCGTACTCGACCGACGATAAATTCAACAATTAACCCACGGTCAATAATAATCAAGCAATTCAAAGTAGAGTGTGGAGTCAAATATTATTATAATCCCTATAAGTAAAAGTGTATAGTGGACAAATATGAGTAGAGTGTCCAACACATGGAACAAACTGGTGTAGCAGGTTTATTATTTATTTTTAAATAATAATGTATACTTGTATATATTTAGCTGCACACTATTTACTTAGTATTTTTGTGGGGTTTTAATTATTTAATATTTTTTTAAATATATTTAAATTTTGATTTTTAAATTTTTATTTTCTTTTTATATTTTTATGTCTTCTAATTTCTTTCCCTTTTTAGTGTATAATATATGTATATATATGTAATATGTAATAATATGTATAATATAAGGCATATAATATATATAATAAATATATAAAAATAAGAAAATATAAATAAGAGCAGTCATTTTTATTTCTTTAAAGGGTTTAAAACAATTCAAGTTATTTATAGTATTAATGATATATGACTATGAGGTTGGGGAGCTTGCACCAAGGTGTATGTAACTTTACATGCGCCGATGCCATAAACATCCGTATTTTTTTATTTTTTTGAAATGAAATCATGTGGCGTTTAGATCACCATATATCTTTGTGATGTCATTCAAAATTGAATTTAATTCGAGACTTCTAACCCATCCATCGAGACTGCAAAATTTTAATGGTCTCAAAATTAATGAAAATTGGCCCTTCCAGTTGGACATGTTATGAATATTTGTTTTACAAAAATTTGAAATATGTATTCCAATAATAATTCTAAGCAAATCCCCAAAGCTTCGTTTTAAAAAAAAATGAGCATTTGTGGCACCTGTGCATATAAAGTTACGCACACCTTGGTGCAAGCTCTCCAACCTCTATATCTATATATGTATATAATATAATATAGGGTATGTTATTTATAAATATAGATATATATATATATATAGTTAAAAATTTCAAAATAAAATATATTTTTGTGATTTTCAAATATTCTTCTATTTTTGATATGTTTTTTTGATTTTTACTAATTTTTACGTATTTTTAAAATTCTAAAAATCGTAAATAAGGGATTAATTAAATAAGTTGAATTGTTTTTGAGAATTAAAAATATAAATTGGGTACAAAATTTCTCAAAACTAATTTTAGTATTTATACAATAGTATATATAAAAATATAAGACTGAAAACTATTTTTGGGGGTTTCTGAAAATATTTTATATATTTTTAGGATTAGCAAGGGTTGGTGAATTTTTTTGTTTTCTTTTGATATTTTTTGTGATTTTTAGTTTGTAGTGATAAAATACAATAATAAATAGTAGGTAGGGCTTTTTTAAATAATTATTAAAAAATCGAATATGACTAAATTTTATTTATAAAAAATGTGTATCAATCGCCACCTCAGGTGCCGATTTGAGCTTGGACAAATTACTATGTTATCCCGTCCCACCTTTTAGTTATTATTTGATCCTTGTTTCTCCTTTTACATGTTAGTCAATCCTATAAATAAGAAAAAATAATTCTTTCTTCTATTTGATAGGAATGAGGTTTTTTTAAATATTTACTGTTTTATTAAATAGGCATTGCCTTTTTTTCCATCGCAAGCTTCTCGATCCATAACTAGGAGCTTCGTTCTCTCGTCTTTGGAGGTGGAAAGATTGGTTATATTTCCTTCTGCACCTCCTCCTCGTCTTCCTTCTCCCCGATAATGTTATTCTCAAATATGATGTATATCTCTATTTTTAATTTTATTCTTTACTATTGATATGTACTAAGAATATTTTTAGTTGACATCACAGGAATATTATAATAAATATAAAATAAATATAAAGAAATTGAGAGTGTGCTCAACATTCTTTACTATTGACATACACGAGCTCAATAACGTACAATCTAACATCAATTAACTTGGAAAAAATGCAAGTATTTCATTAAAATCATAAAAGTACAAAAATGTGTATACAAATAATAAAAAAATATTTACAATATCTTATAGTTTCCATATCTTCATAAATCCTTTCAGGTCTCCTCCTCCACCTCCTGCTCCTCCTCCTTTGTCGTTTCCTTTTCCACCATCTCCCATTTTTCTGTGACTCTCCTCATGTACCGTCTTCTTCTTCTTCCGCTTGGTGTTTTGTTTCGAATGTGTTGAAATGTGCCCTGGAGGATGCAGCCTAGCTGACTACTTCCGTGGAGAATCGATTGATTGAGTTTCCTGGTTTATTGATGTCCTTACGCTTGTTGATTGGCGAGACGGCTCTAACGGAGGAGGCTCAGTGATCCTTACTCCCGGAGAGGGTCTACGAGGCAGCTCCGGACTTTGTTGTGGTATTATCATGGGTATACCAAACAACTGTCTATCAAAATCGGTTGTCTCCAATTGTAGAACACTATCAAATATTTGTGATTACAAATATCTTGAAATATATTGAGTAGACGGTGTGAGCTGAGAGGGTTCATAGTCAAATTGACTCGAAGGACCAACAAGCGATGGTCCTACAACAATTAAACATTTATGTTGATGTAAGTATGACAGAAGGTAAACATAACTTATTGAAATTAGTTCTTCTATTAAATAAGTTATTTATACCTAAAACTCCAAATGTAGATCCCTTTTCGACTTATCACTCCTACCTAACCAATAACTTAATCCGAAATCATCGGTGGGATCCGAATGTCTATCTACAAAAGCTACATCTTCTGCTTCTGCAACTTTGTGATCAAACACGTGGGGTAACTCCTCCATCGGTTCTTCTTTAGCATCCTCATTATTAGCACAATATGAGTTTCCCCTTTCCTCGTTTTCTAAGGCTAGAACTAGTGAACCATATCCAAAATCATGACAACTATTACCACCTATGTTTGCTTCTAATGTTTGAGATTCATTTTCAGACTCCTCACTTTCTTCTTCAAATATTTCTGTCACTAATTCATCTTCAACATTTACTTGTGAGGACCCCTCGATATCCTCAAACATGGTCTCATTTGTTGGCCTGATTAATTTACATCTTTGTCAGGTTATAAAGAAAATATAATATTATTCTTTAATTTAAATGTGATTATTTTACCTCGATGATGACGTCATATTTTCCATAGCAAAAGGGGTAGCTTCTACGAAAAGATGAATAAACTCATATTGATGTTTGAACTCAACATTGCTAATGCGGATTCATCATCGCGAATTGGTACTGCAAAGAATGTTGATCCCTCATACAACCACTTACACATTAATGTAAGTATATACTGGCCGATAAGGAGATCAGTGGCTTCAGATACTCGAGCCAGTAAATCAATGTATGTTAATTGGCATGGTAATATAACCATACGTTTCTTGCCCCTAATATATTCTACGTGATCATCAGAGACATGAACCGATCCACCCTAATATAATAAGACATGAGCGGTGTTGGATGCCATCTCTAGGAATTAAATGCATGATTTTATTAGTTTATTTGAAATAAGGGAATAACAATCATTTACATTTCACTCAGATTCCATCTCTACTATTTGATTATTTAAATGATAAAAATATTATTTTTTAATAAGACATGCACGAGTCTTATCATTCGGATGCCATCTCTACATGCAAGGATGCTTTGTAGAATTGAAAGATATATATGTACATGCAATCCGATAAAATCTCCCTAAATGAGAAATTTCTATTAGCGTGAAGTACAATATATTAATCACTCAGAGATGGAATCCAAAAGTTCGATCTTAGGGAACTCATCGGTACTCACCACAGTGAGTCCTGCAAGCGTTGTATAGAGACCCTCTCGATGCTCGATTCCAAATCTAAATGAGAGTAATTATAACGTGACTAAGTCCATACACAACTATAGGAGGATTCAATGATAATAAGGTGTTTAGCCTTAATCTATTTAATATTAAAATTAATTTCTAAATTCTATTGAAATTTCTTTTTTTTTCAACTTCTGTAGGGTAGATCTTCCTAAAAAAATTATAACACAAATGATTGCAATTGTAATATATAGAAGATTTAATTTGAATGTATATTTAAATGAACTAATTTTCTTTAAATATATCTAATTTTGTAAATCTAATTAATGATTACAGTCACAAAAAAATAATACATGTAAATTTACATGAACGATGTGTGTCTTCAAATAGAAATGTTATCTGAAAAGAAAAGAATATAATCCAATATCCGCAATATTATATTTCCTTCACTGACAAAATCTGCAACAAAACACAAAAAATAGTCTATAAAAAAGATCTTATTCTTACTCAAATAAGAATAGCAGCTTGAGAGAGATGAAATCGCGCTTCAGAATACAGATTGAGAGAAATGAGAGAAGAGGAGCAAGGGAGGAAGAAGTAGAATGAGAGAGGGGATAGATATGTGAAAATGAGGCGAATGGGGGAGGTATTTATACCCCAAATCGACACCTGAGGTGCCGATTGATACACTTTTTTATATAAAATTAAATCATACCTATTTAATTAATTTCGATTTTTTAATAATTATTTTAAAAAATCCCTAGTAGGTAATTATTTTGGAATATTTAATGAAGGTTTTATATTTTTGTATTTTCTAATTCCAACAGGGAATAAATGTGCTCTTTTTTATTTTGTATTTTTACCCATGAACCTTAGAAACTTGTTAAATTACCTTTACGACCTTTTACATAATGTAATTACCCATCAAACCCATAAATTACCCCAAGAACCCCTACAAGTTTCAAACAGATTAACCACAGAGTTCAAGGGATAGGATTTAGCAAGTTTACAGGGTAGAGGAGGGAATTACGTTATTTCAAAGGTCAAGAAGGTAATTTACAAAGTTTTAAGGTTCATGGGGTAAAAATCCCTTTTTATTTTTAATAAATAGAAAATGTAGAAGAAATTCTAAATAAAATATATGGCGTGAATGAGCATTTAATCCTGCATCTCCATCTATTTTTGCAAAATTTTTGGAGTATACAGAAAATGGAAAGTAAAAATTAAAAATATAGAAGCTAGTAGAGGCATTTATGCAATATTAAATAACTGCGAGGGGACACATGCAAAAACACCCAAAGTTTGAACTGGAATTTATTTATTTTTATACTAAACTACATAACCAAACCTAGTGGGGTACAATTACAATTTTCCCAACTTACATGGGGGCCACGTGAGTTGAGCTGGCAATGGACCTACTTGCAAATTTCAAGAGTTATATAGGCTTTATTCTAATTTTTCCACAAACTTTTACACGTAATAACATATTTACAATGCTATTTAATAAATACAAAAAGCGTAGAGGGGGATATGCAAATTACACACTTAAACAGCCTTTGAACCAACCATTGGAGGCGTGCCACATGGGGAATCGGATGACTAATCTCACACACCCTTTCGAAATGATTGGAAGGCCCGGATTATATATGAGTCATGTTCTTGATTGAACGATCAAGGAAGCTGCTGGACGAACATAAGATGAACTCACCTCTAATGAGCTATGATTCCCTCATTCTCCGTGCTTCGACGGTGGTTCCTTGCTCCAACAAGTGCTACAAGTTCTTGGTGGGTTTCCATAGTTGTAGGTGATGGTTGGAGGATCTCTGATGGTCTCAATGAGGTTTTAGGAGCTAAGATGGGTCCAGTTATCCTAGAGCTGCTCTAGGAGCGATCCTCGGCTCTAGGTGGGTCTATGCCTCTAACTTGCACAAAACATTTCCATGGCTTGAGGGCTTCTTCATCGACTGTTGGATGAAGCTAAAATGCAAAGAAAGAGGGAGGGCGACGAGCTTCAGGTGAACGATGGTAGAGGAAGATCGATTCCTATATCCACGATGGATTTGGGTTGGAAAGTAGGGGTGAATTATGGAGAATGCGTGGGGTTATGATGTGGGATGAAAAGGGGCGGAAGAACTGTCGAATCACGATGGATTTGGCTTGGAGCTCAAGCTCCAGGTCAAAAGGGAGATTTTAAAATAAAACGTGATTACGCAATTAAAGATGAAATTAAATGCATGAATTGAAAATATCACCTAAAAATTACCTAGTAAGGGAGAAACAAAGCCTCAACTTGGCTGGAAGGCGAAGGAAACAGAATTTGCCAGAGCTACTCCGATGATGAAGTTGCATTGCCTCCCACAACCACTCCTCCTCGCTACAGGATCGATCAACTGCTTGTTGTCACCAAGGAGAAGACACTTGGAGGGTCTGAGGGGCTAAGAATGGCCAAGTTGGGAAGAAACTCAAAAACGAAGAAGGTTGGGTTTTTTATAGGATGGTGATCATTGACTTTCGAGGTGAAGTAGTGTGCGATGGAGGAGGGGTTGGTCGAGATTTGGTGATGGGCAATGGTGATGGTTGTATGGGATGCAGAGGGTTGGTGAGCTCGAGGCGAGGGAGATGGTGTGGAAATGAGGAGAAGAAGGGCCTGCACGAGGTTCTAACATGGCAACTCAAGAGGGCTATACACTTGACCGATGGTCAACAAATGAAGGATCCTGGTTGGTCCACATGGACAAACCAGGAAAATAGATCCTAAAATTAATTGTAAAATCATTTTAAAATAACAAATTAATTACCTAATTTTTGATAAAAAATATTGTTTTAGGGATTTTTACCCGGCAGACTCTATAAACTTTGCCAATTACCTCCACGACCTTTGAAATAACATAATTCCCCCCTCGACCCTGTAAACTTGCCAACTCTTACCTCATGGACCCTGCGGTCAATCTGTTTGAAGCCTATGAGGGTTCTTGGGGTAAGTTATAGGGTTGATGGGATAATTATGTTGTGCAAAAGGTCGTAGAGGTAATTAGCAAAGTTTATAGGGTCTGTCGGGTAAATTTTATGTAGTACTTAATGCCTATTTTTATTTATTTTTACAAAGTCATTTTTAACATGTTATTATTTACAAGCATATACATGTAAATATACATGTATTTCCTATATTTTATTGTTAATTTGTATTTAGGTATTTTTATTACATTTTTTGAACTTATTTGTATACTTAATTGATTATGTATATTATTTTTATAGGTATATAATAGTATATTTTATCTATGTATTGGAGTACTTTATTTATTTTAGGGATTTTTACCCGACAGACCCTATAAACTTTGCCAATTACATCTACGACCTTTTACACAACGTAATTACCCAATCGACCCTATAAATTACCCCAAGAACCCTCACGAGCTTCAAACAGATTACCCGCAGGGTTCATGGGGTAAGAGTTGGCAAGTTTACGGGGTCGAGGGGGGAATTATGATGTTTCAAATGTCGTGGAGATAATTGACAAAGTTTATAGGGTCTGCCGGGTAAAAATCCCTTTATTTTATTTAATTTTTGACAGGTTTATTTTAATTTAAGTATAGACATGTGTTTTAAATAATATTACAAATTTATAAAGGTATTTTTACCCGGCAGACCCTATAAACTTTTTAAATTGCCTCTACGACCTTTTGCACAACATAATTACCCCATCGACCATGTAAATTACCCGAAGAACCCCCACGGGCTTCAAACAGATTACCCGGAGGGTTCATAGGGTAATAGTTGGCAAGTTTACGGGGATGAGGGGGGAATTAGGTTGTTTCAAAGGTCGTGGAGGTAATTGATAAAGTTTATAGGATTTGTCAGGTTAAAATCCCATTTATAAAATATAAGAAATTAAAAAATATAAAGAATAAATATATTGAATATAATATACAAGTATACTGCACAATGAGGGTCCAAAACCTAACTTTTGCATATCACCAAATTGAATGAAACCACATTCATTAAATAGTTTTTTTTAATTTTATGAACAATAAAGGTGAGATTGATCAATTTTGAATCTGTATAAAGAAGATACTGGTCTGCAAAGTTTCTTTACGCCTTTTTATTTTGTGTGTCCCAGGCACACTGTGCATTATTTTTCAGTGAAATAAATGTTGTATTTTCTTTGTATTTTTATGTACAATATCTTGAGGATTTTATTATTTGATGTATAAAAAAATAAAATAAAATAGGTCCCAAAATATAATAATTGGGCAAACTAAATTAGGGTATTGTGTGCATTCTATGTACAGTTTCCATGTCCTATCCTCCCTACTTTATTCCTTGTCGATCAAGTCATCATGATTACCGAGTCTCGGGGCCTAGGATTACTCAATATCTTTGACACATCATTCTTTTTCTTTTCTTTCTTTTATTCTTTTGTTTTTAGAACTAAATACATTATTTATATAATAATTTGTACAATATTTTGTATAATTTACAGAGTGTTTATTTTCACAAATTAATAAGATATATGTTCATTTAGCTAGGGATTTAAGGCCAAAATGAAATAATAAAGGTGATGAAGTGAGGATTCATCACCCCCTATTCTTGCCTTTGCTAGTCCCTAACAAACACTTATGCATATAAGTGCAGGAAAAGTAAATAAAGAAAATAAATTGAAAGAACTTGGAATAATTTTTGACTTTCAAACTTATCTCAATAAAGTCTAAGTTTGGAGCTCAGAGAAGACCTTTGAATTATTTGTATGTTCGAAACCGCATTAAGGATATGAAGTGTGAAATATCAACCCTTAGGTTCCATAATCCTATTATCCAGTTCTCTTCGTAATATGGTCAGAATCATCTTCTTAGTCGCATACTCTCGTAACCTTGAAATGATAAAACAGTGTGTGTGAATTTTTTCAGCTCTTCCCATACAAAACCGTTGAACTATAAAGGAGTATGCTCTTCTGGTAACTCATCCTTGTAGAGATAGATATTTCATTCTAAGATCAGGTGTTGCTGTCTTTACAATCGAACGGGGGGAGAAGCTAGAAGGATTGTGAAAAGAAGCGGGAATGTACCAATGTAGTCTTCATTCCCTTGTGAATCTTAGTCGGTGTAATCGAATCTTCACCAAGAATCAGGATTTTTTTGAAGCTCAAATTTTTATCGAATTTTTAGTTTAGGCTTCTTTCTGGAAATTTTCTTTGACTTTGCATAGCTTCTACATTCTTGTTTGTGCTCCGACTGATATAACATCTTTTGATCTGCCCATTTTTTGGGGTCTTGGAAAAAGTTGTGCTAGCAGACCATTCCTCATCTGAGGCATTGTCTCAATCCAGTCTCCAGTCTTTAGATATCATTATTACCAAAATAAGTGGGTTAGAGTATCGATTTCTGCAATCCTCAATAATGGTTCCTGACCACCCTTGACGAAGCGACCTAGTATCATCCCGACTTAGACTCCAAGATTTTTCAACAATCCATCTAGATTGAGCTAAGTGTTAAGTGTGAGGATTCTGATCAAACTACTGTCTCAAGAGTCTTACGATGATATGAAGGGTTCTATTTAGATACATTGAATCGATTCACGAACATGGTCTCATAGAACCTAAAGAATTAAGTCAAGGCAATCTGAAGTATCCTAATTCCAATCCTCAATGCGTTCCTCTGAAATTAAGTGTATTAAGGTCTATTCCAAGCTCTAATCTTCAGACTTTAGTTTAGACTTGTTCAATTGTCTAGATTATTCCGAAAATTGCAGATGATATGTACAATGCAAGAAAATATTTTTGTGCAGTAATTTTCTAATTTTGAACTTTTTATAGATTTTTTTAAAGAAGTTTTTTGCAAAAAAATATGCAAGTTCTTGAAAACATTTTACAATTTTTCTGGGGTTTTTGATTTTGAAAATTATTAGGTATTTTTTAAATGAAAGAACTATATGCAAATATTTACCCAGGAGTGCATCTATTATTTACAAGAATTAGGTGAAGAATTTACAATGGGTATTTACATGGATTAAATTAATTATTATCTGTTTTTTTATAAATAGGTTTTGTAAGAACTTTTATTTTCTTGAATTACGTATACAATTCTCAAAATAATCTGAAAATATTTTTACAAATATTATGAAAATTTTATTTTTGAAAATATTTTAGAAAATACTTTTTTTTCAAATATTTACACATTTTGAAAATAATTTTGCAAAGATTTTTCAAACAGTATGTATAGATTTTTCAAAGTATTTGTGCAATCATTTTCCAAACCAATTGCAACGAGATTTTCAAATTATTTTATTCAAATAAAGAAAAGGAATTTTTAAAAACAATTTTTTTTTACAAATGTTTGAAAATATTTTACAAAATATTTTTCAAACAGTTTTCAAAATATTTTTTCAAAGAATTCTCCAACTATTTTTCAAACATTTTGCAAAACAATTTTAATAGTTTTATGAACTGTAATTACAAAGAATTTGATGTGTGTTTTAAATATTCTTGGTTAGCCATATTATTTAAAATACACAAGTATGAGTTTTGGCTAAAGTATATACAATATATATTTGACCCTCCTATACTTAGCATAAGCTATGTACTCATATATCAGAGAGAAAAGGAATACATAACTCGTTCTAAGTATAGGAAAGTCTATACTACAATGACTGAATAAAGAATGAGAAGTAGACCTTCCCTCATATATTTAGAATCAATTAATCCTAAGTATAACAGACTTTGTACAAAGTAAGGAGGGTCGAGTTTGGGAATAAAAAAATCATTGGCTCGGACTGTCTCCCCTATATTTAGGGTAAAATATTTCTATGTATGGACAAAACAAAAGTTGTGAAAACAGGACATGGATCAAAGAATGAACACTCGTATACACCCATCCCTCCTATACTTTGGATGAAGCATATCCTAAGTATAGCATTGATGAATGGGATGCGTGAAACTTTCATAAGAATTGAAGAATAGAATTCAAAAAGAAGAAAAGAAGAAACACAGAAAAAGATTAACTAGGGAAACCGAGGGAAATCGAGGGTCGTACGGTTCCACAAGGCAAAACCGCAGTCGGTGTATTGACCGCTCAAAAATCCCTAATTAATCAACAATGAACCCACAAGATATGTATCAAGCAATGAAAAAAAAATGTGGAGTCAAATTTATTATTAACTCTACATAAAAAGGTGTATAGGTGTAAGTATGTAGAGGTCGAACACAGGGAGCACACATGATAGATCAGGCAAGTGCAAAGATGTGAATGTGATTAAGTGTCTACAAGTATGCAATTTTGTGTGTGGGTTTTTATTTTTTTAATTTTTTTATTATTTAATTTTTAATTTTTATTTTGATTTTTAGTATTCTGATTTTATATATTTTTATATTTTATATATTTTTATTTTTATAAATAGAATATTCAAATAATATAAGAAAAGAGGTGATAAGCTATTTATAAAAATAAGGAAAAATGCTCAAAAATTAGGAAATAAAATGTTTTTGATCTTTTTGTAATTTTATACTATTTTTATGATTTTTGGGGATTTTCAGAATATTTTTGGTATTTTTAAAAGCCAAAATAAAAGAAACAATGAATAAAATTACTGACCGAAATTAAAATGGGAATGAAAAATAGCAAACAGTAACAAAATTTTCCCAAATTACTTTTAAAATAAAGAGAATAAAATGAGGAAACTACAGAACCTGAGTTTATATTTTTAGGGTTTTTCTAAATTTTTTTAGATTTTTATGAAGTTTTTTAGGGTTTTCTAATTTTTAAGGTTTTTGTCTTGAAATTTTTAGTGATTTTTGGACTAACACTAAATCACACTAAAATAGACCTTAGATATTTTTTTGGAATTTTTCAAGAGGTTTTGATATTTTTTGGTATTTTCTAATGCAAACAGTAGTTAAAATACATGTTTTTTATTTTTTAAAAATATTAAAATGCAATAAAAATGCAATGCAAAAATATGGCGTGAATGAGCAAGAAAACAGGAGCTTAAGTTGATTTTTTGAGAATTTTTGGGATTTTAGAAATGCATGAAATAAATAGAGAAAGCAAGCAAAAATGCAAGGCCTGACAGGGGTATAAGTATAATTAGACAAACATACAAGGGATAAAATGCAATTTTAACACAAAATATTCAACTTAATATTGCATTTAATGGACTAAATACCATTTACCAGACCTGTGGGGGTACTATGCAAAATACCCAACCAAGCGCGTGACTAGCACGCGCCTGGGGAGGACTGATTAGCAATATTTCAAAAATGCGGGGCTTATATGAAAAATTCCAGAAATATATTAACTACAAGTGAAAATTTTGGGAATAGAAAATAAATAAACGAACCAACATGGGTCCCTCTGCAAAATGCCCTTCACCTCACGTGCACAGGCACGTGAGGTGATGTGGCGAGGGACCTAATCAAAATAAAGAAAAGTGGAGGGGGCTATATGTAAATTACACATAAGTTTTAAACAGTCGATGAAAGTTTTAAAATTAAAAAATAATAATTACAAAAACTGGCGGCCTTAGCTTGCAAAATGCCCACGCCTGGCGTGCGATCGAACGGTGGGATCTCTCCCACTTTGTCACGTATCGAGTTGCTGTTGCGTGATGCCGATTCGCGAGCGGAGGGCTGAGATTAGATCTCGGCCCAAGATCTGACGGTGCTGGTGGTATGCGATCCGACGGTGGCTGCGCTACTCCAAGATCCAACCCACACCCGACGGCGGATGAGGCTGGACGAAGAACCGGGAAGAACTCCGCTACGGCGTAGTTCTCCCGGCCAAATCAAACCTCTCCGGCGCTCTTGGAAGCTTCAAAAGGGGAAAATCTTCTCTTGCAGGTGCGGTTGATCGCCTGGGGTCTTCAAAACTCCCCCGGGAGCGCTGTGTCGCATCCGCGATGGCGGCGGAGCTTGAAGCTCCAGGTAGCTCCGGCGGGTGATCCAAAAATTGATCCCAGGTGGTGTTTTGCGCTCCTGACCTGCAGAGGAGTGTAAAAAGGTCAGGGGCAAAATGCCTCGACCATGCAGAAGGGTGGAAACGATATGGGGAGGCGGAGACGGAGCTCGTCGGAGCAAACTCTGGCGAGATGATCGGTGAAGGCGAATGTGGGGGTGTCAGTCGAAAAGGAAGATGGTAGATGATCCTAAGGCTATAGGGAATGAAAACAAGAAAAAAAAGAACAAAAAGCACACCTCAAGCCCAGGAAGGGTGAGATAGGACCTCACGGACAAGGTGGCCAGAGGTGGCTGGAACACGGCCCTCGAGCTTCGCCGCACCTCAACAGGGGTGTGGAGAACTCCCCTTCACCGGAGGTCTCCTTCTACGCGTTCCCCAAAGGTCTGAAGCTCTCAGTCGAGGTTCAAAGGGAGGAAGGAAGATGGGGTGGTCTTTGAAGTGTTGACGAACGGGCGCGAAGAACGAGGCGCAATGGGCAAAGCGTTGATCCAATGCCCGAAAATAACCCCCGGCGTGTATCACCGATGATCGAGGAACAATATCCTAGAAGACATCATCATGAAATGAGCAATGAGTCGGCCTAGAAAATAGCGAGAACATGGGTCAAAACCTAGGTCTGACACGGCTATGGGAGTAGGTCAGATAGTTGACAGGAGGTCAACTGTCAGACCAACCTGGTTGGTCCACGTGGACCAACCAGGAAAAATCCCTAGAAATGATTTATTAATTCATTAAAAAATAGCAAATAATATTATTATTTTTAGGTTATTAAATAAAAAGTGTTTATTATTTTATAAATTATTTTATGGTGATTTTTAATTATTTTTATGAGGTATAATTTTACAAGTTCCCTTTTATACCCTTTATAGGTATATTATCTATATATTTTATTAATTTATTTTTATTCTATGATTTTAATTTATTTATTTTTGTTTATTATTTTATAAAATTATAGAGTACTTTTATACACATAAATATATTTTTATTTTATTTTTTTGATGTGGTTTGTACATTTAATAAAATAAAAGTGTTAATTCTATAGGTATAGATACATGTATTATACCTATGTATATTATTTACAGGTATTTTTATTTTGAGTTTTCTTTGAGTTTTTATTCTAATTTTAATACACATATTTATTATAAAAAATATTTACAAAATTATGAAAATATAAAATTATAAAAATAATGAATAAATAATAAAATGAATATTTTAATCTGTACAGGTATACACTAGGGGTCTAAAACTCAACTTTCAAACTGTAGCTCCGCCAAATGCAAAACCACTTCCATTAAATAACTTATTTTTAATTATATACAATTGAAGGTTGAGTTTGATGCATTTGGATTTTTCATTTGTGAGATACGGGTCTGGGAAGTTGAGATTCTGGATTTTTATTCAGACCAGAACTTTTTATCTGTATATTATTTTTGAATGAAATCAATTTTGTATTTTTCTATATGAAACTATCTACAACTTTCATGTACAAAGTTTCTTTATTTGAGGTATAAAAAGTAGAACCAAAAATAGGTCCCAAAATGAAGAAAGAATGAATTAAAAAGAATAGGTATCTGGCCCTTATCTCCCCCTACTTTATTCCTTGTCGGCCTATTCATCAAGATGCCTAGGTCTCGGGGTTTTGGGTCATAAAATGTTTACAATATTTTATTCTTTTTCTTTTCTTTTATTTATTCTATAATTTTGGCTTTAATTACAGTATTTTATACACTATTTACATGCACATGCATGAATGCTAAGATGCTGGATTTAATGCTATTTACACGCATTTACTGGGGTTTTTGAGGCCAAAATGATAGAATAAAGATGATGAAATGTGGATTCATCATCCCTTTATACTTTACCTTTGCTAGTCCCTAGCAAACACTTATGCAATAAGTGCAGAGAGAAAAATAAAGAAAAGAAAAAGAAGAAGATGGATTAAATTCGATTATCAAACTTGTCTTCACAAAATCAAAGTTTGGAGCTTAAGTCAGACCTTTGGAATTTTAGTGCAGGCAGAACCTTAATGAGAACCGTATTTGAAATCCAAAAGTCCCTGAGAATCCCAAAATTCTGCTCAAGTCTCCTCAATAGCTAAGTCAGAAATATCTCAACTCATACGCAAACCCTTACAACTATGATTCTGACTCGTACAGTGTAAGTGATGGTGGCTCTCCCCAACTAGAATGACAAAGAGTCTGACTTCTCCAGTACGATAACCCAATGATTCCCCAATCCAATAACTCCATCCTCGAGGAGCGGGGTATTCCCTTCTAAGTTCAAGTGGCAACCAGCTCAAGAGGAGGGGGTGAAGAGAAGAATGGATGGTAGCCAGTGTAGCTACCTATCCTAGGATGCAAGACCAGTGTAGTCAAGTCATCCAGCTGCAGGCTCACATATTTGACTTTGGAACTCAAGCTTGCTTATTGACTTTACAACATATGTACATACTTTGCAGGCATTTTATTTTTGTACAGGCCTGAACTTTTTTTTACTATTCACAGCAGCATGTACATAAGGAGTTTTTCGCCTTGAGCTAGTAGACTATCCCTCTTTTGAAGCTTTATTGCAACCCACACTCTCCAGTCTTTTGACTTCCTCATCACTGGACGGGTTGGGGTGCACTTCCCTCCCTAGAGGAGGACAAGTGTTTCCACTTGTGTGCGTCTCATATCGGCAAATCCAATCCCCTCACCACTCCAACTGAGTTGAGCCATGTGAAAGGTGCAGGTGTCCAAGTTAGGTCATTATCAACAAGAGTCGTGCATGTGCTTCGAAATACTCTACTTAGGCAATCAAGAATCCATTGAACCAAGTCTCGTGATCCTCAAAGAATTAAGTCAACTAGACCTGAAGTACCTCAAACCCAGTTCCTATAAGGTTCATGTTATTTAGGTAGATTTTAAGGTCCAATCAAGCTCCAATCTCCAGATTTTACTTAGACTTGTTCAACTATCAAACTCAATCCGAAAAAATGTTCATACTATGCAAATGATATGCAGAATGCAGAAAATATTTTTGTGATGCAATTTTCAAAAATTTTGATCTTTTTATAGATTTTTGAAAAGATGATGATGATGATGCATATGCATTTTTTTGTTTTTTTAAAAAAGATTTTTCAAATGTTTTTGGATTTTAATTTTGCAAATGTTTTTGGGATTTTTGAAAACAAAGAAGTTTTGGCTAAAAACTAGGTACACAATATTTACACGGGCATGCTTCTTATATTTACAAGAAGTGGATTTTTAAGAATTTACAAGGGTAAGTGATCAATTTTATACATACATATATATAATGGATTTTAGTGAGATGTATGTATTCCTCAAACTTATTTGACACAGGTTTTTCAAACAATTTTGAAAACTATGGTCCAAAATAATTTTTACAAACAGTTTTACAAACATGTACACACATTTGAAAAGCATTTTGCAAAGGTTTTAAAACAGTATAGATAGATTTTTCAAAATATTTTCACAACCATTTTTCAAATCATTTGCAAATCATTTTTCAAACATTTTATTTCACACAATGAAAATAAATTTCACAAACCACACATTTTTACAAAGGTTGAAAACATGCAACAAAGCGTTTTCCAAATAGTTTTCAAAAGATTTTCACAAAGATTTTAGAACTATTTTTCAAACATTTTGCAAAAAAAACATTTTCACCTGATTTATTAATCAGTATATACAAAAAGAATTTGAGGAATGGTAACATCTTTTTATTACGGTTTTTAATGAATTTTAAAGAATTATTAGCCATATTATTAAGAAAATATGAAAGTACGAGTTATGGATAAAGTATATACGTAGTATAAACGACCCCCTATACTTAGCTTGAGCTATGTCCTCATAGATCGGAGAGAAAAGAGAAGACATAACTCATTCTAAGTATAGGCAAGTCTAAAGAATAAATAAATGAATAAATAATGGAATAAACGAATGAGAGGTTGACCATCCCCCCTATACTTAAGATCAAATAATCCTAAGTATAGCAAGCTGTATACAACGCAGGGAGGGTCAAGGGTGGGAACGAACAGATCGTACTCAGATTGTCTCCCCCTATACTTAGGGTAAGATATCCCTAAGTATAGACAAGAAGAGGAGACAATGGAGAGGATCGAAATGAATAGAGAAACTCGGGGTGTACACCCCCCTATACTTAGGACAAAGTACGTCCTAAGTATAGAAGACTGTCTACAAGGGGTGACACCTTTTTGATAGATACAGAGGATATACACATCACTCCCCCTATACTTAGGGTAAAAGAAGCCCTAAGTATAGGCAACAACAGGAGTGATGAAACAGAACGACGAATGAACACTCGGCTCGTCCACCCCCCTATACTTAGGACAAAGTACGTCCTAAGCAAGGCAAGCACGAGAATGGGTGGACGAGCAATACGGGAGAGACAGAGGGAAACAAATGAATATACAACGGAGATGAATGTACACATGGTCAAGAAGGTGGAAAGCAAACCTTCTTGCGGGACCACTGAGGGATAGATCTAGTGTGGTGCAAGTCGACATCGGGGTCCATAGTGGACGGAAGCCGATTAGGGTCGACACGGTGAAGGCCCTCAGTGGAGTCGAATCGGAAAGGAACGAACTGGTCAATGGAAGTAGTATGGCTAGGTTTGCCCTTGGTGGTCCTATGGTGCGAAGGCGCAGACGGGCTAATGGAAGAAGTACGGCTAGGTCTGGCCTTGGGGTTCTCGCTGATATCAAAGTGGAATGGGACAAACTCATCATCCTTGGAAGAAGTGTAATCGGAGTCGTCCTGCGAGGTGTCGTCCAGGTCGAAATCAAAAGGCACGAAATCATCTGTGGAAGTATCCGAAGTTTGTTCGTCCTCAAGAGTTTCACCTGAATCATTGTCATCAAGAGGCAAGAAATTTTTAATATTCGCATCATAACCGATCTCAATCATCATCACTTTAGAGTGACCAGGAGCGGACTTATCAGTGGAAATAGTCAAACTAGGTCTGTCCTGTCAAGTTTTGGTATCTGCCCTCTGCTCAATGGGATCAATCACGTAAATTCCTTGGATTTCATCAACACATCACCACACACTGGAAGGAGGAACGGTGAGGTCTATGTTGTCCGATTTCCTCCCCTTTTGGGGGATTATTCGGGTATCATCAGGGGTCGCTAAGCAAACATCTCTAATATCATCAGATCGGTCACATGCCTCGGAGTCAGCTAGAATCGGTGAAGGTGCATCAAGTGCAGGTCTCTGGTCAACTGTGGGTGCAGTGATTGACGCTTCGCTCTCGTCAATAAGACAGAAGCGAAACTCTCCTGATCCATAGTCAATAATGACCCTCGCAGAGGCGAGGAATGGTCGTCCCAGGATGATTGGAGAGGTCTCCCTGTGGAGGTCTCCATGGGCAACACGACAAAATCAACATGGTAGCTCGTATCCTGAGTAGAAATGACGGCGTTTTCAAGGATACCCTTCGGCCTCTTTATTGATCCATCAGCAAACTGAACGATCATCCTGGTTTCTTGAGAGGCCCTAAGTGAAGAGACTGTACCAGCGAGAAGGGTAATATGCTAATAGATGCACCGCCATCCAAGAGAGTGTGATCACAAGTATAGTCAGAGATGGAGCAAGTGATGAAAGGGGTAGCTGTGTTCTTCTTTCTAGGAATGGGACGATGTGTGATGGCGTGGGCAGTGGCCATGGTCAGAATATGACCCTCAGATATGCTCCTCCGCTTTCTCTTCTTGGGAAGAGGAGCAGATAAATTGGTCATGGCCTGCTGAAGTGGGGCGTGGATAATCTCATGAATAGTAGCCACCACTTACGGTTTAGATAGAATTTTTTTATTTTTTGGACTTCCTCCATACAAGGGAGGAAGTCGGAATCAGCATCTACACGGAGCATGCCAAGAGCAGTCTGTACAGCGGCATCCTCGGGGTCAAAGGTGGGACAGTGTATGAATGAATGTGTGGGTGAATTATCTGGCAGATGGGCCCTCTCCTCACGGTCTGAATCAGCCAAGTGTCTCCCAAACTCCTTTTGGATTTTTAATTTTTTCTCATTTTTTTGTGTTTTGTGCGATTACAATCTCCGATGATCTCCCACAAGGAATTCTGTATCCACGATGAATGGAGCGTCAATCTATTTTTTCCTCAAGATAGCCATATCATCATTCATCAAATCAAGGCGCTCTATCATTCGATTCAATATATCACTCATAGAGATCGAGGGAGGTGACTTTAACAGGTCAGACTCGGGTGGATGTGAAGGTGGAGGTGGATGATATACGGGTGGAGGTGGATGTGGGTAAAAGTTTGAAGGCTGATACTGTTGATGAGGCAGGTATGTACAAAAATCAGAAAAAATAGGAGGAGGATCCTCCTGATAAAAGGGAGGTGGACCGGCTGGAGTGAACGAGGGATCCGCAAAGTCTGGATAAAATGTGCTCCAGGGGTCCATCTCAAAAGCAAAAAGAAATGATCGGGAGAGCACAACGGTCAAGCCAAGAGAGTGAAAGAAAAGGCGCAAATGCGCAGAGGCGATCTAGGACACACATAAAACAATCACAAACAAAAGTGAAAATAAGACAAACCCTCAATTCACCTACTCAACTTGGTAGAGACTGCAAAGAGCGGTCTTTTTATCTTGTCTGTTTTAGAGTTAGGTGAGAAGTCAAAATTGCGCAAACACTTAGGGGTTGAATGGGATTTGGGCACTAACCTTAGTGTGTGCATGAGAAAGTAAAAACGAAGACAATGAGGGGATTACTCGCCTCAAGTCAATGATTTTCTTTTTGGTTTGTTTTTAGGGTCGAGTAATATTAACAGTCCCAATTTTATTGATTATCATTTTTTTGGAATTTTAGTGAGAATGCACGAGCCTAACGGGGAATCAATTATTTTAAACTCCTAGGTTGGCAAAATCAGAGGGAGAGTCGGAAAAGCAATGCAAGCGGAAAATCAATGATGTATGCTAAAGAGAAAGGCTCACCTTGCCTCCAGCACTCTACATGCAAGGATGCTCAGCAGAATTGAAACCTAATCTATATGCAAATGCAAAGCCGATGAAATTACCCTAAGTTTCAGAAATTACTATTATCATGAAGAACCACAAGTCAGTCACCAATCCTCAATCCAAGAGTCCGGTCTAGGCTTACCCCTCCTCCTCTCAACAAATCGAGTTCAGGAGCAGCGCTTGGCAAGGTGGGCTCACGGCGCGACGGCTCGAAGATGGTGAAGCGACTGTTTTAAAGTTTGACACTAAGTACAAACGCGGCTATAGGTACATGCAAGATATTAAGTGTTTGGCCTTCGTCTGTTGCAAGCAATCCTAAAACTAGGGGCTCAATCACACAAAAGAAATAAAATCAAAACCAAGAAATAAAATAAAAAATGCGAAGAAAAACGCGACAAAACCACGGTGAGCCCCCAGGTGTATAAACACCTGAAAATTAGGTCCGAGTGTCCTGAGTGTCCAAGTGTACTTGTATTATTACAAATTATATGAATCTCTCTCTCACAAAAGTAAATAAAAGCTAGCTAACACTCTCTCTCTCACTCCTCCTGCTCTCTCCTGTCGGCTTGGGCTAGAAAAGCCGACTCCGCTTCCCAATACTGCACCGGATCACATAGGCGATCCTCCTCGATCCGCGGTCCCTTGCAAGAAGACAAGAAAGACAATGGTTAGACAGCTCACTGATATATATATAAAATGTAGAGAGCAATCAAAGAAATGATGTAAACAAGCAATCACAATCAATCAAAAATATAATCTATACGTTGTTGCTCCCCGGCAACGGCGCCATTTGATAACCAGGGAAATTGAGGGTCGACCGGTTTCACAAGGCGAAACCAAAGTCGGTGTATTGACCGCTCAAAAATCCCTAATTAATCAACAATGAACCCACAAGATATGTATCAAGCAATGAAAAATAAATATGGAGTCAAATTTATTATTAACTCTACATAAAAAGGAGTATAGGTGTAAGTATGTAGAGGTCGAACACCGGGAGCACACAGGATAGATCAGGCAAGTGCAAAGATGTGAATGTGATTAAGTGTCTACAAGCATGCAATTTTTTGTGTGGGTTTTTAATTTTTTTAATTTTTTTATTATTTAATTTTTAATTTTTGTATTTTGATTTTTAATTTTCTGATTTTATATTTTCTTTTATATTTTACATATTTTTTTATTTTTATAAATAGAATATATAAATAATATAAGAAAAGAGGTGATAAGCTATTTATAAAAATAAGGAAAAATGCTCAAAAATTAGGAAATAAAATGTTTTTGATCTTTTTGTAATTTTCTACTATTTTTGTGATTTTTGGAGATTTTTCAGAATATTTTTGATATTTTTAAAAGCTAAAATAAAAGAAACGGTGAATAAAACTGCTGGTCGAAATTAAAATGGGAATGAAAAATAGCAAACAGTAACAATTTTAAAATAAAGAGAATAAAATGAGGAAACTACATAACCTGAGTTTATATTTTTAGGGTTTTTCTAGAATTTTTTAGATTTTTATGAAGTTTTTAGGGGTTTTCTAATTTTTAAGGTTTTTGTTTTGAAATTTTTAGTGATTTTTGGAGTGACACTAAAACACACTAAAATAGACTTTAGATATTTTTTTGGAATTTTTCAAGAGGTTTTGATATTTTTTTGGTATTTTCTAATGCAAATAGTAGCTAAAATGCATTATTTTATTTTTAATAAATATTAAAATGCAATAAAAATGCAATGCAAAAATATGGCATGAATGAGCAGGTAAACATGAGCTTAAGTTGGTTTTTTGAGAATTTTTGGGGTTTTAGAAATGCATGAAATAAATAGAGAAAGCAAGCAAAAATGCAAGGCCTAGCAGGGGTATAAGTATAATTAGACAAACATCCAAGGGCTAAACTGCAATTTTCACACAAAATATTCAACTTAATATTGCATTTAATGGACTAAATACCAATAACCAGACCCACAGGGGTACTATTGCAAAATACCCAACCAAGCGCGTGACTAGCACACGCCTAGGGAGGACTGATTAGCAATATTTCAAAAACGCGGGGCTTATATGCAAAATTCCAGAAATATATTAACTATAAGTGAAAGTTTTGGGAATAGAAAATAAATAAACGAACCCACAGGGGTCCCTATGCAAAATGCCCTTCACCTCACGTGCACAGGCACGTGAGGTGACGTGGCGAGGGACCTAATCAAAATAAAGAAAAGTGCAGTGGGCTATATGTAAATTACATAGAAGTTTTAAACGATCGATGAAAGATTTAAAATTAAATAATAATTACAAAAACTGGCGGGGCCTAGCTTGCAAAATGCCAACGCCTGGCACGCGATGGAATGGTGGGATCTCTCCCACTTTGTCATGTGTCGAGCTGCTGTTGCGCGATGCCGGTTCGCGAGCGGAGGGCTGAGATAAGATCTCGGCCGTAGATATGACGGTGCTGGTGGTCTGCGATCCGACGGTAGCTGCGCTACTCCAAGATCCAGCCCACATCTGATGGCGGACGAGGCTGGACGAATAACCGGGAAGAACTCCGCTGCGGTGAAGTTCTCCCGACCAAATCAAACCTCTCAGGCGCGGTTGATCGCCTGGGTCTTCAAAACTCCCCCCGGAGCGTTGTGTCGCATCCGCGATGGCGGCGGAGCTTGAAGCTCCAGGTAGCTCCGGCGGGTGATCCAAAAATTGATCCCAGGTGGTGTTTTGCGCTCCTGACCTGCAGAGGAGAGTAAAAATGTCGGGGGCAAAATGCCTCGACCCTGCAGAAGGGTGGAAATGATATGGGGAGGCGGAGACGGAGCTCGTTGGAGCAAACTCCGGCGAGATGATCGGTGAAGGCAAATGTGGGGGTGTCGGTCGAAAAGGAAGATGGGCCGATGATCCTAAGGCTATAGGGAATGAAAACAAGCAAAAAAATGAACAAAAAGCACACCTCAAGCCTAGGAAGGGCGAGATAGGACCTCACGGCCAAGGTGGCCGGAGGTGGCTGGAACACGGCCCTCGAGCTTCGCCGCACCTCAACAGGGGTGTGGAGAACTCCCCTGTCACCGGAGGTCTCCTTCTACACGTTCCCCGAAGGTCTGAAGCTCTTAGACGCGGTTCAAAGGGAGGAAGGAAGATGGGGGTGGTCTTTGAAGTGTTGACGAACGGGCGCGAAGAACGAGGCGCAACGGGCAAAGCGTTGATCCAATGCCCGAAAATAACCCCGGCGTGTATCACCGATGATCGAGGAACAATATCCTAGAAGACATCATTATGAAATGAGCAATGAGTCGGCCTAGAAAATAGAGAGAACATGGGTCAAAACCTAGGTCTGATACGGCTATGGGAGTAGGTCAGACAGTTGACCGGAGGTCAACTGTCAGACCAACCTGGTTGGTCCACGTAGACCAACCAAGAAAAATCCCTGGAAATAATTTATTAATTCATTAAAAAATAGAAAATGATATTATTATTTTTATGTTATTAAATAAAAAGTATTTATTATTTTATAAATTATTTTATGGTGATTTTTAATTATATTTATGAGGTATAATTTTACAAGTTCCCTTGTATACCCTTTATAGGTATATTACCTATATATTTTATTAATTTATTTTTATTTTGTGATTTTAATTTATTTATTTTAATTTATTATTTTATAAAATTATAGAATTCTTTTATACACTTAAATATATTTTTATTTTATTTTTCTGATGTGTTTTGTACATTTGATAAAATAAAAGTGTTAATTCTATAGGTATAGATACAGGTATTATACCTATGTATATTATTTACAAGTATTTTTATTTTGAGTTTTTATTCTGATTTTAATATACATATTTATTATAAATAATATTTACAAAATTATGAAAATATAAAATTATAAAAATAATGAATAAATAATAAAATGAATATTTTAATATGTATAGGTATACACTAGGGGTCCAAAACTCAACTTTGAAACCGTAGCTCCATCAAATGCGAAACCACTACCATTAAATAGTTTATTTTTAATTATATACAATTAAAGGTGAGTTTATGCATTTAGAGTTTTCATTTGTGAGATACGGGTCTGGGAAGTTGAGATTCTGGATTTTTATTCAGACCATAACTTTTTATGGTACATTATTTTTGAATGAAATCAATTTTGTTTTTTCTATATGAAACTATCTACAACTTTCATGTACAAAGTTTCTTTATTTGAGGTATAAAAAGTGGAACCAAAAATATGTCCCAAAATGAATAAAGAATGAATTAAAAAGAATAGGTATCTGGCCCTTATCTCCTCCTACTTTATTCCTTGTCGACCTATTCATCAAGATGCCTAGGTCTCGGGGTTTAGGGTCATAAAATATTTACAATATTTTATTCTTTTTCTTTTCTTTTATTTATTCTATAATTTTGGCTTTAATTATAGTATTTTATACACTACTTACATGCACATGCATGAATGCTAAGATGCTGGATTTAATGCTATTTACACGCATTTACTAGAGTTTTTGAGGCCAAAATGATGGAATAAAGATGATAAAATGTGGATTCATCAGCTTTCTCCCCTATATTTAGGGTAAAATATTCCTATGTATGGACAAAACAAAAGTTGTGAAGACAGGGGATGGATCAAAGAATGAACACTCGTATACACCCATCTCTCCTATACTTTGGATGAAGCATATCCTAAGTATAACATTGATGAATGGGATGCGTGAAACTTTCAGAAGAATGAAAGAATAGAATTCAGAAAGAAGAAAAGAAGAAACACAGAAAAGATTAACTAATCAAAAATGTTTTTTCGTGAATCACTTTATATTGCTGACGTTGCGGCTTGAAAATCTTCATTATAGATTACCTATATCGAATATATCATGCATGAGATATGACTTTAGTAACTATCCGTTGATTACGAATGGTTGTGCATCAGCTGACAAACTAGATATCACAATACTTCCATTGTCATGCACATGCTTCACTACAAAAGGTTATGTCTGTTTGCTTTCAACTTCCGCGACAATAATTTCAACTTTGCATCGAACAAACACACCTTCTGACCACGTTCGAAAGTCTTTCGCTGAATATGCTTGTCGTGCAACTTCTTGACTTTCTCCTTGTACATCAGGTTGTTGTCATATGCATAGTCTCAAAATTCTAAGAGTCTATTCAGATCAAGTTCTCGGTTCTTCCTGGCCTTCTTGGAATCCAAATTGCATACATTTATTGCCCATAAAGAGTTGTAGATTAATTCTATGGGTAAATGGCATGGCTTGCTAATGAGGTGTGTTTTCCCTTATGTTAATTTACATGAATTATCATTTCAAATTTGTCATTTCGTTGTAGGCGGGTAATCGGAATCGATCATGAAATAATCAGTTAAATATTTAATTCAATTAATTTGAGTGATTTTGTGTTTGTTTTACTTGGGCAAGTCCCAGGATCGAACTAGAGGAGGTAAAGGAACAACTTAGGTGAGTGTCTATCAGATTTCGTGTGTGGTTTTCGAGGCAGAATATTTTTGGTATTTTTAATGCAATTTTTGGATGCAAATGCGGACAATTTTAAGGACTAGAAAATTGATATTTATCAAATGATGTCTAAAAATTATGAAATTTAGCCAAGATGTTTATAATGATAAAATGAGTACAATATTTTTTTTTGAATTTTCCGATGCAATATGAATATTTAATGATCTTGTAAATACAAATAGTGTGATTTTAAATAATCAATTATAATAAACAATAAATCTGATTATTTTTAGGAAATAAAATTATCTAAGTTATATCACTAGGTGGTCTATCTCAGAAAAATCCTAAACCATAAAAACATTGAATTTAATATCTACTAAAAATTAATTACTGAAATAAATAAAATGATTTTTATAGAGCAAATTGCATATGCAAATGCAACTCGTTTTACGTACAATGTAACTAACAATTAATTCTATGATCCTTGATATTTTGGTAATTTTAGGGTAAGGGTTAACTAATTGTGAATTTTTTAGCTCAGAATGGGCAAAATAAGCAATCTTTTTGCAAGAATAATATTTATTAATTAACCACAGTGAATAAAAATATCACAAGTATGCCATAATGTCCGGAGTTAATTCTAAAACAACTTGCTATTTTTGAAATAATAAAATGATGCAATAAATAGGGTCAAAGTATAACAGGAACATGGTGTTGTGTTTGCAATATTACAGAATATAAAGTAAATACAAGGACTGTAGTGAAGGGATAAAGTGGAATTACCGAGACCTCGAGGGGTCTTGCTGCAAAATATCCAATGGGCCACGTGCAAAGCACGTGACTCTTGAGTTGAGCCTATCTGTACGATATGGATGGAGTATGGGGTGTATTTGAAAAAGACCCCTCCCGCACGTGTACCTCCCATGGAAGGGTTCAGGCCTCCTGCCCGGTGGTTCGCAGTTGGCAACAGGTGGATCTCGATGGTCGTGGGTGGAGATCCTTCTCTGATCAACTGCTGATGGTTGATGAGGGCGAAGCTTCAGTCCGATGAAGGTGGAGTTGGGGAGTATATGAGGCGGAGAAGCGATGACTTATGTTGGTGGAGCGTGTGGTTCTGGAGCAGCAGAGCACCTTGCTCCTGGAGCTTCGAGTGGTAGTGATTCATGACAGTGATGTTGAGGCTATGAAGAAACTCTTGGTCGGTAAAGATGGCGCAAAGAAGATGGTCGAGCATTGGAAGCTCTGATGTTATTGAGGATGGACGTTGAATCGTTGAGGCGTGGAGGAGTCCGGTGAAGAGGAGCATGGGCTTCCAAGCGGTCATGGGGGCGCTGCAAAACTTCACAGAGGAAGCGGAGCATACTCGATTTTGGAGAAGTGGTGTCAGAGAAGTATCTCGACCGATGAAGATGAAGCAGTGCGAAGCTTGGTGGACTCTTGGAGGTAGTGTACGAGCAAAGAATGAGAGGAGCGGTGAATAGTGGTGTCGAGCGGGCAGAGGTCAATATGGAAAGTATGGTGAGGTGGTGTGAGGTGTGGCAGAGCTCCTGGAGGTGCACATGAATGAGGCGGGGAGGTGGAAGATGAGCGGAGGTGTACCTATAAGATATTGGGCTCGACAGTCCAAAGCAAGACCAGAGCAAAGGCGACGTCGTCGAATGATGGAGATACCATGAGGCTTTTGGCCTCGGATCTTATTGGGGAAAAGAGGCAAGGAGATGTCACCTTCAGCTTCTTATCATGTTTGATTGTTGATCAGTAGATGGATCGAAGTGGTCTACAGGTCTCGGATTAAATAGGAGACGAGAGGCAGCGGTCGGGGGAGCCAATAGAAGAAAGTCGTCGGTGGTGATTAGAATAGGGAAGGGGATGCTGATTGATTGACAAGGTCGGGGGAGATTCGATGAGGAGGTGATTGATTATGTGAGGGGTGAATCGGTCGTAGATGGAAGGGTTGGCGGTGGCCGAGAATTGCGGGGAGGCGGCACAACCAAAATAGGAAGGTGGCGCACGACCAAACTTGGAAGGAGGAGATGATGGCGCGTGCTGGGTGCGTGCGCAGCACATGCATCTCTATATTTTTTATATTTTTTGATTTTTTAATATTTTTGAATAATATAAAAGCCAAAAAAGAGTGACACGTGGCGGTTCCAAGAGTTGTCACATGTCTGCTATAGAAAATCCGGAAATAAAAAGAAAAGAAAACTCAACACGAAATAGCAAAAGACCTCGGATCGAAAAAATTTCTTCACGAATATTTCTCGTCTCAACGAGAAATACAACTCTCATGAAGGAACCAAAATCAAAATCGGTCAATTGCCCTTGGACCTTTTAGGCGCGTTATTGTTTTGCATCGATGTCCTGTGTGTGTTGTTTTTTATTAAATAAATATCAAATCTACTCTAAAATTCTCCAAAAATTACCAGTAGCTCCTGCTATTGTGTAACATTTTTGGTAATTTTTGTGATGCAATTTGATTATATTTGTTATTTTCTAAAAATCAAAAACCCTAAAATGTATGTTTGTTTATTTTATAAAATACCAAAAAATATAAAAATATCCTAAAAATTCTACAAAAATTCATGTGTGGTTGTTTTGATTTGTTTTAATTTGTATAGTAGTTTATTTCATTATCTTTTATAAAACCCCTAAAAATCATAAAAGATCAAAAAATTTCTAAAAATCATTAAAAATTCTACAAAAATAAAAAAACGTGTTTTCAATACTATAGTTAGATTTTGTTGTCTATCTTGACATAAAATTGCAACCAGGAAATTTAAGGTAATTTAGATATTTTTAAAGTTGCCTTTTTATCCAGGCTCTACACTGTTTTGATATTTTGTCTTTCTTTTATTTTTATAAAATTATATAAAAATCTGAAAAATCCCATAAAATATTTAAAAATATTTGCATATTTCAAAAATATAAAAATATTTTTATTTTGAATTTTTGACCCTTTTTAACCTTAATAAAAATTGTTATAGTATGATCTCTTTCTTATTCTTATTCATTTTTTTATTAGAAAATAAAAAAAATGCAAATTAAAAACCCCCAAAAATATGTCTTTTCTTCTCTGATTTCTCAAATGCTTCGTAGGCTTAGCCCGTGCTCCTTGTGTTCGACCCTGGTGGCTATACCACGTTAAGTAAATAGTGAGACCGCTTCTTTCGATTTTTATGCTTAATTATTTTCATTGGTGGTCTTATTTTTCTTGTTGAGCCCGACTCGTCGATTGGGGTCGCAATGACCTTAGATTCTACAACCCTAGTTGGCGAGCCACTCACCAGAATCCAACCTCACTTTCAAGTTAGCACATTAAGATCTCTACAAATCAAAATAAAATTAAAAAAAATCAAAATTCATATGTGAAACTTGCATTTTGGGACCATTTTCTACATCGTATATAATTACCAATTGTGGTTATTATTTTATCTACAAAATTATCTATTTTTATATTATTTTAATTTATTTATTTTATTTGTTTTATAGTTTAATAAATACATTAAAAATCCCTCTTGAAAACTAAATTGATTTGTTGTTTGAATTGTGATTAAGCCCATATATTTGTCTCCTTTTGTTGACGTCGAGGCTTACTCATGTTAAATAAACAATTACCTAATTCACATTGATTGATTATTTTGGAGTGGTTTTTGATTTGTCGTTGATTATTCGACTACAACAATCAGACATATTAAATTTAGGATAAATTCCTCTAATCACTCTCCAACTCGAATCAACCTTAGCATATGAGAATAAAAATGGAGATGATATTACCTTCATGACTAAAATATTCAAAAAGTTCATGAAGGATCGAGAGAGTTCATAAATAAGGAAACTGAAGTCACTTACTACACCTATATTTACTTCAAAGATAATGTCCCTTAAATAAGATAACATAAAGTACAATAACTTCTCAAAGGTGAAAAGAGAAATCCTCACACACACAAAAATGAGTTATCACAATCACACAAGAAGTTTCTTAGTGCAAAGTCATACAAGATACATGGGATGAGGTTGACTCAAGCGAGGATGAAGATGATGAATCATAGATGAATAATCTCTTCTTGATCTGGTGGTAACTGAGATGAGGTTGATTCTTTTACTTTCAATGAATTATTAGATAGGTTACAAGTGCTACATTCACTAGTTGAAGGCTTTTTGGGAAAAATGAATATTCACATAAAATCTAAAGCAAAAATAACTAAGAAGAACATGAATGCAATTTAGAAATACCAAGGAGAACATTACCTCTATAAAAAAATAAGGGAGAGCTAAATATAAAAAATAAAATTCTTGTTGTTGACTTATTGATGAATCTATTGACTAAGTTCCTAAGCAAATACACACTTCAAACACATTTGATAATATTATTATTATACAAAACATTTGTATATAAAAATGGGATAATTATATGCAACTATTATATTGATAATTTCATTGAGAAAAATTCCAGAAAATAAGTTAAAAAAGAGCATCATTTATATGAATATAATTGACTCTACGAACCCTTAATATGCAGAGAATCTTATTGATTTTCTATAGATCCCATACTAGCTCCAATTGTCTATATTATAATTATATTAGTTCAATAAAAATTTGAATAAAATATAAAAAAAGTAAAAAATCATAAGGCAAATAGTTGCAAAAAACCTAAAGGTGTATATTTAGAGCATATGAACTCTAATCAGGTCCTACTCAGTTTTAAAGTTGGACAATAAAATATACTATATATTTAGTATTTGGTCTATTTTTGGGAGAATAGGGTTCATAAATGGAAGTTGGATTTGGAACTAATTACTATGTACCCGGTGTTGTAGACCCTTGTATATTTAATTCAGGCATATAACTCACTTACACATACCACATCTAGTAATCATTAAGTGTGGTAGTAGCTTATAAGTAGTGAGGGCTACTATTAAACAACTTGGGATTAAGACTCTTTGATCGTGATAAATAATTCCAATTAGGCTCAAGCCCAACAATTTGTCTAAGCCAGTAATCCCTGATAACGAACAAGTCTAGGACCCATGACGTTATAAATGGTATAAAGAAAACTCCTCCAATAGTGGAAAGGGATGCTCAAGAGGTCGATCCATCCCTACATAAAGTTAGCAGGAAAGTGTTGCCCAAGAGGTGAAGTTACTATTATTACTAGAATAGGTCATGAGCCATCGTGCAACAAGGATGTTGAGAATATAAGTGATGGTGGTTGTGGTACCCCAAACATTGCACTAAATCTAGTAATCACGAAGTGTAGAAGTAGCTTGTAAGTAGTGAGGGCTACTACTAAACAATATGTGTTTAAGAATTTTGGGTTGTGGTTAGGGGCTCTAGTTGGTCCCAAGCCCAACAAGTTGTATGGATCGGTAATCCCTGTTAACGAATCAAGTGTAGGGCTCAATACTTTACAAATGGCATCAGAGTATATTCCTTCTAATTTTGGAAGGAGATACCCAAGAGGTGGATCCATCACTACCCTAGAGTTAGGGAAATAGCTATCCAAGAGGTAAAGTTGCTATTGTTACTGTGAATAGCTCATGGACCATTGCACAATGAGGATATTGCAAGTATACATTGTGGTGATTATAACACCCCAACATACTACACCTATGTCAGTAGCTTATAAGTAGTGGGAGCTACTACAAAATAACTTTGGCTTTAGAACTTTGTGTTGTGATCAAGGGCTCCGATCAGTACCAAGCCCAATAAGTTGTCTGGGTTAGTAATCGCCGATAACGGACCGGGTCTATAGCTTAGGACATTACACTTGTATATATCTGTTTATTTTATTTTGTATTTATTTTATCTAACAAAAATATAGAAAGATCAAAATCTGTTAAAAAGAAAAAAAATAAGGAAAATACATAGAATTCATGGGTATATTATACTTGTAATCACGCCAAAAATCTCATCTTGAGATAGAGGTTGAAATTAACCTTGATGTTTCCTACAATTTTTATGTTTTGGATTTTTAAAGATCCAGTCCACCTCCGATGAGGGGAGTTTGTAAGTAATTTGAATAACTGATATTACAAAAAAGAGAGGGACATAACTAATATTTCAAAAATTAAGAAGGGCACAAGTGATAAAAATTCTTGTATTCTATATGAAGACCATCATAATACATTTCTTATACATACAACAACAAAGCATTTTCCCACATTAAGTAGGATATGATACATGTATTCCTTGCCTCCATTAAGATCTATCTTGGATCATTATTGAGCTTAGATCCAAATAACTAAGATCCATTCGGATGGTATCATTCCAACACTTCTTGGGCATATCTCATCCTCTCTTAATCGACTCAACATCTCAAATCTCGCATCTTCTAACTAGTGCATCAATCGACCTCCTTTGCAAATGACCAAACAATCTTAAGCAGTTTTCTCTCATATGATCCTCTATCAGCGCTACAACAACTTCCATTCTTATCACATCATTCGGAATCTGATCATATCGTGTATGACCAAACAATCACCTTAACATTTTCATTTCTACTACTATTATGCATTCTCTGCCCATGTTTATGATCCACATGCCAACATTGAGATCCATAGAGCATAACAGGTCTCGTGGCTACTTTGTAATATATTTATTTGTTTTTTAAAGGAATATTCTTACCATGAAGAACAAGAGAGGCTCCTCTCCACTTTAACCAACCTGTATTTATTCCATGAGTAAAATCTCCATCGATTTCTCCATCTTGTTGTAAAAATAGATCCTAAGTATCTAAAAGAATCTCTCTTTTGAATGTTTTCATCTCTAATCTTGACATCGATCACTTTACCACTACTCTCATCAAATGTGCACTCCATATATTCAGTCTTAGCCCTACTTATACAGAATCTTTTAATCCCTAAGGCATGTCTCCGAGCCTCCAATCATCTCTTGGAGACATAGTATATGAATCTTTCTTCCTTCCATTGTATTTATTATCTCCATGAATCTGCCAGTCAAAGTGCCAATATTGCAATTACTTATGCGTAACTTCTTTTGTAGCCTCTTTTGTCCTAACTTCTTTACTCACATGCCTCCATCAAACGAGAACAATTGCAAATGTTGGATTACATCGGGGCAACAATGCAATGGAACTAGCTCATTTACTAGCATGCCTTCTCATGCAAGAGCAATTGCAACTTTTGAACTACATTTGAGAAGCGATGTAATGGCCCTTGACAACTTCTCATTGCATCCGGGTGATGTAACGTGTCGCTAGTAGGAAACGCCCCAACGAATTCTAAATGTTTGGTTAAATCCATGATGAAAAGATTCAAATATCTTGAGGTAAATTCTTAAATAGTGTTATCAATTGAAAGCACTATTTTGGAATTTGGGTCCAACAGTTTTATGATGGTTGTCAGCTACCTGATACAAACCTCCTCATTTTCCAGGGCTTGGGATCGATCATGGATAATTTTATACATTTGTTATATCATGCTTGGATAAAAATACTTGTATGATCTCTTTTTTCATTGGAAAGAGGAAATTGATCCATTATTCTCCTCCTTCATTAACAAAATGTTGGAACTCCCCCTCGTGATAATAACATTCGGAGCACTATTCAGTGCAACCAAACCAAATATTATTCTAAGTACCAACTATGGGTACAAGAATGAACCTAAGACTATCAACCACGTTACTTGCATCAAAATCCATCGAGCATACATATGAATGCATAATCAGTAACCAAGTGCAATACATCACCCAATGACCCTGACCCAGTACCAGCGACCCTAACCCCCATTGCCAGCGACATTGACCCCCACTGCTGCCCCCACCCTCACCCGAATCCCACTGCTAGCGAACCTGACCCCCACCACCGTCGACCCCCACAAAGTCACGCACCTCCGCATCCCCAACCCCCACCGCTGACCCCCACCAATGACCCCGACCTCTGACCCCGCCCACCAAGGCTCTGAGGATGACGACACATCCTCTCTCCTACCTGTGAGGTCCTGTATACCTTCAATGGTGCCGAGTACGTCGATTAGATTGAACCTCATCTGTTTTGGGAGAAGCGCCCAACAGGTATTTGAGATTTTGCACCACTCATGTTTATTCTTGGAGAGCAATATCATGCCAGTTTTGGAAGAAGGAGGACTTCCGAACGATGCACTACAGGCATCTAGCCACCCGCTACCTTCTTTATGGCTTCCCGAGAGCTCGTCTAGGGGGATTTTATTGTGCCCATTCCGATATTTTCATTGTTATCCGGATGGTAGAGAGGGTAGCAAAGGTTTTACATGTTTCATCTCTCATCTCAAAGAGTGCATCTCTCTTGTGAAGAACGATGTACCTTGTTGTAGGATGATCTTCAAAAGGACTGTGATTTATTTCTTGTTTGTAGATCAGATCTTGAGGGTCATTGATCATTGGTTATGTGAGAAGTGCATGAAGATACAAGTAAGGAGCCGTGATGGTATTGCTTGGGCCATTAATGAGACTGGAGAGATTGAAAGTCGTACTGTTGGCATTATTAAGCCTCTCAAGAAGAGTCTTTAGGTTTCTATTGTTAGGGAGGAACTGGTCTTTGATGGCGGACTTCTCGATCGGGTATTTAAAGCACCTATCTTGATAGTGAAGAGCATCCATCCTAGTTGTCAACTTGCCTTCTCTCAGGATTTAAAGACATCTCTTTATAAAGTGATCTCTAAGCCGGGATCTGTTTCTGCATGGGTTATGTTGTTTCTTTTTCCATGTTGTACTTTGTAGGTGTTTCGTCCTCAAAATAGACGTGATTGCTTGTCTGGCAACAAAAGCTAATGCAACAACATCTTATCCTCAAATGTCTCTCTACCTGGGAAGAAGTTGGCAGTATTTCTAAGCTTGTGGATCAGATGTTGAATGCTCCTATGCTTGTAGGCATGGACCATGATAGTGGCTACTCTGCAGAGAGAGAGAAGAAATAAAATCCATACATCAAGCAATGTCTTCCTAAGGTTATTGATGGCCATTTTACAACAGCAATAAAGGTTTTGTCTTCTTCAGGTGTAGCACCGTTTAATGGAGACATCATTAGGAATTTGGAGGCGAAACACCTGTGCAATCCACCTCCGTCCTTGTCGGATTTTCCCTGTTCTGAAGCCCCTCTGATGACACGAAAAACCAAGCGAGCGAGGTAAAGGTACTAAATGGTCGTCGCGACCTCAATCACTCGGTTGTGTCAATCAAGAAAAATAGACCACCAATAAAAGATAAAATCAACTCGAAATCAATAGCGGTCTTGCTATTTTATTAACCTGGTATAGCGACCAGGGTCAAACACAAGGAGCACGAAATGGCCTCGCAGCCTACGAAGTAGTCAAAAAGAAAACAAAAGAAAAGAAAAAGGTATTTTTGGTGGTTTTTAATTCTTTTTATATTTTTTTGGATTTTTGGTTAATTAGGAAAATAAGGAAAACAATAAAACAATGCAATTCAACTATTTATTTAATGCACTAAAATTCAACCAAAAATTCAAATAAAAATATTTTTATGTGTTTTATAATTTTTACTGTTTTTAGTTAATTTTTGGGATTTTTATGATGTTTATTTAATTTTCTAAAAATCAAACAGTGCAAAAAGATAAAAACAATGTCCAGCCTAGCTTAAGGGGTTTAGATAAAATATCTAAAAACCCCCAAAAAGCCTAGAGGTAATTTTCGTGTATAGCAAACACTACAAAGAAAATTTAGCCACTGGATTTATGATTTTTGGGTTTTTAAATTATTTATTATATTTTTTTGAGTTTTTAGGTGTTTTTTAATTTTTATGAGTTTTATATAATGAAAAATAGCCAAAATTGGCTAGAAAATCAAGCAAGCCAAAACAAACAGTAGATAATTTTTTGTAATTTTTAAATAGGTTTTAATATTTTTTGTGAATTTTAAAATCAGATAGTAACGAAAATTGATGTTTTTGAATTTTTAAAAATATCAAATCAAAACAAAAATGTCTCCAAAAATTTCAGAAAATTTTACACTACAGCAGGAGCCATGTGTCCAATTTTCATTGGATTTGGAGTAGATTTGCTATTTTATTCAAAAATAGAAAATAGGTATTGTGCACAGGGATCGAGTGCAAATACCAAGAGTCCTGGGGGGTCCGGTGCAAAATACCTAGGAGAACACGCGCGTTGCGCGTGCCTGAGGCACTCAGGGTCCTAAATGTATGGAAAACAAGTTCCGGGGGCGATTTGGTAACAGGTACCAAAAGTCCAAGGGCTTGTTTGCAAATTACCCAATAGAAAACACACATGCACAATTAATTCACGCACAGGGGTATAAATGCAATAATCCAAAAGTATTCATTCATTCAATAACCAACCAGAACTACAGGGAATAAAGTGCTAATAGCCCAGAAAACCACGTGTCGAAGCACGTGCTACACCATACACAGGGGCATAAATGCGAACGAAATAAAGTGTAGGGTTCACTATGCAAAAGTACTAACATAAATAAACTTCTAAAAGTATTTACAGGACTGAACTGAAATAAAACTAAACTAAGGGCCTAAGGGTAAATTACCCTTTATTAATGCAGACGGCTGGATGGGTGCCACGTGGTGAATGGATGGCTGAGATGCGGGTGGCACCCAACGAAGGATGTCCTCGTCCTGATCGGACGGTCAATGCCTCGCCACGTACTAGATCTGACGGTGGAGATGTGTCGCTTCTAGGCCTCGGTCATCGGACGGTGGAGATCGACCCTCACAAGATCGGGCGGTCGATGCTGCTCCTCGAATGGACGAACGGGATCAGATCTGGAGCTCGGGGTCGATCGGACGGCGGAGAGGGATGGAGGACGAACTGGCCTCCAGCGAACTTCGCTGAGGTCGTGACGGCGCTGGCCTCCTCCTGGGAGCCCTCTACTGATCGGAACGGGAAGTTGCAGGCCCTCCGCGTCTGCTGGAGGTCTCTGATGACCCAACCGAGCTCTGGGGAGCTCCGGCGAGGTCGGCGGAGGCGGAGCTGCTGGACCTAATGGTCCAAGCCCTCAGATGGGCTTGGATGAACCTGCAAAATGCACCAACAAGCTCGTGGGTCGAGGGCAAACTGCCTCGACCCCGTTAGACGTGGTGAAAGTGGTCGGGGAGTCGATGCGGGCGAGCTCCGGCGAGAGGATGGACGGAGGAGCTCGAACCCCAGCTCCTGTGCGAACTGGGTTGCATGGAGGGGTGCAGAACGTGTGTGGGAGGAAGGCGGAGGCTATGGTGCAGCCCGATGATCGAATGGATGGGTGACATGACCGGAATCGAAGGTGGTCGGCGGAGCGGCGAATTGGGGGTAATCAGAAATTAGAGAAAAGGAAGAAACAACTACGCTACCTGGGTGGATGGTTCGACTGTGGGCGAGCTTACGAAGCTCTGGGTCCTCGCCTCGAGGAGTGTCGACCTCCGAGGCTCGAGCTCCTGCTCTGGGCGAAGCACGGCGGTGGTGACTCGCCGGATCAGTGGTCTGAACGCCCTCTCCTCGCTGCGACAGCACCTGGAGCGAGCTGTCACTCTCACTCGAGCACTGGAGGTCACTGGGGGTGGAGAGAATGAACCAAAGATAGGAAATGGAGTGGCGGAGCTTGAGCTTTATACGGTGGAGGGTCCGGGAAGATGAGAGCAGGTAGGGCAATGGAATGCGCGGATCCTGAGGCGGGGGCTCCGGCGAGGGTCTCGGATGTAGAAGGAACGAATCGGACCCGAGGTTTAGGCGAGAAGGAATCGGGTTTAGGTGCGAAATTAGGGAGAAGTCGGGTCGGGCACCTAATACCCGTTGGAAGTGGTCCTGGGGGGGAGTTGACCGGGCGGTCAACAATCCCGTGGACCAATAGAAGGCTGCCACCTGGAAAATATTTGGAAATTAGATTAAAAATAGCAAATGGCTTATTTAATTAAAACTCAAAACATGAAATATTTTTGTTTTAATATTTTCTATTTTTTGTGATTTTTAATTAATTTTTCAAAGTAAAAATAAGGTATTTACATTATATCGCTATATATAGGTATATGTACAATATAGGCTTTTTAATTTTGATTTTTAATTAGTTATTTTTATACATTTTTATTCCCATTTTACATTTTATTTATTTATATCATAAAATAAGGAATAAAAAGATATATTTATTTTATTTTTATTATTTTTATACATAGGTGAAATAAATACATATGTACATTTATATACATGGTATATTTACAATAGTATTGTTAATTTTTAATTTTGTTATTTTTATTTTGTTTTTATTTTACTTTATTTTATTTATTTACATCACAAGACATAGAATATGTACAAGGTTTTTGGGAATTAATTTTATTTATTTATAAGGTTAAATAAATATAATATGAATGGACTATATACATGGGGACTATGTACATGAGTGATGTTTTCGTTTTCTTTTTAATTTTTCTATTTTTATCTTGTTTCTATATTTATAAATATATACAAATATTTACAAGCCTATTTTAATCTATTTTTGGGAGGAAAATATTTTTATTTTATTTACATATATATTTACACACATGAGCCCCTATCTCCCTCTACTTTGGCTTTTATGCGGTCAGGCCCATGCTGAGCCCTCCCTTGGGTTAGGTTGCTCAATATTTATTCTAAATATTTCCCTCTTTTTCTTTTTAATCTCTATTCTTTTATTTTTTCACAAAAACAAGCTAATTATTACTTTTTACATAATGCATGCTTTTGGTAATTATTTATATTTACAACTATATACATGCATTTGCAAAGGTTTTTGTAGCTAAAATATAAGAATAAAGAGTGATGAATGAGTATTCATCACCCCCCTATACTTAGCTTTGCTAGTCCCTTAGCAAACACTTGTTTGAAAAGAAGTGAAAAAGAAATAAAGAAAAAGAAAAAGAGAATGTACATGGATCAAGGTTGATTATTAAACTTGCCTTCATTAAATTAAGGTATGGAGCTCGATCAGATCTTTGGATTATTAATGTGTCGGAACCTTATTTGGATTTAAGTTTAAAACTTAACAGCCTCTAAGTTCCACTAATTTATAACCAAGACTCCTAAATGCTCCAGATCAGAACAAGTCATCAAACACAAACCCTGAAGACCATGAATCTTTTCTTGTCCTGTGAATGTGAGGTCTAAGCTCTCCACCTCAGAAATGGCAACTTGACAACCCTCCCAAACAAGGTAACTCTATGACCTTAATCTGGCCACTCTTTCCTTGAGGAGCGGGGTATTCCCTTCTAAGTTCAAGTTCAACCGGCTCAAGAAGAGGAGGAAGAAAAGAATGGGTCAAGGCCAGTGTAGCCATGTACCCTTGGGAGCTTGACCAGTGTAGCCAAGTCTCCCTGCTGCAAGCTACATCAGGTGGATCATGAAACTCAAGCTTTGCTTATTGCACTCTATATACATACTCCGGTGGGATTATCATTTTCTATCAGACCCACCACTTTTTTGGAGTTATTTTCTTTTTGCATTTTTGTTTCGAGTGCATCTATACAACATATACATGTGCAGCATATATACAAGGAGTTTTTCCTCTTGAGCCAGTAGACTATCCCTCTTTTGAAGCTTTATTGCAACCCATAACTCCCATCGTTAGACCTCATGGCAACCAGATCAAGTTGAGACGCACTTCCTTCACTAAAAGAAGAGAGGTTCCGCCTACAAGTACTACCCTCATATGCTACCCCAAGTCAAGGAAGACTGTCTCCTCACCACCTCATCCGTAGAGAGCTCGGTGCAAAGTGTCGGTGTCCATGTAAAGCCATTGTCTATATGAGTCATGTGTTGTTGTTAAGTGCTCTACTTAGGCTCATTAAGATGACATGTGATCATAGCCTAGTGGACTCAAAGAATTAAGTCACCATGGACCTAAAAAGCCTTAAACCTAAGCCCTATAAGGTTCCTCTTAGAAGTTAGGTGGATTAAGATCTTAATCAAGCTCCATTTCTCAATTTGATTCCAGGCTAGTTTAAATGTCAACTATCATCCAGAAAAACTATATACATATGTACAAAAGATGCTATTTACACAAAGTTTACAAACATGCAAAATTTTTGAAAAATGTTTTGAAATCATGAATGGATGATGCATGAAGTGCAAGTTTTGCAAAAAGTATTTACACACATTTACACGAGATTTTTGCAAACTTTTGATTTTCAAAACATTTTGGAAAAATTTTCTACTATATACATAATTTTGATAAGAAAATATTTACACAAGCTTTACACAAAAGATTTTTGAAATCATTTTTACAAAAATAATTTGTATACTAGCTATTTATGTGCAAATAAAAGAAGGTTTATGTACATGAAAAATTTTTAATTTTTGTGATTTTTAGGGATTTTAGCTATTTTATTTATTAATACATTCACACAAAGTACGAGTTATGGCTAAAGTATATATGAAATATATACACACCCCCCTATACTTAGCTCGAACGATGTCCTCAGAGTCAAGAGCGATGAAGAAGACATAACTCATGCTAGGTATAGGGAAGTAAAAAGGAAGGCTATATACAAAGACGAATAGATGAAATAGAAAATCAAGAGGATCTCAGGTTTTCCCCTTATACTTAGGATCAAATAATCCTAAGTATAGCAGGATGTACACTAAGGGAAAACCGAGTGGAGAATGTACAGGGTCTACCCTTCCTATACTTAGGGTGAAATATCTCTAAGTATAGGCAGCAAAAACAGGGGTAGAAGGAAACAAAAGAAATACCCGAAGGTCCTACATCCCCCCTATACTTAGGGTAAAGTGCACCCTAAGTATAGCATAATCAAAGGATGAAGAAAGGGATGTGGGACTAAAGAATGTAGTGATATAGACATCTAGATCTATACAAGGTGGAAGATCAGTGAAACTCAGGCGTGAGATGCATTAGATGTGAGTCAAAGACCACATCTCAAGCAAAATGAATAGGGGCAAGATCAACGACCCGCGGCTCATGATCTAGAAATGGCTTGAGCCGCTGGCCGTTCACTCGAAAGGTACTCTCAGAAAACAACTCGGATATATCAATGCTACCGTTATCGTGTACCTTTCTCACCAAGTAGGGTCCCTTCCACTTGCTCTGTAGCTTCCCTGGAAATAAATGAAGCCTCGCATCAAACAGCCATACTCTCTGTCCAGGCTCAAAATGCTTGTGGCTGATGTGAGAATCATGCCACTCCTTCACTCTCTCCTTGTACTGTAGGCTGTTTGAGAAGGCAGTATCTCTAAGCTCCTCCAGGGCTGCTAACTCTGCCCTCCTCTGGTCTCCTACACCATCTGGATCCATAAGTATATCGGTAACTGCCCAAAGTGACATGTGCCTCAGCTCAACAGGTAAATGGCACGGCTTGCCATATACGAGGCGAAAGGGAGATGTGCCCAATGGTGTCTTGAAAGACGTCCTATATGCCCACAAGACCGAGTCCAAAAGCTGTGACCAATCCTTTCGGTCAGGACGGACGACTTTCTGCAATATAGTCTTAATCTCCCTATTCGACACCTCGTCTAGACCATTCGTCTGTGGATGGTAAGGTGTAGCAACACGATGGTCTATACCGAACTCGCTAGCAAGGGCCTTCACCTGGTCGTTGATGAAATGAGACCCCCCATCTGAAATCAAAACTCGAGGGACCCCAAACCGCGTGATGATGTGCTTCCTCAGAAATCTGCAAACTGTCCTCGCATCAGCGGCTCGGGCGGGGATAGCCTCAACCCAACGACTAACACAATCAACGGCCAACAAAATGTACTCAAATCCCTGACTCTTAGGGAATGGACCCATGAAATCGATGCCCCATGCGTCAAAAACCTCACAGAAGTGAATGGGCTGCATTGTCATCATATCACGCTGTCCACAAGTGCCCATCCTCTGACAGTCAGTACACCTCTTCACGAACTCATCAGAGTCCTTGAAGAGGGTAGGCCACCACAAGCCGGATTGGAGCACTTTCTGTGTCGTTCTCCTCCCAGAATGATGTCCTCCTGCCTCAAGCTTGTGGCAGTAAGTGAGGACGCTATGGTGCTCCTCCTGAGGAATACACCGACGCCAGACGCTATCCCCTCCTTCGTGGTAAAGGATGGGATCCTCCCAGTGGTAGGACTTGGCCTTCGCAAGGAAGGTCTCAAGCCTCTGCCTGGGCCAATCTTGTGGGACTTTCCCAGCAACGAGAAAGTTCACAATATCGACATACCACGGGAGTGAGGCGATAGCAACGATCGCCTCATCTGCGAAGGTCTCACAAATGGGATCAATCTGCTCAGACTCCTCAGGCTGCTCTATACGGGAGAGGTGATCCGCCACCACATTCTTGACTCCAGGCTTATCCTTGATCTCAATGTCGAACTCCTGGAGTAGAAGGATCCATCTAGTAAGTCTGGCCTTGGCATCCTTCTTTGCCATAAGGTATCGGATGGCGGTGTGATCAGTGTACAAGGTCACTCTAGATCCAATGATATAAGATCGAAACTTAACTAGGGCGAACACTACGGCTAGCATCTCCTTCTCTGTGACCGTGTAATTCCGCTGGGCGGAATCCAATGTGCGGCTAGCGTAGTGGATAGCAAAGGGGACTCCATCCCTCCTCTGTCCCAGCACGGCCCCTACGGCAAAATCGGAGGCATCCGTCATGATCTCGAATGGGAGAGACCAATCAGGCGGCTGGAGAACAGGAGCCTCAATCACACACTGCTGGAGAGTCGCAAAGGACGAAAGACACTTGTCATCGACAAGGAACTCGGTGTCTTTCGTCAAGAGGTCAGTCAACGGCCGGGCAATCTTGCTGAAATCATGAATGAATCTCTGATAGAAACCAACGTGCCCTAGGAATGACCGTAGCTGCCTCAAATTGGACGGCGGTGCGAGTTTTCTAATGACATCAACCTTGGCCGGATCAACCTCCATGCCCCTGTTGGAGATGATATGGCCAAGCACCGTCCCTTGAGTCACCATGAAGTGACTCTTCTCCCAAGAAAGCACCAAATGGACCTCTATACATTGCTGGAGTACCCGGTCTAGACAGTCAAGACAGGAGTCGAATCCGTCGTCGTAGACCGAGAAATCATCCATGAAGACCTCCAAACACTCCCCTACCATGTCCGAAAAGATCGACAGCATGCATCTCTGAAAAGTCCCAGGGGCATTTCATAGCCCAAATGGCATGCGTCGGAAGGCGTATGTGCCGAAGGGACAGGTAAAGGTGGTCTTCTCCTGATTCTCAGGAGCGATGGCCACCTAGTTGTAGCCTGAGTACCCATCCAGGAAACAGTAATGGCTCTTCCCTGCTAGTCTCTCAATGATCTGGTCAATAAAAGGCAGGGGGAAATGGTCCTTCTTGGTGGCCTGGTTGAGTCTCTTGTAGTCAACACAGACCCGCCAAGAGGTGGGTACTCGTGTACCAATCTTCTCTCCCGACTCACTGATCACAGTCGTGATGCCCGTCTTCTTGGGCACCACATGCAAGGGGCTGACCCACTTGGAGTCAGAAATGGGATAAATAAAATCTGTGCTCCACCATTTTGAGATTTCCTTCATGACGACCTCTCTCAGGTTGGGGTTCAACAGCCGCTGGAACTCACGCGACGGCTTCGCCCCCTCCTCGAGATAGATATGGTGGGAGCACAATGCTGGATTAATCCCATGGAAATCTGCTACGCTCCATCCGATTGCCTTGTGGTTCTTTTCAAGAACCCCCATCAAACGGGATTCTTTATCTCCAGTCAGATCGGTGGAGATGATGACTGGGTACATCTCAGGCTCGCCTGCAAGGAATCGATACTTCAGCGAAGTAGGGAGCGGCTTCAGCTCTGGATAGCTGGGTGCTGGCAAATCTGGCTTCGGAAGAAGATGCGTGTATGCTGCCAAGTTTGCTTTGGAGAATGAAAACAAACTCTCGCAAACTGGATCTGGAGAAGGCTGCTCAACTGAACTGTCTCTGATCTGCTCGGCATCTACCTCCTCCTCAACTGTAGGCTCTGTGGGACTCAGGTCTGGCATGTGATCCTCGCAATCTGCCCAATAAGACTCTGAATCCGAGGGATCTGTATCAAACAAGGTGGCATCAGTACCACCGTAACACAAGGTGGCCTCAGTACCACCATCACTAATCTCCGTGTCACGGTCGAGAATCGACTCTGCTGCCACTGAAATATCTTGGACCAGGGCTGTGCTCTCCAAGCTCTCCTCTGCTGTCATCTCGGCATCAATGGTGTCTGAATATGAGAGGATGGCCAGTGCTACAGGGTCTGCCCATGCTGCCTCATCATCTGTGATCACAAAATCACAGTCCTGGTGGATGTCTAACCCGGCATCTGTCAGATGCTCTGTATCTGTACTGGTCTCTGAGCATGCTCTGTCTCTGGCTCTGTGGTCCTCGACCATCTCTATTTGTACACTCTCGCCCTCGACGCGAAAGTATACCTTCCCGCTATCATGGTCAGTCACCGCCTTGGCTGTGGCCAAGAACGGACGACCGAGGATGATGGGGGTATCGGCCACTGAATCAGGGATCTCCATGTACAACACTACGAAGTCCACGGGGAATTGCAGGCCCTGAATAGTGACGATAACGTCTCGCAACAACCCCTTCGGCCTCTTGACAGATCGATCAGCAAAATGAAGGACTGTCCTGCTCTGTCTAAGAGTGCCCAACTCGAAACGGTCGAGAAGGGCCGCCGGAAGGAGGTTGATAGACGATCCGCTATCCAATAGAGTCCGGTCGAACCTCTGCTCTCTAATGTGACATCTGACATATGGGGCTCCCGAATCTGGCCTCTTGGCCGGCAGACAGTTTTGGATCGCGAAGCACGTGGCTTTCGTCAGCACATGAATCTCTGAGTGGTGGTTCCTCCTCCTCCTCTTGACTGTAGTCCTATCTCTCAACGAACACTGAAGAAGGGGGATGTGCTGCAATGCCTCCTGAAGGGTCAGCTGTATATGGAATCGGTCAATCATGCTCTGGCTGAACTCCTCCTGCTCTCTCTTTTTTGGATCTTTTTCTTTTTTCTTCCCCTTCCCCATTAGAAGGGCTCTAGGGAAGGGGATCACAGGGTCCTTCTCAGATGAAGGACTAGGAATAGGTCTAGACGGCTCGACGGCCGGATCGACACATACATCAAGCACCACAGTGGGTCCAGAGTAAACTAAACCTTTTCCTTTATTCACAACATTGTTCTAAGGTACATCAGAATGAGGAAAGACAACAACTCTCTCGGAATGAACACCGGTGGCCTCAGTACCACCACGGGCTGGCTCTGTTGGACGTCTCGCGGCCTCAGTACCGCGTGCTGGCTCGTCAACTCGGGTGGCGTAAGTACCACCTCATCAAACTGGTGAAGTGGCGGCCTCAGCACCGCCTGTGGAATCAGCATCCTTGGTGGCATCAACACCACCGTCATCATCATGAGCGGCCTCAGTACCCCTCTCCTCCTCCTCATCTGGCGCCCTCGATGTATCCTCATGATGTCGCTCAGCTGAGGCGCCGCCTGCTGGTGCCCTACCGCTCCTAAGTGTGACAAAATCAACATCAAAAAGGTCTGAAGACGTATCATCAAATGGATCACTAGGAGTGGCGTGCTCAGTGTAAGCTACCTGCTCAGACTTCCGCTTCAGGCTGTTGGGATTCGCTCTATCTGGGCAGGAATGGAGGCCTTCCCTCTCACAATGTCCCGCATCTCCTGGCGGAACTCGTTCATCTCCCATCTGAAAGTAGCCTGCTGATCTGAGAGGAGGCGGGCTATGTCGTCCAAGGCGGGGCTCTCGTATGGTGGACCATGGGAGCCCGACGGGTAGCCTCTCTGGTAATGAGGCTGCTGGAACTGGTGCTGCTGCTGCTGAGAGGGGTAAGAGGAAGGGTGTTGCTGCTGGTGTGGCTGGTGAGGCTGCTCTCGCCTCCAAGACTGTCCCTGCTGATAGGGACGAGGAACGAAGGATGACTGCTGCTGTGACTGATAGGCTGGGGGCTGCTGTTGCTGGTGATCTCTCTGCTAGCTGTACTACCCTCCCTGACCGGATGATTGCTGCTGGGGCTGGGCACCTCCGTTCCCCCACCTGAATCCGGGATGGTCTCGTAGGATCCCAGGCTGAGGACGGTCATACCAAATCCCGTTGACATCCATCAACGGCTCTGCATCGTACTGGGCTAGCGGGAGTACTGCCAGAGGCTGATCCGGCTGGTATACCACCATCTGCATGTCTGGAGATGGTGGTGACTGGTAGGTGGGCTGCGGCTGCTGGTACGGCTCCGCCTGTACAAGGTGGACCTGTCTAGGCTGCTGGTGTGAGCTGGAGCACTGGGACGAGCTGCTGCTGCCGCCGGTATCACCTCGCGACTGAAGACGGGGCTGTGAAGTCGCCTGTGCCTCCTGGAGACACATGAGCTGGGTCTTCATGCCGCTCAAAGTCTGTGCCATCTGCTCCGTCTGAGTGATGCCCTGGCACTGCTTCTTCTCGATCAGCTCCATCCGATCCAACTTCTCGCTGATAATACCCATATCCGCAGCTGATGACTCTGCCTGTGCTGCTGCTACTGCGGATGAACTGGATGGACCGGCGTCGACCCGTGCTATCCTCTGGTACTGCACGGGTCCTGGCTGCTGCTGGGGTCTGCCCTGAGTGTATAACCTGGTCTGGGACATCACCATGTAGTTCTCGGCCATCTCCTTGTAGATGGCCCAGACCTGGTCGTGATCCTTAGCGAAGTAAGACCCGCCACAAGAAGCATTCACCAAGCCCTGGAGCTTTGGTGTCAGCCCGCTGAAGAGGCTCTGCACAAGGTTGGGCTTCGAAATGTCATGGTGCAGGCATCGGTCAGTCAGCTCATGAAACCTCTCCCATGCCTCATGGAATTGCTCGTTGGGGAGCATGGAGAAGTTGCTGATGAGGGCTCTCGCTGCATTGGTCTGCTCGAGTGGATAGTACTTGTTCAAGTACTCGGTGCGGAGCTGCTCCCAGGTGTAAACGAAATTCCCCAAGTGCTTCAGCCATGTGGCTGCTCTGTCAGCCAAGGAAAAAGGGGAAGGCAATCATACGAATCGTATCCTGATCCACCTGACGGTCGTGGACAGTACTGCAGATCATGAGAAACTCCTGGAGGTGAAGATGGGGCTCCTCAGTAGCGAGTCAGTGGAAACAGGGCAGTAACTGCAAAGTGTTCGGGGGGAACTTGAAGTCCCCCACGATAGCTGGAAGTACAACCTAGTGGTGTGTCAGCGTCGATCCGGGGTTGTGTAACTCCCGCATCGGTCTCGGTGGTCCTCCTGCCGCGGCTGCGGCGGCTGCTGCTGCGGCTGCTGCATCAGCATCCTCTGGGATCCTCGGCCCGTCTCTCCTCTGCTCTCGCTCTGCTCTCTCTGCTCGCATCTGCTCCATCTCTCTCCTCATGTCGAGCATGAATGCTCCCTGATCCCTCAACTGCTGCTGAACGGTCTCTAAGGAGGCGATCAGGGTGGAGTTGATCGCGCCATGGTCCAGCACAAAGTGCTCAGGCTGTGGACCTCGGGAGCGATCCTCGGAACTGCCGGCCATGGCGTCTGCAAAATCAAATGAGCCAAACTCAGGTGCTGTCAAATCTGTTAATCTCTCCTCTGGCTCATGTCTCTCAGAACCGAAAGAAAGGGGTCGAGGGGGAACAGGGCGGAATCATACTCGGGCTCGGAGAGCTGTTCTCGGCTCTCGCGGGCCAACCTAGATGAACGGGTAGACGTGCCCGAAAGCGGTGCAGCCAGAGGCTGCCTAAGAGAGCGTCTACCCATCATCGTGATCTGACGAGTAAGGCGGACGAGATCTGGAGAAACTATGATCGGCAACCAAACCTTCTATTCACCAACGCAACGCGAGCTGAAGACCGTAAAGGCTCGGTCAAATTATCTTGTCAAATTTTATTAGGTGAACAAACAATCTATCAAAGCACTTACATGACCTGTTGGGATACCCGATGCTACCCCAACCGACTGGCCCGCACGAAAGAGTCGGTAGTCAGCTGGAAATAGCACCGGAGGGCTCTACCTAGTGTGCGGGTCACTCTCTCGCGCAATCAAACCAACCAATGAGGGGGTTGCTCTCCCCAAGACAAATTTTTATGTCAAGTGTCTTTTAGGGTCAATAGCTTAAACAATCGCAATTTTATGATTTTTCTTTTTAATATTTTTCAATAAAAATAAAGGCCTAACGAATTTTTCAGTTCTTCTGGTTATTTAGTCAAAAACAAGGGGGAGAAGACGAAAAAGCCGATGCGCCATGAAATCAATGATGCATGCAGAGATAGAAATGCGTACCTTCCTCCAGCACTCTACATGCAAGTGATCAGCGCAGAAAAGTAAAGATTGAAAGTAAACTACCTATATGGTGCAGCGGTGAAAACCGAGTCCTAAACAAGCAAGTCTACTCGAAGAACCGTCTAACTGGTCACCGATCCTCCAGGCCAAAGGTCCGATCTCGGTCTACCCTTCCTCCTCCCGACACATCGGGTTTAGGAGCAGCGCTTGGCAGGGCAGGCTACGACACGTAGGCTACGAAGGGGACGAGTAAGTTATTTTTATTAATTAATTATTAGTAGGTCCAATTAATCGCACTATAGGAACAGGAAAGCAATTAGGTGTGGGGACCCTACTAATTACGGCACAATCAAGTAGAAAATCCTAAGTCTAGGGGCTCGATAAAAACCGCTGAAAACCGTAAAAGGCAGCGAAGAAAACAAAAGCCGCGAGAAAAACCGCGAAAAACCTAAGAGTCCCCCGAGCACACCGGTGCTCGGCGAAACAGACCCGCTAGTCAAGCAAAGTCCAAGTCCAAGTCTGAGTGTCCATGTATTATTACAATGATAAAAATGAATAAAAAGAGAATCTAAACTACTCCTATTCTAAACCTCTCCCACTCAACTCCTCTCTCACGCTCTCCTGCGGCTCCGTGCAGAAGGGAGCCGCCTCCAAGTTCCTCGGTTGCGTCGGCTACTTGAAATCGGTCGCCTCGGTCCTCGGGCCCTCGCAATAAAGGAGACAAGTGGTAAGTCCAACAAGAATAATCAAATAATATCAAGAAAATAAAAGAAAGGATATATGTGCAAAAATGCAAAATAAAATAAACACTCAAAATAAAGCAAAAACAAAAATAAGAGAAAATAAAGCAAAACAAAATAAAACAAAAATAAAAGAAAGACAAAAAGCCACGAAAAGCCACGGACTCTGAAAGAGCCGCGGAAAGCCGCGAAAAAGAAAATGAAAATAAAAAGAAACTACTAAGCCGTGCTCCCCGGCAACGGCGCCATTCTGATGACACGAAAAACCGAGCGAGCGAGGTAAAGATACTAAATGGTCGTCGCGACCTCAATCACTCGGTTGTGTCAATCAAGAAAAATAGACCACCAATAAAAGATAAAATCAACTCGAAATCAATAGCGGTCTTGCTATTTTATTAACCTGGTATAGCGACCAGGGTCGAACACAAGGAGCACGAAATGGCCTCACGGCCTACGAAGTAGTCAAAAAGAAAACAAAAGAAAAGAAAAAGGTATTTTTGGTGGTTTTTAATTCTTTTTATATTTTTTTGGATTTTTTGTTTATTAGGAAAATAAGGAAGACAATAAAACAATGCAATTCAACTATTTATTTAATGCACTAAAATTCAACCAAAAATTCAAATAAAAATATTTTTGTGCGTTTTATTATTTTTACTGTTTTTAGTGAATTTTTAGGATTTTTCTGATGTTTATTTAATTTTCTAAAAATCAAACAGTGCAAAAAGATAAAAACAATGTCCAGCCAAGCTTAAGGGGTTTAGATAAAATATATAAAAACCCTCAAAAACCCTAGAGGTAATTTTCCTGTATAGTAAACACTACAAAGAAAATTTAGCCACTGGATTTATGATTTTTGGGTTTTTAAATTATTTATTAGAATTTTTAAGAGTTTTTAGGTGTTTTTCAATTTTTATGAGTTTTATAAATAAAAAATAGCCAAAATTGGCTAGAAAATCAAGCAAGCCAAAACAAATAGTAGATAATTTTTTTGTAATTTTTAGATAGGTTTTAATATTTTTTGTGAATTTTAAAATCAGACAGTAACAAAAATTGATGTTTTTGAATTTTTAAAAATACCAAATCAAAACAAAAAAGTCTCCAAAAATTCCAGAAAATTTTACACTATGGCAGGAGCCATGTGTCCAATTTTCATTGGATTTGGAGTAGATTTGCTATTTTATTCGAAAATAGAAAGTAGGTACTGTGCACAGGGACCTGAGTGCAAATACCAAGAGTCCTGGGGAGTCCGGTGCAAAATACCCAGGAGAACACGCACGTCGCGCGTGCCTGAGGCACTCAGGGACCTAAATGTAAGGAAAACAAGTTCCGGGGGCTATTTGGTAACAGGTGCTAAAAGTCCGAGGGTTTGTTTGCAAATTACCCAATAGAAAACGCACATGCACAATTAATTCACGCACAGGGGTATAAATGCAATAATCCAAAAGTATTCATTCATTCGATAACCAACCAGAACTACAGGGAATAAAGTGCAAATAGCCTAGAAAACCACGTGTCGAAGCACGTGCTACACCATACACAGGGGCATAAATGCGAACGAAATAAAGTGCAGGGTTTACTATGCAAAAGTACCAACGTAAATAAACTTCTAAAAGTATTTACAGGACTAAACTGAAATAAAACTAAACTAAGGGCCTAAGGGTAAATTACCCTTTATTAGTGCAGACGGCTGGATGGGCGCCACGTGGTGAATGGACGGCTGAGATGCGGGTGGCACCCAACGAAGGATGTCCTCGTCCTGATCGGACGGTCAATGCCTCGCCACGTACTAGATCTGACGGTGGAGATGCGTCGCTGCTAAGCCTCAGCCATCTGACGGTGGAGATCGACCCTCACATGATCGGGCGGTCGATGCTGCTCCTCGAATGGACGAACGGGATCAGATCTGGAGCTCGGGGTCGATCGGATGGCGGAGAGGGATGGAGGATGAACTGGCCTCTGGCAAACTTCGCCGAGGTCGTGACGGCGCTGGCCTCCTCCTGGGAGCCCTCTGATGATCGGAACGGGAAGCTGCAGGCCCTCCGCGTCTGCTGGAGGTCTCTGATGACTCAACCGAGCTCTGGGGAGCTCCGGCGAGGTCGGCGGAGGCGGAGCTGCTTGACCTGATGGTCCAAGCCCTCAGATGGGCTTGGATGAACCTGCAAAATGCACCAACAAGCTCGCGGGTCAAGGGCAAACTTCCTCGACCCCGTTAGACGTGGTGAAAGTGGTCGGGGAGTCGATGCGGGCGAGCTCCGGTGAGAGGATGGACGGAGGAGCTCGAACCCCAGCTCATGTGCGAACTGGGTTGCATGGAGGGGTGCAAAACGTGTGTGGGAGGAAGGCGGAGGCTATGGTGCAACCCGATGATCGAATGGATGGGTGACGTAACCGGAATCGAAGGTGGTCGGCAGAGCGGTGAATTGGGGGTAATCAGAAATTAGAGAAAAGGAAGAAACAACTACGCTACCTGGGTGGATGGTTCGACTGTGGGCGAGCTTGCGAAGCTCTGGGTCCTCGCCTCGAGGAGTGTCGACCTCCGAGGCTCGAGCTCCTGCTCTGGGTGGAGCACGACGGTGGTGACTCGCCGGATCAGTGGTTTGAACGCCCTCTCCTCGCTGCGATAGCACCTGGAGCGAGCTGTCACTCTCACTCGAGCACTGGAGGTCACTGGGGGTGGAGCGAATGAACCAAAGATAGGAAATGGAGTGGCGGAGCTCGAGCTTTATACGGTGGAGGGTCCGAAAAGATGAGAGCGGGTAGGGCAATGGAATGCGTGGATCCCGAGGCGGGGGCTCCGGCGAGGGTCTCGGATGTAGCAGGAACGAATCGGACCTGAGGTTTAGGCGAGAAGGAATCGGGTTTAGGTACGAAATTAGGGAGAAGTCGGGTCGGGCACCTAATACCCGTGGGAAGTGGTCCTGGGGGGGAGTTGACCGGGCGGTCAACAATCCCCTGGACCAATAGAAGGCTGCCACCTGGAAAATATTTGGAAATTAGATTAAAAATAGCAAATGGCTTATTTAATTAAAACTCAAAACATGAAATATTTTTGTTTTAATATTTTCTATTTTTTGTGATTTTTAATTAATTTTTCAAAGTAAAAATAAGGTATTTACATTATATCGCTATATATAGGTATATGTACAATATAGGCTTTTTAATTTTGATTTTTAATTAGTTATTTTTATACATTTTTATTCCCATTTTATATTTTATTTATTTATATCATAAAATAAGGAATAAAAAGATATGTTTATTTTATTTTTATTATTTTTATACATAGGTGAAATAAATACATATATACATTTATATACATGGTATATTTACAATAGTATTGTTGATTTTTAATTTTGTTATTTTTATTTTGTTTTTGTTTTAATTTATTTTATTTATTTACATCACAAGACATAGAATATGTACAAGGATTTTGGGAATTAATTTTATTTATTTATAAGGTTAAATAAATATAATATGAATGGACTATATACATGGGGACTATGTACATGAGTGATGTTTTTGTTTTCTTTTTAATTTTTCTATTTTTATCTTGTTTTTATATTTATAAATATATACAAATATTTACAAGCCTATTTTAATCTATTTTTGAGAGAAAAATATTTTTATTTTATTTACATATATATTTACACACATGAGCCCCTATCTCCCTCTACTTTGGCTTTTATGCGGTCAGGCCCATGCTGAGCCCTCCCTTGGGTTAGGTTGCTCAATATTTATTCTAAATATTCCCCTCTTTTTCTTTTTAATCTTTATTCTTTTATTTTTGCACAAAAAACATGCTAATTATTACTTTTTACACAATGCGTGCTTTTGGTAATTATTTATATTTACAACTATATACATGCATTTGCAAAGGTTTTTGTATCTAAAATATAAGAATAAAGAGTGATGAATGAGTATTCATCACCCTCTTATTGCGGAAGTTGACACCATTTTTGGGTGTATTAAGTCCTTTCCTAAAGGGACTTCTTGTGGTAGAATGAGTTGAGGGCCCAACACCTACTTGATACTATGTGTGGAGAGGGGTCTATTGTGGTCATGGACCTTCTACATGCCATCACCCGTGTGGTTAATTTATGGTTGGGGGGAAGATGCCCCATATCCTTGTCAGAATTTATAGCATCTGCACCGCTTACACCATTGCTTAGGCCAGACAATAGCATTCGACCTATTGCAGTTGGTACTATTAGCAGGCGGCTAGTATCCAAAGTTGCTATGGCAGGAGTTAGTAAAGATATGACCAAATATATTAATGACTTTCAGTTTGGAGTGGGTGTTTCTGGTGGAGTTGAGGTTATTCTACACAGTGTTAACTGAATGTTGAATGCTTGTCATAGTGATGGCTCTCTTTCCTTGCTTACAGTGGATTTTTCTAATGCCTTCAATATGGTTAATAGGTCCACCTTATTGCGACAGTGTTGGCTATTTTGCACAGAGTTAACAGACTGTTGAATGCTCGTCATAGTGATGGCTCTCTTTAGAAAGGACACCGTCTCCCTGAAGACCCAAAATGTCTTGGTGAGTGTTCTTTTTAGCAAAATAACTGAGTATATGGAGGTGGTTTTTAACATGTCCGTTAGACAAAAGGTAGTTTTTCAGTGTCTTCAAGATGATCATGCCCAAGATTTCTCATTACTTTTTCTATTGGTGGACTCAGACTTCACATGTTACCATACCACAGTATCCTCAAATATCGCCTCATGATTCCTTTATTTCCTGCTGATGAGATATGTCCAATCTGTTGTAAGGCATTCTTAGGCAATTTTGGTGATCATGCAATTCATTGCAGGGAGCTTTAGGATTTTAAGTACATACACGATCTTGTTAAAGACGTTTTATTTGATGTACTCAGATGTGCAGGTATTTTTTCTAAGAAAGAGGTGCTTGTGAACCTTTTAACTGATCCACATGAGGGAAGATCCATACTTAGACTTGCCGATATTTTGATTTTTGGATGGATCAGAGGGAAACATGCTTGTGTAGATTTGACATGTGTTTCTCCGCTGGTGGGGTTGACAAGTGGGACCTTCACAGCAGGGCATTGCTGCCCTTAAACCTTCTTCAGCAAAAGTGATGAAGCACGAGAAATCATGCACGTAGAATCAACATGCCTTTATCTCTTTTGGTTTTGATACTTTTGGTTTCTTAGCACCAGAAGCTGTTGAGCTTTTAAAGAGGATATAATAAGTGATGAACAGTAATGTGATGGGTCCTAGATTTATGGATGTAGTGTTTAAAGGGATTGACTTTGCAATTCAAAAGAACTAGCGACGCACCTTATTGCCGCTTGTCTCATGTTTCGATGTAAACTTTTCTCTTAATATAATGTATATTTAGTTGTCGTATATGTGTATAATTGCAACTCACAAAACCGGATGTTCAAGCAAAATTTGTTTTATACTCTTGAAGATTTTTATAACGATAGGATTGGAAGTATCGAAATCAGGAAGGCTATTTGATAGGTATAAGAAAGTAGACGTGCATTGGGTTTTGATTCCGAACATTTGACAAGGCAGTATACGAATATAGGGATTCGGTATTTATTATTTATTTTTTAATTTTTTATTTAATATTTAGTTCAATTTTAGTTTTTAGTTTTTGATTTTTTTATTCTTAAATTGGGCATTTGTAAATAAACTGTTAAACACTGGACATATATGTTTTATTACGGTAGAAAGTACCTATTCCAAATATTTATGTCTAGATATTTAATGGAATTTTTAGTGTGAAATTTTAGATTCTTATAGGATTTTTGGATTTTATGGCTGAAAACTAAAAAAATATGTGAAACTTTCTCACAGATAATTAATGCAAAAATCTAGATGCAGTAACTGTTTTAAAATTTTCAGAAATAACTAAGCACCTTTTTAAAATCTTTTTGATGTTTTTATCTTAGGCTGATTTTTGAATTTCAAAAATAGCAAGCTATAATATTTTTGAAAAACAAAATTTATACGCTTATTACATATAATATATTTTTTGCTTCTTTTAGTTTTTATTTTTTTGAAAATTCTATAATTTAGTATTTAATTATTTTCAATGAGAAAACGTTTTGATGGTAGTTATAGGTGAATCCTAAATATAGATTTTTCAAAATTTATTCTAAAGGCCTAACTATTATGAAAAAAACCAATCTTAGCAATCATCTAAAGAAAAATCAAGGGATAAATACAATACATACCTAAAATTATTACAAAAATGTACAGAGAAGACATGGTTATTTATCACGAACCCCCTAAAAGGTTTCAAAAATAGCTTTAAAATGCTCCAAATAATTACTCCAACAACTAGGGAGTTGATTGCAACAAAAAAGCTAGAACACTCAATTTCCCCTAGGAGGATCGTTCTGAAAATTGAAATTTACAACGGCGCCTAATTGCGTACCAATAAATGATGATGTGACTAAGAGTTGATCGACATTGACTTATTAACTGTTGAGTTGAATTAGGATATCATAAAATATCAAACCTTAAAAATCAAGGTGTATAATTTTTTTTCAAAAGCATTATATGCTAAATAAATCATTATACTATCTACCTAGAGCGTTAATGGCTCAGAAGAAGGGAAGTACCTTCCGTAGCTACTGAAATGCCAAGAGGATATTGGGCTTGCAGAAAGAACCAAACACTTATTTTTACGTCTGACTTTTGGATGCAGATTAGATTTCATCATCGTGGCTAAATATAATACAAGATAAGAACTTGCATGTTAGAAATATTCTAAGTAGATCAAATACTCGAGGGTATTTGATTTAAGCAACTTTCATCTTTACCAAATCCGCCACCATTTTAGTAAGTAAATAAAATGTCGTCGAAGGGACTTTGATAGTATGTCTACCAAAAACCCTCATGAGATCATATATCCTCCTCTTCAGTGATTTAGAGGTTGTGTTTTAGGTGACACCACCCAGGATAACTATGAAGATGAGTTTAGGATTGTTTTCTTATTTTTAAATAAGTGCCTTTCTTGAGAGTAGCAATATTTGAGGATGGAGGTGTGATTGATCTATGATTCATCATGTTATTTTGCTTGGAAATTGCTTTTCTTGAGCGTTGTTGGCTTGAAATTTATGTGTGTCTCATGCTATTTCTAATTGATTTTCTTTGGAGTTAGGTATAAAATTTTTGGGTATGATAGGAGCATTTAATAAACTCTGACCCTTAAGACTTTCTCTATGTGATTTCATCATAAATCAGATCCACCCAAATCGCATTCCTCTTCCAAACCTTTCTCACTAAAATTAAAAAAAATCTTTCTCCCTAAAATAACTCTCCTCTACCCTTTTCTACCTCAAAACATAAACTACCGGATATCCCATCAAAGCATCCCTCTTTCTCTTTCCCTAAACTCTAATTGACCCAATTTTTGACATAAACACCTAATTTATGCCAATTCAAACCTTAAACGAGTGTAAACACCAATATCTTCTTACCTAGACCACATTTTCCCAACAACCTAAGGAACTATTTGTAATTTCAACAAATCATAGGAACCTGTAAAGATATCCTTAAGCTTTGGCCTTCCATAAAAATAATATGCTTAACACTCCCTCAAGCTTCTGCACATGTACAAGAATGTGCAAATCCAATCCACGTTGCTCCATTCTCGTGAACTCTATTCCTCCTTCACGATGCGTATTTCTAAAAAAAATGTTTGGCTGATGATGTTTTCATTGTCACCTCCACTATTCTAAATGATTAGTCACAAACAAAAATTAAAGCTATTATCATGAAGATAGATTTTCGTAAGGCATTCGATACTCTTATATGACCCTTCATTCTTGATGCTTTGAATCCAACAAACTATCCTTCTTGTTTTATTTCATGGATTTGAGATTTCTTAGAAGTAACAAGGGTATCTTTTAAGGTGAATGGCTCTTCAGTGGTTTCGTTATAGCTTGAGAGGAGGGGAAGGCAAGGTGATCACATTTCGCCTCTATTATTCGTCTACTCTATCAATTGTGGATGTTGTGGTCTCCAAACTATTTTCTCATGACATATCCCATTCCCGATCGCATCTGTTCTACTCAGCCAATCCATTGTTGTTGCATCATCCTTGGTCATCGGTCGTACCTTGAATGACGAATCGAGAGATTATTAGGCGGCTCCCTTCTTTTCAGTTGGTCTAAATAGGTATAATTCTTGCAGGTGAAAGGCCTGCTCTTTTGAGAAGTAGTACTAGATTGAGGGAAGGATCTTGTAATGTAGCTTCTTTTGATTTACCTCGACAACCTATCGATTCAGTAATAACCATATATATATGTATATATGGGGCCTTTTCAATAGGACTTGGTCCGTCCATCCTTAAGGAAGGCAAACGATCGTAGCATTAGATTTTCAAATCTAACGGCATCATCAATTTATTTGTCCAAAAAGATATTTTGGTCATCATCTTTGAATTAATTATACATGTTAATTAATATTTCGAAATACTAAATTTATCTAGTTTTATTTTTAATTTTTTACAATACCATATTTAAATAATATCCAGTTTTGTGTTGGACGACATTAACTGGAGCATATGTTTGTATCCTCGCACGTTTTTTTGTAGAATTCAGGGTTCCTTTTGTACCGAATATATGTTTTCTTGTAGAATACGTTGTTCATTCAAAAAGTCGTTAGTTATTTGTAAATTTTGCATGGTTCTTTGTAGAATACAATTCATATTAGCAATTAATATGTGTTTCCTTGTAACAATTGTATGATTCTCCGTATAATAAAATTTGTATAGCTCTTTGTAAAAATGCGGTAGTCATTCACGCTTAATTGATGCGAATATACAAACCAAATATGTATAAAACACATCTAAAAAGTATAATGCGCGTCCAAAATGTGTAATGCACATCAATATATACAAGATTTATAAAGATACAATTTTCATTCACAACCAATTGATTTATAAAAATATATAACAAATATGTATAATACATATCAAAATTGTATATTACACATTAATATTGTATAGTACACATCAATATTGTATCAAACTGCGAATCATTCTTCTTCCAGGACTGGTTGCAGCACCGTTACACGCATCGCCATCCGATCTACGTGTTGTCATCGTCGTTTGCATGAAGGTCTTCCTGGAGAGCCACAGGATCATTCCTTGGCAACTACACATGCCATTGACTTTGCCTTACCGATGAAGCCACACATGATGTTAAAAATCGCTTCAAGGAGCATTCGATCATCATCTTCATAGTCGACGGTGAAGATGAATATGAAGGCGGCGAGGAGGTTGATGATACCTGTGATGATGATGGAGACAAGATCAGCGATGTGCGCACGACGAAGACAAGCGATGGCGAAAAGACGAATGAAGCCCAACGTCCTCCTCTTCCTCCCACGATGAAGACGAGCGATGGTGGAGAGATGAGTGGAGCTCGACGTCCTTCTCTTCCTCTCACTTTTTGTGAGAGATTTTGAAATTGAAAGGAAGGATTAGAAGAGAGATTAATGATGGGATAAATTAAGTTGTTATATACTATATTAGATAATGAACAATGGTCAAAATGATTTTTGATTAAATAGTTATTATAACATGCCTTTAATAACAACTGACGGATTAAACATGGATGCATGGGATCGTTGGCCTTCCTTAGAGATGGAAGGACCACATCCTATTTGAAAGATATCCTATATATATAAGGAAATACACACTCACACACACACACATATGAAATTTATCCAATGGACCCTATGCCCAGTTGAGTCATGGTGAGCAGCCAATCGCAACCGCCCATCCACGCTTCAATTTCAAAAAAATAGGAACCGATTGTAATAGAAATAAAATAAGTTTAGAATTTAAAATATTTCTAAAAATAGATCTACATTTCTTGAAGTGGAAGGTAGTATTCAATTGGCAAACCTTATGGTTTCATTGCAGTGTAAGACGATTCTTTCATTCCAACGCAAAGGTGGAGGTATGTTATTTCTTTTCATGATTTAATCGTTTATTTCTATCATAATTTTGTTGTTTTACTAATTTTTTCATGTATATCAACAGTGTTTAGTGATAAAAAGATTGAGACGATGAGTTTAGTAATATTTATTTCATGAATGTTGCATATTTTCGATCATAAGCAATTTTTATTCGGGAAATTTTATAAAAATATGATAAAGTTGTGTTCATAATATCAATTTTATTTGTTTTGATCCGCGATTTCTAGATCTAATTGATTTTTTATCAAATGTATTTTGATTTCATATAATAGAAAGTTACAGTAAACATAGTTGTTACTTTTCATGCATTACTTTGAAAATATACCAAGTTACTAATGTATTTATTTATTTTACTTATAAGATATTTTATATTACTATTGTTAACACAATTATTACTTTTTATGTGTTACTTTAAAAATATACTGAACTAATAATGCATTTACTTAATTTACTTATAAGATATTTTATGTTACTATTGCTAACATAATTGTTACTTCTCATACATTACTTTAGAAATATACCGAGTTATTAATTATTTACATTGTTTACTGAGACGATATTTTTATTTTACTATTGCCTACATAATTGTTACTACTTCCTCTTTAGTTCTTACAAGTCGCAACTACTGGTTTACTAATTCATTTTTATTTCAGGTATGCCAGATGCCCGAACACTTCTAATGTCTTACAACTTGCAGCATCATTCATGGATGAAAAAAATTAAAAAATGAAACATTGATGATTATTGTATACTTCGTGGTTAAAGAGGCGAGAAGAATATTTTTGACAATATTATTAAGAACCAATCATTTTGTATCTAATACAAGAGGTAATAACAAATACAATTATAAAATGAATATATTGATTTGTAACCATAATTTCAGTAACCAATCATAATGACTTAGTAATATGGATATGAATATTAAGTAATTCTTCGTATAACATCAATAATATAGAATAATTATAAAAAAACTGCGTGACCAGTAACTTATGTATTGCTATCAATAACACTCGATACATTATAAGTAATAAAAAGGTTATATAAGTAAACAAGAGGTGCATCAGCAACAATCAAAGTATTAAGTAATTATAATATTAGTAACAATCAAAATGAGTTCAATAAAATGGACATTTGTAATCAGTACTTATTGTATGAGCATTAGTAATTTACATACTTAATTACTGATCTCACGATAATAATTACTTGAGAACTGAATATATATTACTTGAGTAACATGAATGAATTATTGATTTCTATATGATGTAATATTACGGATGTAAATTACTGATATTTGTTTCTGTGTTACTGATCTCACAACACATAATTACTTAAGTACAATATGTATATTACTGATCAAATGTACAGTGACTATTTCTTCGGCAAGAAATCAAGGATTTGAAATTATCTTTCCAAAACTGTCTTTCTTTTTTTAAGGACTCGATATAATTGAAAATATAAAAGACTTAAACATATTAATATCCTTCTAAAACCGTATTTCTTCGAAATAGGCAACCTTTCAAATGACACGTGGAGAGCCTACATTTGGTGCTCACCAAAATTTAAATGGGCAAGGGGCTCATTGGATAAGCCCTCTCTATCTCTTTATATATATATATATATATATATATATATATATATATATATATATATATATATATGGTTAAATGGGGTTCCCCATGGGGGAGCTAACTTGGCTCCCCCCGCCCTATTTTGCCCGGTTTTTTTATTTTTTTTGAAAATTTCTTCTGTGAAATTTCATCACTATATCTCTATATTATGTCATTAAAATTTCGAGAGAAACAGAGACTCCTACGGCCTCCATCCAGACAGTCATTTTCTAACTGTAACAGAATTGCTAAAATCGACCCTATCTGGATGGAGGCCGTAGGAGTCTCTGTTTCACACGAAATTTTAATGACATAATATAGGGATATATTGATGAAAATCCACGGAAAAAATTTTCAAAAAAAAATAAAAAACCCGGATGAGATGGGGTGTGGGGAGCCAAGTTAGCTCCCCCATGGGGGCAGCCCCATTTTACCCATATGTGTGTGTGTATGAGGATGGGGAGTATGCACCCTGGTGCATGTAATTTTACATGTACCAGGACTTATATCTCCCATATTTTTTTATTTTTTGAGAAAATATCATAGTGTATATTCATCTATATATCCCTCTAAGATGTCATTCGAATTTCGTCAGAAACAGAGACTCTTATGCCCTCCATCTAAAACAGGTCGATTACAGCAATTCTAAGACCGTTAAAATTATCTGTTCTAGATGAAGGGCATAGGAGTCTCGGTTTCTGACGAAATTCAAATGACATATTGGAGGGATATATAGATGAATATATACGATATTTTCCAAAAAAATAAAAAAATACGGTAGATATAAGCCCCGATGCATGTAAAATTACATGCACCAGGGTGCATACTCCCTTCTCTCTCTATATATATATATAGTGGGCACTTCAATTGAGGTGGGGTCTCACCAATATTGTGGTGAGCAATCGAGCAGATTCGTCAGATCTCAATCTGACGATTGTATCAAAAACCTCATCCAAAAGGGCATTTTCGTCAAATTGATTTCATTAATTTCGAGTTTCATTTATTGGTTTCAAATTGCCATTCTAAACTTTTCTCGATTTGGTATTTTCACAAATGCCTTTATTGATTAATTTCTGATTTTATTTCAAACGATCTGAAATCAACCACAACTTTGTTACAACGAGTTTTTGTAAATTATATTTTACTCTTTGTAAATTTCATTAATGATTTCATTTTATTACTGTAATTTCATTTTGTAAATGGTTGTATTAGTTTTGTAAATGTGTACATTCATTTTGTAATTCCAGCGAGTTTTTTGTAAGAGTATTTTTCCTCTTTGTAAACTTCAACTTTTTTGTAATTGTGTATGTTTGTTTTGTAAAAAATCCGTAAATCTTTGTAACTGAATCTCCCTCCTTTGTAAAATTCATGCATGTTTTCCATTTGCGTTAAAGTTCAATTGCCATACATGTTTTCGAGTCCTGCAAAATAGAGAAAAAAACATTGAGATCTATAAAAAAGGTACATAAATATGTAAATCTGAATATCAGTTAAGTAAAATTGTTATACGATAATGTAACTGAATCTCCCTCCTTTGTAAGAGTGTCTGATCACTTTGTAAATTTTAGGCGCTCTTTTGTAAGATGATCTGATCACTTTGTAATATTTCTGTAGAGTTCTGCAACAAATAAGTACACTGTTAGATATTGAAAACATGTAAAAAATTACCATGATATTGTAAAAAAAATTCAATTTTTGCATAAATCATTCCCAACTTTGTAAAAAAACCACGATTTGTAAAAAAATAAAAGGGCCCTCTTCCGCGCACATCTCGACACTTCGGAGTCGACGGCGAGGTGCCGCGTTGGAGGAAGCGCAGGCGGAGCGCGGCCTGACGGAGAGCGGGGCCGAGGGGAGCCACCATCATCCTCATCGCGCAATGCCATTGGAGGCACCTCCACCGTGGCGTACCTCCTCCGAACGACGCGCAACTCCGGAAGATCACCTCTGTCGCTCCTCCTCCAGATTTGTAGGTGGTGGCCGCCCATCCGTCGAACGACGCGCAAGGAGGGGCAGCCACGCACCTCCGTCGAACCTCCGCCGAACGACGTGCAACTCTGGAAGATCACCTCTGTCGCTCCTCCTCCAGATCTGCAGGTGGCGGCCGCCCATCTGCCAAATGACGTATAAAGAGGGGCACCCACGATCTGGCATCTCGGTTGAACGATCGAGAGAGAGAGAGAGAGAGAGAGAGCACCAGCGTCGCTGCAATTGATTAATCAAGAGAGACATTAGGAAATATAGTTGTCACATTCTATATTTAGAATGTGACAAAAAGATCAAAATGGATTTTTCGACCATTTAAATATTATAATTAAAGCATCATTGATTACGACCATGCGATTAAAAATAGATGGATGATGATGGATGGCTCACCATAAAAGCGGTGAGACCCCGCCTCATTTGAAGTTTCTCTTATATATATATATATATATATATATATATATATATATATAGGAGAAACTTCAAATGAGACAGGTTCTCACTAATATTGTGGTGAGCCCTCAATCTCATCCTTCTATTTTGGATCTCACGACTGGAATTAATGATACATTAACTAAATTAATTTAATGGCTAAAAACCCATTTTCGTCATTGTCACATTCTAAATATAGAATGTGACAACCATAAATCCTATTTTTATGGTAAGTCATTGTATTATTTTCATTATCTCTCTCTCTCTCTCTTAATTGACGACGGCACTCCATCCATCCTCTCTCGTGATTCGCTCGCTCCCCTACCGCCCGTTCGCTCTCCGTCAGGCCATACTCCCCTGCGCATCCTCCAACGCGGTGCCTCGCCGCCGACTCCGAAGCGTCGACCGCCTCCGCGCAACTCCAGCGGCACAACCATCTTCGTGCGGTCGCATCATCTCGCTCCGCCGCTTTTGCAAGGTGCCCCTCTCTGACCACCTCGCGCCTCATCGCCACAGGCGGCCAGCGCCGTCGAGATCTCCGCCCGCCTCCTCCCTCTTGATTGTTGAAGACAACGACGACGGTACCCCTACCCTATTGGGAGGCGAGGCGTGGATTTACATTCTGATATAGTTATTTTACATATATGACCTTCATATTTACATTTTGATTTGTTTTTTTACAAATCCTGATGTTTGTTTACATTTTTATTATTTTGCAGGTTCTTACAAAAGAGGGAGATTCCGTTACATTATCGTATAATAATTTTACTAAACCGATATTCAGATTTACATATTTATATACCTTTTTTACAAATCTCAATGTTTTTTCTCTATATTGCAGGACTCGAAAACACGTATGGCAATTGAACTTTAATAAAGTGGAAAACATGCGTGAATTTTACAAAGGAGAAAGATTGAGTTACAAAGATTCACGGATTTTTTACAAAACAAACATACACAATTACAAAAAAGTTGAAGCTTACAAAGAGGAAAAATAGTCTTACAAAAACTCGCTGGAATTACAAAATGAATGCACACATTTTACAAAACTGATACAACCATTTACAAAATGAAATTACAGTAATAAAAATGAAATCATTAATGAAAATTTACAAAGAGTAAAATATATTTTACAAAAACCCGTTGTACTTTACAAAGCTGTGGTTGATTTCAGATAGTTTGGAACAAAATCAGAAATTAATCATTAAAGGCATTTGTGAAAATACCAAATCGAGAAAAGCTTAGAATGACAATCTGAAACCAATAAATGAAACTCGAAATTAATGAAATCAATTTTATGAAAATGCCCTTTCGGATGAGGTTTTTGATGCAACCGTCAGATTGAGATCTGATGAATCTGCTCGATGGCTCACCACAATATCAGTGAGACCCCACCTCATTTGAAGTGCCCCCTATATATATATATATATGTGTGTGTATATATGTATATATATGGGGTTGATGGGGCTGCCCCCTAGGCTGTCCCGCCTCATTTTTGTCAATTTTTTTTATTTTTTTTGAAAAATATCACCATATATATATATTCATCCCTATATCCTTCATGTATGCCATTCGAATTTCGTCAGAAACATAGACTCCTACGGCCTCCATCTAGACATGGTCGATTTAAAAAATCCTGCGACCGTTAAAAAATGACATCTAGATGGAGGCCGTAGGAGTCTCTGTTTCTGATGAAATTCGAATGTCATATAGGAGAGATATAGGGATGAATATACATGGTGATATTTTTCCAAGAAAATATAAAAGTTTTGCGAAAAATGGGGTGGGGGCAACCCATTTTTTCATATATATATATGGTTAACTGGGGCTGGCCTCTAGGGGGAGCTAACTTAGCTCCCCCCGCCCCATTTTGCCTGATTTTTTTATTTTTTTTTGAAAATTTCTTCCATGAAATTTCATAACTATATCCCTATATTATGTCATTAAAATTTCGTGTGAAACAGAGAGTCCTACGGCCTCCATCCAGACAGTCATTTTTTAACGGTAACATAATTGCTAAAACGACCCCGTCTGGATGGAGGCCGTAGTAGTCTCTGTTTCGCGCGAAATTTTAATGACATACATTCATATATTGATGAAAATCCACGGAAGAAATTTTTCAAAAAAAAAATCGGGTGAAATGCTGCTGGGGGAGCCAAGTTAGCTCCCCCCATGGGGGCAGCCCCATTTTACTCATATATATATATATATATATATATATATATGGGAAACTTCCAATGAGGTGGACCTTTCCTGGATGTATGGAACACCAGGTCAATTTAGATATTTTTTCAATTTATTATACAATTTCTAACTCTATAAATTTAATAGTAAATATTAACATAATATGTATATCACGAAATATTTATGAAATTATTAGTATATTTGACAAAAAAATGTTTGTTACAATATGGATGATATATTTTACAAACCTGTATGATCATCATTATTTTACAATTTATTTTTTAAATTTATAAAATTATTACACAATTTACAAATTTGGCAGTGGCTTTCTGAATTTAAGGAAAGAACTCTCATTGGAAGGCCCCACCCTATATATATGGGTTATAAGTGGCTGTCCCCTTGGGGCAGCCAGCATGACTGCACCCGTCCCATTTGTCATCAATTTTTTTTGAAAAATACCGCTATGTATATTCATTCCTATATCCATCATATATGTCATTCGAATTTTGTCAGCAACAGATACTCCTACAACCTCCTCTAGATAGTGACGATTTAAAAAATCCTGCAACCGTTAAAAAATGACTGTCTAGATGGAGGCCGTAGGAGTCTTTATTTCTGATGAAATTCGAATGGCATATATGAGGGATATAGGGATGAATATACATGGTGATATTTTTCAAAAAAATAAGAAAAATTGCAAAAAATGGGGTGGAGGAAACTATTTTGGCTGCCCCAGTGGTACAGCCCAATTTTTTCGAACGCACGCGCGCGCGCGCGCTCACACACACACATATAGTTTAATGTTCGCTGCCCCTTGCGGGCAGCGAACATGGCTGCCCCCGTGCCATTTTCGGTGCTTTTTTATTTTTTTTGAAAAATATCACCATGTATATTCATCCCTATATCCCTCCTATATGCCATTCGAATTTTGTCAGAAACAAAGACTCCTACGACCTCCATCGAGACAGTCATTTTTTAACGTTAACAAGATTTTTTAAATCGACACCATCTCAATGGAGGCCGTAGGAGTCTATGTTTCTGACGAAATTCGAATGGCATGTAAGATGGATATAGGGATGAATATACATGGTGATATTTTTCAAAACAATAAAAAATAAAAAAAGCGCCGAAAACAACGTGGGAGCAGCCATTGTTGGCTGCCCGCAAGGGGCAACCCCATTAAACTCATATATATATATATATATGAGGAAAGGGATCCTACTCCATGGAGTAGGTAACTTACCTACTCCACTTTCTTTTTTTCAATTTTTTTTATGTTTTTTTAAAATGCTTCTGTGGATTTTCATAACTATATCCCTCTAATATGTCATTCAAATTTCGTCAAAAATAGACACTCCCGTGGCCTCCATCCAAAACATGAAAAATACAACAAATTTGTGACCTTTAAAAAATGACCTTCTGAATGGAGGCCGTAGGAGTCTCTGTTTTTTGACGAAATTTGAATGACATATTAGAGGGATATAGTTATGAAAACCCATGGAAGCATTTTTTAAAAAAATAAAAAATTTGAAAAAAAATTGAAAATGGAGTAGGTAAGTTACATACTCCATGGAGTAGGATCTCTTATATATATATATATATATATATATATATACATACAGTGTCATCCCTGACATTTCGTGGGCCCTAGGCAAAAGAAAAGAATGGACCCTTAATAATTTTTCGGGGGAACAATGTGTCTATACGGAATCTCATTAAATTTAGAACTTTCACATTGAGTTGTTCACCTTTGATTCCATAAGGGTCTATTTTTCGGTAAGTTGTTTCATCAAAAATTTAATTTTATAAGGGCCCACTTTCGGTGAGTTCTTTCACCAAAAATTTGATTCTATAAGAGTCCAATAGGACATATACTATTTCCCCCTAAACTAAAGGTTGAAGAACATATAAAAGTAGGTCCCTAAAGTTGATGGGCCCTGGGTCATTGCACTCACAAACTACCCTCAGGGATGGCCCTATATATATATATATATATATATATATATATATATATATATATATATATATATATATAGGATGCACTTGAATTGAGGTGGCACCTTTCCTTGATTATGGAAAGGTGCCACCTTTCCTTGATTATGGAAAGGTGCCATATTAAGCCGTTGGATGATGAGTGTACGAATGAGATAGAAATCACTAGGTGGTTTTTGTGCCAACTACCATTCCTAATATGGTGGTGGATTAAATTACTACTAATTTAGTAAATTACATGTCATTGATCATTCTATATTTAGGTATATATCGAGTGATGTACAGAATTTTCCAGAAATATCTGATGAAATAAATGTTCACGTTTTGAAATAATCGTTAACAATTTACAAACGATTGAGATATTTTACAATCCCGTGTTATAAATTACAAACACGTCACCACTGACATTCGCAAAAAAGCCCAAATCTGACGAAAATTTGTAGTTTTTGTGTAGATGTGTTTCCTAAAATATAGGGTGCTTTGATCATGTGCTAATAAATTGATATACGTATGGGGAAAACTTCCTAAAATGATGGGATTTTTATTACAACTATATTTCCTAATATACAGAGTTTTTGTGTAGCTGTGTTTCCCAAAGTATAGGATACTTTGATCATGTGTTAATCAATTGATATACACGTGGTGAACTTTCCTTTTGTAAATTGCATTTGATTTATTTTGAAAATAATCATCCAACATTCTGTGGAAGCAATTTTTGTAAAATATAACATTTTTTTATAAATTTCATAGTCTTTTCCTAAACTGAATTCGATTTATTTTGAAATTACTTGTAGTCTGTTTTGAGAACATTATGTTAGAGCAACGTTTGTAAACTGTGATACTTTTCAAAAAATTTGTTCTTTTTTGTAAAATCCATGTGATTTTTCTAAAATAATTTGCCTATTATTAATGTATAAATTATTTTATGTTCATCCAACGTATTTTTCATACCGTGGGTCCATCGAAATTTGTCATCCATTGTAAAGTTTGTATAGATTTTATAAAATCCGCACTCTCATTATAACAATTATATGATAATGTGCAAAATAACAAGTCAATCAGTAGTTTATCATTTATTCCAAAAAAGGATAACATGTAAAAATACATGCATAATTATAAATCAATGAATAAAAATGTAAATTACACAATATATTATGTAAATTAGTAGATCAAAATGTAAAATGTAATCCACAATCGACGGGATTTCACATCCCTATAGTATTTAATTTGTAGTCGATGGGATTTCAACTAATTTGATTTTTGAAAAATACATCATCTTTTGAGCGAAAATATAACAAGATGCACGACTTTTGATAATAAAAAATCATTTATTGATACCGACAACCTTAGACATATTCTAACTGTAAAAAAATATTTACATTCTTAATAAAAAAATTCCTTTCTTTTAGGTGATGTTTTCATTCTCATTCTACATATTTCAATCTATAAACACCATTCAGAAGAAAAACAATGAAAAGTGTGTTGAACTCGAAAGAACAGGGGAGCCCATACTTACAAAAAATTGAATAATCCAGAAAATATGATTGAACTCAAAAGAACTAAAAATGCGTTGAATATTTCAGAAAATAAGATTGAATAAAGGCTCGCGTTTTGAAATACTTTTTATCAATTTACAAAAGATTGTTAAATTTTGTAATACGGTGTCATAAATTACAAAATCGTAATCACTGGTATTTGTAAAATAAACACTCAATCATAACCACTAGTGAATCAGGAACACTGATTCAAAACACAAACAAATGATAAACTTTGAAGATTGGATTCAGATGTAATCAAAATAAAAAGAAAAATTAAAATCCAAATAAAAAACAAAAGCAATCTAAAATACCCTGGACTTGATTAACAGATGAATAAAAAAAGAGAAAATTACTAAGAACGTGCATCATCTTCTGTATCCAACCACCTCATGTTGTTGCATGCATCATCGTCGTCGTCGTCATGCACCGTCGACGCCATTGTCACACACTGGCATCATCTCCATGCATGTCCATCGTCTCTACGTCAAGGGAAGACGAAGAACTTGAGGGAGGACGAACCCCCGCCGAATATTGTTTTGGTAATTTTGAGTTATTGAGATGTTTATTATGATGGATGATATATTTAGTAAATCAATTCGAGTAATTAATGAGCAAAGAGATAACGTAGCAACTAATTAATTTTGTTTCTAAAAATAGCGAGTTGGAGGTTATTTGGATGGTGATTTTGCTTTAATTTGGGTGGTTTCATTTATTACCGTAGATCAAGATCCAACGGACGTTATGGAGTGTCGTACCATGATTGTGGTGAGATGCCACATTAATTCAAGTTTCCCTATATATATATATGTATATGTATATATATATATAGGAGAAACTTCAAATGAGGCAGGGTCTCACTATATATATGGTGAGCCACCCTCAATTTAGGCATCTTTCCAATATATTTTACAATTTCTTGTTTCATACCTATAACAATAAATATAACACAATATGTATAGTGAAATAAAATTATGAAAATATTATTATACTGGATGGAAATGTTGATTTAAATTTAGATGTTATATTTTACAAAATTCATTTTTTTACAATGTGCAGTTTATACTTTTACAAAACTGTTACAAAGTTTTTATTAAATTCGCAGTGGCTTTTAAAATTTCAGAAAAACCCCCACCTCATTTGAAAGGTCCCATATATATATATATATATATATATATATATATAATATTTGTTCAGTCCTCTACTTACCCGTTTGATATATGATTTTCGAACCACTACTTGTAGCTGCCATCTGCATTCGACCTTTTCTCCTTCCGAGACTAACTATTCTCATGGGCTTTATCGCATCGTTTACGACGCATCCACGTTGGAACCCCACTCATAGCAAATTCAAAGGTTTTTTTCAGAAGGGAATGGATTCCATGATCACCAGCATGGTCGACCTTTTGTTCTTATTTGTGACTAGTTAAAATTCATTTGACTATTAGCACATAAAAAAACTATCGTTAAGTTTAATATTTCTTCAGTCAATCGATGTTACTTATGTCGAAATCAACCCGAGGGTGTGCTCCCCTTGTTTGAGGATTGTAGAATAACCGAAGAAATTTTTTGTATTATATGGTTTGAACCCATAGCTCTTCAATTTCATGACAAGTATAAATAACCCACCATTTGGTACTTATTCACCATTTTTTTGGAGACTTGTCGTATTGAGAGAGACGATCTTTTGGGCATTATGGAAAGCACGATGCAGATTGGCTTTTCACAGTGTTTCTTCCCATTCTATCCAAATTGTTCGGGGATTGCAATACATTTTACATGTTAGCTTTGGGAGTGAGCTGAATGTCAAGCCATCGACTTTTCGTGGCATTGAACATGTAGGTATTCACTTATTGTCTTGAGATGGCTTATCTTATTTTAATTCCGATGCAATGGAGATTATTCAGTTTAGTACTTCAATCTGTAGCGTATAATGTCAATCCGTAGCGTATAATGTCAATCCCGTAGCGGATCAATTCCCCTAATTATGGTGATTTGGACAAAGCTATCTAGAAACATTGCGATTCACAACAAAAAGACTACCCATAGCCCTTCCAACAAGAAGACTTTGCTTGACTCCTTTTACAAGTTTGGAGCCCCTACTTTAGGGTTATTTTTTATTTTTATAAGAAGGGGTGTAGCATGAACTTTTATTAACGGTTTTTCTCGTTATGTTCATGTACGCCTATTTGTGCCCCACGCATGTCCGAGCCTCCTTTATGTAGAACGGGTCCAATGATTGCATGGTTAAGAACCGTCGTCGGACGTTCCGGAGTCGGCGGTTGCGGCAAGACCGAGTCTTGCGGGAATCCGTTTCGTTGGGCGTGGGGGATAAGGACGGACTGTGCGAGGGGCATTCACACCCTATAAATACACACCTCCTTCGGGAGGGGAACACATCTCTCTCGATCTCCCTCGCACTAGGGAATCCTCTCCCATATCTCCATCCCTGTCTCTCTATCTCGTTCTCTCTCGCAGCTAGATAAAAGGCGTACCTCGACCATTCCTATCACTGGTATCAGTACTCGCACCCGATCATCGTCTTCATCAACTGTCGGAGGCAACTCGCTCTTTCCTTGGCTGCCCTGTCGATAAGCGGCCGTGTGCGCCAGGCACCTTTGAGAAAGAAGACCCGTCGCCCTCTTCTTTTCCCAGGGAACATCAAACCCTAAAAGGGAATCAAGTTTTTCTTTTAAAATTGCCCCTGTTTTTTTATAATGTGAAAAGCCCTGCAATTTTTTTAAAGGTGAATGTCCCCCTTTTTTATAACGTGAATGTTTTTTTTAACTCCACTTCACACGATTTTTTTCTTTCTTGCTTAGTACCGTGAAAGCCCTACATTTTTTAAACTTGGATTCCGTGAAAGCCCTGCAATTTTTTTTCTTTCTTAAAATTAATAAAATAAATTAAGTTTTTTTATTCATGCTCAGTGAACTTTTTTTAAAAAAACTTTAACTTAAGTTTTTTTAATCACAAATCTCAGATTGTTATTGAATTTTGTCAATTTTTTTAATTTGCTAAATAAAAAAATAGGATTTGCTTGCATATTGTTTTTGAAATCATCGTTTAATCATATGTTCACACATCTCATATAAACTTTTATTCTAATAAAAATTTCCTTTGTTGTATTAAAAAACTTAGATTAATTTAAATTGAATCGTGAATTACATGCATTAATCTTTTGTAATAGATATTTTTTATTGATTAATTATAAAAAAGAAGGGTTATTAAAAAATATTTTTATTTGCTTAATTAACTCGCATATTCAACTGTTATTATTTGTTGTCTTGTTTTGCATTAAGACAAAAAAATTAAAGCTAGCTATAGTTGCTATTAAGTCTTTATTGTAATATTGCAAGTCAATCCTTTAAAGTGTCAATATATTTTTCAAATTGCCAAGTACCTTCATTAAAGTTTCTTAATCTCATACAAACTTACATTTATTTCATTTAATCAACAAAAATGACAAGCATGACGATTGCCACTGAGGTGGGAAATAGAGTACCTTAACGGTACTAATTATGAGTTGTGGAATAGAAAGATCTACTATGGCTTGTTGCATGATAGCATACACTCCATGATAGACAAACCCATCCCAACCTTATCTAAAAATCCAACTATGGAGGAAATTAGGTCCCGTGAACAGTGGAAGAAAACAGATAATAGGGTTAGGAGCTTCATACTGACCTACCTGGATTTGAACCTGATTCAGATCTTTGAGACCTCCGAATCAGCTTACGAGTTCTGGACCGCGGTTAAAGATAAATATCACTCCAAGTTGAAAGTGAACGTCTAGCTTATTCTACACAAGTACAACTCGTGTAGAATGAAGGGATCTGAAAGCATCCTCGAGCACGTGAACAAGATGATTGTGATGGCGAAGGATCCAACGGCTGCTGATTGTGTGATTTCGGAGAGGATGCAGATCACAACCATATTAGGAAGTCTTCCACCGTCTTTCGACATGGTTGCCACATCTCTGAGAATGAATGGAAACATTAAGCCAGTGATGGACCTACCTGCACAACTGGCAATTGAGCAGAACCTCTTAAAACAAAGATTGAAGACGGAGATCTTTGAGGTCGAGAAAGACAGAGAAGCAAATGTCGTGCACGTAAAGAAAAGGCTGGACCCCTCTAAGGCAAATTTCAAGGGAAAGAGTGGAAAATACCTACGTGTCTCTTGCTACGATTGCGACAAATTTGATCATTTCAAGGTCAATTGCCCAAACAAGAAGAAGCCAGGAAATTCTAAAATGCCTGAAAATAAAGGCAAAAAGAAAATGGAATTCATGGTTGTCGTAGAATGCAACTCTGTCATCACGGACAATGACGGATGGTGGATCGACTCTGGAGTAACCATACACATCACAAAGACGAAGGAGGGCCTGGTGGATTTCAAGGAGCTGAGTAAAGGAGAACAGAGGATCTTCGTGGGGAACAACGCCTACCTGGACGTGGAAGGTGTTGGAACATACATACTTGACTTGGGGGATAGTGTTATGATACTGAATGATGTACTATATGCCCTAGGGATACGCCAGAACCTGATATCTATCCCAGTTTTGCGCAAGAAGGATTTCGAAGTTCATTTTTATAATAAGTGTGTATCTATAGGCAAGAATAAGAAGGTCTATGCGATGGAAAAGTTTGTGCCCGAACATGACCTGTTATGTGTTCTTGTAATAAGTCTTAGTGAATCAATGAATGTCTCTTCTGAGTATTCTTTGTGTTGTGTGCCTGCCTATGACATGGGCACATGAGACTGGGTCATCCGGGAAATTCTAAGATGGATCAAATGATGAACGTAAATTTATGGGATTTTATCAGTTGTGCCCCTCCGAGATATCGCAATATCAGTTATGCCCCTATCTTTTTGGTAATATCAGTTGTGCCCCCGACTTCTTGCCAATATTTCACTTGTGCCCCTCAGAGGGGCATAACTGATAAAAGATTTTTATCAGTTATGCCCCTCTGAGGGGCACAAGTGAAATATTGGCAAGAAGTCGGGGGCACAACTGATATTACCAAAAAGATAGGGGCATAACTGATATTGCGATATCTCGGAGTGGTACAACTGATAAAAACCCTAAATTTATTACCTAAGATCATGGGTGCAAGGACATTGTCATGTGAACACTGTTTGACCAATAGAATGATGAGAAGACCCTTCTCAACCGGAATTCGGTCGACGGAGTTATTAGGTTTGATCTATTCGGACATATGTCGACCATTGAGTGTCAGTACACATAGAAATAATAAATACTTTATAACATTCATTGATGATTACTCAAAGTTCTCCTATGTCTATATCTTAGGAAGAAAGTCGGAAGCACTTGAAATATTTAAGAGATATAAGACGGAAATAGAGACAAGATTTGGAAAACCAATCAAGACTCTTAGGACAGATAGAGGTGGGAAATATACCTCAAAGGTGTTTGAGGATTATTGCATTCAAACTGGTTCGTAGGCAAACTACAATGCCCTATACACCACAACAGAATGGTGTAGCAGAAAGAGAGAATCAAACCTTGATAAATGTAGTAAAATGTATGCTGTCACACTTAGGACTCTCTAAGAAAGTCTGGGGAGAAACGGTGTTGACTGAGAACTACATACAGAATAGAATTCCGACCAAGTCTGTAGAATCAACACCATATGAAATATGGAATGGCAGAAAAGCCCGAGTTGGGCCATCTCCAGAAATGGGGATGTAGCATATGTTCTGGTACCGAGTCAGCTTAGGGACAAGCTACACTTAAGGATATTAAAGTACAAGTTTATTGGATATAATGAGAATTCTAAAGGATATAGTTGTTGGACATGTGAGCCCACGACGAGCCATTATGCAATAAATGTTATTGCGTATATCATTCCTTGATCTGAAATGAAGAATAAATAATTTACATAATAGGTCCCTCTTTACAATTAGGGTTATGTACCATGGCTATCTTAATGATCATACAACTGTTGATTCAATTATTGAATCATAGAGGCCGGTGCTTGGATGAATATCTAAAGAGTCAGATTGGGGACTCATCAAGCACCGTCAAATGATTGTTAAGAGATGATCTCCAGCCTGAGTAGGAGATGGCAATCCTTTCTCACATAGGTTGATATCTGACTGACCTCTTGATGCAGGTCCTCTGCATAGGAATAAAGATTCGGAGGTGTCAGATTAGTTAGGTCAAAGAGTTGACTAAACGAGATCGAGATAACCTAAGTCCTATGTTGAATGCTGTCACAACATAGGCACGCATCCTCTGACCGGAGACCGATGTGTTACTATATGCTTGAGTATGTACAATTCGCAGACCGATAGGTTGATGGCCTAACCAAGGTCTATACACCGGTGTGCTGGTGTGCATATAAGGGCATATGAGTAATATGATCTCTCAAAGGGATCATACAGGTTCACTACTGGATCGGAAGACATGAGCTCACTCATGAGATATTGGGAAGAATCAAATTCCGTGCACGTTCGTCTTGCTTTGGAAGCTTGACTGAATTTGGAGGTTTGATATATACTTTTGGAAAGTATATGATCAAGACCTAGGTATGATATATGCTTTTGGAAAGTATATGATCGATACCAAATCCCAATGATCAAATGAGAGCTTACTGATAAAACCCTGAAGTAGACAGTATAAAGTTGGTCTAATACTTTGGGTTTATTCTGGGTCTTCCAGTATGCAGGATGTACTGGTGTTGGGAATACCTAAGGGTGATGTGATCATAAACGATTGTATAACCATGACGCTTCCATTCCTAGGGAGTGATGAAACGGGTCTGGATTTTAGTGACTCCTCTCAGTAGAGAAGTAATCTGATCTTGGTCCAAATGTTGGACATTGATCTGAATGTGATTCAGATGCAATGAGAAGATTAGATTTGCGGTCTTGATTTAATCAAGCATCTATGAGAGGCCCGAGATCTGGATTTGAGATGTGATCTCAATGTCCAAGTCACTATACATGGAACAATACAATCGCCCTGTCCTTATCTCCAAGTATCTACGGAGAAAGCACATTATTCTTGAAAGAGTTCAAGAATAATTCCTATGATGAATTTAGTATCCAAGCATTGATAAAATGGATAACTAAATATGATTTAATTATCATGAATAATATGAATTTGATTCATATAATAAGAAGAGATATCTAAGATAGTTAAATGTGATTTAATTATCAAAGATGTGAATAACGTGAATATGAATCATGTTATTTGGGCACATGAGAAAAGAGATCCAAGATGATTAAATGTGATTTAATTATCATGGATATGAATAATGTGGATAACACTATTCATATTAATCATATATATTATAAATATGATTTATAATATATTAGAGAGAAAGAAACTATGTAAATAGCATTTGTTAATTATTAATATGTGAATTGGATTCACATTAAGTAATTAATTGGAAATGTAATTTACAAATTAGTTTGGGATGTGAATATGATTCACAATTTATTCAATGGCATGATTGAAATATTCACAAATTAATTTGGAATTAATTTGGTGGATATTATTGCAATAATAGTTATTGCAATTAATTAAGAAATAATAAGATAAATAAAAAGGAGTCAAAAATCACCACCAAAAACAAAGGTGGCAGCACCCATGACTTGGTCATAGGTGACGCCTCCTATGTTTTAGGAGGTTTGTTGTCTTTTTTATTTGTTATCATATTATCTCTTAATAAATTAATTTATGTTAATTAAATTGTGTTGATAATAATTCAACATATATTTAATTTTATATAAATTAATGCTGTTGGTTTTAAGCCAACAACAATCATAGCCATTGATTTTACATAGACCAAGCATGGCCGTTGGATCTATGTATCCCATGGATTGAGATCCATTGGATCCTAAACTAATATAAAAGGAGGGCAAGGCTAGCCTTTCTTGGAACACACATTATCAAGAATTGTAGAAGCCTACTACTCTCTCTCTCTCTCTCATATTCTCGCCCTCTCTCTTTCTCTCCTCCAAGAGGTGGCCGTCCATCTTGTGTTGAGAAAGGAGAGACTCTCCCTTCGCCTTTGACGACTCGGGGATCTCCTTCTTCTTTGGGGCGACTTGATCTAGAGGAAGACGAGGATTTTGTTTGACAAAATCAGGGGACTCGACGCTTGGATCTACATCAAAGATTGCGGGAAGGACGCGACTCATCATCGTGCCCGCAAGTGCGTTCTTCGTGGATCGGACTTGAGACAGGAGGATCTCTTGTTTGGGATCTCGTGATCACAACCACGCTCCAAGAGGTATTCCTTATACTTTGTGGTTTGATGAAATGATCCGAGAAGTGTTCTCGTGATCATGTGGTTTCATCTTTAGATTTAAAAATTTTAATTTCCGCTGCATCTCGTGACAAGTGCGACTAGTCGCCCCGATCGTATGAGATACGATTGTCACGCTTCCGTGATACGCTTGAGGATTTTCAATATCCTTCAAGTGGTATCATAGCCAGGTTGAAAAGGGTTTTGGATATGATCCATGAACCAAGGACGACTTGGGTTTGAAAGGGTCGCTAAAGTTTTAGCGCATTTGAATTTTCACAACTCTGTCTAATTGATTTTTTCGGCACTGTTTAAATTGTTTAAACACGAAATATTCAATTGCATTTTGTTCTCCATTAAACAAGGAAACCATAGGATTTGAGTTTACTAAATTTGGATTTAATTTTCTCAAGATATGATCTTTTGAATATGCATGTATTCACTGTTGCGGGAACAACGAAATTAAACGTGATTAATTTGTTAATTACGGTTTTGACATGCCTCGAAATGCGTGAATCACTTGGGTTCTGTTGTAAATCAAGTTGGCAATCAAAGGGCACTAATTTTGCGAATTTTAGATTTAAATGGATCAAGATAAGTTAATTTTAGTGATTGGGGGTCACTGCTGGAAATTGACAAATTTGATCATGAACCATGTGATAGTCATTCAAATAAGTTGATGAAAATTAATTGATAATTTTCTGAAATTGGTTATTGATAAATATTTGTGAAATGTTTAAAGATGATAATCAATTCCTTGAATGACATCCCATTAACTATAATGATATGATAGTTGATCTTGATCATTGGTTAATTTGAAATCGTCAACAAACATTGTTTGCATACAAAACCCTAGATCATCCTACAATAGTTGTAGGACAACTTTTACATGTAAAACCCTCTTGCTTGAATAGGATTGGGGATTTGTTTAGCAAATCTCCTTATAATATAATCAAAATTGTTTTGATGTATATTATATGGTATAATTTCGGTTGAAAGACCGATGAGCATCTCAAAGTACATGATGATCTATCTGGCATTATCCTTTCTTGAGGTGGATATGGTGTCTAGTCGGAGATCGATGGGGTAGCATGTTGCAACGTATGTGGCCCGTCCCACTCTCGCCGGTACTGGCCATGACAGCGGGTAGGGACTGGATAATGCCGGAGAAATCAAAGTGTATTTTTCTAATTATTAAAATTAGAAATAATACGTACTTTGATATTATACGTACTATTCAAGTAAAATTCAAAGTTTGTTGATTGATAATAGGATTGATAGTTAATTTAATGTGATTAAATTAATTATATCCTATTAAAACACTCTATTATGAATAGATGTGTATTTCCCTTGGAAGAATTAATTATGTGAATATGATTCACGATAATTAATTACAATTTGAATATGAGGTGGAGGATCACATAAGTGACATCCATGGTCTCCCGTCAAGGCGAAGAATTCCATCGTCAGTTGTTGTATATAGGAGACGCCTGTTCGAAGTGACAGATCCTATATATGATTTAATTGGATCGGGTTCTTTGCTTCTCGAAAGAGTAAGGCCGTATACGTAGTGACCCCAATATCATGTCCTCATATTATTAGGGCGATATTGGATTGCGTATAGCGAGTATTAAGCTTGTTGACGGTTGGTTCAATTAGCAGCAGGTCAACATCACCTTAGGGGTGGTGGGCCCGGGTGTTAAAGACCGAATTGGGAAATGCAAGTTGAACTTGCAAGGCGGAATGTGTTCCCGCTTCTTTTTATCGGAGTCGCAGGTTCTCATATTATTGGGATGTGACAAAGATAGGGAAGGAGATCCCAGATCTTGCTAGAGATATGATGGTAAGAATATCTCTTACATTGAAAGTGATTAAGGGAATGAACTTTCATTATTGACAAGGCAAGACAACTTTGATATAAAAATTCCTAAATCAAAGAAAAATATGTATATATATATTATATATACCCTTATGCAAATTTCTTATTTCAGATAATCCTTCATTAAACCCACTCAATGTTATACTCAATAATAACCAGTAAAATATCATGGATTGGACTCATGATCCAGATATTGTACTTGCAATTGGACACATAATGTATGTGGTTGCAATGTGCAAGTTTCCTCAACGTAATGATGAATGACAATTAAATAAGACAATAAGACATCACCTTAGGGTTTGAATGTCTCTATATTCTTGATCTTTCATCGAGTGTACTTTGGAAGTGACATGTCGATGGTGATCATGATTGTCAAATAATCCTTATAAAATCAAAGAAGATGTTTTGGCATACATATGTGTTCTAGACATTTAATCATGAATGACATGGTTCTCTGCATTATGCAGAATGGTGGCTTGAAAGAGATGATGTATTCATAATGTTTGAATACCTACCTGAGCCAATGTTTTTAGAGTCTAGATGGATGTAGACATGATGAGTATCATCATTCTACTATCTATACTCTTGTCATTCATGAAGCTTCATAATATTCATATTGTATGAATTTAATGAAGCATGCATAAATGTTGAAATGCTCTTACATTGAATTCTGTTGAATTTAACATAAGAGATCCTTAGTCTTAAGTAATGGTTGTTTATAGATGAAGAGATCACAGTGGAAGCGTGGGTCGGACCCATGTGAGAAGGAAAGTCAAAGAGTTGATTGTACTTCTGTGACTTCCATATGACATCCTAAGAGTTGGATGAATGCCAACACTGCAATAAGTTGGTGTGTTGATAGTATGACTATCAAATCTCTCTTGAATCCTTAGAGAAGGACTTGGATAGAGCACCTGAATAATCTACATTAATCATTGTTATTGATTTACTTATTTGATAAGATAAAGTCTAATAAATGTATCTCATTCTTCTAATGACACCTGCAACTGTTGCATATGTTATAGAAGATTAATAAATTTGATCTTCAGGTTTATTGGTCAACTACATGGATTTTGATGCAATTGTTGCAACAATCTCTATTGGATAGATGGACTTCATATTTTCAGTGGGAGAGCCCTTTGTCTTAGAGAATGTCTCTATGACTTGGATATTAGAATACCCTCATTGTTTGTTTCTAAATGTTAGAAATAAACATGAATTCCGGAATAAACCTATCATAAAGAGTTACAATGGATATATTTCAGATAGTAATCTGACATCTAGTGGACTCTACTAATTAGAAATTTAATGAATGGTTCATTAAGATTTCTAATATTGAAAATTAAAACCTTTAAAGATCAATAGGAGGATGAAGATCATTTGACAATGATCTGGCATCAAGCCTTGGACATTTGTCTGTTGATTTGATCAATAGACTAGCAAGATATGAAACTTTAGAATGTCTAAAATTTCAAATCTTACATACTTGTGAATATTGTATTCAAAGTAAAATGTCCAATACACCCTTCTCTTAGGAAAAATGCAAGATGTCAAGGTATTCGGGATTTCATACATATTGATGTATGTGAATCATCTATATCATAGTAAACATTATGGATATATGATATCTATTGATGATCATGTATGATATGAGATTTCTTCTCTTCACCTGAGAAACCTTTGAAATGTTCAAAGATTTCACAATTTTGGTTTAGAAACAATGTTTGAAGGAAGATTAAATGAATTTGATCTAACCAAGGTAGCAAGTACTTATTAGATGAATTCAAAGAATACCTTATGGATATATGAATATCATTTCTATCTCACTCCTCCGGATAAACCTAAACTCAATGGAGTTGTAGGGAGATACAATTGGATCATGTGTGACATGATTTTGATCAATGATTAATTTTAGCATAATTATCCCTTAGTTTCCAGGTATATATATGTAGTAGAGACTACACTATATATCCTTAATAAGATCCCATGCAAGTAAGCTGGAATTAAGCACTAGAGAGTGCTACTTCATTAGAGGATGGTATTGGATACCTACTTGATGACCTCGAGATTCTTAAAAGATCTCATCTCTGAGAATGTGATTCTTGGAAGATTGAGACTCTTGAGAATCAAGAAGAAAATGAAGTAAAGGAACTCATTTAATCTTGAGAAGATAATGAGGCTTTGAAATCGGAAACTAAAAGGATAATTAAAGATGAAACATTATTAAAGATGAAACATTAATACCTCTTCAAATGAATTTGAGGATGTATTCCATGTGTCAGTCAAGTCTGACAATGATCGGACTTCATGTGATGAAGCACCTAAGGATCGTGACATGGAAAGATGGATATAGCAATAAAGTCTAAAGTAGACTTCATATATAAATGTTGTATATGTACCCTCGAGGATCCACCTATAAGGGTTAGACCCATTAAGGTGCAAATGGATCTTCAAGAGAAAGAGGGAACCTGATGAGAAGGTAGAGACCTTCAAAGCACGGTTCATAGCCATGAGCTACAAACCGGAAGAGAAGACATTGCTTGCAATGAGACTTGCTCTTAGTTAACCATGCTTAAAATCATCAGAATATTGCTAACCCTAGCTACACAATTTGACTATGGCATCTTCAAGATGTGAGTCAAAATTGTATTCCTCTATCAATGCCTCTTTGAGGATATTCACATGAAGTAGCCCCAGGGCCTCATGGTTGAGGAATGCAAGATATGCTAGCTAAAGAACTCCATCTTTAGACTCAAATAAGCTTCTTGTAGGTGGAACATAAGATTTGATGAAATTATAAATGTTATGATTTCAAATAGAATCTTGATGAACCATGTGAACCTTAATGGGAGTGCCATTGTGTTCATCGTGCTAAATGTAGATAACACCCTAATTTGGAATGATATAAGAATGATAATAAGTGTTTTATGATCTGGCTATTCCATACCTTGAGATATGATCTTAAAAAGATGCCTCTTAGATCTTAGTTCTGAAGGTGTTCAGAAGCAAAGAAAAGAGGGTATTAGGACTGTCACATTTTTAGTACACCTTGGACATGTTCCATTTTTCTGGAAATTTCAAGAAAGGCTTTCTTACCTTAAGATTTGGTACTGACCTATCTAAAGGGATAGCACCTCAAAGAGTTGAGGAAGTGGATGCTAGAACTTCTTGCACTTGTGCATCAGTTACGAGAAGCTAAGTGTATGCTGGATGTGTACAAAAGCCAGATATCTGCCATGCAGTGGGAGTAGTAAACTGTTACTAATCCTACTATGGAGAAAGAACACTTGATTGCAGTAATAACAATATCTTCAAAGATGACAAGGCTTTAGAGATAGTGATCTCTAAGTCTTATCTTCAAGAGCTTAAGACTTTATAGATAGAGATCTAAAAGGTCTTAACTGTAGATACCTTATGAGATAGTGATCTCCAAGAATAAGGGTATTCTGATAAGGATTATGGAAATACTGGTTATAATGATTATTGAGCAATAGTGCCAAGGACACTATAACTGCTTTGACAAGATTGAGTATTGGTTGCATTATATGCAACATTCGCATTGCATGCGAGCACTGTTACTGGGGATATGCAAGTGCCGTAAAAGGACTTGGCATAGTCTTTTGGGAATAGAGTGACTCATCAGCTTACCTAGCTATTTCTAAATAGCCTATGATTGTCACATGAGTGTGGGTTTAAATGATTAGCCCATTAATGGCTCTTTGGGCTAGTGGGAGATTGTTGGACATGTGAGCCCACGACGAGCCATTATGCAATAAATGTTATTGTGTATATCATTCCCTGATCTGAAATGAAGAATAAATAATTTGTGTAATAGGTCCCTCTGTACAATTAGGGTTATGTACCATGGCTATCTTAATGATCATACAGCTGTTGATTCAATTATTGAATCATAAAGGCTGGTGCTTGGACGAATATCTAAAGATTCAGATTGGGGACTCATCAAGCACCGTCAAATGGTTGTTAAGAGATGATCTCCAGCCTGAGTAGGAGATGGCAATCCTTTCTCACATAGGCTGATATCTGACCGACCTCTTGATGCAGGTCCTCTGCATAGGAATAGAGATTTGGAGGTGTCAGATTAGTTAGGTCAAAGAGTTGACTTAACGAGATCGAGATAACCTAAGTCCTATGTTGAATGATGTCACAGCATAGGCACGCATCCTCTGACCGGAGACAGATGTGTTACTATATGTCTGAGTATGTACATTTGGCAGACCGATAGGTTGATGGCCTAACCAAGTCTATACACCAGCGCGCTGGTGTGCATATAAGGGCATATGAGTAATACGATCTCTCAAAGGGATCATACATGTTCACTACTGAACCGGAAGACATGAGCTCACTCATGAGATATTGGGAAGAATCAAATTCTGTGCACAGTCGTCTCGCTTTGAAAGCTTGAATGAATATGTAGGTTTGATATATACTTTTGGAAAGTATATGATCAAGACCTAGGTATGATATATGCTTTTGGAAAGTATATGATCGATACCAAATCCCAATGATCAAATGAGAGCTTACTGATAAAACCCTGAAGTAGACAGTATAAAGTTGATCTAATACTTTGGGTTTATTCTGGGTCTTCCAGTATGCAGGATATATAGTTGTTGGGAATACCTGAGGGTGATGTGATCATAAACGAATGTATAACCATGACTCTTCCTGATGAATACCCATTCATCACTCTTTATTCTTATATTTTAGCTACAAAAACCTTTGCAAATGCATGTATATACTTTAAATACAAATAATTACCAAAAGCATGCATTATGTAAAAACTAATAATTAGCATGTTTTTGTGCAAAAATAAAAGAATAAAGATTGAAAAGAAAATAGGGAAATATTTAGAATAAATATTGAGCAACCTAATCCCAAGGGAGAGCTCAGCATGGGCCTGACCGCATAAAAGCCAAAGTAGGGAGAGATAGGGAGCTCATGTGTGTAAATATACCTATAAATATAATAAAGATATTTTCATCTAAAAATAGAATAAAATGTGCTTGTAGATATTTATATATTTATAAATACAAAATCATAACAAAAATTGAAAAATTAAAAAGGAAAATAAAAACCCTTCACTTGTGCATATTCATCATGTACATAGTCCACTTATCTATAGTTATTTCACCTTATAAATAAATAAATTAATTTCCATAAAATTTGTATATATTCTATCTTCTATGTTGTAAATAAATAAAATAAAAACCACAAAAACAAAAACAAAATAACAAGAACAAAATTAAAAACCAAAAATAACATTGTATATATACCATGTATATATATATATATATAACTATTTAATTCACCCTTATATATAAATAATAAAAATAAAATAAAAATACCTTTTTATTCCTAATTTTATACTATAAATAAATAAAATATAAAATGGGAATAAAAATGTATAAAAGCAACTAATTAAAAATCAAAAATCAAAAACCTATATTGTATATATACCTATATATAGCTCTACTATGTAAATACCTTATTTTTATTTTGAAAAATTAATTAAAAATCACCAAAAAATAGAAAAAATTAAATTAACTATTTTTCATGTTTTAAGTTTTATTTAATTCAGCCATTTGCTATTTTTAAATGAATATTCAAATCATTTCCAGATGGCCTTCCCTCATTGGTCCACGGGGATGTTGACCGCCCGGTCAACTCCCCCCTGTGGACCACTTCCCACGGGTCTTAGACGCCCGAACCGATTTCTCCACATTTTAGCATCCAGACCCGATCATCTCTCACCCAAACCTAGGGTCCTAATTGTTCTTGCCAGATCCGACACCCTCGCCGGGATGCCGGCCTCGGGGTCCGCGCTTTGAGCTGCCCTACCCGTTCGACTTTAGCCGGACCCCTGGCTGTATAAAGGCCAAGCTCCGCCTCCCATTTCCGCATCTTTGGCTCATCCGCACTCCATCCCAGGACCTCCACTTCCATCCTCGAGGTGACAGCTCGCCACTGGTTGTGTTGTAGAGAGGAGATGGTTCCCGGACCTCAGATCCGGCGAGCTTGCGCCGTCGTGCTCCGCCTGAAGGTAGAGCTCGAGCCTCGGGCCTCGACGACCCGCGAGGCAACGACCCAGAGCTTCCAGAGCTCACGCCCAGTCGATTCGTCCACCCAGGTAGCCTTAGTTTCCTTCCCTTTTCTTTAATTTTGATTTTGCCCCAAATCACCCGATCGCCGTTCACCTTCGATTCCGGCCACCTCCGCCTTCATCTCGATCATCGGACCACCCCATCACGTCCGCCTTCTCCCCGCGCACGTTCCCTACCCCTTCATCCAATCCAGCTCGCATAGGAGCTGGGATTGGGACTCCTCCGTCGTCATATCGCCGGAGTCCCTACGCCCCGCCGAACCGACCACAGTCACCCCCGCTTACAGGGTCGAGGCAACTTGCCCTCAACCCGTGAGTTTGTTGCCCATCTTTACAGGTCCCAGGAAGCCCATCTGAGGGCTTCAACATCCAGGTGCAGCAGCTTGACCTCCGCTGGACTCGCCTGAGCTCCTCAGAGCTCCGTCGAGCCATCAGAGGGTACCAGTCGACGTGGGAAGCCAAGGAGCTTCTTCTCCGATCATCAGTGGCCCGCGAGGAGACCGGGAGCGTGCGCAAAGAGCCAGCGAAGGTCATCGGCCATCAGTTCTTCCTCGACCTCCAAATACCGTCGGATCCCCTTCCAGCTCCAGTTTGCATCTCCGCCGTCCATCTGAGGAGCCACCAGCAGCGTTCGATCTTTGGAGGAGCGATCCGGACCGTCGGCTCAGCGAGGCTTAGCCACATTGCCTTCCCTGTCGTCCGATCTACCACGTGGCGAGGTCCAGCCGTCGATCAGCGCCGAGGGATCCTTGCGTTGGGCGCCACCATTCCTCCACCGTCCGATCCACCACGTGGCAGCCATCTGTCCCTCGCATTAATAAAGGGGTAATTGCTCTTAGGCCCCCCTATTTGCTTTATTTCGTGTTTAATCCTGTAAATATCGTAGTCAGTTGTTTTTATTTTGGTACTTTTGCATTGAGGACCTCGTACTTAGTTTATTTACATGTATGCCCCTGCCTGTAGTGGATCACGTGCGTCGACACGTGTTTATTTGGGTTATTTGCATGTTTATCCTTGTTGTTCTAGGGTGTTACTGAATGAATGAAATCTTTTAGTTAATTGCATATATGCCCCTGTGCGTGGTTTTTTAGAACATGTGTTGAAATTAGTGGGTATTTTACACTAAGGCCCCTGGACTTTTAATATTTGTTATTAAATAGTCCAGAAACCTTGGTTTCTTTGCAATTAGGTCCTTGAGTGCCCAAGTCATGCGCCTCGCGTGTGTTTTCTTGGACAAATTGCACTGGACCCCCTGGAACTTTTACTATTTGCGTACAGGTCCCTATGCACTATACCCTAGTTTTGATTTTTAATAAAATATCAAACCAACTCCAAATGTGATGAAAATTGGACATGGCTCCTGTCATAGTGTAAAATTTTCTCCTATTTTTGGAGACATTTTTTATTTCATTAGATATTTTTAAAAATTCAAAAACAAGCTTTTTCTTTATTGTCTAACTTGAAAAATCACAAAAAAATACTAAAATACCTCTAAAAATTACAAAAGAATTAAACAATAGTTGTTATCCTTGTTTGATTTTCTGACCAATTTTGGTCATTTTTGGATATATAAAACTCAGAAAAATTGAAAAACCCCTAAAAACATATGAAAATTCTAATAATTAATTGAAAAATCCAAAAACAATAATTCCAGTGCCTAAATTTTCCTTATACTTTCTAGTTTTTAGGAAAATTACCTTCAGACCTTGTAGGAACTTTATCTATTTTATATTGGCCCTCCAAGTCTGACTGGACAGCAGCACCGTTTTCTTACCTTGTTTGATTTTTAGAAAATTCAATAAAAATCAGAAAATTACCAAAAATTAAACAAAAACAGTAAAAATATAAAAAACATAAAAACATTTTTATTTGAATTTTTGAGTGCTTTTTGAGTGCTTAAATAATTGTTTGTTTTGGTTATTTTATTGGTTTCTTTACTTTCTCTATTAATTAAAAATCTAAAAAAATTAAAATATATATAAAAAATCCACCAAAAATACTTTTATTTTACTTTATTTTATTTTTGACTATTTCGTAGGCTGCAGGGCCATTACGTGATCCTTGTGTTCGACCCTGGTCGCTATACCAGGTTAATATAATAGCGAGACCGCTCTTTGATTTTGATTGATTTTGATTCGCTTTTGGTGGTCTATTTTCCCGATCGACTGCGCTTGGTGACTTGGGTCGCAACGACTCTTGATCACCTTTTACCCGAGCCATCAGGCGTATCATCAGAATGGCACCGTTGCTGGGGAGCACGGCTTAGTAGTCTTTCTTTTCATTTTTCATTTTCTTTTTGTTTTATTTTTCGCGGCTTTCCGCGGCTCTTTCTGAGTCCGCGGCTTTTCGTGGCTTTTTGTTTTTATCTTATTTTTGTTTTATTTTATTTTCTTTTATTTTTGTTTTTGATTGATTTTTTTTGTTTATTTTATTTGCCATTTTTGCACATATACCCCTATTTAGTTTTTCTGCTATTATTTGATTATTATTCTTGGTTTGACACTTGTCTTCTTTCTTGCGAGGACCCGAGGACCGTGGTGGCGACTTTCGAGAAGCCGGCGTAACTGCGGGATTTGGAGGCGTCTCCCTTCTACACGGAACCACAGGAAAGCGTGAGAGAGAGGCTAAGTGGGAGAGGATTAGAATAGAGTAGTTAGACTTTTATTCATTTGATTAATTGTAATAATACAAGGACAGTGTGGACTTGGACTGTTTAGCGGGTCTGTTTCACCGAGCACCGGTGTGCTCCGGGGACCCTTAGGTTTTTCGCGGCTTTTTCGCGGTTTTGTTTTTCGCTGCCTTTTATGGTTTTACGCGGTTTTTCTCAAGCCCCTAGATTTAGGACTTTCTGCTTGACTGTGCCGTACTGAGTAGGATCCAAACACCTAAGAGACTGCTTGTGCCTATAAATCGTAATTGGACCTACTAATAAAATATTAATAAAAATAACCGACTCACTCCCTTCGAGCCTACGTGCCGTAGCCTGGCCTACCAAGCGCTGCTCCTGAACCCGATGTGTCGGGAGGAGGAGGGGTAGACCGAGACCGGACTCCTTGGATCGAAGGACCTGTGACTAGTTAGACGGTTCTTCGAGTCGAAGTTGCCTGTTTAGGGACTCGGCTTTTTCACCGCTGCATCATTTAGGTAGTTTATTTTCTGCTTCTCAATTCTGCGCGGATCATATTGCATGTAGAGTGCTGGAGACAGGTATGCATTTCTATCTTTGCATGCATCATTGATTTTATCGTGTATCGGCTTTTTCGTCTTCTCCCCCTGTTTTTGACTAAATAATCAGGAGAACCGAAAAATTCGTTAGGCCTTTTGTTTTTATTGAAAAATATCTAAAAAGAAAAACAATAAAATTGGGATTGTTTAAGCTATTGATCCTAAAAGACACTTGACCTAAAAATCTATCTTGGGGAGAGCAACCCCCTCATTGTTTGGTTTGATTGTGCGAGAGAGTGACCTGTACACTAGGTAGAGCCCTCTGGTGCTACTCTCAACTGATTACTGACTTCTTCTGTGCGGGACAGTCGGTTGGGAGAGTATCGGGTATCCCAGCAGGTCGCGTAATCGCTCTGATATTTTTTTGTTCACCAAAATAAAATTGACAAGATAATTTGACCGAGCCTTTACGGTCTTCAGCTCGCGTTGCGTTGGTGAACTGAGGGGTTTGTTTGCGATCATAGTTTCTCCAGATCTCATCCGTCTTACTCGCCACATCAAGATGATGGGCAGACGATCTCTTACGCAGCCTCTGGCTGCACCGCTTTCGGGAACGTCTACCCGTTCACCTAGGTTGGCTCGCGAGAGCCGAGACCAGCTCTCCGAGCCTGAGTATGATTCTGCCATGTTCCCCCTCGACCCCCTTTCTTTCGGTTCCGAGAGACCAGTGCCAGAGGAGAGATTAGCAGATTTATCGGCTCCTGAGTTTGGATTGTTTGGTTTTGCAGACACCATGGCCTGCAGTTCCGAGGATCGCTCTAGAGGTCCACAGCCTGAGCACTTTGTGTTGGACCAGGGTGCGATCAACTCCACCCTGATTGCCTCCCTCGAGATAGTTCAATAGCAGTTGAGGGATTGATGACACGCTGAGCGACTCGGGTATAAGGTAAACAAGGGTCGTTGCGACCTAAGTCACCAAGCGTGGTCAATCGAGAAAAAGAGACCACAAAATATGATAAAAATCAATCAAACATCTAATAGTGGTCTTGCTATTTTATTAACCTGGTATAGCGACCAGGGTCGAACACAAGGAGCACGTGATGGCCTTGCGGCCTACAAAGTAGTCAAAATAAAATAAGATAAAATTAAAGGTGTTTTTGGTGGATTTTTAGTTGTTTTTAATTTTTTTGGATTTTTGTTTAATTAAGAAAATAAAGAAAACAAGAAAACAAGCCAACACAACACTTTATTTAATGCATTAAAAATCAACCAAAAATTCAAATAAAAATGTTTTTATGTATTTTATGTTTTTTACTGTTTTTGGTTAATTTTTGATATTTTTCTGATTTTTGTTTAATTTTCTAAAAATCAAACAAGGTAAGAAACTAAAGGTACTGTCCAGTCAGGAGTAAAAGGCCAATTTAAAATGCAAAAGGCCTATTTAGCTCCTGAAGTAATTTTTCTATAAACTAGAAAGTTTAAGGAAAATTTGGGCACTGGATTTATGATTTTTGGATTTGTAAATTATTTATTAGAATTTTTATAGGTTTTTAGGTGTTTTGTAATTTTTATGAGTTTTATATAATGAAAAATGGCCAAAATTGGCCAGAAAATCAAACACAACAACCTAAACAATAGCTAATTTTTTTTTGTAATTTTTAGATACGTTTTATTATTTTTTGTGAATTTTTAAATCAAACAGTAACGAAAATGGATGTTTTTGATTTTTTAAATATATCAAATCAAAACAAAAATGTCTCCAAAAAGTCTAGAAAATTTTACACCATGGCATGAGCCATGTGTCCAATTTTCATCGAATTTGGAGTAGGTTTGATATTTTATTCAAAAATAAAACCTAGGTATAGTGCACAGGGACCTGTACGTAAATACCCAAAGTTCTGGGGGGTCCGGTACAAAAATCCCACGAAATCATGCGCGCAGCACGTGTCTGGGTCTCTCAGGGACCTAAATGTAAACAAAACAAAGTTCTGGGACTATTTGGTAACAGGTACCAAAAGTCTGAGGACTTGTTTGTAAATTACCCACAAATAAGCGCACATGCACAATTAACTCACACACAGGGGTATAAATGCAATTATATAAAACTATTCATTCATTCATGAACATCCCAGAACTACAAGGCTAAATCCGCAAATATCCCATCAAACACGTGTCGAAGCACGTGACACACTACAGGCGGGGGTATATATGCAAATAGCAAACAAGACAAGGGACGGAGTGCAAATATACCAACGTAAATAAAATCCTAAAAATATTTACAGGGCTGCAATGAAATTAAACTAAACTAAGGGCCTAAGGGATAAATTACCCTTTATTAATGAGGCCGTCGGATGGATGCCACGTGGTGGATCGAACGGTCGAGGACGAGTGGCACTCCAACGCTGGACTCCTCGGGTTGATCGGACGTCTCTGAAGGATGGAGGAAGAACTGGGCTCTGGCGAACTTCGCCGGGCTCGTGACGGCGCTGGTCTCCTCCTGGAAGGCCTCTGATGATCGAAGAAGGAGCGTGGAAGCCTTCCACGTCGAATGGAGGCCTCCGATGACTCGATGGAGCTCCGAGAAGCTCTGGCGAGTCCGGCGGAGGCGGAGCTGCTGGACCAAATGGTCCAAGCCCTCAGATGGGCTTGGATGTACCTGCTAAGTGCATCAGCAAACTCGCGGGTCGAGGGCAAACTGCCTCGACCCCGTTAGGCGTGGTGATAGTGAACGGTGAGGCGTGGTGGTCGAGCTCCGGCGAGAGGTGGACGGATGAGCTCGAATCCCCAGCTCCTGTGCGAGTAGGGTTGAGCGGAGGGGCGTAGAACGTGCGTGGGAGGAAGGTGAGTGCGATGGAGGATTCCGATGATCGAACGGGAGGGTGAGATGGTCGGAATCAGCGAAGGTCGGCGACGGCACGAATTGGGGCTAAATCAAAATCAGAGAAAATGGGAAAGAATCTAAGCTACTTGGGTGGAGGGATCGACTGGGAAAGAGCAGCTGGTGCTCTGGGTCCTTGCCTCGAGGACCGTCGTCGTCCGAGGCTTGAGCTCCTGCTCTGGGCGGAGCACGGCGGCGCTAGCTCACCGGATCAGTGGTTCGAGCACCCTCTGCCTCGCTGCTACACCTCCGGGGCAAGATGTCACTCTTGCGCGGAAGATGGAGGTCAATGGGTGGAGAAATGACGAGCCAAAGATGCGGAAGGAAGTGGTGGAGCTGGGACTTTATACTTCTAGGGGTCCGGCTATCGGGAGGTCGGGCGAGTAGCTCAGAGCGCGGATCCCCAAAATCCACCCCGGGCGTGGATCAGGGATGATCAAGCTCGGATTAGAGCTTGGGGTTAACGGATTTCAAAATCGGATCGAGTGTGCGAAATGTCGAGAAGTCGGGTTGCGGGCACGGATCCGGGACGGGGTGGTCCTGGGGGGGGAGTTGACCGGGGGGTCAACGTCCCCGTGGACCAGTGGAAGCAGGCCACGTGGAAAATATTTAGAAATTCAATTAAAAATAGCAAATGGCCGAATTATTAAAAAGTCAAAACATGAAATATTTTTGTTTTAATTTTTTCTATTTTTTGATGATTTTTAATTAATTTTTTCAAAATAAAATGAGGTATTTACACTATATAGCTATATATAGGTATATGTACAATATGTCTTTTTTAATTTTTGATTTTTAATTTATGCATTTTTATTCCCATTTTATATTTTATTTTTTTATAGAATAAATTTAGGAATAAAAAGATATTTTTATTTTATTTTTATTATTTATATACAAGGGTGAAATAAATATATATGTACATGTATCTACATGATATATTTACAAGGTGATTTTAATTTTTAATTTTGTTCTTTTTGTTTTGTTTTTGTTTTAGTGGTTTTTATTTTATTTATTTACAACATAAAAAGTAGAATATATACAAATTTTATAAAAATTAATTTTATTTATTTATAAGGTGAAATAAATATAGGAGTGGCTATGTACATGATGAAAATGCACAAGGTGAATGTTTTTCTTTTCTTTTTAATTTTTTCTATTTTTACTTTGATTTTTATAAATATATATAATATATACAAGCCATTTTATTCTATTTTTAGAGGAAAATATATTTATTTTATTTACAAATATATTTACACACATGAGCCCCTATCTCCCTCTACTTTGGCTTTTATGCGGTCAGGCCCATGCTGAGCCCTCCCTTGGGTTAGGTTGCTCAATATTTATTCTAAATATTTCCTCTTTTTCTTTTTGATCTTTATTATTTTATTTTTGCACAAAAACATGCTAATTATTACTATTTACACCATGCATGCTTTTGGTAATTATTTATATTTACAAATATATACATGCATTTGCAAAGGTTTTTGTAGCTAAAATATAAGAATAAAGAGTGATGAATGAGTGTTCATCACCCTCCTATACTTAACTTTGCTAGTCCCTTAGCAAACACTTATTTGAAAAAGAAGTGAAAAAGAAGAAAGAAAAAGAAAAATAGAAGAATGTACATGGATCAAGATTGATTATTAAACTTGCCTTCATTAAATTGAGGTATGGAGCTCGATCAGATCTTTGGATTATTAATGTGTCGGAACCTTATTTGGACTTAAGCCTAAAACTCAACAGCCTCTAAGTTCCACTAATCTCTAATCAAGACTCCTCAATGCTCCAGATCAGAACAAGCCATCAATCACAAACCCTGAAGACCATAAATCTTTCCTTGTCCTGTGAATGTGAGGTCTAAGCTCTCTACCTCAGAAATGGTAACTTGAAAACCCTCCCCAACAAGGTAACTCTATGACCTCAATCTGGCCACTCTTTCCTCGAGGAGCGGGGTATTCCCTTCTAAGTTCAAGTTCAACCGGCTCAAGAAGAGGAGGAAGAAGAGAATGGACCATGGCCAGTGTAGTCATGTATCGTTGGGAGCTTGACCAGTGTAGCCAAGTCTCCCTGCTGCAAGCTACATAAGGTGGGACATGAATCTCAAGCTTTGCTTATTGCACTCTATATACATACTCCGGTGGGATTATCGTTTTCTCTCAGACCCACCACTTTTTTGGAGTTATTTTCTTTTTGCATTTTTTTTTCAAGTGCATCTATACAACATATACATGTGCAGCATATATACAAGGAGTTTTTCCTCTTAAGCCAGTAGACTATCCCTCTTTTGAAGCTTTATTGCAACCCACAACTCCCGTCGTTAGACCTCATGGCAACCAGACCAAGTTGAGACGCACTTCCTTCACTAAAAGAAGAAGAGAGGTTACGCCTAGAAGTACTACCCTCATATGCTACCCCAAGTCAAGGAAGACTGCCTCCTCACCACCTCATCCGTAGAGAGCTCGGTGCAAAGTGCTGGTGTCCAAGTAAAGACATTGTCTATATGAGTCATGTGTTGTTGTTAAGTGCTCTACATAGGCTCATTAAGATGACATGTGATCATAGCCTAGTGGACTCAAAGAATTAAGTCACCATGGACCTGAAAAGCCTTAAACCTAAGCCCTATAAGGTTTCTCTTATAAATTAGGTGGATTAAGATCTTAATTAAGCTCCATCTCTCAATTTGATTCCAGGCTAGTTTAAATGTCAACTATAATCCACAAAAACTATATACATATGTACAAAAGATGCTATTTCCACAAATTTTTACAAACATGCAAAATTTTTGAAAAATGTTTTGAAATCATGAATGGATGATGCATGAAGTGCAAGTTTTGCAAAAGGTATTTGCACACATTTACACAAGATTTTTGCAAACTTTTGATTTTCAAAACATTTTGGAAAAATTTTGTACTATATACATAATTTTGATAAGAAAATATTTACACAAGCTTTACACAAAAGGTTTTTGAAAACATTTTTACAAAAATAATTTGTACATTAGCTATTTATGTGCAAATAAAAGAATGTTTATGTACATGAACATTTTTACTTTTTGTGATTTTTAGGGTTTTTAGCCATTTTATTTATTTACACACTCACACAAAGTACGAGTTATGGCTAAAGTATATATGAAATATATACACACACCCTATACTTAGCTCGAACGATGTCCTCAGAGTCAAGTGCGATGAAGAAGACATAACTCGTGCTAGGTATAGGGAAGTGAAAAGGAAGGCTATATACAAAGACGAATGAAATAAATAGAAAGTCAACAAGATCTCGGGTTTTCCCCCTATACTTAGGATCAAGTAATCCTAAGTATAGCAGGCTGTACACTAAGGGAAAACCGAGTGGAGAATGTACAGGGTCTACCCCCCCTATACTTAGGGTGAAATATCCCTAAGTATAGGCAGCAAAACAAGGGTAGCAAGACACGAAGAAAATCAACGAATATATACAAGAAGAAGGGGCATCACTCCTCCTATACTTAAGGTGAAGAACCTTAAGTATAGGCAACACAACAGAAGTGATGAAACAGAACGAAGAACAACCCGGTATTTTCACCCCCCTATACTTAGGATGAGCAATATCCTAAGTATAGCAAAGATAATCCTAAGCGAGACCTGGGGTGAAAACGAGAACGGGAGAAAGAAAGATCAAAGTAAGACGAAACACGTATATACAAAAGAGTATAATGTTGAGGTGCCTCTCAACAAGCGCTAGATTTTACGCCCCTAGCTGGGCGCAAAGGTTAGGACAATGCAGTATCGAGATTCAGTATGACATCGGTAAGGCGAATGCCGTACTGTCGTCGCAGTCTCAGTATGAGCACAGCGACAAACTCAACAGTGTAAAGTAAGACACCCAGGTATGCAATCAAGAAGGTGTCTGCTACCGGCCAATGATATGGAAATAAGTGATCGGGATCCGGTAGCACAAAAGAAATCAGCGGCTATGTGTCAGACTGGAGTGAGAGTATAGAGCCGAAGAAATCAAGCGTGGAGAAGGATGGATCACTAATAGAATCCTCCACGTCAATCACTGTCTCAAGAAGATATGTGCGGTCAAGATCAGGAGACTCTCGAAGGAGACTGATATCCGATGCATGAAATAGAAACAAATCAGACAGATCATCGAATATCTCTAGAATGGGCTCATCCTCGCGAGGGTCGTCGAGGTGAGAAGACTCAGAATGATCTAAAGACTTGGTTTCGTGTTTCGCCAGATCGGAAACACTCTCAGCAGGTGAAACCGAGTACTCGTCGTGTGCGGCATCCTCCCGCAGATAACCCTCGGGGAGAGATGCAAGATCAGAAGTGACAAGAAGAGGATCAGGATCTAGATAGGCATCTGCGCTGCTATCAAGTATCCACTCAGTGCACCAGGCTGCATCATCATCGAAAGTGTAGGTCTCGGCAATCTGGAAGCAGGAGAAGGTACTGGTCAACATCGCGAAAGCCGGCAGAGTGTCTGTGGCTGATCCTCGCTCTACGGCTATGCTGGCTGCTAACTGGTCCTCAGCGAGTGTATCTGTCTCGACAAAGTGGAGGACAAAAGGCTCGAAGATGGAACTCTCTGTGTCTGTACTCTCAAAGTGGTGTCCCTCATCGAGCTGTGGCTACTGGGCTGAGTCCTGGTAGCTGTCTGCATCCAAGAAGTGTCTCTGCAGGAAGGAAACTGACTCCTCCGGGACTGGAATCTGAAGTGTTTGAATCAACGGCTGCAAAAGCGGGGGCTCCTCCGGTTCTTGGAATATCAGAAGATCTGATATCCAAGACTCATCACTGGGAACTCTGGGGCTGACTCGAACTCCAGCTGGAAAACCAACGGGAACTCAAGTAGACTCTGGGTCCGAACCTCTGCTATCGCAGTCATCTCCTCTGTCAGTGGTGCTGTCTCATCCAAATCCTCGGGCTGGTTTGTAGAAGCTGACTCATCATGTAAAGTGACACACCGCACTGGTACTGCATCGTCCGCATGTGTTGTCCCGACTACGGCATCTCGCGAAGAAGATCTCTGTGAAAGTAAACTCGAGATGGTGTCCAGGAAGTGAATGTCGGAACTGCGGTGTGAACCGCCACATGTGGTAATCACCAGTGTTATCTGCTCTGCGGTCATCCCCCGCATGGAGATCTCTATCAAGTCTGTAAGTGGAAGTCCGTGCTCAGGAAATCTCCTCAAGAGGTCAAGAAACCTCGGCCATGCCTCGTGCAATGGCTCCTGGGGGTCAACTGAAAAATCGGTGATCAAAGACCGCATGAAATCTGCTCTACGTGGAGGGAAGTATCTCTGTAAGAACTCTCGGCGTAGCTCTCCCCACGTCTCGAATGTCCTCCCCAATCGTCATTGCCATCTCATGGCTCTGTCGTGAAGCGTGAATGGGAAGGTCCTGCTCATCATCTCCTCTGCAGTGATATCTGAATATCTTTGTACTCTGCAAAACTCCTCGAATGCAGACAGGTGAAGATAAGTCTCCTCGTGCGCCTCTCCTGAAAATGTCGGCAGTCGCTGAATGTAATCCAAATCCAAGACGAATGGACCTAGTGTAGAAGCTGACTGAGCTCCATGTGCTATCTGCTCCTCCATCCTTCCGGAACAGGATATGTCTGTTGATCTCCACTGCTCTCTCTGATCACCAACGGAGTGCGCTCTCAACTCATCAACAGCATCGTCCGGGTCTTGCATCTGCTCTATCTGGTATCCTCGGACGTCTCGCACAGCATGCCCAGAGTGATGAGATGAGAGGGAGGGAGGGAGCGGGAGGTTGGTCGGAGATCCGACCTTCCTAGAAGGTGGACTGGACTGATGGTCATAAGATGGAGAAGAAGCCGTAAGAGTCGGCTTGAAGTGAGGGGGATCCATCATCCAGGGGTAAAGGAGAAGAAGTAGACTGAAGGGAGGGTGGGTGGGTGCCTCCGATTTTGCCGTAGGGGCTGTGCCGGGACAGAGGAGGGATGGAGTTCCATTTGCCATTCACTACGCTAGCCGCACATTGGATTCCGCCCAGCGGAATTACACGGTCACAGAGAAGGAGATGCTAGCCGTAGTGTTCACCCTAGATAAGTTTCGATCGTATATCATTGGATCTAGAGTGACTTTGTACACAGATCACACCGCCATCAGGTACCTCATGTCAAAGAAGGATGCCAAGGCCAGACTTACTAGATGGATCCTTCTACTCCAGGAATTCGACATCGAGATCAAGGACAAGCCTGGAGTCAAGAATGTGGTGGCGGATCATCTCTCCCGTTTAGAGCAGCCTGAGGAGTCTGAGCAGATTGATCCCATTCGAGATACCTTCCCAGATGAGGCGATCCTTGCTATCGCCTCACTCCCGTGGTATGCCGATATTGTGAACTTTCTCGTTGCTGGGAAAGTCCCACAAGATTGGCCCAGGCAGAGGCTTGAGACCTTCCTTGCGAAGGCCAAGTCCTACCACTGGGAGGATCCCATCCTTTACCACGAAGGAGGGGATAGCGTCTGGCGTCGGTGTATTCCTCAGGAGGAACACCATAGAGTCCTCACTTACTGCCACAAGCTTGAGGCAGGAGGACATCATTCTGGGAGGAGAACGGCACAGAAAGTGCTCCAATCCGTCTTGTGGTGGCCTACCCTCTTCAAGGACTCAGATGGGTTCGTGAAGAGGTGTACTGACAGTCAGAGGATGGTCACTTGTGGACAGCGTGATATGATGCCGATGCAGCCCATTCACTTCTGTGAGGTTTTTGACGCATGGGGCATCGATTTCATGGGTCCATTCCCTAAGAGTCAGGGATTTGAGTACATTCTGTTGGTCGTGGATTATGTTAGTCGTTGGGTTGAGGATATCCCCGCCCGAGCCGCTGATGCGAGGACAGTTTGCAGATTTTTGAGGAAGCAAATCATCACGCGGTTTGGGGTTCCACGAGTTTTGATTTCTGATGGGGGGTCTCATTTCATCAACGACCAGGTGAAGGCCCTTGCTAGCGAGTTCGGTATAGACCATCGTGTTGCTACACCTTACCATCCACAGACGAATGGTCTAGCCGAGGTGTCGAATAGGGAGATTAAGACTATATTGCAGAAAGTCGTCCGCCCTGACCGGAAGGATTGGTCACAGCTTTTGGACTCGGTCTTGTGGGCATATAGGACGTCTTTCAAGACACCATTAGGTACATCTCCCTTTCGCCTCGTATATGGCAAGCCATGCCATTTGCCTGTTGAGCTGAGGCACAAGTCACTCTGGGCAGTTACAGATATTCTTATGGATCCAGATGGTATGGGAGACCAGAGGAGGGCAGAGTTAGTCGCCTTGGAGGAGCTTAGAGATACAGCTTTCTCAAACAGCCTACATTATAAGGAGAAAGTGAAGGAGTGGCATGATTCTCATATCAGCCACAAGCATTTTGAGATTGGACAGAGAGTATGGATGTTTGATGCGAGGCTACGTTTGTTTCCAGGGAAGCTACAGAGCAAATGGAAGGGACCCTACTTGGTCAGAAAGGTACACGACAACGGTAGCATTGATATATCCGAGTTGTCTTCTGAGAGTACCTTTCGAGTGAACGGCCAGCGGCTCAAGCCATTTCTAGATCATGAGCCGCGGGTCGCTGATCTTGCCCCTATTCATTTTGCGTGAGATGTGGTCTTTGACTCACATCTAATGCATCTCACGCTTGAGTTTCACTCATCTTCCGCCTTGTATAGATCCAGATGTCCATATCACTACATTCCTTAGTCCCACATCCCTTTCTTCATCTTTTGATTATGCTATACTTAGGGTGCACTTTACCCTAAGTATAGGGGGGATGTGAGGCCTTTTGGGTATTTCTTTTATTTCTGTCTACCCCTGTTTTTACTGCCTATACATAGGGATATTTCACCCTAAGTATAGGGGGGGTAGACCCTGTACATTCTCCACTCGGTTTTTCCCTTAGTATACAGCCTGCTATACTTAGGATTACTTGATCCTAAGTATAGGGGGAAGACCCGAGACCCTCTTGACTTTTCTATTTCATTCTTCTTCTTTGTATATAGCCCTTCTTTTCACTTCCCTATACCTAGCACGAGTTATGTCTTCTTCATCGCTCTTGACTCTGAGGACATCGTTCGAGCTAAGTATAGGGGGGTTTGTATATATTTCATATATACTTTAGCCATAACTCGTACTTTGTGTGAGTGTGTCAATAAATAAAATGGCTAAAAATCACAAAAATTAAAAATTTTCATGTACATAACATTCTTTTATTTGCACATAAATAGCTAGTGTACAAATTATTTTTGTAAAAATGATTTCAAAAATCTTTTGTGTAAAGCTTGTGTAAATATTTTCTTATCAAAATTATGTATATAGTACAAAATTTTTCCAAAATGTTTTGAAAATCAAAAGTTTGCAAAAATCTTGTGTAAATGTGTGTAAATATCTTTTTGCAAAACTTGCACTTCATTCATCATCCATTCATGGTTTCAAAACATTTTTCAAAAATTTTGCATGTTTGTAAAATTTGTGTAAATAGCATCTTTTTGTACATATGTATATAGTTTTTCTGGATGATAGTTGACATTTAAACTAGCCTGGAATCAAATTGAGAAATGGAGCTTGATTAAGATCTTAATCCACCTAATTTCTAAAAGGAACCTTATAGGGCTTAGGTTTAAGGCTTTTCAGGTCCATGGTGACTTAATTCTTTGAGTCCACTAGGCTATGATCACATGTCATCTCAATGAGCCTATGTAGAGCACTTAACAACAACACATGACTCATATAGATTATGGCTTTACTTGGACACCAGCACTATACACCGAGCTCTCTACGGATGAGGTGGTGAGGAGGCAGTCTTCCTTGACTTGGGGTAGCATATGAGGGTAGTACTTCTAGGCGGAACCTCTCTTCTTCTTTTAGTGAAGGAAGTGCGTCTCAACTTGGTCTGGTTGCCATGAGGTCTAACGACGGGAGTTGTGGGTTGCAATAAAGCTTCAAAAGAGGGATAGTCTACTGGCTCAAGAGGAAAAACTCCTTGTATATATGCTGCACATGTATATGTTGTACAGATGCACTTGAAAAAAAATGTGCAAAAAGAAAATAACTCCAAAAAAGTGGTGGGTCTGATAGAAAATGATAATCCCACCGGAGTATGTATATAGAGTGCAATAAGCAAAGCTTAGTTTCATGATCCACCTGATGTAGCTTGCAGCAGGGAGACTTGGCTACACTGGTCAAGCTCCCCAAGGGTACTTGGCTACACTGGCCTTGACCCATTCTCTTCTTCCTCCTCTTCTTGAGCCGGTTGAACTTGAACTTAGAAGGGAATACCCCGCTCCTCGAGGAAAGAGTGGCTAGATTGAGGTCATAGAGTTACCTTGTTGGGGAGGGTTGTCAAGTTGCCATTTCTGAGGTGGAGAGCTTAGACCTCACTTTCACAGGACAAGAAAAGATTCATGGTCTTCAGGGTTTGTGATTGATGACTTGTTCTGATCTGGAGCATTGAGGAGTCTTGGTTATAGAATAGTGGAACTTAGAGGCTGTTGAGTTTTAGACTTAAGTCCAAATAAGGTTCCGACACATTAATAATCCAAAGATCTGATTGAGCTCCATACCTTAATTTAATGAAGGCAAGTTTAATAATCAGCCTTGATCCATGTACATTCTCTTTTTCTCTTTCTTTCTTTCTTTTTCACTTCTTTTTCAAATAAGTGTTTGCTAAGGGACTAGCAAAGTTAAGTATAGGGGGTGATGAATACTCATTCATTACTCTTTATTCTTATATTTTAGCTACAAAAACCTTTGCAAATGCATGTAGATATGTGTAAATAGAAATAATTACCAAAAGCATGCATTGTGTAAAAACCTATAATTAGCATGTTTTTGTGTAAAAATAAAAGAATAAAGATTAAAAAGAAAAAGAGGGAAATATTTAGAATAAATATTGAGCAACCTAACCCAAGGGAGGGCTCAGCATGGGCCTGACCGCATAAAAACCAAAGTAGAGGGAGATAGGGGCTCATGTGTGTACATATTTATGTAAATAAAATAAAAATATTTTTCCTCACAAAAATAGCCTAAAATATACTTGTAGGAACTTGTACATATTTATAAGTATAAAAACAAGATAAAAAGAGAAAAATCAAAAAGAACAAAAACACCACTTTCATCATGTACATAGACTCACCTACATATTTATTTAGCCTTATAAATAAATAAAATTAATTTTTATAATCTTTTGTAAATATTCTATATTATATAGTGTAAATAAATAAAATAAAAACAATCAAAACCAAACCAAATAAAAATAGCAAAATTAAAAACACAAAAACATATTGTAAATATACCATGTATATAAATGTACATATACATTTATTTTACCTATATACATAAATAATTAAAATAAAATAAAAATACCTTTTTATTCCTTATTTTATAATGAAAATAAATAAAATATAAAATAGGAATAAAATTGCACAAAAATAATAATTAAAAAATCAAAAATTAAAAAGCCTATATTGTGCGGCGCCCATTCCTAACCAGTTCCGAAAAGGTTCGATATACCTATATATAACTATATAATGTAAGTACCTTATTTTTATTTCTAAAAATTTATTAAAAATCAAAAAAAAATTGAAAAAAAATAAAATAAAAATATTTCATGTTTTAACTTTTTACAAATTCGGCCATTTGCCACCTGTTATTTCACTTCCAAATAATATCCACGTGGCCTGTTCCTATTGGGTCCTGGGAGTGTTGACCGCCCGGTCAACTCCCCCCCAGGACCACCCCGTCTCGGATCTGGGTGACGGACCCGATTTCTCCCTTTTCTACCCGCTTGATCCGACAACTATTTCACCAAACCCCGGGTCCGACTTCTTCGCGATACACCCGAGACCCTCGCCGGAGCCACCACATCGAGATCCGCGCTCCTGATTTCCCTACCCGCGCGATTCTTTCCGGATCACCCCCACGTATAAAGCCGAGCTCCGCCACCCTATTTCCCTATCTTTGGCCATTCAAATCCTTCACCTGTGAGCTCCAGAGAGTGCGCGAGAGTGACAGCTCGCGTCCGGTGCTGTCGAAGCGAGGAGAGGAGGAGAGACCATCGATCCGGCGAGCTACGCCGCCGCAGCTCCGCCACCAGCAGGAGTACCGAGCCTCGGAGGGAGACGCTCCTCGAGGCAACGACCAGGAGCTTCCCCATCTCCTCCCCAGTCTCTTCGTCCACCCAGGTAACCTTGTAGGCCGTTAGTTTTCTCTAATTTTCATTTACGCCCAATTCGTGCCGACGCCATCTCTAGCTGATTCCGACCACTCTGTCACTCCGTTCGACCATCGGAATCGACCATCACATCCGCCTCCTTCCGACGCACCTTCTTCACCCCTCCATCAAACCCAGCTCGCACAGGAGCTGGGATTCGAGCTCCTCCGTCTACCCCCTTCGCCGGAGCTCGCCATTTCAATCCACCGTTCATCGTCACCTCGCCTAACCGGGTCGAGGCAGTTTGCCCTCGACCCGCGAGTCTCCTGGGTTGTTTTGCAGGTTGAAGGAAGGCCATCTGAGGCCTTTCGACATCGAGCCAGGAGCTCCGCCTCCGCCGACCTCGCCGGGGCTCTACAGAGCTCGGCTGGGTCATCGGAGGATACCATCAGCTGCGCATCGCCACGCCGGAGCTTCTCCGATCCTCAGGCGCAGCAGGGGAGGCTCGGAGCGAGCATACTGGGCCGGTGAAGTCCGCCGGCCGCCTGTTCTCCGAAGACCTCCAGCGACCGTCAGATCAGCCTCAGAGCTCCAGATCGTATCCTGGCCGTTCGTTCGTGGAGCTGCAGATAGCGTCAGATCAGAGGAGGTCTGATCCCAGCCGTGAGATCTACACGTGGCTCGGCCCAGACCGTTGGATTAGCCCGAGAACCTCAGCGCTGGAGTGCCACCCGATCCAGACCATCCGATCCAACACGTGGCAACCATCCAGCGGTTCACCTTAATAAAGGGTAATTTACCCTTAGGCCCTCTTAGTTATTTTATTTTGTTTTTAGTCTTGTAAATATTTAGCGTAGTTGCTTAAGTTTTGGTACATTTGCATAGAGACCCTGGTACTTGCTTTTATTTGTTGATATGCCCCTGTATGTGACGTGACACGTGCTTCGACGCGTGATTCTCTGGGTATTTTACATTTCATGCCCCTGTAGTTCTGGTTGTTAACAGTTGAATGAAACTTTTAGTTTATTTGCATTTATACCCCTGTGCGTGATATATTTCAACAAGTGCGCGATATTTTGGGTATTTTGCGAATAGGACCCTGGACTTTTGGTACCTGTTACCAATAAGTCCTCGGGACTTATTTTCATTGCATTTGGGTCCCTGAGTGCCCCAGGCATGCGCGTGGCACGTGTTTTGCTGGGTTAATTGCACCAGATCCCCCAGACTCTTGGGTATTTGCTCTTTGGTCCCTGTGCATAGTGCCCCTTCTTTATTTTTGAATAAAATAGCAAATTACCTATAAAATCCAACGAAAATTGGACACATGGCCCCTGCCATGTTGTAAAATTTTCGAGGATTTTTGAGGACATTTTTGATTCATTTGATATTTTTAAAAATTCAAAAACACTTAATTTTGCTACTGTCTAACTTTAAAAATCACAAAAAAACATTAAATAGTGTCTAAAAATTACAAAAAAATTGTCTTCTGTCCCGTTTGCTGTGTTTGATTTTCTAGCCAATTTTGGCTGTTTTTCATTACTGAAAACCACTAAAAATTGAAAAACACTTAAAAACTTATAAAAAATCTAGTAATTAAACCAAAAATCCAAAAATAATAAAATAGGTGCCTAAATTTTCCTTATTTTCTTCTCTTTACAGGAAAATTACCTCCCACCTATTTTGGGGCCTTTAGATATTTTATCTAGACCTTTTATCTCGGCTGGACAGTACCTTTGATTTCTGCCACTGTTTGATTTTTAGAAAATTAAATAAAGATCAGAAAATTCTCAAAAATTCACCAAAAACACTAAAAATTATAAAACACATAAAAACATTTTTGTTAGAATTTTTGATTGATTTTTAATGCATTTAATAATTTGTTGAAGTGTGTGTTTGTTTACTTTTCTTATTTTCTTAATACATAAAAATTCCAAAAAAATATAAAACAATTAAAAACCACTAAAAATATTTTGTTCTTTTATTTTATTCCTTTTTACTACTTCGTAGGCCGAAAGGCCAATCCGTGCTCCTTGAGTTCGACCCTGGTCGCTATACCAGGTTAATCTAATAGCAGGACCGCTTTCGCGTTTTTGATCAATTTTATCTATATTAGTGGTCTGATTTTTCTTGATTGACTTAGCTGAGTGATCGAGGTCACAACGACCATCTAGATACCTTTGCCTTAGTCGCTTGGCTCGTCGTCAGAATGTGGTGTGTATATATTTCATATATACTTTAGCCATAACTCGTACTTTGTGTGAGTGTGTCAATAAATAAAATGGCTAAAAATCACAAAAATTAAAAATTTTCATGTACATAACATTCTTTTATTTGCACATAAATAGCTAGTGTACAAATTATTTTTGTAAAAATGATTTCAAAAATCTTTTGTGTAAAGCTTGTGTAAATATTTTCTTATCAAAATTATGTATATAGTACAAAATTTTTCCAAAATGTTTTGAAAATCAAAAGTTTGCAAAAATCTTGTGTAAATGTGTGTAAATATCTTTTTGCAAAACTTGCATTTCATGCATCATCCATTCATGGTTTCAAAACATTTTTCAAAAATTTTGCATGTTTGTAAAATTTGTGTAAATAGCATCTTTTTGTACATATGTATATAGTTTTTCTGGATGATAGTTGACATTTAAACTAGCCTGGAATCAAATTGAGAAATGGAGCTTGATTAAGATCTTAATCCACCTAATTTCTAAAAGGAACCTTATAGGGCTTAGGTTTAAGGCTTTTCAGGTCCATGGTGACTTAATTCTTTGAGTCCACTAGGCTATGATCACATGTCATCTCAATGAGCCTATGTAGAGCACTTAACAACAACACATGACTCATATAGATTATGGCTTTACTTGGACACCAGCACTATGCACCGAGCTCTCTACGCATGAGTTGGTGAGGAGGCAGTCTTCCTTGACTTGGGGTAGCATATGAGGGTAGTACTTCTAGGCGAAACCTCTCTTCTTCTTTTAGTGAAGGAAGTGCGTCTCAACTTGGTCTAGTTGCCATGAGGTCTAACGACGAGAGTTGTGGGTTGCAATAAAGCTTCAAAAGAGGGATAGTCTACTGGCTCAAGAGGAAAAACTCCTTGTATATATGCTGCACATGTATATGTTGTACATATGCACTTGAAAAAAAATGTGCAAAAAGAAAATAACTCCAAAAAAGTGGTGGGTCTGATAGAAAATGATAATACCACCGGAGTATGTATATAGAGTGCAATAAGCAAAGCTTGGTTTCATGATCCACCTGATGTAGCTTGCAGCAGGGAGACTTGGCTACACTGGTCAAGCTCCCCAAGGGTACTTGGCTACACTGGCCTTGACCCATTCTCTTCTTCCTCCTCTTCTTGAGCCGGTTGAACTTGAACTTAGAAGGGAATACCCCGCTCCTCAAGGAAAGAGTGGCTAGATTGAGGTCATAGAGTTACCTTGTTGGGGAGGGTTGTCAAGTTGCCATTTCTGAGGTGGAGAGCTTAGACCTCACTTTCACAGGACAAGAAAAGATTCATGGTCTTCAGGGTTTGTGATTGATGACTTGTTCTGATCTGGAGCATTGAGGAGTCTTGGTTATAGAATAGTGGAACTTAGAGGCTGTTGAGTTTTAGACTTAAGTCCAAATAAGGTTCCGACACATTAATAATCCAAAGATCTGATCGAGCTCCATACCTTAATTTAATGAAGGCAAGTTTAATAATCAGCCTTGATCCATGTACATTCTCTTTTTCTTTTTCTTTCTTTCTTTTTCACTTCTTTTCAAATAAGTGTTTGCTAAGGGACTAGCAAAGTTAAGTATAGGGGGGTGATGAATACTCATTCATCACTCTTTATTCTTATATTTTAGCTACAAAAACCTTTGCAAATGCTTGTAGATATGTGTAAATAGAAATAATTACCAAAAGCATGCATTGTGTAAAAACCTATAATTAGCATGTTTTTGTGTAAAAATAAAAGAATAAAGATTAAAAAGAAAAAGAGGGAAATATTTAGAATAAATATTGAGCAACCTAACCCAAGGGAGGGCTCAGCATGGGCCTGGCCGCATAAAAACCAAAGTAGAGGGAGATAGGGGCTCATGTGTGTACATATTTATGTAAATAAAATAAAAATATTTTTCCTCACAAAAATAGCCTAAAATATACTTGTAGATACTTGTACATATTTATAAGTATAAAATCAAGATAAAAAGAGAAAAATCAAAAAGAACAAAAACACCACTTTCATCATGTACATAGACTCACCTACATATTTATTTAGCCTTATAAATAAATAAAATTAATTTTTATAATATTTTGTAAATATCCTATATTATATAGTGTAAATAAATAAAATAAAAACAATCAAACCAAAAACCAAATAAAAATAGCAAAATTAAAAACACAAAAACATATTGTAAATATACCATGTATATAAATGTACATATATATTTATTTTACCTATATATATAAATAATTAAAATAAAATAAAAATACCTTTTTATTCCTTATTTTATAATGAAAATAAATAAAATATAAAATAGGAATAAAATTGCACAAAAATAATAATTAAAAAATCAAAAGTTAAAAAGCCTATATTGTGCATATACCTATATATAGCTATATAATGTAAGTACCTTATTTTTATTTCTAAAAAATTATTAAAAATCACAAAAAAATAGAAAAAATAAAATAAAAATATTTCATGTTTTAACTTTTTACAAATTCGGCTATTTGCCACCTGTTATTTCACTTTCAAATAATATCCATGTGGCCTGTTCCTATTGGGTCCTGGGAGTGTTGACCGCCCGGTCGGGCGGTCAACACCCCCCCCCCCCCAGGACCACCCCGTCTCGGATCTGGGTGACGGACACGATTTCTCCCTTTTCTACTCGCTTGATCCGACAACCATTTCACCAAACCCCAGGTCCGACTTCTTCGCGATACACCCGAGACCCTCGTCGGAGCCACCGCATCAAGATCCGCGCTCCTGATTTCCCTACCCGCGCGATTCTTTCCGGATCACCCCCACGTATAAAGCCGAGCTCCGCCACCCTATTTCCCTATCTTTGTCCATTCAAATCCTTCACCTGTGAGCTCCAAGGAGTGCGAGAGAGTGACAGCTCGCGTCCGGTGCTGTCGAAGCGAGGAGAGGAGGAGAGACCATCGATCCGGCAAGCTACGCCGCCGCAGCTCCGCCACCAGCAGGAGTACCGAGCCTCGGAGGGAGACGCTCCTCGAGACAACGACCAGGAGCTTCCCCAGCTCCTCCCCAGTCTCTTCGTCCACCCAGGTAACCTTGTAGGCCGTTAGTTTTCTCTGATTTTCATTTACGCCCAATTCATGCCGACGCCATCTCTAGCTGATTCCGACCACTCTGTCACTCCGTTCGACCATCGGAATCGACCATCACATCCGCCTCCTTCTGACGCACCTTCTTCACCCCTCCATCCAACCCAGCTCGCACAGGAGCTGGGAGTCGAGCTCCTCCGTCTACCCCCTTCGCCGGAGCTCGCCATTTCGATCCACCGTTCATCGTCACCTCGCCTAACCGGGTCGAGGCAGTTTGCCCTCGACCCGCGAGTCTCCTGGGTTGTTTTGCAGGTTGAAGGAAGGCCATCTGAGGCCTTTCGACATTGAGCCAGGAGGTCCGCCTCCGCCGACCTCGCCGGGGCTCTACAGAGCTCGGCTGGGTCATCGGAGGATACCATCAGTTGCGCATCGCCACGCCGGAGCTTCTCCGATCCTCAGGCGCAGCAGGGGAGGCTCGGAGTGAGCGTACTGGGCCGGCGAAGTCCACCGGCCGCCTGTTCTTCGAAGACCTCCAGTGATCGTCAAATCAGCCTCAGAGCTCCAGATCATATCCTGGTCGTTCGTTCGTGGAGCTGCAGATAGCGTCAGATCAGAGGAGGTCTGATCCCAGCCGTCAGATCTACACGTGGCTCGGCCCAGACCGTTGGATTAGCCCGAGAACCTCAACGCTGGAGTGCCACCCGATCCAGACCATCCGATCCAACACGTGGCAACCATCCAGCGGTTCACCTTAATAAAGGGTAATTTACCCTTAGGCCCTCTTAGTTATTTTATTTCATTTTTAGTCTTGTAAATATTTAGCGTAGTTGTTTAAGTTTTGGTACATTTGCGTAGAGACCCTGGTACTTGCTTTTATTTGCTGATATGCCCCTGTATGTGATGTGACACGTTCTTCGACACGTGATTCTCTGGGTATTTTACATTTCATGCCCCTGTAGTTCTGGTTGTTAACAGTTGAATGAAAATTTTAGTTTATTTGCATTTATACCCCCGTGCGTGATATATTTCAACAAGTGCGCGATATTTTGTGTATTTTGCAAATAGGACCCTGGACTTTTGGTACCTGTTACCAATAAGTCCTCGGGACTTATTTTCATTGCATTTGGGTCCTTGAGTTCCCCAGGCACGCGCGTGGCGCGTGTTTTGCTGGGTTAATTGCACCAGACCCCCCAGACTCTTGGGTATTTGCACTTTGGTCCCTGTGCACAGTGCCCCTTCTTTATTTTTGAATAAAATAGCAAATTACCTCCAAATCCAACGAAAATTGGACACATGGCTCCTGCCATGTTGTAAACTTTTCGAGGATTTTTTAGGACATTTTTTATTTCATTTGATATTTTTAAAAAGTCAAAAACCCTTAATTTTGCTACTATCTAACTTTAAAAATCACAAAAAAATATTAAATAGTGTCTAAAAATTACAAAAAATTGTCTACCTCGGTCACTCAGCTAAGTCAATCAAGAAAAATCAGACCACTAATATAGATAAAATCGATCAAAAACGCGAAAGCGGTACTGCTATTAGATTAACCTAGTATAGCGACCAGGGTCGAACTCAAGGAGCACAGATTGGCCTTTCGGCCTACGAAGTAGTAAAAAGGAATAAAATAAAAGAACAAAATATTTTTAGTGGTTTTTAATTGTTTTATATTTTTTTGGAATTTTTATGTATTAAGAAAATAAGAAAAGTAAACAAACACACACTTCAACAAATTATTAAATGCACTAAAAATCAATCAAAAATTCTAACAAAAATGTTTTTATGTGTTTTATAATTTTTAGTGTTTTTGGTGAATTTTTGAGAATTTTTTGATCTTTATTTAATTTTCTAAAAATCAAACAGTGGCAGAAATCAAAGGTACTGTCCAGCCGAGCTAAAAAGGTCTAGATAAAATATCTAAAGGCCCCAAAATAGCTGGGAGGTAATTTTCCTGTAAAGAAAAGAAAATAAGGAAAATTTAGGCACCTATTTTATTATTTTTGGATTTTTAGTTTAATTACTAGAATTTTTATAAGTTTTTAAGTGTTTTTAAATTTTTAGTGGTTTTCAGTAATGAAAAACAGCCAAAATTGGCTAGAAAATCAAACACAACAAAGGGGACAGTAGACAATTTTTTGTAATTTTTAGACACTATTTAATATTTTTTGTGATTTTTAAAGTTAGACAGTAGCAAAATTAAGGGTTTTTGAATTTTTAAAAATATCAAATGAAATAAAAAATGTCCTCAAAAATCCTCGAAAATTTTACAACATGGCAGGAGCCATGTGTCCAATTTTCGTTGGATTTGGAGGTAATTTGCTATTTTATTCAAAAATAAAGAAGGGGCAATGTGCACAGGGACCAAAGTGCAAATACCCAAGAGTCTGGGGGGTCTGGTGCAATTAACCCAGCAAAACACGCGCCACGCGCGTGCCTGGGGAACTCAGGGACCCAAATGCAATGAAAAAAAGTCCCGAGGACTTATTGGTAACAGGTACCAAAAGTCCAGGGTCCTATTCGCAAAATACCCAAAATATCGCGCACTTGTTGAAATATATCACGCACAGGGGTATAAATGCAAATAAACTAAAAGTTTCATTCAACTGTCAACAACCAGAACTACAGGGGCATGAAATGTAAAATACCCAGAGAATCACGTGTCGAAGCACGTGTCACATTACATCCAGGGGCATATCAGCAAATAAAAGCAAGTACCAGGGTCTCCATGCAAATGTACAAAAACTTAAACAACTACGCTAAATATTTACAAGACTAAAAACGAAATAAAATAATTAAGAGGGCCTAAGGGTAAATTACCCTTTATTAAGGTGAATCGCTGGATGGTTGCCACGTGTTGGATCGGATGGTCTGGATCGGGTGGCACTCCAGCGCTGAGGTTCTCGGGCTAATCCAACGGTCTGGGCCGAGCCACGTGTAGATCTGACGGCTGGGATCAGACCTCCTCTGATCTGACGCTATCTGCAGCTCCACGAACGAACGGCCAGGATACGATCTGGAGCTCTGAGGCTGATCTGACGGTCGCTGGAGGTCTTCGAAGAACAGGCGGCCGGCGGACTTCGCCGGCCCAGTACGCTTGCTCCGAGCCTCCCCTGCTGCGCCTGAGGATCGGAGAAGCTCCGGCGTGGCGATGCGCAGCTGATGGTATCCTCCGATGACCCAGCCGAGCTCTGTAGAGCCCCGGCGAGGTCGGCGGAGGCGGAGCTCCTGGATCGATATCGAAAGGCCTCAGATGGCCTTCCTTCAACCTGCAAAACAACCCAGGAGACTTCTGGGTCGAGGGCAAACTGCATCGACCCGGTTAGGCAAGGTGACGATGAACGGTGGATCGAAATGGCGAGCTCCGGCGAAGGGGGTAGACGGAGGAGCTCGACTCCCAGCTCCTGTGCAAGCTGGGTTGGATGGAGGGGTGAAGAAGGTGCGTCGGAAGGAGGCGGATGTGATGGTCGATTCCGATGGTCGAACGGAGTGACAGAGTGGTCGGAATCAGCTAGAGATGGCGTCGGCACGAATTGGGCGTAAATGAAAATCAGAGAAAACTAACGGCCTACAAGGTTACCTGGGTGGACGAAGAGACTGGGGAGGAGCTGGGGAAGCTCCTGGTCGTTGCCTCGAGGAGCGTCTCCCTCCGAGGCTCGGTACTCCTGCTGGTGGCGGAGCTGCGGCGGCGTAGCTCGCCGGATCGATGGTCTCTCCTCCTCTCCTCGCTTCGACAGCACCGGACGCGAGCTGTCACTCTCGCGCACTCTCTGGAGCTCACAGGTGAAGGATTTGAATGGCCAAAGATAGGGAAATAGGGTGGCGGAGCTCGGCTTTATACGTGGGGGTGATCCGGAAAGAATCGCACGGGTAGGGAAATCAGGAGCGCGGATCTCGATGCGGTGGCTCCGACGAGGGTCTCGGGTGTATCGCGAAGAAGTCGGACCCGGGGTTTGGTGAAATGGTTGTCGGATCAAGCGGGTAGAAAAGGGAGAAATCGGGTCTGTCACCCAGATCCGAGACGGGGTGGTCCTGGGGGGGAGTTGACCGGGCGGTCAACACTCCCAGGACCCAATAGGAACAAGCCACGTGGATATTATTTGGAAGTGAAATAACAGGTGGCAAATGGCCGAATTTGTAAAAAGTTAAAACATGAAATATTTTTATTTTATTTTTTCTATTTTTTTGTGATTTTTAATAAATTTTTAGAAATAAAAATAAGGTACTTACATTGTATAGCTATATATAGGTATATGCACAATATAGGCTTTTTAACTTTTGATTTTTTAATTATTATTTTTGTGCAATTTTATTCCTATTTTATATTTTATTTATTTTCATTATAAAATAAGGAATAAAAAGGTATTTTTATTTTATTTTAATTATTTATATATATAGGTAAAATAAATATATATGTACTTTTATATACATGGTATATTTACAATATGTTTTTGTGTTTTTAATTTTGCTATTTTTATTTGGTTTTTGGTTTGATTGTTTTTATTTTATTTATTTACACTATATAATATAGAATATTTACAAAATATTATAAAAATTAATTTTATTTATTTATAAGGCTAAATAAATATGTAGGTGAGTCTATGTACATGATGAAAGTGGTGTTTTTGTTCTTTTTTATTTTTCTCTTTTTATCTTGTTTTTATACTTATAAATATGTACAAGTATCTACAAGTATATTTTAGGCTATTTTTGTGAAGAAAAATATTTTTATTTTATTTACATAAATATGTACACACATGAGCCCCTATCTCCCTCTACTTTGGTTTTTATGCGGTCAGGCCCATGCTGAGCCCTCCCTTGGGTTAGGTTGCTCAATATTTATTCTAAATATTTCCCTCTTTTTCTTTTTAATCTTTATTCTTTTATTTTTACACAAAAACATGCTAATTATAGGTTTTTACACGATGCATGCTTTTGGTAATTATTTCTATTTACACATATCTACATGCATTTGCAAAGGTTTTTGTAGCTAAAATATAAGAATAAAGAGTGATGAATGAGTATTCATCAGTGGGGAGATAGAAGAAGATGGGGAAAGATCGAAGAGATCTGGAAATCACACAGGATGAGCAAGCAAACCCCCAATTCACCTACGCACACAAAGCTGAAGACCGAAGGGACCGGTCAATTATCTTGTCGATTTTATTTTAGGTGATCATTCAGTCTATCAGAGTGATTACGTGAGGTAATAGGAATCCGATATCTCTCAACCGACTGTCCCGTACCAAAGAGCCGGTAATCAGTCAAGAAAAATCGGAGGCTCTATCCTAATGTGCGGATCACTCTCTCGCTCATCCAAACCAAACAAGGAGGGGGTTACTCTCCCCAAGACAAATTTTTAGTGAGGTGTGTTTTAGGTCAAGTGTGATTAGCAGTCCTGATTTTATTGTTCTTGTTTTTAGGTATTTTTATAAAAAGAAATGCCTAACGAATTTTTCAGTTCTCCTGATTATTATGTCAAAAACAGGGGGAGAAGACGAAAAAACCGATGCGCGATAAAATCAATGATGCATGCAAAGATAGAAATGTGTACCTGTCTCCAGCACTCTACATGCAATATGATCCGCGCATAATGTAAAGACGGAAAAATAAACTACCTATATGGTGCAACGGTAAAAACCGAGTCCTAAACAGGCAATTTCTACTCGAAGAACCGTCTAACTGGTCACCGCTCCTTCAAGCCAAAGGGTCCGGTCTCGGTCTACCCCTCCTCCTCCTGACACATCGGGTTCAGGAGCAGCGCTTGGCAGGGCAGGCTACGGCACGTAGGCTACGAAGGGAGTGAGTCATTTATTTTTATTAATGAGTTATTAGCAGATCCAATTACGCTTTATAGGAACATGCAAGCAATTAAGTGTGGGGATCCTACAAATTACAGCACAGTCAAGTAGAAAATCCTAAATCTAGGGGCTCGAGAAAAACCGCGTAAAACCGTAAAAGGCAGCTAAGAAAACAAAAGCCGCGAAAAAGCCGCGAAAAATTTGAAGTAGCTACTAGGTCCCCCGAGCACACCGGTGCTCGGTGAAACAGACCCGAGAAAGAAGTCCAAGTCCAGCAAGTGTCCCTGTATTATTACAATACAAATAAAATGTGCTGAAAGAAAACTAAGCTACTCTCTCTCACTCAGCTCCTCTCTCGCTCTCTCCTGCGGCTCCGTGCAGAAAGGAGCCGCCTCCAAGTCCCGCGATTGCGCCGGCCTCTCGAAAGCTGCTGCCTCGGTCCTCGGGACCTCGCAAGAAAGAAACAAAGTGTCAAATCGATAAAATAATCAAATATAAACAGAAAATAAAAACAAGGGTATATGTGTAAAAATGCCAAATAAAATAAACACTCGAAATCAAGCAAAAACAAAAATAAGAGAAAATAAAGCAAAACAAAATAAAAGAAAAATAAAAGAAAAATAAAAAGCCGCGAAAAGCCGCAGACTCTGAAAGAGCCGCGGAAAGCCGTGAAAAATAAAAGAAAAAGAAAATGAAAAAGAAAAATAAAAAACTACTAAGCCGTGCTCCCCGGCAACGGCGCCATTCTGATGACACGCTGAGCGACTCGGGTATAAGGTAAACAAGGGTCGTTGAGACCCAAGTCACCAAGCGTGGTCAATCGAGAAAAAGAGACCACCAAATATGATAAAATTCAATCAAACATCTAATAGCGGTCTTGCTATTTTATTAACCTGGTATAGCGACCAGGGTCGAACACAAGGAGCACGTGATGGCCTTGCGGCCTACGAAGTAGTCAAAAATAAAATAAGATAAAATAAAAGGTATTTTTGGTGGATTTTTAGTTGTTTTTAATTTTTTGGGATTTTTGTTTAATTAAGAAAATAAAGAAAACAAGAAAACAAGCAAACACAACAGTTTATTTAATGCATTAAAAATCAACCAAAAATTCAAATAAAAATGTTTTTATGTATTTTATGTTTTTTACTATTTTTGTTAATTTTTGGTATTTTTCTGATTTTTATTTAATTTTCTAAAAATCAAACAAGGTAAGAAACTGAAGGTACTGTCCAGTCAGGAGTAAAAGGCCAATTTAAAATGCAAAAGGGCCTATTAGCTCCTGAAGGTAATTTTCCTATAATCTAGAAAGTTTAAGGAAAATTTGGGCACTGGATTTATGATTTTTTTATTTGTAAATTATTTATTAGAATTTTTATAATTTTTTAGGTGTTTTGTAATTTTTATGAGTTTTATATAATAAAAAATGGCCAAAATTGGCCAGAAAATCAAACACAACAACCTAAACAGTAGCTAATTTTTTTGTATTTTTTAGATAAGTTTTAATATTTTTTTGTGAATTTTTAAATCAAACAGTAACGAAAATGGATGTTTTTGATTTTTTAAAAATATCAAATCAAAACAAAAATGTCTCCAAAAATTCTAGAAAAGTTTACACCATGGCAGGAGCCATGTCTCCAATTTTCATCGAATTTGGAGTAGGTTTGATATTTTATTCAAAAATAAAACCTAGATACATTGCATAGGGACATGTACGTAAATACCCAAAGTTCTGGGGGGTCCGGTGCAAAAATCCCACGAAATCACGCGCGCATCGTGTGTATGGGGCACTCAGGGACCTAAATGTAAACAAAACAAAGTTCTGGGACTATTTGGTAACAGGTACCAAAAGTCCGAGGACTTGTTTGTAAATTTCCCATAAATAAGCGCACATGCACAATTAACTCACGCACAGGGGTATAAATGCAATTATATAAAACTATTCATTCATTCATGAACATCCCAGAACTACAACGCTAAATCCGCAAATATCCCATCAAACACGTGTCGAAGCACATGACACACTACAGGCGAGGGTATATATGCAAATAACAAACAAGACAAGGGCCGGAGTGAAAATGTACCAACGTAAATAAAATCCTAAAAATATTTACAGGGCTGCAACGAAATTAAACTAAACTAAGGGCCTAAGGGATAAATTACCCTTTATTAATGAGGCCGTCGGATGGATGCCACGTGGCGGATCGAACGGTCGAGGACGAGTGGCACTCCAACACTGGACTCCTCAGGCTGATCGGACGTCTCTGAAGGATGGAGGAAGAACTGGGCTCCGGCGAACTTCGTCGGGCTCGTGACGGCGCTGGTCTCCTCCTGGAAGGCCTCTGATGATCGAGGAAGGAGCGTGGAAGCCTTCCGCGTCGAATGGAGGCCTCCGATGACTCGATGGAGCTCCGAGAAGATCTGGCGAGTCCGGCGGAGGAGGAGCTGCTGGACCAAATGGTCCAAGCCCTCAGATGGGCTTGGATGTACCTGCAAAGTGCATCAGCAAACTCGCAGGTCGAGGGCAAACTGCCTCGACCCCGTTAGGCGTGGTGATAGTGAACGGTGAGGCGTGGTGGTCGAGCTCCGGCGAGAGGTGGACGGAGGAGCTCGAATCCCCAGCTCCTGTGCGAGCTGGGTTGAGCAAAGGGGTGTAGAACGTGCGTGGGAGGAAGGAGAGTGCGATGGAGGATTCCGATGATCGAACGGGAGGGTGAGATGGTCGGAATCAGCGAAGGTCGGCGACGGCACGAATTGGGGCTAAATCAAAATCAGAGAAAATGGGAAAGAATCTAAGCTACCTGGGTGGAGGGATCGACTGGGGAAGAGCAGTTGGTGCTCTGGGTCCTTGCCTCGAGGACCGTCGTCGTCCGAGGCTCGAGCTCCTGCTCTGGGCGGAGCACAGCGGCGCTAGCTCGCCGGATCAGTGGTCCGAGCACCCTCTGCCTCGCTGCTACACCTCCGGGGCAAGTTGTCACTCTCGCGCGGAAGATGGAGGTCACTGGGTGGAGAAATGACGAGCCAAAGATGCGGAATGAAGTGGCGGAGCTGGGATTTTATACTTCTAGGGGTCCGGCTATCGGGAGGTCGGGCGAGTAGCTCAGAGCGCGGATCCCCAAAATCCACCCCGAGCGTGGATCAGGGATGATCAAGCTCGGATTAGAGCCTGGGGTTAACGGATTCCAAAATCGGATTGAGTGTGTGAAATGTCGAGAAGTCGGGTTGCGGGCACGGATCCGGGATGGGGTGGTCCTGGGGGGGAGTTGACCGGGGGGTCAACGTCCTCGTGGACCAGTGGAAGCAGGCCACGTGGAAAATATTTAGAAATTCAATTAAAAATAGCAAATGGCCGAATTATTAAAAAGTCAAAACATGAAATATTTTTGTTTTAATTTTTTCTAGTTTTTGGTGATTTTTAATTAATTTTTCAAAATAAAATGAGGTATTTACACTATATAGCTATATATAGGTATATGTACAATATGTCTTTTTTAATTTTTGATTTTTAATTTGTGCATTTTTATTCCCATTTTATATTTTGTTTATTTATAGAATAAAATTAGGAATAAAAAGGTATTTTTATTTTATTTTTATTATTTATATACAAGGGTGAAATAAATATATATGTACATGTATCTATGTGATATATTTACAAGGTGATTTTTAATTTTTAATTTTGTTCTTTTTGTTTTGTTTTTGTTTTAATGGTTTTTATTTTATTTATTTACAACATAAAAAGTAGAATATATACAAATTTTATAAAAATTAATTTTATTTATTTATAAGGTGAAATAAATATAGGAGTGGCTATGTACATGATGAATATGCACAAGGTGAATATTTTTCTTTTCTTTTTAATTTTTTTTCTATTTTTATTTTGATTTTTATAAATATATATAATATATACAAGCCATTTTATTCTATTTTTAGAGGAAAATATATTTATTTTATTTACAAATATATTTACACACATGAGCCCCTATCTCCCTCTACTTTGGCTTTTATGTGGTCAGGCCCATGCTGAGCCCTCCCTTGGGTTAGGTTGCTCAATATTTATTCTAAATATTTCCTCTTTTTCTTTATGATCTTTATTCTTTTATTTTTGCACAAAAACATGCTAATTATTACTATTTACACCATGCATGCTTTTGGTAATTATTTATATTTACAAACATATGCATGCATTTGCAAAGGTTTTTGTAGCTAAAATATAAGAATAAAGAGTGATGAATGAGTATTCATCAGGGATCAGGGAGCTTTCATGTTAGATATGAGGAGAGAGATGGAGCAGATGAGAGCAGAGAGAGAGCAGCGTAGAGACGGGCCGAGAGTCCTGGATGATGCAGTAGCAGCAGCCGCAGCAGCCGCAATAGCCGCCGCTGCAGCGGCAGCCGCCGCGGCAGGAGTAGGAGAACCACCGAGACCGATGCGGGAGTTGCACAACCCCGGATCGACACTGATGCATCACTGAGTTGTGCTACCAGCCATCGTGGGGGACTTCAAGTTCCCTCCGAACACCTTGCAGCTTCTTCCTCGTTTCCACGGGCTCGCCACCGAGGAGCCCCATCTCCACCTCCAGGAGTTCCTCATGATTTGTTGCACTGTCCACGATTGTCAGGTGGACCAGGACACCATCAGGATGATTGCCTTCCCCTTCTCTTTGGCAGATAGAACATCCACCTGGCTGAAGCATTTGGGGAAGTTCGTCTACACTTGGGATCAGCTCCGCACTGAGTACTAGCATAAGTATTATCCACTCGGGCAGACCAATGCCACGAGAGCCCTGATCAGCAACTTCTCCATGCTCCCCAACGAGCAGTTTCATGAGGCATGGGAGAGGTTCAGAGAGCTGACTGATAGATGCCCGCACCACGACATTTCCAAGCCCAACCTCGTGCAGAGCTTTTTCAGCGGGCTGACACCAGAGCTTCAGGGCTTGGTGAATGCTTCTTGTGGCGGGTCTTACTTCGCCAAGGATCACGACCAGGTCTGGGCCATCTACGAGGAGATGACCGAGAACTACATGGTGATGTCCCAGACCCGGTTGTACACTCAGGGCAGACCCCAACAGCCAGGACCCGTGCAATACCAGAGGATAGCACGGGTCGACGCCGGTCCTTCCAGTTCGTCCGCAGTAGCAGCAACAGAGGCAGAGTCTTCAGCTGCGGACATGGGCATCATTAGCGAGAAGTTGGATCGGATGGAGCTGATTGAGAAGAAGCAGTGCCAGGGCATCACTCAGATGGAGCAGATGGCACAGACTCTGAGCGACATGAAGACCCATCTCATGTGTCTCCCGGAGGCACAGACGGCTTCCCAGCCCCGTCTTCAGTCGCAAGGTGATCACGGCAGCAGCAGCAGCGCGTCCCATCGCTCCAACTCAACCAGCAGCCTAGACAGGTTCATCTTGTACAGGCAGAGCCGTACTAGCAGCCGCAGCCCACCTACCAGTCACCACCATCTCCAGACTTGCAGATGGTGGTATACCAGCCGGATCTGCCTCTGGCAGTACTCCCGCCACCCCAGTACGATGCAGAGCCGTTGATGGATGTCAACGTGATTTGGTATGACCGCCCTCAGCCCGGTATCCGATGAGACCATCCCGGATTCCGGTGGGGGACCGGAGGTACCCAGCCCCAGCAGCAGCCGTCAGGACAGGGAGGCCAGTACGGCCATCAGAGAGAGCACCAGCCGCAGCAGCAGCCCCCAGTGTACCCACCACCACAGCAGCAGTAGTCGTCCTATGGTCCTCGTCCCTATCAGCAGGGACAGTCTTGGAGGCGTGAGCAACCTCACTAGCACCAGCAGCCACACCCATACCCCTCTCAGTAGCAGCAACACCAGTTCCAGCAGCCTCATTACTAGAGAGGCTACCCGTCGGGCTCCCACGAGAGCCCCGTCTTGGATGACATAGCCCGCCTCCTCACGGATCAACATGCTACTTTTCGATGGGAGATGGACGAGTTCTGCCAGAAGATGCGGGATATTGTGAGAGGGAAGGCCGCCATCCCTGCCCAGATCGAGCCGAACCCCAACAGCCTGAAGCGGAAATCTGAGCAGGTAGCTTGTACTGAGTATACCACTCCTAGTGATGCATTTGGTGATATGACTGGATATCTGTTTGATACTGATTTTGTCACACTTAGGAGCGGTAGGATGCCAGCAGGCGGCACCTCGTCTGAGCTACATCATGAGGATCCACCCAGAGCACCAGATGAGGAGGAGGAGAGCGGTACTGAGGCCGCTAGAGATGATGACGGTGTTACTGATGCCACCAAGGATGCTGACTCCACAGGTGGTGCTGAGGCCGTCGTTTCACCAGTTCGAGGAGGTGGTACTGAGGCCACCCACGATGCCGAGCCAGAGCACGGTACTGAGGCCGCGAGTCGTCCAGTTGATCCAGCCGATGGTGGTGCTGAGACCACCCATGTTCAGTTTGAGAGTCCTGTTGTTTTTCCTACTCCGGTTGTATCTCGGAACTTTGTTGTGAATAAAGGAAAAGGTTTGGTTTTTTCTGGTCTCACTGTGGTGCGTGATGTATGTGCGGATCCGGCCGTCAAGCCGTCTAGACCTTTTCCTAGTCCTTCATCTGAGAAGGACCCAGTGATCCACTTCCCTAGAGCCCTTCAGATGGGGAAGGGGAAGAAAAAAGAAAATCCCAAAAAGAAAGAGCAGGAGGAGTTCAGCCAGCAGATGATAGATGGATTCCACATACAGCTGACTCTTCAGCAGGCTTCGCAGCACATCCCCCTTCTTCAGCATTCGTTGAGAGACAGGACCACAGTCAGGAGGAAGAGGAGGAACCACCATTCAGAGATCCATGTGCTGACGAAAGCCACGTGTTTCGCGATCCAGAACCATCTGCCGGCCAAGAGGCCAGATTCAGGAGCCCCGTATGTCAGGTGCCACATTAGAGAGCAGAGGTTCGACCGGACTCTATTAGATAGCAGATCGTCTATCAACCTCCTTCCGGCAGCCCTTCTTGACCGCTTCGAGTTGGGTACTCTTAGACAGAGCAGGACAGTCCTTCAGTTTGATGATCGATCTGTCAAGAGGCCGAAGGGGTTGTTGCGAGACGTTGTCGTCACGATTCAGGGCCTGCAATTCCCTGTGGACTTTGTAGTGTTGGACATGGAGATCCCTGATTCAGTGACCGATACCCCCATCATTCTCGATCGTCCGTTCTTGGCCACAGCCAAGGCGGTGACTGACCATGATAGCAGGAAGGTATACTTTCACGTCGAGGGCGAAAGTGTACAAATAAAGACGGTCGAGGACAGCCGAGCCAGAGAGAAATCATGCTCAGAGACCACTTCTGACACAGAGCAGATGACAGATGTCGGGCTAGACATCCACCAGGATTGTGACTTTGTGATCACAGACGATGAGGCAGTTTGGGCAGACCCAGCAGCACAGGCCATCCTCTCATTTTCAGACACCGTTGATGCAGAGACAATAGCAGAGGAGAGATTGGAGAGCACATTCCTGGTATAAGATACTTCAGAGGCAGCAGAGCCGGTTCTCGACCACGAGATAGATTTTTGTGATGATGGCGGTATTGATGCCACCGCAGATGATGCAGATCCCTCGGATTCAGAGTCTGATTGGGCAGATTGTGAGGATTACATGCCAGACCTGAGTTCCACTGAGCCTACAGCTGAGGAGGAGGTAGATGCCGAGCAGAGCAGAGACAATCCATCAGGGCGGCCTTCTCCAGTTTCTGAGATTGAGAGAGAGTTTCAGTTCTCCCATGCAGATTTGGCAGCATTTACAGAGACATTTCAGAGGCCAGATCCACCAGCACCCAGCTGTCCAGAGCTGAAGCCTCTCCCTACTTAGCTGAAGTATCGATTCCTTGCGGGTGAGCCTGAGATGTACCCATTCATCATCTCCGCCGATCTGACTGGAGAGCAAGAATCCCGTTTGATGGGGGTTCTTGAAAAGAACCGCAAGGCAATCGGATGGAGCGTAGCAGATCTCCAGGGGATAAGTCCAGCCCTGTGCTCCCACCATATCTATCTCGAGGATGGGGCGAAGCCGTTGCATGAGTTCCGGCGGCGGCTGAACCCAAATCTGAGGGAGGTTGTCATGAAGGAAATTTCGAAATGGTGGAGCGCCGATTTTATCTACCCCATCTCCAACTCCAAGTGGGTCAGCCCTTTGCATGTGGTGCCCAAGAAGACGGGCATCACTACAGTGATTAGCGAGTCTGGAGAGGAGATTGCTACACGAGTACCCACTTCTTGGTGGGTCTGTGTTGACTACAGGAGACTCAACCAGGCCACCAAGAAGGATCATTTCCCCCTGCCCTTTACTGATCAGATCATTGAGAGACTGGCAGGGAAGAGCCATTATTGTTTTTTGGATGGGTACTCGGGTTACAACCAGGTGGCCATCGCTCCTGAGGACCAGGAGAAGACCACCTTTACCTGTCCCTTCGGCACATACACCTTCCGACGCATGCCATTTGGGCTATGCAATGCCCCTGCGACCTTTCAGAGATGCATGCTGTCGATCTTTTCGGACATGGTAGGGGAATGTTTGGAGTCTTCATGGATGATTTCTCGGTTTACAGCGACGGATTCGACTCCTGTCTTGACTGCCTAGACCGAGTACTCCAGCGATGTATAGAGGTTCACTTGGTGCTATCTTGGGAGAAGAGTCACTTCATGGTGACTCAAGGGATGGTGCTAGGCCATATCATCTCCAACAGGGGCATGGAGGTTGATCCGGCCAAGGTAGATGTCATTAGAAAACTCGCACCGCCGTCCAATCTGAGGCAGTTACGGTCATTCTTGGGGCACGTCGGTTTCTACCGACGATTCATTCATGATTTCAGCAGGATTGCTCGGCCGCTGACTGACCTACTGATGAAAGACACAGAGTTTCTTGTCGATGACAAGTGTCTTTCGTCCTTCGAGACTCTCAAGCAGTGTGTTATAGAGGCTCCTGTTCTCCAGCCACCTGATTGGTCTCTCCCATTCCAGATCATGACGGATGCCTCCGATTTTGCCGTGGGGGCCGTGCTGGGACAGAGGAGGGATGGAGTCCCCTTTGCTATCCACTACGCTAGCCGCACATTGGATTCCGCGCAGCGGAATTATACAGTCACAGAGAAAGAGATGCTAGCTGTAGTGTTCGCCCTAGATAAGTTCAGATCTTACATCAATGGATCTAGAGTGACCTTGTATACTGATCACACCACCATCCGATACCTCATGGCAAAGAAGGATGCCAAGGCCAGACTGACCAGATGGATCCTTCTACTCCAGGAGTTCGACATTGAGATCAAGGATAAGCCTGGAGTCAAGAACGTGGTGGCGGATCATCTCTCCCGTTTAGAGCAGCCTGAGGAGTCCGAGCATATTGATCCCATTTGTGAGACCTTCCCAGATGAGGTGATACTTGCTATCGCCTCACTCCCGTGGTACGCCGATATTGTGAACTTTCTCGTTGCTGGGAAAGTCCCACAAGATTGGCCCAGGCAGAGGCTTGAGACCTTCCTTGCGAAGGCCAAGTCCTAACACTGGGAGGATCCCATCCTTTACCACGAAGGAGGGGATAGTGTCTGACGTCGGTGCATTCCTCAGGAGGAGCATCATAGCGTCCTCACTTACTGCCACAAGCTTGAGGCAGGAGGACATCATTCTAGGAGGAGAACGACACAGAAAGTGCTCCAATCCGGCTTGTGGTGGCCTAACCTCTTCAAGAACTCTGATGAGTTCATGAAGAGGTGTACTGACTGTCAGGTTGGGCACTTGTGGACAACGTGATATGATGTCGATGCATGCCATTCACTTCTGTGAGGTTTTTGACGCATGGGGCATCGATTTCATGGGTCCATTCCCTAAGAGTCAGGGATTTGAGTACATTCTGTTGGCCGTTGACTATGTTAGTCGTTGGGTTGAGGCTATCCCTGCCCGAGCCGCTGATGCCAGGATAGTTTGCAGATTTTTGAGGAAGCACATCATCACGTGGTTCGGGGTACCTCGAGTATTGATTTCAGATGGGGGGTCTCATTTCATCAACGACCAGGTGAAGGCCCTTGCTAGCGAGTTCAGCATAGACCATCGTGTTGCTACACCTTACCATCCACAGACGAATGGTCTAGCCGAGGTGTCGAACAGGGAGATCAAGACTATTTTGCAGAAAGTCGTCCGCCCTGACTGAAAGGATTGGTCACAGCTTTTGGACTCGGTCTTGTGGGCATATAGGACGTCTTTCAAGACACCATTGGGCACATCTCCCTTTCGCCTCGTATATGGCAAGCTGTGCCATTTACCTGTTGAGCTGAGACACATGTCACTTTGGGCAGTCACTAATTTCCTTATGGATCCAGATAGTGTAGGAGACCAGAGGAGGGCAGAGTTAGCAGCCTTGGAGGAGCTTAGAGATACCGCCTTCTCAAACAGCCTACAGTATAAGGAGAGAGTGAAGGAGTGGCATGATTCTCACATCAGCCACAAACATTTTGAGCCTGGACAGATAGTATGGCTGTTTGATGCGAGGCTTCGTCTATTTCCAGGGAAGCTGCAGAGCAAATGGAAGGGACCCTACTTGGTGAGAAAGGTACACGACAACGGTAGCATTGATATATCCGAGTTGTCTTCTGAGAGTACCTTTCGAGTGAACGGTCAGCGGCTCAAGCCATTTCTAGATCATGAGCCGCGGGTCGTTGATGTTTCCCCTATTCATTTTGCGTGAGATGTGGTCTCTTGACTCACATCTATTGCATCTCACGCCTGATTATCACTGATCTTCCGACCTGTATAGATCCAGATGTCTATATCATCACATTCTTTAGTCCCACATCCCTTTCTTCATCTGTTGATTATGCTATACTTAGGGTGTACTTTACCCTAAGTATAGGGGGGATGTAGGACCTTTGAGTTTTCTTTTGACTCTTTCTATCCATGTTTTGCTGCCTATACTTAGGGATATTTTACCCTAAGTATAGGGGGGGTAGACCCTGTACATTCTCTACTCGATTTTCCCTTTGTGTACAGCCTGCTATACTTAGGATTACTTGATCCTAAGTATAGGGGGAAAAGCCGAGATCTTCTTGATTTTCTATTCATTCATTCTTCTTTGTATATAGCCTTCCTTTTCACTTCCCTATACATAGCACGAGTTATGTCTTCTTCATCGCTCTTGACTCTGAGGACATCGTTCGAGCTAAATATAGGGGGGTGTGTATATATTTCATATATACTTTAGCCATAACTCGTACTTTGTGTGAGTGTGTTAATAAATAAAAATGGCTAAAACCTTAAAAAATCACAAAAATTAAAAAAATTTCATGTACATAATCATTCTTTTATTTGCACATAAATAGCTATTGTACAAATTATTTTTGTAAAAATGTTTTCAAAAACCTTTTGTGTAAAACTTGTGTAAATATTTTCTTATAAAAATAATGTATATAGTACAAAATTTTTCCAAAATGTTTTGAAAATCAAAAGTTTGCAAAAATCTTGTGTAAATGTGTGTAAATACTTTTGCAAAACTTGCATTTCATGCATTCATCCATTCATGTTTTCAAAACATATTTCAAAAATTTTGCATGTTTGTAAAAATTTTTGTAAATAGCATCTTTTGTACATATGTATATAGCTTTTCTGGATTATAGTTGACATTTAAACTAGACTAGAATTAAATTGGAAAATGGAGCTTGATTAAGATCTTAATCCACCTAATTTATAAGAGGAACCTTATAGGGCTTAGGTTTAAGACTTTTCAGGTCCATGGTGACTTAATTCTTTGAGTCCACTAGGCTATGATCACTTGTCATCTCAATGAGCCTAAGTAGAGCACTTAACAACAACACATGACTCATAGGGACAATGGCTTTACTTGGACACCAGCACTTTGCACCGAGCTCTCTACGGATGAGGCGGTGAGGAGGCAGTCTTCCTTGACTTGGGGTAGCATATGAGGGTAGTACTTCTAGGCGGAACCTCTCTTCTTCTTTTAGTGAAGGAAGTGCGTCTCAACTTGGTCTGGTTGCCATGAGGTCTAACGACAGGAGTTGTGGGTTGCAATAAAGCTTCAAAAGAGGGATAGTCTACTGGCTCAAGAGGAAAAACTACTTGTATATATGCTGCACATGTATATGTTGTATAGATGCACTTAAAAAAATGCAAAAAGAAAATAACTCCAAAAAAGTGGTGGGTCTGATAGAAAATGATAATCCCACCGGAGTATGTATATAGTGCAATAAGCAAAGCTTGAGATTCATGATCCACCTTATGTAGCTTGCAGCAGGGAGACTTGGCTACACTGGTCAAGCTCCCAAGGATACATGGCTACACTGGCCATGGTCCATTCTCTTCTTCCTCCTCTTCTTGAGCCGGTTGAACTTGAACTTATAAGGGAATACCCCGCTCCTCGAGGAAAGAGTGGCCAGATTGGGGTCATAGAGTTACCTTGTTGGGGAGGGTTGTCAAGTTGCCACTTCTGAGGTGGAGAGCTTATACCTCACATTCACAGGACAAGGAAAGATTCATGGTCTTCAGGGTTTGTGTTTGATGACTTGTTCTGATCTGGATTGTTGAGGAGTCTTGGTTATAGATTAGTGGAACTTAGAGGCTGTTGAGTTTTAAGCTCAAGTCCAAATAAGGTTCCGACACAATAATAATCTAAAGATCTGATCGAGCTCCATACCTCAATTTAATGAAGGCAAGTTTAATATTCAACCTTGATCCATGTGCATTCTCCTCTTTTTCTTTTTCTTTTTCTTTCTCTTTTTCACTTCTTCTTCAAATAAGTGTTTGCTAAGGGACTAGCAAAGTTAAGTATAGGGGGGTGATGAATACTCATTCATCACTCTTTATTCTTATATTTTAGCTACAAAACCCTTTGCAAATGCATGTATATACTTATAAATACAAATAATTACCAAAAGCATGCATTATGTAAAAACTAATAATTAGCATGTTTTTGTGCAAAAATAAAAGAATAAAGATTAAAAAGAAAAAGAGGGAAATATTTAGAATAAATATTGAGTAACCTAATCCCAAGGGAGGGCTCAGCATGGGCCTGACCGCATAAAAGCCAAAGTAGGGAGAGATAGGGAGCTCATGTGTGTAAATATACCTGTAAATATAATAAAGATATTTTCCTCTAAAAATAGAATAAAATGTGCTTGTAGATATTTATATATTTATAAATATAAAATCAAAACAAAAATTGAAAAATTAAAAAGAAAAATAAAAACCCCTTCACTTGTGCATATTCATCATGTACATAGTCCACTTATCTATATTTATTTCACCTTATAAATAAATAAATTAATTTCCATAAAATTTGTATATATTCTATCTTCTATGTTGTAAATAAATAAAATAAAAACCACAAAAACAAAAACAAAATAAAAAGAACAAAATTAAAAACCAAAAATAACATTGTATATATACCATGTATATATATGTATATAACTATTTAATTCACCCTTATATATAAATAATAAAAATAAAATAAAATAACCCTTTTATTCCTAATTTTATACTATAAATAAATAAAATATAAAATGGGAATAAAAATGTATAAAAATAACTAATTAAAAAACAAAAATCAAAAACCTATATTGTATATATACATATATATATATCTCTACTACATAAATACCTAATTTTTATTTTGAAAAACTAATTAAAAATCACCAAAAAATGGGAAAAATTAAAACAAATATTTTTCATGTTTTAAGTTTTATTTAATTCGGCTATTTGCTATTTTTAAATGAATATTCAAATCATTTCCAGATGGCCTTCCCTGATTGGTCCACGGGGATGTTGACCGCCCGGTCAACTCCCCCTTGTGGACCACTTCCCACGGGTCCTAGATGCCCGACCCGATTTCTCCACATTTTAGCGTCCAGACACGATCATCTCTCACCCAAACCCAGGGTCCTAATTGTTCTTTCCAGATCCGACACCCTCGCTGGGATGCCCGCCTCGGGGTCCGTGCTCTGAGCTGTCCTACCCGGTCGACTTTAGCCGGACCCCTGGCTGTATAAAGGCCGAGCTCGGCCTCCCATTTTCGCATCTTTGGCTCATCCGCACTCCATCCCAGGACCTCCACTGCCATCCTCGAGGTGACAGCTCGTCGTTGGTTGTGTTGCAGAGAGGAGAGGGTGCCCGGGCCTCAGATCCGGCGAGCTTGCGCCGCCGTGCTCTGCCTGAAGGTAGAGCTCGAGCCTCGGGCGTCGACGACCCACGAGGCAACGACCCAGAGCTTCCAGAGCTCACGCCTAGTCGATTCGTCCACCCAGGTAGCCTTAGTTTCCTTCCCTTTTCTTTAATTTTGATTTTGCCCCGAATCACCCGATCGCCGTTCACCTTCGATTCCGGCCACCTCCGCCTTCGTCTCGATCATCGGACCACCCCATCACGTCCGCCTTCTCCCCGCGCACGTTCCCTACCCCTTCATCCAACCCAGCTTGGACAGGAGCTGGGATTGGGACTCCTCCGCCGTCGTATCGCCGGAGTCCCTACTCCCCGCCGCACCGACCACAGTCACCCCCGCTTACAGGGTCGAGGCAACTTGCCCTCGACCCGCGAGTCTGTTGCCCATCTTTGCAGGTCCCAGGAAGCCCATCTGAGGGCTTCAACATCCAGGTGCAGCAGCTTGACCTCCGCTGGACTCGCCTGAGCTCCTCAGAGCTCTATCGAGCCATCGGAGGGTACCAGTCGACACGGGAATCCAAGGAGCTTCTTCTCCGATCATCAGTGGCCCGCGAGGAGGCCGGGAGCGCATGCAGCGAGCCGACGAAGGTCGTCGGTCATCAGTTCTTCCTCGACCTCCAGATACCGTCGGATCCCCTTCCAGCTCCAGTTTGCATCTCCGCCGTCCATCTGAGGAGCCACCAGCAGCATTCGATCTTTGGAGGAGCGATCCGGACCGTCAGATCAGCGAGGCTTAGCCACAGCGCCTTCCCTGTCGTCCGATCTACCACGTGGCGAGGTCCCAGCCGTCGATCAACACCGAGGGATCCTTGCGTTGGGCGCCACCATTCCTCCACCGTCCGATCCACCACGTGGCAGCCATCCGTCCCTCGCATTAATAAAGGGGTAATTGCTCTTAGGCCCCCCTGTTTGCTTTATTTCGTGTTTAGTCCTGTAAATATCGTAGTCAGTTGTTTTTATTTTGGTACTTTTGCATTGAGGACCTCGTACTTAGTTTATTTACATGTATGCCCTTTCCTGTAGTGGATCACGTGCGTTGACACGTGTTTATTTGGGTTATTTGCATGTTTAGCCTTGTTGTTCTAGGGTGTTACTGAATGAATGAAATCTTTTAGTTAATTGCATATATGCCCCTGTGCGTGGTTTTTTAGAACATGTGTTGAAATTAGTGGGTATTTTACACTAAGGCCCCTGGACTTTTAATATATGTTATTAAATAGTCCAGAAACCTTGGTTTCTTTGCAATTAGATCCCTGAGTGCCCAAGTCACGCGCCTCGTGCGTGTTTTCTTGGACAAATTGCACCGGACCCCCTGGAACTTTTACTATTTGCGTACAGGTCCTATGCACTGTACCTTAGTTTTGATTTTTAATAAAATATCAAACCAACTCCAAATGTGATTAAAATTGGACACATGGCTCCTGCCATAGTGTAAAATTTTCTCCTATTTTTGGAGACATTTTTTATTTCATTTGATATTTTTAAAAATTCAAAAACAAGTTTTTTCTTTACTGTCTAACTTGAAAAATCACAAAAAATACTAAAATACCTCTAAAAATTACAAAAAAATTAGACAATAGTTATTTTACCTTGTTTGATTTTCTGACCAATATTGGTCATTTTTGGATATATAAAACTTAGAAAAATTGAAAACCCCCTAAAAACATATAAAAATTCTAATAATTAATTGAAAAATCCAAAAACAATAATTCCAGTGTCTAAATTTTCCTTATACTTTCTAGTTTTTAGGAAAATTACCTTCAGATCTTGTAGGGCATTTATCTATTTTATATTGGCCCTCCAAGTCTGACTGGATAGCAGCACTATTTTCTTATCTTGTTTGATTTTTAGAAAATTCAATAAAAAACAGAAAATTACCAAAAATTAACCAAAACAGTAAAAAATATAAAAAAACATAAACACATTTTTATTTGAATTTTTGAGTGTTTTTTGAGTGCTTAAATAATTGTTTGTTTTGGTTATTTTATTGGTTTCTTTACTTTCTCTATTAATTAAAAATCTAAAAAAATTGAAAATATAAAAAAATCCACCAAAAAAACTTTTATTTTACTTTATTTTATTTTTGACTATTTCGTAGGCCGTAAGGCATTACGTGCTCCTTGTGTTCGACCCTGGTCGCTATACCGGGTTAACATAATAGCGAGACCGCTCTTTGATTTTGATTGATTTTGATCCGCTTTTGGTGGTCTATTTTTCCGATCGACTGCGCTTGGTGACTTGGGTCGCAACGACCCTTGATCACCTTTTACCCGAGCCATCAGGCGTGTCATCACTTCCATTCCTAGGGAGTGATGAAACGGGTCTTGATTTTAGTGACTCCTCTTAGTAGAGAAGTAATCTGTTCTTGGTCCAAATGTTAGACATTGATCTGAATGTGATTCGGATGCAATGAGAAGATTAGATTTGCGGTCTTGATTTAATCAAGCATCAATGAGAGGCCCGAGATCTGGATTTGAGATGTGATATCAATGTCCAAGTCACTATACGTGGAACAATACAATCACCCTGTCCTTATCTCCAAGTATCTGCGGAGAAAGCACATTATTCTTGAAAGAGTTCAAGAATAATTCCTATGATGAATTTAGTATCCAAGTATTGAGAAAATGGATAATTAAATATGATTTAATTATCATGAATAATATGAATTTGATTCATATTATAAGAAGAGATATCTAAGATAGTTAAATGTGATTTAATTATCAAAGATATGAATAACGTGAATATGATTCATGTTATTCTGGCACATGAGAAAAGAGATCCAAGATGATTAAATGTGATTTAATTATCATGGATATGAATAATGTGGATAGCACTATTCATATTAATCATATATATTATAAATATGATTTATAATATATTAGAGAGAGAGAAACTATGTAAATAGCATTTGTTAATTATTATTATGTGAATTGGATTCACATTAAGTAATTAATTGGAAATATAATTTACAAATTAGTTTGGGATGTGAATATGATTCATATTTTCTTAAATGGCATGATTGAAATATTCACAAATTAATTTGGAATTAATTTGGTAAATATTATTGCAATAATAGTTATTGCAATTAATTAAGAAATAATAAGATAAATAAAAATGAAACAAAAATCACCACCAAAAACAAAGGTGGCATCACCCATGGCTTAGTCATAGGTGACGCCTCCTATGTTTTAGAAGGTTTGTTGTCTTCTCTTTTTTATTATCATATTATCTCTTAATAAATTAATTTATGTTAATTAAATTGTGTTGATAATAATTCAACATATATTTAATTTAATATAAATTAATGTTGTTGGTTTTAAGCCAACAACAAACATAGCCATTGATTTTACATAGACCAAGCATGGTCATTGGATCTATGTATCCCATGGATTGAGATCCATTGGATCCTAAACTAATATAAAAGGAGGGCTAGGCTAGCCTTTCTTGGAACACACATTATCAAGAGTTGTAGAAGCTTACTACTCTCTCTCTCTCTCTCTCATATTCTCGCCCTCTCTCTTTCTCTCCTCCAAGAGGTGGTCGTCCATCTTGTGTTGAGAAAGGAGAGACTCTCCCTTCGCCTTCGAAGACTCGGGGATCTCCTTCTTCTTTGGGGCGACTTGCTCTAGAGGAGACGACGGTTTTTGTTTGACAAAATCAAGGGACTCGATGCTTGGATCTTCATCAAAGATTGCGGGAAGGACACGACTCATCATTGTGCCCGCAAGTGCGTTCTTCGTGGATCGAACTTGAGACAAGAGGATCTCTTGTTTGGGATCTCGCGATCACAACCACGCTCCAAGAGGTATTCCTTATACTTTGTGGTTTGATGAAACTCCGAGAAGTGTTCTCGTGATCATGTGGTTTCATCTTTAGATTTAAAAATATTAATTTCCGCTGCATCTCGCGACTAGTGTGACTAGTCGCCCCGATCGTATGAGATACGATCGTCACGCTTCCGTGATGCGCTTGAGGATTCTCAATATACTTCAATAGTTTCTTCCATGAAATTAAAGGTCTGATCGAAAGTCGTGATGCAACTTTCTTTGAAATTCATCAAGAAAAGAAGCATGAAGTACAGGAATCAGATTCTCTAATTGTCCTAAATAACAATGAAAATGACTTGAGCATTAGACAAGAACTTGGAGATGATATCGATCATCCCAATATAGAGAACGAACCTATGGAACATGATGATCCTTTAGATGAAGTGGGTGGACTCAACAACCCACAAGTATAATCAACAATAAGAGACTCTGAACACGACCCACATGGATGGAAGATTACCATTTCTATGGTTGCGAGGCGTAGTGTTACACCACGGATGAAGATGTCGTGGATTGTACAGATCCCATATCCTTTGATGAAACTATGGCTTTATCTGAGTCGGAATCATGGACGGCTGCCATAAGGGATGAATTGGACTCAATCGAGCGAAACATTGTATGTGAGCTATGTAATTTTCCAAAAGGTAAGCAATCCATAGGATGTAAGTGGGTATTCAAGAATAAGTACCAAGTCAATGGTACTGTTGAAAAATACAAAGCCAAATTAGTTGCCAAGGGTTATACTCAGGAGGCTGGAATGGATTTCTAAGAAACCTACTCTCCAGTGGCTAAGTTTTCATCTATTTGGATGATCTTATCCATAGTTGCATATATGGATTTGGAGTTATTCCAAATGAATGTGGAGACGACATTCTTTAATGGATATATAAGGGAAGAAATTTATATGTGACAACCTGATGGCTTTCAGGTTGAAGGTTAGGAGAAACGGGTTTACAAGTTAAGATAGTCATTATATGGCTTGAAGCAGTCTTCACGACAATGGTATCTCAAATTTCATGAAAAGGTTATCCAATTTGGTTTTGTTTCAAATAAATTGGATAACTGGGTGTATATCATTAAGAGTGGAAGCATATTTGCAATCATGTCATTGTATGTGGATGACATTCTGCTTGCAGGTATTGACATACAAATGCTCAATGAAATTAAACAAAAATTGAGCAATGAATTTGATATGAAGGACATGGGCGAAGCATCCTATGTTCTTGGAATACAAATAATAAAAGATAGGGACTCAAGGATATTAAGCTTTAGTCAGGAAAGATATTTGCATACTATATTAAGGAGATTTGGAATGCAGAATAGCACTCCAGCTCCAACACCACTTATGATGGGAAAGAGATTCAACAAGAGTTAGTGTCTCGGAAAGGGGCAGAAACCTTTTGATATACCATATGCACAAGCGGTGGGAAGTCTAATGTATGCAATGATGTGTACTTGGCCTGACTTAGCCTATCTAGTAAGCTTAATCAGTAGATATCAAAGCAATCTCGGTCCAGCATATTGGGAAACTGTAAAGAAAATTCTTCGATATCTGAAAGGAACAATACATCTGAAACTTGTGTATCAAGCATAATCGCTTGAAGTGGTAGGATACTTCGATGCTGATTTCGGAGGGGATGTGGATGATAGAAAATCCACATTAGGTTACATGTTCATGTTTGGTAGTGCAGTCGTTTCTTGGGGTAGCAAGAAACAAGGATGTGTATCTTGACATACACAGGAGGCTGTGTACATTGCATGTAGCATGGACACCACTCATGTTATGTGGATTAAGTATTTTCTAGAGACTCTAAGCCTTGAATTGGTCAAAGGACCAATTGAAATGTATTATGACAATCAAGCTGCGATAAGCTTGATTAATAGTGGGGCTAATAGTTCTAAAGGAAAAACATTGAGATCCAGAATCACAATATATAAGATATAGTGGTGAAACAAGAAATCACGGTAACCTATATACCTACAAGTGATATGTTAACCGATTCCCTAATCAAGGGAATAGTAGCTAGCAATTATATTAAACATGTTGTTTTAATGGGACTCAGGAATGCATGAGTCAAGGAAATTTTTATAAGGAACCTCACTATCGACATCTCTACACACTATACGAATAGTGAGAGTGTAAAGGCTTTGAATGTTGCGGTCAAGTGGGAGATGTAGAACGTGTCCAATGACCGCATGGTCAAGAACCGTCGCCGGCCGTTACGGAGCTGGCGGTTGCGACAAGACCGAGTCTTGGAGGAATCTGTTTCACTGGACGTGGGGGATAAGGGCGGACTGTGCGATGGGCATTCACGCCCTATATATACACACCTCCTCCGGGAGGGGAACACATCTCTCTCGATCTCCCTCGCACTAGGGAACCCTCTCCCATTTCTCCATCCCTATCTCTCTATCTCGTTCTCTCTCGCAGCTAGATAAAAGGCGTACCTCAACCATTCCTAACACACTTTAGTCTTATCTGCTTGAACTTTTACGATGGTCTATGCTGCTGGGACTCTTAGGCTTATGTATTTGTTTGGTTCTCCTGACGAATGAATTTTGAATCGTTTAAAAAAAAATCAGTGTTTCTCTATTCACTCCATGCTTCAAATCTTTAACAAGTATTACCGATAATGGCTTTATGTTCTACATCCCTCATCCTTTAACAACTGATGTAGGTCTTTTCTATTGTTGTGATACGGCAATGAAATGAATGGACAACTTCCAAAATCCTAGACATACATGCTTCCAATTTTATGATTAGATCTCATATTGCGAATGGATTATGTGTTTCAATCTGTCATTTTATTTACAAGTTGCAATCGCTGGATCGTAAGATATGGTTGTTGTGTCCACTCAAGTGAGTAAATGTCAACCGTTGGATCACGAATTCAATGATTCTGTCGCGCTCGTACCCCTGCATATGTCTCATCTATTCATAGCCATTTGAAAAGCATCCCTTGCATGGTGTCTTTTCCAATACGCCTTGACGCGTTTCACTCGAGATTCATGTAAGCTGTCTCCATGACCTGAATGTGGACGCAACATGCACAAAAGTTCTGTAGAAAACACAGCGTGCTTTCCCAATTTCACATCACATTCTTGAGCACCCCTCTCCTTCACACCATGTATACTCTAACCGGTTTAGCCATCTCATGATCTGATACAAGGCGTGGGTTGCATCGATTTTGAAAGCGGTTGGCCCTTGGAGTTCTTGTTAGCTCAACAGGGAAGCAACTCTTAACCTTGGTTTCTGAGGCAAATCGTGTTCCTTAGCTTCATGCTCCAGCCATGGTCCGCGAGAGCCCTCCGCTCACTTTGTTTTGCCTTTCTATGCATTTTTTTTCTGAAGTTTGCTTATGAGCTTCTTTTTTTTCCTCTGACGGTTGTCTTATTTCTTTGAAGGTAGATTGTAGGTTCCTCCTTCGTCAAGAATACACGTGATGGCTACTTCATTTGGCTCATAAGAGGAACATCGGTCAAGTGTTCGTTGGTCATGATGTACTGACTCAATGGGCTTGTTTGGTACTTGGGTTGGTTTGGATTGGAGTAACCTTCTTCTGGGAATAGTAGTTGTTTGGATGGTTAGGAGGGTTGGAATGATAAATGGGATGTAATGTCGCATTTATTATGTATTATATTAATTTTTTTATGATTATAATTTGTTTTTTGTGTTAACTTTTTTATTTAAATATGGTTAAAAAATATTATAACAAATAAATTGTGGAGTCCATACAACTAATTCCAACCCAGTAATGCAGGGGTATAGCTGAAGGTGTGCCAGGTTATCATGGGGTAACCTGACACGAAACGTGCCCATTGAGTGCACTTCTCATCTTTAGCTTATTGTAGTGTAGTATCATTGGCATGTCGGTTCCACTTTCTGCTTGTTTTATGCACCATCTTTTTGTCTCCCACATGAGCCCTGCGGAGACCACCCATATTTCATTTTTTGATTGTTGCATTTCAAATATGAAAAACCTTAATCAAGAATCAATGAATAGACGAAGGAAGACCTTTTCTATGATTTACCATTCCCTCATTAAGCACTTAAAAAGAAAAATAATGTCTATTTTCATACCCATTTACATGTTTATAATTAATTTTTTAAAATGATTTTAATACATAAGAATATATGATCATGTTAAACATGTTTGATTCCCAACAACGACCCTTAACGGTTAGCTTAAATATTTAATCCGACCGATATCGTTAATGAGAAAAGCATTTGTCAACCAATACAAAACTCGATAAAAAACGTCAAGGAAAAACCTAATTTTGGCTGATTTTCAGTTTTTTCCCGGTTATTAGGGATGAAAACAGATATGGATATATTCGAATATCCGTTAAAAAATTATCGGATACATATATACATATCCGAATAGTAATCGAATACGAATCAAATATGGATATGGGCTGTAAATTTTTTTCAGATACTAATATGATAATGGCTTGAATATCCCAGATCTGGATATCCGAATACAATATTTAATATTTTATATATTAATTAATATCATATAAGCGCCACAACCCTATGTTATTATATTAATATTATACATTACAAAATACAATATATTAATGATATTAATAAACTTCCATTTGTTTGGGGATGGACACGAACGAAAGTTATGGAACCCTGTCACCCTTTTTGCTTCCGATCAAGAACACGTCACCTTATGCTCCCTTTTGTCATGATGCAACTTATTTTTCATTACCATTTTTTTAAAATCATTATGAACTTTCATAAAAATTAAACTCGTATTCGTATGTAGTCTTTATTCGATCCATGTTCGGATTCCATGTTTATTGGATCCATATTTGGATTTCACTTTATTCGATTCATACTTGTATTAGCTTTTTATCCGATTCGTATTTGGGTCATCTTTTTATTCGAAATGTATTTAGATTTAATAAATATATGATTCGGATTCGTATCCCTATTTTTAAGGATATGATTTCCTTAATGCATATCCGAATCATATCCGCATCTGTATTCGATAGAGATGAAACAAATATGGATTTGGAAATAGACATATCCGATCTGTATCCGATCCGTTTTCATCCCAACTGGTTATGCCGAGTAATTAAGCACAAAACAACTAAATTCAACAAAAAAAATGGAGGAGAAAAGAAGAGTGGCATTCTCTTTAAGGGCTAATCATCTTTTAATCTGTAGCCCGATATGACAAATTTGTAAGTTCAAATAGCTTGCACATGTACCAGAAGAAAATTCTAAATTGTTCAATTAAGAAGGTATTATTGATAGAATAGGTAATATCCACATTAAAACAACTCAAACTCAGCCATTAATATTTATCCTAAATCGTAATATTCTCTTGACTAAAGAACTCCAGAGCACGCATGAATATTATGAGCCGATTTTATCCTCGTCGAAGAGTGAGTTCGGGGCACCATCTATTGCATATGATAAAGAATTAGACATTCTAAGGAGAATCTATGACGCCACAAAGTCCACAGGTTCAAGAATTGATGCATATACAAACACATACAAACCATAAGAAGCAGAACCTTATGCATGGCTGTTATAAAGTATATAATCAGTGTACACTGTCCATCAGCATCTTGGGCGTTGCTATATTTTCCGCGTGTGGAAATGCATCCTTCCAGAAAGTAACTGTTCATCACTATCTACACCATATCCATCGGTTCACTCCTGCATTTGATCTGAAAGCAAAGGAGATGTACGGCTGCTTGCCGAGTACCGGACAGGCATCAATGCTGGATCTTGGTAAGCAGTTCTCAATTTGTTGAAGAAGTTAGCCATCGCAGAATCATCAAGATCGCCACGGTCTTTCTTTATTAAGCACTACAAATGGAACTCAAGCAAGTAGAATTTATTATGCAACCAAACAAAATTCTAAAAAATTACAACTGAAAATATCGCAACGATGCTGAAACATCACGGGCAAGAACAATCAAGAAAAGCAATTACTGCCTGACGTATGTGAATAGCATCTCAGTACCTCGGACAGGAGACTAGATGCCCGTATTGTTGTCTTTGAGCCTCTGCCTGCGTGCGTGCGTGATGTGTGCAATGTGTGTGCGTGATGTGTGCAATGTTTGTGTGTGTGCGCTTGTGCTTGTATGTGTGTATATGCATGCACCTATGTCCTTGTGCATGCAGTCGGTATGTATAAGTGTCTGTGTCCACGTGTGCTTGTGTGCGGGTGTATGCATTTGTGCGTGTAGGTGTGTTGATGCTTGTGAGTGTGTTTGTGCTTGTCTGTGTGTGTGCATACTTGTGTGTGCATGTGTGCTTACTTGCTTGTGTGTGTGCTGTTGAACCTCTCTTTTTGATAATAATAACAAGAATTACAATTGCAAGATAAATGTTTTCCTTGTAAAGGTTAACATTTTAGGTAGTCCTTTAAACTACACATAAAAGGTCATGTAAGAACAAATTTCAGCAACAAAAGAATTCACGATTATTGAGTTTGATTCAAGTTAACTTTTTCACTAGACTAAATGATTTTTACTTACTGAATTAGTTTGTAATAAACTTGATTAGTGTTGGAGCATTCGTTGTATGCGTCCATTGTGTTGTAGCAGGGTAAATGGATCCTGGAGTAGATCCATTTACCCCATCTAGTGTTTAGTCCCACATCGTCCAGTGGTGGGACTTGGAGGCTCTGGAGAGGCTATATAAGGAGCACCAGACCTCCTGTATCCATTGAGAAAAAGCAATAGACTATCAGCCCTCTGAGACGTTCTCCCGTGGTTTCATCCCGCTCCTCACGGAGTAGGGTTCCACGTAAAATCATGGTGTTCCCATGTTTTATCTTTCTTATTCTTAGCTCTGTTTTATCATTCCGCTCCCGCTTCCGATTTTCTAACATGTATCAGAGCGGGTCGATTCTCGAGGATTTTAGTCTTTATTTTTTGTCGAGATTCGTCTTTGAAATTTATGTTCTTGAAGTTTGTTCATTGAAGATTTGTGCAAAGTATTTCGTTCATGTTCAAGATCACATCGGCTACTAGGGTTTCAAACCCTATCGTCCTCTATCCAAGCATTGACGAAGCCTTCCTGGAGTCCTTGTCCTTGCGATGGTGCAGATTGGGGATTCCTTTCTTGGAACCCTGTTTTGATGTTGGCCTCGTGCCAAAGCCGCTCTGTGGCGATCTGGAGCCACGCACACAACAGATCTGCACGGAACCCTGAAGCAGATCGACTTCTTGTCGATTCATATCTTCCATGCCCACCTCTCCTTCAGACGCACACGATGCGCACAGGCGGCACGCTCCTCCTGGCGGCAGACCGTCCCCATCACGCATCACGCACGAGTCTTCGCCTTCAGAAATACCAAGCGGCAGCACCAAGTCTCATGCGCACCCTCGTTCAGAAATACTCCACCTCACGCGCATGCCTCCCGTATCAGCACAGACTGCATCGTGCGCAGGCGCACAGGCCACCGGACCCAGCCTGGCTGTGTCGAAGTCCCTATCTCAATACCGAAGTCCCATCGCGCACGCATGCCTCCTCCTACGATCCCCTTTAGGCACGCATCCCAGGTGCAGAACCTCAAGGCGTTCTTCGCGTGCATCCCCAGCCAAGCTTCGCTGCTCTGACGCGCTGCTCCCAGATTCCCAGAGGCGGGGAGCCACCAGCGGCGGCGGTGGCGTTCTCTGTTTTCTAGAGAGCCAATCGTGGGAAACCCTAGAGCCCCGTGAGGCATTAAAAAACGTTTTTTTGGCAAGTGGGCCTTCGGTATTGAAAAAAAAAAGAAGGGGGCGCACATTCAAGGGGTCCGAGTCAGCCACAATGTTAAAAAAAAGGCATATGTGAGGTCTAATGGTATAAGTTGTGAAGTGTAGTAAAAAAAGGAGAGGAAGAGAGAACTTGTTGCAAGTTTTAAAAAAAACAAAAAAAGGCGCATATAAAATTAAAAAGCCGGATGCAAAAGGGAAAATTGTTGGATGGCTATTAAAAAAAATTGAAATAGTCGGAAGAAAAATTGCAAGAAAAGCCGTAAAAAAATGATTGAAACAGCTTAAAAAATGTGATGGCTTGAAAAAAAATGAAAAGCCGCAAGACGTTTTTTGAATGTTCATGTTTACCCCTATTCATCTTGTCTTCTCCCAACTTTATCGATGTTGTCATTTTCCGACAAGTATGGGAGAAAGTGGGAGTATATGTGTAGAGTCACAGTCCAGTTTGTCAGTTTTTCCAGATTCTCCAGACTTCAAATTACAGTCCATTCAGATTCCAGACTCTACAGTTGTTCAGACTCGACGATATTTCCGAGTCTCCAGTTTCAGACACGCATATGATTGCAGTCATTTTCAGATGAGCATATGTTGCCATCATTTGTTCGTGGTACCCATCATTCTTCATGTTGTCAGGCCAGAGTTTTCATGTGAGCCATATGGACTCCAGAGCAGAGGACCATTCCCTGTGCCATTGAGGGCAAGGGTTTTCATGTGGTATCATAGGTACACCAGAGCAGTGCACTATTTTCTGAGCCAGATGGGAGAGACCCAGTTCTCCGACGAGGAGACTTCAGGCGCAGTTTCAGACTCGATGGTCAGATTCCGAGTCTTCAATTGACTCACACTCCAGCCCGTTCGTCCTCCACACCTGCACGGCATGAGAAGCAACGTCCTCGACTGCAGCAATGTGCGCGTTGGGTTGATATTGTCCGTAGTGTCCTGTAGCATTGAGTTGAGTTTATTTCGGTTTGTCCAAGCTGAGCATTTCATGCTCCAGCTTGAGGGGGAGTGTTGGAGCATTCGTTGTATGCGCCCATTGTGTTGTAGCAGGGTAAATGGATCCTGGAGTAGATCCATTTACCACATCTAGTGTTTAGTCCCACATCGTCCAGTGGTGGGACTTGGAGGCTCTGGAGAGGCTATATAAGGAGCCCCAGACCTCCTGTATCCATTGAGAAAAAGCAATAGACTATCAACCCTCTGAGGCGTTCTCCCGTGGTTTCATCCCGCTCCTCACGGAGTAGGTTTCCACGTAAAATCATGGTGTTCCAATATTTTATCTTTCTTATTCTTAGCTCTGTTTTATCATTCCGCTTCCGCTTCCGATTTTCTAACAATTAGTAACCTTATATAAAGACTTTAAATTCACAGTCTGTACTATTTAGAAATTCAAGGATTGTATTTCACCAAAGGTAAATTCCATAATGTCGCCGATAAACATAATTCCTTGAATACTTCACATAATTTTTTTTACTTCACTACTGCAACAATTCGCATTCCCAGTATGAGACACTGATATCACATAAAATATATGTGACACTAACATTGTATACAATAGTTGCGATATAACGACTTTCCCCAGCTAGGCATAGGTGTGGTAGAAGAAATCGGAGGTAGAGGCATGTATACCTCTTCTTCATAATCCGAAGGAGTTAACCTATCATCTGTAGGAGAGAAAAACATAATAGACTCAAAGAAAGTGACATCCCCACTAAAATAATATTTTCGTCGAACGTGATCAAAACAAAGTGAAGCCAGCAAACATAGTTTCTTACTCCGCACTAAAATAATATTTTCGTCGAAAGTGACATCTGTTTCACACTAAGACATGAGACCAGTGAGCTACCAACAAACACAGTGAAGCCCGAGGTGGACTTCCTATCCTTGGGACACCCAACATAATCCGCGTCTGCACATCCAATAACTGTGAGAGACGTATCTCTTTTGAAAAGAAGACATGCACCTGGAGAAGATTTCAGGCATCTCAAAATCATGCACACTGCATCCATGTGAGCATGTCTGGGCTGCTCCATAAACTGGTTGACTCTGCTCACAACAAATGATATATCAGGCCTGGTAATAGTAACATATAACAACTTCCCTACCGACTCTCTGTATCGTCTCTTATCCACCTCTTCAGAGTCATCATCATAGAGCCTAGCATTAGGATCCATTGGTATAGTGGCAGGTTTGCATCCTGTCATGCATGTCTCAGATAGAAGGTCAGTAACATATTTCCTTTGCATCATAACCATACCATGTTGATTTCGTGCAAATTCCAAGCCAAGGAAGTAACATAGTGAACCAAGGTCATTGGTCATAAACTGTTGTCCAAGGAAATCCTTAGCTGCCTAAATGCCCAGTTCATCACTGACAATAACAATGATATCATCCACATAAACCAGAACAACAATTGTACCTCTCCGAGTTCTCTTAACAAATAGAGAATGATTTGCAGTGGATCTGACGAACACATTCTGTTCAATCAACTCTGAGAGCTTCTGAAACCAAGCCCTCAGACTCTGCTTAAGGCCATATATGACCTTGTGAAGACGACACACCATACTGGATTCCCCCTCAACAGCAAACCCTAGTGGCTGCTTCATGTAAACTTCCTCCTGCAAGTCACCATACAAGAATGCATTCTTTACATCTAATTGGAAAAGCGGCCAATCATGTACCACAACAATAAGAATTCGTAGCGTACGGTGACACATAACAGGAGAAAAAGTGTCCAGGTAATCCACCCCATAGGTTTGGGTGAACCCACGAGCAACCAATCTGGCCTTATATCTATGCACAGTGCCATCAGCTTAGTGTTTCATAGTAAACACTCACTTGCTACCAACTACAGACACACATGGTGGAGCATGTACAACAGACCATGTACCACGAGATTGTAAAGCTGCCATCTCATCCTCCATAGCTAGACGCAACTGCCTACTCTGCAACACCTCCTGATAGGTCTTTGATATTTCCACGGCAGACAGTCCCACAACAAACCTCTAAAAATCCTTGGAAAGATGATCCAAGGAAACATGTGAATCAATAGGATGCATAGTACAAGCTCGCTTCTGCCTCTGTAGAGCAATAGGTATGTCCAGATCCTCATTACTTGCAGAAGAAATAGTATCCTCGACATCCTGTGCGTCAGTTTGTACATGCAAATCACCGGTGCCATAAGAACTCAAATGTTCAGAACATACCTTGGGCGTGCTAGATGATGAAGGAGGCACATGAGCATGGGGTCGTCGCTGGTAAACCTGCGGAAAGAAAGTAGGAGACGGTGGAGGTGGTGGTGGAGGTGGCGGTGGTGTAGAATGTGGTAATGACGGTGTAATGGAGATCGAAGGTAGATGCATATAGACCTCTTCTCCATTCTATGAAGGAATAAGCTTGTCACCTGTGGGAGAAAAATACATAATGGACTAAAAGAAGGTGACATCTGCACTGACGTAGTACCTTCGTCGAACAGGATCGAATCAACGATATCCTTTTTGGGTCTTGGAATACTCAACAAACACACATTTGACAGCTCTAGGAGAGAGCTTGTCAAGACCAGGAGACATCTGATGAACAAAAGCCACAGATCCAAAAACACGAGGTGTAAGAGAGAAAAGATCCATCTCGGGAAACAGAATCAAGAGAGGAATCTTCTCCCTCAGAACTGAAGAGGGCATACGATTTATCAGGTAGCAAGCAGTTAGAACCGCATTACCCTAGTACAAATGAGGAGCACTGGTCTGAATCAAAAGAGTTCTGGTAACATCCAAAAGATGGCGATGTTTTCATTTTGCCACCCCATTCTGTTGAGAAGTATATGCACAAGATGTCTGATGCACAATACCATGAAACCTTAGGCATTGAGAAAGCTGAGTATTGCAAAATTCTAGTGCATTATCTGAACGTACAAACTTGACTTTTGCTGAACAAATGTTCCTTATTTCATTAATAAAGGACTGAATAACAGGACCAACATCATACTTGTTCTTAAGAAGAAAAACCCAAGACAATCTTGAAAACTTATCAACTGCAACAAGATAAAACCTATGTCCCAGGTGATCTGGGACACGACTGGGACCCCAAAATGGATTAACTCAAATAGACTGACTACTCCAACCCTGATGACTCTGGAAGGTGGACCGATGATGCTTCCCAAGCTGGCAGGCCTCACACTGAAAGGTAGAGCGAGGAGAAATCTGTGGAAGAACATGACACAAACCAAATCGAAGATGCCACATATATGGAGAAACAAATCTAGTGCGAAGGGAAGAGGCACCGGTATATGGAGATGCACTATCTGTAGAGACCCCCTAGCTCACGACCAAATCCAATCACCCTGCCCGTGAGTATATCCTGAAACACAAAAGAAAATGGATCAAATATGACACAACAATGTAAATCTTTGGTGATTTGGCGAATTGATAGTAAATTCATAGAAAATTTAGGAGCATAAAGGACATTCTGAAGCCTCATTGCGGGAGTCAAATGCACCTCCCCCTGACCGGTAATGGGAGAGTGTGTCCCATCCGCTATCACAGCAGACCATCCAGGTTGGGTCAGACGAAAATTTCTAAACTGGCCTTTGTCACCACAGAGATGATGAGATGCTTCTGAATCCATGATCCACTTTGACAAATCTGCCCTGTAACAACTAGTAAAGGCATACTCTATACCTAAAGTAGATGTTTATGCTGAGGCAGATACCTCTGAGGACCCTGACGGAGAGCTGGTTGATCCAGAAATAGGCATAATCTCCCTTAGTCGCGCCATAAGCTCGTCAAATCTTTGGTCAGAAACAGGCGATACACTCCCAGCCTGTTGTGTCTGCTCTGCAACTCGAGCTGAAGCAGGAAACCCATGCTTAGAATAGCAGGTTTCCTCAGTGTGGCCTGGCCTGTGACAGTAGGTGCACGACTGATGGGGTCAACCACCCCCTCCTCTGCCACGGATAGGGCCTCCCTACTACGATATGACGTAGGGATTCCCCTACCATGAGATGCAGCCATAGCTAAAGATGTCTGAGACTGTAAAGTACTACCAGAGGATATAGATAGTCTACTCAATCTGCGATATGCCTCGTCCATCGAAGGTATGGTAGCATCATTAAGAATCTGGGTACGAGCAACATCATACTCATGGTCCAGGGCGGCTAGAAAGACCTCAGTCATCACAGAGTCTCTATATTCCTTGAGCTGCTCTGGCGTAGCAGTCAAGAGAATATACCCATGTAGCTTCTCAAACATACCCCTTAAAGAAGTGTAGGGGGTATGAAGGGGGCGACCATTCTGCTTTGATGTGAAGATATCATGCTGGAGCTGCAATATCTTTGACTCATTCTTCGCCGGAGAGTATGTAATGGCAAGAATATCCCACATAGCCTTCGCAGTAGGCTGCCTCAAAATATCATTAGCTATCTCTGTGGACACAATCTCGGATAGCCACATGCGTGCATATACATCATCTGCGTCCCATGAGGCATTTGTCCCAGTATTGTCACGTGGCTCCTCTGTCGTGAGGATGCGCTTCTTGCCATTGCATTGCATTAAACTCATGAACTGCATGACCCACAGGTCATAGTTTGTTCCATCCATTTTGACGATGGGTGTTGGACCTTTGAAAGCACTCATGGATGGAACTTCTGCTTTGTTGTCAGACATGATGACAACTATTCCAAGACTGGGTCAGCAACAAGAAAGACCTGCGTCTACACCCACACATACGGGAAGATGGTTGTGGGTGTAGATTTAAACCACAACATCTTCCATTCTTTTGGAGAGTCCTTTGGGTATCTAGGGTGTTTTAGATGATCACGTTACACCCTAAGTACCCAAGAACACGATGTAGAAGCTCTATGGGCGGCGACGATGCAAGGGCAGGGACCATACGACCCTCATGATCGGCGGCACACAAGCAAGCCGCAAATTGTGCGGTACACACAGAAGGGCGCGGGCGGCACACATTAGGGTTTTGGTTGGGGGTAGGGCTCTAGCGTACAGACTCCGGTCTAGGACCATCGCTCTGATACCATGTGGAAAAAAATGGAATTTATATTCCACAAAGTCCTAGAGTTCTCTTATATAAGAGAAAAACTCTATGGGAAAATTACTTAAGATAAAATGAAAGATAAACAAATATAAATAAAGACCAAGAGATATAAGAATCTCAACAGGAAGTATAGTGGCATCAATAAGAATATGTGATCGAGCTACATCACATTCAGGATCAAGAGCTGCTAAGAAAACTTCGGTCATCACCGAATCTCTGTAAGCCTTGAGATATTCTGAAAAAACAATCAAGGGAATGGAACCATGGAGCTTTTCAAACATACCCCTAAGAGAAGTCTAAATGGTATGAAGAGGATGTATGTTCTGCTTTGATGTGAAGATATCATGTTGTAGTTGCAGTATCTTCGACTCATTCTTCGCCTGCGAGTAAGTAGAAGTGAGGATGTCCTGCATCGCCTTTGCGATGGGATGACTCAGAATATCATTGGCTATCTCCACGGACACTATTCCAGATAGCCAGGCACACACATATGCGTCATCTACCTCCCATGAGGTATTAACCCCAGTCTTGTCGATCGATTCGTCCTATGTTAGAATGTTCTTCTTACCATTACACTGCATTAGGCTCATGAATTGCATAACTTATAACTCATAATTAGTCACATCCATCTTAATAGTGGGTGTTGAACCTTTGAAGGCACCCGAGGATGGGACATCGACCTTGGAATTGACCTTGTAGTCTGACATGATGATGACTGGTACGAAGACTGGGGCTATAGACAAGGATGAATGCATCTACACAGACATACAAGAAGATGGCTACAAGTGTAGACTCATACCACAACCTCTTCCATCCATTAAAGGCTTCTCAGGGTAACTAGGGTGGTTTAGATTATCAAAACCACTCTAAAAACCTCAAAATCAGATTGAACATTGAATCAAATCGCTCGTGGCAGTGATTTCTAACTCGGGTCAGTCGCCTAAATTCTTTTATTTTAGCTTTATTTCCTTAGTCAAATACCTGTAAATACCCACTAATTTCATGAAATTACCATTTTGCATGCATTTGTTAAATATGCAGTTTTAACACTTTTTATACTCAAATAAAAGAATAAAGAAGAAAAGAAAAAAAGAAAAATAAAGGATATATTTATGAAATAAATGCAGACTGACCCGAAATCCGAGAGAAGGTTAAGACTTGACTTGATCGACCATGAATAAAGTAGGGTGAGATAGGGTCTTTAATTCAAAAATCCAAAAAAATAATTTGTAAATTCTTCCTTGTATATTTGTACAAAACTTACACTATTTTATTTGTATATAAATTGACCTCAAATTAAATATTTTTCTAAACAAAAGTTGTAAAAAAAAACATTTTGTAAATAATAAAAATAATTGAAAAGTAAAACCATGTATAGAATAAAAGTACCCACACTCAGAAAAAGCCGTAAAGTGACAATTGAAAGATCAATTCCGGCTCCATATGAACTCAAATTGAATCAAACTCACTTCCATTGTACTCTAAATTAAATTATCTTTAAAATGGATGTCGTTTCATAATTTTTAGAGTTACGATTGAAAAGTCGATTTTTTGAGGTGGTTTTTGCAATTTCACCATCTATTTATTGTATATATTCATTCATAATTATTTTTATACATAATGTAAATAATTGTAAATATTCTCTTCATTATTAAAAATAAAAAAAATTTAAAAATTTAAAATTAAAAAAAATTATTTAAAAATAATTTTTTTGTACACGTGTATAATGTACTATGTGTATACTACTTGAATATACCTAATTTTCTTATATAAAAATCACCAAAAAATAATATCTAACATTAATTAATTAAATTATAATAATTATGAAATTTGGATTTAATTATTTAATTTATTCATTTATTTGATTTGAAAACCTACATTTTATATAAATATTTGATTTAATGCCTTAATAGCCACCATTAAAGTGGCTAATTAATTTTTGTAAATTAAATATTTTAATTATTTTATTTAATTCCCAATTTCATTTTTAATTAATTATTTAATTTAATTTATTTAAATAACCACTAATTACATTCTTTTTTGTACATACTTTCATTTTTAAATTTTTCTTTTTTTTATTGAGTTCCTCCTCCCTCCTTCACAATTCGATCAATCTTTGGTGGAGAGAGCCCGATCTCCAAGAGTTTATTGTCACAGAAGGGTGCCCAACCTCCGAACTGTCTGGTGACAACGAGTCGGTCCTCATCGAGGCCGTCACTGCGTGTCCAATCTCGAGGTGAGATCCAATTTATTTTCCGTCATTTTTCCTAGATAAATATTAGACTTAATTTGTGCTTCGATATCTTGATTAAAATTTAGATCTTAAATTCCAAAATTTTCCATCACAATTTGGTCCGCCCCCGATTCGATTTCACATTCATTTCTCCGATCTCATTGATTCACATTCTATCTCACACAATCTTATACCTCCGATCACACACGGTGACCGGAGATTCGGGTCCATCTTCCATATCGCAGGATCCACACCCGTTCACGCATCTTAAGTTGTTTATAAATAAAAAAACAAAAAAATCATCATATATATATATTTCTTTTTATAACATTTGTTTTGCAGGAATAAATAAAAAAATAATAAAAAAACATTTTTTAACTTTTTTACAGAAAAGAATTAAAAAAATATTTAAAAAATTAAAAAGGGAATCAGGCAAGGAGTGCCACCACCCTTCAGCTGTCGTTGCCCTCCTCCTAGCTGCGACCCGACGACCTCCAGCCGACGGCAACCGCCTTCGACCGACAGCCGCGCGTCATCCGCCCACCGTCGTTCCCATCACTACTGTCCTCCGCGCGTGCGGCTCCGTCTGAGCCCGCACGACAACCGCCTAGCCCCCTCCGCCATTGAAGCTCCGTTTGAACCCACACGACCACCACTGAGCCCGCCGCCTCCCTCGTGTGGCCCAACGCAACCGCATCTTCCTCGTTGTCGACCAGACGCCTCCGCCCGTGCGAGGGCTCGACGCCTTCCAGATTACCTCCCATCGCTGCTCTTCGCTCTCCGCCATCAACCGCCTCCTCTGCGCCTGTTCCGCCCGCACGGAGGAGAAGTAACCTTCGTCAGAAGGCCAACGCCGCTTAAAGCTCCAGGCGACCACTGTGCACCCCCGGCCTGTAGGCCACGCTACCACCTCCTCACGCCGCTCCCAGTCACCCATCACGCGGTTGTCGCCTCCGTCTGGAGAGTGAAGAAAGGGGCGGCGGCTCCTTGTCCCTCTTTTTTGAGAAGAAAGGCGTGGACAGTAATCCTAAGGGTTTTAAAAAAAAATTCGAACAATTGCAATCAAACCCCCTATGGATTTCAGATTTGCAAAGAGTACCCCGCCAGAGCCTGAGCACGTGCACAACACGCAATTTGTGGGTAATTTGCATTTCTTTTCCCGTGTTTATTTGTTGTTCTATATTTCATGAAGAAACATAAAAAATTTGTGTTTCAGTCCCTGTAATTCCCCGACATTTATCATGCTTGTTCTTTTCATTAAAATAAACCTTTTCATTGCTCAATGAATTCTCAAAAAATCATGTTATGTTCTTGTTGTATTGCTCTTTATTGTATATAAATTTCATTGCATTTTGTTTTTATTTGATATTTAAAAAATAAAAAACAGTGTCTTTTTCTCTGCTTAAAATTTGAAAAATCATAAAAATTTGAACATTGCTCTAAAAATTCCAAAAAAAATTAGATTAGGTGTATTTTACTGTCTTTTATCTTCTGCTCTAAATTTCATGCATTAATCATTTTCAAAACCCAAAAAAATGCAAAATACTAAAATCTTCAAAAAAATTTGTAGAAAAATAAAAGAAATTACTCCAGGTTGTGCACCGTTTACTCTTTTTGCCACTGTTTGATTTTTATAAAATCACAAAAATATCAGAAAAACTTGGAACAATTACCAAAAACATTTTAAAATTTGTAAAACCCAAAAACATTTTCTATGATTTTTTCTGAACGCTTTTGATATAATTGGAAAATACAAAAAGATTGTGTGTGCATATTGTGACATGTGTTTATTTCAAAATTAAAAATTGGAAAAATCAAAAATCACTAAAAATCCTTTATCTTTGAAATTCGACTGCTTAGTTTTTCAATCGTGCTCCTTGTATTCGATCCTGTTCGCTATACCAGGTAAACTAAAATAGCGAAGACCGCTTACATTGCTTTTCTTGATTTTCTTTAAAGTGGTTTAATACATTTTTCTCGTTGACTGAATCGATTGGTTGAGAACAACGACCTATGATAATTTATTCCATCTTAACCACATCGACATTCGTGTCATCAGAATGGCGTCGTTGCCGGACAGATTTAAAACCTAGTTCATATCTCGATTTGCTGGGTCATCAGAATGGCGCCGTTGCCGGGGAGCACGACTTTGTAGTCATTTTTCAGTTTTATTTTATTTGTCTCTACATATTATAATTGTTTTCTTACCACCGTCTGCTTTGATTTTTGTATGAGGAACCGCTTGGAGGACGACTCGGATTCTTTTTGGAGGACATGTACAAGAGGAAGAGCAAGGAAGGACAGAAGATAATTATTTTATTTTAGAGAACAATTATCTATCATTGTAATAATTAGACTTTCGAATTGTTGGACACTTGGACATTTCGGGGTCTATTTCGCCAAGGGCCGGTGCACTTGGGGGACCTCACCGTTGTTTTCCATGCTTTGTTTTCTCACTTTTTTTGTTTCACCCGGATTTTTTGTGCTTGAGCGCCTAGATTTAGATTTTTATTTGATTGAGCAAGGTAACATTAGGTCCAAAGCCTCTAATTGAATATCTGTTCCTAAAGAAATCGTTTGGACTTAGACAATGAAATATGTGCCTCACGATAATAGAAGTTTCTGTTTACGACGGTTCTCGCATTGCATTCATGTAGAGTAGTTTAATTTTTCTGCACGGATCATATTGCATCTAGAGCGTTGGAGTCAGGTACGCACCTCTATCTCTAGCATTTGCATCCATATTTTCTCGTGCATTGGCTTTTTCGTTTTCTCTCGCTATTTTGTGGATATAGGAATAAAGGAAATCGGAAATCCCGTTAGTTGTTTCATTGAAAAATATCCAAAAAAAGAGAAAATAAAATAAATAAAAATTAGGACTGCTAATTGAACTTGACCATAAAAACCAAACGTAATTGACTCACTTCATTGATTTGGGGAGAGCAACCCCCTCAATGTTTGGTTTCCTTGAGCGAGAGAGTGACCTGCACACTAGGATAGAGCCACGCCTGACTTCCGTTAGACTACTGGTCTTAGGGTTAGTTGTTCTCCAGTGAGGATCTCTCCGGTAACCGATAAAGTGGCCTGCGACGTCCTTAACAGATTGAATTGATCAGGTAGCCGGTAAACGGTCCGCAATTCATAATGGCTGGGAAAGATCTAGCTTTGGGATTGGGCCAGTCTCCTGGGAGTATCAGGTTCCTAACAGCTCGCTTAATCGCTCTGCAAGCTTGATTTATCACCTAAAATTAAATTGACAAGATAAACGACCGAGACTTTACGGTCATCACTGTGTTGCGTAGGTGAATCTGGAGTTTGCTTTGTGTTTGAATGTGATTGGTGTGAGTTTGTTGCGATCATATCTAAATCATTAGCAACCGTCTTCTCTTCTTTTTCTATATGTTTTCTTCCCCCCTCCCTTCCTTCATTTCCCTCTCTTCATGATGGATCATACTCCATTTCAGCTGGATTTTGCGCCTGCTTCATTTCATTCCCATCATTCCTGCCCACTCTCTTGGAAGGTCGGAACTCCGACCGACATCCCACCTTTTCCCAACCTACCTTATTCTGGGTATGCTATCATAAAAGAAGACACCCGAAGAATTCAGATTGATCAGATACGAGACACGGGTGATCACCTTGCTGAGCTGAGAGTGCATTCCATAGGAGATCACATGGAGCAGTTACGAGTTTTAGACGACTTCTATCTGGGATGATGGATGAGTACATAGATTAGGAAGCGCAGTCCGCTTCTACATTGAGTCCATTCATTCTGGATTTAGAGTTCATTAATCTACTGCCGAAGTTTTCAGGGGGAGTGCATGAGGAGCCATATATTCATATATCTGAGTTTGAGGATTTTTTTGGATCACGAGCATACCTAGATATCACTTTTGAGGAGCTGATGCTGATGACCTTCCCTTTCTCACTTCAGGGTAGAGCCAAGAGTTGGCACAGACGAATGGGAAGGAAGATCGCTACGTGGGGAGATTTACGATCATTGTTCTTGTAGAGATTCTACACCCAGTGTAGAGAAGATATGATGCGGTCGTGCATTCAAGATTTTTCAGTAGACCCCCAGGAGTCGTTGAGTGATTCATGGCTTAGGTTTATTGACCTATTACGGAGACTTTCAGATCACGGAATCTCGAGATCTGACCTTATTCAGATCGTCATGAGGGGGATGACCGCATAGCAGATAGGACTGGTAGTAACCTCGTGTGGTAGTTCACGCCATAGTCCCGACATGGATTTATTTGAGACCATCTTGAGAGCACTTTCGGAAATTCCATATTCATCAGATGATTTATTCGGGACAACACATGAGCGAGATATAACACCAGTTGAGTGTGTGGCACTTCATGCCGATTTAGACAACACACACCATTTACAGGACATGGATTCTATATTTCATACGATGGATGTGTTGACCTCCACTCTAAGTTCCGAGAGCTAGACATTGGTCGGGTTCCCGTTGGTTTTACAGCCAGAGTTTGAGCCAGTTCCGCACTTTCACGTCAAAGAGTCTTGGATTCTAGATATGCTAGAATCCCAAGAAATGGATGAGGAGCCCACATCTCAACCGTCCTTTCAATCATTTCAGTATCCATGTCCAGCTGATTCAATATCCATTCTTCAGAAGATCCTCTCAGATTCGGATATACATTTGGATCCATCTCAGCAGGCAGAGCTCGATGAGGGACACCATTTTGATTTGACAGACCTAAAAAGTTCCGTCTTTGAGCCGTGTGTCCTCCCATTTGATGAGGTCGATACATTTTTGGAAGGACTTGATAAATAATAGCATAGATCCCCAGTTCGATTCTGATTCCTCTTTCTTTACCGACGAGCCTGCATCACTCCCTGAGGGTTATCTGCGAGAGTATGCATTATGTCCCTTGTACTCGGTTTCGATGCCTCGACGTGATTCCGATCTGTCGGATCATGAGCCATCGGTTAGTTCTGATTTATCTGAGTTCGATTTTTGTCTCCTCGATGACCCTCGCGAGGATAAGCCGATCTTTGAGTTATTCGATGTTGATTTCTCTACCCTATATACATCGGATATCGATTTTCCTAGTGAGTATCCTGATCTTGATCTTCCTTATCTATTCGAGACGGTGATTGACGTAGAGGATTCCATGACAGATCCTTCCTTCTCCACGTTCAATTTCTTCGGCTTCATCCAGTCACTCCATTCAAACCTTGAGCCGATGATTTCTTTTGTGCTATCGGAGCCCGATTTCATTCTTCCATATCTTTATCAGGTAGCAGACACCTGCCTGATTGTTTATTTGGGTGTCATAGTTTACATTGTTGACCTCATCGTTGTTCCCCTACCGAGACTACGACGACATTACGGTATTCGCCTCCCAGATGCCGTCCTGAACCTCGATACTGCATTGTTCTAGCCTTTGCGCCCAGCTAGGGGCGTAAACTCTAGCGCTTGTTGAGAGGCACCTTAACATTGTCCACAGTTGTATAGATCCATTTGTCCATATCATACATTCTTTCTGTCTAACACCCCATCTCCATCTTGTGATTATGCTATACTTAAGGTGCACTTTACCCTAAGTATGGGGGGTGTCAGATTTTTTATTATTCTTTTGATTCTTTTTACCTCTATTCTGCTGCTTATACTTAGGGATATTTTACCCTAAGTATAGGGGAGGTAGACTCTATACATTGCACCCCTCAGTTTTCCCCTTGTGTACAGTCTTCTATACTTAGGATTACTTGATCCTAAGTATAGGGGGATCATCGACTTCTATTGATTTTATTCTTTTATTCGTCATTGTAGTATAGCATTCTTTTTACTTTTCTATACTTAACACGAGTTATGTCTTTCTTTGTCGCTCTCTGATTAGTATAAGGACATAGTTCGAGCTAAGTATAGGGGGTATCGTATATATTGCATATATACTTTAGCCATAACTTGTAATTTCGTATTTTTAATATGGCTAAAATACTTATAAATACAAGTAAAATTAAAAAAAAAACTAAAAAAAAGATGCATATATTTCCTCAAAATTCTTTTTGTATATATTGATTAATAAGTCATGTTAAAATTTTGAAAGTAGTTTGAAAACCTATTTGAGTTTTTTTGAAAACTATTTAAAAAATATTTGAAAAATATTTTCAACCTTTGTAAAACTACTTTGGCTTGAAAAAAATTTTCTTTTCTTTGTGTGAAATAATTTTTTTTGTAAAACAATTTGCAAACATTTTGAAAATGGTCGAAAAATTATTTTGAAAATCAATATATACTGTGTGAAAAATGTATGCAAAATTGTTTTCAAATGTTTGTAAATTTTTGTAATATTATTTGAAAAAATATTTTAGACTATAGTCTTCAAAATTATTTGTAAAATTATTTTCAAATAAGTTTGAGGAATATATGCATCACACAAAAAAATTCCAACTGTATGTATCTACATGTATAAATTACTCAAGTTGTAAATCTTTTCACCTGATTCTGGTAAATAATTAACTCACTCTCGTATAAATATGCATATCGTATCTATTAACCTAACCCTTATTAAAAAAATGATTGTATATACTTGTATATAGCACTAACACTTTTTCGTAAAAAAACCCTAAAAAAACTACAAAACCCAAAAGTCAATAAAAATTTGGATAAAAAACTCTTTTTGTATGTGCATCATTTTTCAAAAATCCACAAAAAGTTCAAAATTAGAAAATTATTTCACAAAAAGATTTTGCTTCCTTTTCTTTGCATTGTACATATTTCTTGCATTAGCATGTGCATTTTTCAGGATAATATTGACATTTAAACTAAGTTTGGAATAAAATTGAAGAATGGAGCTTAGTTGGACCTTAATCCACTTAATTTCAGAGGAACCTTATAAGAACTGGAGTTAAAACTTTTCAGGTCCTAGTGACTTAATTATTTGAGCCCATAAAATTATGTTCACATGTCATCTTGATTAGTCTAAGTAGAATATTTAACAACACACGCATGATTCTTTCAGACCGTGGCTTACTTGAACAAGCACTCTACACGTAGCTCTTCATGGAGGAAGTAGTGAGGGGGCAGAATCTTTTGTCTTGGGGTAGCATACGAGAGTAGTACATCTAGGCGGAACCTCTCGTCCTCCTCTAGGGAGGGAAGTGCGTCTCAACCTGGTCTGGCGATGTTGAAGTCTAAAGACAGGATGCTGTGGGGTTGCAATAATGCTTCAAAAGAGGGATAGTCTACTGGATCAAGAGGAAAAACTCCTAATGTACATGTTGCACCTTGTATATATTTTAAAAAAAATGCAGAATCTCCAAAAGTGGACAGGCCTGATTGAAAAGTAAAATTCCTGCTGGAGTGTATATACAAGTAAGAAAAAAGAATAAGAGCTCAAAGTCAAATGTTTGTAAGTTTGCAGCAGATGACTTGGCTACACTGGTCATGCATCCAAGGATAGGTAGTTACACTGGTTACCGTCTATTTTCTTCTCCATCCCCTCTTCTCGAGTTGGTTGTACTTGAACTTATAAGGGAATATCCCCGCTTTTCGAGGAAAGAGTTGCTAGATCGGGGGACTAGAGTTACCTTATTGACAGACGTTGTTTCTTTGCTACTTTTGAGATGAGGAGCTAAATTTCACTTACACCGTACAAGTAAGGATTCATAGTCATAAGAATTTGTGTATGTAGACTTATTTTGACCTGATTGTTGAGGAGACCTGAATAAGAGTCTTCTGGAACATAGAGGCTGTTAGGTTTTAAATCCATTTCCCATTAAGATTCCGCTACACTAATAATAAAGATATGACAGAGCTCCATACTACAATTTTAAGATGATAAATTTAAAAGTCAATATTGTTCTAATTTCTTTCCTTTTTATTTTCTTTATTTTTGTTTTCACTTATTTTCTAAATAAGTGTCTGCTAAGGGACTAACAAAGGTAAAGTAAAGGGGAATGCTGAATCCACGACATCGCCTTTATTCTTTTATTTTAGCTTTATTTCCTTGGTCAAATACCTGTAAATACCCACTAATTTCATGAAATTACCATTTTGCATGCATTTGTTAAATATACAGTTTTAACACTTTTTATACTCAAATAAAAGAATAAAGAAGAAAAGAAAATAAAAATAAAGGATATATTTACGAAATAAATGCAGACTGACCCAAACCCCGAGAGAAGGTCAAGACTTGACCTGATCGACCATGAATAAAGTAGGGTGAGATAGGGTCTTTAATTCAAAAATCCAAAAAAATAATTTGTAAATTCTTCCTTGTATATTTGTACAAAACTTACACTATTACATTTGTATACAAATTGACCTCAAATTAAATATTTTTCTAAACAAAAGTTGTAAATAAAAACGTTTTGTAAATAATAAAAATAATTGCAAAGTAAAACCATGTATGGAATAAAAGTACCCACACTCAGAAAAAGCCGTAAAGTGATAATTGAAAGTTCAATTCCGGCTCCATACGAAATCAAATTGAATCAAACTCACTTCCACTGTACTCTAAATTATATTATTTTTAAAATGGTCGTGGTTTCATAATTTTTGGAGTTACGGTTGAAAAGTCGGTTTTCTAGGGGTGGTTTTTGCAATTTCACCATCTATTTATTGTATATATTTATTCATATTTATTTCTATATATAATGTAAATAATTGTAAATATTCTCTTCATTATTAAAAAAACAAAAATTTAAAAATTTAAAAAATAAAAAAATTATTTAAAAATAATTTCCTTATTTGTACATGTGAATAATGTACTATATGTGTATACTACTTGTATATAACTAATTTCCTTATATAAAAATCACTGAAAAATTTTAATATCTAATATTAATTAATGAAATTGATATAATTATAAAATTTGAATTTAATTATTTAATTGATTCATTTATTTGATTTGAAAACCTACTTTTTATATAAAGATTTGATTTTATGCCTTAAATAGCCACCATTAAGGTAGCTAATTAATTTTTGTAAATTAAATATTTTAATTATTTTATTTAATTCTGAATTTTATTTTTAATTTAATATTTTTTTATTTAATTTATTTATTTAAATAACCACTAATTACATTCCTTTTTTGTACATACTTTCCTTTTTGATTTTTCTTCTTTTTATTGAGCTCCTCCTCTCTTTCACAATTTGATCAATCTTTGGTGGAGAGGAGCCCGATCTACAAGAGTTTCTTGTTGCAGAAAGGTGCTCAGCCTCCGAGCCGTTCGGTAACAGCGAGTCGGTCCTCGTCGAGGCCATCACGGCATGTCCAATCCTGATGTGAGATCCAATTTTATTTTCCATCATTTTTCCTAGATAAATATTAGACTTAATTTGTGCTTCGATTTCTTTATTAAAATTTAGATCTTAAATTCTAAAATTTTCCATCCCAATTTGATCTGCCCCCGATTCGATTTCACATTTATTTCTTCGATCTCATCGATTAACATTCTATATCACGCAATCTTCCACCTTCGGTCACGCACGGTGACTGGAGATTCGGGTCCATCTTCCATATCGCAGGATCCGTACATGTTCAAGCATCCTAAGTTGTTTATAAATAAAAAATAAAAAATCATCATATATATTTCTTTTTCTAACATTTGTTTTGCAGGAATAAAAAAAATTAAAAAAAAACATTTTTTCTAACTTTTGTTTTATAGAAAAGAATTTAAAAAATATTTTAAAAAATAAAAAGGGGAATCGGGTGGCAAGGCCACCACGCCCCAGCCGTCATTGCCTTCCTCCTGGCCGCGCCCGGCACCCAGCAACCTCCATCCGACGGCAACTACCTTCGACCGACAGCCGCGCGTCATCCACCTATTGTCGTCCTCCGCGCGGGTGGCTCCGTCTAAGCTCGCGCGACAGCTGCCCACCCCCCTCCGCCATCGAAGATCTGTCTGAGCTTGGGCGACAGCCACTCAGCCCGCCGCCTCCCTCGTGCGGCCCAGCGCGGCCGCATCTTCCTCGCCGTCGACTAGACGCCTCCGCCCACGTGAGGGTCCGACGGCTTCAAGATCACCTCCCACCACCGCTCTTCGCTCTCCGCCATCATCCGCTTCCTCCGCGCCTCTTCCGCCCGCACAGAGAAGAAGCAACCTCCGTCAGAAGGCCACCGTTGCTTGAAGCTCCAGGAGACCACCGTGTGCCCCCTGCCTGTAGGCCACACTACCACCTCCTCACACCGCTCCCGATCACCCATCGCGTGACCGCCGCCTCCACCTGGAGAGTGAAGGAAGGGGCAGCAGCTCCTTGCCCCCCTTTTTTGAGAAGAGATGCGTGAACAGTAACCCTAAGGGGTTTTAAAATAAAAAATGGAATAATTGGAATCACCCCCCTAAGGATTTCAGATTTGCAAAGAGGCCCCCGCCAGAGCCTGAGCACGTGCACAGCACGCAATTTGTGGGTAATTTGCATTTCTTTTCCCACGTTTATTTGTTGTTCTATATTTCATGCAAAAACATTAAAAAAGTTGTGTTTCAGTCCATGTAATTTCCAAACATTTATCTTGCTTGTTCTTTTCATTGAAATAAACCTTTTCATTGCTCAATAAATTGTCAAAAAATCATGTTATGTTCATGTTGTATTGCTCTTCATTGTATATAAATTTCATTGCATTTTTATTTGATATTTAAAAAAAATCAAAACAGTGTCTTTGCTTAAAATTTGAAAAATTATAAAAATTCGAATATTGCTCTAAAAATTCCAAAAAAATAGATTAGTTATATTTTATTATCTTTTATTTTATTTCCAAATTTCATGCATTAATCATTTTCAAAACCCAAAAAACATGCAGAATACTAAAAATCTCTGAAAAATAGTAGAAAATTGTAGAAAAATAAAAAAATTGTGCTTTCAGTTCCTGTGTGTAAATATTTGTTTATACTCTATTAGAAAAATGGAGTTTTAGGTACTTAAAATATGTTTAAGTTGCAAATTACTCCAGGTTGTGCACTGTTTACTCTTTTTGCCACTGTTTGATTTTTTATAAAATCACAAAAACATCAGAAAAACTTGGAAAAATTACCAAAAACATTTTAAAAATTATAAAACCCAAAAACATTTTCTATGATTTTTTCTGAACATTTTATATAATTGAATTATACAAAACGTTTGTGTGCATATTGTGACTTATGTGTTTATTTGAAAATTTAAAATTAGAAAAATCAAAACCCACTAAAAATCCTTTATCTTTGAAATTTGACTGCTTAGTTTTTCAATCGTGCTCCTTGTGTTCGACCATGGTCGGTAGACCAGGTAAATTAAAATAGCGAAGACCGCTTACATTGCTTTTCTTGATTTTCTTTAAAGTGGTTTAATACATTTTTCTCGTTGACCGAATCGATTGGTTGAGAACAACGACCTGCGATAATTTATTCCATCTTAACCAAAATCGACATTCGCGTCACCAATGGTATAGTAATGATGCAAAGGAAATACATCATTGATCTTCTATTTGAGACGGGCATGACAGGATGTAGATCTGCTACTACTCCAATGAATCCCAATGCTAAGCTCTATAATGATGACTCAATGGAGGTGGATAAGAGACAATACAGAGAGTTGGTAGGGATGTTGTTGTGTGTAACTATTACCAGGTCCGATATATCGTTTGTTGTCAGCAGGGACAACCAATTTATGGAGCAGCCTAGTCCGACTCACATGGATGCATTCAACATGATCTTGAGGTATCTGAAGTCTTCTCCAAGTGCAGGACTTCTATTCGGGAGAGACACATCTCTCACAATTTCTGGATGTGCGAATGCAGATTATGTTGGGTGTCCCAAGGACAGGAAGTCTACTTCAGGCTTCACTGTATTTGTGGACAGCTCGCTGGTTTCATGAAAGAGTAAGAAACAAACAATTGTAGCTAGATCCAGTGTTAATCAGAGTATAGGGCCATGGCCCAAGGGAGCACGGAAATATTGTGGGTCAAGTCCGTTCTGACTGACCTAACTGTTGAGATGCCTATTCCTATGCACCTTGTTAAGATATTTCTATTTCTTTATATTTATTTCTTATGTCTCTTTCTTTCATGTACCACTGTGTTATTTACCCAGGGCTTTTCTCCTATATAAGAGAGCCATAGGTCTCAATGATAATATTTGAAGTTTATTTTTCCACCAGCATGGTATCAGAGCAACAATCCTAGACCGGGGTTCCCATATCTCAATAAAACCTAACTCTACCCCCCTCCCCCGTCGCCGCCGCCGGCCAGCAGGTCCAGCCAATAGGCCTGACCGCCCCTAGCGGGACCTCAGTCTGGCCCCTCCCTCTAGCCAGCACGTCCAGCGGCTCCTAGTGGCAGTTCCAGTCAGACATGCACCCCAACCGGCCATCCTAGCCATCGTTGGCCATCCCAGCCATCGTCGGCCGCCCCTTGCCGGTTGCACAAGCTACAACACGCCCCATAGCGTCTGATCTTGACCAGAAAACGTGATTTATAACCAGCCCTAGATTACAACAGGTATTGGAGAGGATGGTTGTATGAGTCTACACGTATAACCATTCCTTCATATGATTGTGTAGACTTGCTCAAATAAGTATACTTCCCAGTTTCGGTTCGGATTTTCAACGATTAATCCATCATATCAGAGAACAAGGGTGACGTTTTTTCGTCGTCCGGTGCCTTCAAGGTCCTAGCTCCTAGGGGTGTCAGAAAATTCTCAAGTCTGATATTCGCTCAGGTTTGGTTCGTTAAAAGCTCGATTCAGATTCGGTTCGGAAATAAATGAACCGAACCTGAACACAAGTTTAGGCTCGATTAAATAAACAAACCGAACCTAAAAACATAGGTTCGCTCAGGTTCAATTCGTTAAAAGCTCGATAAACACACACACACACTCACACACACATACACACACACACACACACACACACACACACATATATATATACACATATTTACAAATCTGTATCCGCATAGTGGACCTTATTTTGAGATAAGTGGATTTTGTCACAAGGTAAGTGAACTTTGTTTAGAGATAACTGAATATTTTCGGGATAAGTAGGTTTTATCCTGGTATAAACTATCCCAAAATAAATAGTCACATCGTGGTTACAACATCCATCATCTATGTGTCTAGTACTTTTTCCTTCTTTATCTTCAAACCAATAGAACAAGTATAAACCTTACTTATCGCATATCTCCACATTATTCCTTGTCCTTATCTGAACAGATATAAATACATATTATAATTATATTTTTTTTTCAAAGAGACGAATCCTTATTAATCTAATTTTTTCAAAAGATGGAGCTGAGTTAGATAAGATAAAAATTGAATAAATATTTATTCCAATTATAGACACATATATTACCATTTCTCTTCTTTTCACCCCCTCTTATTAAAGAATTCTCAAGTTCGATTATTGCTTAGATTCGATTAAAAAGTTCATTTTAGATTCGGTTCGAAAATAAACGAACCAAACCTGAACACAAGTTTAGGCTCGATTAAATAAATGAACCGAACCTAAAAATTGTAGGTTCACTCACATTCGGTCCATTTACACCCCTACCAGCTCCTATAGTGAAGATGAATGGGACCAACTACGAGTTGTGGTCCATGCGGTTTTGCACCCTTATGCAGTGCCGTAATAAGGAGCATATTTCGACTGATTCAGAGCCGACAGACAAAACTGGGGCTAATGTTTCATGGAAGCAAGATGATGCCTATGCACGGATTTGACTCTCCGGGACTCTCACCACAGAGATAGCCAATGACATCGTCAATCAACCCACAACCAAGGCCATGTGGGATATTCTAGCTAATACATACGGACAAGCGAAGATTGAGAGCAAAATACTTCAGTTGGAGTATGATATTTTCCTGACCAAGCATGATGCAAATGGGATTTGCGACGATGAAAAATAATTTTTGAATGGAGGAAATTTTGGTGGATAAGAAATTGGAGGAAGGGAGAAGAGAAGGCGCGTTGGTTGAGCGAGATTTGAGGAAGAAGAAACGCGAAGATCGCGTGGGGAAGGAGAGAGACGAGAGAGAGGGAGAGAGAGAGAGATAAATCTCAATTTTAATTCAACTTCAACTTCAACTGTCCCAAACAATTTCTTATCATCCCCTTTATATAGGAGGTGTGGGATTAAAAAAATTGAAACAAAATTCAAATTCAAATTGGCTCTAATAGATTTGAATCAAAATTCAAATCTACCTTATCCTAATTGACTCTAATTTTAAATTTGAAATTCAAACTGAAAATTGACTAACTAATTTGAGATCACATGCGATCTCTTCTATTTAAATAAAAACTGCGAACAACTCGATTACGTAAAAATAATTAGACGCTAATTTACGGATAGAAAAATAGAAAATGAGGCCCTATTTATTTTTTTCGTGCTGCATCAGTTCTCCTCCGCTTGAAAAACTCGTCTCCTGACGAATTACTGGATCTGCAGGCTTGAAGCTTGATAATTTCAATGCAGCATGCTCGATTATGCCATGGAAGAACTGATGTGGAGCAAACGGCGGAATCCAGGCGTGCGTGATGCGACGGTTGGATCCATTAACTTCTTGATGGAAGAGCATGTGTGGCGCAAATGCGGGCGCCCACCCGAATTTTGTCCCTTTGACATGGTGTTTAAAGAACTGATGAGGCATCTTCATATCAGGCGTCTCAGCTTTTGGAGATCTCATAGCAAAGGAATGGCACAAATTTAATCAAGGAGGAGATGTGGGTAATGCACTAGACCATGGGATCTTTAAATAGGTGAAGGTCATGATCCTAATCCTAATTGCGTAAGGAGGCCACCCAGATTTCTTTCTTTCAACACTCCCTTTTAAATAGTCCTGCATAAGGGGGGTGCAACACAATTTTCGTACCCCTTCATCCCTTCTTAAGTTACCACCAACCTTATTCTTTAACAAAAATTGGGTGGAAGCGTCTTTTTGCAATTTTCCCAAATCTGGCCCTTTGAAAACGAGATCAACTTCTCATCCCTAAATTGAAGGGATTCGTTGTTCACAAGGGCGGCTAGGGTTCTCTTTCCCTTCAAGTTGTGGCGACGGCAACGCCGAAGTAGGAGTTGCATGCGGTTCATGCGTCGCGCAGTGGCGTACAGGCTGGCGGCGGTGGGGACTCACGGTGGCGGCGCGCTGGTGGGGTCTCGCAGGGGCGGCACGCGGTCGACGCGCTGGCGGGTGGCCGTGTTGACGAAGCTGGGTGTCGGGGTGATGAGGTGGCGAGAGGGGCACGGGGGCTGGGGGTGCGTCGCAAGGGGTTCAGGGGCGGCGGGAGGGGGCGTTGGGGCTCAGGCAAGCGTCATAGGAGGTGCGAGGGTGGCGGCGGGATTGGGCACTGGGGTTGGGGCAGAGGGGATCGCCGAGGGTGTGTGGGTTGCAGCGGGAGGGGAAGTTCGCTGGGGGTGTGGGGGTGGTGGGAGGGAGCGTTGGGGCTGGGAGGGTAGCCGGGTTGGGGGAGATGGGTTGCGGGAGAGGCGGTGGGGCAGTTTGGAGGACGGCAGGGGGGATGCAACTAGGCGATTGGGGGTGTCGGAGGTGCGGAGGCTGCAACGGGGACCCGGGAGAGGGTCGTGGGTGGCACGAGAATCGACTCTTCCAACGATTGCAGGTCTGAATATACCTGGACAACAAGCAAATCGTCGTCGATGACAAGTTTTTCTTGCTTTTCTTCTTGGAAAACCTGGACAGCGCTTCGTGGGCACAAGTTGGTGTTTCACCAGCCCTTTTGGCAGCGATTTTGGCGGCATTCTCTTCTAGTTGGCGCGTCAATACCTCGACATTCCTCGGCTCTCATATCTGTGACGCCAAAGCTTGCATATCAGCACAAACTTGGAGCATATTAGATAGTGCTTGTCTAACCTCAGCACGCCATGCACGGTCGTTGGAGCAAGATCCTTTGGATTTTTCACGTGCACGACGGGAGGGATCGACAGATCGTGAGGACGATCTAGATGCCATGTCTTCATACCTACTTCTCGCATCTCCGAGGCATGTTTGAGCATCTCCATACTTTTATGCACAATACTACTAGCACAGAGCAACAACATGCATACAGGAATGCCACTATGACATGAGTCTTTCTGTCATCTCGACTCAGAGTACGATGCAGCTCGTACTCAACTACTTACAGGAGAGACGATACCTTCGATGGAGAAGGTCAACAAGAGGCTGAGCAGGATCACTAATTCCTCTACTACCGTGGCTCAAACTCCCTCTGCGATGGTTGCTTCTCATGGCAGAGCGGGTACTTCACAGTTTCACGGTTGTGGACCCCGTGGTCGAAGAGAAGGGCGTCAGCGTGGCCCATGCCCACATTGCCACCGTCCAGGGCATTCGAAGGAGACATGCTATCTGAAGCATGGGTATCCGGTATCTGCCTGTGCATCTGAGCAGATAGAGACTACTCCAACTCCTTTTCATGATGCGAGGTTTGATGATATTGTCTCTAGATTGAGAGAGATGATGACTACACCACCCGCCCGAGCAGCAAGATCTTCAGATGTTGGCGCTGATGTCAGAGCCTCTACGAGTTCGTTAGGTATTGCTTATGCTCTTACCTGTTGTAGCGGTTCAGATTTGAGTGATTGGATCATGGAATCCGGAGCTTCTCATCGTATGTGAAAAGATCGAGCTCAGTTTACTTCTTACATATCTATCCCTCCTGGTAGATCAGTGGTGATTGATAATGGGGTTCATCTACTTATTGTTTGTCAAGGTGGAGATTGTTCTAGCTTCATCGATGCGTCTGCAGAATGTCTTACATGCTCCAGCATTTCAAACAAATCTTTTGTCTATTAGTCAGATTGCAAAAGATTTACATTATCGCTCCATATTTGATCCTTCTTCTCTTATGTTTCAGGACATACTCACGGACATGGTGATTGGATGTGGCCATGAACAGAGAGGGTTGTACAGACTGGTCCAACCTCCATGTGATGGTGCTGCTACTATTCCATCAGGATTTGTTTCTCCTTTCATGCGGCATCTTCGCTTTGGACACCTTCATCTGCAGAAGATGTGTCATATTCTCCCTCAGATCTCTACTCGTACTACCTTGAAGTGTGAGGCATGTCAGCTTGGGAAGCATCATCGTTCTTCTTTTCCGAGTCATCAGAGTCGTCATAGTAGTCAGTTGTTTGAGTTGGTTCATTTTGATATCCGGGATCCTAATGGTTCTATGTGGCTGTTGTAGATGATTTTTCTAGGTTATCTTGGGTTTTCTTGTTAAAGAATAAGTTTGAAGCCGATCCTGTTATTAAATCTTTTCTTATTGAGATAAAGAACATTTTTCTGCTAATGTGAAGTTTATTCGCACTGACAATGCCTTGGAGTTTTCTACTTTACAATTGTCTGACATTCTTAGATCTATTGGTGGTGTTCATCAGATTTCTTGTGCTTACACTTCGCAGCAGAATGGTGTTGATGAACACAAACACCATAATCTTTTGGATGTCACGAGGACTCTTTTGATTCGAAGTCGAGCTCCTCATTCGTTCTGGGGTGATGTGGTTCTCACTGCATGTTACTTGGTGAATCGCATGCCTTCTACTATCCTGGGAGAAAAAGCTCCTTTCTTGATTGCGTTTCCCGAGGACCTATTCTTCCTTACTCCTAGGGTCTTTGGGTCCATGGCATTTGTCCACAATTTTACTCCTGATCATGACAAGCTCTCTCCTAGAGCTGTAAAAAGTGTATCCGTTGATTATTCTCGTACCTAAAAAGGGTATAGATGTTTTGATCCTGTTCGGAGAAAATATTATGTGAGTGCTGATGTCACATTTTTTTAGTCTATTATGTATTTTTCTCCGATAGGTGACAGGTTGTCTAATGCTGACTCTGGTGAGGATGTCTTTGTTTCACCACCTCCATCATCTCCATTAACAATCCCCCACGTTGAGTCTCAGTCACCTCCACATACACCTCCTCCACCACCTCCACCTCTGTCTACCGTGACACAGTTCCTACCACAGTTTTACATTCGCGGGTCCTCTACTCACCCCTCTGCTCATGGGCCTTCCCCGTCATCCAGCACACCTCAGGCATGTAATGAACAGATTGTTTCTACTGATGGCACTAGTGATATGCGTGTTCCACAGGATACTATAAAGGAGGAGATCATACTAGAGAACAAAGAGGTTGATGACCTCGATGAACCTATTTCCTTGAGGAAGCCACATCATAACTGTGCCACTATCCTTTGCCTGCGCATGTTTCAGAGGAGTACAGGAGGTTTTTGTTATGGGACTCGCAGCTATTACTATCCCGCGAACATATCAGGAAGCCATACATGATAGCAGTTGACGACTTGCCATGGAGGAGGAGATGGCCGCTTTGCAGTCTCGTGGTACCTGGAGTGTTGTTTCTGCCCCTCCAAGTGCCTCTGTTGTGGGGTGCAAATGGATCTTTACGGTGAAGCAGCGGGCAGATGGCAGTATGGATCTATACAAGGCAAGGCTTGTAGCACGTGGGTTCTCCCAGACTTATGGGGTGGACTATCAGGATATCTTCTTTCTAGTAGCCAGACACTAGACATTGCACATTCTTCTTTCATTTTTCGTTTCACGGGACTGACCTCCTTACCAACTTGATGTGAAGAATGTGTTTCTATATGGAGAGCTAAAGGAGGAGGTTTATATGCAACAACCACCAGGGTTTTCTACTGGGGGAGGAGTCTCAGAAGGTGTGTAGTCTCCATAAGGCAATTTACGGCTTGAAGTAGAGCCCGAGAGCTTGGTACCATAAGCTTTCAGAGTTGACAGAGCACCAGGGGTTTGCTCGGTCCATTGCAGATCACTCGTTGTTTGTTCAGAGGACACATAGAGGTATTGTTGCTATTCTTGTCTACGTTGACGATATTACGGGCAAAGATGAGCAGGGCATTCAGGCAGCCAAAGAGTTTCTAGGTCAGCAGTTTGTGACAAAGGACCTTGACAATCTTCGATACTTCCTTGGATTATAGTTCTCTAGGAACTAGAGTGATTTTGTGATGACCCAAAGGAAGTTTGTTACTGATCTTCTACTAGAGGCATGTATGGCATGGTGCAAGCCCGCTACTACTCCTATGGATCCAAACATGAGATTATATGATGATGACACTAAAAGGAGATACATGGAACTTGTTGGGAAGCTCCTATATACTACCATCATCAGGCCAGACATATCCTTTGTTGTAAGCAAGGTGAGCCAATTCATGGAACAAACCAAGAAGGTTCACATGGATGCGGTCTATGTGATTTTGAGATACTTAGGGAATTCACCTGGTACCGGTCTTATTTTTAGCAGTGGTACAACTCTTGAGGTGATAGCTTGTGCAGATACAGATTATGCAGGATGCCCTAGAGACAGGAAGTCCACTTCTGGTTCTGGCCTTGCTATTTTTGTTGGGAGCTCAGTTGTGTCATGGAAAAGCATGAAGCAGACAATGGTTGCTAGATCCAGAATCTGAGGATAGGACCATGGCACAGGGGAGCACAGAGATGATGTGGGTTAGATCGGTCTTGACTGATCTTGCTATCGAGGTCCCTCTTCCCATGCAGCTTTTATGTGACAATCAAGCAGCTCTTTTTATTGCCAATAATCTTGCATTTCATGAACAAACCAAGCATATAGAGGTCGATTGCCACTATACCAGAGACATGATCCAGAAAGCTCTCATATCCACTTCCCATGTTTCTACGGGAGATCAGAAAGCTTATATCTTCACCAAGGCCCTTGCTAGAGGCCCTTTTCAGAGATGTTCCAAGCTGAGCTTGATAGACATATATGCTCCAGCTTGAGGGGGAGTGTTGAGATATTTCTATTTCTTTATATTTATTTCTTATGTCTCTTTCTTTCATGCACCTCCTGTGTTATTTATCCAGGGCTTTTCTCCTATATAAGAGAGCCCTAGGGTCTCAATAATGACATCCGAAGTTCATTTTTCCACAAACACACCTCAAATGTGATAATCAAGTTGCTCTATTCATAGATAATAATACATCCTTCCATGAAAGAACAAAGCACATTGAAGTTGATTGCCATTACACATGTGATTTAATCCATATGAGGCTTTTCACTTCTCATGTTGCTTCAGGCGATCAGGTTGCTGACATGTTTATCAAAGCTCTTGTAAAGGATCCTTTCTACAGTTGTTGTTCCAAGCAGAGCACAATAGACATATATGCTCCAGCTTGAGGGGGAGTGTTGAGATATATATTATTTATTTATTTATTTATCTTTACTTTGTAATTTATATTTCTTCGGTCTCTTTATGTAATTTTTCTCAAAATTTTCTCCTATATAAGAGAGCTCTAGGGCTACGATGAATATAAGTTTTCATTTCATTCCGTTCTATACTCTCAAAGCAGACCTTGCCACATACTGGCCCTACCAACACCTCACAACCTTCTCACAGAAACCCTCCTATTATAGCTAATAGTGCGAGAACGAAGAATTCTGCTATGACATTTACTGTCTTCTGAGTCCCAACATATTGATGTATGGTCTAAGTTTGACCAAGATAATGCCAAAGCAGTGCTCAAAGAAAAACTCTCCAACAGATCCACATCATCAAGGAAACAATCCAGACAAGACTTACATGAGTCATTTCTCCAGTTGTATCTCGAATCCGTGGCATTCAAAATTTCCATCAACAAATCTCCCACGAAGTCTACAAACAAAGGAGAGTAATGGTCCTTTTACCCCTCTGATGCAAGTGATTTGCAACAAACAAGGTGATGTTGAAGTCACGACCACATACCAAAGCTGGATCCAGACAATGAACATGCACTAGTCTAAGCTTGTCTAACATCTATGATAATGCCAGAGCTCTTGAAAGACCCGAGACTGTGAACACCAATAAAAGAAATCCATTTGAGGTTGCGAAAAGAAGTGAATGACTTGTTTATTTTGAGGCCATAGAAATCCTTTATATAGAAGAGAAACCGTAGAGGGCATAATAACCAATGGGAATAGAACGGAAATAAAAAATACATAAATATTATTTCATATAACACCCCCCTCAAGATGGAGAATAGATATCTATCATGCTCCGTTCGGAAGAGCACTTCTGGAATGGCCCCTTGGCTAGAGCCTTAACGAATATATTTTCAATTTATTCCCATGAGCTGACATGGGGTATAGAGATGAAGTCCCTTTGTATCATATCTCTAGTGTAGTGGAAATCCACCGCGATGTTGTTGGTCCTCTCACGGAATATTGGATTGTTAGCAATGAAAAGTGCAACATGGTTGTCATATAGTAGCTGCATGGAAAGAGGTGCTTCAATAACTAGGTCAATCACATGAACCTGACCCACATCATATTAGTGCTTCCTTGTGCTATGGCTCAGTATTCGAATTCAACACTCTACATAGCAATAATAGTTTGTTTCTTGCTTTTCCACGAGACCGGTGAGGTTCTAATAAACATTGCAAATCAAGAAGTTGATTTCATGTCTTTAAGATATCATGCATAGTCAGCATCTGCACAGGTTGTGACCTCAAGGGATGTCCCATTGCTGAAGATTAATCCTTTACTTGCCGAGGACTTCAAGTACCTTAGGATCATGGAAACTGCATCCATACGAGCTTGATGTGGTTGCTCCATAAACTGGTTGACTTTGCACACAGCAAAAGAGATGTATAGTATGGTAATAGTCTCATATAAGATCTTCCCAACGAGCTCCTTGTATCTTTTATTTTCCCCATATGTATCATCATCATAGAGCTTCATATTCGGATCCACAAGAATAGTGACAGGTCTGCAGTCAGCCATTCCATTCTCCAGAAGAAGATCAACAACATGCTTCCTCTGAGCCATTAATAGTCCTCTCTGGTTCCTAGCAAATTCAAACCCAAGAAAGTATCATAGTTCTCCAAGGTCCTTGGTAACAAATTGATATCCAAGGAATGTCTTAGCCCCGTTGATCCATTGTAAATCATCTCTTGTAATAATAATACCGTGAACATAGAATGGAATAGTGACAATACCTCGTGATGTGAAATGAGTGGGCATCAATTTGTGAGTCATGCAAGTCAGATGTATGAGAGTGTTGTGAAGAAATCATATGTTGTGCTTGAACAGATCAAGGGTGATGGGGATAGATCGGAGAAGTGAAATGATTCATGAGTGCATGATTAAATCAGATGTATGTGTGCTGGAGGTGAGATGAGCGGATCAAATGTGTTTCAAATCAAATCAAATGCCGATCAACAAATAGGAAGGCTCCATAATCAAAGAAAATGAATTACATAAAAAGTTATGGCAACACTTAACGATGAAAACAAAGAATAAGGAGCAAAGAGAGAAACAGATGTACCTGCAGAGAAGAAGAGAGGAAGAAGTCTGAATGGGTTTTCCCGGAGACAAAAGTTGTTGCCTCAATGCTAAACCAGTGCTCACGGAGGTTGCATGCTCGTTGATATTGCCACATGCACAAACCTCGATGCTCTTGATCTAGCTCTACTGGAAGACATGTTAGCAATTATCACTTAATAAGACTCTCAAAGGAGCTCGATGGTGTAGCATATGGCAGATCATATCTTTCTCGAACAACTGGAGGGTATTATTGAATGAGAACAAAGATTCAAAAAGGGAACAAAATTTTTTTGGCATGACGATTGGATCGGGAGATCCGAGATAGAACTTTGGATTTAAATAAGAATATATAAATATTAAACACCATTGTACAAGTATCATATAGGCCCAAAATCGACATTTTATAAGTTTACTTCATTTTAAGCGAAACCACCTTAACTAGATAGAGAATTTTATAACGTGAACTTTAACGGTGAATTTACCCAATTTGGAGTTCAAACGAAGTGGGAAGTTAGCCATGAAATTAGACTTTGCAGCTTTTTAGCTTTTTTCAATTCGAGTTATATTGACATCTCTTTACTACAGATTTTTGTTTCATATTTTTGTATTTATATTTATATTTTTTTTAAAATGTTACAAAAAGAATTAAGTTATTTTAATTCCACAGAAAATCAAGAATTTTTATTAAGTAAATATACATTCGGTCAACAAGGCCTGAAAGCTGAAACTGACACCTCATATCCCAAGATTTTTCTAATATTTTTAATGCAAGTATAAGATGATGTTTAAAGGTTATTTTGGCCAATTCGATATTTCTGAGTAGATATGAATCTGGAAGTTGGGTTTACAGCTTTTTCCATGTTAATTTTCTTCCATGATTTTAATCTGATTTTTATTGGTAGCTATAATCATTATATACATAATGGAGAAAACAATTTGGTGAAATATTTGTATATGTAGTTTGAATAAATTAGCGAAGTTTTTACAATATATACAAGGTGTTCTAAGTGTTATTTTATGTACAACATTATTTTTATGGGTTTCTCTGTACATTCGTTATCTCTCCCTACTTCATTATTAATGACTAATCTAGTATTGTCTTGATCTTTGGATTAGGGTTAAGTCTGTGTGTATTTACATATTTACAAACTTTCTTCTCTTTCTTTTTTTCTATTTTCTCTTTATTCCTTTTTTTGTTCTATTTACTGTTAAAAACACATTTTTATCCATGAGATGTATTTTGTTATTTATAGGTGTTTTACCTCGATTTTAAACAAAATGAAAGAATAAAGGAGATGAATCATGGATTCATCAACCCCTTATACATAAAACTTTGCTAGTCCCATAGTAAACACTTATTGTAAGAATAAGTGCAAAATGAAATAAAAGAAAAAAGAAATAACTTAGAACAAATTTGATTTTCAAATTGGTCTTCATAAAATCAAAGAATGAAGCTCGATCAGACCTTTGGATGATTAGTTAGGCAAAACTTCATTAGGATTAGTATTTAAGATTTAACAGCCCCAAGTTCCACACATTTGTCCAGTTCACATCAACATTCAGATCAGAACAATTTCTTCATGTGCATACTCTTATAACCTTGAATTTAACTTGTAAAGGTGTGAAGAGTGTTCGCTCTTCATTTTAAAAAAGCGATAAATCCAACAATTCCAGCAAGGTACACTTGGAATCCCTTGTCTAGCTACTCTTTCCTCGAGTTATGGGGTATTCCTTTCTGAGTTCAAGTTCATCTAACTCCAAGAAGTATGGTAAGGTAGAAGGGCGGAGTGAGACTGGTATACTCAGATTTCCTTTTTGGAGCTTGACCAGGGTAGCCAAGTCTCATGATGTTGGCTTCTTGCTTTGGCTTTGACTTTAAATTTGCTCTACATTCTTCAGAATTTACGCTGACAGATATAGAATATTTTTGTCCGTCTATTTTTTGGAGTCTTTATCTCATACACTTCCTTTTTTGAAAGAATTTTTCATCTTGTGCCAGTAGACTATTCCTCGTCCGAAGCTTTATTTAAACCCACAACTCCTCTATATAGACGTTCACGCCACTAGATGAATGGTTAGGGATGAATTTTATTTTATGTACAATTACCACAAGAATTTGAAACAAAAAAATTTTAGTTTTCCCAAAATTTTAGCCTTATTAGAAAGTACAATAAAGTACGAGTCATAGCTCAAAGTATATATAGAATATACATGACACCCCATATACTTAGCATGAACTATATCCTCATAGTAACCAAGAAGAGACAATGAAGACAACTCGTGTTAAGAATAGTCAGAGGAAAAAAATAAGAAGTCAATCACCCCTGTATAGATAAAATTTCCTAAGTATAACCAAAAAGATAAAAAACCAGACTTGCCGAGGGTTAAAAGGATAAAATGATTAGAGCACTAAATGACTCGGGTTTCCCCCCTATACTTAAGGATAAAGTATACTAGGTATAGCAGAAAAAATCAACAATTGAGGGACAATCGAATGAGCAGAAGAATGTTCTTCAAACAAAAAATGAAACTAAGAAGAAATGAACGAGGTCGCTTCCCTTATACTTAGGGTGAGCAAAAAATGTGACGGAACAGAACGAAAATAAACAACATGGGTCATCCACCCCCATATTTTGGATCTAATCATCCAGGTATAGCTAAAAAATAAAAGGAGACAAAAACCGATGTTAATGACAAGAATGGAGGATAGAAAAATGAAAATAAAAACTCGAATATACAAGGATAAATAGAATGAACAATAAAAACGAATGTACAAGCTCAAGAAAATAGAGTAACGAGTTCTTCCTTCCGAGGAACAATGGACAGTACAAATGGATGTCAACATTAGGATCATCCTAAGAGATCCATATTCAAATCAAAGAATCCCTAATTAGAGTTGACAGACAATGTGCATCCCTAATGGCTAAGGAAATATACTGAACTGACCTCGGTAAGATACACCAGACTCAGAATCAGAAAAAATGAACTCATTTTCAGCATCCAAGGAAGAAATAGAAGGATCCTCAGTAGATGTAGAAGAGGAGTCTGAAGCATCACACGAAAGCTCTTCCGATAGAGGTGATTGTTCTCTTAATGATTCAAAAGGCCTCATTGTTCTTAAATCTATGGTCTTCCTATACAATCTCACAAAATCTGAATTAAGTAAATGAGGAGAACTTTGATAAAACTTTAAAGAACTAGGAGTTAAAGGAATCATCCTAACCCCCGTCCACAATTGGTGGATGATTGTAAAAGTAAGTGTTCTTAAGTCTTGATAGGATTCCACTTAGATCTAAGGATACCACTGGGTATTCTATAAGGATCCACCGGTTCCACGGGAATGTCTCGAAAATAGTCTTCTGAGGTAGAGCTTCCAACGAAAACACAAGCCATGACTTGGGTGCCAATCAATGTTAATAGCGAGTGAAAAGTAACACTCGAAGAATCTTAAAGGGTTTGGTGTCAGTCACAACTATTTTCTCTTGACCACTTTATGATTGTTCTTTTGGTTCAACAGCTTAAGAATAATCAACCGAAAAGATCAGCTCTAAGGAAGTGGTTTTTAAATCATCAGTGGTGAAGGCCAACTCTAAAGATCCCTTAATCAAGAAAGCTTAGGCAAAGGAGTAATTTATGTTGGTACCGTCTAACTCATCCTTTGTGAAGTCACAATCCTCAAAATCACTATTAGAAATCCTCAAGCCGGATGTAGTCTCAATCTTAACAGGTTGACTTTTCCTATTCACTTGGAACTTGACTTCATTCGTCTCACAATCAATAGACGCCTTAGCAGAGACCATGAATGGCTTTCCGAGTATGATTTTGAGACTGGGACAACTCAGTAGGGATGTTTGTGTCCATGACCATCAAGTCCAGTGGGTATTGCAAACCATGAAGAGTTACGATGGCATTTTGATCAAATCCTTTTGACGTTTTAATTGATTGATTAGTTAGTTGCATGATTATCATGGTCTTGGTCAAGGGTCCGAATTCGAGCTTATCAAAAACGGATGCTGAAAGGATATTCATGGAGAAATCACCATCCTTAAGTGTTCGGAGAAAATTAGGTCTTTGATGGTGCAATCAACTAAGGGGATATCTTTCAGTTTGTTCTTGGTTCATTTCATATTCAAAATAGCCATTGAACTTGCCATGGAAACTATATGTTTTTTAATTTGTCTTCTTGTTCTGCCTTATTCTTAGGAGTACATTTGAGTAGGAATGTGTCCAGAACTTGGATCATGGGAAGCTTAAGAATTATTATTTCAAGAATGCCTTCCATTTCAGCTTCAATTTCAATATTTTTGGTATTTTTATTTTCAAATGATGAAGATTCCGAGAGAAATGATTTAGGAAAGGGAACATACACAAAATTAAATGGTGTGGATGGTAAGGAATTATGAGAGGGAGGTAGAATGAACTCCAACTGTACGAAACTGGGTGACTCAGCTTCTTGATGTACTTCACCACTATCCATCACGTATTCACTTCTTTTATTCTATTTATAAACTATTCTTTTGTTCTGATTTCTTTTAAATTTCAGCCTTCTTGTCTTGGTGAATCAGAATCACATTGTTGTTGGTCGTCGTTGTCGATTATCTTCTTTCTGGTTCTACGTGTTACGCAATGGGAGGACCATTTCAGAATATCTTGATAACTGGAAGTACTAGTTTCAACAGACTCGGCTTCTATGATCATATCAAAAGGTGATCATGTCGCTGCAATGCTGGAAATGATCTGATGAAAATAGTCTGTCTGGGCATTCTGTTGCCCTAGATTCTCTTGCATGAGATGGACTAGATGGTCCAATGTAGGACCCTCGAAGACAGGTGCATCAATGGTTGGTGCTACTTCGATTTTCTGCTGAAATGGTATAGGTTGAGATATTAGTTATCTTTTGATTATTCTATGTATATCTTTTTCTTTAGTTTATATTATGTAATTTGCTCAAATAGGTTTCTCCTATATATAAGAGAACCCTAGGGCCTCATGACTAAATAATTCATTTTTTTATTTCCAAATGGTATGAGTAATGGTCGTAAACTGGAATTCCCGTACCACGTGCTCTAAGCCCACCCATTTTCTCTGCCTTGCACGTTGCTGGCAAGCCACATGCCCTTGTCGTTGTACGAGACACCACCTAGGGCCCCAACGACATCGTTGTTGGCTATTGCGCCATCTTCAGGCCCCTCTAGGACCAGTATAGCATCCTTCCATCACAACAATTGCATTAATGTCATCATCTGGCTTCTAACTATCATAAATGATCACCATCTTTCCCAAACCAATTAGTGCACCCTCTAAGGAGTCCATATGCCAAGAAGTGAATGGCATTCCCTATGACACGGAAGAGGTGACTTGGACCACAAGACACTTAACCATCCTGAAATCCTGTGAAATCCATAGCATCAACATCCAAAAGCACCATCCTATGTATAGGTGATAACCCACATACACAAATCGATGTAGCATCCAACGAAACTGCATCTCTCCTATAAAGTCTACCAAAAAATGTTGGAGCATCTCCAATATCATCCACAATCTCATCGCAAGATACTACGAAAGCAATCAAGACTTGAAGACACGATCTCATCTACGCATCAACGGTCTCACGATGATGTGAGCGGGGCACCTCAACGAGTTGCGACTTGTGAGGGGGCCCTAGTGCAACAATTGGAGTATCGAAGTGTTATACTGAAAACCCCTCTACCATTGATGAGAGAAGCTCCCGAGGATGACACATCCTACACATCTTATATTACCAATATCAGCACCATCTTCCAATCCCAGCCAACACATTCCTCTGTACAAAACACAATCCTCCAATGCAGGTCCATCTCAGACCCCATCATGGTTTTAAAAAGCGACGCCTCGAGGAACAAAAGCATAGGCCTCGAGGCAATGCACGCCAAAAGTGCCCCGAGGTGCACGCTTCAGGTCTGGTTGGTGGAGCGTATGCCTCAGCTTCACCTGAGGCACTTGAGGCCTGAGGCGTTCGACGTGAGGCGGAGGTGTAAACCTCACTGAAGCCTCTCTTTTTTTTTATTTTTCTGTCACGTGCAAAGCACATAAACCTTCTCATTCGCCAAAACATAGAAACTGAAGGGTTTCTTTAAACTGTGCGTGGAGTTGCCATGGAACTCAAGGAAGGCTAGGTGGTGTAACCACAGTTGCTATATCAGTGACCAGAGCCACCACCTGCTCCCTTTCCAGTGATCCAAACCACCACAAGAGCTGCTAAGAAGTGGCGCTGCCTCCACAACAGGTATTTTTTGGTTGTTTTAGGGTTTTCATTTTTATGTTTTCTTTGATGTTTTTTCAAGGGGCTATGTTATTGTGTTTGTGTATGTATTATGTAGGTATGTTATTGTGTTTGTAAGTGTGTAAGTATGTTATAGCTTATAGATATGGGAAATAAAGGCCAACATGCGAAGCGATCAGATCCCCGATGGAGATATTGTTGATAACTTGAAATGGACGAGCATCACAAATGGAAATGCTATGTATATGTTGAATGCAATTTCTATTTGATGAAGATCACCGGTGGGGTAAAGCGACTAAAAGAACATCTTGCAAAGACATTCAAGAATGTGAGAGCATGTCCAAGCGTTCTCATTGAGATTCACCAAGAGATGAAAATGCTCATGTAAAGCAAGGGTAATAATAAAAGAAGAAGATTTGAAGAAATGGAAGAGGTTTGTGAGTTGGGATGCAAGGGCCATTGAGAAGTGATGAAAATCAATCGTCACAAAAAGCATCGACAGATTCTAGCAGTGTCAAGCAAGCTTGAGGACCGATGGATTTTTTTATTGCACAAGGAGGTAGGGGTGCAGTTACTTCGGATCCTCCTACACTGCAAGTTGGAAAAAAGAAGAGAGGAGGATTTGTAGGAGCATTGGGAGATTTTTTGAGAATTCACTATCATTCAATATAGCTAATAGTCCTTCCAATATGACGATGATGACTTATGTATGTGGGTATGGAACGGGTTTCAAACCACTGATTATGCATAAACTACAAACTTGGATTTTTAAAAAAGAGAAGCAAGCCATAACCATCCTTGTTGATGAAACAAAGGCTTCTTGGATTGCCACCCGATTGCAATATCATGTTTGACGGTTGGACTGACACGAAAGGACACACATTGATTAATTGTTTGGTGAACAATCTCAAAGGCCCTTACTTCTTGAAGCCGATTGACGCGTTAAATCAAGTTAAAGATGCCGGTATGCTTTTTAAAGTGTTGAATGAATATGTTGAGGAGGTTGGAGAGAAGAATGTTGTCCAAGTGATAACAGATATTGCATCGGGTTATAAAGCAGTTGTTTAAATGTTGATGGAAAAAAGGAAGAATCTTTATTGGACACCTTGTGTAGTGCATTGCATAGATTTGATGATTAAGAATACCTTCAAATTACCTCTTCATGCATCAGTGTTCAAAAAAGTGAAGAAAATAATTAATTTTGTGTATGCTGGGGCTTAGGTTTTAGTGACGATGAGAAAATTTACAGGTTGTGATTTGGTGAAACCTGTCGTTACTCAATCTGCCACTGCATTTCTTACATTGCAAATCTTGTTTCGAGCCAAGGATTCACTTGAATCCTTCTCACTTCAAGAGAATGGAAGAACAACTCTTATGTGAACCGATCCTTGGGGCAAAGTGTAATGAACATAGTCCGGAAGAGAAAGTCTTTTTGGCCCGGTGTTGCATATGTTCTCAACACCATAAAACCCTTGGTCACTGTTTTGAGATTGGTGATATCTGAAAAATATCCACCGACGGAATTTATTTATGAATCCATGGACATGGCCAAAGAAGAGATAACTTGAAATCTAAAAGATGATGGGACCAAATACAAGATTATTTGGAATATTGTGGATAGTCATTAGGATCGTTAACTACATAGGCCTTTACATCATGTTGCTTACTTCCTAAATCCCCACTTTCATTATGAAATTAGATGTCAAAATGGAATTGTTTTCATGCATGGAGAGATTGATCGTTGATCAAGCCGCAAGGGTCAAAGCGGATTCACAACTTGATTCTTTTATGCATGTCGGAGGATTTTTGGATGGGCAAATGCAATCAATTGAAGGAAAATAAGAAGTTCCGGTGAGTATTGCAAATAAATTTAAAAAGTTTTGCATATTCTTTAATGTTAGAAAATATAATGTGGAAGTGTATCAGAGAAATAAAGAATAAAACATTATGAAGACCGGGATTTACGTGGAACCCTACTCCCAAAGGAGTGGGATGAAACTACGGAAGAACACTCAAAGGGATGTTGGAGAGGACCGCACCAAACTTTGATCTTCGGTGGTGTCGATGCCAAAATTAGGGTTTCATAAAAAAACCCTAGACTTCGATGACGATTTTCATGTTACCTGAGGCTCCACTATCGCATGTGCCACCACTTCCTGGAGGTACGGTGCCTCTGCCTGGAGCACGTGAGGTTGGATGGCTTTCGTTTAGATGGCTTCCGCCTGAAGCCGATGGATATGGCCATGAATCCATGGTACTGCCATGGCCTAGAGGGGAGCACCTGATTTGGAGTTGAATGCATTTTAGGGTTTCAGAAGGAAACCCTAATTTGTTTCTCGAACATGTTGATCGGATTTCATAATGCCGCAACAATCCATGACTGAGGACTTCAAAATTGGGGTTGAACACAAAATACAAAATAATGCATTTAAGAATAATCAACAAATGATCAAATCTTGAACCAATCGTGAATTAGGGTTTCGACATACACCCTAAAATCGAATCTCGAGCAAAAATAAAGAACATAAAATCCTCAAGAATCGACCCGCTCTGATACCATGTTCGAAAATATAATGCAGAAGCATATCAGTGAAATAAAGAATAAAACATTATGAAGACTGGGATTTACGTGAAACCCCACTCCCTAAGGAGCAGGATGAAACCATGGGAGAACACCTCAAAGCGTTGATTTATGCATTGCACTTTCTCATCTGTTACAGAAGGTCTGGGGTTTTTTATATAGCCTCCACAGACCCTCCGAGTCACGCCACTAGTAGATGTGGGACTAAACAATGGATGTGGTAAATGGATCTTGGAATGATCCATTTACCCATTTTACATGATAAGTGAGGTATACTTCAACATTTAACATTATTACTAAAATGTGTTGATGATTTTCAGTGGATTGGTGGATGTTGTTTGGAGATGAAACACATGAATTAGCAGCATTTTCGATTAGGGTATTGAGCTTGACTTGTAGTGCTTTTGGGTGTGAACATAATTGGAGCTTGTTCAATCAAGCAAGTGGTTAAAACATTATATATTTTTATGATAGTATTTTTGTTTCATGTTAAACCTTACATATTTTTATATAGGTCTATATAAAGAGAAGAAACCGTTTAACACAAGTGAAGCTCAATGATCTAGTTTACATCATGTTCAATCTCAAATTGCAACATAGGGAATTAAGGAAGAAAACAATAAAAGATCATTTATATTTGGAAGACATTGACTGCGTGATGAATGGATTTCGGAAGACCAAGATGTCGAGACCTATCAAGATCTTGATGCAAACATGCCCCTTGAGGATGATCCTATTGAGGAGGAAGGAGGTGAAGGATCTCGAGTCATTCGACGTAAAAAAAGGGGAAAAACATGAAAAGGTGCAATACAAATTAAAAGAATGTTCGATGCATTATTGTTGAGATACTTATATCTCTTTATATTTATATAAATTTTTCTATTTCTTCGGTCTAATTTATGTAATTTTCCCTTAGAGCTTTTCTCCTATATAAGAGAGCACTAGGGAAACGATGAATACAACTTTTCATTTCACGTCTTTCTACATGGTATCAGAGCGACGATCCTAGACCAAAGCTTGTGCCTAGAACCACATCCCACCAAAACCCTAGCGCGACTTACGCATAGCCGATGTCGCCACCATCTCTCGATCGTTGCTGTTGCTGCCCATCTCTTGGGAGGCGTCACTTCGCCGATTCCTGCCTGCTTGCTGTCCAGCCTACCGCTCCTCCCGCCATCGTCGGTCCACCTGCTTGTTGCCGTTGCCGGCTGTCGCGGCCGCTTAAGCCCACTTTTGGGTTTCTAGGGTGTGACATAATCATCTGAAACACTCTAGTTTCCCTAAGAGGCCTTTATTGAATGGAAGATGTTATACTATGAGTCTACACCCACAACCATGGGATCAAATTTCGCCACAATTCGGCCGAACTCGGTCGAATATCGATTTCAGTGGGTGATCGGAATTCGGCCAAAATGGCCTATATCGACCGAAATTTGGGGGGTCTGGTTCAAAAACTTACCGAAATGAACGAAATTTCAGTCGAATTTCGATCGAAATTCGGTCAAAATTTCGTTTCCGTCAGTCACCAAAATGAAACCGAAATCCGACATTTAAGGCCTTGCCCACAACCATCTTCACATATGTCAGTGTAGACGCAGGTCTTTCTTGTTGCAGACGAAGTCTTAGAGTTAGTTGTCATCATGTCAGACAACAAAGCTGATGTTTCATCCCTAAGCGTCTTCAAAGGTCCAGCATCCATCGTCAAGATAGATGGAAGAAACTATGAACTGTGGGCCATGCAATTCATGAGTTTAATGCAGTGCAATGGCAAGAAGCACATCCTCGTGAATGAGGAGCCCAACGACAAGACTGGGGTAAATGCTTCCTGGGAGGCAGAGGATGTTTATGCACGAGTATGGCTATATGGGACTGTGTCAACAGACATAGCTAATGATATACTGAGTCAGCCGACTGCAAAGGTTATGTGGGACATTCTTGCGGCCACATAATCTCCTGCGAAAAATGAGTCAAAGTGAAACGCCCCACCTCAGCAGTAGCGCATCTCAACACCCATTCTCAATATTACCCAACAACAATCATAAACAACCTGCATGATATACCATTTATACAAAAATAAGGACATAGGGAAGAAAATCTAAGTTTCTATTGATAACAAAAGTCCACATAAGGATAACAATAAAACCTCAAAGTCTCTTTAATATGTCATAAATAATTGGAAAGGAAGGAAAACAGAAGCTACTATAAAACTAGTCCTCAACTTTAACCACGTCCTGCAGATGCACCACCAAAGATGTGAGCCTTTGTCTCCTGCTCTACACTTCCTGTTGGATTTCCAAAGAATGTAACTTGTGAGTCAATTGACCCAGTAAGGATAAAATAAATTATACTTTAAGAGATTATTGGTAGGAATTGCAAATGTGGTAACCGAACAAGTTTAGAAGAAAATAATTTAAAAAAAAGATCTAGTAATATGCAATCAGTTATATTCTAGGCATTTAACAAGCACACAATCAACACCAATTCTTTGACATATCTGAATCCATATTTTCATTTACTTCCCGGACTCGCTCGTCAAAGGAGAAAGCCTACACTAGGAATGAAGCCTGCAACACTCCATTCAAAGTGCAACCTAAAACCTGTGCGCAAGCGCGATCCTTCAGCTAGTCTAGTTGGTAGTACTCTGACACTCGAGATGGGCATACATGCCCAATGAGTCACCACTCTGTCCATCGAGTCTGCCGGAGGAGTCTCGCTCGCTCCATAGAAAGTGCAACAAAAACGGATCCGTATGGTGTGATGCACGCGTGCATCCACCTCAATTCCACCAGAGTACCACCAACCCACTCTGTGACGCCCCTCGAGTGGGGGTGACTCACTGTCGGCTCCTCCGGACCACAAGGGTGTGCACCCACCTTGTAGTATATAGTGTTCTTCTACCAATGTGTACTATTAGACTTCACTTAATAATATTTACTTGGGATTTATTTACAAACTTCAATAATCGTTAACAAAGCAATTAGCATTTATTCCCATCGAGTCATAGCTCTTTAACATTTAAACCCTTACGTCAGCTTCCAGGATAGTAGTGTTATTCACCCAACACATAATGGGAAGTATCAAATAACACAGTGCATTTCTCATTTCCGGATGGTTTGAGATATTCCCCCTAACACCTTATCATGAGCTAAGCGCAATTTGTTGCAGTAACAATCACAAGTCTTTGATCATGATTTCGAGCATCGTCATCCTATTGACATATAATATTTATTTAACCCCATATCAACACGTATGACCTTAAATACAACGTGGTCAAAACACATGATATTTCATCATGAGAGTTCTATCACTCGCTATTAGACATAAATGTTGTCGCCATATTATTAACAACAAAAGTTATTGGCACATATTATATAAAACCACCATTAATCACAAGGGATCCTAGCAAACTATTTTGTCAAGATAAAAAAAATTGATGTATATAATTTGGAAATTGTAATAGCCTACACACTTAATTTGTAGAGGTCAAACTGAATGTAATTAAACAACCCCCACGTTAGACCCAATAACTTGAGAAGAAAATACCTATTTTTGGATAATCACCGGATATGACGATAGGAGTAGTTATTTTTAGAAAGGGGTCTTTAAAAAAATATCTTAGTCGTGCAATATGTTGCATAAATAACGAATTTGAAAGAACTCGGGCCAAGGCAATTTAGATTCTTAGTGGGTAAATAACTTAGATAATAACATCACATTACCCAGGTTTCTTAATTTTAATGACATCAACTCCTATTAACAAGAACTAAAATATATAGCCTAATATAATAATTCCTAACCTTTCACGGGTGGAAAAAAAATGGTGGAGCAAGACATGTCTCCTATTGAAGGACTCAATATGCAGTATCATTCTTTCAGTTTAATACATCGCACAGACTCGATTGTTCTCTTGCAATATAACTCCAATATGGACTGATTACTCTGCAACCATAATCACGTCAAAAAAACCCACGGAACCATACCGGTTATGACTACCCAACTAATACCCAAGTATTGTTATTCCATAATCTAAAACCTGTGTCTAACAATTTCAAAAAAAACTAACATACGTAACTTTCAAAAAGGGAGTCTACGCATGGATTGTGTAGATCATTAACCATACCACCTAAAGTGATTAATATAATAAAAAAATAAAACAAACAAACCTCAAAGTCCATATACTTCCAGACTATGAGTAAAGTCTGATTATCATAATGCGTATAGGAAAAATCACGTCATACCGTTTTCTATAATCCAAAAAAATCAATCAACAAAACGAAGGAGACGATTCAATGAAAGGATTCACGACGGACCAACAGCAAGACGCGATCCCGGGGTTAGGATCGGAAACGAGTATTCGACCCCAAAAGACAATCTCCAAAATCGCAATATATGTGAAAGAAGGAGGAGAGAGTCGAAGATCCGTTACCTATGTTAACGTACGCCTCCAAATCCGCATTCTTGATTGCTCGATCAAGAATCCGATGAGAGGGTTGCCTTTCCCTTGCGATGGCCCTCCTCGTCTTCTTCTTGTCGCGAAGCACGTGGCTTCGAAAGCTTTTGATAATGGTGGTGGCACCGTTCTCTCCTTGATTCTCTGAAGGAGAGGGAAACTGATAAGAGAATGACTTGTGGAGGAAGAAAAGGATGGATTAGGGTTTGGAAAGAGGTGGGAATGAGGGGAGATGAAGAATGGGGGTCTTAATATAGTTGAGGATTAAAACCTTAGTTTTAGAAACCCTAAAATAGTCCTAATTCGAAATTAATTAACCAAATCTCGTAACCATTAAATCCCCTCAATATCCCTGACCCCTCTTCACCAAAACAAACATATCTCTCACATCCAAACTCGGAATTACGCGTTTTTGGTCTCGTTGGAAAGCTTGCGACGAGACGGTTCTTTTGAGTATAATATTGAATAGGTTTTAAGAATTCAGGAAAATCGAAAAATCGTAGGGTGTTACATCATAACAACCTTAAAATCAGTCTCGTCCCCGAGACTTAGGATGCAAAGGTGTAACATAAAAACCTTAAAAAGGTTGGACCCTATCGAGCAAAATATAATAACTCAAAAAAAAGAAGCATAGATTTTAGATTACCTTCAAAAAGGTGTGGATAATCCCGCCGCATATTCGCCTCGGGTTCCCATGTGGCCTCCTCAGAGTTGTGTCGTTGCCAAAGGACCTTCACTAAAGGTATCTCCTTATGCCTCAACTTCTTAACTGAGCGATCGATGACCCGAACTGGTTCCTCCGGATAGCTCAGGTCGGCGTCCATTTGAAGATCATCATAATTAATCACATGCGATGGATAATGAATGTACTTTCTCAAGTTGGAGATATGAAAGACGTCATGCACGCCAGCAAGATGAGGAGGAAGTGCAATCCTGTATGCAACTTTACCAATCTTGCCGAGGATCTCAAAAGGTCCGACAAACCGTGGTGCTAGTTTTCCCTTCACTCCAAACCGTTCAACTCCCTTCATGGGAGAAACTCTCAAGAAGACAAAATCTCCAACCTCAAAGCTAAGATCAGTGCGTCGTCTATCGCTATAGCTCTTTTGCCTACTCTGTGCAGTAAGCAATTTCTCCCGAGATATCTTGACTGCCTTAGAAGTCTCCTCCAAGTACTCTACCTTATGTAGAAGGTTATGCCTAGTCTCCTGCCAACTCAAAGGGGTAGAACACCGCCTTCCATACAACGCTTCAAAAGGGGCCATGCCTATGCTAGCATGGTAACTATTATTGTATGTAAACTCTACTAACGGCAAATGGTCCTTCCACGACCCTTTCAACTCCAGCACACATGCTCGAAGAAGATCCTCTAGTGTCTGAATCGTCCTCTCGGATTGTCCGTCGGTCTGTGGATGGTAAGCAGAACTGAGACATAGTTGCACTTCTAAAGAGCTCATGAATTCCCTCCAGTAGTGAGAGGTGAACCTTGGATCACGATCAGATACAATCTGCTTTGGCAACCCATGAAGTCTGACAATCTCCTTAATAAAGATCACTGCAAGCTGTAAGGAAGTGCATGCCATACTCATAAGTATGAAATGTGCTGACTTAGTAAGCCTATCAACCACGACCCAGATGGCATCATGACTGCTAGAGTCTTAGGAAGCCCCGTCACAAAGTCCATAGATATACCCTCCCACTTCCACTCAGGAATAGGAAGGGATTGCAAAAGTCCAGGTGGCCTCTTATGCTCAGCCTTAATTTGTTGACACGTCAAGCATTTTACCACAAAGTTGGCCACATCTCTTCTCATTTGCTTCTACCAAAAATTCTTTTTCAAATCTTTATACATCTTGGTACCATCAGGATGCATCGAAAAACGTGAACTATGTGCCTCATGCATGATCTCTTCCCTCAACTGCACATCTGCTGGAACACACAATCGATTCCCATTTCGCATCACACCATCTTGATAAGAAAAGACAATTAAAGTTCCTGAGATAGCCTTCTCTTTGAGTCTTTGCATACTCAGGTCTGCATGTTGTCCTTGGATGATTCGCTCAACTAACTCTGGACGTGAAGGGGATGTAACTATGACTGTTTCTCTACTACTTTGAAATGGATGCCAATCACTGAAAGCTGCAAGAAGATCCCATGCTTTAATATGAGGATGTGATTCACTTGAATGAGGCCTACGACTAAGGGCATCAGCGACCACATTCGCCTTACCAGGATGGTAAGAGATGGTGCACTCGTAATCCTTTAAAAGCTCCAACCATCTCCTTTGCCTCATATTAAGCTCCTTCTGATCAAAAAGATGCTTGAGACTCTTGTGATCTGTGAAGATTTCGAAAGCAACACCATAAAGATAATGTCTCCACATTTTAAGAGCAAAGATAACTGCTGCCAGTTCTATATCATGAGTTGGGTAATTTTTCTCATGTGGCTTCAACTGTCTAGATCCATATGCAACAACCTTACCATGTTGCATCAAAACCGCACCCAGACCATCCTTTGATGCATCAGTGTAAACTGTGAATCCGTCTGGACCTGACGGAATTGTCAAGATGGGAGCTGTAGTGAGCCTTTCCTTCAGTGTCTGGAAGCTATTCTCACACTCTTCTGACCAAGCATATGGCATCTCCTTCTTGGTCAGCTGGGTGAGGGGAAAAGCAATCTGAGAAAATCCCTTCACAAACCGTCTGTAATAACCGGCTAAGCCAAGAAAGCTTCGGATCTCAGACACATTCTTTGGTCGTTCCCAACTAAGGACTGCTTCGATTTTTGCAGGATCCACAGACACTCCTGCACCTGAAATAACATATCCTAAGAATGATACTTCAGGAAGCCAAAACTCACACTTACTAAACTTCGCATATAGTTTGTGCCTCCGTAAGGTCTCTAACACCGTCTGTAAGTGAGTGCGATGCTCCTTCTCATCTCGAGAGTATATGAGGACATCGTCAATGAAGACTACAACAAAGCTGTCGAGGAAAGGCTGAAACACCCGATTCATCATGTCCATGAATGCTGCTGGGGCATTTGTCAAGCCAAAGGGCATCACCAAAAATTCATAGTGACCATATCTGGTTCTGAATGCAGACTTTGGTATATCCACATCCCGAATACGTAGTTGGTGATAACCAGACCGTAGATCAATCTTGGAGAAGATGGATGACCCTTGTAGCTGATCAAAGAGATCATCAATGCGTGGCAAAGGGTAACGATTCTTGATTGTTACTTTATTCAACTGCCTGTAATCTATGCACATGCGTATAGATCCATCCTTCTTTTTAACAAAAAGGACAGGTGCTCCCCATGGAGATGTACTAGGGCATATGAGACCCTTCTCCAACAGTTCTTGTAATTGTACCTTGAGTTCCTTCAGTTCGGCTGGTGCCATCCTGTATGGTGTCATAGATATTGGTTGAGTTCCCGGAATGATAGAAATCTCAAACTCCACCTCACGAGGTGGGGGAAGCCCAGGAAGATCCACAGGAAATACATCTGGAAAGTTCTTTAATATTTCAATCGCCTATATTCCTTCCATGGGAGTTTGATTCCCAATGACGTGAGCAATAAATCCTTCGCATCCTTGAGATAACAGACGATGAGCTTGCAATGCCGATATGCAGGTTTCCCCTCTCGACGAGGTGCTTCCATCAAATACAAATTCTTGTAGCTCAGGTATCCTGAAGATATCTGTTTCTGAAAACAGTCTAGACATGCATGGTGATTCTCTAACCAATCCATGCTAAGAATAACATCAAAATCCTCCATCTGAATAAGCAGCAAGTAGGCCTCGAGCATATAACCTCCAATATAGACCGGACAATCGGGAAACACCCGATGGACAACAAACACCTGACCTCCAGGTCCCTTAATAAGATAAGGGTCTGAAACTATGGTAGGCTCTCGGCCTAAGGTATCCGCAAAACTCCATGACACGAAGGAATGAGATGCGCCCGAATCAAAAAGAGCATGAGCTGTAAAATCGCCTACTGAAATCATACCTCGCACTACTGATCCTGAAGCATGTGCTTGCCCGTCTGTGATGGCATTGAGTTGTCCCCCTCTTCGTGGCCCATTGGAACCTGTCGTGCTTCGAGTCTGGTTGGGTTGTCCTCTGCCACCACGAGAGGTAGAACCACGTCCCTTGTGCTGCGGACGTCTCCCTCGCACAGTACCTCGCATCTGTGAAGCTCCCAACGGACAGTTGGACCTGATGTGCCCCTCTTGGTTGCATCGGTAGCAAATACGTGCATCGTTTATGGTGTTCACCATTAGATGTGCTGGTCGTGATGGCTCAGAAAGTGTTTACCCCAAGGTAGGAGCTCCTCCATGTGCGGACCTGGTAGACATGCCATGCCGGTAGGGGTGGATACGTTGTCCTCTTCGTGCTGTCGGACGATCATTACGAGCAGTCCTCCCATAATAGCTCGGTCCTCCTTGCCTGGTTTGCATTGACCTGCCTTCACGCAAGTCCTCCTCCACTCGGGATGCAGCATCAACCACTTCCTTCATAGTAATCAATCTAAGGGGTACTAGCCTCTCGCGAATTTCCTTACGAAGACCTCGAAAGAACTTGAATGCTTTGTCGGCCTCGGATGGCACAGTGCTAGCAGCATACTTCAACAACTCCATGAACCTGTTCAAATAAGCAGTCACCGTCTTGTTCCCTTGCTCGAGTAATGTGAACTCCGCGCGACGCTGCTCTAGCCAGTATTCTGGATAGGAATGTTCCCGAAACGCCTCAGTAAATTTCTCTCAAGTAATTGGTGTTGCAATCTGCGGCTCTATAGAACTCCACCATTCCTCAGCATAGCCCGCTAAGGAATAAGTAGCAAGGGTAACCTTCTCCTCATCCGGTACATGTATGGTGCGAAAAACCTTTTCCACGCGTTTCAGCCATCTCTCTGCCACATCTGGGCTTGTATTGCCCAAAAACTCTGGAACCTTCTCTTTGCGATACTTTGAAAATATGTCCTCTTGTCGCGGTGGTGGCGGCGACGGAGGAGGAGGAGGAGGTGGTGGTGGTGGTGGATCGCCACCTCCCCCACCCATTCCAGACCCGCCCTCGGACGCAGATCTCGACAAACGCTCCTCGAGCATAAGCTGCCTCTGTTGTACATCCTGCAGCATCGCCATCATCGCAGCCAACTGCTGCGCAGTCTGATCCCTACGAGGCGGCATGATCTGCAAGTGTAGAAATAAAAAGGAATTTGAAATTAGATCCTAGAGTAGAGGTCATTAGTCAACCTTGATCAATATTTTTTTGACAGTAGTCAAAAGACTAATTGTCTAATGTATAATGGTATTTCTCCTACCATACAGTTGTCTATGACTGATGGGGTAATTGAGCTCTGATACCAAATGAAACGCCCCACCTCAGCGGTAGCGCATCTCAACACACATTCTCAATATTACCAAACAACAATCATAAACAACCTGCATGATATACCATTTATACAAAAATAAGGACATAGGGAAGAAAATATTAGTTTCTATTGATAACAAAAGTCCACATAAGGATAACAATAAAACCTCAAAGTCTCGTTATTATGTCATAAATAATTGGAAAGGAAGGAAAACAGAAGCTACTATAAAACTAGTCCTCAACTTTAACCACGTCCTGCAGATGCACCACCAAAGATGTGAGCCTCTGTCTCCTGCTCTACACTTCCTGTTGGATTTCCAAAGAATGTAACTTGTGAGTCAATTTCCTGGTGGATTTCCTGCTCTATACTTTAAGAGATTATAGGTAGGAATTGCAAATATGGTAACTGAACAAGTTTAGAAGAAAATAATTAAAAAAAAACATCTAGTAATATGCAATCAGTTATATTCTAAGCATTTAACAAGCACACAATCAACACCAATTCTTTGACATATCTGAATCCATATTTTCATTTACTTCCCGGACTCGCTCGTCAAAGGAGAAAGCCTACACTAGGAATGAAGCCTGCAACACTCCATTCAAAGTGCAACCTAAAACCTGTGCGCAAGCGCGATCCTTCAGCTAGTCTAGTTGGTAGTACTCTGACACTAGAGATGGGCATACATGCCCAATGAGTCACCACTCTGTCCATCGAGTCTGCCGGAGGAGTCTCGCTCGCTCCATAGAAAGTGCAACAAAAACGGATCCGTATGGTGTGATGCACGCGTGCATCCACCTCAATTCCACCAGAGTACCACCACCCCACTCTGTGACGCCCCTCGAGTGGGGGTGACTCACTGTCGGCTCCTCCGGACCACAAGGGTGTGCACCCACCTTGTAGTATATAGTGTTCTTCTACCAATGTGTACTATTAGACTTCACTTAATAATATTTACTTGGGATTTATTTACAAACTTCAATAATCGTTAACAAAGCAATTAGCATTTATTCCCATCGAGTCATAGCTCTTTAACATTTAAACCCTTACGTCAGCTTCCAGGATAGTAGTGCTATTCACCCAACACATAATGGGAAGTATCAAATAACACAGTGCATTTCTCATTTCCGGATGGTTTGAGATATCCCCCCTAACACCTTATCATGAGCTAAGCGCAATTTGTTGCGGAAACAATCACAAGTCTTCGATCACGATTTCGAGCATCGTCCTCCTATTGACATATAATATTTATTTAACCCCATATCAACATGTATGGCCTTAAATACAACGTGGTCAAAACACGTGATATTTCATCATGAGAGTTCTATCCCTGGCTATTAGACATAAATGTTGTCGCCATATTATTAACAACAAAAGTTATTGGCACATATTATATAAAACCACAATTAATCACAAGGGATCCTAGCAAACTATTTTGTCAGGATAAAAAATTGATGTATATAATATTTGGAAATTGTAACAGCCTACACACATAATTTGTTGAGGTCAAACTGAATGTAATTAAACAACCCCCACGTTAGACCCAATAACTTGAGAAGAAAATACCTATTTTTGGATAATCACCGGATATGACGATAGGAGTAGTTATTTTTAGAAAGGGGTCTTTAAAAAAATATCTTAGTCGTGCAATATGTTGCATAAATAACGAATTTGAAAGAACTCGGGCCAAGGCAATTTAGATTCTTAGTAGGTAAATAACTTAGATAATAACATCACATGTTAACCAGGTTTCTTAATTTTAATGACATCAACTCCTATTAACAAGAACTAAAATATATAGCCTAATATAATAATTCCTTACCTTTCACGGGTGGAAAAAAAAAGGTGGAGCAAGACATGTCTCCTATTGAAGGACTCAATATGCAGTATTATTCTTTCAGTTTAATACATCGCACACACTCGATTGTTCTCTTGCAATATAACTCCAATATGGACTGATTACTCTGCAACCATAATCACGCCAAAAAAACCCATGGAACCATACCCAAGTACTGTTATTCCATAATCTAAAACCTGTGTCTAACAATTTCAAAAAAACTAACATACGTAACTTTCAAAAAGGGAGTCTACGCATGGATTGAGTAGATCATTAACCATACCACCTAAAGTGATTAATATAATAAAAAAAATAAAACAAACAAACCTCGAAGTCCATATACTTCCGAACTATGAGTAAAGTCTGATTATCATAATGCGTATAGGAAAAATCACGTCATACCGTTTTCTATAATCCAAAAAAATCAATCAATAAAACGAAGGAGGCGGTTCAATGAAAGGATTCACGACGGACCAACAGCAAGAGGCGATCCCGGGGTTAGGATCGGAAACGAGTATTCGACCCCAAAAGACAATCTCCAAAATCTTAATATATGTGAAAGAAGGAGGAGAGAGTCGAAGATCCGTTACCTATGTTAACGTACGCCTCCAAATCCGCGTTGTTGATTGCTCGGTCAAGAATCCGATGAGAGGGTTGCCTTTCCCTTGCGATGGCCCTCCTCGTCTTCTTCTTGTCGCGAAGCTACGTGGCTTCGAAAGCTTTTGATAATGGTGGTGGCACCGTTCTCTCCTTGATTCTTGAAGGAGAGGGAAACTGATAAGAGAATGACTTGTGGAGGAAGAAAAGGATGGATTAGGGTTTGGAAAGAGGTGGGAATGAGGGGAGATGGAGAATGGGGGTCTTAATATAGTTGAGGATTAAAACCTTAGTTTTAGAAACCCTAAAATAGTCCTAATTCGAAATTAATTAACCAAATCTCGTAACCATTAAATCCCCTCAATATCCCTGACCCCTCTTCACCAAAACAGACATATCTCCCACATCCGAACTCGGAATTACGCGTTTTTGGTCTCGTTGGAAAGCTTGCGACGAGACGCTTCTTTTGAGTATAATATTGAATAGGTTTTAAGAATTCAGGAAAATCGAAAAATCGTGGGGTGTTACACAAAGATATTGCAGCTCCAACACGATATCTTCACATCGAAGTAATGGTCGTCCCCTCCATACCCTCTATACTTTTTTAAGGGGAATGTTTGAGAAGCTCCATGGTTACATTCCCTTGACTGCTACGCATGAGCAGCTCAAGGCATACATAGACTCTGTCATGATTAGGGTCTTCCTAGCAGCTCTTGATCCTGAGTATGACGCTGCTCTGACCAGATTCTCACTGATGCTACAATACCTCCAATAGAGGAGGCATATCGTCGATTGAGCATGCTCTCTATATCCTCTGGCAGTATCCCTTAGTCTCAGACTTCTTCAGCTATGGATGCATCTCGTGGTAGGGGGAGCTCTACACAGTATCGTGGAAGGGGGAGCTCGAACCGTGGCAGGGGAGGGGGTATTCGACCCCATCATCCGTGCACCTACTACCACAGGACAAGTCATTCTGAGGAAACATGTTGCTCCAAGCATGGGTTTCCTGCTTCAGCACGAGTTGCAGAGCAGACTCAGCAGGTTGGGAGTTCATCATCTGTATCTGATCAAAGATTTGATGAACTCGTAGTGCAGCTCAGGGAGATTATGCCTGCCTCTGGATCAACAAGCTCTCCTTCTAGATCCTCAGAGGTAGCTGCATCAACATCAACGTCCACATCAAGTATAGCATACACCTTTACTAGTTGTTACAAGACAGATTTGTCAAAGTGGATTATGGATTCAGAAGCTCCCCATCATCATTATGGTGACAAAGGATATTTCAGTAATTTTAATCCGACTGAATCAGGGATATTTGTTGTGATAGATGATGGGGCACACTCTCCCATTATTGGATAGGGGAGGGTACAATTAACTCATGCAATGCGGCTTCAGAATGTTCTTTATGCTCCTGAATTTACTTAGTCAAATCACTAAGGATTTACATTGTTGTGCCATATTTGACCCTTCTGCTCTTGTGTTTCAGGATATTCATACGGGCAGGGTTATTGGATCTAATCGTGAGAAAGGTCTCTAAAGACTGGTACAATCTCCTTATGCTGGTGCTTCCTCCTTTCGCACCGGATCTGTTTCTCCTTATGGGCGGCATCTTTGATTTGGTCATCTTCCTCTTCAAAAGCTGGTCACGTTCTTCCACAAATTTCCCTCATTCTACTTTTCAATGCGATGCCTGCCAGCTTGGGAAGCATCATCGATCCACTTTTCATAATTGTTAGGGTCGAAATAGTCATAGTCTTTTCGAGTTAATTCATTTTGACATATAGGTCCAAGTCATGTCCCAGATCATTAGGACCATAGGTTTTATCTTGTTGTTGTCGACGAGTTTTCAAGATTGTCTTGGATTTTTTTTCTTTTGAACATATCCGATGTTGTTCATGTTATTCAGTCCTTTATTAATGAAATAAGAAATGTTTTTAGTGAATGTCAAGGTTATACGTTCAGATAATGCGCTAGAATTTTGCAGTACTCAACTTTCTCAATTTCTTAGATCCTATGGTATTGTGCATCAGACTTCTTATGCGTATACTTCTCAACAGAGTGGGGTAGCTGAATGAAAACATCGCCATGTTTTGGATGTTACCAGGACTCTTTTGATTCAGAGTTGTGTTCCTCATTCGTACTGGGGGGATGCGGTTCTAACTGATTGCTATCTGGTGAATCGTATGCCCTCACCGGTACTAGGGGAGAAGATCTCGTTCTCGATTGCATTTCCCGAGACATATCTTTTCTCTCTTACCCCTTGTGTTTTCGGATCAGTTGCCTTTGTTTATCAGATGTCTCCAGGGCTTGAGAAGCTCTCTCCTATAGCCGTCAAGTGTGTGTTTGTTGGGTATTCCAAGACCCAAAAGAAATAACATTGCTTTGACCCTGATCAACGAAGGTACTATGTTAGTGCGGATGTCACCTTTAGGTCCATTATGTATTTCTCTCCTACAAGTAACAAGCTTATTCCTTCAAAGAACGGAGAGGAGGTCTATATGCCTCTACCTCCGATTTCATCTCAACCACCTCCACCACCACCACCATCCCCACCATCGCCTCCACCACCACTACCACCTCTACCACCACCACCCCTCCACCACCTGCTACACCTACTTCTTTTCGCGGGTTTACCAGTGCCGGCCTCATGCCCAAGTGCCTACTCCTTCATCCAGCATGCCCGAGGTATGTTCTGAGCATTTGAATTCTTCCAAAGGCACTCGTGATTTGCGTGTGCAGCTTGAGGTGCAGGATGTCTTGGAGGATGCACCCTTTGAGGATGTTGTGGACCTGGATGTGTCGATTGCTCTTCGGAAGCAGAGTCGTGCATGCACTATGCATCGTCTTGCTTCCCATGCTTCTCTGGCACGACTCTTTGAGGATTTTCAGAGGTTTGTTGTGGGATTGTCATCTGTGGAGATAACACGGTCCTATCAGGAGGTGTTGTAAAGTAGTCAGTGGCGTCTAGCGATGGAGGAGGAGATAGCAGCTTTATAGTCTCGTGGTACGTGGAGTGTTGTACATGCTCCTCTAGACGCGTCTGTTATTGGCAGCGAGTGGGTGTTCACTGTGAAACACCGAGCTGATGGTACTGTGGACAGATATAAGGCCAAATTGGTTGTTCGTGGGTTCACCCAAACTTATGAAGTGGATTACCATGATACTTTTTCTCCCATTGGGCATCACACTATGCTGCAGATTCTTATTGTTGTTGTTGTGGTACGTGACTGACCGCTTTTCCAATTAGATGTCAAGAATGCATTCTTGTATAGAGACCTGCAGGCGGAAGTTTACATGCAGCAACCACCAGGGTTTACTGCTGAGGGGGAGTCCAATATGGTGTCTCGACTTCACAATGCATATATGGCCTTAAGTAGAGTCCAAGGGCTTGGTTTCAGAAGCTCTCAGAGTTGATTGAGTAGCAGGAGTTTGTCATATTTACTGCATATCATTCTCTTTTTGTTAAGAGAACTCGGAGAGCAATCGTTGTTGTCCTGGCTTATGTTGATGACATTACTGTTACTGGCAACGATGAACAGGGCATTCGTGCAGCTAGGTATTTCCTTGGACGTCAGTTTGTGACCAAGGAACTTGGCAAGCTACGCTACTTCCTTGGCTTGGAGTTTTCACGAAATTAGCAAGGTAAGGTTATGATGCAAAGGAAGTATGTTACTGATCTTTTATCTGAGATAGGTATGACAGGATGCAGACCCGCCACTACACCAATGGATCCTAATGCTAGGCTCTATGATGATGACTGTGAGGAGGTGGATAAGAGACAGTACAGAGAGCTAGTAGGGAAGTTGTTATATGTTACTATTACCTGGCCTAATATATCATTTGTTGTGAGCAGAGTAAGCCAGTTTATGGAGCAACCCAGACAGGCATACATGGATGCAGTTTGCATGATCTTGAGATATCTGAAATCTTCTCCAGGTGCAGGCCTTTTATTCAGAAGAGATACGTCTCTCACATTTACTGCATGAGAAGATGCAGATTATGTTAGGTGCCCTAAGGACAGGAACTCCACTACAGGCTTTACTGTGTTTGTTGGCAGCTCATTGGTTTTATGGAAGACTAAGAAACAGACAGTTGTTGCTCGATCCAACGCACTGAATCAGAATATAGGGCCATGGCCCAAGGGAGCATGGAAATGATATGGGTCAAGTCTGTCTTGTCTGACCTAACTATCGAGGTGTATGTTCCTATGCACCTCAAATGTGATAATCACGCAGTTCTGTTCATAGCTAATAGTCCAGCTTTCCATGAGAGAACAAAGCATATTGAAGTATATTGTCATTACACCCGTGATTTGATCCAAAAGGGGCTTATTTCAACTTTTCATGTTGCTTCAGCCTTCCATGAGACATGTTTACCAAAGCTTTTGCGAGGGGTCCTTTTCATTATTGTTGTTCCAAGTTGAGCATGATAAACATATATGCTCCAGCTTGAGGGGTGGTGAGATATTTATATCTCTTTGTCTTTATTTATATTTCTATTTCTTCAGTCTACTTTATGTAATTTTCTCTTAGAGATTTTCTCCTATATAAGAGAGCTCTAGGGCTACGATGAATACAACTTTTCATTTCACGTCTTTCCACATTTATTGTAATCAATTTTCAAATAAAATACTATGCATATTACTTTCTTGATTAGGTAAAGGAAAAACTTCAATTAATGTTGAGGAGGATTTCTCCAATTCTGAGGATGGAAGTGATGAGGAGGCCGGTGATAATGTGCATTTGAATTATATGGATGATTCTGATGAGGATCCAATGAGTAGTAGCAGTAGTGACGATGATGACGGTGACAATGTTGAAGAGAGAGACGATTAATGTTGATTCATTGAATCGATGTCTATGATTAGTGATTTTTTATGGATCGCATGAATTTAATGGACAATATGTTGCATTATATTTATGCGTTGAACTTTTTTGTACTTTCCCTTTTCTTTTATAATTTCACAATCGTATTTAAACTTTGAACAATCATGGCCATAGTTTGTACATTATAATGCACTTTTGCATAGTATGTTGCAATAGTTAGTGTTGTTATGATTTATTCTAGTATAATTTGCATTAGTTTTAATTTTTCTTTCGAAAAATTGAGGCTTACACCTCGCCTCACAATTTGGGAAAATGCCTTGAACTGCCTCGTGCTTTTTTAAAACTTGGACCCCACCCGCAACACTCACATCAATCCTAGAAGTAATAAACGACATTGAAAGGGCAACCTTAGGCCTCCTCTGTGAATTTGTTATGGCAACAGGCAGTGCTAGTGGCCCCCGTTGCCCACGAAAGGTGGCCCACTACCTCATTTCCGCTTGATCTCTTGCATCGGATTTACAGAGGCCAACGTGCGGTCCCCCCCTCTCTCTATCTTACTAACGCAAAGGGATCAAGCACATTCGCTTTTCTTGATGCTTTTCACCCTCGCTCGCCGGAAAGCGCCAAGGCAAGTCGGGAGGTGCAGGGCATCTGCTTAGGAGTGACGGACCACCTTATCACCCCCTTCTCAACCCTGAGCATCCCTGACACTACCAACCCTATCAGCCAACACCCTCTCCAAATCCCAGTGTTGTAAAAGTCGTCCGACTGGCCTGACTAGTATGTCCGACTAGTCTAGTCAGTGGAGTGGCCGACCGAGTATCGACTAATTCTGACTAGGCACACTAGTCGACTAATTTTTGCTTGGAGATGCCATATTTTTATGTTTTATTTTTTATAAGAAAATGTATTATAATATGCTTAATATTTAATTTAAATTCAATCACTTCTTTTGTTTTATTATGATAGTATAAAAATGTAGAAAATCTATGTAAATATATGTATAAAATGGATTTATATATTAAAAATAATCATAAAATTCAAAGCTGATTAAAGTCCAACTTAATCTGATTAGTCGTCCGACTGCCGATTAATCCGTAGTTAGTGACCCGGTCGACCGAGTACCGACTTTTGCAACCTTGCCAAATCCTTAACCCTATCACCCAATACCGCCTCCAAATCCCCAACCCGATCGTACAGTTCCCTCCCCAAATCGCCATCCCTATAGCCCATCGCCTTCTCCAAATAGCCATCCTTATCATCTAGAGCCACATTCCAAACATGTGGTGGTGGCGGTAGACCCCACTGTAGCCAAGGCGACGTCAAAAGGTGGAGAGCCTCTGCTAAGGAACAGCGCTGCACTCCCCCTCCGAGCCCAATACCCTCTCAAAATCCTTAACCCTATTACCCAACGCCTTCTCCAAATCCCCATCCCTATCGCCTAGAGCCCCATTCCATATCGGCATCTTCATCATATTCTTTTGTCCTCCTTCCTCTGTGTTGGTCAACTATAAAGGGATGTCAAGCATATGGATTGGTGATAATGATCAAATAGGTTGTGTATGCAGGGATCTATATGGATATGCATACGAGGAGCTCTCTATTCCGATGTTGTCGTATAGAGACACATGACCTTCTTTAGTTGCAGGACACGTTGAAGCTAGGAGGATTTCTCATGGAGATTTTTGGTGTTCTTTCAAACCTCAAGGTTAAGCAGAAGAAATTGGCCTTGGTAGCTTTCCAAAAATGTATGTGGTCAGGGACTAATATCTAGCCATTAGGTAGATCGTGATAGGGTGGTCGGGATACTGCATATGAAGAGTTAAAAGCTTGAGGAGGTAAAGCATGGAACCTCGATGAGGGTTCCGGTAGCTTGTATGGAGCTTAAGCAGCACGCTACAAAAGCTTACTTCGAGCTCAAGGACGAACAATATTAGGTTGTGGGGAACATCTCTTGATGACCTGTGTGGATATTGAAGGCAACGAGGGAAGGGGGAACTTATAGAGGGTGAAGGAAATCTTGTGCATGCCATGTGGATATCGTGGCAAATTGTGAGGATTCATCGAGGAGAGCTAGGAGAGAAAGAACTCACAACAATGAGATGATAGGAGGTCGATGCAAGAGGCAATGGTGTTCGATGTTCGGAGGAGAAAAAAAGGAAGAGGATGGAGGGGCATCACTTTTACATTTGAATGACTTTCAAGAGTAAATATGGTATTTTCAACCTTAGTGGTCATATGGATGAGAGTTTAACACAGTGCAAGAATTTATAACTTTACAGGAGTCATGATGTAGATATGACATATACGAGTTAAAGTGCAATCACATTGTTTTACAGTGTTCTAAATTTAACTTCTGCACCATAAAAGCAAACACTGATAATTCTCCATGGAAAACCATCAAAATCAAGCAAGTGGAAATTGTCTCTAGCAAAATTATTGATGAACGTTGTAAATCAAATGACTAAACAAGTACATACCTCAGCTGGATAGACGTTGAATATGGGTAAAAATCTCTTTCTACAGTAATCGTTGAATACAAACGTAAGCACAGGAAGAGGGATGGTGAAACTTGCAGCAAGAGGCAAACCTTTCAGCCCAAATATCCCAATTGCAATTGCTTGCATCAGTACCAACGAAAATATCACGGCATTGTGCACATTAGGCCAAAACTTGCCACCAATTTCATACTTTGCAGCATACACATTTAGTAGCTGCCAATAATTAGAAATTAAATTAAGGTTGTCAAATTACAGAAAATAGCATGCTGTCATAATAAACAATGAAATTGTTATGATCTAGAAAATTAAAGTGGATGCATCACTTCCACATCGTTATGATCCAGAAAACTAAGTGCTGCATCTTTTAAAAATGCAAGTTTTATGTTTCCTAAAAATGGGAAAATGTTCCACATTTAGTGGGAAATTAATGTAAAAGCCTTCTCCCACTATAAGTAGGGTCGGCTATATGGATTCTTGCTCAAATCCATGTTAAAAGATTCGACTATTTTTTACGTTGGTTGTCGACTACTTAACGCAACTCCCACAAGAGAGGAATTTGAACCCTGGTCTTTTGGGTGGTAGGCTAGACCATTTAAGCGGGAACATTTAATTGGAAATTGCAATTTAAAAAAATATCCAATCACTAATATACATAATGCCCTAACAATAATCATCAAATAATAACCGAAGAGGTAACTTAGAGGAGAGACCCATCTACAATTTTGGTTCGCTCTGGTCCCTAGTATTCAAACTGCAACAAAATATTCTTGAGCTTTGCAGCAATATAACATGGTTACCTCGTTTGAGTTAACCAAAAGTAGTCTTTTGACAGTTTTCGACAACTTATCGCATCTCCCCCATCCTCTTCTTCTTACCAATTCCTGAACCCTTCTCATTTTTTCTTATTTTTCAGAATTACATAAACCCCTGGGAACTGCACAGTGTTTTTTTACTTTAGTACTTTAGAGATACTTTTATGTTATAGTACGATTTATTTATTTTCTATTTCCTTCATCTATTTTATGTAATTTACCCTTTGAGTCTCTCCTTATATAAGAGAGCCCTAAGGTTACCTTGAATAGATGGATTCATATTTTCTCTCAACATAGTATCAGAGCGGTAGTCCTAAACCGGAGTTCGTGTACCCTAGAAATCCTACTCCACCCACAATCCTTCTCCTTCCTTCGATAACACCGCCCCTCTCCTTCCCTCTAGCGGTTGTTGCCGTCGCACTTGTCGCCACTGCTACAACAACATGATGCGCGGTTGTTGTTGCCGCTGCAACACTCGACATCTCTCGCTGTCGCATCTTGCCGCACGGCCCGCACCAGCAGCTGTAGCCGCTTCATCGGCTCTGGTGGCACCTCTGCTACCCTCCGGGCTGCCACCTCCGGGTTATTTCCTTTCACCTAGCAATCCAAGAATGGGATCGCGTGATCTGATTTTGGTGTTCCTTGAGTGATTTCAGGTCAATATATCACCAGTCGGTACAAGGCACATCAAAGATTAATGGGAATGGTTGCACTTTGAGTATACACGTGCAATCGCTTCTCTACATGTCTTTAGACAAACTCTTTTAGTCTACAACCCCCAGTCTTTGGATATGAAAATATGTCAGAAAGAGCAAAGTTGATATCCCCGCCACATGCGCTTTTCAAGGTCCAGCGCCAATAGTGAAGATGGACGGGAGGAATTATGGGTCATGCAATTCATGAACCTAATGCAATCTACGAGTAAGAAACATATTCTTACGAAGAGGAGTCGGCTGACAAGACTGGGGTGAATGCCTCGTGGGAGGTTGACGATGCTTATGTACGCATATGGTTGTCTAGTACATTAATAGTAAAGATTGCCAATGATGTTCTGCACCAACCAACCGCCAAGGTGATGTGGGACATTCTTGCTGCTACATATTCCTAGGCAAGGAATGAGACAAAGACCATGTAGCTGCAACATGACATATTCATGGTCAAGCAGAATGGTCACCCCTTACATTCCTTTCATGTCTCTTCGTGGCATGTTCGAGAAGCTTCACAGCTTCATGCCTATTGCAGCCACTCCTGAGCAACAGATAATGTATAGGAATGCTACCATGGCTAGCATATTTTTAGCATCACTTGACTCGGAGTATGATGATTCTCGATCATAGATACTTGCGGATGCCACCATTCTTCCCATGAAGGAGGCATACCACAGGCTCGGTAGGATCATTGTTCCATCGGTTGCCTCTACTGAGACTTCCTCTGCAATAGCCACATCTCGCGGTGGGGGAGGCACTTCTCAGTTTCACGACCGTGGTCCTCGTGGTAGGGGAGGCTGTATTTGCCAACCATGTACCTATTGCCATCGTCCGAGTCACTCGGAGGATACGCGCTACTCCAAACATGGTTTTCCGACTTTTGATCGTGCAATGGAGCAGGCTGAGTCTCTTGTAGCCTCTACGTTTGATCAAAGATTTGATGACTTTGTTGCTCGCCTTAGAGAAATTATGCCTCCCGATGTGTCTCATGCATCCTCGATTGCTCAAGGAAGCCATTCGGATGTTGCAGATTCTGCATCTGCTAGTACCTCAAGTAGTACTTATGCTCTTACCAGTTACCACAGGACTGATATGACAGAGTGGATTATGAACTCTAATACATCTCAGCTATAAACGGACCGAACCTGAGCGAACCTATATTTTTTAGGTTCGGTTTGTTTATTTAATCAAGCCTAAACTTGTGTTCAGGTTCGGTTCATTTATTTTCGAATCGAATCCGAATCGAACCTCTTTTTAAACGAATCGAACCTAAGCGAATATCGAACTTAAGAATTCAGAGGGAGTGAAAAGAAGAGAAATGAAAATATATATGTGTTTACAATTAGAATAAATATTCATTTAGGTTTTTTCTTTATCTAACTCATCTTCATCTTTTGAAAAAAAATAGATTAATATGTATTCATCTCTTTGAAAAAAGTATAATTATAATATATTTTTACATTTGTTCCGATGGGGATAAGGAATAAGAATAATATGGAGATATTCGATAAGTAAGGTTTATACTTGTTCTGTTGATTTGAAGATAAAGAAGGGAAAAGTACTAGACACATAGATGATGGATGTTGTAAACACGATGTGACTACTTATTTTTGGATAGTTTATACCGAGGTAAAACCTACTTATCCCATAAATATCCAGTTATCTCTAGACAAAATTCACAACGAAATTGGCTTACCTCAAAATAAGGTCCACTTCTATGGACACGAATTTGTAAATATGTATATGTGCATGTTTATCGAGTTTTTAATGAGCCGAACCTAAGCGAACCTATGATTTTTAAGTTCGATTCGTTTATTTAATCGAGCCTAAACTTGTGTTCAGGTTCGGTTCGTGTATTTCCGAACCGAATCCGAATCGAACTTTTAGCGAGCCGAACCTGAGCGAATATCGAACTCGAGAATTTTCTTACAGCCCTAATCTCATCATATGTGTGGATACAGGAGTCAGTTTGCAGTATACAGACAGTTACCCCTGGTAAATAAGTTATCATAGCTAATGGGACATACTCTCCGATTGCAGGACAGGAGGAGATCGGTCTGACGCCATCTATGCACTAACAGAATGCGCTTTATGCTCTTAAATTTCAATGAACTTATTGTCCAGTAGTCATATTACTAAGGATATGCATTGTCGGGCTATTTCTTACCCACTTCATTTGTGTTTCAGAACATTCTTATAGGTAGGGTGATTGGATATGGCAATGAGTTGGGCGACCTCTATCGATTAGTTTGCACTGCATGTGCTGGTGTCTCATCAAGTCCCATAGGATCAGTCTCCTCGTTTATATGGCATCTACGTTTTGGCCACCTTCCTCTCTAGAAGATGTGTCAAATTCTTCCTTAGATTTCTTCTCACTCCACCTTCCAGTGGGAGGCGCGTCAGCGAGGGAAGCATCACCAGTCCGTTTTCCTAAGTCGTCAGGGTCGGAGTAGTAACTCCATTTTTGAGTTGATTCATGTAGACATTTGGGGTCCGAGTCGTGTTCCTGATCACCAGGGATGCATGTTTTATCTTGCGGTCGTAGATGATTTTTCTAGGTTGTTGTGGGTTTTCTTCTTAAAGAATAAGTCTACGAATGGGACTGTGATAAAATCTTTCATCAATGAAGTTACGAATATTTTTTCTTCTACAGTGTGGAAAAGAGCTATACGAAGAGATCTTAGTTTTTTGGATATAAGCCCGAGATTGACCCAAGATAGATCTGAATGGAGGCGAAGAATCCATGTAGCCAATCCTACTTAATTGTAGGAAAAGGCTTTGTTGTTGTTAAATTTATAAATTTATGAGAACTGACAATGCTTTGGAATTTTGTACTTTTGAGCTTTCGCAGTTCTTCTCATCTCTTGGAATTGTACATCAAACTTCATGTGCTTATACGTCCCAATAAAATGAGGTTGCTAGATGTAAGCATCATCACTTGCTTGATGTGACTCGTACTCTTCTCATTCAGAGTGATGATCCACATTCGTTCTGAGGTGACACGGTTCTTACTGCTTGCTACTTAATGGATCACATGCCCTCGTTTGCGTTGGGTAAGAAAATTCTATTCTCCTTTGCTTTTCCTGAGAAGCAATTGTTCTCACTCACTCCTCGTGTATTTGGCTCAATCGTCTTTATGCATCAGTTGTCACATGGTATAGACAAGCTCTCTCCTAGAGCTGTCAAATGTGTTTTTATGGGGTATTCGAAGATACAGAAGGGGTACCTATGTTATGATCCTCTTCGTAGGAAGTACTACGACAGTGCAGATGTCACATTTTTGAGTCTGTGATGTACTTTTCTCCCACAGGTGACAAATTAATTCCATCTGATTCTGGAAAAGAGGCCTATATGCCACGCCTCCTTCATTCTCAACCATCTGCATCAGTTGTCCCTTCACCTCCACCAAATGTATCATTGCCTCCATTTCTGCTGCCTCCTCCTACACCACCACCCAATACCCTTGGGGTCTGTTTGGTTGCTGGGTTGGAGTGGGCTGGGATAACCTGATGGGAATAGTAGTTGTTTGGGATGGTTATGAGGGTTGGAGAGGGTTGGAATAAAGAATATGATGTCACTATGATTTGTGATAGAATTCCATCCCAAGAAAAGAGAGGGGTAAACTTGGTTACCCTAGGGTAACCCAGTTACCAAACGAGCCCTTGGTAAATTCTTGCCACGATTCTATATTCTAATTTATGTTACCATTACCAGGCCAAATATTTCATTTGTTGTTAGTCGGGTCAGACAGTTCATGGAGCAACCTAGACAGGTGCATATGGATGCAGTCCATATGATTTTGAGATACTTGAGGTCATCTCTAGGTGTAGGGTTATTGTTCGGAAAAGGGACATCCCTTACTGTCACAGCTTGTGCAGACTATGCATGATGCCCTAAGGATAGAAAATCTACTTCAGGTTTTGTGGTATTTGTTGGTGGCTCTCTAGTGCCTTGCGAGAGCAAGAAGCAGACAGTTGTTGCCAGATCTAGTGCTGAATCAGTATATAGAGCCATGGAAAAAGGGAGCACAAAGATGATATGGGTCAGGACTGTTCTAGTTGACCAAGGCATTGATGTATTGCTTCCTATGCAATTACAATGTGACAACCAAGCAGCTTTATTCATTGCTAATAATCATGTTTTTCACGAGAGAATGAAGCATATTGAGGTGGATTGTCACTACACACGTGACATGATCCAGAAAGGATTCATTTCCACTTCCCATGTCATCTCAGAGGAGCAGACTGCAGATATCATCACCAAGGCATTAACTAGAGGACCATTTCAGAAGTGTTCATGCAAGCTGAGCATGAGCGACATTTATGCTCCATCTTGAGGAGTGTAGAGATACTTTTATGTTACAGTACGGTTTATGTATTTTCTATTTCCTTCATCTATAGTATATAATTTACTCTTTGGGTCTCTCCCCATATAAGAGAGCCCTAGGGTTACCTTGAATAGACATATTCATATTTTCTTTTAACAAGTATTGTAGTAGTATCGCACTAAATACGCCGCCTATTATTGCATTTCCTGTATGCGACATGCGCTTGACGCATTTCGAACATGAAATATGCGCCAAATCCCCTGGAATGTTTAAGTACCTACATCCCGGGACTCCATGACACTTCTTTGCTCACTCGGCACGGAGTTTATATTTGAGCGACTACCCCCGCACTTCCCCGGCTACTCCCTATATACCATTGCGTCGCCTCCTCATTTCCCTCTTGACAACGCCGCATCTCCCAACTTCCATAGACCTTTGGAGTCTCCATTTCCTGTCGTGCATCCACCGTTGGTGCTCCCCCACATAGGTCTCCAAGCCTTAGGTACATACATGACAATCTTTGGTGTTAGGGTTTGGTTAAGTATAAATCATATTTTTTCCACAAATTGAAGTTCATGTGATGATTGGTTATTATTTTTTACTTATAAATCCATTCCTCACCCATGTGTTAGTTGGAATAGAGTCGATTTATTGCATGTTCCATTTGAAGGGACTATTGAAGATGTAGAACAATAGTGTGCATGGTTTAGACTTAACGTTGACTATTACGTACGATGAGTTGTTGAATCTAGTTCATCGAAACTTCAACTTGGATAAGAACAACCACCAAATTAAGTTGCCACATTGCATCCCATGCAAGAAAGGTGAAGAACCTATGTGAACGTCCATCGTAACATAGGCGTTCTCTATATGTTGGGAGAATTGGAAAATATGCACCCAGTGAGATTATTATTAGGGATCATTCGGTTTAGTCGGTGGTACCAAATGTTGATGACCTTCAGGATCGCTTCTCTCCAGTTCCTTCCGCGCTCCCTATAACACAACCAACACTAGTTCACGAATTAATGAGTGATGCTCTCTTGAGAGAAGTTAATCGTGCTCTAAATGATGGCATTCCTAGGATAACAGATGACGAGTTGGATTGAGAAAGTGATCAAGAGCAAGCCAATAACGTTATTGTAAATGACCAGAAGGGAGCTGATGAACCTATTCGTAAAACAATTATTCCCCAAGTATTGTTTTTTGGGGTCAGAGGATGTAATACCCATGCAACATTTAAGGATGATTTTCGAAAGAAATCTAGGCTCGACAATTTTGGTGATGAACTTTGAAAGGATAGAACATTCAAGATTAAGGATGATTTCGTTTATGCTGTGAGGAAACATCACATTCTTGCACATTGCAACTTCATGATTAAATAACCCACGACCTTGGTTTGGTATATTCTCTGCACTATGGAATCTAAGGGTTGTCTTTGGTTACTATGTGGTTATTTTAGGAGATTCGACGGTGTGTGGGTTGTCTCTAAGATTGGCGGTCGACACACTTGCATAAACACATCTGTTAATCAGGATCATCCTCAACTAGACTGCAATTTCATGGCTAGATCGATGCTAATCATGGTGAAGAATGACCCCACTATTTGGGTGTCGAACTTGAGGGCTCACATTCACAACATCTATAAGTATTGGCTTATGAAAAAAGAGCGTGGGATGCTAGGAGAAAACCAATAGGAATAAAATTTGGTGATTGGAAGAAATCTTACGTCGAGATGCCTTATCTTATGCATGCATTGAAAGCTTTCATTCTAGAGACTGAATAATACATCCAACACACCGAACACTCCGATCCGCGGAAACGCCATTGTCGTAGATTTCAGTGTTGCTTTGGGCATTTCGCCCTTGCATTGAGGCTTTCAAATATTGTAGGACGTTATTAAGCATAAACGACACTCATTTATGCGACAAGTACAAGCAGAAATTGTTAATCGCATGCGGAATAAATGGAGATAACCATGTCATGCACCTTGCATTCAGGATAGTTGACGAGGAATCCGGCTCTACTTGGAAATGGCTCCTTTCACTTATTTGACCCATGCCATGCCCTTGCAACGCCCCATCACTAAGGATTTAAATTGCCGAGCTATAATTGACCCATCCTCTCTTGTGTTTCAGGACATTCTTACGGGCAAGGTGATTGGTTGTGACCGTGAGCAGGACGACCTATACCGACTGGTCCAGACCCCATATGTTGTAGTATCTACCTGTTCCACTGGATCTGTCTCTCCCTACTTGTGGCATCTGCGCTTTATCCACCTTCCTCTTCAGAAACTTCGTAGAGTTCTTCCGCAAGTCTCACCCCTCACAACATTCAATTGTGAGGCATGTCAGTTAAGAAAACATCACCGGTTCGTGTTTCCCAGTCATTAGAGTCGAAGCAATCGCTCACCTTTTGAGTTATTTCATATCGATATATGGGGTCCAAGTCGTGTCCCTGATCACCAATGGCAAATGTTTTATTTAGTTGCAGTAGACGATTTCAGTAGCTTGTCTTGGGTCTTCTTGTTAAAGAATAAATAAGAAGCTGGAAATATCATTATCAATTTCATTAAAGAAGTACGGAATCTTCTCTCTACCACTATTAAAATTGTGCGAACTGATAATGCACTAGAATTATGCACGCGTGCATTATCCCAGTTCTTCTCATCCCTTGGTATTGGTCATCAGACAACGTGCACTTATAGCTCCCAATAGAATGGGGTTGCCGAAAGAAACATCATCACTTCCTTGATATCGCCTGTACTCTCCTTGTTCAAAGTAATGCCCCTCACTCGTTTTGGGGTGATGCAGTCCTCGCTGCATGCTATCTAGTAAATCGAATGTCGTCATCTGTACTGGGTGAGCAAAGTCCGTTTTCTCTAGTCTTTCTTGACAAGGATATGTTCTCGTTGACCTCTCTTGTGTTTGAATCCGTGGCATTCGTCTACAAGTTGTCCTCTAGTCTTGACAGGCTCTCTCCTCAGGCGGTCAAATGTGTCTTTGTAGGTTACTCCAGAACTCGGAAAGGCTATTGGTGTTATGATCCAGTTCACAAGAAGTACTATGTAAGTGCAAATGTCACATTCTTTGAATCCATTATGTATTTCTCCCCAACAAGTGACCAGTTGACATCCTCTGCAGCAGATGATGAAATTTATGCACTTCCACCACCACCATTGCCACCACCATCTAATACCATGTCCTCCTCTCCATCGTTGCCACCTACCTCACCACCTACCTCGCCAGTCCCCTTTAACTCTACCACCACCCAATGTTTTGGTTTCTCCTCTACCATATCACTATAGTCGACGGCCTGCCCCTGCTATTGCTCATGGTCTGTCGTCTACCACGCCCTAGGGATGATCTGACACTAATATTGGGTCTAATGATTTGTCTCAACAGGAACAAGTGCAGGTGCCAGACGATCTAGTTACAGGAAGCCAAGACGTACGTGTGCTACCTACCCACTTGTGTCTCATGTTATCTTCGATCATCTACAAGGAGAGTTCCAACGTTTTTAGGTGGCATTATCTACCGTGGCTATACCACAGACATATCAAGAGGCATTAAAAGATGACCAGCAGTGTTTTGCAATGGAATAAGAGATGGCGGCTCTTCAGTCTAGAGGTACATGGAGCTTGGTACCGACCCCTCCTGAGGCATCCATAGTGAGCTGCAAATGGGTCTTAACGGTCAAACAGAATGCAGATGGCAGCATTGATAGATACAAAGCCAGATTGGTTGCCATAGGATTCACGCAGACATATGGAGTGGATTATCTTGATACTTTCTCCCCAGTTGCGAGGCACTCTACTCTACGAATTCTGTGGTCCGTAGTTGTGATCCGGGATAGGCCCCTATTGCAACTTGATATGAAGAATGCTTACATGTAGGAAGATCTGCAGGAAGAAGTCTATATGCAGCAGCAACCAGGGTTTACTGCTGAGGGGGAGTGCAGTCAGGCATGTCGACTTTATAAGGCAATATATGGCCTTATGCAGAGTCCAAGGGCTTGGTTTCAAAGGCTCTCAGATTTATTTCAGAAACATGGATTCACTAGATCAAATGCCGATCACTCCTTGTTTGTACAGAAGACTACTAGAGGTACGACGGTCACTATGGTATATGTCGATGATATACATATTACAGGGGATGACACACAATGTATCAAAAGAGCAACAAAATTTTTAGGTCATGAATTTGTTACTAAAGACCTTGGAACTCTTAGATATGTTATGGGGTTGGAGTTCTCTAGGAATCATCAAGGGCTTGTGATGACCCAGAGGAAATATGTTACTGTTAAGATTCTTACGTTTCGTTCTCTTTATTTATATTGTTTATTACTCTTGTCCTGTTTATGTAATTTACCCTTTGAACTTTTCTCCTATATAAGAGAGATCTAGGGTTAGATGAAATACATTTTTTTTCTTTTACCATTCCACATGGTACCAGAGCGACAGTACTAGATCGGAGACTGTGCCCTAAAACCTAACCCTACCAAAAACCCACGCACGTGCGCCGAGCACCACCCCTTGCTGGACGCCGCCTCCTGTCGTGCGCCGCTTGCACCGCCGCTAGCGAGTGTGTCACCTGCACCTCACGCGCACGGTGCGCAGCTTCCAGCCCTGCACAGCCCGCGCTCACGCCTCGCGTGCGCAGCGTTCTCACACCTGCGACCCTGCTTCTTCGTCCTCACGCACGCATCACGCGAGCAGTCCCTGTCTCCAATTCACGCGCTCAACCTTATCTCGCGTGCCTCTCCCCATGCGTCCCTGTGTGACGCTTGCAGTGTGGCGGACTACAAGCAGCCCTTGAAGAATGGAAGGGGTTGTGGTATGAGTCTACACCCAAAATCATCTTCCTATATGTCCGTGTAGACATTATTCGTCTAGTTTGTAACTCCAGTCTTTAGAGATTGGTGTGATCATGTCAGACAACAAAGCATATGTTCCATCTCTGGGTGCCTTCAAAGGTCCAACATCCATTGTGAAGATGGATGAAAAGAAATATGAATTGTGGGCCATGCAGTTCATGAGCTTGATGCAGTGTAATGGCAAGAAGCATATCCTCACACAGGAGGAACCTATTGACAAGACTAGCGTTAATGCCTCATGGGAGGCAGACTATGCATATGCATGTGTATGGCTATCTGGCATGGTATCCTCGGAGATAGCCAATGACATTATGAGTCAGCCCACGACAAAGGCTATGTGGGACATTCTCGCCGCTACATATTCTCCGACGAAGAATGAGTCGAAGATTCTGCAACTTCAGCATGACATCTTCACTTCGAAGCAGAATGGTCGTCCTCTTCATACCCTTTACACTTCTCTAAGGGGTATGTATGAGAAGCTACATGGTTACATTCCCTTGACTGCCACACCAGAGCAACTCAAGGCTTATAGGGATTCAGTGGTGACGGGAATTTTTCTAGCAGCACTTGACCAGGAGTATGATGCAGCAAGAGCACGGATTCTTACTGATGCCACCATACCTCCTATGGAGGAAGCATATTGCAGGCTGAGTAGGCTCTCCATATCTCCTGGTGGTACCCAACTGACTTAGACGTCCTCAGTCATGGCAGCTTCCCGTGGTGGGGGGGGGGGGGGGGCTACTGCATATCAAGGACGAGGTGGCCGTGGCAGGGGTGGGGTTAGTCAGTCCCCTCAGCAGCCTTGTACTTACTGTCACAGATCAGGTCACTCTGAAGAAACATGCTATTCCAAGCATGGGTTCCCAGCTTTAGCTCGTGTTGCAAAGCAGACTCAGCAGGCAGGGGGTCCTTCACATGTCTCTAATCAAAGGTTTGATGAACTTGTGGAGCGGCTCAAAGAGATTATGCTTACTTTTAGATCTACAAGCTCTCCTTCAGGATCTTCAGAGGTAGTTTCCTCAATATCAGCATCCACGTCAGGTACAACATATGCTCTTACTAGTTGTTACAGAAAGACTTGTCAGGAGCATCTCATTATCTCTGTGGTGACAGAAGTCAATTGAGTAATTTCCGTTCGTCTCACACAGGACGATCTGCAGTGATAGCAGATGGGGACACACTCTCCTATTACCGGTCAGGGGGAGGTGCAATCGACTCCTCATTGCGACTTCAGAATGTTCTCTATGCTCCTGAGTTTTCTATGAATTTTCTATCTATTAGTCAAATCACTAAGGATTTACACTATCGTGTCATATTTGATCCATCTGCTCTTGTGTTTCAGGATATTCTCACGAGTAGGATGATTGGAACTGGCTGTGAGCAAGGGGGTCTCTACAGACTGGTGCAATCTCCTCATGTTGGTGTCTCTTCTCTTCATACTGGATCTGTTTCTTCCTACATAAGGCATCTTCGATTTGGTCATTTTCCTCTGCAAAAGTTGTGTCACGTTCTTCCACAAATTTCTCCTCGCTCTACCTTTCAGTGCGAGGCCTATCAACTTGGGAAGCATCATCTAATTTTTCAGAGTCATCCGGATAGGAGTAGTCATGGTTTATGTGAGTTACTTCATTTGACATTTAGGGTCCCAATCGTGTCCCAGATCATCGGGGACATAGGTTTTATCTTGTTGCTGTTGATGAGTTTTCAAGATTGTCTTAGGTCTTTCTTCTTAAAAATAAGTCAGATGCTAGTCATGTTATTCAGTCATTTATTATTGAAATAAAGAACAACTTTTCTGCAAAAGTCAAGTTTATATGTTATGATAATGCACTAGAATTTTGCAGTTCTCATCTTTCTCAATTCCTTAAGTCCCATGGTATTGTGCATAAGAGATCTTGTGTACATACTTCTCAACAAAATGGGGTAGTTGAGCGAAAACACCGTCATCCTTTGGATGTTATCAGGATTCTTTTGATTCAGAGCCATGCTCCTCATTCGTATTGGGGGAATGTGGTTCTTACTGCTTGTTATCTAATAAATCGTATGCCCTCTTCGGTTTTGTGGGAGAAGATCCCGTTCTTAATTCTGTTTCCTGAGATGGATCTTTTCTCACTTACGCCTCGTGTGTTCGGTTCTATAGCTTTTTTCAGCAGATGTCTCCTCGTCTTGACAAGCTCTCTGCAAGAGCGGCCAAATGTGTGTTTGTTGGGTATTCCAAGACCCAAAAAGGATATTGTTGCTTTGATCATGTTCGACAAAGGAACTAAGTTAGTGCAGATATTACTTTCTTCGAGTCCATTATGTATTCTCTCCCACAGGTGACAAGCACATTCCTTCAGAATATTGAGAGGAGGTCTATATGCCTCTACCTCTGATCTCCACTACACCATCATTGCCACAACATCCTAATCCACCTCCGCCACCACCACAACCTCCACCACCACCACCACCTACTTTCTACCCTCAGGTTTACCAACGTCGACCCTATGCTCATGTGCCTCCTCCACCATCCAGCACGCCCAAGGTATGTTCTGAGCATTTGAGTTCTTCTAATGGCGCTAGTGATTTGCATATGCAGCTTGAGGGGCAGGCTATCTTGGATGATACTCCTTCTGCGAATAATGAGGATCTACATGTACCTATTGTACTACGGCGGCAGAAACGAGCATGCACTATGCATCCTATTGGTTCTCATGTTTCCTTGGGGTGTCTTTTCAAGGATTTTCAGAGGTTTGTTGTGGGATAGTCTGCCGTGGAGATACCACGGTCATATCAGGAGGCACTACAGAGCAGTAAATGGCATCTGGCATGGAGGAGGAGAGGGCAGCTTTACAGTCTCGATGTACGTGGAGTGTTGTCCATGCTCCATCAGGTGCGTCTATTGTTGGCAGCAAGTGGGTGTTTGTTGTGAAGCATTGGGCTGATGGTACAGTGGACAGATACAAGGCCAAATTGGGAGCTCGTGGGTTCACCCAAACCTATGGGGTGGATTATCAGGACACTTTTTCTCTTGTTGCACGTCACTCCACCCTGCGGATTCTTATTATTGTTGTTCTGGTTCGTGATTGGTCACTTTTCCAATTAGATGTCGAGAATGCTTTCTTGTATGAAGATCTGCAGGAGGAAGTTCACATGCAGCAGCCACCTAGGTTTGTTGTCGAGGGGGAGTCCAGTATGGTGTGCCATCTTCATAAGGCTATATATGGCCTTAAGCAGAGTCCGAGGGCTTGGTTTCAGAAGCTCTCAGAGTTGATTGAACGGAAGGGGTTTGCCAGATCCACTGCAGAACATTCTCTTTTTGTTAAGAGAAATCAAAGAGGTATTGTAGTTGTTTTGGTTTATGTTGATGGCATTGTTGTCACTTGCAGCGACGAACAGGGCATTCAAGCAACTAAGGATTTCCTTGGACAACAGTTTGTTACCAAGGATCTTGGCACGCTTCGTTACTTCCTTTGCTAGGAGTTCGCATGAAATCAGAAAGGTATGGTTATGATACAAAGGAAGTATGTTACTGATCTTCTATCTGAGACAGACATGACAGGATGTAGACCAGCTACTACCCCAATGGATCATAATGCTAGGCTATATGATGATGACTCTGAGGAGGTGGACAAAAGACGATACAGAGAGCTGGTAGGGAAGTTATTATATGTTACTATTACCAGGCCTGATATATCATTCGTTGTGAGCAGAGTGAGCCAGTTTATGGAGCAACCCAGGCAGACACACATGGATGCAGTTTGCATGATCTTGAGATATCTAAAGTCATCTCCAGGTGCAGGTCTTTTTTTTAAAAGAGATGTCTCTCACAGTTACTGGGTGTGCAGATGCAGATTATGTTGGGTGTAAGGACAAGAAGTACACTTCAGGCTTCATTGTGTTTATTGGTAGCTCGTTGGTTTCATGGAAAAGTAAGAAACAAACTGTTGTTGCTCGGTCTAATGTTGAATCATAATATAGGGCCATGGCCCAAGGGAGTACAGAAATGATGTTGGTCAAGTCTGTCCTGACTGATCTAACAATTAAGATGCATCTTCCTATGCATCTCAAATGTGATGATCAAGCAACCATGTTCATAGCTAATAATCCAGCATTTCATGAGAGAACAAAGCACATTGAGGTAGCTTGTCATTACACTCGTGATTTGATCCAAAAGAGGCTTATTTCAACGTCTTATGTTGCTTCAGGTGATCAGATTGCAGACATGTTTACCAAAGCTCTTGCAAGAGGCCCATTTCATCATTGTTGTTCCAAGTAGAGCATGATAGATATATATATGCTCCAGCTTGAGGGGGAGTGTTAAGATTCTTACGTTTCGTTGTCTTTATTTATATTGTTTATTTCTCTTGTCATGTTTATGTAATTTACCCTTTGAGCTTTTCTCCTATATAAGAGAGCTCTAGGGTTAGATGGAATACAACTTTTTTTACTTTTACCATTCCACAGTTACTGACATGCTAAGCGACACGGGCATGCTTGAGTGTCGTCCAGCCACAACACCTATGGATCCAGTCATCACGATGTATGATGATGACACTGAGAGAGTTGACAAGAGAAGATATCGAGAACTGGTGGGGAAACTTCTCTATATCACCATTACCCGACCAGTTGTTGTCAGCATAGTTAGCTAGTTCATGCAACAACCTTGATAGGTGCATATGGATGCTATAAACATGATACTGAGATATCTCAAGTCATCACCATGTGCAGGATTACTATTCAGAAAGGGAGAAGATATTACCATCTCAGTCTGCACAGATGCTGACTATGCAGGGTGTCCTAAAGACAGGAAATCAACCACAGGATTTGTTGTATATATTGGAGGCTCTCTTGTCTCATGGAAGAGTAAGAAACAGACTGTAGTAGCCAGGTCCAGCGTTGAATCGAGCAGTCCTTGCAGATCTACACATATATATTCAACTGCCTATGACATTACAATGTGATAATCAGGCTGCTTTATTTATTGCTAATTGTAACATCCGGGTCCGATTAATCCAATTCCGACCCAATTAAGGGTTTGCACGACCAATTAATGTTTGATTAATATTGAATAAACCCAGTTCGATCCATTGATCGCTGATCAAAAGTCGTTCGGTCGCAATCGACCAAAAGTTGATCGCATCATAAAGCCTGTCACGGAAAAGCCGCGACGCAAATTGGGAACCGCAAAACAAACGAGACCACCCAAAAAATATGATTCGGTGAAATAAAACCAACGGAATTGACCGTTCGTCAATCGGAGATCGTTTAGTATTTTAAAATCACAAAGTTTAGCCCCAAATTAAAATCGTATCTCGAAAATTTTGAGCATTTATTTCCGATCTAAAGTATATGAATATTATGCTCATATTGATCGTCGTTCCGAGACGGTCAAAATGAGATATTGCGTATCGAAATCCGAAGCCCGAGACACGAGTACGGTCAACTTTTGTATCTCAAAAAAATAGGTGACATCAGCAAGCTGACATTAACAAGCTGACATCAGCTTGTTGATGTCATCCAAGAGACAATTGGCCTCTAAAACTCCCCACGTGAAGAGGCTCTCTTCTCCTTTTCTTTTCTCATTTCTTCCCCAAATTCTATCTTTCCCAAATGCCATCTCCATTTCAGTCGATAGGGCTCTTTCTCCCATTTCCTTTACTCCAAAATCCCCAATCTTCAAGCTCTAGTTGTTGTCCATCAACTGCTGGACCTCCTATTCCAGCATATCAAGAGTTTGGAGCCTTGTTGCTGCTCCAATAATTCCATCAAGAGTTGTTGCATTTCTCCCTCTTGCATGCAAGGATTCTTTTCAATCTTGGAGAGAAAGGTACAATCCTAACTTCCTTTGCCGCCATGCATGTCGAATCCATATCTCATTCCTGATCAAAATATATAACAAATCATGAGATCTTAGGGGAGAAATCCTATATTACATTGGCAGATTATATAATTCATTTGCTTATATAATTCATTTGCTTGATTAACAAAACTCCATGTCTTAAATATCATACTCATTATACAATTAGAGATTAGGGAGGTCTTCACCTCTATATACAGCCTGATAATCGTTTGTATATATCGGTTAGCTTGCAGGCCTTGTTAATCAGGAGGTATTAGATCTTGTTCTAGTTGTCGATAGATCTTTATTTGTTGATATGCATTGCAGATTTTGACTAATGATCGGATCAAAGTTTGCATGTTTTCAATATATAATTATCATTTATATATTTTCCTAAAGTAGATTTTATTATAGGATATGTGTTGCAGATTTTGACCAATGTTTGGATCACAGCTGCATGTTTTCATTATATAATTATCATTTATATTATTTTTCTAAAGTAGATTTTATTAGATGATATGTATTGCAGATTTTGACCAATGTTTAGGTCACAGTTTGCATGATTTCAATGTATAATTATTAATTATTTTCCGAGGCTGCTGAGATTAAACTGGTGCTCCTATATTTGGGTTGTAGCCAAATGCCCCATGTTATTGCCTCCACTGCAACACTCTTGTTGCTAGTGATTGGCCATTATTACCCCATCATTGTTGGTGATTGGGATTGTCAATGACTTCTTGAATCTTGATGTAGTAATCTTCTCATGATGTTGACGGATGATGTACATGAATTCTAATGCTACCAATTAGGAAACCTCTATCAATCCAAATATTGATAGTACTGCATTTCTACCATTTTTTATTTGTATTATGTTTTTCCCTTAATTTTATTAAACATTATAATGTAATCCAATTCTTTTGAATGTTAACAAGAGCAGTAGAACAATTATTATAGTTACTATTTTTGCATTGGAAAAGATGTTGCAAGATCTTCTATCACCATCTTTTTGAGGACTAGGGAGGACCGATAAAATACAGTCATCTTCATCTTTCCTAAAAAGTTTTGTTTTATCTTAGTTTGACAATCCTTAGTTGCAAGAAATAAAGAACAGACACATTGGCAAATGAATGTTGGGAGCACTCCATTGGTATAGCATTTTGACTCCTAACACAGCTACATCTCTTACTTTGTAATTCATGTCTATCAACTAAATCAGGATGCGTCGACTCCAGTAGATTATTAGTTAGAACCAAGAAATTTTGTCCATTGTCTGACATTATTGTTATCCAAATGACCGCAATCTCTTCTAAGGAATTACTTGTTTATTCCAACAATTTCCACTATCATGTAATAAAAAAGGGGTTGTATGAGTTCATATTTCTAATGAATAAAATCCTAACCTAAAGAAATTTAATGTATTTGACTTTTGGTTAACTTTAAAGCACGACAATAAAGTGGAGTCAACCAGACGGATTCGTTGTCTTAAAACCTATATAGATTAAGTACCATATTGTCTTAAACATACAAGAGGCATATCCTTCTGAATAATTCCTGTAATATTTTTTCACATACTGATAAATCAGTAATGCCAGATATAGTGTCGGTCATAGTAACCATTACACCTGACTGTGCGAGGGCGCGGTGACCCTCAACTGGGCGGAAGATAGGAAGCTCAGTTCGGGCAATGGCCGCCAAATGCGCGGGTCTAGGATCCCGGTCCTTTTTACGATTTTATGCGAGCTCGCAGTGTTTTTACGCCTCGTAGGGATCCCGACTTTTGACAAGTTCTACTGACCCTTTGTTTTAGTGTACCTAGGATGGGGGTCCCTCGATTTTAGTTTTCTTTACGAGTTCGTTAGCCTGTACTGGTTGGGCCCATCTAGAGCGACTTTTCCATATAGTCTCTCTCATCCGTCTCAAAGGTGTAGTTTGGAGTAGACATATCCCTCTGATGGACCGCACTTCCACTTAGAGGGCGAGACGGAAGGGTCTCTTAGGAGACATCCTCACCGCTTGAGTTTTGGTTACCATTCCACCAATAGACGTGGCGATGGCTACATCTGAATCAGTTACAGTTGAATTAGAAGGAGTTGTCATTGAGCATTGAAATGGATTATAATTAAGTTTGGCTAAGAGATGAGATCAATTACAATTAAGTTGGGATAGTGTTGAGATTAATCACAATTGAGTTTGACTAATAGTTGAGTTTGGCACAGAATCATTAATCATCATCAATCATCGTCAATAAACTAGATCTTGAAACTACTATCACAAGAGATAGGAAAATCTGGTGGACGTGTTGGGACTTAGTTAGGATGCATTACACTCCATCGCATGCCTACGGAGGCATCCCAACCATAAGGCACTTTTCACGTCTTAGAGTCATAGTGTGAGGTCACCCTCAGACCAAAACCACAGACTATCCACTAGACTTGAGAAGTTAGAATAAAAAATATCAGATCAATACCTCATCATCTCATTATCAAAATCCATAAACATGAGCTTAATGATAAGAGAATAACATATACATATGGTCATCAGCTATATATATGTAGAAGGTTATGAGGCAATGGGTAATTATGGGGAATATATACAGGACAGTTTGAATACCTTTCCCTATGTAGGTAGTTGTTAAAAATTAATTATCAATGCCTTTCTACTTGCTTTCTTTTGGACACATTAAATACTTGTTATAATATTTTTAATATGTTGAAATGTACACAACATCCGTTAACGTCCTCTTGTTGCTTGCATGTTTGGAAGGCAAAAAGACTGTGTCCGAGTAGCAGATTGATGATACCGAGCATCTGCTGCTATATCAGACGGTACAATAGTTCTAATTTTTGTTTAGTTTATGAGGTAAATGCTTTCTTTTCTCTTTTATGCATTTTTGGGATACATGTACACACTGTTAGCTTATTTTGTTACATGGTATATATATATGAAACTTAATGAAATGCATATTGGTGGCACTACTTGTTGTATCTATGGTTGTTACATTTATTGTGAATGTCAATTGCGAAAATGTAAAAAAAATTCCCCTCAATTTTCATGTATTAAATGCGACCATTATGGAATATTATGTTGCATATGCCGTGTAAATGGGTACCCGGATCCGAGGGCGTCACAGTTTGGTATCAGAGCTGTGGTACTTCTCTATATGCATTCACAGTATTATGATTCCGATCGCATTAAGTTCTCGGATAGCGACAGTCCTCTGACTTGTCGCGAATCCGACAGGGAAATATGACATTCAAATTCAATAATCGCAGATGTCACCAATTTACGTTAATTTTCATATAGTATCCCAAGAAGAGAAAAGCATGCGAGAAATGTCAGCAAACATTATTTTTATGATTAATAATATTGGTTCTCGTGCAAAACCATGACGTCCAGACCAGACCAAGAGATGACAGATCATTTGGAGCGTATCATGACCGCTCTCACCAACCTCCAGCAGCAGAAGACTGCCATGCGAGGTCAGAAGAACTAGATCCTAGCTCAGCAGATAGAGATCGTTGACAGGCAAATTGACATGGAGATGAGGTTCGAGGAGCTGTCAGATTACACATACCATCCTTCTCAGGATGGAACATGACAGGACCATCAGTCTGTTGAGGTACATCAGCCTCATTTTGATGATATACATGAGATACTAGAGTATGGAGTCGAGGATGGAGATTTTGACAGGGAGCAAAACCCTGCACTTTTTACAGATGAGGACGCACATGATTACTCCGCTATCCACAGGCATCAGTCAGCTTTCACATCCTATCAGCAGGCCAATGTGCCCATGTTCAAGGGTACGGGGATGTCAGACCAGGCTGAGCAGTGGCTGAAGAGGGTGATGAAGGTGCTCCAGATGATACATGCACCACGAGACTCCTGGCTATCTTCCATGGAGTATTCATTGACAGATTTCGCAGAGAGATGGTGGTAGGCGACGGTTTCTGAGTTGGGACGCGAGCCGACATGGGATGATTTTGAGATGCGATTTAGATCCCACTTTTTCCCTGGGAAGTGGAAGGAGTCACAATACCGATTGTTTGCAAAGCACAGACATGGGAGGATGATAGCTAGAGAGTATTTCGTTCGATCCACCGAGTTGTCTCGCCACTCATCATCAGACGTCGCATTTCCAGATGAGAATCTGAAAAAGTTCATCAGAGGTATAAGAGAGGAGGTGTAGTAGAAGCAAGTAGGACTGTGTATCACTTCTATCTCTGAGGCTACTGATGCAGCGGAGAAGTTTGAGAACATACGAGAGAGACGTTTCGGGAGCTCGTTTGGAGCGACATCTAGGCCACATCGATCTTTTGGATCAATACGTTGATCATTTCAGCAGCAGAGGTCATCTAGGCAGTTTCACCTACAGGTTCAGCATTTTCTGGCAGTGCTCGCTCGTCTCCAGCAACTACCTTAGGAGGAGCACTTGCCGGACATAGCACCAGTTCAACACGACCAACTGGGTTGCAGCGAGCAGATAGACCCCCAACAAGACCGACTCAGAGCACAGGGCCGACTACCACGCCTACCCCATCTTTGAGATGCTACTTGTGCAATGAGTGGGAACATTACCGATCCTAGTGCCCACAGGCTTCTGGTGAGCTTCGACAACAGTCGCAACCACAGGCACAGCATACACGGAGTTTCCGTGGTAGGAACTCTAACTTCAGGAGGTTGCAAAGACAAACACAGAGCGTGGCAGGTTCTAGTACCGCACCAGCTAGACAGGGTTAGTAACGCGCAGTAACCGAGGAGCAGGCACAGTCAGTAATTACTGTGGTGAAAGGTATGGTCTCAGTCTTAGGTTGATCTTTCTATGTTTTGTTTGATTTGGGAGCGACACATTCCTTCCTTGCATTGAGATTGCTAGCTATATTAGGAAGGGTTGTAGAGACCATCTTCTCCATATCACATACGTGGGCCAGGTGACCAGTTGTTCGTCATTTCACTGATAGTCGGATACTTACCAGTGCTGATTGACGGTCATGAGATGATCGTAGATTTCCTGCTACTTCATCTTGATGAGTTTGATTTGATTTTAGGCATGGATTGGTTATCAGCTCATCATGCTCTTCTTGATTGCTTTAGGAAGACAACTGTCTCCAGGATTCCAGATTTACCTGAGTTCACATTTGAGGGTACATTACATGACTCCAAAATGGAGTACATTTCAGTATTGCGAGCTAAAAGACTTGTTGATCAGGGATGTGATTCCTATCTAGCATTTGTCAAAGAGACATCCGATCATGAGTCGATGTCACAGGACATCAGAGTAGTATCAGACTACCCAGATGTGTTTCTTGATGAGCTATCAAGATTACCTCCTAAGAGAGAGATCGAGTTTGAGATTACATTGGTACAAGATACACACCGATCTCGATGGCACCATATCGTATGGCCCCAACTGAGTTGAGAGAGCTGAAGATGCAATTGAAGAGTTACTTGACTCGGGATTCGTGAGACCGAGTACTTCACCTTGGGGTGCTCCAGTTCTTTTTTGTCAGGAAGAAGGACGGATCGGAACAAGAGAACGGTAAAGAACCGTTATCCTTTGTCGTGCATCGATGATTTGTTTGATCAACTTCAGGGATCTTGGGTGTTTTCGAAATTCAATCTGGTTATCATCAGTTGAGGATTCGAGAGTCTGATATTCAGAAGAATGCTTTCAGGACCCGTTATGGACATTATGAGTTCGTGGTGATGTCATTTGGGCTCACCAATGCCCCTACAACATTCATGGACATGATGAACAGGATTTTCTGTACATACTTGGACAAGTTTGCGGTGGTATTCACTGATGATGTGCTGATATATTCTCGGAATAAATGGGATCACGTAAAGGTTCTAACGATTCTCCTGGACACATTGCGAGAGCATAAGTTGTATGCCAAACTGAGCAAGTGCGAGTTCTGGTTATCCCAGGTTTCATTTCTTGGGTATCTCATTTCTGGATCAGGTATCGCAATTGATCCTACGAAGATTGAGGTAGTCATGTCTTGGGAGAAGCCCAAGACTGTCACTCAGATTCAGAGCTTCCTTGGATTAGCATGCTATTATAGGTGTTTTGTATGTGGGTTTTCATGCATTGTTCTTCCTTTGATACGATTAACACAGAAAGGAGTTCCTTTCACTTGGGATGATTCGTGTGAGCCCTTCAGGACATTGAAGGAAATGTTGACTACGACACCCATTCTTGCACTTCCATTAGGCACGTAGGATTATGCAGTATACACAAATGCCTCAGGTGAAGGTTTAGGAGTGGTGTTGATGCAGCAAGAACATGTGATTGCTTACACATCACGACAGTTGACACCGCATGAGCGGAATTACCATTACCCATGACTTAGAGTTGGCGACAGTTGTCTTCGCTTTGAAGATCTGGAACCACTATCTTTATGGGGTGAATTTCGAGATGTTAACAGATCACAAGAGCCTGAGGTATATCTTTGATCAGAAAGAGCTGAACATGAGACAACGTAGGTGGCTTGAACTATTAAAGGACTACGACCACACAATCTCTTACCATCCAGGTAAGGGAAGCGTGGTCGCTAATGCATTTAGCAGAAGAGCTCGTGTTGAGGATGCGGCAAACTGGCTATATACGTGGGATACGCTCGCAACTTATTTTGTATGTTATGTGTGTGTGTGTGTATATTAATGAAATGCATATTGGTGGCATTACTTCTTGTTGTATCTGTGGTTGTTACATTGATTATGAATGTCAATTGCAAAATCGTAAAAAATTTCCCCTCAATTTCATGTATCAAATGCGATCATTATGGAATATTATATTGCAAATGTCGTATAAAGGGATATCGGGATCCGAGGGCATCACAATAATAATCATGTGTTTTATGAAAGGATAAAGCACATTGAGGTAGATTGTCATTATATACGCAACATGATTCAACGAGGAATCATCTCTATGTCACATGTCAGCTCAGGAGATCAGACAACTGACATCTTCACCAAAGCATTAGCAAGAGGATCATTCCAGAAATGTTCGTCCAAGCTGAGCATAATCGACATCTATGCTCCATCTTGAGGGGGAGTGTAGAGATATTTCTATGTTATTGTATTGCTTTCTATTTCTTTATGTTTACTGTCTCTCTTATGTAATTTACCCATAGGACTCCCTATATGTCTCATGGAATACACACGCTCTTCTATTTTCCCAACATCAAAGTTGTGGGCATACGTGAAAGGCCTATATGTATCATTTCTGATCGTTGCCCTGATATAAAATCCTCAATGAATGATGTGGATGTTGATTTACTACCACCATTTGCAAACTGGTGGTTTTGTTCCAGGCATGTCGCCAACAATTCAGCATTGCATTCAAGAACGATTCTACGAAAGTGTTGGTACATGTAGCTCTACAGACGTCTATAAGGAAGTTTGCTTACTTCATGAGAAAATGCAAGAATGGAACCGGAATGTAGGTAGATAGTTTTCCATTCATGAATGCCTGGGGGACAGTCGATATTATCTTACGATGATAGGTATAGATTTAGGCAGATGGTGACAAATCTTAGTGAAAGTTACAATGCGGTACTTAAGGATGCATGGTGTTTGCCCAATGTTGTATTAATCGAAAAGACTTTCTATAATTGTGTCTTATACTTTAACGAGCGTGCAGATGTGGCTACTGCTACACTCGTGGCAAGCCAGAAATTTACGAAAAATGCAACAACTAACCTCCACACATGGAGTATAGCTGCAAATGGACACATTATGACACGCATACAATGGCAACCAAATTTTATCTTTGAGATTGCCCGCAGTGTCCGACAAACATGTTGGAAAAAACGAACGAGATGATATTCCATAAGCCCTGGGCTCTCTTATATAGGAGAGTAGCCTATGGGTAAATTACATAAAGCATACAACTGAAAAATAAAATAACAGAGAGACACACATAAACTACTATATGCGTTAACACTCCCCCTCAAGATGGAGCATAGATATCAATCATGCTCAGCTTGGACGCACACTTCTGGAATGGGCCTCGTAGTAATGCCTTGGTGAATATATCAGCAGTTTGATTCTCTGAGGCAACATGAGATGTAGCAATGAACCCCTTTTGAATCATGTCACGTATGAAGTGACAGTCAACCTCAATATGCTTCGTCCGCTCATGGAATGCTGGGTTGTTTGCAATGAACAAGGCTGCCTGATTATCACATTCCAAGTTCATAGGAAGTGGTACATCTAGACATAGGTCGGTAAGTACAGCCTTCACCCACATCATCTCTGTGCTAGCCCGGGCCATAGCCCTATATTCGGATTCAGCACTAGATCTAGCTACCACCGTCTGTTTCTTGCTCTTCCATGAGACTAGAGCATCTCCTACCTAGACAGCAAACCCTGAGGTGGACTTCCTGTCCTTGGGACATCCTGCATAGTCTGCATCCGCACATGCTGAGATAGAAATCCCCTTTCCTTTCTTGAATAGCAAACCTGCACCTGGAGATGATTTGAGATATCTAAGAATCATATATATTGCATCCATATGAACCTGACGTGGTTGCTCCATAAACTGGCTCACACGACTCACTGCAAATGATATATCGGGTCTAGTGATCGTGACATACAATAGTTTGCCTACCAGTTCTCTGTATCTTCTTATGTCCATCTCCTCTGTGTCATCATCATAGAGCTTCATGCTGGGATTCATTGGTGTCGTAGCAAGCCAACACCCAAGCATACCTGTTTCACTCAACAGATCTGTAACATATTTCCTCTGCGACATTACTAATCCATACGGATTTCTGGCAAATTCAAGTCCCAGAAAATATCTAAGGACTCCAAGATCCTTAGTGACAAATTCGCTTCCCAGCTTTTCTTTCGCCTGCTTTATGCCTTGCTCATCATCTCCTGTAATCAAGATGTCATCTACATAAAACATAATTGCAATAATGCCTCTAGAAGTCTTCTGTACAAACAAGGAATGATCAGCATTGGAGCGTTTGTATCCTTGTTTTTCAAAGAGGTCTGAGAGCTTCTGAAACCATGCTCTGGGGCTCTGCTTAAGGCCATAGATAGCCTTATGAAGTCTGCACACCTTGGAACACTCCCCCTCAACAGCAAAACCGGGTGGTTGTTGCACATAGACCTCCTCCTGCAGATCTCCATATAAGAACGCGTTCTTCACATCCAACTGATACAGCGGCCAGTCTCGATTAACTGCGACAACAACAAGATCCGGAGAGTGGAATAACGGGCTACTGGCGAGAATGTATCGAGGTAATCCACCCCGTATGTCTGTGTAAAACCACGTGCAACAAGGCGTGCCTTGTATTTGTCAATAGAACCATCGGCATTGTGCTTCACCGTAAACACCCACTTGCAGCTCACCGGGGTCACATCTGGAGGTATAGGAACTAGACTCCAAGTTCCTCTAGATTGAAGTACCGCCATTTCTTCCTCCATTGCTAGCAGCCATCTACTGTCCTGCAGAGCATCTTGATAATTCCGTGGAATATCTACAGCTGACAGGGCCACAACAAACTTCCTGAAATCCCCAGATAGTCGCTCAAATGACACCGCAGCAGACAAGGGATATGTAGCGCAACTCCTCTTCGATTTGCGTATAGCAATAGGAACATCTAAATCAGATGTGTCCTCATCTGGCCCCTGCAACATATCCTGCTCACAAATATCATTAGATCCATCGATAGAAGTATCTTCATTACATACCATAGGCGAGCTAGGAGACGAGTCATGACCATGAGCGGGAGGATGCCTGCGGGTATAATGGAACGGTAGTGGTGAGACAGGGATTTTTGGTGGTGGTGGTGGTGGTGACGGTTGTGGTGGTGGTGACAGTGCTGGAGGTGGTGGTGTCATGTATATGGCATCGGTAGGCAGAGGAGGTAGATGTTGATTACCTGAGGCTGAAAAATACATTACAGATTCAAAAAATGTAACATCTGCACTGACCATATACCGCTGACGCAGAGGATCAAAATACTTGTACCCCTTTTGAGTTCCGGAGTACCCAACGAAGACACCCTTGACAGCCCTAGGAGAGAGCTTGTCAGTACCAGGAGACAACTGATGGACAAAGGCGACTGAACCAAACACACGGGGAGTAAGAGAGAACAGATCCTTCCCAGGATAAATAAGGGAAAAAAATAAGGGAAAACGGAATCTGTTCATCTAAGACAGAGGACGGCATACGATTGATTAGGTAACATGCAGTGAGAACTGCATCACCCCAGTAAGAGTAGGGAACATGAGTCTGTATAAGAAGTGATCTTGTGACATCAAGAAGGTGGCGATGTTTCCTTTCAGCAATTCCATTTTGTTGAGAGGTATGGGCACAGGATGTTTGGTGAATAATCCCTTTTGAGGAGTAGTAGTTGGCAAGGACATGAGTGCACAGTTCTAGGGCATTATCACTTCTCACGAACTTCACAGATGTGGAGAAAACATTTTGAATTTCATTCAGAAAATGGATAATAATATTGTCTGCTTCAGATTTATTTTTCATCAAAAATACCCATGACACACGAGAGAAGTCATCCACAAAAACTATATAAAATCGGTGACCCTGATGATCAGGTACACGACTCGGACCCCAGACATCAATATGAAATAACTCGAACTTGGAGGTACTACTCCGACCTGGACGACTGGGAAAGGTCGACCTGTGATGCTTTCCCAACTGACATGCCTCACATTGGATAGGTGTGTGAGGAAGACCCTGGGGTAACACACGACGCAACTTCTAAAGCGGTAGATGTCCAAAGCACAGATGCCACAATAAAGGAGATACTTGTCCAGTGGGAAGGGATGAGGTTCCAGCGAATGGAGTCTGATTCAGGCGGTAGAGGCCTCCCTGCTCACAGCCACGACCAATCACGTTGCCCGTATGGATGTCCTGAAAAATAAGAGAAGATGGATCAAAAATCGCCCGACAATGTAGATCCTTCGTAATCTGACTAATTGACAACAAATTCATTGAAAAGTCAGGTGCATGTAGCACATTCTTGAGCTGCATAGAAGATGTCAATCTGATCTCCCCCTGACCAGTGATGGGGAAATGTGTACCATTGGCAATGACTACTGTTCGGCCTGGGGGAATCTGAGAGTATCCTGTAAGTAAACTCTGATCGCCACATAGGTGATGTGTAGCGCCCGAGTCCATAATCCATGGTAATGAATCTGATCTAGTACTGGTAAATGCAAGTATGCTACCTGAAGCACTGGTCGACGCAGAGGCAGAAGCAGCAGCATCAGATTGACTCTCAGTAGTAGGTGTTGGGCCAGATGGGGGAATAATGCCCCTCAGACGGGCAACCAGATCATCGAACCGCTGATCTAAAGTAGCAGCAGATGGAGGCTCTATCTGCTCAGCGACTCGTGCAGATGCAGGAAATCCATGCTTCGAGTAGCATGTGTCTTCATTGTGTCCAACGCGATGACAGTAAGTACATGTTGGCCGAGTGCGGCCTCCTCTTCCACGGGCTCCACGTCCACGGCTCTGATGATGAAATCCGCGACCCTGTTGGCTGCCATGGCTGAAGTATTATGATTCGTGGCCGCGGAAGGAACTGTGATCCGACTCAGTCTATGGAAAGTTTCCTCCATGGGAGGAATAGTAGAGTCGGCCAAGATCTGGGATCGTGCCGCCTCATACTCTGGATCGAGTGCAGCAAGGAACACGCCCACCATAGTCGCATTCATGTATGTCTTCTGCTGTTCTGGCGTGGCTGTCAGGGGCATGAAGCTGTAGAGCTTCTCGAACATCCCTCTCAGTGATGTGTAGAGAGAATGTAGAGGGCGACCATTCTGCTTTATAGTGAATATATCATGCTGGAGCAGCAGAATCTTTGTCTCGTTCTTCGCCTGCGAATATGTAGCCGCCAGAATGTCCCACATATCCTTGGTCGTGGGTTGATGTATAATGTCATTGGCAATCTCAATTACCAATGTACCAGATAGTCAAACTTTGGCGTATGCGTCATCAGCCTCCCAAGAGGCATTGGCTCCAGTCTTCTCAGCAGGCTCTGGTTCGGTAAGAATGTGATTCTTACCCGTTGACTTCATCATACTCATGAACTGCATTGCCCACAATTCATAGTTCGTACCGTCCATCTTTACAATAGGCGCTGGACCACGAAATGTGCCAATAGATGGGATATCCGCCTTGCTTTCTGACATACTGGATACTGAAGACTGGAGCGATTGACAGAGGATAAGATTCGTCTACAATGACATAGACGGGTTTAGTTGTACGTGTAGACCTCAAGCAACTAAACCCATGTAGATGAAGATGTGCGCCCTAGGGCTTAGGGCTTAGCACACGCGCACGCGCGCAGAGATCACACGCACCCGCAACTGGGAGCACGCAGGGATCACGCGCAGAGTCGCTTGCTGGATCGCGCGCGAAGAGCGCGGCGCGCAGAAGACTAGCGCGCAGGCGAGGGCTAGCGTGCAGGCAGGCAGGTGAGGGCTAGCGTGCAGGCAGGCAGGTGAGGAGGCGCAGCGCAGAGGGCAGGGGGCTACAACGCAGGAGGGCTACAGCGCGCAGAGGGGGCGCACGCGCGCAGTGGGGGGAGGAGGCGCAGCGCGCAGTGCGCAGCGCACTTGCGCAGAAGCGCTAGCGCACTCGCGCAGGGAGTGCAGGAGCAGCAGCAGCAGTGCACGGGGGTGCTGGTGCGGCTGCGATGAGCCCCAACGGCGCCGATGAGAGGGAGAGAGAAAGAGAGGCTGGCGGGTGGGGTCGGGTAGGGTTAGAGTTTCGAGAACTCCGGTCTAGGACTGTCGCTTTGATACCATGTTGGAAAAAACGAACGAGATGATATTCCATAAGCCCTAGGCTCTCTTATATAGGAGAGTAGTCTATGGGTAAATTACATAAAGCATACAACTGAAAAATAAAATAACAGAGAGACACACATAAACTACTATATGCGTTAACAAAACACAATTTGGAGTTTGAGGCCGCAAAAGGTAAACGGTCAACCTAGGACAACAAACATGTATATGCAATAAATAGCAGATATATTATGTTCCTGCTCCAATGTTATCGCGATCATTTCTAACGGCATTCCAAGTTTGATGCATATGTTGATGAGTAATACATGTGGAAGTCCTGAGGCAAAATAGGTGTTCGTTGTGTAGTGCCTTGGGTCACGGCAATCGTCGTTGTCCAAATAAAAACACACAGGAATCCACCTCATGGGCTTCTAAATATAACATGCAACCCTCAGCTAGGAACAAAAATAAATATCGTACGTGTGGAGGTAAAGGCCACAACAAAAGAAAATGCCATGTTTGAGTAAGTTTATCGTTTATTTACTGTTGGAGTATGTGTCATTATAGTGATGGATAATTGGATTCCTCCATGGTCCAATTACCACATCCACATGTTTAATCCCACATCTGTTGTTAGTGGGACTTCGGTTAGTTGGTGGGGCAATATAAGAAGCTCCACACCCATTGTATCAGTTGAGAAAAGTGAATAGCAAATGCAAGCCCTTTGAGACGTTCTCCCGTGGTTTCATCATGCTCCTCACTGAATAGGGTTCCACGTAAAATCTCGGTGTTCTTCATGTTTATTTTGTTTCTCCGATATTACGCTTCCGCATTGTCGATTTCTAACATGGTATCAAAGCAGGTTCGATTCTCCAACATGTGGATGTTGGAGTATGTGTCATTATAGTGATGGGTAATTGGGTCCCTCCAGAGTCCAATTACCACATCCACATGTTTAATCCCACATATGTTGTTAGTGGGACTTCGGTTTGTTGGTGGGGCTATATAAGAAGCTCCACACCCATTGTATCAGCTGAGAAAAGTGAATAACAAATGCAAGCCCTTTGAGACGTTCTCCCGTGGTTTCATCCTCCTTACTGAATAGGGTTCCACGTAAAATCTCGATGTTCTTCATATTTATTCTGTTTCTCCGATATTACGCTTCCGCATTGTCGATTTCTAACATGGTATCAAAGCAGGTTCGATTCTCGAGAATTTATTTTTATATTCGTGATAGTTTGAGATTTGATTATAAAAGCAGTTTCAAGAAAATCTAGGGTTTCTTGAAACCCTAATCCTTCGACATCATCGACAAGGCAAACACATTCGATTTTGGTTATTAGTTCTTTGTGATTTATTCTTGAAGATTGTTCTGATTCCAATAGAGATTTGATCGAAGTTCTGGAAATTTCGAAGCTTTTATTGTGTGCATATGCACCAATTCTAGGAACCCGGAAATCGTCGAGCTCTGAGAATATTCTAGGGTTCATAGCACCCTAAATTTGGTGGCAAAGCAGCAATTAGCAAGGGTTCCATCTGAATCCTAACACATATGCCTGATTCGAATGCTGGGATCCAGGTGCATAGTAGCAATGGCTAAGGGGCATGGTCTTCATCCCCAACACTACTGCCCCAAGCACCAGAGCAACATCATCTTCGATCCATAATGGCGCATTGCTTGCATGTTGGTATAGGTTCATCTTTGGAACCCTAAAGCACCGCTACCCTCGCGTACATGAGTACAGATGAAGTTCGAAGCATCTTCTAGGCTATGTGATGCTCCAAAAAACTCGAAGCACCACCAGCGCATCTCTTCTCTAGACATCACCTTCTGTTGGCGCAACATCCTTGCATGATGGTGCAACATCCATCTACCAAATCATCTTCGTGCCACAGGTTACATCTTCGAGCGAACGCAAAGCCTCATCCATGGGTGAGTTGGAGCAGGCGGGTATGCGATATGACATCTCGTCCTCGTGGTTTGAAGTTCCCATCACTCTTAACATCACTCTCAAATGCATCTACACCTCCGGCGAACATCCAGGAGGTGCTTCCTCCACCCATCTAACCTCCGTTGCAGGCGCGAGAAGCTCTATTCGCATATCTCGAAGAAGAAAGAAGGGGGAGGAGGTGCATCTCCCTTACAACAAAACCCACTAGATCGTGTGATGGCGATCCACCTTTCAGTATGGGAGAAAGGGGAGTATGTTAGAGTTTTACAGGTCTCCAATTTAGATTCCATGCTATATGTCATACTCTACAGTTCATATTCAAACTCTACATTTAGAATGATTTCAGAGTCTTCGAATCCGTTGCACATGTGTGATCATTATTTGAGAGGTCCCTATATTTGATTTGAATTCAGAGTTTTCATGTGATCCATAGGGACTCCAGAGAATAGATCACAATTCTCTCATTCAATGTGGGCTAAGGTTTCCATGTGATTTCATAGGGACTCCAGAGTAGAGATTACATTCTCTGAGCTAGTATGGGAGAGACCCAATACTCCAAATCACATTATCTTATTTTCTTAGTTTGTTCGAGTTCTGTTAATGTTCGAGATTTATGAAAGAGTTTTAGGGATTCTGTTGAAAGCCTACTTCAGCATGACAACTAGGGTTTGTTCAGTTTACAAAATCCTAGATGTCTTCCCAGCAACAGGACATGCATGTGGTCATCTTTTCCACACGCATGTATCTCGACGCAATGTAGAGCAATCAAGGCCAAAAAACGAGCACAGGCAGAAGGATCATGGCCCACAGGCCGTGATGCCATCTCCGTACGTGTTGGGGTTCCATCTAGGAATCCAAGTTGATGATGAAGAGAAGCTACATGAGGTGGTGATTTCGACATCATGGTGAAATCCATTTTCAGGCGATCTCCAGATGCTATCCAGCACTCCCGAAAAAAATGGAAGAAGAGGAGGCGGCACACGCAACCTCCAAGCGAAGGCTCCAGACCTTCTCTCCAATTTATAGCACCACCTGATTTCAGTTGCATCGCATCCTCATTCCAGGAGACAACTATAAAAGGTGGAAAGCCCTCCTCGTACTACTGTACTCCCCATCCCTAGGCGGAGATCGTGGAGGAGGAAGCTGCAACAACACCTAGCATCGCCGCAGGCGATGGGTCTTCTCCAGTTGCGGTGGCGATCATGAAGAAGGAGCCTATCGGGGGTGTCCTTCATGAGAGGGGCTCCCAATCAAGGAACCTGATGAATAGCCATTCATCTACATTTATTCTTCCATTTTAGCATTAAATCCCTAGCAAAATATATGTAAAAACTACTAATTTGCATAAATTAACATCTAACATTCATAGGAAATTAGTGTGTAAATATTTGTGATTAAAATCTAAAATTATAGAATAAAAAAAGAGAAGAAAAATAAAAGAAGTATCAAAGATACTGACTAACCCTAAACCTTAAGACCAAGTCAATATTGATTAGGTCGACCAGGAATAAAGTAGGAGGAGATAAGGGACAAATACTATATAAAACCATAGAAACCCTAATTCATCCATGTACATTATACAATGAATATATTTCATGTTTATAATATTTTATTCTTTAATATACACATCTCAAATAATAAAGTTTTCAACACAAAACATGCACATAATAACGTACAAAAAATTATAAAAATAATAGCCAAAATAAAACATGCACAATGCACATGGTACACACAGATGAAAAAGCCACAAACAAAACTTCATTGATCAATATCTACTTCACATAAACTCCAAAAAACCCCGTATAAAAAAGGGAAAAGCCAAAAAAATTAATGATGACGGCTTATAAAAAAGAGAAAAATGGTGAGAAGAAAAGCCTAAAAATTTGAGGCAGCTTATACGATTTTTTTTGTTTCTCCTCGTCTTTCCTGTGTTCTCCCAACTTAGTTAATGTCATCTATTCCGACTAGTATGGGAGAAATGAGTATTATGTAGAGTTCTACATGTCAGATTAAGATTTCGGATCCATGGCTAGATTTCAGACTCTAGAGTTCATATTCGGACCCTACATTCAGATTGCTTCAGAGTCTACAATTTGATACGCACATGGCTGCAATCATTATCTAAGAGGTCCCCATCTTTGATTTGGACTTAGAGTTTTCATTTGATCCATAGGGACCCTATAGTAGATATCTCAATCTCTGAGCCAGTATGGGAGAGACCCAGTTCTCCAATGAGGAGATTTTCAGACTCCATTCTACAACGACCGTGGACTCCGACGAGGATGTTTCCATGACTTTTTCCAATCCAGCCCTTCAGAGAGATGGAGCAACTGCGAGCCAGAGTTATCCATGTGGAGACTCATTCCAGTTTCAGTAACTTTGACAGACGCAGTACAGAGCACATGTTCTCTGACAAGGAGACCAAATTCAACTCACACTCCAGCCATTTAGTTCATCCTCATCAGCACGGCATGAAAAGCAACATCTTCAATAGCAACCGACAGTAGAGAACATGTTGAATTGATATTGCATGTAGTACCTTGTATTTCAAGTTTGTGATTTCTTTCTATTTGTCTAAACTGAGCATTGCATGCTCCAGCTTGAGGGAGAGTGTTGGAGTATGCGTCATTATAATGATGGGTAATTGGATCCCTTTAGGGTCCAATTACCACATCCACATGTTTAGTCCTACATCTATTGTTAGTGGGACTCCGGTCAGTTGGTGGGGCTATATAAGAAGCCCCACACCTATTGTATCAGATGATAAAAGTTAATGAAAACATCATCCCTTTGAGGCATTCTCCCGTGGTTTCATCCCGCTCCTCACAGGAAAGGGTTCCACGTAAAATCCCAATGTTCTTCATGTTTATTCTATTTTCTGATATTACGCTTCTGCATTGTCGATTTCAAGCATTTACTAAATAATATTCATTTCCTTGCTTTAAATTGTTTATTTACTACAAATAACCAAGTATACTTCCATTCTCTTTTGCTTATTAATCTCATGAATGTTGATCGAAGATGGTTTTCGGACCTCATAACACTTCAGTACTAACACGATAGAAGCGACATCGTTCACACCATGTCTGGAACGACGATGTAAGTGAATTAAGCCCTCTAAATACTTAATATATTTTTTTACTATTCTGTGATGTTTTGATATATGCGGGCTTCCTCATGGTTGTGCGGTCGTCGACAAGAGACACGTGTGAAATATTCCTCTAGACGAGCGCATCCATCCTTATATAGCACATGTTGGGTTTGCAGGGATTATAGAGTTAGAGTCAGATTAAACTCTTGGAATCGTCGACCAGATCAATCAATATATGTTAGTATGTTATTGCAGGCTTCGAAGGAGGGAGTGGGAGGAGGCCTCAGAGGAAAGAAAACGGAACAGTTGTCTGCAGGATAGGCTTCTCCAAGCAAGAGGTCCGTGCTCATTCGCAGTTAGCCCTTGGTCCTTGGGTTGTTCTATCGCCTTGTACTGGTGTGATTACAGCAATGGTTGAGCGTTGGCGGTCTGAGACACACAAGTTCCACATGGTCAATCTAGATATGATCATTACTCTCCATGATATGGCAGTGATGACGGGATTATGGATTGATGGTCTAGTAGTGATCGGAGGGCCAATGCCTGGAGTGACATTGGAAGATACACGTGTGCAGCTGCTAGGAGTACGTCCTGCACCGTCAGAGATAATAGAAAGTAGAGTTCTCGTGGCTTGGTTGTATACACATTTAGCAAAATTGCCACCAGATGCTGATATCGAGGTTTTACGGAGACATGTGCATGCTTATATTTTGCAATTTTTGGGAGGCGTTTTATTCACAGACAAGTCTGGGTCATTGATATCCCTTATGACACTGACACATTTGCATGACCCTGGAGTATGGAGGGATACTGAGTTGGGGATATGCTATTATTGCTTTTCTGTATAGGCATTTTTGTTTTACAACTAATATAATGACAGAGGAGATCGATGGATCGGTAATACTACTCCAGTTGTTGGCTTGGGAACACTTTCCATACATATCTCCAAAATCAGAGAGAGACCACAGTGGTACGGTAGGTGGTTAGGAGTTTGGTGGACTGCATTTACACATCGTGGACAGCCGACTCACATTGTTAGACCATATCGCGACACGTTTGATATGCAGTCACCTGAGCAAGTACGTAAATAGTCTAAAAATATATTTGCTATAAATGATTATTTTCTAATAATATATGATTTTTGTGAAGATGTTATGGATGTCATATGACAATGATGTGGTTGCTTCCGTTCCCAAGTATTGTGTCGACGGACAGAACATCTGGAGGTCAAGGGTACCACTTATTTACTTTCATATTGTGGGGTATTATTACCCGAACTGCATTCTACGCCAGTTTGGCGATTGTAAGGGTATGCATGCACCCTGCGATACAGACGAGGAACTCCATGCCATTGACTTGAGGGGGAAGGTGAATATTGACTGGAGTACAAGGCACTAGTTGAAAATTCGTGAGTGGGAGGAATGTAACCAACGAGTTGTGTATGTGGACCAATTCAATTGGATTTGTGTGACTTCTGACTTCATTGATTAGTACCTAAGAATTACAAAGAGATATGTAGGGAGGCTGGGAGCTGCTTTGGCAAGCAATGTAGGAATTACCCCTATTTAATGTATTAAGCTTTTACATTGACAAATTTATTTATTGAACTTTTTTTATCATGTAGTTGTCTAGATGAGACCTCGTCTATGAGATAGGATACTTGGAGTGCAGGGAGATAGATATGCGGGAAAAGACTGGAAAAGAGCAGTGGTTGGTATTCCAATTTGCAGATGCAGTTACTATACACGAGGAGCATGCCGACCAAGCTGAAGCACAAGCGAAAGGGAAAGCACGAGGGAGAGAAAGAGATTTTGCTCGAGCATGTGGACGGAGATGGGGACGTGGTTATCAAGTTGCTGCAGCAGAGGTCGAATAAGAAACAGATGTTCCAGACATGGAATGTGTCCCATCGCCTGATTTTGATCATCAAGAGCTGCCAGATTTTAAGTTGGAGACCCAATTCGTCACACGTGTTGTCCCACCACCCACTGAAGATATGGAAACGACGCAAGCCACTATGAGGAAATTGATGGGAGAGAACGTAAAGAGTACTCAACCCACTTACTACACGCTTACGCCGCCACCAGTGTAGATTTTCGAGGACGACGATGCAAGGACTTCGCATATATAAATAATTAATGATGGTTCCCGATTGAACCATTTGATAAACAAGAGGTTATAAGGACATTCCAACGGAGGAGGAGGAGATATAGAGAGGAAGGAAATTTACAATGTAACATTCATTTATTTTGGGATGCAACGTGTATTATTAGCAATGACTTTTATTTCTCGAATGTGTGTAACTATATTATCATTTCAATGTACATAATATTTTGTTTGTGTGCATCACGATGGATTTTAAATTAAGATCGATGTTTTTATATTTGTTTACTAGTAACATAAATTCACCATAAGGATTTTTCTGTTGCTTAAATCAAAATCAAGAATTTCGATTTCCAAGACTTTCAAATCAAGCCAAGCAAGAACGGGAAAGTAAAAATTTACTTTCCAAGGCTTTCACAAAGTATCGCATGTAGTAGATGTGACGTAAGCATAGCAACTGCCTAGTTTTGTTTCCAGTAACTTTTTCAGATGTCGCATAGAGGTTATGCGTTATATATGAGGGCTTTTTCGTTTCCAGGGGATTTGACGCATATCGCATGTCCAACATGGGTCAAGCGTATGTCGCATACAGGAAATGCGATAATAAGTGGTATAGTTAGTGCATGCAACACTACTACAGTAGTAAACTAGAAAAACATTGTGCAGTATCCAGAGATTTATATAATCCCGAGACACTACTAAAGAATTTGCTTCAAGCATTTTTACTGTTATAGAATGTAATACTCAACTAATTGAATAGTGTGTTGTAGGTCTTATTATATAGAAAGGTTAGGTGTAGGGTTAATAAAATTAAATGAGAGGAAATAGGGACACTCAAACCCTAACTTGGTGCTCACATCCTAACACTCCCACTAAAGGTGGAATACATGTATCCATCATGCTTAGATTATTGTATTTATGCTTTGATAGAACTCCTAGGAGTGTCGTGGTGAGCATGTATGTTGTCTGATCAGCAGAAGAAACTACATATATCAGGAAACGAACTCTTCAGATGAGGTCTCCAGTAAGGTGACAGCCTGCCTCCACATGCTCTATGCACTCACGAAATATGGAATTGTTTGCTACATGTGTGGCAACTATATTGTCGCACTTCAGCTCCATTACCTTCTACATAGATATGTAAAGTTCTGTAAGAACTGCCAGGATCCACTACATCTCCTCAACGGCTTGGGTTATCATCCTTGATTCATTTTCTAGATTAGACGGAGAGGAAACTACTTGATTCTTGTAAATGAGGTTGCCCCATAGGTCTCTAAAGAAACCACTAGTAGACATCCAATCCACTAGGCATCCTATGTAATCGACATAGCAGTATGCGATAATGTTCAGAAATGAGTCTGCAGTAAAAAAAAGCCCCTTTCATGGGGGGTTGCCTTGATGCATCTTAATAATATCTTTGTAGAATCCCAATGGGCTAGTGCCATCATGTTCATGAACAAGTTGATATTTCTTACTTAGGTAAATATCATGTCTGAAGATAATGAGGTAAATATCAGTTGAAATTTCTTACTTAAGCATCCCCACTAGTCTGTGATGCGTCCATTCAACAACCAGTCTGTCCTCATATAGCTGGTCTTCGGGTCCATGGGAAGTAGCTAACATGCTAGCCTCCTACAGTAAATTCATCTCATACTTTCTCTACAGAACAAGTTTTTTCTTGATAGAGCCTACCTTCATCTAGAGGAAGTACATCAATGGCTTTGGGTCCTTTATCACAAAGTAGTTAGCTTCTTTACGGAAAGAACAAGTTCTCTCCTGTTATAGCAAAGTTCACCATTATAGACCGTAATACTCAACATTTTATTAATTTGTGATCTGAATACTTTTGGAGAAGACATCTAAATTATTTTTTAAAAAGCCTGGTATAAACAGAAAAATCATCCATCATTACCAAATAATACCAATGACCTAGGAAGTCTGGAATCCAAACTAGATCCCAAGCATCCATGTGAATGAGACCATAGATCAAGGTTCAGAAATGCAGAATGCAGCATTCGTTCAGGTGGGTTGTCTAAAGCGAGTAAGCGGGTATGCGGAGGAGTATACGAGGAAATACATGGTTTATGCAGTTTATAATATCTTAATTAAAAATATTAAAAATATTGTAATGCTGTATAAAAATCATTCATAGTTTAACGAAATCCAAAATGAAAAAAAATAAATAAACAGTATAATCTATAAGACATATAAGCATGATAATAGATTAAATATTTCTAGTGCATATATTGAATTCAATGCATGTATATATATATATATGAATGGATTCGATAGAGAACACATGTGTAACATCCGGAATCCACGTAAACCCGAACTCGACCCGAATAAAGTCCGAATAATCCAATAAAGTTGTTGGTCAATACTAAACAACCTAAAACGATAAATTGATCATGAATTAAAAGTTGTTCGGATGAAACCGACCAAAAATCGGTCGCTTCGTAATATGTGCCGCGAAAAAGCCGCGACGTAATTTCGGAAACCGCAAAACGAACCGAGACTGTCATTAGATCCAATTCGACGATACAAGACCAACAGAATCAACCGTTCGTCGATCGGAGGTCGTTTGATATTTTTAAATCACAAAATTTAATCCCAAACAAAAAGCGTATCCGAAAATTTCGGATATTCAAAACCCGACCGGAAGTATATCGATATTATACTCATTTTGATCGCCGTTGAAAGACGATCAAATCGAGATGTCGCACGTCGAAATCCGACACTCGATGTGCAAATACGGTCCATTTTAACGTCTTAGATAAGTGAAAGAAAAATGTTTTTTTTTAAAAAAAAATCTCTGCTGTATACAGCAGACTCCAGCAAGACATTTGGCTTTTTCTCTACAGCCCACTTGTCCCTTGCACCTCCATCCACTTGGTATATTTTTCCCCACTTGTCAACACCAAATCCATCCTCTCCCCTTATAAATAGCAACCAAAGACCCCCAAATTCTGCACATTCCAGCCGTTGGGAGCTCACAGTACCCTTTTTACTTCTCTTCCAAACCTGGAGAGCTGCTGGAGATACAATTAACAGAGGATTAGTTGTGCTCCCCCATGCAAGATCATCTCCAAATTGAAGATCTAATAGGTACCTCTTATACCTCCATTTTGCTGCCATACATGTCAAGTTTCCCACTTTGTTTTACTGCCAGTATGGGGGTTTTACATAATTAAAAACCAAATTCCATCTCCAAGTTTTGATTTCCAAATATATATATATATATATATATATATAATGAGAAAAGCTTGCATGCAATATTAATCTCGAATTTGGAGTTGTAGGTACAATCCCAACACTTTCTTTGCTGCCATACATGATGATTTGTTATTGATCACTCATTCTAAAACCTTTCTTGAGTTATATGCAATAGGGAGGGTATTATGGGTACCTAACTTGAGTTTCACAAATTAGAAATTGGGATAAGAAGATATCTTAGAGAGTTGGTATATATTTTCCCAAGTCCTCATAGCAAACACGTTTTTATAAACTTGATTTATTGGATTTCTCATCAGTTTTGAAATGAGAAGTACTATATAATAATATTTCCTTTCCAGGGAATTTGGATTGGTTATAAACTTGTTAGTTGAGAGAAGACTGCTGTCATCTGTAGTTACTGGGAGTAATTTTCCATAATTGAAAATTCACATTATATATATACAATTATAGATACATAATAACATTAGCTATTCTATCACTAGAATTATCTTGACATTCTGGTACTAAATAGATCTTATTTAAATTCAGTGGTATTGATGTACTGCATATGATTTATTCTCCTACAGTTGAATCATAAGTCATCAATATTTTATAAAATATAAACTGATTTAGATAAACACCATTATATCTTCAGAAAATAGGAGCCATCTCATATTTCAAGTTTCTCTTTTGCAATAAGACTGGATAGGAAGTTCTGTAGTTACTGAAGGGGATTGTCACAAATAAGATCTGTTATAAAAAACTTCTTCTACATGGGTTCCAGGATTTTTCTTTTTGGTTTAGGTTTCATGATTCCATTTATTCATAAGATTATTTCATCACTGTTATTCTCTTTAAATATTTTCAGAAATTGGGTTGATATATCAGTATCCTAGTGTTGCACTCGAGTATTACCAATAATATCAATTCAAACTATTAGCTAGATTAAACGAATCTTTGATACCATGATGATGTAAATCCATATTACATAATTACAGTACACGCACCAAATTATTGCAATTCTACCAAATTGCTTGGCATTATAAAAAAAAGGGCTAGTATATGGGTCGTGCAAGACATAGTTGGCACAATGTAAGCATAGTTGTAATTGACATAGTTAAGGTGCAAGATTAAGCTAGGATGGTGAAATGTCATAGCCTACCATGTAAGATAGTTAGCAAGAGATAATCCTAATATTGAAAGCCCGTTCGTCAAGTTATCAATTAGTAATATGGTATAAAGAAATTATAATGTAACAATTTGCATCAAGATGTCAAGAAACTAACATGGGTCTAGGGTTTCTTTTATTGCCAGGATCACCTATTCTTAATGAAATAATCAGAAGTAATTGAATCAATGAATTCTTATGATCAATATAAATTTCATCAAATGATCCTAAATCTATACAATCAATCACAGAAACGACAAAGAAATAGATGAGTAATCGAGGAAAGAATGTATATGATGAATATGTGATAAACATTTATGCCATTCTGATAACCCTTACTCCAGACTGTGCGAGAGCGCGGTGACTCTCAACTGGGCGGAAGATAGGAAGCCCAGTTAAGGCAGCGGCCGCCAAGTGCGTGGGTCTAGGATCCCAGTCCTTTCACTATTTTTACGCGAGCTCGCAGTGTTTTTACGCCTCGTTGGGATCCCGACTTTAGACCAGTTCTGCTGACCCTCTGTTTTAGGATACCCAGGCGGGGAATCCTTGGTTTTTCAGTTTTACGTACGAGCTCGGTTGCCCGTACTAGTCGGGTCGTTTTCTAGAACGACTTTTCCGGGAAGTCTCTCTCACCCGTCTCAGTGGCGTAGTTTGGGAGTAGACCTATCCCTCTATTGGACCGCACTTCCAATTAGAGGGCGAGACGGAAGAGCCGTTTATAGGCTTCTTTACCGCTTGAGTTTTTTTTTCTTTCGCCAACAGACTTGGCGATTCTACATCCAGATCATCCATATCCATATCTACATCATCTTGAATTACATCTGAGACAGTTACACTTGAGGTTTGAAGAGATTACAATCAAAGTTGAGTAAATGGAAGTAACTATAATCTGATTCGAAATCTTAATAAACTAGTGGACGTGTTGGGAACTTAGTTAGGATGCATTATACTACACCGCATGCCTACGGAGGCACCCCAGCCCTAAGACATTCCCCAAGTCTTAGAGTCATAGTGTGAGGTTTCACACGAACCAAGACCACGGACTATCCACTAGACTTAAGAATTAAATAAATCGTTATATCTTCTCATCTCATCTTTCCCATCATCAAAATCTACAAATATGATTTCTGAGTAATATGAGAATAAAATATACATACTTATGATCAATTGGTTACCATAGAAAAATGCTTATGTGGGAAATGTTGGGATAATGGTTGATCATGAGAGGTGCTTAATAGAAATTTGGAAACCTTTTGCAATTGCAAGTAGAATTAAATTTTAATTTGAGTTGCTCATACCTCTCTACTTACTTGTTTTTTATCACAATAAATGCCTGTTATTTTTTTATATTTTTTGGAGGTACCAGCACTCGCTGACGCCTCTTCTTTCCTAACATGTTTTGGCAGGTAAACTGCCTGCTGTTTAGTAGATGTTCATGCTTCCAGGAGACAGGGTATACACTAGACGGTATGGATTATTTTGTTCAGTTTTTGATCCGTTGATAATGTATAATGCTTCTCTTCTTTTCAGTCAGATTTTTTTGGGATATTGTATGTACTAGCAGACACTGTACATGTTGTAAAATTATATGGAAATTAATGAAATGAGATTTCGGTGCCAATTGTCTCTATTAACTTGTGGTGATGTATGTGGATGTGAATGTCAAGCGTAAACTTAGCCGCGCGAAAAATTTCCCTGTTTTTCTATAGATTGTGCGATCTTGTGTGAATGAAATGCCGCGAAAGTAGCGTAAACGGGTACCGGGATCCTTGGGGGTTCACATTTTTGGTATCAGAGCAGTGGTACCCCGATACACACATTCGCAGTATTTAGATTCCGGTCGCATTAAGTTCTCGGATAGCGACAGTCTTCCGACTTGTGAGTTCGAGAAGGGAAATATGACATTCATATTCAATTACCACATATGTCACCAATTTCATTAATTTTCATACTATATCCCAAGAAGAGAAAAAGCATTCATGATAAGTATTTGCGAATGGCACAAATTTTGCTCGACCATCTGGGTCGCAGCGAGCAGACATACCACCTGCAAGACCAGGTCGGAGCACAGACACGGCCTCTCTACCTACCACGCCAGTCTGTTGTTACTTATGCCATGAGTGGGGACATTAACGGCATCAGTGTCCCCAGAGGTCTGGTGAACCTCAGCCACAGCCTTCACAGTCGCAGCCTTAGGCACAATGTTCAGGGAGTTTCCGTGGCAGGAACTCCAACTTTAGGCAACAGTAGCAGAGACAGACGTAGAGTGTGGCAGATTCCAGTGCCGCACCAGCCAGGCAGTGGTAGTTATATGCAATTACTGAGGAGCAGGCACGTTCAGCCGCTACTATGGTAAAAGGCATGGTCTCAGTCTTGGGCCGACCTTTCCATGTTTTATTTGATTCTAGTGCGACGCATTCTTTTTTTGCTTCGAGGCTACTTGCTTCTTTAGGTAGAGTCGCAGAGACTCTCTCTTCTCCATATCACATCCGAGGGCCAGGTGGCCAGTTATTTATCATTTCCCTGATAGTCAGGAACTTGCCCGTACTGATTGGCGGTCACGAGATGATCGCGGATTGTCTAATTCTACATCTTGATGAGTTCGACTTGATTTTGGGCATGGATTGGTTATCCGCTCATCATGCACTTGTTGATTGCTTTAGGAAGACGGTTGTCTTCAGAATTCCAGATCTACCCGAGTTTACTTTTGAGGATACTACACATGACTCCACCATGGAGTACATTTCAGTGTTGCGAGCCCAGCGACTTGTTGAACAGGGTTGCGATTCATATCTTGCATTTGTTCGGGAGGTATCTGATCAGGAGCCGATGACACAAGACATCCGAGTAGTATCAGAATACCCAGACGTATTTCTTGATGAGCTACCAGGATTACCTCCTGAGAGAGAGATCGAGTTCGAGATCACATTGCTGCCAGAGACACAACCGATCTCTATGGCACCATATCGCATGGCACCAGCCGAGTTGAGGGAGCTGAAGGTCCAGGTACATGAGTTACTTGATTTAGGATTCGTGAGGCCGAGCACTTCACCTTCGGGTGCTCCGGTTCTATTTGTCAAGAAGAAGGATGGATCCATGAGGTCGTGCATCGATTACAGGCAGCTGAACAAGAGAACAGCAGCAACAACAAAGCCTTTTCCCACAATTAAGTAGGGTCGGCTACATGGATTCTTCGCCTCCATTCAGATCTATCTTGGGTCAATCTCGGACTTATATCCAAAAAACTAAGATCCCTTCGTATAGTCTCTTTCCAACACTTCTTGGGCCGTCCTCGTCCTCTCTTAGCAGGCTCAACATCCCAACACTCGCATCTCCTAACTGGTGCATCAGTTCACCTTCTTTGCAGATGACCAAACCATCTTAAGCGGTTTTCTCGCATCTTATCCTCGATCGGAGCTACACCAACTTTCTTTCTGATTGCATCATTCCGAATCCGATCTTTACGTGTATGTCCAGACATCCATCTTAGCATTTTCATTTCTGCTACAGCCATTCTCTGTACATGTCTATGGTTCACAGGCCAACATTCAGAACCATAAAGCATAGCAGGTCTCACGGCTGCTTTGTAAAACTTTCCTTTAATTTTTAAAGGAATTTTCTTATCACAAGAGAACGGTGAAAATCGTTATCCTTTGCCACGCATCGATGATTTATTCGACCAGCTCCAGGGATCTTCGGTGTCTCGAAGATCGATCTTCGCTCAGGCTACCATCAGCTGAGGATTCGCGAGTCGGATATTCCGAAGACAGCATTCAGGACTCGCTATAGACACTACGAGTTTGTGGTGATGCCGTTTGGGCTCACCAATGCACCTGCGGCTTTCATGGATATGATGAACCGAATTTTCCGTCCATACCTGGACAAATTTATGGTGGTGTTCTTTGATGATGTGCTCATTTACTCATGAAATGAATGGGATCATGCGAATAATCTACGAATTGTCTTAGATACATTGCGGGAGCACAAACTATATGCCAAGTTGAGCAAGTGTGAGTTCTGGTTATCCCAGGTCTCATTTCTCGGGCATATCATTTGTGGAGCAGACATTGCAGTTGATCCTGCGAAGATAGATGCAGTTATGTCTTGGGAGCAGACCAAGACTGTTACGCAGATTCGGAGCTTCCTTGGGCTAGCAGGTTATTACAGATGCTTCGTCAGCGGATTTTCACGCGTCGTACGTCCATTGACACGATTGACGCAGAAGGGAGTTCCATTCATTTAGGACGATTCATGTGAGCAGGCCTTCAGGACACTGAAGGAGAGATTGACGACGGCACCTATTCTTGCTCTTCCTTCAGGCACTGAGGATTATGCAGCCTACACAAATGCTTCTGGAGAAGGTCTAGGAGCAGTGTTGATGCAGAGAGGATAGGTGATTGCTTACGCATCACGACAGTTGAGACCGCATGAGCGGAACTACCCTACGCATGACTTAGAGTTGGCGGCAGTTGTCTTCGCCTTGAAGATCTGGCGCCCTTATCTATATGGGGTGAACTTCGAGATCTTCACGGATAACAAGAGCCTGAAGTACATCTTTGATCAGAAGGAGCTGAACATGAGGCAACGCAGATTGCTCGAGCTACTGAAGGATTATGATTGCACAAACTCTTACCACCTCGGTAAGGGAAACGTGGTGGCTGATGCATTTAGCAGGAGAGCGCATGCTGATGGTACGGCGAACGGGCTATATACATGGGATACGCTCGCCGCTTTGACTGGCCTGTATCCTCAGGAGAGCGCATCCATTTTACCGCCATGCCTCCACGATACAGTAGTCTTTGGGATCGTATTGTAGAGGGACAGAAGACAGATCCTTGGATTCGAGACAAATACATGCGCGCCATCAAGAACGAATTTGATGACTTTGTTGTGATGGAGTCTATTTTATGGAAGGCAGGACGGGTCGTTGTACCCAATGACGAGCAGTTTCGCAAGGACATTCTGGATAAGGCACACAGTTCACGGTTATCTATCCATCCAGGCAGTACGAAAATGTACCGTGATCTGCGTCGACATTTCTGATGGGATGGGATGAAGCGCGATATGGCACAACATGTCAGCAGATGCATGACCTGTCAGATGGTCAAGGTTGAGCACAGGAGACCACCAGCATTACTGCAGTCTCTCCCCATTCCCGAGGGGAAGTGGGAGAGCATTTCTATGGATTTTGTCACAGGATTGCCGAAGACACCGGGTGGTCATGATTCCATTTGGGTCATTGTTGATAGGTTGACCAAGTCAGCCCATTTCATACCTGTCAACACGACTTACACTCCATCCCGATTGGCCAAGCTCTATGTGCATAACATCATCAGACTACATGGTATACCACGCGAAGTGGTGTCTGACAGGGATTCGAGATTTACATCGCATTATTGGCATCAGTTCATGTCAGCACTACAGATAGAGCTGAAGATGAGTTCTGCATATCATCCGCAGACAGATGGGCCGAGTGAGCGTACCATTCAGACACTAGAGGATTTGCTTTGCGCATGCTCTTTGAAGTGGAAAGGGTCCTGGAAGGACTATCTGTCGTTAGTGGAGTTCACATACAACAACAGCTATCATTCCAGTATAGACATGGCACCATTCGAAGCCCTATACGGACGGAGATGCCTCACACCTCTCAGTTGGCGTGAGGTAGGTGATCATGCTCTCTACTCCGTAGATCTCCTGGATGAGACCGCGAGAGCTGTTGATCTAGTGAGACGGAGGCTTCTGACAGCACAGAGCCGCCAGAAGAGTTATGCAGACTGTCGGAGAAGAGACTTGGAGTTCCAGGTAATCCAATTCTTTCCTCTTCATCCATTCAATTATGACATATATATATGTTCAACTTAATCTCATACTAATGACATTCCTATAAATTATAGGTCGGAGATTGGGTATTCCTCCGTGTATCTCCCATGAAGGGAGTGCAAAGATTCGGTGTTCGTGGCAAGTTGGCGCCGCGATATGTGGGTCCATTTGAGATTCTTGCAAGAGTGGGGAAGGTGGCCTACCGAGTAGCCCCTCCTCCACATTATCAGCGATTCACGATGTCTTCCACATATCCAACCTGAGGAAGTATGTACACGACCCTCGACACGTCATCAGTTACGAGAATCTTGACGTAGAGCCTGACTTGACGTACGAAGAGAGGTCGGTACAGATACTTGATCGTGCTGAGAAGAAACTTCGCAGCAAAGAGATTTCATTGGTCAAGGTTTTGTGGCACCGACATGGCGTCGAAGAGGCGACATGGGAAACCGAAGCTGACATGCGGGCACGATACCCGCAGCTTTTCTGAGGTAATCATTAAAACAAGCAACTGTAATGATACATGATAAATATATGGCTTGTTTTCTCTTTGAGGTTTTTATGGGTTCCAAAATCCTTTGAGGTTGTTATGGCCATATGAAATTCAAACAAGACATCTAAGAACCTTGATTCGAGTCTCGAGGACGAGACTCCCTTTGAGGTTTTTATAACATGGATTCTACAAGAAAATATTAACGTATAAATGGTACCTACAGAGAACAAAAACTGAAAGTAAATCGTTGCAGAGAATTAGAATAAATATTATTAGACAAAAAATCAAAAAGGTGTAAATATTTACTTAATAAGTGTGGAGAACAATGGAAAGATATGAGAACATCCCAAATGCACCATATATGAGAACAATGAAAAGATGCATCAATTTAAATGAGATACGAGTTGCTTGGAAAAAAATGCATTCAGTTATTGTATGATGAACATGTTATGGATTAAACAAAAAAAGACAGATAGATCCTATATGCAAGCCCCTTGGTCATATATGTGACAGCATATGCTGCATACTCGGCATGTATATGTGTTTTGATTGTATAAAGCTGCATATAGCATATGCGCTTCGATAATACAGAATGTGCAGCAACTTGGACCGCATATCTACACTGCCATAGACGGAAGATGAATTTTGGAAAAGAACTCCGATGAAGCTCCCTTAGTTAGCGTACCTCCTACTATAAAGTGGAAGTTGTAGATAACTAAGGAAGAAGATATCGGAGTATTATATAAAGAAATGCCACGGTTATGATTAATACATACAAAAACAAAATATATAAATACCAACGAAGGAGTAACCCTCAAACCCTAACCCTAATGCTCACTTCCTAAAAACCATTAAAGTAGTGGTATTAATGGATGTAAAGTTTGATGTTTCATCTAAAACAAGGCATAATGCCTACATGCACAACCTGTTGACAGAGCCCGTGTAAGAGGTAGTAGCTAAGTTTGTTTCACAAATTCCCATTTTCATCCATGTTTTGGCCTTAATAAAACAAACAAATGTTAGGATATATAAGTTACACACAGGTAATATTATAAACTAACATGCATAATTCTTTGAAGTTAGAAAAAATAACTTTTAAACAAGGATTTTTTGCAGTCCAACAAGATTATTCCCAGTACCCGAAAATGGAAACCAGTTACAAATGCAAACAGATAAATGTCAATATACCTGGTTGCGAAAAATAAGATATCCAAGACCAAAATAAACCATGAGGAAAGGCAGGATTATTGGGGCTAAAAGAAAATAAGTGATGCCAAGAAGTCCAAAGAACAAAATTTGAGGAATTTCACTGTAATATGGAACAGATGGTGCCTGGAAATTATCTTCAGTATTTTTCATTAGATGTCTTCTCAGAAACTCATGGAGCAGAGCAGTTGTCCGGGTCAGCTCAGATGATAGACTGGTCCATCCAGATGTAACAACATAAGCTATAAAGAATGATGCCTGCGCAAGAGATTATAGATTAAAACTAACAATTGATCATCGGAAAATCCAGTAGATACATGAATGTCAGTGATGATTGAATTCTTCATTTTTCAAGAAAAGGATGGTCATCAGAGGTTGGCAGACAGCTACCATAAATTAGTTACTGAAAGGTAAAGCTAAACTAGAAGATTAGACTAGTCCATCCAGATGTGACAACGTACTCTATAAAGACTGATACCTGAACAAGAGATCAGTCAACTAATACTTAACAGTTGATTAGCCATAAAAGCTAAAAGTTACATGAATATGGTGACATTTTGATTCTTTTTTACCAGAAAAGGATGGCTAAATTCATGACAACCTCCAGCATTGATTAGTTTCTACAAGGTAATTTCACCCCTGCATCAAACTCCATCCATATTCCAAGTTGCATGCTCTCTGCACCATACTTTTTTACACAAGACTCTCACAAACAACGGCACTATACATCTACTTTAAAAGCAGTCTGAAACATTGCCATGCAGCTTTCTCACTGCCTCTTCTGTCATAAATCTCTTATGTGGAAGTTCTTCCAAAATAATATTGCCTGGGAAGACGACACTTATCTTCTATGTGCTCTCCATCTTCTCCCAGTGAACAACCTCAAGGTAAATGGTCAACATCCTTGTCAGCCTACTTGCAAACGTAAAGACACCAATATGTTTTCACCACTATCCCATTTCAAGCTCCAGTTTAACATGTATATTTAAAGGCACTCATAATGGCCAATTATCTTGTAATCACCATCAGTGTTGCAGAAATCGATTTTTGAAAGGTCTGTGAATAAAAAGAAAAGGTATTCGGATGATTAATCGAAAATATTCATTTTGGTATTTTAATTTATTTTAAATAAAAAAATTATGTCTAATGCATATAATTTTATATTCTTATACATGTATGGTCTTTTTTTTTAAAAGGAAAAGGGGTGTGCGCCAAGGAAACCCTCCCCCACCCCAAAAAATTTCCACACATACACAAGATCAAAAAACAAAATAGTTACAAGTACCAAAAGTTCCGAAGGCTTTTGGCATTTTAAAAACATTATCCACGCACATTCTCTCTTCGCAAAAATATGATTATATTTTGTGCGAGTTACAAGGACCATAGGATAGTTGTTGAGGGATATTTTGTATTTGCTTATTTATTTTATCACTATTATGTAATTTAACCTCTAGTACTTCTCCTCTCTAAATAAGAGAGCCCTATGGTCCTCAAAATAACCAAGTTATTGCATTCTTTCTACATGGTATCAGAGCAGCGATCCTAAACTGGAGCTCCAAAGCCCCATCATCCCCATCCCACTTGTCGCATGTCTGTGCACGCCCCTTCTTTCCATGCACAGCCCCACCCATCGTCTCTGGTCCCATGTCGTCGCCCCACAACCCTGCGGTGTTGCTCCCCTGCAGTGTACGTAAGCCCTAGCGAAGCGCTCCAGCCCGTACAACCAAGGCACCATACCTCTCTAGCACGATTGTATAATAGTACATAAAAAGAAGAAACAAAAGAAAAAACAAGAGGAAAATATGAAAATGAACATATATCAATATGAGGATACCATTATATTTGCTCAAAAATGAAAATATCCCAATCCTTTTTGAGAAAGTACATTAAATTACCTTTATTATTAATAGCTAATAATATGTGATGTATGTTATTTGAGAATGCAAGTGTTATCCAAAATGATTAGGTGTAAAGCGTCTGTAGGTGTATTTTCAAGCCTGCCGTCAAATCCCAAGGCTCAACCCTAGACAAGAGATAGAAACTACCAAGCTGGAGTATGATAATGCAAAGGGAATTTCTGGTGGGGCGGTAAATAAGTAGAGATCGGTATGGCTATGGATTTTTTCCATCAATTTAGCTATTCAGCAAATAAATGGAAGTTTTATACATCAATATCTATGGTCATGGACTATTAATAATGATTTTTCCTAAGAAATTTGAATACTTGATCGATCGAATTACTTCCATTATGGCAATATTAATCAATATTATTGGAACAACAACAATAATAACACCAAAGCATTTTCCCACATTAAGTAGGGTCAGCAGCATGGATTCTTTGCCTACATTCAGATCTATCTTGGGTTATTCTTGAGCTTGGATCCAAAAAACTAAGATCCCTTTATATAGTCTCATTCCAACACTTCTTGGGCCTTCCTCACCCTCTCTTAGCTGAGTCAACATCCCAAAACTTGCATCTCCTCACCGGTGTATCAGTTGACCTCCTTTGCAAATGGTCAAACCACCTTAAGCGATTTTCTCGGATCTTATCCTCGATCGGAGCTACACCAACTTTCCTTATGATTGCATCATTCCGAATCAAATCTTTACGTGTGTGTCCCCACATCCACCTTAGCATTTTCATTTCTTTTACTGTCATTCTCTGCACATGTCTATGGTCCACAGACCAACATTCAGATCCATAGAGCATAGCAGGCCTTACAGCTGCCTTGTAAAACATTCCTTCGATTTTCAAAGGAATTTTCTTATCACAGAGAACAGTAGAGGATCCTCTCCACTTTAGTCAACGTATTTATTCTATTAGTAACATCTCCATCAATTTCCCCATCATGTTGCTAAATAGATTCCAAGTATCAAAAAGAATCCCTCTTCTGAACGTTATCGTCACCAATCTTCACATCAATTCCTTCACTATTGCTTCCAACAAAATTGCACTCCATATATCCACCCTTAGCCTATGTATACGAAATCTTTTAATCTCCAATGCAAGTCTCCATACCTCAAGCTTCTCATTTACTCCATCTCTAGTCTCATCAATCAACACAACATCATCAGCGAATAACATATACCAAGGTATCTCATCCTAAATGTGACTTGTCAACTCGTCCATAACTAAAGTAAAAAGGAATGGACTCAAAACAAAATCTTAATGCAAACCAATGTTGATGTCAAAATAGGCAGTCTTCCCAAACTATATCCTTACACTGGATGAAGCCCTATCTTACATACCTTTTATGAGGTTAATGTATAGAACAGGTACTTGTCTCTTCTGCAAAATTCTCCACAAAATATATAATCAATATTGTTGGAAGATAAAAAAAAACTATTTTATCAATAGTAATCCGACTTGTTGGCTAGTTAATATACTAGGTCACCCCTCCTAATAGTACAGTAGGACAAACTAATTGGCTTAGTCAGATGATTATTGCAATACTAATTATCATGTCATCACAAGTGAGGACAATTATTGAAAGGTCAAATGATGGATGCCAAATATTAATAGTTATCCACTTCGATTAGCAACGAGAAAGATGCATAAATCACTTACGACAATATATTCATCAACAAAATTAACTCATCCCTAGTCGTAACTGTTGGGAAAAGAGAATGAGATAATTTCTATTCCATAGCCCTAGGCTCTCTTATATAGGAGAGTAGCCTATGGGTAAATTACATAAAGAGCATAACAAGAAAAGAAAATAACGAAGAGGTACAATAACTCAATATGCGTCAACACTCCCCCTCAAGATGGAGCATAGATGTCAATCATGCTCAGCTTGGAAGCACACTTCTGAAATGGACCTCGTAGCAATGCCTTGGTGAATATATCTGCAGTCTGGTTCTCTGAAGTAACATGAGATGTGGCAATGAATCCTTTCTGAATCATGTCTCGTATGAAGTGACAATCCACCTCAATATGCTTGGTCCGTTCATGGAATGCAGGGTTGTTTGCAATAAATAAAGCAGCCTGATTATCACACTCCAAGTTCATAGGAAGTGGTACATCTAAGCATAAATCTGTCAGCACCGCTTTCACCCACATCATCTCTGTAGTAACCTGGGCCATTGCCCTATATTCGGATTCAGCACTAGATCTAGCTACCACAGTTTGTTTCTTGCTCCTCCATGAGACTAGGGCATCTCCAACATAGACCGCATACCCTGAGGTGGACTTCCTGTCCTTAGGACAGCCTGCATAGTCTGCATCTGCGCATGTTGAGATAGAAATCCCCTTTCCTTTCTTGAATAGCAGACCTTTACCTGGAGAAGATTTGAGATATCTAAGTATCATATGTATTGCATCCATATGCACTTGGCGTGGCTGCTCCATGAACTGGCTCACACGGCTCACTGCAAATAATATATCTGGCCTAGTGATCGTGACATATAACAGTTTGCCTACCAGTTCTCTATATCTTCTCCTGTCCACCTCCTCTGTGTCATCATCATACAGCTTCATGCTAGGGTCCATTGGTGTCGTAGCAGGTCGACACCCTAGCATACCTGTCTCACTCAGTAGATCTGTAACATGCTTCCTCTGTGACATGACTAGTCCATACGGATTTCTTGCAAATTCCAGCCCCAGAAAATATCTAAGGACTCCCAGGTCCTTGGTGACAAACTCGGTCCCCAGCCTTTCCTTTGCCTGCTTAATGCCCTGGTCATCATCACCTGTAATCAAGATATCGTCAACATAAACCATGATTACAATAATTCCTCTCGCCGTCTTCTGTACAAACAAGGAATGATCAGCATTGGAGCGTTTATATCCTTGTTTCTCAAAGAGGTCTGACAGCTTCTGGAACCATGCTCTGGGACTCTGCTTAAGGCCATAGATGGCCTTATGTAATCTGCAAACCTTGGAACACTCCCCCTCAACAGCAAAACCTGGTGGCTGTTGCATATAGACTTCCTCCTGCAAGTCTCCATACAGAAATGCATTCTTCACATCTAGTTGATAGAGTGGCCATTCTCTAGTGACTGCAACTGATAGCAGGATCCGCAGAGTAGAGTGACGCGCCACAGGAGAGAACGTGTCAAGGTAATCTACCCCATGTCTGTGTGAATCCCCGTGCAACTAGGCGTGCCTTGTACCTGTCAATGGAGCCATCTGCATTGTGTTTAACTGTAAACACCCATTTGCAACTCATCGGGTTGACATCTGGAGGTATAGTAACCAAACTCCAAGTTCCTCTAGACTGAAGTGCCGCCATCTCTTCCTCCATTGCTAGCCGCCATCTAGAATCCTGCAAAGCCTCATGGTGGTTCCGTGGAATGTCTGTAGCTGAAAGTGCCAATGCAAACGTCTTGAAGTGTCCAGATAGCCTCTCAAAAGACACAGCTGCTGATACTGGATATTTGGCACAGCTTCTCTTCGGCTTGCGTAGAGCGATTGGAACATCCAAATCCTCTGTGCTGTCAACATGTTCCTGTAATGCATCCTGCTCAGAAATGTCGTCAGATCCATCAACATTAATATTTTCATTACATACCATAGGCGAGCTAGTTGACTGGTCAGGACCATGAGCTGGATTCGGCCTGCGGGTGTAATGGAATGGTAACGGGGAGACTGTTGATGGCGGTGGTGGTGGCAATGGTGGTGGTGGCGGTGGTGGTGGTGATGGTGTTGACGGTGGTGAGGTTGGTGGTGTCATGAATACGGTATCAGGAGATATAGGTGGTGACTGCATGCTCCCTGTTTCTGAAAAATACATAATGGATTCAAAAAATGTAACATCTGCACTGATCATATACCGCCGACGCACAGGGTCAAAACACTTGTACCCCTTTTGAGTTCTGGAGTACCCCACAAAGACGCACTTGACAGCCCTAGGAGAGAGCTTGTCAGAACCAGGCGACAACTGATGGACAAAAGCGACTGACCCAAACACACGAGGGGTAAGAATGAACAGATCCTTGTCAGGATAAATAAGTGAGAAAGGAACCTGTTCATTCAAGACGGACGAAGGCATACGATTGATAAGATAGCATGCAGTAAGAACTGCATCACCCCAGTATGAGTACGGAACATGACTCTGAATAAGAAGTGACCTTGTGACATCGAGTAGGTGACGGTGTTTTCTTTCTGCAACCCCATTTTGCTGAGACGTATGAGCACAAGAAGTTTGGTGTATGATTCCTTTAGAGGAGTAATAGTTGGCTAGATTGTTGGTGCACAACTCCAAGGCATTGTCACTTCTCAAAATTTTGACAGATGTGGAAAAAACATTCTGAATCTCATTTAGAAAGTGAATAACAATATTTCCTGCTTCAGACTTATTTTTCATTAGAAATACCCATGATGCTCTAGAGTAGTCATCCACAAATACAATATAAAACCTGTGCCCCTGATGATCGGGAACACGACTCGGACCCCAGACATCGACATGAAACAACTCAAACTTGGAGTTACTACTCCGACCTTGACTGCTGGGAAAAGACGACCTGTGATGTTTTCCCAACTGACACGCCTCACACTGGATAGGTGTGTGAGAGAGACTATAAGGTAGGACTAGACGCAACTTCTGGAGCGGTAAATGACCATAACGCAGATGCCACAGGAGAGGAGATACTTGTTCAGCGGGAGAGGATGTGGTTCCAGCAAATGGGGTCTGGTTCAGACGGTAAAGGCCTCCTTGCTCATAGCCATGACCAATCACGTTGCCCGTACGGATGTCCTGAAAAATCAAAGAAGATGGATCAAAAATAGCTCGGCAGTGGAGATCCTTCGTAATCTGACTAATTGACAACAGATTCATAGAAAAATGTGGTGCATGTAGGACATTCTTCAGCTGCATAGAGGATGTCAATCTAATCTCCCCCTGACCAGTGATAGGGGAATGCGTGCCATTAGCAATTACTATTGTCCGTCCTGGAGGAATCTGGGTGTATCCTGTAAGTAGACTCTGGTCGCCACATAAATGATGTGTGGCGCCCGAGTCCATGATCCATGGCAGTATATGAGATCTACTACTGTGGAGTGCAAGTGTACTACCTGAAGTACTAGTAGATGCAGAAGCAGAGGCAGAGGCAGAGGCAGCAGTATCAGTATGACTCTCTGTAGTCGTTGCTGGGCCAGATGGTGGTATGATGCCCCAGAGGCGGGCAACTAGATCATCAAATCGTTGATCCAGGGTAGCAGCAGATGGGGGCTCTATCTGCTCAGCGGCTCGTGCAGATGCAGGGAATCCATGCTTTGAATAGCATGTGTCTTCATTGTGCCCAACTCGGTGACAATATGTGCAGGTTGGCCTAGTACGGCCACCCCTTCCATGAGGAGTACGCCCACGTCCTTGATGATGAAACCCGCGGCCTCTGTTGGCTGCCATAGCTGAGGAATTCTGACTCGCAGCAGATGAAGGCACTGTGATCCTGCTCAATCTGTGAAAAGCTTCCTCCATGGGAGGAATAGTCGAGTCCGCTAAAATCTGAGAACGTGCTGCCTCATACTCTGGATCAAGTGCAGCTAGAAACACACCCACCATAGTAGCATTCCTGTATGTCTTCTGCTGCTCGGGCGTAGCTGTCAAGGGCATGAAGCTATATAGCCTCTCAAACATCCCTCTCAGTGATGTATAGAGAGAATGTAGTGGACGACCATTCTGCTTGATGGTGAAGATATCATGCTGGAGTTGAAGGATCTTTGTCTCGTTCTTCGCCTGAGAGTATGTGGCGGCCAGAATGTCCCACATATCCTTCGCTGTGGGTTGATGGAGGATATCATTGGCAATCTCAATAGCCAATGTGCCAGATAGCCAGACTTTGGCATACGCATCATCGGCCTCCCAGGAGGCATAGGTTCCAGTCTTCTCAGCAGGCTCTGATTCGGTAAGAATATGCTTCTTACCCGTAGACTTCATCATGCTCATGAACTGCATTGCCCACAGTTCATAGTTGGTACCATCCATCTTGACAATAGGCGCCGGACCACGGAATGCGCCAATAGATGGGATATCTGCCTTGCTCTCTGACATATTGCAAAATAAAGACTGGAACGACTGACAAATGATATGTTTTGTCTACAATACCATAGATGGGGGTAGTTGCATGTGTAGACTTCAAGCAACTATCCCCATAAAGGTGTTTGTGCTAAGACCTATACGCACAAAGAAGTTGCGCACAGGCCGCACAAGGGAGGCACAGGCGGCGCACGGCTGAGGCGCGCAGGGGCTGTGCTAGCGCACGGTTGATGCACGCAGAGACAGGGCACAGCGCGCAAGGATGCGCAGGGAGGCTGTGCACGCAGGTGCTGCGCGTGCGGCACGCTAGGGCTGCGCGTGCGGCACGCTAGGGCTGTGCACGGGCTGCGCAGAGGCTGCGCTGGGGCAGCGCAGGGGCTGCGCTAGGGCTGCGCAGGGGCTGCGTCCGGTAGAGGCGGCGGCGTTGATGGCACGCCGATCGAGAGAGAGAGAGAGAAGAGGGCCGGCGGGTGGGGTGTTAGGGTTAGGGCTTCGAGAACTCCGGTCTAGGACCGTCGCTCTGATACCATGTTGGGAAAAGAGAATGAGATAATTTCTATTCCATAGCCCTAGGCTCTCTTATATAGGAGAATAGCCTATGGGTAAATTACATAAAGAGCATAACAAGAAAAGAAAATAACGAAGAGGTACAATAACTCAATATGCGTCAACAGTAACCGATGTGAAACAAATGTTTCTGCTCAAATGCAAAATACTTTCATAATAAGTCCTATGACCCCTAAAACTCAGATATGCGGGTAATAAAAATATCTCATAATCATTAGAAACTCTCTTGTGGCCGCCATGGTGTCCACCTCCAAAAGTAGTTGATGCAAGTCGACAAAGACCGTCGGTTACTGTATCATGAATCGAGGAACCTAAATCCCCAAATTATACTTGAGTGGGTCTCCTATAAGAAGTTATTTTACATGTCCTGTAGTAGACTCAGAATATATGGTCCTTTAGGCAACACTTCCAAAAATGCCACTTATCCAACTAGTCATCCTGCTTTGTCATCATGTGCATAATACTATATCTGCCCCTCAGTGCTATTGACAAGATTCAGGGAACTACTACTTCCAATTTAAAATCAACCAATTTAAGCTTATTATGTCACCTACACTAGGCCTTCTTTGTTATTAGCAGCCTTGTAATCCATAAAGTTAGCAAGTACGTTGAAAAGGTCCTAATCATATAGATAGCATTAGAGGGTGCAATAGGTTTGACATCCTCTGCAAAGATAAACATCATTCTTATGGAGCAAATCGTGAAAGGCCTTTTCAATAATATCAAACCCCGTGAACCCAGTCTGCACTCCTGTACAAGTTTGATATGTCAGAGCCTATCATATTCCAAAACTCTCTAAAAAATAAAACAAGAGCCCATCTAGTCCACTGCAACCATATATATTCAAATCGTTGATGGCCTTACATCTTGTTCTCCAAAATCATGAACAAGGCCTCTCATATGTTCCTATACGCACCATGATTGTTCCACTGCCACCCATAGTTTCTCCCCCTTCTGTTGAACTGCTTGAAATACTCCATTACAATTGTCTCAATGTGCCTATCCATCGGAAGTGAGGCAGCTCCTACATCAATGGACCAAACATAATTTATTCTTCTCTTTCTACTTTCTACAGTATAAAATAATGATGAGTTTGCATCTCCATCTAATAGAGTTTCTCTTGATCATCGTCCCCATTCCACATCTTGATTCCAGTCCTCTTCTTGGACCACCTTGTGTTGCACTCTTCTAACTTCCAATCCAACGGTAGAAATGACTTTGAGTCCTCTTACGCTCCAACTAGTCAAACTCCTCTTGGGCAGTTCCTTCCACAACAACTTCGCCTATTATCTATATTGCTGCATCATTTTTATCAATGCATTAAGCTGCCCACAACCTGGTTGGTGACAAAGCCCTAATATAATTGAGAAAGCAAGACAACCACTAAACTTGAACTCATCCTAAAGCAACTATGCCATCTTAAATTTGAAGTAAATGGAATGTTGCATCTCCTCACATGATCCCTAGATAATAAGCATGCTGTCTGACCTGGTCCATAGAAGTGACCCTATCAACGAAATCTAGTAATGTCGTAGCATTTCCAAGGTCCACCAGGTTTGGCACATTTTGAAAGATGATCTTCTCTTGGAAACAATCAGTAGCTAATCTAAGAACACCCTTCCCTAAAAATACAAGTAAATGCTTCGTAAAAGATACTAAAATATGATCCAATCTTCCATAGATCACGGAGTTTTATGCATTTGGTGTCAGGATATGACCAATAAATGCAACCAATTTACCATCATCGTGTAAATTGTTAAAATGATAACTTTGAGACAAAAAAATTCAAGTTGTAGTTTACCTTGGACAAAACAAATTTTGCAAGAAAACCGCTTAAGGCAGTTTGGTCATTTGCAAAAAAAGTTTGGTTGATGCACCAGTTAGGAGATGCGCGTTTTGAGATGTTGAGCCGGATAAGAGAAGGCGAGGAAGGCCCAAGAAGTGTTGGAATGAGACTATACGAAGGGATCTTGATTTTTGGATCTTAGTCTGAGAATGACCCAAGATAGATCTGAATGGAGGCAAAGAATCCATGCAGTTGACCCTACTTTATGAGGGAAAAGGCTTTGTTGTTGTTGCATTTTCTTCCAAGAGCAGAACATTTATAATGGACACTAAAGTGGGAAGACAAATAAATATCAAAAAATAACAAGAAAAATTAATAAACATGAAACGAATCCAATGCTTGTTCTTACTTGCGCAGGAACAGCAATTGCAAGTCTAGTAGGAATATTTCTCGGATCAAGGAAAACCTCAACCTGACTTGCAACAGATCCACTTAAGACATTTGCAAAGAATATATTCCATACAGTAAACCATAGCATTTTAGTGCACGCACTTCTCTCGATATCAGAATAAGAGATATATCCTTGCATTTTGGAGAATCTGATCATAACTGGTGCCACAATCGACAAAAATAATAAAAGAATAAGACTGGGTAAATAACCTGTGACCACTTGACTGACAACTTTTCTGCAAGAACGAATAGTTGCTTCAGCATTCAACTAAAAAATTTATTTTGCATATATCAACTCAAAACACAAAATTTTCAGGGACTTAGACTCTGTTAGTTATATCTGAGTGATAAAATATCCACATTTTTAGTGGTATATATTCCAAAAAATCCATCTGGTTTTAATACAAAAATTAGCTCGCAAAGAACAGGACAAAACTGATCATTCTAATACGTCAAACAATGATTTTTGTGAATATAGATATCAGAGAGCATTAAGCCTGGAAATAGATCCGGAGCGGGGAAAGGGGTCAGAGAGGGGGAAAGAACCTCTGATCCCGGAAGAGCCCGCCGGACAGCCACTGATTCAGGAGCGGAAGAGATCGGGAAGAGAGGTGAGGAAGAGGGACATCTTTGGAGATTTTCAGACCAAAGAAGAAGTGCGGGTTGCGTCGGTGACCCCCTCCTCCTCGTCGGTGCTACAAGTGTGGCATGGCGGATCACCTTGCGAGATGGTGTCCGCGAAGAGGACAGTCTACTACCGATGCCGAGAAGAATGGCATCTTGGAAAGGACTGTCCGTCAGGATCTTCCAAGATGGTGGTCGACACAACCATTGGGCAGAGACAGGAGGAGTTTGAGGAGAACCTTGGGGACCACATGGACAGTATCCTGGTTTCGAAGGGCCCAAATGAAGATCTGAGGAAGGTGGCGAAGATCTTGGACTTTGGTCAAACTGTTGGGTTTGTGGAGGATGCGGTTTGGCTCTCAGAGACGGTGATGCGTGTCTGCGGTGTGGAGGCGAAGGAGTTATCAGGGTTCCTTTCCAATGGCTGTGGCATGTTTCCGCCATAGGTGCGCTGGCGGAGACCGCGGTTGCGAGACGGGGTGGTGCAAGCACCCACGTACTGGTTGATGGAGGTGCAAGGGCTTTTGATCCGTTGACAAGGGTTGCAAGCCATTAAGGATGCATTGCAGAAAGTAGGGGAGGTCGAGCATGTTCTTCGGTAGGGGCTTCTCCCAACAGAAGGATGGAAGGGGAGGTAGAGGTCAGTACCACCGTAGATGGTATTTCGTGCTGGAAAAGTTGTCTTCAACCTCCGCCTGATGGGGGTGGAGGAGCTGCAGAAGTTGGGCTCTCCTTCCCTCATGACTCCAGCGTCCAGATCGAAGTCGGCGAAGCTTGGGCTGACGGTGATGATGCCATAGATGCAGCAGCCGCCACTGGTCATTGTGACCTCGCGTGATTCTGGGGGGAACAACGGGTTCCCATCCCTAATTTGTGGTCGGACGTTACGGAACCAAGTGGTGGTTTTCCTCGTTGGGAGAGAAGACTGTCTCTCCTTACGAAAGGCAAGAAATTTTGCTTAGCATGGCCACAGTTGTTGTCGCTGCAGTCGGGTCAGGTCTTGACCCTAGTGTGGCCTTCGGATCTCGACAGGAGAACCGTCTAGGTTGCTCGTTCCCGGACCATATCTTGGATCCATCACGTTCTCAGGTGAATTCTCAACCCGATAGCCTTGCGGGCGGTTGTCTGCTCGTCATCTTTGAAAGGAAGTACCCGTTCTTCAACCCTGCCCTTGGGCGGAGGGATCAAAGGCAGTGGCTTAACAACCCCAGCTTGGGCGGAGGGCCCCAAGCTACTCCTGTTGGAGTATTTGGTTATGCGTCACTTATGTGAGAGATGGGTAAATGGATCTCTCCAGGATCCATTTACCACATCCAGTTGTTTAGTCCCACATCTACCGTCCGTGGGATGTGGAGACTCGGTGAGGGCTATATATAGACCCCTACACCCATTGTATGCAGTGAGAAAGTCAATAGACACATCAGCCCTTTGAGGTGTTCTCCCTTTGTTTCATCCCGCTCCTTAGGGAGTAGGGTTCTACGTTAAATCTCTGACTTCATGTTTTATTTATCTGTATTTATGCTTTGTTTATCAATTGGCTTCCGCATTCCTATTTTCTAACATGGTATCAGAGCAGAGCAGGCCATTCTTGATTGATTTTGAAATTTGTTCTTTTTTTTTAAAGGTCGTTCCAAGTTCGAGTTTCTGTTTTATGGTTTTCTTAAACCCCTAGTTTTCAAAAAAAACCAAGATTCGTTTGATCTGTTCAAGATTCGACTTCAATCCAAAGTTTAGTTTTTGCACGTGAGTGTGTTATCTCGCATCTTCTTGAAGAAGCCAGTTCTTGGCGAAGAGAACTTCAGGCCGTATCCCCATGGCGGTTGCACTCGCATAGCCACATCAGAGTAGCACATTCACTGTTGCTCCATAGCCTCTACAACAAAAGCATCCGCCTTCTGGAGATGTCGTGGCAGGCCTACATCGACGACCAACTCCTCTGCGACCTCGACAGCAATAGCAGCCGCCTTCAATCCAGATGAGATGGCGAGATCCAGGCGTAGGCTCCAGATATGTGGCGGAGCCCCCTCTCCCCCACCACGCGCAGCGGAAGTGTGGTGAGTACATAACCCACGCTTCAAACTGCTGGTGGTGCCCAGTCCAAACGATCCCAACGCCCCCATCTCCTCAAGGCGGCGGTGAGCAAGGCTCATCTTCAGGTGTCGCCCCATCCTCCTCGGCTCTCCTCCATGTCCATGCAGCACGAGGACTCATCCAGTGCCGCATCATCCGCTCGCACAGGTTTCTCGATTGGGAACCCTAGATGGACACTCCTCCTTCGACGATGACTCCACGCGACCTCCAGATCGGCGGCGGCGCACTCCACCTCGAAGCTTCTCCAGCAAGGAGAGGCGCAACCCCTCTGACTTCCAAGCATGATGGGGGCGTTCTCTGCTCCTGCGATGCATCCTCCAACGGCGAGGTTCGAGAGAAAAAGGGTTCCCATCGGGGAACCCTAAATATGCCCCAAAGGGAGCGGCTCCTGCTAGTTTGGCCCAGTTCAGAAGTTTGGGTCATATATCAAAAAAAGCAGCCGTTGCAACGGTAAAAAAAAGGGTTGCATATTCTGTAAAAAAAAAGAAAAAAATGAGAGGCGCATACAAAAAATGAGAAAAGCTATATGCAAGTTTAAAAAAAAGGAATGAAATAGCCGGAGGAAAAATGATTTAAAAAAAGAGAATGAAATTGATTGAGAAAAGCAAAAAAATGATGGCTTATTTGATTCATTTGTTTTCTCCCCATTATCTTTTCTCCCAACTTTATCGATGTCATTTTCCGACAAGTATGGGAGAAAGGGGGAGTATTATTCTAGATTCAGATGTCGGATTCCGGACCAGCCAGATTTTCCAGACTCTACAGATGTTCAGATATTTAGACTCGACGTCAGATTGGTTCCGAGTCTTCGGTTTCAGATACGCACATGTATGTGATCTTTTTCAGATGTGCACATGTTTGCCTTCATTGTTTGTGGTCCCTATCTTTTGTTTTTTGGCCAGAGTTTTCATGTGTTCCATAGGGACTCTAGAGTAGAGATCCCATTCCCTATGCCATATGGGCTAGCGTTTTCATGTCATTTCGTGGAGACTCTAGAGTAGAGTACCAATCTTTGTGCCAGATGGGAGAGACCCAGTTCTCTGACGATGAGACTTCTTCAGACTCCATTCTCAAGCGATCGTGAACTCGAGTACGAGATCCTTCCGAGTTTCCTATGAGAGAGAACCCACTTCGAGGTCCCTATGAGAGAGACTCATCTTCCGAGATCTACGTATGGACAATTAGCGACGTTTTTTTCGGCCCTTTCAGAGATGGAGCAGTTGTTCACATGTTATGGTGGGCCAGAGTACTCCGATGAGGAGACTCATTTTCAGTTGCAGTGACTCTCACAGGCACAGTACAGAGCACATGCTCTCCAACGAGGAGATTCAGTTTGACTCACACTCCAGCCCGTTCATCCTCCTCACCTGCACGACATGAGAAGCAACGTCCTCGATAGCAGCCGATAGTTGTACACGTTGAGTTGATATTGTCTGTAGTGTCATGTAGTGTGAGTTGAGATTTCTTTCTGTTTGTCCAAGCTGAGCATTGCATGCTCCAGCTTGAGGGGGAGTGTTGTAGTATTTGGTTATGTGTCACTTATTTGATAGACACATCAGCCCTATGAGGCGTTCTCACGTGATTTCATCCTGCTCCTTAGGGAGTAGGTTTCCACGTTAAATCCTTGAGTTCATGTTTTATCTTTCTGTATTTATGCTATGTTTATCAATTCGTTTCCGCATTCCTATTTTCTAACAACTCCAAATCCCTTGGATCCTTTTGGGGAGCCATCGATGGAAGGTATCGGTGAAGCTGGTCCTGACGTATTGGGGCTAGAAGTCGCAGAAGCAATATGGTAATCGTTAAATATCCTATGCTTGCTTCTGCACCACAGCGGGTTAGGGGTGGGGATCTGGTGCACCCACTGATGATAGGGAATTGCATATCAGGCTTGAACCTAATAGTTTTTCTGTATGCACCTAGGAGACTGACTACGGTACAATCAGATCCCTCTATGTGGAAAGGACTCTACAACCTTAAATGTGGATGGGGAGGCCAACTTGGTGGTGTGTGGAGAGGATTTTGAAGGGGTTCCATGGTTGCAACCTTGGCTAAAAGTCGAAAAATGGAACATCGCATTCTGGCAGCAGAGAGAGCACAGAGAGAACGGAGGTTGGCATTGGGTGACAAGAGCCATAGAAAGAGGGGTGACTCGATTCCCTCTTTCTCTCGCAAGAGAAGGAATCCTGAGGCACAATTATGGTTGGAACAGGAGCTGGAAGATAAGGATGTGAGAAAGTGGGACACGGTTTCGATCGAGGACACCTCTACAACATCAGCTATGGAGACTCGAACAGAGGGTGAGGGGCAAACTGATAGTACTCTGAACACTATGGTAGACATTTACGCATGGGTTGTAGAGTGTCTTGGGTATTCGTACCCACCACTAACCCTTCGGGTGGGTCTTAATGAAGATTGTCTCCTCAAACTTGAGGGGGTTGGGGGACAGGGAGAAGAGAAATACGGTTAGAGGGCTTTTGTTTTCTTGGCATGCAGATGGGATGTTCTTAAAGGAGTCTAAGGTTGCGAGTAGGGACCCTATGTCATGGAGGTTGTTCGGGGTGATCTAAACTATCGGAATTCAGAGCAGATCCAGCTATGGGAAGTACTGCTGGGATGGTTCTAGCACGGGATGCCGATTTACTCTTGTTTGTAGAAGAAAGTGTAGATCTCAAATCTGTGTATATGTTGTTGGAGCGTAATTCTGGGGCTGGAAAAATTCTATTTACTTCGATTTATGGTGTTTCTAGAGGGACATGATCCGAACTTGTGGGAGGAATTGAAGGCCGTTAGAAGGAGGTTCATGAACACCTCATGGATGGTCAGCGGGGACTTCAATGTGATGATGCTCGCTTCGGATCGCTCGAGTGATCGTGGGGGGCGGGACCATGGATCGGTTGACGTCATGGATTGTGTCGGGAGCTAGCGTTAGAGGTGTTGGATGTCACGAATAGAAGGTACACCTGGCATAACACCTCGAGATCTCGACATGATCGGCTTTTGGCTTCTATTGAATTGATGGAGATTGTCCTGTTGTCTGTGATCCATGCCCTTTATAGATCAAAGATCGGACCACACGTCCATCTATTGGGATTCAGACGAGGGGATGATTCTAAGGTCTATGTTCAGATTTGAAAGAACCTGGTTGCTAGTTGATGGATTCCGAGATATGGTGTCAAATTTCTGGAGTTTGTTGCAAGTGGAAGGATCATCAACACAGAGGCTAGCGCAGAAAATTAAAAAAGTACGAGATATGTTGATGGAGCATAAAAAAGAAGTGAGCCGATGTAGAAATGAAAAATGTGACAAAGTTGTTAAAGAGATTGTGAGATTGGATGATTTAGAAGATGGTCGCAACTTGAACAACGAGGAGATGCATGCTAAAGGAGAGCAAAAGCAGGTGGTCGCTGAGGATGGCAAGCGAAAGGAGGTAGAGTGGCGTCAAAGGTCTAGGCAAAAATGAGTGAAAGAAGGGGATGCAAACATGTGTTTCTTTTACGCAGTGGCAAGTGGAAGAACAGGTGAGAACCTGATACATGAGCTGAAGGTAGGAGAGAGAGTTTAAGGGAACAAGGCGACTGGCACAGCAGTTGTGGAGCATTTTCGAAGCTTCAACAGGAGACATCCGTCTTCTGGTGTCAGGTGGTCTCGAAGAGAGGTCAGATCTCTAGAACCGAGACAGTAGGAGGCGCTTGTGTCAGAGTTAACAAGGGAGGAGGTCGGCAGGTTGATTTTTGACCTTACTGTTGATGGCAGCCCAGGGTCAGATGGCTTTCCAATCCTTTTTACAGAGAATTCTGGGAGGTGGTGGAAGAGGGTGTTGTGGATTTGTTGTTGGAGTTTAGGGATGCAAATAGGGGAATGGAGAAGCTTAACAAGTCCCTACTCTTTTCACTCCCAAAGAAAGAAGGCGTTGAACGAGTTGATGAGTTCCAACAAATAGCATTGTCTAATGCTATTTACCTCATTGTGGCCAAGATGTTAGTCAACCAACTATGAAGGGTGATGGATGGTCTCATTTTGTCAGCGCAAACAACATTTATTCTAGGGAGGCACCTTTTGGAGGGAGTGATTGTAGCGACAGAGAGGGTCTCTGACTGGAAGAGAATAAGGTCTGCAAGTTTCCTCTAGAAGGTTGATTTTTTAAGGCATGTAATAGCATGAACTGGAAGTTTATCTGGGCATCACTAGTAAAGAGGGGATTTCCGAAAGATATGCATTACCACTACCTCGCTTTCAGTACTTGTGAATGGAAAGCAGGAAGGGAGTTTCTTCCAACCGTAGAGGAAGAGAGGCAGGGATGTCCCTTGGCCCCCTGTTGTTCGTCCTGGCGGCGGACGCATTGGTTGTCATGTCTGGCCTGGCGGAGGAAGGCGGGTTCTTGAGGGGTTACTCTATGGATGACATTTCAATGCCAGTTATGCCGTACGTGGATGACACCTTGTTCTTCATCGAAGGGGGAGTGATGGTGTGCAGGGAAATAAGGGCTCAACATTTTTGAAGACCTGTCATGACTGAATGTTAATGGTGCAAAATCAGCCTTTGTACCTTTTAACATGTCTTTAGATGATGCAACGACTTGTGGGGACATCTTGGTGACGACGCAAAAAACTCTGCCTATCGGTTATCTGAGCTTGTCACCGATGATCAGGAGGCTTCAGCAAATTGATTGGTTACCCATTGTGGAGAAGCTGGAGAAAAAGTTAACGAGATGGAAAGCTTCATTTCATTAGAGGAAGGAGACCGGTACTTGTAAAGGTTGTTCTATCAGCCATTCATGTCTTCTTCTTGTCAACCAAGGTCATGCATGTGGGTGTACGTAAGAGGTTGGAGTCACTAATGTGATGCTTCTATTGTTCGCCATCCCTGGAGGACAAAGGCCTAGTGCCGGTAAGGTGGCTGACGCACGTTGATCAAGGAGGGAGGTCTTGGGGTGTTGTAAATTGGTGATACGAACAAAGTGTTGCTCGCGAAGTGGGTGATGAGGATCGGGGGAACTGAGAGTGATCTCATTTCTAATATGATTATAGATCGATTTATGGTGTGACTCCAATTTTGGTTACCAGTATGGACAATGTTTAGCCAACTACCTTCTGGAGGGGAGTGTATTCTATCTTACCAGACCTAACTAAGTCTTTACGAATGAAGCTGGGGGACGGTCGAGGTTTCCATTCCTGAACAGATGACTGGACGGAGGAAGGATCACTGAGTGACTTGTACCCAAGACGTTTCGCTTTGGCAACAAACAAGGAGTCAAGGTTACAAAAAACAGTATGCGATATACAGTCGCTAGGGTCATTGATTACTGATTAAGTGGTATGCGGGAGTTTAGACGGAAATTAAACGGTCTATGCAGTTTTACATTTTAAAATTAATAAAAAAATATTACATATATATAATTAATAAAAAAAAGTATAATGAACTATAAAAATATAATCACATATTCACAACATTGATCAGATATTGTCAATTTCAACGACTTCTTCATCCCAAAGTGACATGTCAAAGTAGATAGCATGATCAAGTAGAATCCAACCAAATGCCAAAACACGCAACATAAACAATTATAAACTACAATCCATAGCAATGTTCCAAAAAGTCCTAGATAACAGTATATAGAGGCTAGGCGAGGACCACGACCATGTGGGCTTCGAAGGGGGCTCGTCGATAAACCAGAGCCGCTAGAGGCGGTGGTCGGCGAGGCTATGCGCTCTTCACGGTGGGCGGCGATGGGTTTTGGAGGTTAGGGCTATCGGGTGAAGGGAGTCGGGGGTCTGGGCGTGCGATGGGGGGTTTTGGAATTTTTGGGTTTTAAATGGATAGGGTCAGGGGGTTTATGTATACCTTAATGCAAAATGTGGCCGCTTAAACGACGTGTAAACGCTCGATTACACTCGTTTAAGCGGTCTGACCGTTTACATAGTCGATTAACAGTAATCGAAGCGGTCGAGGGTTTGCAAGGAGTGATGTGTAGCAGACGTGTGGTCAGATAGTTCTTGGAAGCATAGATTTGTGACGGAGCTCTTAGATCAGAGTTGAAGAATTCATGTATCTTTATGGAAGGTTGGCTAGACTTGAGGCACCATCGAAAGGGAGAGATTCATGATGCTGGAGCGATGGGTTCTTCACTGTCAGGAAGGTTTACAAGGTGATATTTTCCTAACCTCCTATGTCAGATTTAGAGATTTTCAGGAACTGTGCAAAGATCAGGAGCTGGAGGATTCCGTCTAGGGTGAAGGTATTCATGTGGCTCCTGAAGAGAGAGAGGATCTTTACAGTTGCAAGGTGAGCCAGGCTTTTTCTGAGCGTAGAAGAGGGTTGTAGAAGATGAGGAGAATCGACATAAGATATAGATCACTTGTTCTTCAAGTGCCCAGTCTTAGTAGACCTGTGGCGAAATGTGAATATTCCGGGTCTAAAATGGAGTGATAGGAAATCTTTTTGGGCATCTTTAAGCAGAAGTTGGACTGGATCAGAATTAAGGGAGAACGAACATCTACGCGTTTGTTTGGTCATTGTGGTTAGCCATGAATGTTGTGGTTTTTGAGGGGGGGAGATTATATTCTAAAAATATCTAGGGCATGCCAAGCCCTTTTTGAAACTTGGTGGATGTAGTTTTTTCTATTAATGTTTAAAATATATTCTTTGGATGGACCTCTAAAGGAGATCCATCCGACCATTTTCCTAAAAAAAACATCAAACAATGATATGTCAAATTGAAAAACATGCAAGTAGTGTAAAAAAAATATTTTCCCGAGAAAGTGACATAATTTGACATTAATTATCAGATAATCCTTAAAAAACAATACGGAAGCTATAAACTTCTATACTAATTAGTTTAAAAAAACTCGAGGAGATGGATCAAACAGACTACTTACGTAGAGAGTATGTTCTGTAAGAAAGGAAACAATGTTTCCAACTGTTCCAAGTTGGTAAGTCCTTGAATAAAGACAACTGGAATAAGAAATAAAACAGTAAGCACAATAGATGCTGCGAAAACCACCAACTTGAATATCCATCTTTTCATGAAGGAGTCAGAAAAGCTCGGCCAGTAAACATCACAAGGTTCAGGTGCTTGCTCTGTTATCCATTGTGTGGGATTTATAGACTGAGGGATGTGAATAGCTGTAGCAGCACCATAACGAGATCTAAAGCAAACAAAGGCGGCGGGAACTTCCTATAGAAAAATGCAAATATATGTTACGAGATTCAAGATCAGTTATAAAATCATACCATTTATAGAACTATATATCAATGATATTCCATAAATTCAAAATAGATGCAAACTTGGACCAGATCCAGAGGATGTTTGGACCAAATCTGTTTGTCTTTGCAGGGACACATTGCTTTAGAAGGCTGATTATCAATGTGCCCCTAAACAAATACATGTTGAGCCTAGCAATACAAAAGTATTACAGAATACATCTAAATCATACAGGACTTGTTTCATCATCCCCCAGACAGCATCTAGAGGGAAACAAGTGCATTTTTCTTTTGACGCAGAAAAACACCCTTGGGGATATATATTTGCAAATTGAACAAACGGAACATGTTTTTTTCTGTGTGGGAGTAGAAGCGACTGCTTGAGAAAGAGTCTAACAAACAATTACGTGGATATAGAACTAGACAATCTCAATATCGCCCTTAGCCTCGCATACCAATCACTCATTAAAAAACATAGATAACGACAACAAAACATGCAATCAACATAGAAACCGGAGCCCCTTAATACTGTACACTTTTCTGCATCCATTTGTAATACATAACTCGACATTTAAGAACTTCAGTCACATCACCAATAGAGAGAAAATTGAAGAAAAAATTGGAATAAATAGCATTGGTTACACTCAAAGATGATGCAAAGTACAGTAGAAGTAGGATGAAAATCAAACACATTGATAAGTGATCACTAAACAACCATGACACAAAGATGTACCATTCTCGCCCATAGCTAGGCTATGTCCTCGATGATAGCAATGAATCTTTCTCAATATGGTGGAAGAACGACAGTATAGAATATGCGGAATAGACCTAACACAAAGGGGATTTATATAACATTACTGTACAGATGCTTAACGAGTAGAACTTAATCCAAATAGGTTCGTCAACAAAATTTTCTAACAAGGGACCCCCTTCTAGACAGCGTGCTTCATCCCATTAGTCTTGGGGGCACAATATACTGGGTTCAACAGACTTGTAAAAAATCAAGGCATCTGTAGCAATATCGACCTTGAATTGAATACTCTGATAAACAACCACGGGTAGACTCCTTGCTTGTCACAAACCACATGTTGAAAATAAACATGACTAATCTAGTACTATCCAGGAAAGAAAATTACCTCTCCTGTCACAGAAATGCTCGATTGTTCAACCCTCACATTCTCTTCCAAATCTTCCAACTTCTTTCCGTATTCACTGATACGGTCAGAATTCGCTCCAAACAATCCAAGAGAATTAGAATCCTCTGAGGTATGATGCTTAGACTTCAGGTGAAGAAGTTTCTTATAAACAGTTTCAGCATCATTCTGGGAAAAGAAACATAGTGGTTACTGAAACAAGAATATGCTATCATGAAAGACGATAAAAATTTTGCAAATTACAACAATATGAGGCCATTAATCAATGATGAAACTTATACAAGCATCAAATATTGAAAATTATATGAAAGTTGACTTCTCGTTTTCCAGAAAATTACTTAAAATGTGCTCTCCGTGAAAAGGAAACAACAAGGTACTTGAGAAGAACTGAGATTGCAACTTACATCACAGAAACAAAACGGAACCAAATAATGTTACCACAAAAATTGAGGTTGATTACATTGTTTGTCAAAAAAGCCAGATCATTTCTCAATGTCTCCTTCCGGCACCAACTGTGATCTTCCTCGAGACTCGTACAAATCCCATCAAGCAGCTTCGCAAACCTTCACATTAGGGCGCAGACTTTCTCTAAAGATATCTAAAGCCTGTTACGCATTACTCTCAATTTTTCTATTGAATTTAGATGCAATATTTTTGTGATGCTTGTTAGACATGCGAGCCCACGACGAGCCATTATGCAATAAATGTTATTGCGAATATCATTCCCTGATCTGAAATGAAGAATAACTAATTTGCATAATAGGTCCCTTAGTACAATAGGATTATGTACCATAGCCATCTTGATGATCATACAGTTGTTGATTCAATTATTGAATCATAGAGGTTGGTGCTAAAATGAATATCTAAAGAGTTAAATTGAGGACTCATCAAGTACCATCAAATGATTATTAAGAGAGGATCTCCAGCCTGAGAAGGAGATGGAAATCTTTTCTCTAAAGGTTGATATCTGACCGACCTCTTGATGCAGATCCTCTGCAAAGGAACAGAGATTCGGAGGTGTTAGATTAATTAGGTCAAAAGAGTTGACTTAATGAGATCGAGATAACCAAAAACCTATGTCGTATGCTGTCACGATATAGGCATGCATCCTCTGACAAGAGACAGATGTATTACTATATGTCTGAGTATGTACATTTGGCAGACCAATAGGTTGATGACCTAACTAAGGTCTATTCACCGGCGCGCTGGTGTGCATGCAAGGGCATATGAGTAATGCGATCTCTCAAAGGGATCATACAGGTTCATTACTGAACCGGAAGATATGAGCTCATTCATGAGATATTGGGAAGAATCAAATTCAGTGCACGGTCATCTAGCTTTGGGAGCTTGACTGAATTTATAGGTTTGATATATACTTTTGGAAAGTATATGATCAACACCTCGGTATGATATATGCTTTTGGAAAGTATATGATCGATACCAACTCCCAATAGTCAAATAAGAAACTTAATGATAAAACCCTGAAGGAGACAGTCTAAAAGAGATCTAAGCATTCGAGTTTATTCTGGGTCTTCCAGTATGTAGGATTTACAGGTATTAGGAATGCCTGAGGGTGATGTGATCATAAATGATTATATAACCACGACGCTTCCATTCCGAGGGAGTGATGAAACAGGTCTGGATTTTAGTGACTCCTCTCATAGAGAAGTAATCTGATCTTAGTCCAAATATTGAACATTGATCTGAATGTGATTCAGATGTTATGAGAAGATTAGATTTGCGGTCTTGATTTAATCAAGCATCTATGGGAGGTCCGCAAGATCTGGATTTGAGATGTGATCTCAATATCCAAGTCACTGTACGTGGAACAATACAATCGCCATGTCCTTATCTCCAAGTATCTGTGGAGAAAGCGCATTATCTTTGAAAGAGTTCATGGATAATTTCATTGTTGATATATGTCTCCAAGCATTGAGAAAAATGGATAATTAAGGGTGATTTAATTATCATGAATAATATGAATTTGATTCATATTATAAGGAGAGTTATCTAAGATAATTAAATGTGATTTAATTATCAAATATGTAAATAATGTGAATGTGATTCATATTATTTGGGTACATGAGAATTGAGATCCAAGATGATTAAATGTGATTAATTATCATGGATAAGAATAATGTGGATAGCACTATCCATATTATTCAGGTATATTATAAAAGTGATTTTTAATTTATTAAAGAGAGCATATTATGATTTATATTTGTTGATGAATTGTTAATGTGAATTGGATTCACATTGAATGATTAATTGAAAACATAATTACATTTTATTTTGGGTTGTGAATGAGATTCACATAATTACAATGGCTTGATTGAAGTTTTTCACAAATAATTGTGAATTATTTTTGTGGAAAATATTTACAACAAGAGTTGTAAATTAAGGAGATATCATGAGATAATGATATCTCATGATAATTAGAGGAGATTGACCCATTCCACTTAAGAGGAGTGGACAGACACTACTCTCCATTTGGAGAAAAGTAGCCGTCCCCCCTATTTAGGGAAAGAGGTTAATCTCCTCATTATCTCTTCTCTAGTCAAAGTGGTTTAAATTGAGATTAATTATGTTGATTTATCAATATAAATTAATTCAAATTAAATCGATTGTTATTGTGTTTTTACAACATCGTAGCCATTGAAAGAAACACAAATCAATCTCAACCATTGATTGTGTGTTATCCATGGATTGAGATCCATTGACTTCCAAAACCCTATATAAGAAGAGGCACTCATTGCTCTTCGAGTAACACGTTACGACAACAACATATGCTCTCTCTCCCTCTCTCTCTCTATACGCCAAATGCTCTCTCCCTCTCTCTCTTATGGTCGTCAACCATGGAGTCATAGAGAGAGTCACCATCGTTGCAGCATCATCGTTATGCTGCCAGAGTATTTGCTCGTAGATCTCTGTCTCCTTCAGTGCGCCTCGCTCATGAAGAAGACGTCAGATCTCGTGTGATGAGATCGGAGATTCGCTGCTTGGATCATCAACATGGATTGCGAGGAGCGCGCGTCTCATCAACACGCTCGCAAGTGTCTCCTTCGTCGGATCGGACTTGAGACAGGAGATCTCTTGGTTTAGAGACTCGATCGCAACCACGCTTCAAGAGGTAACCTTTATACCTATAGTGGTTTAGATGAAACGATACGAGAAATGTTCTTGGATCATGTAGTTTCATCACATTAAATTTTTTAAATTCGGTTGCATCGAGCAACTAGTGCGACTAGTCGCTCCAGATCGCATACAATGCGATCCTCACACTTCCGTGATGCGCTTAAGGATCCTCTCATATCCTTCATTGCTGATCCAGTCCTTCTGAGTGGTGCACATCCATTTACCATCTTCACTACATGTGTTATAATTGCTAACCCAACCCTCAAATCCACGAGGCATAGTATGTCTCATTACTGCTATGCATTAATACATCTTAGTTTCAGTGCTATCTTAAGGACACGTAGTGCATTAGATCTCCTCTTTATTTTGACCATCCTACTTTAATTTTGTGTGTAAAATCTCTGTCCTACTGAGACAATGATCACAAGAACTTAAGACTACTTCATTGGATGTGTACCTATGTTCACATCTATCCCATATTCATCTCAATTATCGTGAAACTTAACCCTCATATTTTTTGCTTGTTGTATAACAAGAAGGAAGCACTCAAGTCTAATCTTTTATAGAAACCACCTCAAAATTAAAAATCGCAAAATTTCTCAACTGAAATCATTACGCAAGATATCACTCCATTATATAAATATATTTCATAATAATAAGGCTTATAAGTATCCATGACTCTCGAAAATTGTCTACATGATAATTATTAAATTAATAATTAATAAAATCATTTGTAGACATCCTAAAAAGAGTCATCTTTGTAACTTTTCCTCTCACTTATTCTACCTAGAGAGTCTAGGGTTGTTAGTATGACTATTGTGGAGAGAAAAGAATAAATTACATTATGACAAAGCCCTGGAGTTCTCTTATATGGACAGGAGTTTGCAAGTTACATAATAGATACAAAAAGAAATAAAATATATGAAAATGGAAAATATAAATAATATATCAAATACTCCTTAAGATGAAGCACAGATATCTATCACGCTCAGCTTGGAATTACACCTTTGGAATAACACTTCGCGGCGAGTTGACTGTTTCAGGAGGCACTTACGGGCTCTGCAAAGGTAGTTGAGCTTGTCTCTGATGGCACGCATCACAGGAAGTCTATTGAATCGGCTATTGTTGTTAAGGATTGCACAGCTTGTCAAATCTTTAAGGCCACTTTTGTGGCGGGTCAGTCATCCTTTTGCTTGTTGTTAGAGTGTGTGCCTTCTCTTGCGGAAGGATCCACTAGTTTTTCGGAGGGGCTTGCTGGTGATCAGTCGAAGGCCTCTTTTAAACCAATGGACATGTACTCTACTTTGGAACTTGACCCTTTGTTTGGTACGGACTACCCAGACGGTATGCACCTGTGATCTTGGATTGTTTGTATGGCTGGAGCCCATGGGTGGCTCAGAGGTTTCTGGCTTTGACTTTGCAGTTGGTTGTTCGTGTGAGTTTTGTTGTGATGTCTCTCTAGCAGTTACGGGCCCTTTTGTGGTGGTGATGGAGCTGTGCCGTCTCCAGACAAGGAAGCAGATTCTATTGTTTGAAATGTTGGACAATATTCAAGGGCATATTTCAGATGAAAGGATTGAACCGATTCGGGATACTTTATGTGAAATTTTGAAAGATGTAGAAATTCCTCTATCTCCGAGAGTTGAAATGTCTCATTTACGATAATTGGACATGTTTAATATAAAAGTAAAGAATCGGTTTACGGTTATGGACTGATGTTTAGCATTTAACTATGCGGATATTAAATTATCCTGAACAATTTCCGAAGGACTGGAAAGATACTAAATCAAAATTTTGCTTACTTGAATTATATTATGAGAAAATAGATGCATGTCCAACAAGATGCGAAAGAAACGAGTTTTCATCATCATATTCGGGCGTCGTCTGTGGTGGCAATCTGTAAGGAAGATCGTTGGAGGGTGTTTGTTCGACATCGAAGGTGAAGGCCTTTGGGATTGTGGTTGTTCTCACTGGTTGTTGCACTATAGGAGGTGGTGGAGGAGGGCGTTTCTGTAGATGCCCGACCGAGTGTTGTGCATGATGAGTGTATTGTTGTAGGGGGGTCCAGTGTACATGATAGCCGGTCTGAGGAGCATGGTAGGGGGGCATGTTGTGTGGGAGTTCTACGGGAGGCAGGGGTGCCCTCCTATGTAGATAGATGAAGATTGCTTCTTGGAATGTCTGGGTCCTTGGCCAGGCGGACAAGAGGAGAGCAGTGGGTGTTATGTTGGAAGGATGGAAGGTGGATATCGTATGTTTATAGGAGACTAAGACATGGGACTGCGGTAGTTGGTGGGATTTAGTTGGGTCTTGTTTTACTGATTATAGAATGATGCTCATTGACTTGATTCCTTTTGAGGATCTTGTACATGATTCACAAGTTGTTTATACCCTCATAGGAAAAGATGTTAGCCTCTCTGACTCTGCAGATGTACCCATTGAGATACAACCTTTGTTAGCAGAGTTTGTTGATGTCATGCCCGAGGACTTACCTGATGGTTTATCACCAATTCGGGATATTCAACACCATATTGACTTAACGCTAGGAGTCACACTCACACATCTTCCCCACTACCGAATGAGTCTTGTTGAGCATTCTGAAATGCAACACCGAATCTTGGAGCTAATAGATAAAGGCTTTATATGTGAAAGTATGAGTCACGTGGTTGTCCCACCCATCTTACTCCTAAGAAGGATGGTTCATGGCGAATGTGCATCAATAGTTGTGCCATTAATAAATTTACTATCAAATATCATTTTCCAATTCCTCGACTAGACTATATGCTTGACATGATCTCTGGCGCCACCATCTTCTCCTAAATGGACCTTCGAAGTGGTTACCACCAAATATGCATTAAGCCAAGTGATGAATGGAATAATGCATTCAAGATACGTGAAGGATTGTACGAATGGTTGGTTATACCTTTTGGGCTTTCTGATACCCCCAGTACCTTCATATGCTTCATGAATCATGTGCTACGACCCTTCATTGGGAAATTTGTTGTCTAATTTGATGGCATGCTTGTCTATAGCACTTGCACTTATGATCATATATCACATATGAAACAGGTTCTACAGACCTTATGCCAACATAAACTCTATCTTAATCTCAAGAAGCATACCTTCCTCACTAATATGGTCATGTTCTTAGGATACATTGCTTTTGTTGATGGAATTAAAGTTGATCCAGAGAAAATCACTACAATCCAATCTTGGCCAACGTCTGAGACTATCACTGAGATTCGAAGTTTTCATGGCTTGGCCTCTTTCTGTAAGCAACTTATTCACAACTTGAGCTCTGTCATTACGTCTATTACAGATTGCTTGTGTGGGAATACCTTCTCTTGGACCCCAGCAGTGGAGGAAAGTTTTCAATGCACTAAGGACCTTTTGACCTCAGCTCGTGTTCTAGCACTTCCTGCCTTCTCCAAAATATTTGAGGTTGATTGTGACGATTCCCATGTTAGTATTGGTGCTGTCCTTAGTCAAGAAGGATGACCTTTGGCCTATTTTAGCGAGAAACTTAATGATACGCACGCACGATATTCCGCTGATGACGTCGAATTTTATGCTATCATCCAAGCATTGAAGTTGGCGCCATTATCTTATTCAGCATGAATTTATTCTTGATCATAAAGCTCTTCGATATCTTAATTTCTAAATAAATTTGAATAAAAGGCATGCTAAATGGGTTAGTTTCCTACAAGAATACACCGTCCACCTTAAGCACATGGCTGTAACACTAAATAAAGTGAATGATGCATTTAGTCGACGCCCGCACGTCTTGACCAATGTATCTGTACAAGCACTTGGTTTTAAGTCACTTCAAGATTTGTACCCGACTGATCCTGACTTCGGAGCTATTTATGGAGAATGTCTAGATGGCTCTCTTCTTCAACCCTCTCAACATCTCCTCCACTACGGTAGCTCTTTCACGACACCAATCTCTGCATTCCAATCTTGTCTTTTCGTGAAAATCTGATTATGAAATTCATGGTGGAGGATTAGGAGGTCATTTTGGTCATGATAAGACCTTGTCTGTGGTTAAGGAAAACTATTTTTAGCCAAAATGAACTGTGATGTCATGAGAATTTTCCAACAATGTCATATTTGCCATTGCTTTAAAGGTCACCTTTAAAACACTGGTTTGTACACTCCTCTGCCTATTCTCATGCGGCCTTGGGAAGATGTCTCCATGGACTTTGTTTTAGGGACTCCGCTTACTACACGTAAAGACAATTCTGTTTTTGTTGTTGTTGATTGGTTCTCCGAGATGGCCTATTTTATTCCTTGCAAGAAAACATCAGTTGTTCTAATGTCATGAATTTGTTTTGATCATATTGTCTGCATGCATGGCATTCGTCCAAATTTACTTCTGATTGTAATACGAGATTTTTGAGCCATTTTTAGCACATATTATGGGCAAAATTGGGCAGTAAATTACAATTTAGCACGGCATATCATCCCCAAGCTAATGGTCAAACTGAAGTTGTAAATAGATCTTTGGGCAATTTATTAAGATGTCTTAGAGGTGACAGACCAAAACAATGGGACCTGGTCATTCCAAATGTCGAGTTTGCGTACAACAGTTCCCATAACCGTGCCACTGGCATGCCCCCATTTGAGTGTGTTTATGGCTATCCAGTTCCCCAATTTACAAATCGTCTTTCCATTACCCCACCAGGGCAAAACAGTTCCTCTACCAAAGAACTTGCCCTTGATCTTCCACCATCAAACGCATAGGATCAAATGCATATGTCCTTGATCTTCCGCCAGACATCCCAACATCGCCCATCTTCAATGTCTCCTAGTTCTTCCACTATCACGCAGATCCACAGTAATCATCTACATCGACCGATTACGACATGAGCTACCTTCCTTTCACCGCCCCGTCAATTGCAGCTACAAGCATCCAGGCAGTTCCTAGTACTATGGAGAGGACATGATATACATGATAGTTCATGGATTAACAAAGCGGAACTTGATGCCAATCGTCCCGATCTTCTCCAAAATTATTTCTACACCATTTTGCAAGAGTAAGATATTTTTTCAGCGAAGGAGAATTGATGGAGACAATTGATAAGAGGAGTTGATGCTAATTTTTAGGGTTAAAAATGTAAAATGCCAAGGCAACTCTTTTGTGTAGCATACCTTCCCAAGGAATGCCATTTGTTTTTTTGTTTATTTGAAGAGGCATGTACCCTCTCCTATAAATAAAGGGGAACCAATGTACGTAGGAGACAATGAAATGTTGGGTGTTGATTCATCTTCTCTCCCTCTCTAAAGTCTTCTCCTCCAATCCCCCAAAATTAATTCCCCTCCCTCACTCATTTTCTCTCCCCTCTCTCCACATTCCCTGCCCCCTCGTTCTCTCTCCCCTCCCCATTTCTAACTCCACCTCCGTAGACAATTACCCCCCCTCCTTTCATCTCCACTCATTCCCTTCTCCACTCCATCTTTCTTGTCCTTTCCCCTTGTCTCCTCCATACTCTTTTCCCCCTTTCCCTAATACATCTTACTCATCCCCCCCCAAAACCATTACCCATCAATCTCCATCACCTTCAAAATTCTCCACCAATAATGACATCTTATGCACGGTGAATTTCCACTGGCAAACGCACCAGCATAACTAGAATTCCTGCATCCCCTTTTCCTTTGATGTTGCGACTCTGTTAAGATATTTATGTTACTTTGTCCTTTTTCCATATTGTTTATTTTTATTGTATGGTTTATGTAATTTACCCTTAGAGATTTTCTCCTATATAAGAGAGCTCTAGGGTTAGATGGAAGATAATTTTTTGTTTTCCTTTCCACATGGTATCAGAGCTATGGTCCTATACCGAAGCATGTTCCCTAAGATCCAATCCCCACTAAAAACCCTAGCTGCCCCACCAAGGGCCCCGCACGCATCGGCTGCCGCAGCCGCCGGTGTCCCGCGCCTCCTCCTGCGCCTACGACCTCCGCCGGTGTCCCGCGCCTCCGCCTGCGCCTGCGACCTCCGCCAGTGTCCCGTGTCGCCGCCTCTCGCCCCCGTGCTCCCTATCACACCCGTGCAGTTGCGGCCTATTCCCTGCGTCGCTGCCCTATCTCCCAAGCAGTGCCGCCCGTGTGCAGCATTACCCATTTGGGGGCCTCGCGCACGGACTATGGTGTGTTGACGCTTCATCTCATGAACTTTGGGTATCTAGGGTGTGACGTTAACATCTAGAAACACCCTAGTTACCCTAAGGACTCTCCAGAAGGATGGAAGAGGTTGTGGTATGAGTCTACACCCACAAATATCTTCTTGTATGTCAGTGTAGACGCCTGGTATCTCTTGTTGCTAGCACAATCGTGAAGATAGTTGTCATCATGTCTGACAACAAAGCGGAAGTCCCATCCCTGGGTACCTTCAAAGGTCCGGCACCCATTTTCAAAATGGATGGAACCAACTACGAACTGTGGGCCATGCAGTTCATGAGTTTAATGCAATATAATGGCAAGAAGCACATCCTCACGACAGAGGAGCCACGTGACAAGACTGGGACAAATACCTCATGGGAGTCGGATGATGCGTATGCTCGCGTATGGCTATCTGGGACGATATCCACGGAGATAGCTAATGATATACAGAGTCAGCCTACTGCAAAGGCTATGTGGGACATTCTTGCCGTGACATACTCTCCGATGAAGAATGAGTCAAAGATACTTCAGCTCCAGCATGATATCTTCACATCGAAGCAGAATGGCCACCTTCTTCACACTCTCAATACTTCTTTGAGGGGTATATTCGAAAAGTTACATGGCTACATACCCTTGACTACTACACCTGAGCAGCTCAAGGCATACAGAGATTCTGTGATGACTAGAATAGTTCTTGCAGCCCTGGATCCGGAGTATGATGCAGCTCGTGCCCAGATCCTCATTGATGCTACCATACCTCCTATGGAGGAGGCATATCACATATTGAGTAGACTATCTATATCCTCTAGTAGTACCTTTTAGCACCAGACATCTTCAGCTATGGTGGCTTCACGTGGTAGAGGCAGCCATACAGTATATCGTGGTCGGGGAAGCTCCAACCGTGACAGAGGAGGCAGTCGGGGTCGACCGTGCACCTTCTTCCACAGGACAGGTCATTCTGAGGAAACCTGCTATTCTAAGCATGGGTTTCCTGCGTCAGCCAGGATTGCAGAGTAGACACAGCAGAATGGGAGTTCAGCTCCTGCATCTGATCAGAGGTTTGACGAGCTTGTAGCACGACTAAGAGAGATTATGCCTAGCATATGTGGATCCACCAGCTCTCCTTCAGGATCCTCTGAGGTTGCTGCCTCAACATCTACATCTACATCAGGTATAGAATATGCTTTTACTACTTGCTATAGGGCAGACTTATCTGAATGGATCATGGATTCCGACGCATCTCATCATCTCTGTGGTGACAAAGGTCAGTTTAGTGTTATTCATCCTACTCAGCCTGGACGATCAATTGTGATAGAAGATGGAACACATTCCCCCATCACTGGTCAGGGGGAGGTGTAGTTGGCTTCTACATTGAGGCTTCCGAATGTTCTCTATGCTCCTGATTTTTCTATGAATCTATTATCAATTAGTCAAATCACCAGAGATTTACATTGGCGTACCATATTTGATCAATATGCTCTTGTGTTTCAGGACATACTTGTGAACCCCTCAGGATCCGGGTACCCGTTTACGACACAATTCACGAAATTCCATTTATGACATCGCATTAAAAGCATAGTTTTTATGGGGAAATTTTTCGCAATGAATATATTTGCAAGTGACATTCGACATTCACATTTACAACCACAAGCTAATAGAGAAAATTGGCACCAAAATCATATTTCATTAATTTGCATGTATTTTTACATCATGTACAATGTCTGTCTGTACATACAACATCCCAAAAATTTGACTGAAGAGAAGAAGCAATTACAATATCAATTGAACTAAAAACTGTAACAAAAACCACATACCGTCTGGTATAGACCTTGTCTCCTGAAACCCTGTATAGCTACTGAACAACAGACTCCTTTCCTGCCATGCGTGCAAGGAAGAAAAGGAGTCACAATTGTGAATACAAACCCGTAGTTTAAATAATTAACAAGTAATTTAATGTGCAAAAGAGAGCAAGTAGAAGGGTGGAATAAGCACTATTTACATCTACTTGCGTAAGTAAAAAGGTAGTCAGGCTTGTAAGAATTTCTCATAAACTCCCATTATCCCAACACTTTTCATATTTAACATATTTATTTTGTAATCAAATGTTGATAATTATAGGAGTATTTATATATGTATATATCTCTATTATTATATTGACCAGATATCAAATCTGTGGATTTGTCGATGTGAAAGATGGAATAGGAATTATTTATAGATTACTTGATTCCCAAGTTCAATAGGTAGGCATCCAATTATTAATTTCAATTGTTTCAGATATAACTCCAGATGATGTAGATAAAGATCATGATTCTGGGTCTTGGAGATCATGTCGTGGAACTTGATGGCACATGAATGATGAAATTGCTAATTTCTTGTCATTGAGATTACATCATGGTTTTCGATATAGGACTGATATAATGATGATGGATTTGATCCTTAATGCTATTTACTCCTTTTTAGTTAGTGGATAGTCTGTGGTCTTGGTTCGTGTGAAACCTCACACTATGACTCTAAGGTATTAAAAGTACCTTAGGGTTGGGGGGCCTCCGTAGGCATGCGGTGTTGTGTAATGCATCCTAACTAAGTTCCCAACACGTCCACTAACTTATAGGGTTTTTGAATCAGATTAAAGTCACTTCTAATCAACTCAATTTTAATTGTGATTTCCTCCAAACCTTCACTGTAACTCTCTCCGATGTACTCTCAATGATGTAGATATAGATGTAGATACGAATGATCTGGATGTAGAATCGCCGTCTGTTGGCGAAAGAAAACTCAAGCGGTGAAGAAGCCTATAAATGGCTCTTCCGTCTCGCCCTCTAATTGGAAGGACGATCCAATAGAGGGATAGGTCTACTCCCCAACTACGCCACTGAGACGGGTGAGAGGGACTTCCCGAGAAGTCGCTCTAGAAAAACAGCCCGACCGGTAACGGGCAACCGAGCTCGTACGTAAAACTGAAAACCAAGGATCCCCCGCCTGGGTATCCTAAAACAGGGTCAGCGGAATGGTCTAAAGTCTGGATCCCAACGAGGCGTAAAAACACTGCGAGCTCGCGTAAAAACCGAAAGAGGACTGGGATCCTAGACCCGCGCACTTAGCGGCCGCTGCCCTAACTGGGCTTCCTATCTCCCGCCCAGTTGAGGGTCACCGCGCCCTCGCACAGTCAGGTGCAGGGGTCACCATAACTGGCATATTTATTTGATATCATTGATTCATCATAATTATGCATCCTAGAGATCTCATAGCCATAAATGACACTTAATGCCTTGATTTAGTGAAGTGATGATATTCTTAGATACTAATGATTCTGATGAGCTTGTATTATTACAATCAATCAACAACATCTCATGAATCATTTTTAATCAGCACTGAGATACACTCCTTCCTAAATCCGAGCTCTTCTTTGATCGGAACACAAACTATAACATCTCACTCTTCCCATGAAAATCTAATTTGAACTCCTTTCCTGGAAACTAAAATGGAATATCCTCTCTAGAGCATTCAATCATGACTTTCTATTGATTAATGGATCCAAGCCGTATTTGTGTGTGAGTCACTGGATTGGTCAAAAAGATGTACTTTTTTTTGACACTGTCCTAGGTTATTGGAATGGATTCAACCTCAATATGGATGGAAACAATAAGATCACTCTCACGTAAATAAAATCTGTAGATATCAAAAATAATAATAATAACCACATGTAATTTAATCCATGGAAAAAGGTACAACCATTTATACTTCCAGAGTGGTCAAAACCCAAACTTCATACAGGTCCTTCTTGTATTACATCCAATATTTCATATAATTAAACTTTTTCCATTGGTTAATAATTTAATAAGCAGCTTAGCATATTGGTAGCCTACCCTACCAAAACCCAAGGCTGAATTTTATGTATCTAAAAATGACAATCTAAGCAGTCCACAGATTATTTTGGCATCCTGCATCACATACTCCATATATCCTATATAATACCCTGAGTCATTACTTTACTCTTTTTAATGTATGTGTAAATACCAGTCGAGAGAAACAAATTATCATTAAATTTTAAAAATCAGTATTCAGTGAAAGGGTATAAATCTCAAGGTAAAATTTTTAAACAGCATGCATTTAACTGCAAATTGACTTCTAATACTAAAAAATCTGGTTACCACCAATGTGCAGAAATAGTATCCATGAGGTAGGTCTTTATGACAAATACTACGACCATCATGCTTGTGCACGAGCCCTAAGTTTTCATGCTTTTCTACTTGATGTAACAAGCACGGCATCTCACCTTAGTAAAGTAGAAAAATCTAATCTCCAAGGACCTAAAATGAAGAAAATGGAGTCAAAGCATATAACACATGGACAACGTTGAGGAAAACTGGTTCCCTAATCAAAGTTCTAATTTATTCAAACATTTATAGTAATCATGGAAAGAGAAGACCTTGGAATTCGATTGGAAATTCCATAGAAAACTGCCACTAATCTAGGGTGATAATCCATTAATAATCCACCCCAAATTTCAGGAAATCCAAACAATAAATAGTTTGGAATATTTTGGATCCAGGCAATATATATAGAGTTGTGTGAAAAATGCATGAGTGCAACAAAAGGAGAAGGTGATTTATACATGCAAGGTAGCAAGGAGGAGGAAGAGGGAATTGTACTAGTTCACAACATTACTGGTAACCAAGTAGATTTTGAAATAAAAATCTCACTGGTGTATCCACCAACTACAAAGCAGTGGTGGCAAAGAACAGGATCAGAACATGATTTTTCTGAGAAAACAATTTAATAAAACTAACATTAGTATGTGCAAGATGCATGCATGTGACACCCTACATAAACACAAAGCAATCAGTTCACACAAATCATATTTGAAGAGTACGGATGAGACAATATATTAAGTAGGATGAGAGAGAACATGATTAAAAGAGGGGATGGCAAAAGTCAAAATGGATTATTTAAAACACTCCTTATGTGTACAGCCATGCTTTTGCTAACCAACCTGGAAAAGTCTTTATTCCCTTTCTTTTGTTTTTTTTTTTAATTAAGGGGGATTTAGATTGTATAATAAACAAGAATGATAAAGAAATTATCAGGATTCCAGATTGTTCCTGGCATAAAATCCTCAATTTCTTCCTAATTTCAGTCCCAAGTCCTCAACCAATATGAACTAATTTGTGCAAAAACAGATGAGTTGCAGCAAAAGAGAAAGGGAGAAGGATTGTACATATAATCTAAGTGAAATGAGCATGCATGGCAGCAAGGGGGATGGGAGGGATGTACCTCAAATCTCTTCAAGTTTGAAGAGGAATTTGCATGCAATGGCTGGATATTGGACAAAGAAGCAGCAGTTGCTCCAATTCTTCTTGGATTTGGAGCAGCTCCAAAGCTCCAGGTTGTAGCAATAGAGGCTCCAAGAACTCCTGAACTGCTGTAGCAGCAATTCTAGCAAATGTGAAGGCTCATAATTTGGTTTGGAAGCAAAAGGGGGAGAAGGATGTTGAGCTCCTACGGCTGGACTGTTTGAGAAGTTTGGAAAATTTGGCTGATATTTATAAGGGAGTGGTTGAGCTATTATATAGACAAGTGGAATTAGGAATGAGCCAAGTGGAAAGAGAGATAGTAAGCCAAGTGGAATAAGACGAGAAAAGAGAAAAAAAGCAAAAAGGAGAAGAGGGAAAAAAAACACTCACGGCTGGATTTTCCTTTTGACAACAGTAGCTGTCTGCTACTATTGATTTTTTTTATTATTTTTTTTAGCAAAAATTTCCTTATTGGAAATACTTAAAATAGACCGTATGTGTACCTCGAGCTTCCGTTTTCGACACGAAATATCTCGATTTGATCGTCTTTCAACGACGATCAAAATGAGTATAATGTTGATATACTTTCGGTTGGGTTTTGAATACCCGAAATTTTCGGATACGGTTTCGATTTAGGGTTAAATTTTGTGATTTAAAATATCAAATGACCTCCGATTGACGAACGGTCAATTCCGTTGGTCTTGTGTCGTCGAATCGGATCAAATGATGGTCTCGGTTCATTTTGCGGTTTCCGAATTTGCGTCGCGGCTTTTCACGGCGCGCGATACGGTGTGACCGATTTTTGATCGATTTCGCCCGAACGACTTTTGATTCATGATCAATTGGTCGTTTTAGATTGTTTAGTATTGACCGACAACGTTTTTGGGATCATTAGACCCAAAATCGGACGAGTTCGGGTTTGTTGGATTCCGGATGTTACAAATATAAAAACCTCAAAGGGAGTCTCGTCCTCGAGACTCGAGTCAAGGTTAATAGGTATCTTGTTTGGATTTAATATGGTCATAAAAACCTCAAAGGGTTTTGAACCCATAAAAACCTCAAAGAGAAAACAAGCCATACATTTATCATGTATCTAATTATAAAAGCTTGTTTTGATGCTTACATCAGAAAAGTTACGGGTATCGTGCCAGCATGTCAGCTTCGGTCTCCCACGTCGCCTCTTTGATGCCGTGTCGGTGCCACAAAACCTTGACCAATGAAATCTCCTTGTTGCGAAGCTTCTTCTCAGCGCGGTCAAGTATCTGGACTGGCTTCTCTTCATAAGTCAGATCCGGCTCTACATCGAGATTCTCGTAACTGATGATGTGTCGAGGATCGTGGACATACTTCCTCAGATTGGATATGTGGAAGACATCGTGAATTGCTGATAGATATGGAGGAAGGGCTACTTGGTAGGCCACCTTCCCCACTCTTGCAAGAATCTCAAACGGACCCACATATCGCGGCGCCAACTTGCCACGAATATCGAATCTCTGCACTCCCTTCATGGAAGATACATGGAGAAATACCCAATCTCCAACCTATAATTTATAGGAATGTCCTTAGTATGTGATTAAGTTGATTATATATGAGTTATAATTGGATAAGTAAAGAGGAAATAATTAGATTACCTGAAACTCTATGTCTCTCCTCTAACGATCCGCATAGCTCTTCTGACGGCTCTGTGCTGTCAGAAGCCTCCGTTTCACAAGATCAACAGCTCTCGCAGTCTCCTCCAGAAGATCCACGGAGTAAAGAGCATGATAACATATCTCACGCCAACTGAGAGGTGTGAAGCATCTCCGCCCGTATAGAGCTTCGAATGGTGCCATGCCAATACTAGAGTGATAGTTGTTGTTGTACGTGAATTCCACCAATGGCAGATGGTCCTTCCAAGACCCTTTCCACTCCAAAGTGCATGCGCGAAGTAGATACTCAAGCGTCTGAATGGTGCGCTCACTCTGCCCGTCTGTCTGCGGATGGTATGCAAAACTCATCTTCAGCTCTGTCTGTAGTGCTGATATGAACTGATGCAAATAATGAGATGTAAATCTCGAATCCCTGTCGGACACCACTTCTCGTGGTATATCATGCAACCTGATAATGTTCTGTACATAAAGCTTGGCCAACCTGGATAGAGTGTAAGTCGTGTTGACAGGTATGAAATGGGCTGACTTGGTCAACCTATCAACAACGACCCACCCTGGTGTCTTCGGCAGACCTGTGACAAAATCCATAGAAATGCTCTCCTACTTCCATTCGGGAATGGGGAGAGACTGCAGTAATCCTGGTGGTCTCCTGTGCTCAGCCTTGACCATTTGACAGGTTATGCATCTGCTGACATGTAGTGCCACATCGCGCTTCATTCCATCCCACCAGAAATGTCGACGCAGATCACGATACATCTTTGTACTGCCTGGATGGATAGATAACTGTGAACTGTGTGCCTTATCGAGAATGTCTCTGCGAAGCTGCTCGTCATGGGTACAACGACCCGTCCTGCCTTCCATAAATAGACTCTGTAACGACAAAATCATCAAATTCATCCTTGATGGCGTGCATGTATCTATCTTGAATCCAAGGATCGGTCTTCTGGCCCTCTACAATACGATCCCAAAGACTGCTGTATCGTGGAGACACGGCGGTAGAAATGGATGCGCTCTCCTGAGGATGCCAATCGGTCAAAGCTGCAAGCGTATCCCACGTGTATAGCCAGTTCGTCGTACCATCAGCATGCGCTCTCCTGCTAAGTGCATCAGCCACCACGTTTCCCTTACCGGATGGTAAGAGATCGTGCAATCATAATCCTTCAGCAGCTCGAACCATCTGCGCTGTCTCATATTCAACTCCTTTTGATCAAAGATGTAATTTAGGCTCTTATGATCTGTGAAAATCTCGAAGTTCACCCCATATAGATAGTGGCGTCAGATCTTCAAGGCGAAGACAACTGCCGCCAACTCCAAGTCATGTGTGGGGTAGTTCCGCTCGTGCGGTCTCAACTGCTGTGATGCGTAAGCAATCACCTGTCATCTCTGCATCAACACTGCTCCTAGACTTTCTCCAGATGCATTTGTGTAGACTGCATAGTCCTGAGTGCCTGAAGGAAGAGCAAAAATTAGGCATTGTAGTCAACCTCTCCTTCAGTGTCTGGAAGGCCTGCTCACATGAATTGTCCCAAATGAATGGAACTCCCTTCTGTGTCAACTGTGTCAGAGGGCGAACAATACGTGAAAATTCGCTGACAAAGCGTCTGTAATAGCATACTAATCCGAGGAAGCTCCGAATCTGTGTGACAGTCTTGGGTTGCTCCCAAGACATAACTGCATCTATCTTCGCAGGATCAAATGCAATACCTGCTCCATAAATGATATGCCCGAAAAATGAGACCTGGGATAACCAGAACTCACACTTGCTTAGCTTAGCATATAGCTTGTGTTCCCGCAATGTGTCCAAAACAATCCGTAAATCATTCGCGTGATCCCATTCATTCCGTGAGTAGATGAGCACATCATCGATGAATACCACTACCAACTTATCCAAGTATGGACGGAAGATACGGTTCATCATATCCATGAAAGCCGCAGGTGCATTGGTGAGCCCAAACGGCATCACCACAAACTCGTAGTGTCCATAGCGAGTCCTGAAGGCTGTCTTCGGAATATCCGACTCGCGAATCCTCAGCTGATGGTAGCCTGAGCGAAGATCGATTTTCGAGAAAACCGAAGATCCCTGGAGCTGATCGAATAAATCATCGATGCGCGGCAAAGGATAACGGTTCTTCACCGTTCTCTTGTTTAGCTGCCTGTAGTCAATACATAACCTCATGGATCCATCCTTCTTTTTGACAAATAGAACCGGAGCACCCCAAGGTGAAGTGCTCGGCCTCACGAATCCCAAATCAAGTAACTCCTGCAACTGTACCTTCAGCTCCCTCAACTCGGCTGGTGCCATACGATAAGGTGCCTTAGAGATCGGTTGTGTATCTGGCAACAATGTGATCTCGAACTCGATCTCTCTCTAATGAGGTAATCCCGGTAGCTCATCAGGAAATATATATGGATATCCTGGTACTACTCGGATGTCCTGAGTCATTGGCTCCTGATCAGATATCTCCCGAACAAATGCAAGGTATGAATCACAACCCTGATCAACCAGTCGCTGAGCTCGCAACACTGAGATGTACTCCATGGTAGAGTCGTGTATAGTACCCTCAAAAGTAAACTCGGGTAGACCTTTATGCAAATATCTGAAAAGATGAGGACACGACTGCAATTTTGCCACAAAAATATACACTGAATTAAATACTTTTAGACCACACACAAATAACCAAAACCCGCAAGGGTGAACCTGCAAAATTGCCAATGTCACGCGCACTGTGCACGTGACCTGGCAAGGACCTATTTGCAATATTACAAAATCGTGGGGCTGGAATGCAAATTTCCCTACAATTTTATAGCGTGACAAAATGTTCAGTGGACTAAATAATAAAACCACAACTGCGCGGCCCTCGTCCGCAAAATGTCCACGTGCACGTGCCACGCACGTGCGGTGGACTGGCAAGGACTAAAATGTAGATACGAAAACTTCAGGGAGTTTTTAACAATTATTACAAAAAGTTTATAACTGCAAATGAAAGATTAAGTATTAGATATTAAATACAAAAATATGCCGGGCTTACAATGCAAAATGCCCAGTCAAAGGCGCGGATGAACGGTGGGATATGTCCCACTTAGCCACGTGTCACGCTCTGGACGCGCGATGCCCCTTCGCGCCCAACGGCTGCGATTAGATCCTGGGCGACTGATCAAACGGTTGTGGATGGCCCAAGATCCAAGGGCTGCTGTACGCCTGGGAGAGCAAGGCTGATCGAACGGCTTGGAGGAGTCGACGAAGAACAGGGATGAACCCGCCGCGAGGCGAGTTTCCCAGGTCCAGATCAGGCTCCCCCGCCGCGAGTTGATGCTCCAAAATGCCTGGGAAGCTTCCTGGGACGTCCGTCTAGCTCGTGACGGTGTCAAAATGGAGGGAGAGACTCCGGTGCGCCACCACGACGTGGGTGTACAGGGACTGCTCCAGGTAGCTCGGTGAAGATGCTCCTGAGGCTCAGACGCCTCCTTCAAGTCCTGCGAAGAAGGATAGAAAACGACAGCGCAAATGGCAGACAACTTGGCCTTTATTGGCGAGTAAACGGCGGGGTATGGAGTGGATAATGGTCACCGGAGTTCAAAGGCTCCGGCGAGGTGGAGATCAGGTGGCTCGATGGATAGGAGGCGAAACGAGATATGAGGGTTGAACTTACAGCTACTGCAAAGCTAACAAATGCAAGAAAAAGATAATGTAAACCAGCCTCGAGCCCAGAAAGGGCGAGGGAAAACCTCACGGCGGCGCAGCCACCGGAGGTGCTTGGAACGCGGCGTTTGGGGTCGCCGCACCTCGACTGAGATGGGGGAGGATTCCCCTGTCACGAGAACTTGCCCTCGACCCACACCTGGAAGCTTTTGGGTACCCAAATCCGGTTCAAGGAGAGGAGGAAGATGAGGGGTTCGGTTTTGAACATGGCCGGGTGGCAACTTTCGAGGAGGGATCACGGGTGGCTCGATGATCCAACGCTCGAGGAGAGCTAGGGGCGTGCATGCCCTATGGTAGGGCTGCAAAAGTTGTTTAGAGTGGATCATGAAAAAATGTCAAGGGAAGCCTCGAAAAAAGGGTGAACAAGCGTCAAAACTTACTTCTGACATGAACAGGAGCTGGCTCAGACAGTTGACCCGAGGTCAACTGTCAGAGCCTCCTGGTTGGTCCACGTGGACCAACCAGGAAAAACCTGCAAAAAAGATTTTATTAATTCATTTAAAAATAGGAAATGATTTTATTGATTTTTAATTATAAAATGAAAAATGTTTATTTTTTTATAAGTTATTTTATTATGATTTTTATTTATTTTTATGAGACTTATTTTTACAAGTTTGCATTTATACCCTTATAGGTATCTATATCTATATATTTAAGTATTTTATTTTTATTTAGGTATTTTATTTCTTTATTATTTTTATTTAGTATTTTATAAAATTGTAACATACTTTTATATACACATATATATTTTTATTTTATTTTTCTGATTTATTTTGTATATTTAATAAAATACAAGTACATTTTATATAGGTACAAGTATATGCAGCATACCTATGTATTCTTTATACAAGTATTTTTATTTTTATTTTTCTTTGCATTTTATTTCAATTTTAATGCACATATACAGTATAAGTAATCTTTACAAAATTATAAAAATATAAAAATGAATAAATAATGGATAAAGAATAAATTGAATATTTTATTCAGTACAAGTGTACAATAGGGGTCCAAAAGTCAACTTTCAAACCGTAGCTCCGCCAAATGCGAAACTACCGCCATTGGATAGATTATTTCATTCTATATACAATTAAAGGTGAGTTTGCTACATTTGGAGTTGTCAGTTGTGAGATACGGGTCTGGAAAGTTGGGATTTTGGATTCTTATTCAGACCATATCTTTTTGTCTGTACATTCTTTTTCTGTGAAATCAATTTTGTATTTTTCTTTATAAAATTATCTACAACTTTCATGTACAAAGTTTCTTTATTTGATGTATCAAAAGTGGAACCAAAAATAGGTCCCAAAATGAATAAAGAATGAGTAGAAATTATAGGTGTTTTATCTGTGTTTCTGACCTTATCTCCCCCTACTTCATTCCTTGTCGACCTATTCATCAAGATGCCTAGGTCTCGGGGGTTTTGGGTCATAAAATATTTACAATATTTTATTCTTTTTCTTTTCTTTATTTATTCTATAATTTTGGCCTTAATTACAGTAATTTACACACTGTTTGAATGCACATGCATGGATGCTAAGATGATGGTTTTAATGATATTCACAGGCATTTGCTAGGGTTTTTGGTGCCAAAATGATAGAATAAAGATGATGAAATGTGGATTCATCAGTTACTTGGTCGAAGCAGTTATCGACGGAAGGGGAGGCTTGGGCAGAGGCTCCTTGGGAGCCACCAGTCGTTGCTCAATCTCGCACAACTAACACGGGGAGCTCTATAGCACTAGAAGCACCATGACAAGGTCGGCGAGGCCATGTGTCAATGCTAGAGGGTGTGTTGGCCATCGTATCCAATCCACCTGCCTCCATCCGTCACAGGGAGTCGGAGTTGTCTAGGTCGTACCCTAGGAATGGTGGACGTGAGTTAACAGAGGCGTAGGGGGAGGTTTTTATAGGCGAAGGAGCTGACGATTTCAGATGGTGGTGGAGTGTTTTTGAATGGGTGAATTAAGGTGCTAGGTTTTAGATCTTGGGCAATAATGGGCGCGCAAAGAAGAAGGAAACGACTATGGAGAGTGATCGTTAGGGGGCAGAGAGAGGTGGTGGTGGCAGAACTAAAATGGAAAGGGGGCAACGTGGCTGCGAGGCGTAACGCCTAAGGCGGTGGCATTAGGAGGTAGACGACGAGGCAGTGCCGTTGGATCTTTCGATCCAACGACTCTGATTAGGGTAAAATTGAGGGGTCTAGGTCAGATTAGATGATCTGATCCAGCGGCTGTTGGTAGACCAGACACAGATGGACCAGATGGAGGACGAGTGGGATCAAGGGCGGAGATGGAGTGAATGACATGGAGGAGGAATAGCCATTGGATGTCAACGTCATCTAATGGCTGAGGGAAGAGGCGGTTGTGAGTGGACAAGATTTCATCTGGAGAGGAGATCTGATGGCTAGAAACGAAGCGGAGAAGAAGGTTAGGATGGAGGCGGGTAGAAGGTGATCCAACGACCTAGAAGAAAGCCGGGTGGAGAGAAGAGGAGCAGGACACGTGAGCGGCCCAGAGGGTGCCACGTGGTTGCTTCAGAAAATTCAGAAAATACAAAAATAAATAAAAATTAAAAAGAAATAAAAGGAGTCCAAATTAAAAAAAGTCAAAACATGAAAGTTTTAGATCTCAAAGAGATCTACAAGTTTCATGTTGAATAAAAAGTCAAAAGATGTCATTTGTACAAAGGGAAGTTTTGGGAGTATTTTTAATGGGTTAAAAACACTGATTTTGAGGTTTTGATATTTTTGTGTTTTTAATTTATTTTAAAAGTCAAAACAATTATAGATAATAATTAATCTAATTTTTATGGGTTGTAATAAAATATAAAACCAAGGAAAAGGTTAGTAAGTAAATACAATAAATATTATGGTTAGAAAATAGGTTAATCATATACAGTTATTCACAATTTAACATAAGTTAATATTATAGTTTTATTAGTGGTTTTTATTGAGTTGTTTAAGCTTGGAGATTAATATATGAATTGTAACATGATGAATCTTAGATTCATCATACCCATATAATTAAAGTATGCTCATCCTCGAGCATCTAAAGAATGAAGGAGTCAGACTAATTCCTGACAGTGCATGTAGAAATTACAAGGCTCAATTCGTCGAAGATCCTTAATTTGAGTGGTCCTAAAATTCTGAGCTCAGTCATGCTCTAGTCAAAAGGAATCCAACTTCTCTAATTATCGGACTCTCTGTTTTACATAAATTATAGGGATATGAAAATTAGTGTACTGCAACCATGAGAGTCGAGTCGAGACATCACCCAAAGTTCCAGTCCATGAGACTCTCCTCTAGACCTAATCCTCAACACTAGGGAATAAGTCGATTCTTGCTTAATTCAATCCTCTCATTAGTTTGTCAGACTTGAAAGTTTAGATGGACGGCCAGATGATGGAGGACATATGATTATGTCTATTTTTCTTCCACTCACATTGGAACAAGGGTCATCTCGAATGTCTTGTTACTCAACACATGTATATTTTTGTTGTTGATCAATGTATCCATCAAGAGAATTCAGAGTCGTCTGCACTTATTTTTCTAGGAGTACACCGGGGTGTGTCACTTTTGAGTATCTAAGATACCTTCGACACCCATACTTGTATCACTATATGATGCAGAGCCCTTTTATGGTGCTATCCCGACTCCTTGGTCCTAATAGCATTTGGTTCAAGTGGACACTTTGAAAAATAGTTGGAAGCGCTCGCCTTTGGGTAGACGCTCTTTTTGAATTTGACTGTGTAATGATGGATATTTTCTTTGAACATTTCTTTCTTTCTTTGGCTATCTCCACTGCTTTTGCCAAAAGTTGGCACACATTGATCAACAATTAAATTAGGTTTCATCACACCCTGACACATAGGTAGATATCATATAATAGTATGCGAACTTGTTCACATACTGGTTAGGGTTTTGCTGACACTTAGGTTTCTTGAAGCCTTCATTAACTTTATCCCATCCTCGAACATCATTAGATCGGGTCTAAACTCAAATCACCAATCCTAGTTCCTCAAGTGTTAATTCAACTCATCTCATCAATCATGTAGTTGTAAAAGTGATGTACTGATCATATTCTTTAGAAGGTAGAGATGAAGAGTGCAATATAGCGCTTAGATCTTTCAAACTAGGGAAGTGTGGATTATTAAGTTCGAAAACCCTAATGACTAAGGCTGGTTAACTCAGACTCTCAAGATCTCAGAAATAAAGTGTCCTCAAAATCCTTAAGCCTTGAGTGAATGTGAATGTGTCAGGAATACACCAACTCCAGAGTAAGGTAATTTTTTGTGATTTTTATTTTTTTATTTTTTAATTCCTTTGAGAGACAATAACTGGCCCAAGCTCATATGAATAGTTGCATCTACTTCCAGCCAGTAGGGTGTAAGTACGGACTGTTAGACAGATCCGCATTACTTGAGTATGGAGCCATAGACAGTGTCATGTAAACCACCCACTCTGCTAAGGGAGACCAAAGTTCCCTCACTGAAGAGTAGCTACTCATTTTTAATCCTAGTAGTCATAGCATCTACACAAGAAAATTTTTAAATTTTTCAGATTTTTAGGAGTTTTGAAAAGGGTCAATTTTATTTACAACAAGTTAATCCCTCAAATTTTCAAAAGTTTTTTACAAGAATTTTTCGAAAATCAGTTCACCGGTCAACTTAAATCAAGCCCAAAAAGTTTTCAAAAAATTTTAAAACACGAGCTATGGCTAAAGTATATATATAGTAATATACGGTATACCCCCCTATACTTAACTTTTGCTATGTACTCATAGAAAAAGTGATATGAAGACACATCTTCAGTTAAATACAAGGTGATATAGTGGAACTGGTCGGAGGGCCCCCCTATACTTAGGTCAAAAATGACCTAAGTATAAGAAGATAGATTGAGGGATGTTGGATGGTTTCGGGCCCCCCTATACTTAGGCTGAAAATAGCCTAAGTAATGGATGTGGAATTTTAAGATAAGAGGGCCTGATGTTACTGGGGTTAGAAGGTGAATTTATATAGATGTAAGGTCGATAGAAGACGTGCGGGGGGGGGGGGGTATGAGTGTGGTGAATTTTTACAGACGAAGATGTGGGAAGGGGGAGGGAGGGGGTATACGTTGTGTGAATATACAAAGAAGGTGAGGGGTGAGTGGATATACAGATATGGATGCATGCGTGAGTGTGCGTGTGGGGGGGGGGGTAGATCATCTAGTGATCTACTTCTTTTTTCAACACATGCGAGCCCTCGAACGAGGACCGCTAAAAATGCACATGCTACAACTTTTTTTACAAGAAAATGCATGAATGAAGAGCTGACTAATGTTCCTTGGATCCTTTTTCTATTCTTTTGTGTCTCCTTGCACCGGGAGCTCGCAACTCCACACCTCCATCGATATCGAGCGTCCTCGATCTCCATAGGCCTCGCCACAAAAGAAATTGACAGAAAATTATCACAAAATTTAATCAACAAAATGATGCAAAAACAACATGATGAGAAGAAATGAAAATCTTGAAAATATTCACATCGAAAAATAATTCAACAAAATTTGACAATAAATAAAGGTGAGCCATGTCCTAGACAACGACGCCATTTGGTGAGCATAAATCTACCTCATTAATAATAAGGGATTGTCGTAGCACATGAGGCAGATTTTGATCATGCAAAAACCACACCTTTGAATATGTGCAAGTTATTTTACTTGGCAAGCACACCAAGGTCGAACATATGGACACGAACCTCTTCGTCTATTTATCGATAATCATTGGTTAATTCAAGAGTGTGTATCTTCTCATTTTAGGTCTTATTGCATATACAACAATGCAAGGAATTATGCATGTAATTTTTATTTTATTTTATGAAAGTTAAAAGATGATGCACTAACATAATGCATGATTAAATGCAAAGGACAAACATGCAAAAGACTATATACAAATATGCCTTACAAAGTATCAAATCAATGAGCACAATTTATAGTTTAATTCAGAGTCAAATCGAGCATCAAAATCAAGAATAAGTATGGTAATCTTATTCCATTTAGTGTCAAATTAAGAAATTAGATATGCCATACTATAGAGAAATAAATAAGCTTCAAAACGACACTGAAATCATGCAATTCAATCTTAAAATGCTCAAGATATTGAAGAAACAATGCAAGGGCATAAACGTAAAAAATGTGAGAGAAATAAATATAAATATTACAAATAGGTACCTGGAGGGACCCATTTACAAATAATAAAACTCGGAGGGTCCTTTTGTGAATTCTCCATTTGCGCATAAGACCCTTTTTGCAATTTTCAAAAGTCGTAAGTGGTCTCCTTGTAAAATACCCAAGCGTATAAGGGACACTCCTGGGGACCTAAATGTAATATCTGAGAATAATGGGGTCTGCATTTTAAATTACCCACCCCCTCATGATACATGCACGTGTGGGGGCTGGGTTCGCCTGGTCGCAAGCCACGTGGCGTCTCTTGGAGCTTCAGCTCTTGGCATGGACCACCCGAGCATGTAGGTTCGGTAGAGAGGCTCGGGAGGTAGACGTGGTTGCATCTAGGTCGTCCGATCGTGGGGATTGGACGACACCTGCTCACCGGAGCCCCACTTTACCAAGTCCGCCGCAAGAGGCGGCGGGGTTGAGGAACTCTACGGGTAGGTGCCGTCTGATCCTCATGTTCGGACAACCTAGATGCAGCTACGTCCACCTCCCGAGCCTCCATGTCGAACCTACAGGCTCGGGTGGTCCATGCCAAGAGCTGAAGCTCCAAGAGACACTACGTAGCTCGAGCCTGGGCCGCCTCCCGAACCTAGCCCCCGCGCGTGCATGGCACGTAAGGGGGCTAGGTAATTTACAGTACAGACCCTATAATTCTCAGATATTACATTTAATTCCCCAGGTGCATGCCTCACATACGCGCCGCTTGGGTATTTTATAGGAGATCCTTACGGCTTTAGAAAATTGCAAAAAGGCTCCTGTGTGCAAATGGAGAATTGACATAAGGGTCTCTGCGGGTTTTGTTATTTGCAAATGGGCCCCTCCAGGGACCTATTTGCAATATTTATCTTTATTTTCTCTCGTATTTTTTTATATTTATGCCCTTGCATTGTTTCTTCAATATCTTGAGTATTTTAAGTCCGAATTGCATGATTTTCAGTGTCCTTTTGAAGCTTATTTAATTCTCTATCTAATAACATATATAATTTCCTAGTTTGAAACTAAATGAAATATGGTTAATTTTGATTTTATATAGTATCTCTTGCTCTATAAATCCTTGCCATACTTATTCTTGATTTTGACACTCGATTTGACTCTGAAATTAAACTATATATTGTGCTAATTGATTTGATAATCTGTAAGGCATATTTATAGATAGTATTTTGCATATTTTTCCTTTGCATTTAATCATGCATTATGTTCGTGCATCATCTTTTAACTTGCATAAAATAAAAATTACATGCACCATTCCTTGCATTGTTTTATATATATTATGACCTAAAACAGGAAGATGCTCACTCTTGAATTAAACAATGATTTTAGATAAATAGACGAAGAGGCCCGTGTCCCCATGTTAGACCTTGGTATGCTTGCCAAGTAAAATAACTTCCACATATTCGAAGGTGTGGTTTTTACGTGATAAAAATCTGCCTCATGTGCTACGACAATCCCTTATTATTAAAGAGGAAGATTTTGCGCTCATCAAATGGTGCCATTTAATGAGCGCAAAATCTGCCTCTTTAATAATAAGGGATTGTCATAGCACAGGAGACAGATTTTGGTCATGCAAAAACCACACCTTCGAATATGTAGAGGTTATTTTACTTGGCAAGCATACCAATGTCGAACATAGGGATACAAACCTCTTCATCTATTTATCGAAAATCATTGTTTGATTCTAGATTGAGTATATTCTCATTTTAGGTCTTAATGCAGATACAACAATGCAATGAATGATGCATGTGATTTTTATTTAATTTTTTGCAAGTTAAAAGATTATGCACGAACATAATGCATGATTAAATGCAAAGGACAGACATGCAAAATACTATCTATAAATATGTCATTAGATATGCTTTAAAATGACGTTGAAATTAAGAAATTAAATATGTCATTAGATAGAGAATTAAATATGCTTTAAAATGACACTGAAATCATGTTATTCAGACTTAAAATGCTAAAGATAACGAAGAAACAATGCGTCGATAACTGCTTCGACTAGGTAACCTCCTTCCTCTTTTTTTACGTTTTCCCGTATTTTTCACGATGCACACACTCACCCTCACTATCATCTGACCATCTCACGAGCTCCACCACTCATATCTCACCTTCGCCAACCCTCCATTCACCCTCTCCCCTCCTCCAGAACCTCTATCACCTCTGCTCCATCTCTCCTCTGGTCCGTCGGAGAAAAGCCTGCCGGGTCTGCATCTTCTCTGCCTACCGGATCCCCATCTAATCTCACCACATCCCACATAGCGTGCCTCGTCTATATCTAGCTCCCGCAGATGAAGGAATCCTCAATGACCGGATGTTCCAAGGAGGGTCCGTTCTCAGACTTCATCTCCGATGTAGCACCATCAACGGCTCCATGTCGGACCTCTTGTGCTTCCACCTTGAGTCCAGCTACATCGTGAAGCCTCCACGAAGCTTTCTGGAGCTTCACTAGTCGCTGAGGAACACAGTAGAGGGAATACGGGCTTGCTAGAGCCCCACCAAGTCCGTCGCAGGAGGCGGCGGGGCTGAGGAACTCGACGAGCAGGTGTCGTCCGATCCTTACAATCAGACGGCCTAGATGTTGCCATGTCCACCTCTCGAGCCTCCATGCTAAACCTACAGGCTTGGGTGGTCCATGCTAAGAGCTGAAGCTCCAGGAGATGCCACATGGCCCGAACCTGGGCCGCCTCCCGAACATAGCCCCCGCACATGCATGACATGTAGGGGGGGTGGGTAATAACCAGTGCAGACCCCTTAATTCTCATATATTACATTTAGGTCCCCAGGCATGTGCCTCATGTGTGTGCCTGGGTATTTTATAGGGAGACCCTTGCGACTTTTGGAAATTGCAAAAAGGCCCTTGTACGTAAATGGAGAATTTATAAAAGGGACCTTCTGGGTATTGTTATTTGCAAATGGTCCCTCTAGGAACCTATTTGCAATATTTATCTTTATTTTCTCTCACATCTTTTTACATGTATGCCCTTGAGGCTTGGGCGAAGGCTCCTTGGGAGCCTCCGATCGTCGCTTAGACCCGCGCAACCAATGCAGGGAGCTATGTAGCGCTAGAAGCACCAGAACATGGCTAGCGAGGCCATGGGTCAACATCGAAGGGTGTGTCGGCCATCATGGACAATCCACCCACCTCCGTCTGACATAGGGAGGCAAAGGATTGCTAGTCGTCCCCTAAGAATGGTGGAAGGGGTTAACGGAGGCGGAGGGGGATGTTTTATAGGTGGAGGAGCTGACAGTTTCAGATGGTGGCGGAGCATTTTTGAATGGGTGAATTAAGGCACTAGGGTTTAGATATGGGCAATAATGGGTGCGAAGAAGAAGGAAGTAACAACTGTGGAGAGTGACCGTTAGGGGGAGGAGAGAGGTGTTGGTGGTGGAGCTAAAATGGAAAGGGGGCATTGTGGCTATGAGGCATAATGCCTCGTGGCGGCGGCGTTAGGAGGTAGACAACGAGGTGGAGTCGTTGGATCTTTCGATCCAACGGCTCTGATTGGGGTGTGGTTGAGGGGTCTGGATCAGATCAGATGATATGATCCAACGGCCATTGGTAGAGCAGGCACATATGGTCCAGATGGAGGCCGAGCTGAATCAAGGGCGGAGATGGAGTGAATGACATGGAGGAGGAATTTCCATTGGATGTCAACGTCATCCAATGGATGAGGAAGAGGCGGATGTGAGTGGACGAGATGTCATCTGGAGAGATCTCACGGCTAGAAATGAAGCGGAGAAGAATGGTTCAGATGGAGGCATGTAGAAGGTGATCCAACGACCCAGAAGGAAGCCAAGTGGAGAGAAGAGGAGCATGCCACGTGGGCAGCCCAGAGGGCGCCATATGACTGCTTCAGAAAATTCAGAAAATAGAAAATAAAGGAAAATTAAAAAGAAATAAAATGAGGCCGAATTAAAAAAAGTCAAAACATGAAGGTTGCAGATCTCGATGAGATCTACAAGTTTCATGTTGAACAAAAAACCAAGAGGTCATTTGTACAAAAGCAAATTTTTGGGAGTATTTTGAATGGGTTAAAAACATTGATTTTGAGGTTTTGAGATTTTTTGTGTTTTAATTTCTTTTAAAGGCCAAAACATTATAGACAATAATTAATCTAATTTTTATGGGTTTTAATAAAATATAAAACAAGGAAAAGGATAGTAAGTAAATACAATAAATACTAGGGTTAGAAAATAGATTAATTATACACAGTTTATTCACAATTTAATACAAGTTAATATTAGAGTTTTGTTAGTGATTTTTATTAAGTTGTTTAAGCTTGGGGATTAATATGCAGATTTTAACATGATGAATCTGAGATTCATCAGTACCATCATCTTTTCACAGGCTATAGTCAAATCCATGGCCCAATTCTTTTGAGATTTTTTATGAAATTTTCCTTCTTTGAGATTTTTATGGATTCCGTCGAACAAGGTTAGGTCACATAGGGATTAAGTTTTGGTTAAAGGGTACACATAAGCCTCGGGGATAAGTCTTCCTTTGATATTTTATAATGTAAGACATCTAAGTATAGGGAATCACTAATTCTTAAGTTTTTGACCTAATTCAGATGTCTAAATGAGAAACATGACCATTATATCTTGTAGTACTCATCTAGACCGTTCCAACATGTCCAAGAACATCGAAATCGAAATCTGTATAAGGAAGTTACGAGTAAAATACGATCGACTTACATATTTTAGACTTGAATACGAACATGGATCCGTTTGGGCTTGATCTTGTATAAAGAGGTACACCCAAAGGTGGCTTGGCTAACCAGGGCACTGACCTTGTTGGAGCTCCACACCTTTCATCGGAGACCTGGGAGATTTTTGATGGCTGATCGGAGATCCGAGGGTATTATCTCGAAGGCCTCGGTCTGGGGAGTCACGTAGTGGGCATAGAATTACACTAAACATTATGGAAACCCTGAGGTACAATATCAACCTTCTTTTTGTTGTCAGATTCATGATGTTTTCATACTGTTGGGTTACAGGGGGATGTCCACTGTCTATTGCCAGTGTTTTTGTTGCAATTCCTTGTGATTTTGGATGCGTCGGGCAACTTATCGCATCGCATTTTTGGATTTTCCAACCAGTCTGTGGCATGTATGTGAGATATACGTATGTTTTTGTGATGTGGAAGCTAACATGAACTCAATGGGTTATATCAATAGTTGGATCGTCGATGGGAGCGATTTCACGAGATGGCATTGGTAATAGTTCTAGCTACTATCCTAGGTATGATCGATCATGCCCTTAGGATGGGGCTTACTGATCATTCCGTGCTAATCGATCAGTAAAGTTGGATGGTCAATCATTTTGGGATTATGGACCCATTTGAACCTCAAAATTGATGGAATTTGATGTCGAAAATGATGTAGACCTTTTAGAGCATTAATATATACGTTTAATGTCTGGATTATATCAATAAATTAAAAATCAAGTGAAATGGGTCCTATGTAACTAAATTTTAAAATAAACGAGTTAATGGATTCCGTGAGGTCGGGTGAGGATGAGCATTGAGCATATTATGTACACTTCAGATCCAAGTTTCGACTCTTAGGATTGACGCTTGAGTTTCCTGTTGTAATTCTGGTTTTTCATGCCACAATGTTTGTCTTTCAGTGGCATGGGCATATCTTGGAGTACCGCTGCCAAGGGAGGGGCATGCTCCCATGTGGCCCTGAGTAGAAGCTTAGATGGTCGCGATCCCGACAGGTCATTTATCAGGGGTCATGTTGCTTGGTATATTACCCTTTTACATGGTGTACGACCTTAGTTTCAAATGTACGTGCCAAATAGTTATGGTTAGTTGTATGTACTTCGCTTCTTTGACTTAAGGTTAGTACTTAGGTATTGGTTGGTGTAGGCTGCATTAATTAGTATCCTAATTGTTAGTCTTAAGCGAGGAGTTTGAGGAGTTATGATTTTCTGAAGAAGAAAAAGTTTATAGATGATTTAAAGAAAATAGTTATTCCAAGGATCGATTACTGACCGGGGAAGTGGGTTGGCGCTTGGTTAAGTGTGTTGTTGAATTGACATATAATAAAGTATGGGCCTTCTAAATTTATTCAAGGATCTATGCTTTCTATGTTGTTATAGTGTCGGTGGGTTTACGATTATATTTCTTTTATACACTTTTTAGTCTCTAGTTACTCTTTGGTTTTAGTTGTTTTAGCACTGTACTAGGCAACTTTCTTATGATGTATCTATTTTCGTGAATCTGGTAGGTTAGCAGGAGCAATCGCAATGGTGAGTAGCTTGATTCAATTTACTGATGTTGTTTTAGTTTTCTTTTGGGTAGTTACCTTTTATGGTCTTTCTCTGCTGCTACTTTACATGTTCTTTTGAGAGTTAAAATATGCATACTATATTTTATGCTATGTTTTCTAGCTTTCTTCTCATGCTTTGAATGTCGGCTTGTATGCATGAATTGGATTGATGAGTATCTAGGTCCTGGGAGCATCATAGTGGTGACGATGATGACACGAGATGACGAAGTTGCGGTGTGTGTCTCATCTGCACGAGGACAAGGTTGTGGCGTGTGATGTTGTAGGCTCCAACGTGGCGTGTAGAGAATGGTGTACGGTGCCGGGGTGCGGGCAGAGGAGGGGATGAGAAGGAGAACAGATGAGGAGAGGGTGTGGCTGATGGTGCGGAAGAGAAGGGCAGAGGAGGGGGCATGGTTGATGACGCATAGGAGGAGATGCAATCCTCTAGGCTGACAACATGGAGGAGAGGAGGGAGGGCGTGAACAGAGGAGGGGGCGCGAGCGGAGGAGGGTGCTCGAAGGAGGAAGACAAAAGAGGGGGCTTGAAGGAGAAATGCATGGGAGGGGGTGCGATTGACAGTGTGGAGGAGTGGAATTCCTGACAAAGAGTCTAACGAAATTTACAAAGATAAATAATGAATTCTTAACAACTTTTCTATTTTTTTACATTTTCTTTTAGCAAAATCAATTGATAAATTACTAATTGCCTTTCTGTTTTTGCATGTAACCATACAAATCATAAAAGAGAGAATGAATTTTTACAAATGGAGAACGAATATTACATTTATGACATGTTACCTACAATAACTTACAAAAATGAGCATGGATTTTACAAAGAACTAACAAGCTTTACAAAAGAATGGTTCATTGTACTAAAACCATTGATTGAGAATGTAAGAAAATTATCAATGAAATTTACAAAGATGAATATTACTTTACAAAAATTCATTGGAGTTTTCAAAGATATTGTTAAACCCAATCTGTTGAGAGAAAAACTGGAAATTAATTAATTAAGACATTAAAGAAAAATACCAAATCCGGAAGATCTAAAATGATAAATTGAAGTTATTAAATGAAGTTTGAATTTAATAAACCAAGATGATGAAAATGTCATTTTTGATATCGTTATGGAAGTACTCGTTGGATCAAGATCTTGTGGATTTCGTTGATGGATCCCCCGCCCTATTTTCCTCATTTTTTTAATTTATTTGGAAAATAATTCTGTGGACTTTTATCATTGTATCCCTATATTACGTCATTCAAATTTCGTGCAAAACAGGGACTCCTATGGCCTCTATCAAGACAGGGCCAATTCCAGCAATTCTGCAACCGTTAAAAATGATTGTCTGGATGGATGCCGTATGAGTCTCTGTTTCTCATGAAACTTAAGGGGGTGTTTGGATAATGGGTTTAGGTGGGTTAAACTGGTTGCAGGTAACCCATTTTTGGATTTTGGTGTTTGGATAGAGGGTTAAACTGTGGGTGGGTTAGAAGTGGGTTTGGAGTGATGTGATTGTATTGGAGTTTGAAAAAGTGAGAAGTTATTGTGATGTGATTGTATTGGAGTTTGAAAAAGTGAGTAGAAGTGGAGTAGTTTATAATTTTTATATGATATGATGGTATAGTATATTATTTTTTTGATGGAATTGATGATGGAGAATTGATTTATTTAATTTTTTAAAAAAGATAAAAAGTGGGACCCACGTGGAGGGAGAAAATATGGTCAAGAACGCACCCTAAATGACATAATATATGGATATAGTGATGAATTTCTAAAACTCATTTTTCAAAAAAAAATAAAAAAATAGGAAAAATGGGGCGAAGGGAGCCAAGTTTGCTCTCCCAAGGGATTAGCCCACCATGGGATGGTGAGCTCCAATCTCATTTGAAGGGGTCTCTATAAATATATACACATACTATATATATATGGGAAAAATGAGTATGCTCCCTCGGAGCATGTAACTTACATGCTCATACCCTTGTTTCTCGTATTTTTTATTTTTCTGAAATAAATCCTAGTGGAATTTAGATCACAATATGTCATCACGATGTCATTCAAAATTTGACTTAATTCGAGACTTTTATCCCCTCCATCAAGATTGTCAAAATTTAATGGTCTCAGAATTGCTGAAACTGACCCCCTCTAGATGGAAGTGTTAGGAACGTTTGTTTTACATGAAATTTGAAACACATGTTACACTTATTATTCTAAGTAAATCCCCCAGGTTTCATTTAAAAAAAGTTACGGAAAGAAAGGTTGGAGCATACTCTTATATGATCCCAGGGAGCATACTCATTTAACCAACACACATGCATGCATACATACAAACATAAAAATACACAAACCCAAGTTGTCCAAGTGAGAGCCAACTTAGCTATCCCATCTTTTTAAATCATTTCAAGGTATTTTTAATAATACATGGTGGATTTAGTTGATCAGATGACAAGACATTCTAATTCAAAATTCATGTAAACAAATATTCCTAACATGTAATCTAGAATGGATCAATTTCAGCAATTCTGACTGTTATAATTTGGTATGATTGATGGATGGGATAAGGGTTCCAAATTAACTTGAAATTTGAATGAGAACATGTTGTAATATGTATGCATTATGTATGCATGCATGCATGTATATGGGTTAAATGGGGCTACCCCCAAGGGGGAGAATACTTTTGGTTACCTCTACCCTTATTTTTTTATTTTTTTGTGATATTTTATGATAACACACGGGAGGAGAATTTAGATCACTATATGACAATATATTCTCAATTATATTTTGACTCAATTCGAGACTTCAATCCCATCTATCAAGCTTATCAAATTTTAGCAGTTTCAAAAAACTGAAATTAACTCCCTCTAGATTAACATGATATGAATATTTGTTTTATATGAAATTTTAATGAGAATATGTTGTCATCTAGTAAATGAAATGCATCCATCTGTTATCAATTAATATCGTAAAAAATAAAAATAAGAGCGGAGATAGACAAGGGTATAGCCCATTTAATCCTTGAGAAATTCCTATATATAAAGTGGTAGATGGAGCTAACCGTAAGGGGGAGCCAACTTGGCTACCTCGACCTTTATTTTTTTAATTTTTAAAGTATTTTTTGAAAACACATGAGAAATTTGGATCACTATATGATAACACATTCTCATTAAAATTTCTTGCTGAGCAGACATTCCTAACATGTTCATCTAGGAAGGATCAATTCAGAAACCATCAGTAGTTGATTGGCTTGATGGATGAGATACGAGTATCGAAATAAGTCTAACTTTGAATGGAAGCATGTTATATAGTGATTTAAATCCTCTTGGGTGCTTTTAGAAAATATCTTTAAAAATAAAAAAATAAGGATGTAGCTAACCAAGTTGTAGCTCCCCTCTAAGGGTAGCCCACCTATTTTTCAATGTGCACACCGTCCATTAGGAAACTAATTAGCACCGAATTTCAACCATCTGATTACCATCTTATGATCTAAATTAAAATCAGTTTAAAGTAATGTGTTTATGAAATCCACCTATCACTCTTTCTTCCTGTTTTGGCTCAATTAAATCTCAATCAACTCTTTCTATTAATTATATTAATTTAAGAAAAGGAAAGTGAGTACCAATACATGCAACAACGTCAACACAATTTCTAATTTAGAAAATAAAAAATCCAGGTTGCAATGACGATTACGGCCTATGATGGCGGCTCAACAACTTAAGAATGGAGGAGACATGTAGTAGTATGGCGGCCACAAAATCATAGTGACCACTCATCACATGCTACCATGATGATGGAAGAGGAGGCACGTGGGTGGTGGTAGAAGCGAAAGGAACTCCCACGAGGACATGCGACAAGAAAAGAGAAGGTGTAGGGTGAGCGTGTGACTGGAGGTTGACGACAAGGTGTTGGGTTTGGAGGAATGGAATGCAACTTCACCCCCTCCTCCAAGACATCAACTTATTTTTTCTTACAAATCCTTGCTATTTTTTTACAATTTTTCCATCATTTTTACAAACCTGCTGTTAAACATCAAGAAAGAGTTCTAATCCAAAGGGCTGAATTACAACTCCAATGTTAGTTTTGTACAACTCCGCCATCATTTTTTATACATCTTTATTATACTAGTTACAACTCAGTTGCACTCTCTTCTCTTAAATTGTAAATATGATACATATTTGTAAAGAATGATAAGGCGGTTGTAACAACACATTGCTGATTTTGAAAAATGAACTTCACAGTTGTAAAACTACGACATGCATATGTAATATTCTATTACGAAGTAGTATAAAAAAAGTGTGAAAAAGCAAAAATGATTTGTAGAAATTAACTTTACATTTGTAAGACTACCACGTGCATATGTAACATATAACCGCAAAGTAGTGTTAAGGGTTATAGAAACATAATTGTGATTTGTAAAATTTAATATTGCACTTGTAAAACTACTACGTGCATACATAATATATTACTACTAAGCAGTAAAATATAGTGAAAGATTTGTAACAAATAAGTATGTTTGCAAAATGTATATTCAAAATTATTCTTAAAAAAAGATGAGATATGTTACTTTTTTTTTTGTAAACGTGTAAATATGGAACTAATAAAAATACCATTTTTGCAAAACCACGGTGTGGTTTCATGTAGTGATAACGTAAGTAAAAAAAATGTAAGGCTAAAGTCGTGTGTTTATTAACTTGTTAATGAACTCATGTCTTATTGGAAATGCACTCTATAATGTATCAATGATTTTATACAGTGTAATTCAATAAAAAATTGCTTAAAGTTTAGATCATGTTATTAAAAAACAGACCCAACTTTGTACCGATTGACCATTGGTTAATATTTCGGACATGCGATGACATCATCATTTAATTCAACTTGGAAAAAAATCGGAATGAGCTTAATTTTGCTTGTCAGATCGGTCGAACTGATTTTCTGAACCGAGAAAATCAGATATATATATATATACAGGAGACCCTTCCAATGAGGTAGGCCTTTCCTAAAATTTAAAAAGCCACCATCAAATTTGTAAATTACATGATAATTTTGTAAAATATAAACTGCACATTGTAAAATAATGATGATCATACTGTTTTGTAAAATATAGCATCCATATTGTAACTAATATTTTTTTGTCTAATATAATAATATTTTCATAAATGTTTGTTGATATACATATTATGTTAATATTTATTCTTAAATTTATAAAGTTGAAAATTGTAAAATAAATAGAAAAAATACATAAATTGTTGTGACTTTCTATACATTCAGGAAATACCCCCCTCATTGGAAGTTTCCCCTATACACACACACACACACATGCATGCATACATACATACATACAAAGATATATATATATATATATATATATATATATATATAGAGAGAGAGAGAGAGAGAGAGAGAGGCGATCCCGTGAGATGGGCTTTTGTGAGATAGTGAGTTGTGTAATCTCAACAGTTCATTTTACCATCATTCACAGCATGAAAACTGGAGAGATTTAGATCACCATATATCACCATGGTGTCATTCATAATTCAACTCAATTCGAGACTTTCATCCCTCCATCAAGACTGTCAAATTTTAACGGTATCAAAATTGTTGAAATTGACCCCCTCCATATGGACATGTTAGGGTGTTTTTCTACACGAAATTTGGAACACATGTTCCACTCATTATTCTATCTAAATCCCTCAGATTTCATACCGTGAATGATGGTAAAATGAGCGGTTGAGATTACCCATCTCACCATCTCACAAAAGCCTCACCTCACAGGATCACTCCTCTCTCTCTCTCTCTCTCTCTCTATATATATATATATATATAGGAAATCTTCAAATGAGACATGATCCTTCCATCTCTAAGGAAGGCCAGCGATCCTGTGCGTCGATAATTAATCAGACGGTTATTATAAAAGGTATGTTATTACTATTATTTAATTAATCAAAAACCCATTTTGGTCATTATGCGTTTTCTAAATATAGTATGTAGTATCCAAAATATCTCCTCATTTATCTCTCTCATACTCTTTCCAAAATCTCGTACGTATTCCTTAAATATCTCGTTAATATCTCTCCTAAACCCACAATCACGTCGGCGACGAGGAGACGGCGGTGGGATTTCGGAGGCTCGCGCGAGGATGGAATTGCTCCGACTGGTGATGGAGGTCGCACAATCGAAGAGGTTGTATTACGATTCTATTTCAAAGTTCACGTTTTGTATTCCGGCAACATTGGCAACGGCAACATGATTTAGAGGTAGAGCTATGATTCCTTTTGTATCCCGTTTCAAAGATCATGTTTATGTTGATATTACGATTCTATATCAAAATTCACGTTTCTGTTGACGCTTTAATCTTCATCTTTTTCTGATTGAATGCAAATGACACCGAAAAGTATTCTATGGGGTGCTGGATGTTGAACTTACTACAGGTATTTTCAAATGCAATCGACGTCTACGAGATTTTGTTTTGGAATTGCATCATGTTGAATCAACGTGTAGGAGAAATAAGAAATATAATTAATCATCGATCGCCTGGAGGAACGATCGCCTGGAGGAACGAGGAACCACCGTCTGCCTGGAGTTCGCACAACTGCGCGCCATCCTACACATGCCATCTCCATTCACCGGCGACCTCCGCTCACAAGCCCGCGCCACGAACTCCAGCCACGTCCACCGTCGACGCTCAACTGCACTAAGTACACCATCGTCACGAAAGACCTTCATACAACCCAGATGGCGATGCATGTACACGGTGTTGCAACCAGTCCTAGATGAAGAATGCTTCGCAGTTTGATACAATATTGATGTGTATTATACAATATTAATGTGTATTATACAGTTTTGATATCTGTTATACATATTTGTGATGTATTTTTGCAAATCAAATGGCTGCGAATGAAAATTGAAATTTTTATAGATCTTGTATATACTGATGTGCATTACACATTTTTAATGTGCATTATATATTTTAGATGTATTTTATACAAATTTGGTTTGTATATTCGTTTACAAAAAACTATACAGATTTTATTATACAAAACCATACATTAAATACTAATATGAATTGTATCTTACAAAGAACCATGTAAAATTTACAAATAACGGACGACTTTATGAATGAACAACGGATTCTACAAAAAAACATGCAGTCATTACAAAAGGAACCTTAAATTCTTCAAAAAAACACGCGAGGATACAAAAATATACCTCAGATAATATCGTCCAGCAAAAAAATGGATATTTTTTAAATATGGTATTACGAAAAATACTAAAAATAAAATTAGCTAAATTTAGTATTTCGAAATATTAATTAGAGTGCATAATTAATGCAAAAATTGATGACAAAAATGCCCTTTTGGGCATTAAAATTGAAGATGCCGTTGGATTTGAATCCGATGGCCCAGATCGTTGGTCTTCCTTAGGGATGGAAGGACCACGTCTCATATGAAAGGTCCCCTATATATATATATATTGACTGATCATGTGAGAAACAGAAGCTGTGAGAGCATGAGAGAGCGATTCTGGACCACTAGATTCTGCTCTTCTCTCTCCTCCAATCAACCAGGAGAGAGATGATAGAATCTAGTGGTCCATAATCACTGCTCTTATGCTCTCACAGCTTCTGTCTCTCACAGGATTAGCCCTAATACACATACATACATGCATGCATACATACATACATAGAGGGTTGATCCTGTGAGAGCCAGAAATTGTGAGAGCATGAGAGCAATGATTTTGGACCACTAGATTCCAGCATCTCTCTCCTGATTTATTGGAGGAGGAGAGAGATGAGCAGATCTCGTGGTTCAGATTCACTGCTCTCATGCTCTCACAGTTTTTGGCTCTCACAAGATCACTCCTATATATATGGGTTTGATGGGGATGCCCCCATGCCTTTCATGGTCTAGACCCAACCTTATATATACGGCATCTCTCTCCTGATTTATTGGAGAAAGTGAGAGCATGAGAGTAGTAAATATAGACCATTAGATTCTGCTGATTGATTGGAGGATGAGAGAGATGAGCATAATCTAATGGTCCAGACTCACTGCTCTCATGCTCTCACAGTTTTTGGCTCTCACAAGATCAACCCTATATATATGGGTTTGATGGGGATGCCCCCATGCCTTTCATATTTTTTTATTTTTTTGAAAAATATCACCATGTATATTCATCTATATATCCCTCCAATATGCCATTCGAATTTCATCAGATACGGAGACTCATATGCCCTCTATCTAGAATAAGATCGATTACGATAATGTTTAGACTGTTAAAATTACATATTCTAGATAGAGGGCATAGGAGTCTCTATTTTCGACGAAATTCGAATGAGATATACATGGTGATATTTTTCAAAAAAAACAAAAAATTACGAAAAATGGTGCGGGACAACCTTATTTTCCTCTCTCTCTCTCTCTATATAGTGAATTTGCATCCGAGGGATAGCCAACTAGTTGCACCCGATCATTTTTTTCATTGATTTTTGTATTTTTAAAATGAAACCTAGAGGGATTTAAATCACCATATATCACCATGGTCTTACGCTAAATTCAATTAAATTCAACACTTCTATCATAACCATCAAGACTATCACATTTTAACGGTATCATAATTGCTGAAATTGACCCTATCTAGATGGACATGTTAGGAATGTTTGTTTTGCATGAAATTTGAAACACATATTCTACTCAATAAACTAAGTAAATCACCATAGGCTTCCTTAAAAAAATCAAAAATGAATAAGAAAAATGACCGGACGTAGCTAGTTGGCTGCACCCCCGGTATAGCTTTCCTTTTCTCTACACACAATATTATATGTGCATATGTATGTAAAGAATAACATTTATGAATCTTTCAATAGAATAGTAATTTATGTACAACTTAACAAATTCATATTAAAATAGCTTTGCAACTCATTCTAATAATTTCCTTGGAAATATCACGTTCATCCTTTTCAAATACACGATCTATCAAGATGGACATGTTGCTAATATATGTTAAAAGGGGTTATGGCTATTAAAACTTGGAAGTTGCTTCATATTTATGCTACAAATTATATCCATAAGTTCAAGACTTGGATATTTCTTCATTAAAAAGAATATCTATCTTCACAACACATGTAATATTGTACTTATATAATAAATGAAATTGATTACAAACAATTTTGCACCATTATAACAAATGAAAGTGATTAAAAAGAATACCTCGGGGAGGCTCATCGCATCGTGCTATAGAGGGAGGATAAGAGGCAACTTCATGTATTTTTTTACTAGCAGTATGCTTTGGGGTCGATCGCTCCATTGAACCGGATCGGACCAACTAATTGAGTTGAATCTTATTATTTATTATTATTTTCATTATTTCGTAGAATTCACAGAATCAACAAAACTAAGATCAGTGCAACCGACTGATCTAATCCGATTTTAAAACCATGGTTTAGACTTTATCAAGGTTTTTGTTGGTATTTCATATTGCCATATACTTGCAAATAGTATTAGCTACAACGCACATTGAACTTAAATGGGTCCAGCTGGAACTTTTATATAGCGTTGGAACCATTTTGGCAAATCGGAAGGAATATCAATAAAGTCCACTTATTATTACCTACCTTTGACAAATGCAGTCTATGATATTTATATCTGCCCAAATTAGATGCGAAGATTTATTGCGCCACGAACCTTAGTTAACTGGACAGGCCCAACTTGGTTTGACACGAACGGGGTGGTTGAATATTGTAATGGACAGCATATGGTTGCAAGCTGGATGTGGTCTGTTGGGTAACCATATGAGGACTCCACTAACATAGACTTCCTCAAGCAGGAGGAAAACTTAGATTGGGGCCCTCGTGTGATTTGAATATATGGTTTCGAGTCCAGTTTTACACAGGCATCCTATTTGCTAATTTTTTGGTGTGTAAGTTTTCAATATATCAAAAGTAAGTAAGAAAGTATACAAAATGGGCTAATCTAACCCTGGGTTACAGTATAAGATCGAGTTAGAGAGCATTGGGGGAAGGTTGCGGTGGATCCTAAGAAAGGCGAAAACTCCGGCCCAACCTTAACCCCTATTAAGCGATATCAACAACAAAATCCAAGGTCTTCAAGATCGGACAAGAGCTACCTGAGGACCATCTTGTTGGGAACAGATTCTCCGTAGATCGTATCGCAGAAAAATTATCAAAGTTGACAAGCGGATCTTGCACAATATATCAACAACTACGGAAGAAAATTTCAACCACAGATGCACGGATAAATTTTAACGTGAAAAACCCTCAATGTGAGGGAAAAAACCATGGGGTTGATCGCAATCCAAAATCAAGCACTATAAGCGAAATAATCTCCAGTGATGAGCTTACAAAATGTCGGTCCTCTATACGGTGCTACAAATAACCAAATAATGTAGAATAATAGAGAAGAGAAATATCACCAAAACAATGAATCAATCGTCAAACTGTAGGGAAGAATGTTGGAGAAGAACTGCTCCAAAGATTACTCCTTTCAAACTTTGCGTCAACCACAAACCTTCTTTCTCCTTCCTCTCTCTCTCTCTTATTTCTTTATTGTGCTAGGAGAGCTTATGTTGGGATGATCTTGGTATGCACTCCATACCCCTTATTTATACTCCATAGAGATGAGCAAATAAGGAAACATGAATTCGTACTTCCAATAGGATTAGGAAAAGATGACTCCTAATCCTAAAAGGTAATTGATCTCATCATCCAATTAGTAATTGATTTTTCCTTTCCAAATATGATTGTCAATATCCTATATATATGGACTAGGTTCCTACAAGGAGGGGTGCCCATCCAACACATCTTCTATTCCTTTCGTTTCGATACCCCACACGGCAAAGACGACAACTGAGCACAGATGCTTTCGAGCAGCAGTATCAGGGTAGTCTCTCATCCAAGTCAAGGTATCCAGGAGCAAAAGAGGCAGCGATGAAGGCAAGCACATGGCGGAGCAGGCAAGTAACTAAACATTAGAGGAGAAGGGACAACCGAATAGTAAATGGGCTTGGGACTCGTGAGCACCAATGCAAATATAGCAAGGGGAAGGAGCACATATCTCAAATTTGGCGAGCCAATCGGTGGTAGGAAGGTGACCCAGAACCACCATGTAAAGTGTGCATGAGAACTTAGGGGCGTACCCTTCCACGAGATAATCTCGCCTTTAGGGCGAAGTGAAGGAGAAGCCCTTTAGCAAGTGTGTCTAAGGGGGTGCAACACCCGTAATAACCCCACGCAGTGCATCCCTTCCCCTCAAAATGGCTCTCTAAATGATGGGATCGGAATGGGAAGGCTGGACATCCCATAAGAAATGAGCGTCTAAATATTTATGCTGCATGTGGAGAGCCCAGATGGAGGATTCCGGTGCTATCATGACTCCAGTTGGCAAACTTATTTCTTCTTTCATGGAGCAAAGGGAGAATGAGAGCTTCGTTCCAAGTACAAGAAACCTCCCCCAAGTAGACAACATTAACATCACCAACTCCACTAGAGAAGCCAAAGACAGCTGGAAAAAGCTCAAAATGGCATCCCTTCCAAGCAAAGAAATAACTTTCTCATGACAAATCCAGAGAGAGGGAATCAGATAGGCTGCACGTGACACCTCTATCTGCAAGTAAACAACCAACCTCTCCTTCTCCCATACAAATAGCACCACACCTCTCAGACATCTTCTTACCATCATTCCCTGTAGTTCACACCCTTGTTCCCTTTTCTGTCAACAGGTGATCATGAAATTGCTTCAGTGCGCCACCTGGGGCTTCATGCTCCTCCTCGTCCTCTCCTCCTTTCTCCACCAAGCCATTGCGGGCTCAGGTATATTCTTTTCACGTACATGTTCTTATTGGCATCTTCTGTAAAAGTTGCCCGGTTTGAAGTCATATTGTTTCTCCCAACTTCATTTAGGCTCTGTTACAGACTGCAATCTCTTTGGTTTTTTTTCCTTTTATTTTATTTTCTATATAGTCAACTATTTCCAAAAGTACGCCAAGGCATAAAGGGCGCCTTATGGTACGTAGCAGATATTTGACTCTCAAGTAGCTTCAGCCATTCTATCATCTGAAGAAGGAGAAACTGAAACAATACATGAAACTGTATACATAGATCTCGAAGAAGATGGGAAGGGATGGAGAAAACCATGCTGTTAAGAAAGAGGAAATAAAGGATCTATTACCAGTGATGATGATTTTTTCTTCAACCCTGAAAACCCACTTTAAAACAAGATAGAGCCCATTAATCACGTGACATGTTATTACCTGCAATTCATGCAGTTTTCTGCGACAGCAAGTGCGCAGCAAGGTGCTCCAAGGCGGGGATGAGAGATAGGTGCCTCAAGTACTGCGGCATATGCTGCGAGGAGTGCAGGTGTGTTCCGTCAGGGACCTATGGCAACAAGGACGAATGCCCTTGCTACAGAGACAAGCTCAACAGTAAGAAGAAGCCCAAGTGTCCTTGACATCACAAATCCTGCGTGAAGAAGATAAATACGCTGATTTATGTTGATGGATCACCATATTATGCTCCCCTTCTCGTAAGAATGACATGGTAAATGTTGATGTCTATATTGTTGGATAGTCATGTGGGTTGATGTAACCTTCGTTTAGGAAATAAAGCTGGAAGAATCCTTCCTTCTTTGTGTCTCTCCCCCCCGATCTAGAGGAACGTTTCTGTAAACTTTGTTGCAGTAAGATTTCCTAAAATGTTTATTGAAGTTGGATACCAAGTTCTATATAACTGATTATGTCATCTGTGCATTATTGCTAAGGTTGTGCATGGAGATGATGGAAACAAATCCTTTCCCAGTCTTAAAAACTAAAAAGAAACCACATGATAATATGTGCATTGTGCATAATGGCATCAAATAAATAACAAAAAACAACCACCAAAGCCCACCGACGGATTCAGTAAAATAGCTATCCTTACTTTTGACAGAGCCCAAAAGGAATATGTTATTAATGATATGTCGTTGGATGAGTAGGTGACATACTTTATGACATCTTTTTAATTTGTCTGCTATAGATCTAAGTTTTTTTAATCCTGGACGGCTAAAGTGAATTAAAATCTAATCTCGATACAGTACATCTTGTTTTGTGCTTTCCATTCTTCGAGTGCAAGCTAACAAACAAGCTAAAGATTGGGGCATTTGGTTGTGATGGTTGGAGTGTATTTGATCGCACAAATAGTGTGCATTTAAACTCCTCCCAATGTTTTCCTCCACTGGGATTAGCTCCTCCACATCTTTATCATATAGTGGACCATCCACATCAAAGATAAAATAGTAAATTAAAAAAAAGTCATTGAATTATACACCTGATTTCAATATCATACGTATACTTTAAAAGATAACAATGTGGTATCTTATCTTTAGTATTTATCTTAATTTAGTCCTTGACTATTTAAACTTAGCGATCATTTTGTCTTTTTAGCCTTAAATCACAACAACTCAAAACCACAATGAGACAAATATTAAAGATTGGGGATCACATTGTAAGCTTTTAACTGTGAACCCCTTAGGATCCGGGTACCCGTTTACGCTACTTTCGCGACATTTCATTCACATAAGATTCGCACCAGCTACAGAAAAATACGAAAAATTTTTGCTCATGCTATGTTTCCATATGACATTTACATCTACAATCATAACCACAATTTAATAGAGACAAATGGCACCAAAATCTCATTTCATTAATTTCTATATCATTTTACATCATGTACAAGAATCTTCCAGTATACACCATATATCCCAAAATATAGTACAGAAGAGATAGCATTTACATTATAACGTGAATAAAAAACTGAGACAAAACAAACCATACCGTCTGGTGTATACCATGTCTCCTTGAAGCATGAACAGCTACTGATCAGCAGGCCTCTTGCCTGTCATGTGTGCAAGGAAGAAGATGAGTCACAATTATGAATACAAATCCGCAGTTTAAAATAAATATCAAGTAATTTATTATGTGCAAAAGAGAACAAGTAGAAAGTTGGAACAAGTACAATTTATATCTACTTGCGTAAGTAAAAAGGTTATCAAGTTGTTTGCATTCCCCATAAGCACCCATTATTCCAACATTTTTCATACATTACATATTTATTTTGTAATCAAATATTCATATTTGTATGAGTGTATGTGTGTATATATATGTATCTATATTATCATATAGATTAGATATCACCACTGTGAATTTTGACGATGTGGAAGATGAATTTGGATTGATTTAAATCTCAAATCTAATGGATAATCAATTTCTATCAACATAACTTTTGATTGTAATTCTCCAATTTCAACTTCAACTGTCTTAGATGCGACCTTAGGTGACTTAGATCTAGATATGGGTGATCTGGATGTAAAATCGCCAAGTCTGTTGGCGAAAGTAAAACTCAAGCGGTGAAGAAGCCTAAAAATGGCTCTTCTGTCTCGCCCTCTAGTTGGAAGTGCGATCCAATAGAGGGATAGGTCTACTCCAAAACTACGCCACTAAGACGGGTGAGAGAGACTTCCCGAAAAAGTCGCTCAAGAAAACGACCCAACTAGTACAGGCAACCGAGCTCGTACGTAAAACTAAAATCGAGGATCCCCCGCTTGGGTATCCTAAAACAAAGGGTCAGCAGAACCGGTCTAAAGTCGGGATCCCAACGAGGCGTAAAAATACTGCGAGCTCGCGTAAAAATCGAAAGGGGACTGGGATCCTAGACCTGCGCACTTGGCGGCCGCTGCCTTCCTATCTTTCGCCCAGCTGAGGGTCACTGCGCCCTCGCACGGTCAGGTGTAAAGATCACCATGACCGGCATTATTAATTATCATTATTGATTCTTCCTTGGTTACTTATCTTATTCTAAGTTCTTTCTGTGGTTGGCTGAACAGATCTACATCTTTTAGTCGATAATGAATTATGGATAGTAGAGGATACCTAAAAGATTAGTTCGTATATATGATCAGTCCTTTTAGTCTTAGATTATCTTTTCTACCATTCTGTAAATAGAAGTTACTCATTTGGATTTGGATCTAAGTTTAATTCTAAGGATTTTTGTGCATATTATATTCATACAAAAAGAAGTATGCAGTTGTATCATACAAATAGATAATGTCATGTTTCTCTTTTTTTTAAAAAAAAAAATAAACAATTTGACAACCAAAACCTACTCCAGTCAAGCTCACACTTATAACCAGTTTCACTAGCTTATCCTTCCAACATACTCCTATCAAACTAGCCCTTAAAGTAGAATTGTGGGGTATTATTAATGGAGAAAATTTCTAAATAATGTAAATATATTCTGGTACAACCTATAAGCTAACAGGGTGAATTGTTAAAAATATAATTTGAAAGAATAATTGGTCAAGTAATTACCCAAAGAATATAGATGTACTCTTAAGACAGTCTATGAGCTTACAGGGAGAATTGTAAAATATACTATGTATTTCCTACGATATCATCCCAAAATATCCCAGCACAGTGGTGCATCGAACTGATGGAACTGTACAAACATTGACGAGTCCTCACAATATTACATGACAGAATGCATCTACTGCAAAAATACACTTAACAGAACATAATGAAATCATGACCACACCATTAAATGATATATGTTTCTTCTTCATTAAATTATTTGGATTGATTTAGTGTCTGTATCATATGTTAGTATGTTAGTAGTGGTGTAATTTAATGCGGGGAAGTACTGTAATCATACATTATAAGGGACAATTAGATATTAATATGTGCAAAGTTCAACTCATGCAGACAAACATCTTGTGAAGAAAACTGTTTCTTATATTGCATATCGACAACTAATGCGAGTCGAGATCCATATATTTAACATGATAATTGTATTATCAAGTATTTAAAACTTAATCAGAACATGATTTTGTTTGGTAGTTTTTAAATAAAATAAAATAACATTTTACTCCAATTAGACATAAAATCATGGACTCCTCCTTAGTTGGAAAATAAGCATAAGAATGGCTCATGGACTCCTCGCAGGTTAAGCAAAAGAATGGCAACTATGCCTTTGCCAACAAGTATCTTTAATGTGGCATGGCTAATATAATAAAGATTATGTAAATTTTTTATCAAATTTATTGTAAGCTTCCAGGATAAAGATCTGAGAATTATCCTTAATTCCAACTGAATCACAAACCTCATTTTCTAGAATTTGAATAAAAAGAAATGTAAGAATGGCATACATGGCAGCAAGGAGGAGGATAGGGGGATTGTACCTATAAATCTTCAAAAGTTGAAGGTTAACATGCTTGCAGGACTTGAGGTAGAGAGGAGAAACAGCCTGGGGAGGTAGCAGCTCTAGGGCTTCAGAATTTGCACTCCAATTTTCAGAATTTGGGATTTAGAGGTTCCAAGATTCCCCTTAATTTCTGGATGGGAAAATTTTATGGCCTCATTTGGCTACAACAAGCACTTGGAGAATTTGGAAAGAGAAGAAAATGGAGAAGGAAAGACTTCCTTGGAGATGGGATTAGGGGAAAAGAGAGAGTTGGAATTTAGAGGAAATTAGGAAAAAGGGGGGAGAGTTGGGGATCTCGTTGGGGATTTGGGAAAGTATATATAGGGGGAGAAAAATGAATTTGCTATTGACATGTGGAGGAATGTTTGGGCCCAAGTGGAGTACAACAAGAAAGCCAAGTGGCTAAGAAAATGGAGGAAGAACAAAAAAAATCAATGGCTGGTTACTTTTCTTTTAAAGCAGTAGCTGTCTACTATTGTAGCTACAGGAGATTTTAAATAAAACTTTTTTTACTTTACTTCCTCTCATTTATTAAAATGTTAGAATTTTGTCCGTATTCACGCCTTGATCGTCGGATTTTGATGCGCAATACCTTGATTTAATCGTCTCTGAACAACTATTAAAATGAGTATAATAGGTATATTTTTAATCGGGTTTAACTACCCGAAACTTTAGAGATACGATTTTTGTTTAAGATTAAATTTTGTGATTTCAAAATATCAAACGACGTCCGATTGACGAATGGTCGATTCCGTTGGTCTTGTATCGTCGAATCGGATCTAATAACGGTCTCGGTTCATTTTGCGGTTTCCGAATTTGCATCACGACTTTTCACAGCGCGCATTACGAAGCGGTCGTTTTTTGGTCGATTTCGCCCGAACAACTTTTGATTCACAATCAATTGATCGTTTTAGATTGTCTAATATTGACAAACACCTTTATTAGATTATTTGGACCCTAATCGGGTTGGGTTCGGTTTTAGGCGGATTCGGATGTTACAAATATAAAAACCATAAAGGGAGTCTCGTCCTCGAGACTCGAGTCAAGGTCCTTATGTGTCTTGTGTTTCATTTAGCCATAAAAACCTCAAAGGGGTTTGAACCCATAAAAACCTCAAAGAGAAAACAAGCCATATATTTATCATGACTCTAATTACAATCGCTTGTTAATTATTACATCAGAAAAGTTGCGGGTATTGTGCACGCATGTCGGCTTCGGTTTCCCACGTTGCTTCTTTGACTCCATGTCGGTGCCACAACACCTTGACTAATGGAATCTCTTTACTGCAAAGCTTCTTCACAGCATGGTCAATATCTATACCGGTCTCTCCTTGTATGTCAAATCAGGCTCCACGTCAAGATTCTCATAACTGATGACGTGTCGAGGGTCGCGCACATATTTCCTCAAGTTGGATACATGGAAGACATCGTGAATAGCAGAAAGATGTGGAGGAAGAGCTACTCGGTAAGCAACCTTCTCCACTCTAGCCAGAATCTCAAAAGGTCCAACATATCGTGGCGCCAACTTGCCACGAACGCCAAATCTCTGTATTCCCTTCATGAGAGATACTCGCAAAAATACCCAATCTCCAACCTACAATTGATAGGGATGTCATTAATATGAGGTTAAGTTAATTTTGTAATAAAGGAAAGAGAAGATGATTGGATACCTGAAACTCCAAATCTCTTCTCCGACGGTCTGCATAGCTCTTCTGGCGACTCTGTGCCGTCAAAAGCCTCCATCTCACAAGATCAACAGCTCTTGCAGTCTCCTCCAAGAGATCTACAGAATATAAAGCATGATCATCCACCTCACGCCAACTGAGAGGTGTGAGGTATCTCTGCCCGTATAGGGCTTCGAATGGTGCAATGCTAATACTGGAGTGATAGTTGTTGTTGTAGGTGAACTCTACTAACGGCAGATGGTCCTTCCAGGATCCTTTCCACTCCAAAGTGCAAGTGCGAAGCAAATCCTCAAGCGTCTGAATGGTACACTCACTCTGTCCATCTGCCTGCGGATGATATGCAGAACTCATCCTCAGCTCTGTCTGTAGTGCTGACATGAACCGGTGCCAATAATGCGATATAAATCTCAAATCTCTGTCAGATACCACCTCTCATGGTATACCATGCACCCTAACGATATTATGCACATAGAGCTTGGCTAATCTAGATGGAGTGTAAGTCGTGTTGACATGTATGAAATTGGCTAACTTGGTCAACCTATCAACAACGACCCAAACGGAATCATGGCCACTGGTGTCTTCGGCAATCCCATGACAAAATCCATAGAAATGCTCTCCCACTTCCACTGGGGAATGGGGAGAGATTGTAGTAATCCTGGTGATCTCCTGTGCTCGGCCTTGACCATCTGATAGGTCATGCATCTGCTGACATGTTGCGCCACATCACGCTTCATTCCATCCCACCAGAAATGTTGACGTAGATCTCGATACATCTTCGTGCTACCTGGATGGATATATAACCATGAACTGTGTGCCTCATCAAGTATGTCTCTGCGAAGCTGCTCGCCATTGGGTACAACGACCCGTCCTGCCTTCCATAAAATAGACTCTATCACAACAAAGTCATCAAATTCGTCCTTGACGGTGTGCATGTATCTGTCTCGGATCCAAATATCTGTTTTCTGGCCCTCTACAATACGATCCCAAAGGCTGCTGTATCGAGGAGGCACGACGGTAGAAATGGATGCGCTCTCCTGAGGATGCCAATCTGTCAAAGCTGCGAGCATATCCCACCTGTATAGCCAGTTCACCTTACCCTCTGCATGCGCTCTCCTGCTAAGTGCATCAGCCACCACGTTTTCCTTATCAGGATGGTAAGAGATCGTGCAATCATAATCCTTCAGTAACTCGAGCTATCTGCGTTGCCTCATGTTCAGCTCCTTCTGATCAAAGATGTACTTCAGACTCTTGTGGTCTGTGAAGATCTCGAATTCACCCCATATAGATAGTGGCGCCAGATATTCAAGGCGAAGATTACTGCCGCCAACTCCAAATCATGTGTGGGGTAGTTCCGCTCGTGCGGCCTCAACTGTCGTGATGCATAAGCAATCACATGTCCTCTCTGCATCAACACTGCTCTTAGACCTTCTCCAGATGCATCTGTGTAGACTGCATAGTCCTGAGTGCCTGAAGGAAGAGCAAGAATAGGTGTTGTAGTCAATCTCTCCTTTAGTGTCTCGAAGGCCTGCTCACATGAATCATCTCAAATGAATGGAACTCCCTTCTACGTCAACTGTGTCAGAGGGCGAACAATGCGTGAAAATCCGTTGACGAAACGTCTGTAATAACCTGCTAGCCCAAGGAAGCTCCGAATCTGCGTGACAGTCTTGGGCTGCTCTCAAGACATAACTGCATCTATCTTCGCATGATCAATTGCGATGCCGGCTCCAGAAATAACATGCCCTAGAAATGAGACCTGGGACAACCAGAATTCACACTTGCTCAACTTGGCATATAGCTTGTGCTCCCGCAATGTATCCAAAATAATCCGTAGATCATTCGCATGATCCCATTCATTCCGTGAGTAGATGAGCACATCATCGATGAACACCACTACAAACTTGTCCAAGTATGGACGGAAGATCCGGTTCATCATATCCATGAAAGCCGCAGGTGCATTGGTGAGCCCAAACGGCATCACCACAAACTCGTAGTGTCCATAGCGAGTCCTGAAGGCTGTCTTCGGAATATCCGACTCGCGAATCCTCTGCTGATGGTAGCCTGAGCGAAGATCGATCTTCGAGAAAACCGAAGATTCCTGAAGCTGGTCGAACAAATCATCGATGCACGACAATGGATAACGGTTCCTCACCGTTCTTTTGTTCAGCTGCCGGTAATCGATGCACAGTCTCATGGATCCATCCTTCTTCTTGACAAATAAAACTGGAGCACCCCAAGGTGAAGTGCTCAGCCTCAGAAATCCCAAGTCAAGTAACTCCTGTAACTTTACCTTCAGCTCCCTCAACTCAGTTGGTGCCATGCGATATGGTGCCATAGAGATCGACTGTGTATCTGGCAGCAATGTGATCTCGAACTCAATCTCTCTCTCAGGAGGTAATCCCGGTAGCTCATCAGGAAACACATCTGGGTATTCTGATATTACTCGGATGTCCTGTGTCATCAGCTTCTGATCAGATACCTCCCGAACAAATGCAAGATATGAATCATAACCCTGATCAACAAGTCGCTGAGCTCGCAAAACCGAATTGTACTCCATGGTGGAGTCAAGTATAGTACCCTCAAAAGTGAACTCGGGTAGATATGGGATCTTGAAGATAACTGTCTTCCTAAAACAATCAACAAGTGCATGATGAGCGGATAACCAATCCATGCCCAAAATCAAGTCGAACTCATCAAGCTGTAAGAGTAGACAATCTGATATCATCTCGTGATCGCCAATCAGTACTGGTAAGTGCCGGACTATCAGGGAAATGATAAACTGGTCACTTGGCCCACAGATGTGATATGGAGAAGATAGTGTTTCTACAACTCTATCTAAAGAAACTAGCAGCCTCGAAGCAAGGAAAATGTGTGTCGCTCCAGAATCAAATAAAACGTGGAAAGCTCGATAAGAGCAGTCAGTATGTGTGCTAGCTAGTCCGTCTCCTAGTCTGGTCAGGATGCCATGGTTCTGCATGAGAACCATAATAAGTCGTAAAAATACCATTTGAAGATAATTATAATATATGTTTTTTCTCTTCTTGGGATATAATATGAAAATTAATGAAATCAGTGACATCCGTGGTAATTGAATCTGAATGTCATATTTCCCTTATCGGACTCACGACTAGTTGGAAGACTGTCGTTATCCGAGAACTTAATGCGATCTGAATTGAAATACTGCGAATGTTCGTATCGGGGTACCACTGCGCTGATACCAAAAATGTGAATCCCTTAGGATCCGGGTACCCGTTTACGCTACTTTCGCGACATTTCATTCACATAAGATTCGCACCAGCTATAGAAAAATAGGGAAAAAATTTTCTCATGCTATGTTTCAATATGGCATTCACATCTACAATCATAAACACAATTTAATAGAGACAAATGCCACCAAAATCTCATTTCATTAATTTCCATATCATTTTACATCATGTATAAGAATCTTCCAGTATACACCATATATCCTAAAATGTAGCACAGAAGAGATAGCATTTACATTATAATGTGAATAAAAAACTGAGACAAAACAAACCATACCTTCCGGTGTATACCCAATCTCCTGAAAGCATGAACAACTACTGATCAGCAGGCCTCTTGCCTGCCATGTGTGCAAGGAAGAAGAGGAGTCACAATTGTGAATACAAATCTGCAGTTTAAAATAAATATCAAATAATTTATTATGTGCAAAAGAGAGCAAATAGAAAGGTGGAACAAGTACAATTTATATCTACTTGTGTAAGTAAAAAGGTTATCAAGGTGCTTGCATTCCCCATAAGCACCCATTATTCCAACACTTTTCATACATTACATATTTATTTTGTAATCAAATATTCATATTTGTATGAGTGTATCTGTGTATATATATATATATATGTATGTATCTATATTATCATATAGACTAGATATCACCACTGTGAATTTTGACGATGTGGAAGATGAATTTGGATTGATTTAAATCTCAAATCCAATGGATAATCAATTTCTATCAACATAACTTTTGATTGTGATTCTCCTATTTCAACTTCAACTGTCTTAGATGCGACTTTAAGTGACTTAGATCTAGATATGGGTGATCTGGATGTAAAATCGTCAAGTCTGTTAGCGAAAGTAAAACTCAAGCGGTGAAGAAGCCTACAAATGGCTCTTCCGTCTCGCCCTCTAGTTGGAAGTGCGGTCCAATAGAGGGATAGGTCTACTCCCAAACTACGCCACTGAGACGGGTGAGAGAGACTTTTCGGAAAAGTCGCTCTAGAAAACGGCCCGACTAGTACAGGCAACCGAGCTCGTACGTAAAACTAAAACCAAGGATCCCCCGCCTGGGTATCCTAAAACAAAGGGTCAGCGAAACCGGTCTAAAGTCGGGATACCAATGAGGCGTAAAAACACTGCGAGCTCGCGTAAAAATCGAAAGGGGACTGGGATCCGAGACCCACGCACTTGGCGGCCGCTGTCCGAACTAGGCTTCCTATCTTTCGCCCAGCTGAGGGTCACCGCGCCCTCGCACGGTCAGGTGTAAAGATCACCATGACCGACGTTATTAATTATCATTATTGATTCTCCCTTGGTTACTTATCTTATTCTAAGTTCTTTCTGTGGTTGGCTGAACAGATCTAGATCTTTTAGTCGATAATGAATTATGGACAGTAGAGGATACCTAAAAGATTAGTTCGTATATATGATCAGTCCTTTTAGTCTTAGATTATCTTTTCTACCATTCTGTAAATAGAAGTTACTCATTTGGATTTGGATCTAAGTTTAATTCTAAGGATTTTTGTGCATATTATATTCTTACAAAAAGAAGTATGCAGTTGTATCATACAAATAGATAATGTCATGTTTCCCTTTTTAAAAAAAAACAATTTGACAACCAAAACCTACTCCTTCCAAGCTCGCACTTATAACCAGTTTCACTAGCTTATCCTTCCAACATACTCCTATCAAACTAGCCCTTAAAGTAGAATTGTGGGGGTATTATTAATGGAGAAAGTTTCTAAATGATGTAAATATATTCTGGTACAACCTATAAGCTAACAAGGTGAATTGTAAAAAATATAATCTGAAAGAATAACTGGTCAAGTAATTACCAAAATAATATATATGTACTCTTAAGACAGTCTATGAGCTTACAGGGTGAATTGTAAAATATACCCTACATTTCCTACAATATCATCCCAAAATATCCCAGCACAGTGGTGCATCGAACTGATGGAACTGTACAAACATTGACGAGTCCTCACAATATTACATGACAGAAGGCATCTACTGCAAAAATGCACTTAACAGGACATAATGAAATCATGACTACACCATTAAATAATATCCGTTTCTTATTCATTAAATTATTTGGATTGATTTAGTGTCTGTATCATATGTTAATATGTTAGTAGTGGTGTAATTTAATGCAGGGAAATACTGTAATCATAAATTATAAGGGACAATTAGATATTAATATGTGCAAAGTTCAACTCATGCAGACAAACATCTTGTGAAGAAAACTGTTTCTTATATTGCATATCGACAACTAATGCGAGTCGAGATCCATATATTTAACATGATAATTGTATTATCAAGTATTTAAAACTTAATTAGAACATGATTTTATTTGGTAGTTTTTAAAAAAAATTAAAATAAAATTTTACTCCAATTAGACATAAAATCATGGACTCCTCCTTAGTTGGAAAATAAGCATAAGAAGGGCTCATGGACTCCTCGCAGGTTAAGCAAAAGAATGGCAACTATGCCTCTGCCAACAAGTATCTTTAATGTGTCATGGCTAATATAATAAAGATTATGTAAAATTTTTTTATCAAATTTATTGGAAGCTTCCAGGATAAATATCTGAGAATTATCCTTAATTCCAACTGAATCACAAACCTCATTTTCTAAAATTTGAATAAAAAGAAATGTAGGAATGACATACATGGCAGCAAGGAGGAGGAAAGGGGGATTGTACCTACAAATCTTCAAAAGTTGAAGGTTGACATGCTTGCAGGACTTGAGGTAGAGAGGAGAAACAGCCTGGGGAGGTAGCAGCTCTAGGGCTTCAGAATTTGCACTCCAATTTTCAGAATTTAGATTTAGAGGTTCCATGATTCCCTTTAATATCTGGATGGGAAAAATTTATGGCCACACTTGGCTACAACACACACTTGGAGAATTTGGAAAGAGAAGAAAAATGGAGAAGGAAAGACTTCGTTGGAGATGGGATTAGGGAAAAAGAGAGAGTTGGAATTTAGAGGAAAGTAGGAAAAAGGGGGGAGAGTTGGGGATCTCGTTGGGGGATTTGGGGAAGTATATATAGGGGGAGAAAAATGAATTTGCTATTGACATGTGGAGGAATGTTTGATCCCAAGTGGAGTACAACAAGAAAGCCAAGTCGCTAAGAAAATGGAGGAAGAACAAAAAAACCAACGGCTGGTCACTTTTCTTATAAAACAGTAGATGCCTGCTACTATAGCTACAAGAGATTTTAAATAAAACATTTTTTACTTTACTTCCTCTCATTTATTAAAATGATATAATTTTGTCTGTATTCACGCCTTGATCGTCGGATTTTGATGCGCAATACCTTGATTTGATCGTCTCTGAACAACGATTAAAATGAGTATAATATTGGTATATTTTTGATCGGGTTTGGATACGCGAAATTTTCGAGATACGGTTTTTGTTTAAGATTAAATTTTGTGATTTAAAAATATCAAACGACGTCTGATTGACGAGCGGTCGATTCCGTTGGTCTTGTATCGTCGAATCGGATCTAATGATGGTCTCGATTCATTTTGCAGTTTCCGAGTTTGCGTCGCGGCTTTTCACGGCGCGCATTACGAAGCGACCGATTTTTGGTCGATTTCACCCGAATGACTTTTGACTCACAATCAATTGATCATTTTAGGTCGTCTAGTATTGACAAACAACTTTATTAGGTTATTTAGACCCTAATCGGGTCGGGTTCGGTTTTAGGCGGATTCAGATGTTACATTAACGTTCAAGTATGACGTTAAAATCGTGTGTATAGTTCTAGGACCTATGTGTAATTTACTCCATGTAAAATGAGATCTTTGGTGATTCACACTTGTAGATCGGCACAATGCCCATTCTTTAAAATTCTTAGGATTTTTACATCCATAACCCTCTATACTTTTATTATTACACACATAACCGCCCATAATTGAGAATTACGTAGAGAATCCTGAATAGTTGCTCCATCCTAAATGTAGAACACTTTGTTAGTTGGCTCCACTAACCTAGCTATCATCTTTGATTGATCAAACAAAGTAAGGATCTAATGACTGGTATTTTTGTATCCTCTCCTCCAGTCCTCCCCCTTTCTTCTCTTCCATCTTCCCCCCAATACATCTCTGTCAACACCTCCTCCTCCCAACCTCCACCACTACGGCACCCACCTAAGACCTCCCCAAAAACACCCACTGATTGGGGTAGGCTTCTTGTAGACGGTGGTAAGATTAAGAGATGAAGAGGATCCAGGCAATAACGTTTATAGAGGTATGTTTATGTTTTATGTTTATCTCATATTCTTCTTTTCTTTCGTTTGTCTTATGTACTTTACTCATAGACTTCTCCTATGTATAAGAAAGCCGAGGGTTCTTTAGAATAAATAAGTTGCTCATTTCTCTCAACATGGTATCAAAGTGACGGTCCTAGACCGGAGCTCTCATACCCAGAAATCCTAACCCCACCACACCGCCCTCCTCGGTTTCACCGCGATGCTGATGCAACCTCTTTCCGCCCCATGGGGGCTCCCCTCCATCGAGGTTCCGTCGCTGCACCTCCTCTCCGTTGGGGTATCTCCGCTGCACCCCTCTCTAGAGGAGGCACCGTCGCACCTCCCTCCACGAGGTGGGCTGCTGATTAATCTATGATTCTCATACTTTATTCTTATATTTTAGCCAAAACTTTTAGCAAAAACATCTATAAATATGTATAAATCCAATAATTTATCATTATACATACATTTGTTATTTCAAAATAAAAGAATAAATAATAGAAAAAGAGAAGAGGGATGCAATTATGTAATAAGTACAGACTGACCCTAACCCTGAGAGAAGGTCAATTATTGAGATGATCGACCAGGAATAAAGTAGGGGAAGATAGGATCCTCATAAATCTTGTATATTCCTCACCATTTATTTCATATGCATATCATTCCCATATTTTATTAACCAATAAAAAGAAGTTAAATTGACTTACTTCCTTAATAAAACTTGTACATAAAAATATTTTATAATTAATACAGATAATTGCAAAATCAATTGAGGCACATAGTGCAAATAACACCACTCACAAAAAGCCTCAAAACAGAACTTAAAAGACCAGTTCCAGCTCCAAACAAACTCAAATTCTCCCAAACTCGCCTTTATTGTACTCTAAATTAAATTATCTTTAAAATGAGGATGGTTTCATATTTTTTGAAGTCACTATGAAAAAGTTGGCCTTTTGAGTGTATTGTATAGCTATATTATACCTATACTTGTACATATTTATTTATGTATTTAATTTATTAATGTATTTATTTTGTACATAATTTGTATATATTATATTTTAGATACTTTTGAATATTTCCAATAATATTACAAAATTAAAATAAAAATCTAAAACACAAAATAAATTAAATATAAAATCTAATTTTCATTTTAGAAATAGCCACATATGTATATATTTTACAAAAGACCTATTTATTTAACATTTTTATTTAACTTGTAAAAATCAAATACAATTTCTTTCGTATTCCTTTAATTATGTTATAAATAAATAAAATTTAAAAAATGAATTTGTGTAAAAATAATAAAATAAAAATAAAAGTATAAAATATATAGGTATACTATACATGTACATAATACACTATACTATAAATATTGTATATATGAATTCATAAAAATAACTAAAAATAACAGAAAAATAGCTTGAAAAATCACATACAATTTTTTATTCATTTTTTATTTTAGATTCATTTACTATTTTTATTTAATATTTTTGATTTATTGAATGGAATTTTCTGATTGGTTGACTCAGGTTTGTTGACCTGGGTCAACCCTTCCTCCCAGTCGGGTCATACCTGAATCCTCATCGCCGAAGCCTTTTCTCGATATTTCCCAACCTGACTCCGGCCATGGATCTCCTTAAAATTCAGGCCCGAGATTCCTCATAGATTCGTGATTCTCGTGGATCCCTAGATTGGTTTGGATCTCTATAGGGTTTCACGCATTCTTCTAATCTTTTTGGAACCCTAGGGCACCCTATAAATATGTTCCTCCGCTCATCCAGCTCCTCAGCTCGTCTCTCGCGCCACCATTACTCCCTAGGCACCTCTAGAATCGTGACAAGGTTCTCTTGGCTTCCTTCGGAGCCTGATTTGGTGCCAGGTAACACGTTGCTCATACGTGGTCGGAGTAGCTCCGTCGCATGTAGCCTCCTCCGTCTTCCACATCAGAGTAGAGGCCGCGACCTCGCTTCCACTTCTCCGCACTTCGCTGTTCACTGTAGGCCACTCAGGTATCATCCATTCCTCTTTATTTTCGCTTTCCATTCCAACTTAGCTCCTCAGCCACCCTCCACCATCTTGGCTCCGGTCATTGCAATCGGAGCTCCATCTCCCATACTATCTGCACAAATCAATGCCTCGCTTCACCGTCACCCTCCTCACGTAATTTGACCCCCTACATCTCTCTCATCGGAGCAAGATTAGGCTAGATATTCCTCTGCCATTTCCACCAGAGGTCGTCCACTATCTCACCTCCACTTCTATGTCTCTTTATGAAATAACCTGATTGGGGCTACGCCCCCGAGTCGAGCTTCCCTTTGCAGGAGTTGGAGAGCGCGTAGAGGCTCTAGTCGAGCCTCAACTACACCGACGGAGATTCTCCAGGTGGTTGAACTCTATTCCGCCCATCCGAACGTCCGTCGTCCCATCCGAGCCTTCTAGTCGAGGCGGATCACCATTACGAGACCTTGTCGTTAGCCAATCAGCCTCGTAGATCGCCAGACATCCTTGATCGAAGCTCTCCAGCACCATGTTCTTCCGGATGCTTCCATATCTGTCAGATAAGGAACCTCCCGTCTAGACTTGATCAAAGCCATACATCCACACCCTTTTCTATGACGTTCGATCAGCTTTTCAGCCAGATTTGACCATACGCTCAACAACTTTGTTCAGAGCCATCAGATTAGCTCAGTAACGGACGATCAGACCACACACCTGCACCATTTCATCGACCATCAGACCTTTCTTACGTGCATATTAGAACTGTATATTGATGCGGAACCAGAGCCATTAGATCCAGAATGAAGCGACGTGTCGCCCCAGCCTGTGAAGGGTATATTTCACTCCTACCCTTATGCTTTACTTTATTTCCCTTTAGTTTATTAATTGTAATAACTAGTTAAAAACAGTTTGCAGTAAGGACACTACATTTTTCAGGTCCAGTTGATTCTGACTCACGTGCATCCACATGTGTTTTAGTGGGTTATTTGCATATTTTACATTGAACTAATCTATGGTTAATGAATGAGCTGAAGTTTTTAGTGTTTGCATTTATACCCCTGTGTATGTTGAGTCACGTGTAGTACCTTCTTTATCTAGACTTTTTGCATCAAGGCCCTTATACTTTCTCTGCTTGTTATTCATTAGGCCCCAGGACTTGAAATATTTGCGTACAGGTCCCTATTGCACTATTTTTATTTGTTGTCTCTTATTAATCATAATAAATAACATTTTGGCCCTAAAAATTATCCAAAACATCCTGTAGCTCCTGCTAACTTGATATTTTCAAGGTAATTTTTGTGTACCAACTTTCTTCTATTTTCTATTATTAAAAAATTCAAAAATAGTAGAAAAAGTGCTAGTTTACCTTAGAAAATCTATAAAATTTTGAAAAACCTTTTAAAAATTCCAAAAAAATAGAATAGTTGTCTTTTGTCCTATTTTATCTATTGTATAAATTTTTCTTGAAAATATTTTATAAAAACATAAAAATATGCGGTCTAAAACTTATAAAATCATATAAAATTAACAGAAAATTCAAAAATTCATTTTAAGTTCATGTTTGTAGATATTTCTTCATACTATTTTGATCACTTCTTGGAGTTTTGAGCCTTTATTATATTTTAAATCGAAAAATACTTCTGGCTATGCACTGTTTGTCTATCTTTTCTCTTTTTGATTTTTAGAAAATTACAAAAATATTTGAAAATTTAATCAAAAATCTTTATAAAAGTATAAACATTTAAAAAATCCAAAAATATTTTTACTTATTTTTGAGTATTTTTGACCTATTTAGAAAATCCAAAAAGAGTGAATGTGTATATTTTTCCCTTTTATCCTTATTCCCTTATTTTAAAAACTAAAAAATTGCAAAAATAAAAACCACTAAAAAGAAGATAAAATTCCTTTGATTTTCTAATCTCCTACTTAGTTGTTAATTGTGCTTTTTCTATCTTAGATTTAAAGCTGTATATTTTGATCAAGCTTAATCCTTTTCTATCTTAGAAACTTTGCCTGATGCTTCGAATCCATGCCCAGTTGATCTCATTGTGTTAGAATTCAAATTTCTATGATCATATGCAAGGACAGATTTAAGGGGGGCAAGGAGGGGCAAGTGCCCCCCCTTAATTTTGGAATTACATAATATATGTATATGTATTTTTTCCTATAGTTTTTTAAGGTAAAAATAATCATAATATTTCATAATTATAATACCTCATTTGGGTTTTTTGAGGGTAAAACTCGTACATGCACCCTCATTTTTTAGAAAAAGTTCAATAATTTTTACCAATAGATAATATGTCTCGTACATAAATTCCTACCCAAAAATAATAGATTTTACCTCAAATCAACCTATATTGGATAATTTCTTCAATTGATCAACTTATAATAGATCCTTACCCTAATCTTATTGGTTATCCATTTTTTTAGAGTTGAAGTATAGGATGAATCAATCTTTCATCCAATCTCATTATCACTTATATAGATAAGGGGTTTAATTCACAATCTAAAATATTAAATTTTAAAAAATCATTTATTATCAAGTCTCGTGTATTATTCATTGGTCCTATTTATTATCAAGTAAAGTGGTCAAATGCACATATATTCTTTATCGACATATTTTTCTTCATAGATATTAATATTTCTTATTATTGATAAAAATATAGAATTAGGTTTTATATTTTTGATTTGATACAGATTCAGAACAAGAGTAGTTTATGTTGTAATTAATCAAAATCCGTATACTGAATTTAAAATAATTAAAATACTTGAATATAACTTACTTTTTTAAAAAAAGGTATAAATATCATTTATAAAAAATTTGACATTGTGGAACATATAGGACATCAATTTATGTAAAATGAATAAAAAGATATAATTAATTAAAAAATAAGTTCAAAATTGACTATTATTATATAATGAATAAGTTCAAAATTGATGAAAAATATACGTGAAAACTATAGATATAATTTATCCATAACAGTTATTGTTATATAATGAATATGATTGTACTGTAATTGATAGACATTTTTTTAAAATCTCGTGCTCCCTCCTCAAAATGTTCTGGCTCTGTCCCTGATCATATGTACCAGTCAAACCTTCATTGTTTGAGATCAAGGTCAGTTGATTATCATGTATCTCTATTTCTTGTTTGTATCGAGATAATAACTTCCTTACTTTGCAATGGAGATTGATGACATTTGGAGCATATTTTGAGCTCATCAAAGACCCATATTGTGATGCTTCGCCTCGATGAGAGTGCATTTCAACACCCATTAACAAATATTACACGACAACAATCACAAAACAACATGCATGAATTGACATAGAAATATGGAAATTTTTTAAAACTTTCCATTCATAATTGACATAATGATAACAATGGAAATCCCAAAAATAAATATCTTTATTATATCTTTAGAAGCTGAAAAGAGAGAAACAAAAACAACTACTAAACTAGACCTCAAATGCAACAATATCCTGCAGACGCAACACCAAAAAACTATAGCTTACGTCTCTTGTTATATTCTTCATGTTGGATTTCCAAGAAAGGTAACTCGTGAGTTAAATGATCCAGTATGGATATAAATAATTTATATGATAAAAGGTTGTATAGTAGTAGGGCAAATGCATTAATTGAACATGTGTAATTAAAAATCATTCTGATAAAATAAAGTAATATACCTACGATTATGTTGCAGGCCTTTAACATATTCTAATATACCTTATGCAATTTAATTAATTCACTGAAATAACTTAACCCCTATTTCCATTTATTTATCCGAGACTCATCTATTAAAGGAGAAAGTCTACACAAAGAGTGAAGCACTGCATCGCTTTAATCAGAGTATAGCCCAAAACATATATGCAAGTGCAATCCTTCAGCTAGTTGGGCTTGTAGTACTCTAACACTCGGACATGATGCACAAGCTCGGGGAGTTGCAACTCTGTCAACCGAGTCTGCCGAGGGAGACTCACTTATAATAAACAAGTGGCCACGAATTTCGAATTTGTATGGTGTTATGCGCGTGACATCCACCTAAAATTCTCCAGAGTACCTGCCACCACCCACTCTATGATGCCTCTCGAATGGGGATGACTCACCGTCGGCTCAGTCAGACCATACTCCATTGTCCTAGTATACTAGTAAGTATCACATGTGACACCTTAATACAAGATATATACAACCAACTATTACAAAATACAATGTTGTGAAGTTATCTATATGTATAAGTGCAACAATTAAAAGTGATACGTTGCCAGCTATTGTATATATTGTCGGCTACATGCACACGAGTAGTTGTTGAAAGTTTCCTCATAAGTGATAACAAGAATTTCTATAAAATAGCTATTAGTTGTTCCAATTACGAGAGAACCTACTGGATATTTATATTTGCCTGGAATAAATGATAATTGGGTGTAAAATTGTAGAGTTATCTTGGTAACTATCATGCTCTAAATAGGGTCATACCAATGAAGAATCAATGATAAAAACTACGGGGTTGTCCGATATATATACGGATGTTGTTATGTGTAGGACACGTTCCCAATGGATACCAAGTCGAGATTTCTCAAAACAATAATTTAAGAACATGGATTATAACTCAACATATAATAATATTAATTTAGTCAAAGGCTTGTAGTATTCTATCTAATATGTTATATTGTATAGAAGATTTGCACATGTTGTTACGCATTGCCTTCACATAGAATCCCAAGTCATGGATACACTACTGTTATACATAGAAATCGCAGACATTGCCACACAGATGAATTGTTTGCATCTCAATGGAGGAATCACACATACGTATTTAATATAGCAAGACAAATCTATCCACATGACATGAAAGATTTAATCTTATGATTCATTCACAAATCTATCCTTCCACACAATCTAACGGCATCATCGAGTTTACATTATCATATCCTTCACAGCTCACAGAAGCTTCTTTCATTCGTCATCAAAATCCTCCCTCTTTTGTTTCTTTTTTCTAGCAATTAGCATTGGCATTTCCAACCACCTATTAACAAATACTTAATCCATGCACGGTGGAATAAGATTGAATGAGTCACCGACCCATAGACATCAAATCCACGTTGACACAACCCTCCTAAGTCAAAACTGGTGCGTAGAATCATCTAGCATGGTTTCCAAGATCACATATTCAAAAAATTTATAATATGATTCTAATGTCTATGTGTAAATAACTATGGCATGCTTCAACATCATGCAAGGCCTTAATATAACATGTTATACCAAGATCTATCCTCAGTTTGTACGCACGGATTTAACATGGAAACGATCGACGAAAAACCAATCACGACATACTAACAACAAGAGGCGATTCTCGAGGAGGATTGAATTGGAAGTTCATCCTCGTAAGATCGATAACCTCCATTTATCGCAAGAAAATGAGAAAGAAAGAGAGGAGGTCGATGGTCTGTTATCTACATGTGTGCCTTTAATCTGCGCACGTGGTCTGTCGAATCACGAATTATGTTAGAAAAGCTCATTCTCCTTACACTGGTGCTTCTCTCTCTTCTTGTCGTGAAGCTATGGAGCTTCGTTGGATCCCCTTGGAGAAGAAGATGAAGGGATATCATAGGTGACTTGCGGAGGGGAGAACATATATGATTTTATGGGAGAATAGGCATGATTCCCCATGGCAATTCATGGCCAAACTATACCAAAAGCAAGTGGAAATAATCCCAATCCCATAACTAAATAAGCCCTTAATTCCCAATGTCCCTCAATCGCTAAAACACTCATAACTTTCACACTCGGACTTGGAATCGTGTGTTCTTGAGCTTGTTGGAAAGTCTATATATGACGAGCCAATGCTTTGGATATAATATTGAATATACATTAAAACTCTTACAGAAATTTGAAAATTAAGGGCATTGTACATAACATGTCATCTTCAAAGAGATGACTTGAGCAAACTTGTCTTTCTTAAAGCCTTAAAACATTTTTGATGGACATATAGGTTGTTGTGGAGCTATTGGACTTGTTTCATGTGAGTTTTAGATTTAAGCAAAGCTAGAACTTTTATGTCAAAATTTTTGGTCGTAGATTAAGCCATATATATTTCGTAAATATTTTACTTATTACACATTCATGGAAAAATTATGGAAACAGTATCATTACATAGTATGTAGAACACTTAATTTTTCTATAAACATATAATATATAATAAAACCATATTTTATTAGCATCATTTACTATATAATGGAAAAACATGTTACCCTTTATTATGTGGTTAACTATTCATAGTATATACAATATAAATATAAAAAGTATGAATTTTTTAATGTTAAACATACTTAGATATACTTAACTAGGGGGGAAAATATATAGTAAAAATAAAACCTATAAGTACTATAATCATTTTTATATATTTAAGCATAAACATTCATTTAAAAGATTAACCAACTTAAAAAAATACGAAAAATGAACCACAAAAACTATAGATAATAAAGAATTAGATTTTGATTTTTAAAGTTAATACTAAAAATGTTTCTATTATTTAATAGAAACTGAGTACAATATAAACTAAAAAAATAAAACACAAAAGTCTAATTAAAATCAAATTCAAAATATTAAATCTAACAAATATCGATACATATACCAAATTTTATAAAATTATACTATCAAATTTTAAGATACGATACCTTAAATCATGCATAAAATTTAAATTAAAATATTATAAACCTTAGAATCAAAAGTACAACACATTATAAAAGTATTATTTGAAAGCATAAAAACTAAATGCAAAGTATAAAACAAATTAAAAGTTGTCAAAATAGGATTGACTTGCATATACATCCCTTTGATTTTAAAACAAATACAACTTTAAAATATTTGAAATTAGATCAGGGTTACAATGACATGATAAAAATCACACCTTAACTTTACTCTAATTCAACACATCAATCAATAATAACTGATTATGAGCCTAAGATAACTGGAGTTAAATGTGATGTCCTAGCTTGCTTAAATAGTCATATATACATGTTATAAATGAGATTGTATAAGATTAAATTACAGTAAGTAAATTGAAGTTTTGACAGATCTTTTTGAGATTATTTTGCAAGTTACAATGATAATTAAGTCAATTATCCCCAACAATAAGGTGCGTGCCATTATCCAAACATGCGATTAAATAAGTTTTACTAGTACCATCATGCATACTTGTGCATGGGCTTCAAAATGGAAGTTGATAGTAACAACCATGAGCATATAATTAAACATGCAATCTAAGTTTTAATTTTATAATAAAAATGTTGAAAAGTTACTGGAGATTTCTAAAAAAACTTGAAAACTTCATGTACATAAGGATATATTTATGAAATTATGTGAGAATTAATAAGTTTAATTAGATGAATACATGTGTTTGAAACATGCATTCATGTCACTATTCTTCATACAAATGGAAGCACAAATCATAAATATAGTATCTTATGTTTTCAACCTCGACTCTAATGGTCATGCAACGCTTTAATGCATTCATGTCACTATTCTTAATACAAATGGAAGCATAAATCATAACATTATGTTACCAACCTCAATTCTAATGGTCATGTAGGGCTTTAATGCATTCATGTCACTATTCTTAATACAAATGGAAGCATAAATCATAACATTATGTTACCAACCTCAATTTTAATGGTTATGTAGGGCTTTAACGCATTCATGTCACTATTCTTTATACAAATGGAAGCATAAATCATAAATATAATATCTTATGTTACCAACCTCAATTCTAATGGTCATATAGGGTGAATATTTTTATATTTAGTTAAGTAAATCTCGAACCTTATTCGTCGCATATGGTGAATATTTTTATATTTAGTTAAATACCGTGAGGAAGTTGCTTTTTCAAAATACGACTTCTATTTGAGCCAAAGCCGCCTTTTGAAAAGGCGGCTTTGGTGTCGTGCATTAAAGCTGCCTCTTCAAATGGCAGCTTCCTGTTCAAATGAAATATTTGGATCTTGTGTGTATGCACCTTTGAATCACAGATTTTGGCTCAAATGCAAACCGTCTTTTGAAAAAGATGTTTAATTAAATATAAAAATATTCCCCGTATGCACGAATAAGATTCGAAGCACATCATATCCGAATTTTACTCCCAAAACTGGTCCTCAAGCGGGTAAATAAAGGAAAAGGGGAACACAGCACGGAAGAAAGCAAAAGACAAGAGGGTCAACGCTTACACACAGTTGGGAGTTTTAACTTATCCATCCCCTCTTCTCCCGTATCTCCTCCTCCCCATCTCCCTCCCTCCCCTCCCGCCGCCGCCATCTCCACTGTCCACACCCTCCCTCTCTCTGACACACACAAACAAAACATACCCCACAGCCAACGTACCCCACACCCATCACCACATAACCTCCTATCCCTCTCGGCTCTCCTCCACCAGATCTCATCTCATCAACATCGACATCCTCATGAACATGTGATACCTGCATCACAAATTGAAGCTTAAGGATGGCTGCCGACAGCCATGAAGTTGGGGGCGCAGACCACTCCCAGTCCCAGCACCTGACCCGCCCGCAGCGCCCCACGATATCGCTCCCGCCCCGCCCGGCCTTCAACTTCGCTGCTGCCGTCAGCCCGGGGCCGATGACTCTGATCTCCAGGCTTTTCTCTGAGGAGGCAGACTCTGACTACCAGTCTTTCTCCCAGCTGCTTGCGGGGGTCATCGCGTCGTCCCCTGTTGCCGGTCGTGGGGAAATGGATGGTTCCAAGGCGCCGTCGCTGTCATCGCTCTTCACGGTGCCCCCCGGACTGAGCCCCGCGGGGCTGCTCGGTTCCCCGGAGCTGTTCCCCACTTCCCCTGTGAGTTATCTCCCTTGTGATTGTTGCATTTGCTGCTTTAGTTACTGTATCAGTGGGATAATCTAGTTGTAAATCTTTCAAGCTAATGGGGTGCTGTGTGTTGGAGTGGGATATCGTGAGATTTGTGGGATTCGCCGCACGAAGCTAAGAGGTCAAGCTTGAGCCAAAGTCTCAGCTCAATAGACTTTACAAGCTGAGCTCGTAATGATGCTCAGCTCGTTATCTCAGCTCACATAATTGTTAAGAAAAAATGTAAATACTAGCAACTATGTATAATAGCAAGTTGGGTTCTCGCCGATCTCAGTTCCAACTATAAATGCAGACAGCAAATAACTGATCGCTCTCCTTACCAGTTTTTTGATATAGGGTTCTTTAGTCCCACATGTCCACAAAGAAGAATAGGGCTACTATGCCAAGTCAATTGAATGCGTCTTAGTTTGTCATTTGGTGGTGTATATGACACTGTAAAAATTAGTTCTTGAAATTTAAATATTAATAATTATTAGATTTATTATGAGCTCAATATTCAAATTTTTTTAATTTGGACATGGGCTGCACATGCAGGACTGATGAGTCCAAGCTCATTGAGATGAGCTTGACTGAGTTCAAACCCGAGCCAGGTTTTTCTATCGAGCTCTCGTTCAAGCTGCGATTGGCTCGTTTCAATGAACTTGATTGACAACTCTAATTTCATCCCGTTGTAGACCATACTCAACTTACGAGATACATTGAATGTATATTCTCAAAATCAACCCCTTTGCACAAAATGAGTTTCAAGAAAAACTTGGGAAATGTTCACCCAACCAAATGGTGCTACAGAGTTTGTTGGGCTTATTATTAATATGTGGGTGCTTTAAATATAGGGAGATTTTGGGAGGCATTAAAATAAGGAGATCCAGGTTTTGGCTCCACAAGGTTACAGAAGAGCGTGGATATTAGTTGGGTGGAAGCATGTGCTTTGTTGTACTAGAATTTAGACGAGTAAGTTCTATTTTCTGTTTGGAACAAACAAGAATGTAAGAATTTAACAATTGAATGTAGAAGAAAGAACTTTGCTATTTGCATTACCTCCCACCATAGAGGTATTCAAGTAGAAGGCTCTTGCAACCAACAAACACCTCAAGTGTAACACTGGCAAATGACAATAGTCCACACAGGGATGACAAACCAAGATCCTCGTAATAAGTTTATAGAAATATGAATTAAGGCGGCAGAAGCTCACATATAAACAAAGAGAAGGAATGCATAAGCATTTAACAACTGAACGAGATCAATAATAAGGCCAATATTAACGTCTTTCGCACATCCAGTAGTTGTTCAGTCATTTATTCACTTCCTATTTCAAAGGTTTTCTAGGTTTTTCTAGCTTACTTGCTTTAAACTACAATCTCGTTTATAAATTCACTGGTTTCATCTCTCTTCTAAAACACTAGCCATTTTTTCCAACAACCCAACATCTGCTGCTTTACCGCTCCTACATATCTCCACCCTAACGTCATCAATCATTTCCAACTCAACCCGATTATTTAATGATAACCTAGGGAACTCAGCTTATTTAGTATCTTTTTACAATTTATTTCTATATTATCTAATTATAGTTGCGTAACTTATCTTATTTTAGGATTGATAGGCATAATTCGGTCCTTCTACTTGTTTTATGGCTTAATCAACTCACTCCTTGTTACATTAAGATCAATAGGGAATCATCATTCATTAGAAACATATTGCTCGCACCATGCGAATGTTGGCCTCAATTCAGTCAATTATTTGTCTAGTTATACATTAATACCAAGATCCATACTGATTAATTCAGGTCTCAGGGAGTTGGATTACTTAATACGTCTTAATGACAACTTATGTATGAAGGAGTGAATCATGTGAATTTATGAATTTTGTTTGCTTGATCTTGCAAAAATTGATTGTTTCTTACTTAAATGTTCACATACCCTCTAACAAGCTTCAGACTTTAATGCAAAAAATGTGGACAGTTGATTGTTTACCACATTAAGGTTTGGAGTCCTACCTTATAACATCTAATAACTTGAGGTTAAACTCTAAATTTCTATTAGCCCAATGAAAACAACTTTGTTAGAAACTCCAAACCGCATTTTGCCTAATGGAAACAATGTTGCTAATTTGAATGTACCATTTTATTGCGAATTGCGGAAGCAAACATGCAAAAACAAATAAACAATCAAGCAAGGAAACACACAAACACACAGATTCACAAGGATTACTCGTAACCGAGCTGCGTCCTTGGGTGGCGGCGATCAATTTTCATTGTGTGGATAAGAAGAATACAAAGGATATTGAGAGCCCTAATCTCAGGGAGTTTATATACCACTCCTTATAAACATATCCCGGATGCAGACATGACACTTGTATAGATTTTTTTTGGGATGGAGGCGTTGCACCCAGTAACCCCCACATGGGGGGGGGGATGCTCCCCGTAGCCCTCTCCCCAAGCTTGTTGACCGGGCAACGAGACCCTCGTATTGGTAGGATATGGTGGCACAGAGGGTGGAGGGATGTATTTGATAGCTCTTCAACTGGGTTCAATAGAACATATGGTTAGGATTTAAGACATATCAACAATCTTAAAAAACAAAAGTTCTTTACTTAACCAACGCTAATTATGTACTTTTGCCATTTCTTGTAGCTTGTTTATTCCAATTGATTTTTAAGGTGCTTATTTTTATTTACAACAAACCATAAAAAATGGCGAAGCCTCCTCCCACTTTAAGTAGGATCGACTGCATGGATTCTTGCTCAAATCCATGTTGAAAGATGTGAGTATTTTTTATGCAAGTTGTCAGCCACCTTACGCAACCCTCACAAGGAGGGATTTGAACCATGATCTTTTGGGTGTTAGGCACACTACACTACCACCGGACCATTGAAGTGGGTACAATTTACAACAAGCCATGCTCACTTAAAATTGAACCTATGTAATATTCAATTTTAAAGCAATCTTTAGTCGAGCAAGCAAGTAGTGAACGATTATGTTGGACATTGATCACTATGTTAATTTTTTATTTTGGCAGAGATCTCTTATATTGCTTTGTTTTATTTGAGCTTCTTTGTTTCTTTTAAGCCTAGTCTGGTGTGTGGAAAAAGATCATAAGGTTCCGTGTATCTACTACGAGTTCCATATTTCTTTTGTTTATTTCGAGTTTTTTCGGCAGAGGATGGATAAGTTCCTTTTGCGGAGTTGCTAGAAATCAACATAGTGATATCATTGTTGTATCTTTCTTCTATATTGAAGACATTGCTGCAAATGATCCATGCAACATTTGTAAGTTTGGATGAAAACATATACAAATATGTTTATATTCATTCATATCCAAATCTGTTTAATAAAGGATATGGATGCCATTTTTCTCATCTAAAAAATACGAATGTAAACACAAATATTAAAATCCAACATCCGATAAATACAAATACACATATATTCCAAAATTGACAAATACAAATGTATATACAAATATACAAATTTTAGTATAGATTCTGATTTTTTAACTATTTAAATAAATATCACGTATAATTAACAACAACAACAAAGCCTTCTTCCACATCAAGTAGGGTCAGTTACATGGATTATTTGCCTCCATTTAGATCCTTTGAATCATTCTCTTTCAGATAGCCTCTTTCCAACACTTCTTGGGCCTTCCTCGCCCTCTCTTAGTCGGCTCAACATCCCAATGCTTACATCTTCTAACTGGTGCATTAGCTGACCTCCTTTGCAAATAGTCAACCATCTTAAAAGGTTCTCTCTCATCTTATTCTTGTTTGGAGCTACACCAACTTTGCTTCTGATCACATCATTCCAAGTCCGACCTCTTCATACGATCACACATCCATTGTAGTATTTTCATTTATGCTAATGCCATTCTTTGCACATGTTTATGGTTCACAGCCACATGCCAACATTCAGATCCATAGAGCATTGCAGGTCTCATGGCTGCTTTGTAATACTTTGATTTTCAAAAGAACTTTCTTACAATATAGAACAATAGAGGCCCCTCTCCAACCGACACATTTATTTTATGAGTAACATCTCCATCGATAAATATCAGATTTAATTATGGAGAGAAAAATCAAGAGGCAATATTTTCTATGCTTTAAGTTATCTGTAATCTTACCTCCGTCTACTTAATCTAATTACTAACCTTTTTGTTCATCATAATAATGTTTGCCATACCATATTATTATTATTTGTTTTTTTATATTTATACTCCACCAGAGTGTCATTGTTAGGGAGTAAGATGCTTTTTAATAACTAGTAAGATTAACTATTGTTGTGTTTTTAAATATAACATTACTTATTCTTTTTTTTTCTATCATATTCACAATAAACAAAATAATTAGCATAGTTTAGATATTATTTCAATACTATTAATTATTATTTCCTATATACTATGTTGTTATAGTTTCTATGTTGTTTTATAACTGAATACTTTTATCGTAGATCTATGTAACATATTGCGTGCCCGTACACAATAAAGTAACCATTTTAATTGGAGGTTATTGTATTCGTATTATATACTTTGTATATATTTGATCATTTTTCTTGATAGAATAAAAATTGATCCATCTGTCGGAGTTTCAAGTAATAAAGTTGCGGAGAAAATGTTAACCCAATTACAAGAAACAAAAAGGTTAGTAAGTAGAGATAATATACATCAACTATGATATATGTTCAATATTCATTTATTAATCTATATTTCTTTCTCAAATATTTGTATCCGAATAGTCAGATATTCATTTTGTATTCGTATCCATATTTTGAGGATATGAGTTATCATTTTGCATAATCGCATGATATTCATGTTTGTGTTTGTATCCGGATTTTAAAAAGGATAATGATTTGATAACACCTATATTTGTATCCATTCCGAACGCCTTCATCTGTATTTGTAAGAGATAAGATTGAGAACTTCGGCTCCTGGGGGCTTTGTGGTCTAGATTTTCTGGGCCTAAATAAGTTACTAACATTTTAATTTATGTTTGAGAACCACAAAAATATTTTTGGAACCTAAGAATGAAAATTCTCTGAACATAATCATCAAGAAGACCTGAAACTAGGTGTGCAATAAATTCACATATACATTTTTCAAAAAAATTTATGGTTATTTTAGAGTTGAGCTTTAAAACGTGCTTATGGAATGTTCTACAGAGTTTGATGTAAATAATGCGTATATACAGGGTCCGTTTGGAATCTCCCATCAAGAAGCGCTGGCGCAAGTCACCGCACAAGCTGCTTGTTCCAATTCTCACATGTTTGCCCCGTCAGCTTCTCCTGAGTCTGCAGCAGCAGCAGTTTCATTGGCACAACCAACCTTCTCTGCTGCGAATTCTGCTCTAGTCCAGGACATGCCGATCACTACTAAAGATGCTCCAACTGCCACCTCTAGTTTGGGCCATCGTTCTTATGCTGACCAAAGATCTCAATCATCTTCCTTTAATGCCAGTAAACCTTCTGATGATGGCTACAATTGGAGGAAGTATGGACAGAAGCAGGTAAAAAAAAGTGAATTTCCTAGAAGCTACTACAAATGTACGTTTCCCAATTGTGCAGTCACAAAAAAGGTGGAGCATGCTCTAGATGGTCAAGTTACTGAGATCATATACAAAGGTCAGCACAACCATGAACGACCCCCACCGGGTAGGCGCGTTAGGGAGGCAAGCACATTTTCAACTGAGTTGAACGGGATTGCTGCTGATAACACAGAAACAAGCTCAAATTTTCAATCTCAAAATCTCTTCAAATTAAACGAAGGTGCTGGCCAAGTAACAACAGAAAATGTATCTTGTTCAAGTGACGGAGAGGAGGTGGCAAAGGCTGAACTGAAGATTGATGAAACAAGCGAAATTGAACCAACTTCAAAAAGAATGTAAAAACTCTCGCAACATCTAATGATGCCATGCATGCGCATACATAACATGTCAAGACTGCATAATAGTTAAAACCTATCAAGATGCAGTTGAAAAATCATTAAATCGATCCATTACTTTGAATTCTTCTAATTTTTAATTCCATTATTCTTAAGTTATATGATTTGTACTAGTCAATTTGCTAAATACCATTTCCACTCAACCAAAATGTTAATCATAATGGTTGTGGGTGTGGTTGCCCTATTTGTTGTTTTGCTTCTTTGTATATTTTCTATGTATCAGTTTCGAGAAAGATGCGAAAAATTATGTGAAGGAACTTCGATGTCTAGATCATCCTATGGCACATTATCGTGGAGTCGTGACTCCACTTTCACGGATTTGACTACATATTTGAATTATGCATAGAATTTTGACATTTCCGATTCTTATCGAGGCAACACTTAATGCAATTTCTGTAATCATGATTGTGCACTAAGATACACATGCTTATTTTTTTAGTGCATAAATGAGGCTAATTTGTTTAATTTTCTTGACAAACATTAAAACAATTCTCTAAATTATCTCATATCTAAAGATTGAGCATGAAGATTATCACCATGTCAAACTAAAAAAGAGAGTGGTTTTAGAATGAGACTTATATATGCTTTTAATTGCTGTGGTTATATATATTTCTAAAATACAAAATGGAGGTCCCCTTGTGGGTTTCGATGGGCTTAGCGATGGATCCATCTGCCCTAAAAGGGTTTCTTGGATCATGTAGCGATCTTTTCAAACTAAGCTCTCTCTTTTTCATGATCCCCGCTTTGTCCTCGGTCGATTCTCGTACAACAATTGATCCTACTTAGAAAATTTGGAACCTAACCTTCTGCTTATAGCTCTGTCATCTAGGGATTGCTCTCTTAAGCAACAAAAGAATGCACAAAATGTTCTCGAGCGAGACCAGATTATCCTAAACTGTCTCGGGTGGTAGATGGTTTTTGGGATATGAAATTTTATATTTGAATAAAGATGCATGTGGAGGTAAGTACTCGGTATGAAGCTCTCATTTCTTTGGTATCCCATACATATTGATGTGGTCTTTGAAGCGGTCAACTCGGAACCTTTGCCTTTGAGGGAGTAAAGTGAATCCCATACATATGAGGTAGGGTTTCACATATTTATTGTTTGTGATGTAGGTGTTGTAGGTTCTAACATGGTCAAAAAAAGCCTTACTATGATGCTCATTTCATGGAATGTTCGGGGTCTTGAGGATCCATAGAAGAGGAGGATGGTTGTTGGTACATACCGCCATTTCACTTGGCATCACTTTATTTCACATTGTAGATTGGACTGTTTTGTCGGGTATGGTGGATGTACTAGACCATTTCCACCTTGCCAACTTTAGAATCCTCCCCCGTTCACAGTTGGATCACACCAATTTGGTCTGGGATTCGAGTGAGGGAGTGCAATCCCATTCTTTCTTCAGATTCAAAAATTCCTGGCTATTACAAGATAGCCTCAGAGATTTGTTGTCTGAGCAGTGGGCGCCATGTTATTGTGAGGGCTCTGCTACTGTTAGAATGGTCTGCAAGCTGGAAGCATTGATAAAGAAACTTTGTTGCTAGAGGGATCTGTGTAAGGTTCGTGGTTCCAAAAACCTTGTTGCCTTAGAAAGGTCCATGCTAGCTGAACATGGTGGAGGATGTTCGTGACTTGAGATGTTGAGCTTGTGGAGCAGGCTGGGTTCAGAAGATCATTCAGGAGGAGGGCACCAAACATAGTGTTGAATGGAGGCAGATGCCCATGCAGAAGTGGATTAAAGAGGGCAATGCGAACACTGGATTCTTTTATGCAGTGGCCAGTGGTAGTTGCCATGATAACCTTATCCATCACATTATGGTGTGTGGTAACTGCATCGAGGTTAGGGTATCCTGTCGGAGCAGCCCCGCCGGCTGGAGGTGGCTTAGCATGGATGCGTCTTCTCTATCTTGTGACCATGCGGATGATTTGATGAGGAGATTTCTGGTTGATAAGGTACGCACGATGGTCTTAGGATTGAATACGAAAGGGGATTGAGGTCGGACAACTTCCCTGTTCGTTTCTTCCATAATTTTGAGATACAAATCTTGTGACATCATGGAAGTGGTTGGTGAAATCTATTTAGTAATTTTGAGCATTAATGGGATCAATCGAGTCCTTTTCCCCCTCCTTCCATTAAAAGGGGTCTCTGAGTAAAAGACTCCAAGTCCCTTGCTCTCTAATGTTGTATACCTTATAGTGGTAAAAGTTCTTACCAATAGGCTTTATTTGGCCATGAATGATATAATCTCTTCGATTCAACAACCATTATCTCGTAGTGACAAATAACGGATAGTTTGGTTATGGCTAAAGAAATTATGAGGATTGGAAGTATCAGAATGTCAAGGAGGTGCTTGGGATGGACTTTTCCAAAACATCTGATAGCGTGGATTATTGGTTTCTTTAGTCCTGTTTAGTAAAGCGTATCTTCCTGATATTTGGATTACTCAGATGAAGAGTTGTGTCACCACTTTGGTCAATAACCACTATGATGGTGAATTCTTTCGGCCTCAGTAGGATGTTCGATAGGATTGTCCGTTGGCACCGCTACTTTTTTTGGTTGTTGGGATAAAAATCATTCATAGAATAAAAGAGATCCCAGGGCTCTCTTATATAGGAGAAGAGCCATGGGTTAGTTACATAAGGGATACCCAAAGAAAACCTAAATATAAATATAATACGGTGAGATATAAACATCTCAACACTCCCCCTCAAGCTGGAGCATAAATATCAATCATGCTCAGATTGGAACAACATTTCTGAAATGGACCTCTGGCCAGTGCCTTCGTGAAGATATCTGCTGTCTGATCTCCTATGGAAACATGAGAGGTGGATATAAGGCCTTTCTGGATCATGTCTCTAGTGTAGTGACAATCCACCTCGATATGCTTTGTCCGCTCGTGAAAAGCAGGGTTATTGGCAATAAATAAAGCTGCTTGATTATCACATAAAAGCTTCATCGGAAGAGAAGCCTCAACAGTAAGGTCGGTTAATACTGATCTAACCCGCATCATTTCTGTACATCCTTGTGCCATAGCCTTGTATTCAGACTCAGCACTAGATCTGGCCACCGCCGTTTGCTTCTTGCTTTTCCATGAAACAAGTGAGCTGCCTACAAAGATAGCAAAACCAGAAGTTGACTTTCTGTCCCTGGGACAACCAACATAATCTGCATCTGCACATCCTGTCACCTCAAGTGATGCATCCCCACTGAACATAAGGCTAGAACCAGGTGAAGTCTTCAAATACCTCAGGATCATGTGGACGGCATCCATATGCACCTTCCTGGGTTGCTCCATGAACTGGCTGACTTTGCTAACTGCAAAAGCAATATCCGGCATGGTAATGGTTGCATATAGGAGCTTCCCAACAAGCTATTTATATCTCCTTCTGTCAATTTCTTCGATGTCCTCATCATACAATCTCATGCTTGCATCCATAGGAGTAGAAGCAGGTTTGCACCCTGTCATACCTGTCTTAGATAGAAGGTCCATAACAAATTTCTTTTGATTCATCACGAGTCCACGTTGATTCCTCACGAACTCTAATCCAAGAAAGTAGCGAAGATTGTCAAGGTCCTTAGTCACAAACTGTTGACCAAGGAACTCCTTGACAGTAAGAATACCATGCTCATCATCTCCTGTAATGACAATATCATCTGCATAAACACGAATAGCCACGGTATCTCTAGGTGTCCTTTGTACAAACAGTGAGTGGTCCGCAGTAGACCGCACAAACCCCTTTTGCTCTATCAACTCCGATAGCTTTTGATACCAAGCTCTCGCACTCTGCTTCAGGCCATAAATCGCATTGTGAAGTCGGCACACCTTCTGAGACTCCCCCTCAGTAGCAAATCCTGGTGGCTGTTGCATATATACTTCCTCCTGGAGATGTCCATAGAGAAATGCATTCTTGACATCAAGTTGATACAGAGGCCAGTCCTTGGAAACGACAACAGATAGCAGAATGCGTAGTGTTGAATGTCTTGCTACTGGAGAGAAGGTGTCCTGATAATCCACCTTATAGGTTTGGGTGAACCCCCGAGCCACAAGTCTTGCTTTGAATCGGTCGACACTGCCATCGGCCCTTTGCTTGACCGTGAATATCCATTTGCAGCTCACACTAGATGCTCCTGGTGGAGGTGATACAATGCTCCATGTGCCACGTGATCGCAGAGCCACCATCTCTTCTTCCATAGCAAGGCGCCACCTACTGTCCTGGAGTGCCTCCTGATACGTCCGCGGGATAGTAACAGCAGATAGTCCCACTATAAACTTCTTGTAGTCCTCTGACAGGTGATCCAAGGAAACATGTGCATCCATTGGGTAAGTGGCACATTGGGGACAAGGTTTCCTTAGAGCAATTGGTATCTCCAGGTCATCGGCCTCACAGTCCTCTGGATTTAACTCTTCCTGTTCATTATGAAAATCTCCAGTGCCATCAGTAGAAATAATATGTTCCTGACATACTTGAGGTATGGTGGATGTTGTGGTAGGCGCATGAGCAGAGGGCCGAGTAGAAGACCTGCGAGTATAAACATGGGGTAAGAATGTAGATTCTTTGGGAGGAGGTGGAGGTGGCGGTGGGGGGATGGTGGTAGAGGTGTTGAAAACCGAGGTACATCACAAGGATCGGATGAAGGTGGAGGAACCACAACATCCTCAGTGGATCCAGTATTAGACAACCTGTCACCTGTAGGAGAGAAATACATAATAGATTCGAAAAATGTAACATCAACGCTCACATAGTATTTTCTCCCAACAGGATCAAAACATCTATACCCTTTTTGGGTATGAGAATAACCAACAAAGATACATTTGACAGCTCTAGGTGAGAGCTTGTCACGGCCAGGAGTAAAGTCATGGACAAAAGCCACCGATCCAAAAATACGAGGTGTTAGCGTGGAGAGTTCCTTCTCGGGAAACGCAATCGAGAAGGGACTCTTCTCTCTAAGAATAGTGGATGGCATGCGATTTACCAAGTAACAGGCGATTAGGACCGCGTCCGCCCAGAAAGAATGAGGTGTACTACTGTGAATCAACAACATCCTCGTGATGTCTAAGAGGTGATGGTGTTTGCGTTCTGCAACCCCATTTTGCTGTGATGTATAAATGCATGAAATCTGATGAACTATACCCAGAGACTGGAGAAATTCTGCCAAATGAAGAGTAGAAAATTCCAAAGCATTGTCGGTACGAATGTATTTGACTTTAGCAGAAAATATGTTGTTAATCTCAATAAGAAAAGTTTTAATTATAGCACCTGCTTCAGACTTATGTTTAAGCAAGAAAACCCAAGAAAGTCTAGAATAATCATCCACACCAACAATATAAAATCTATGCCCCTGATGATCAGGAACTCGACTTGGACCCCAAATGTCAAAATGAAGCAACTCAAATGACCGACTACTACTACGACTGGGACGATTCGGAAAGGAGGAGCGATGGTGTTTCCCAAGTTGACAAGCTTCATAGTCCAGAGTAGTACGAGTAGATATTTGCGGGAGGACACGCATCATCTTTTGAAGAGGAAGGTGTCTAAAGCGAAGATGCCACAGAAAAGGCGAAGCAGGTCCAAAGGGAATAGAGGCCACCCCAGCACATGATGGAACTGCAAGTTTGTATAATCCTCTCTGCTCACGACCATGAATAATCATCCTGCCAGTCAGTATGTCCTGAAACATAAGAGAAGAGGGGTCAAAAATGGCACGACAGTGTAAATCTTTTGTAATCAGACTAATAGACAAAAGATTCATTTGAAAGTCTGGAGCATGTAAAACATTCTGAAGACGTATAGAAGGGGCTAAAACAATCTCCCCCTGGCCAACAATGGGTAGCCAAACTCCATTGGCTATGATCACGGATCGCCCAGGAGGAATAGTCCTGTACGAGGAAAACCATGTCCGATCTCCACACATGTGATGAGATGCTCCAGAATCCATAATCCAATCAGTCACATCGGAACTGCTACTACTGGTAAGCACATATGAAATACCTGATGAACTGGGTAGTGCTCTGGCAGTGGCCGCTGCATCTGATGGTCCTACATTCTGAGTCACGGGAGTGGTCACCATTTCTCGAAGTCTCGAGACAAGATCATCAAAACGTGCATGTAGAGGTCGACCATTTTGCTTGGTCGAGAAAATGTCGAACTGAAGTTGGAGTATCTTGCTTTCATTTTTCGCATGTCCGTAAGTAGCGGTCAATATGTCCCACATGGCCTTTGCAGTTGGCTGATTGACAATATCATTAGCGATCTCTGTGTTTAGCGTCCCAGAGAGCCATATACGAGCATATGCATCATCTTGCTTCCATGATGCATTGGCCCCAGTCTTGTCTGCCGGCTCTGAATCAGTCAGAATATGCTCCTTGTCGTGGCATTGCATTAATGTACGAAACTGCATGGACCATAACTCGTAGTTGGTCCCGTCCATCTTCACGATAGGTGCTGGTCCTTTGAAGGCACCGGAAGAGGAGAACACATCACCCTTGATTTCTGACATTATTTAATAGGCTAAAATGCGGAACAAGAGGGGAATATCTCAGCAATAGACTTGTCTACAACATCAAATGAGGGATGAGGTGTATCTGTAGACTTATACACTCATCCTTAATGCTGTGTTTGAGGTCGAAGGCCGCAAATGAAGAGAGAAATCAGACTATATCACCCCTTGCAGATCAGTTCAGACTTCGATGCACGTGAACAAGGGTTCGCTGGACTCAAACGAGAGATCTGGGGCCGCCGATGGTGCGCCAGGCCCCTTCTGAATCAGGCCGTAGCGCCTAAGGAGGCGAAGGGCGTCGCTGGGCTGGTAGCCGAGGCGGCGGCGGCGGCTGGGAGGCGTTGGGAGGGTCCGCTTGCCACCCGGGAGGGGCCGCTGGCAGCGCTGGAGGGCCGCTAGTAGCGCTGGGAGATGCCGCAGGCCGCGCGGAGGCGCGACGGCACGCAGAGAGAGGGGGGGGGGAGGCGGGTGGGGCTAGGGTTAGAGTACAAGAACCCCGGTCTAGGAACGTTGCTCTGATACCATGTTGGGATAAAAATCATTTATATAATAAAAGAGATCCCAGGGCTCTCTTATATAGGAAGAGCCATGGGTTAATTACATAAGTGATACCCAAAGAAAACATAAAATATAAATATAATACGATGAGATATAAACATCTCAATAGTTGTGATGCCCTTGTAGTTATGGTGGGGCATGCTATTCAGCATGGAGTTACTTCAAGTTATCATAACGATGACCTATCCATACTAATCGTACAAAATACCAATCTTGTAGTTTGCCGATGATACTATCTTTTTCATTGATTACGAAAGGGCAGGGGTGAGAGACATATCTACGGTTGTGGACATTTTTGTTGAGTTTTTTGGGCTAGTAATCGGTCAAAATCGGCCATTGTCCCTCTTGTCCCTTTGAAGGTGGAAATATCTGAGTTTGGCATTGTGCTTATTGCTTGGCAGAGGCTCCTGATGTTATCTTATCTGAGCTTGCCACTTTCTCGTGACCGTATTTGCAAGGTGGACAGACATCCTGTCATTGAGAAGATGGAGCGTAAGCTATACGAGTGGAAGGCCTCCTGCCTTTCTCGTGGAGGCTGCCTTATCCTGTTTAAGTCTGTGCTAGTGGCAATCTCGATTTTTTTTTATTTCTATTAAGCTGCTTCTACTCAGGGTGTATCATCAACTTGAGGTGATTATAATTTTTTTGGAGTAGCTCCAACAAGATGTTCTTTGGTATTAATTTGGTTGATTGGGACATTATCACCCTTATGGAGAATCGGGGCCTCAAGGTACGACGAGTCGAGCACAAGAATAAGGCCATGCATTTGAAGTGAGTGGACATAATCTAGGGTAGTGGTGAAGACCCGTCATGCAAGGTTATAAGAGGAATTTATGTTATTCACATCCATTATTTCATTTTTTTTGAAGTCAAAGCAGGGGGAAACACGTAGCGGTGTACACCCCGTTATATTAATAAGATAAAAAGGATACTTACATCATTAGAAAGTTACAAAAGCCAAGACTCAAGAGTAAATTTGGAATGAATACATACATTTTCACGGTAGAATTTTTGCCCCGAGAATAGAAGAGTGTTTCTAGCAAGCCATATGGACCACAGAACAACCAGGGGTGCAAGTAAGGTCTTCGGACGTTGTCGAGCATTCAGTAGGGAGTCCCAAAATGACTCAAGGTTCTGAACACAAATCCAGCTCAAGTCAGTAACCGCCCAAAGAGGAGACGTGCAGGGGCAGTCGAAGAAAAGGTGGTCCACTGATTCAATTACACTTCTGCAAAGAGTGCACCCTAAGCCCCCCCCCCCCCCCAAAGAATTTTGCATAGCGATCTCTCGTCATTATTCTCTTACGCTCGAGTAACTACAGGAAGAAGCCAATCTTTTCGGGTATCCCCAACGTCTAGATAAAGCTGCAGTCTATAACGATGGAGTCAGTTCTCAAGGGAGGAGGTCTGCAAATCGTCCCATAAACCTTCTTGACGGAAAAAGGACTCCCTCGCCAAACCCAGTGGTCACACATATCAGAGAGCCCCAAACACTCCTCAGAGAGTCCAACATGAGGAGGAAATCTTCCAGGCGTTGTTCAGAAAAAAAGAAGAGATTGAGGGCATCCAGTTACCATCATGCTAGCAATCCGCAACCTTAACCTGACGGTCCACAGTCAAAGCGAAAATACGCGGGAAGCGCCCGCTGAGCGGACCATTTCCAGTCTAATCATCCAACCAGAAAGCAAAAGATTGGCCATTTCCCAGCACTGGCCGAAAATGATCGTGATACTGAGACACAACATTCACAATCCCCTTCTAGAAGGCAGACAGTTTCAGACCTACTGCAGAGATCTGAAGTGATTGGCGAGAGATAGCGTAGATGCACCGGATCAGGCTACAACACAAATCATCATCTCTCCCCCAAAGCCCACTGGCCCACTTCAAAAGCAGAGACTCGTTCATCACGTCCAGACACTTGTCCCCAATACCACCATCCGCCTTCGTAAGAGTGACAGTCTCCCAGTCCACAAGATGTATACCTTTCCCTTCCAACCCGGGCTTGGACCACAGGAATCTACGCATGAGCCTTTTGAGACGCTTCCTAATCCCATCGGGCATAGGACGGGACGACATGAAGAAAACATGTATAGCAGAGAGGATCGCCTGCAAAAGCACCACGCGACCACCTTTAGAGAGGATTGATGCCTTCCAACCAGCTAACTTCCTTTCCATCTTCTCAATGACCGGCAACCAGTGTGCCGGCTTAAGTCTACCACACGAAAGAGGAAGTTCCAGATACCGTATGGGGAGCGAACCCACCTCCGTGCCCAGCTCAACACTACAAAGACGAATCTCCTCCTCCAAGAGTGCAAAAGGGATCACCGCAGATTTGCTGCGATTGACAGCCAGACCAGACTTTTCCCCAAAATTTCAAGCATAGTGGCCATGCCATTGGCCTCCTTCCCGCCTTCAATGAAAAAGATAGTGTCATCCGCATACTGAAGGAGCGGAACATGAATACCATCAAGAGAGAAGCCTTTTGTCATTCCCGAATCCTGAACCCGGTTAACCATGCATGCCAAAACATCAGAAGCGATGACAAAGAGTAGCGACACATAGGGGCAACCCTGCCGAACACCACTCTACGGCTGAAAGAAACTGCCCTTCGAGAGGCCATTCACAAGGACCGCCATGGAGGTACTGGTGATGCAACACTTCATCCAAGACACCCAGATCTCTGGGAAACCCCTTCTGTGTAAGGATGACCAAAGAAACCGCCAGTCCAGTATGTCATAAGCCTTCGCAAAGTCCACCTTCCATACAGAGACTTCGTCTTCCTCCTCTTCCAGTTCGTAACAAGTTCCGAAGCCAAAACCAGACTGTTCAAAATATGCCTACCCGGAATAAAAGCTGACTGAAAAGGAGAGATAATGTGCTCAAGTACTCTGCTCAGTCTCACAGCAAACAGTTTTGCCACAATTAGGTAGATAGCATTGGACAGTGCAATCGGCCTGAAATCCTCAATTTTTTCCGTCGCCTGATGCTTTGGAAGAAGGAAAATAAGAGCCTTGTTCGGTTTTTCAAAGCCGGCGTTGCAATGACAGCATTCCTCAACAACCTGTAGCACCTCAGAACCGACTAAATCCCAAAACACCCATTAGTTCATTATGAAGCATGTTTACCATCTTTCTTCAGCATTTTGGAAAAGGATTTTTTTTTTAGCCTAAGCTCTCAGTTTACTCACGTCTGGTTCAGTTATTTAATATGGTTTTGGTCGGATGATTGTATATGGGGTTGTACTTTCGGTGACCTTTATCCTCGCCTGTGTGCTTAGGCCTCTATCGGAATATGTTGGTTTTCAAGGCATGGATTGATGATAGTTGGCTTCCTTCCTTCCATATGACCTAAAATGGGTAGCAACTTCTTGAATTCCTAGGGCTCATGGAGGATCTTGGGCCTGAGGTAGGTCCGTTTGGGTTTAGGATCAATTTTCTGGTTGGCTAGGGACTTCTTAGTGAAGAGAGCTCACAAGACTATCATTGCTACCATTGCTTATAATACCATGGATGTTTTACCTAACTAGGGTGCACATGGATTAGATTGGATCAGTTTTTACCTTAATATATGTCTAATCCAACCTTAATAGATTATAACCTTGCTTAATCCAATCCAATTTATTAAATATTTAAATCCAAACCGATCCGGTCTACTGTATGGATTGGATTAGATTTTGATACTTATATATTCTCCCCCTCATGGTCTATCCTCGTGTTTTTAAACTTACATTTGGATTATATTTTTGATGTTGAATTGATGTAAAAAGGAATGTTTATTGCAAAGGATTTAGCCCAATTAATAAATCAACTACAATAATTATAACTACTTTATAACTGAAATATAGAAAATATTTTATTATTGATTTTTGATCGAAAAGAATGTAACCGGAACGTGACACGCAACCGGATAAGAACTTAACCCAGAAGGCAACAATATCAACATCCGGTATATGCTTGACATTTTATGGACTAAAAATGAGATGGGAAAAATGGTTGTATCATGCATTTCCAAACAACAGACCAATCCAATGATGGTGGCCTTGGGGAGTTGGGATTGGAGCGTATATAATTGATCTAAGATAAAGTAAGCTCCGCTTGAGAAGGAGATGCAAGGTCCAAATGCTTGCATTGTCAAATTGTGATGTTGACTTGTGAAGTAGAATAAGATAGTCGGGTTTTTAAATATTTTAATCTTAAAGTTATCTTTCTTTGAACTCCTAGCAGGTTACATGTTAAATTAAAATTAAAGTACCACTTGACTAAGGAGGATGTGGGTCGAATTCATAAAGTAGAATAAGAAAGGAAGTTATAAATATTAATAGTTATCATATATAATATTAACGGATTAACGGATCGGATCAGATCAGATTTTGGTAGCGAGCCAATCCAATCCATTAACGGATTTGAAAATATCAATCCGATCCAATATATAAGAATGAAAAAACCAAACCAATCCAACAACATTGGATTGTATGGATTTTTATCCGATCCATGTGCACCCTTAGCGGTTGCTAAAGAAAGATCTTGATCATCAAAGGAATCCGCAAACCTGAAATGAATTTGCAGTCATGTATAGAGATGTCCACCCAAGAGATATTCATATCTGCCCAAATCCCTTATAACATATCATAAGACAAGAAAAGATGATTAATCTCATCCAGGCAAACTCATACAAAGAAAAGTTATTGCTTGTCTATGAAATAAATGTGGACATGCACTTTTGGGTCATCAATGTCTTCCCGTGTATTAGAGTCTTGAGAGATTCTGTTGATTACTGGTGGATGCACAATCTAGATCGATGTTGGAGCAGTTGAGACCTAATGCTATGCTTTAGGCTACGTGACTTGCTTGTAATGATGTTGTCATTCGTGAGGAAAGCATCTATGTAGAGAATATGGCTCACCACACATGGACTCTTCTTGGATTATGCTTTTGTAATTTTAGGGCTTGTAGGAATGAGTGCTTCTCCCTCTTTACATAAAAACAACATATATTTATAAAATGACCGTACTTAAATGTTGGCATAGTGGGGAAAGAGAGGACTCGAAAGAGCCGAGCTTTAGTTGTTGGATTTTGTTGAGAAAGGAGGACCAAGTCGTCTTTTCAAGTAACAATTGACATAGCCATGCAATTAATGTATATATGCGACAGCAACAACTGCAACAAAGCATTTTTCCACAATTAAGTAGGGTCAACTACACAGATTTTTTGCTTCCATTCATATCTATTTTGGGCCATTCAGTCTTTCCAACACAGACTTAATGTATATATGCCACTCATACTGAAAAGTTGAAGTTTGGAGCATAGACTGACTAATCTCTATTGCACGTTCAACCGATTATTGCTAGGTGTTGAAGCACACTACAAGTAGTCGTTTTGCTAATTGATCATGGACAAAGTAAAATTCAACCTCAACAAACTTGTAACTGGTATGGAAGACTGGATTGAAGTGATACATGTTCTATAATTTCCTCATCGATAGAGTTCATTGAGAATGTTATTATTTTAGGGCCTCTTAGTAGTCCGTTTATGTTTCTTGGTTCTTCAGGTCTAAACTATACAAGAGATCGGACAACCTTTATTCTCATTATAAAATAGTCTTATTTTCTACATGTGCCAAAACATCGCCTCCTAAACCATGATCTTCTCTCTGAGGCAGGCATTGTAGATTGCAGATCTGCCACTACTCCCATGAACCCTGACATGAAGTTATATGAAGATGATACATAGGAGGTAGACAAGCGGCGGTACATGGAGCTCATTGGGAAGCTCCTATATGTGACCATCACCAGGCAAGACATATCTTCTGCAGTGAGCAGAGTTAGCTAATTTATGGAGCATCCTAGATAGGCACATATTGATGCAATTTATATGATTATGAGGTACCCACCTCTCTTGAACTGTTCTTTAGTAGATGGACATCCCTTGTCATTACAACATGTGCAGATGCAGATTATGCAGGATATGCCAAGGATAAGAAATCTACCTCAGATTTTTCAGTGTTCATAGGAAGCTCTTTGGTGTCATAGAAGAGCAAGAAGCAGACTACAGTTGCCAGATCCAATACAGAGAGTACAGAGCTATGACACAGGAGTACTGAGATGATGTGGATCAGATCCGTTCCGACTGACATAGCTATTGATGCACCTCTTCCCATGCATCTAAAATGCGGCAACTAGGTTGCTCTTTTCATTTCCGATTACCCTGCCTTCCATGGGAGGATCAAGCATATTGAGGTTGACTGTCATTATACCAGTGACATGATTCAGAATGGCTTTATCTCTACTTCCTACGCTAGCTCAGGGGAATAGACAATAGATGTGTTCACCAAGGCCTTAGCCAGAGGGTCATTCTATAGATGTTTTTTCCAAGCTGGGCCCTCCATCCTGAGAGGGAGTATTCAGAGATTATTTATCTTGTTATATTATATATATGACTTTTCTTTTCGTATCTACTATGTAATTCACCAAACATGATTTCTTTTATGTAAGAGAACTCCAGGGCTCCATCATAATGCAATTCATTCTTCTTTTTCCATAATCTTTGATATAACTTGTACTAAGGATGAAGAGGCCCCTTTATTGTGAGAGGTTAGAGAGATTGCAGACATTGTGATAGTTATAGATGTTCCAGATCACAATGGCCATTGTATGAGAGGTTATGATCATACTATGGATGCATATTACCAGAAGCATGATTGTCTAACTTCATCCCATCGTGTCACCCACCAATTATAGGAGCTATCTTTCTCTAACATCCGAACTGCAGATATATGATTTTATGACACAGTGCAAATTATTGGCAGTGGGTTCTCCACATAGGGTTCTAGGATTGACATGGATGTTGCCAACTTGCCACAAGCTCGTTTCTTTTCGTGCATGCTTATTTTATTTGTGATCAAAAGGTCGTATGGGCTGGTGTATTGTCCATGGAGCATCGCTATCATCATGTGGAAATAATGGCCAGTTTACAATCCTCAAACCTATTCCTCGAAGTAGATCAACATACCATAGGCACTTCCCGATTATAATACAGATGAAGGTTCACTTATTCCACATCGTGCCTCGAAAACATGTTTTTGTTGCTCCATATTTTATGCGTGGCCTTTTATTTATTAGTCAGATTACTAAGGAACTTAAAGTAGTATTATTTTTGACCACTTCTCTGTTGTATTTCAAGATGTCTTCATGTCCATGGTGATTGAATGTTAGGGATTCCTTTCGACCTATATTTGCTTTTTGCGGTTTGGTCGTCTCCTACTTCAGAAACTTTGCCGGGTTCTTCCCTAGTTGTTACATTAGCCTACATTTCAGTATGCGTCATGTGAATTAGGAAAACATGGTTGCTCGTCCTCTTTATGCAGATCTATTAGGACTAGCTTCTTTGCCTTTGAGCTACTATGTTTTGATGTATGAGATCCCATTCATGTTCCTGATTTTATCAAAACATACACTATTTATTGGTCGTTGATGATTTAAGTATGATATGTTGGGTGTTTCTTTTAAAATACAAGTGACTAGAGTACACAAATACTTAAAGGACTGTCGATGTTGTGACCCTTCTGATAGGAGATATTTTATCACTATTGACTTTACTTTTTTGAGTATGTCTCATAATTCTCTCCTACATGCAAATGTTTAATACCTTAGGAATTAACTCTGAGGTATATCTACCCATTCCTCCTAATCTTGATCTTAGGGATATAATATATATTCTAAGGTTGTTTACGGTCGTCGCAGCGATCTTATTACTTTACAGACCTTTGACCCTGAGCCCATACCATCATTTAACATGCATAAAGTAGCACATAATTACCACTTTTCTACTGATGACACTATAGTTCTTCATGCATGTCATAATACAGATACATATACCTATGTAAATCTTGCTACTGATGCAATTAATCTCAATATTTTTTTCCTATTAAGAAAAAGCAAGCGTAGATGCATAATACATCATATTTCTACTTGTCTTTGTGGACAAGCCTTCTCCACCATACAAAGAGTTTATTTTAACCGTAATTAATTGTGACTCTCCGTGGATATAAAAAGATACTACATAATGATAGATGTCGGGTAATGACGTGAGAGGAGATGCACGCTTTACAGTCCAGATGAAACTGGACCTTTATTACACTTTCTACAGATGCATCAATAGCGGGTTGCAGATGGATTTTGATGATCGGACATTGGTTACATAATAGTTAGACTGCTATAAGTATGAGTTTAGGGGTCGCAACACAGAGTGAATAATGGTTCGAGATAGTTTTGAAACTTAATGCGGAATTATCAACAAGCACAAAGAATTCGGACAAGCAAGCCAATCAGCACACTGCATAATATTTTAATGTGGAAACCCACCTGGGTAAAAACTACGACCTGAGTCGTCCTGACTCGGGATTACTTTGTTAGTTGCTTAACCAACTGCTTCACTAAAAAGCCTGAGATATTTACGCAGATATATCAACCATTTACAAAGCTTTATGCTTCACAATCTTGGATCAGACACCAAGATTAACACTACAGATCACACAATGTAGCACATGTGGAAGAACACGCAAGCTTCAAATTTTTTCTGACTTCCTTGAGTTTCTCAAATCCAAGAGCTTCTCTGCAAACTTAGGATTAGAAACCTAAAGTCATGTAGAAAGATGTTAACCGGAAACAAGAGATAGATATGCAATATTTTTTCTCAGAATAAAACTTTTCCACATGTATCAATAATAATATTGAAATCAAAAATAGTGATATCAAAGGATAACCAACATAAAATAATTGTACATATATTCTTAAAAATATAAGCACAACAATTATATCACATATAACACATGTAAATAAGCAATATAAGTCACAAAATAAATATCATCGGGCTAGAGAAAGTTGCCGAAGGAGTTTTGACTACTATTAAAGAAACTTGAGCACTGATGAGTGATCAAACTCTGATGATTTGATGATGAAGCTTCGATGCAAGCTTCAAACAAAGTTCTCCTCGAAATAATAAACTGAGTCGAAGAGCATGAGAGAGAATTACCTTGAGAATCACTCCGAGAGAGCTTCTAACTTTTATAGAGAATAGGAGTGAATACTCGAATTTTATCTTCCAATAATGAGTATGGGGTCCCTTATATAGGGGTCCAAAAATATGATTGTTGGAAGCAAATTTAGCAGTAAATCGGACAAGATTTGCTATAATGATCGATCAACCAAATTGCAATGATCGATCATATCAAAATGATCGATCAAGTCAAAGTTATGCCAATCATTTCTGACCGTTAGGCTGAAATTCAAAATATGATCGATCATGAGATCGCTATTAAATTGAGATCGAAGCTTCGAAGCATAGCATTTTTTTGGTTTTGAAGAGACTACTGGATGAGGGATGGAGCGTTGGGGGAACGTTACCCACAACTCTTGAGGCTGGATAGAGATGGAGAGACAAGTGTGCAGCAAGTGTGGGACAACGGGGTTTGGTCTCCGGTGTTCGCATTACCTATGTCGGATTAAAGGGTAGATGAGTTCTTTGCGCTTCAGACGGAGCTGTTGCAGAGCGAGGGTCCGACATCAGGCAGAGATCGCTATATCTGGGGAGATGGTAGGTTTAATGTGAGGAAAGCATACCGTTTCTTGGTTGAGGACGAGGAGGAAGTTCTTGAAGAGGTCAGGGTGGACACCGGCTTGATTTGGCGGTGTAAGGTGTCGAACCAGGTTAGGATCTTCTTTTGGTTGTTCAGGATCGGGAGGATTCTAACCAAAGGTCGTCGGGGATAGTTGTAGGGTTTGAAAGATGTGACATGTGATAGGTGCGAGTCGGTGGTGGAAGATGCAGGCCGCTTGTTCTTCACATGTCCTTTCTCAGTTGAGGTATGGAACAAGGACAACATCATGTGGCTTGCGTGGCGAGATTGCACCGCCTTCTGGAGAGATATTAGATCAGTATGCAGCTTCAAACATGAGTACAACTTGTATCCTTTTGCTTTGCTATGGTAGTCTGGTATGCTAGGAACATAATCATTTTTGGGGACAAATGTTTTATACCGAAAATGTAATTGAGCATTTTAAGATGCTTTGTTTGTCATAGCGAATGTAATATGATGTAAATCTCATAGTTTTGATATTTATACATATACTGAGGTAGGTCCCATATTGGGATGCCACCCTTTTTTCCTTTTAAAAAATGGTCGATCATGAGATAAGCTTGACCGATCAAGGATGATCGATCAGATAGAACATGATGGTCGATCAATGCAAATGGAATAGTCAATCAAAATTGAATTGTTCGATATCTCGATTTGGAAATTGTCCGAAGAAGCTTGGCGGAGGTTACAACTTTCCAAAACAATAAAAGTAAATAATACAACAAACTTTTTGAACAAAGTTAAACAACTTTTCTAAGATTTTGCTGCTTTGAAGTAGACGTCACTTAGTCGATAGTCTTGAGCTGAATCGTTATTGTAGTCTTGCAATTATAATACATGAGCGAACGACTACGAAATATGTGTGTGCCATCTTTAAAACATCAAAAAAAAACAAAGAACTAGCACTAGGGTGAGATTGTTGTGAAAGGCTCCACTCAAACCTACTATATTGCCTATTTTGATGCCTTTTATATGATTGCTACATGTTTCACTATGCGTAATCTTCTTTTTCTTACTATTCACAAGGATTGACCATCTTTCCCGCTTGATGTGTCTAAATGCCTATTTGTACGGTAATCTATAGGAAGAAGTACACGCATAGCGACTGCTTGTTTTCATCTATTATTGGACTGTGTCAGAAAGTTGATAAACTATACAAAGCCATCTATAACCTGAAGCAAAACTTGTGAGCTTGGTTCCAGATGCTTTTAATAATGACAAAGCATGAAAGTATTCACTAATTTGTGCAGTATACTAATGGTGGCTGTATTATACTACTAGTCTATGCAGATAAGAACTTTTTGGTTCAAGGGATGCCTTCGGAAGAATCAGAAGAGAGGGTATCATGAGAGAGGGATTCAAGGAGAGGGAAGGCCAGGAAGAGGTGGTAAGGAGATGCATTCGAGGGAAATGCATGTGAAAAAGAGAGATGGAGGAATGGTTGGTGGGCCTCATTGTGAGGACTAAACTCTGGTGAGGGCAAAGAGTATGTCATAGGAAGCGATTAGTGAAATTGGATGGATGTTCTCATAGAAGACATCAAAGAGGGGTTGACTTCATAGGATGGTAGTGGCCTGTCTACAAAGTCAGATAATGGTTTGACCCTTGGTTTCGATTAAGAGGTAGGTGTCATGATTCCTTAAAGTCATTTTCAAAGCTGTCATATGTGCTCATGTGCTTATTTTGCAATCAAAAGAGCATGTAGCAAACTCTTGTGCTTGTGAGGATATTGTATGAGTTTGTTATGATTTTTCTGGTCACTATAAGGCTGTTTGTGATGCTCGATGGGTTTGCCATCTTAGGGATCTATAGCTTGCGAAGACAACTACTAATGAAGGTTGTTCCTCGAACCCTTGTTTTGATTCTGCATCACCCTTTGAAGATCCATTGATGGCGAAGGGCCCAATATATGATCTTTGGATGATTGCAATTTTATTTGGATTGATAAGGGAGGGCTCCTATGGAGATGCCATTTGGCTGGGGGTATCCTCGCTTTGTGTAAGGGGTCTTTTGAGGCAGATATTCATGGTCTGCTGGCTTTGGCGTGGAGGGCCTCTTCGCGTCGGTGATTTGATGTCGTCTTTGTCTTTGGGATGGTGCCATGAAGGTTGATCTCCAATGGTTTGTCTTGATCTCAGGCTTCTCCTTACAATGTTGGGGGATTCAAAGCGACTCATGCGATTCATACCCTATGGGGGAGGTAACTACAAAAATGCAAGATGGATTAAGGCTTGGTTGACATTTCAAGCTCGTGGTTGAACTCAAGGGGCCTCCGAGGCACATCCCATCAAAACGGGTGTTGCCTCCGTGCTGTTCTTCTTGCCATGGCTATCGTCGACCGGGGGGGGGATTAGGAACGCAATGCCAATAGGGGTCTATCCTCATACTTTGGGGAGGTGACAACGAGAATCCTCAAATGGCGCGATGCATATCACAAGTGTCGATTTGGCAAGATTTACGTCACCATCAGAGGATCAGTTTATGTATATGGAATACTTTGATGCATTTTGTAGGGTAAAAGACATTTAAAGATGTGATTTTGGGGGATCAGTTGTGTCTGGCAACGATGTGGCTTGAGAGGTCAATTGCTATTGGTGGTTGGTCAAAAAGCTTGAGACACTCTTGGAGGAACATGATATAGTGATGGTCATTAATTTGGTGGAGTATAGACAATTAAGGGCCTGTGAGGTTGCGTGAAGAAGTAATGGTTATGTAGTAAAGTTGAGTATTTCCAAAAAGTGTGGAAGCTACGAACAAGGTCACCAAGGGGAATGACTCAACCTGATGCGATGTCAAAACTTAAAAAATAAGGAATTTGAGATATTAAGTGGGTTCTATTGCCATGTTTAGGAATTTATTGCATTGACATGTATTCATCTTTTAGGCGAGCTCAATGAAATAAAGGAAATGGTGTATATAGTTTGTAGCAAGGTAGTGATGGGGATCAAGCTTTATGTATTGACTTTTATTGAGGAAGGAGTATGAAGTGTTCTTCTCATGCATGCAAATATTATAAATCAAAGAGTATTGTAAGAATAATTGGTCCTGTAAAAGGGTTTATACTACAAAATCAAATGAAGTATATTTTAAGTTGGATACGCAATATTTTACAGGTTGTCATCTTTAAATCAACAATAATTTTTTTCCAATTTAAGTGGGTTCTAATATATGGATGCCTTACTTTTGATTGCATCAATTTTCATCATACTTATGCTTAGATTAAAATAATATCATAGATTCATATCCTTGTTATTTGTCTCCTTCCAACATTTCTTAGACTTCCATGTCTCCTCGTGCAATGCTTTTCTTCCAACTTCTTGACCTTCAAAATAGAGCACTAGATGCCTTCTTCACATACATCTTACCACGTTAGACAAGTATATCTGATTTTATCTTCTACTGATGCCATACCAATCTATTATACACTGTTCTTATAGTGATCCGATCCTTCTTTATGTGCCATAAATCTTCAGAGATATCTTCATCTCAGTTTTAAACCCTCTCTTTACATATATCTTTTTTTTATTGTAAATAGGGTGATCCCCCATTTTGGGGGTCACCGCCGAATATATTTCATTAAAAAAAGTTTAGATTACATTACCGTGAGATCCAGAAATTATAAAGAGCCTTACAGTGAGAGGCTACATTCTTGTAATAAAACCTTTGGTTGTTGAATACCAAATCGTTTCGTTCTGCCCAAATGGCCCATAGGACAGCAAACGACTTCAAGCAGTCATCGGTGGAGTTGGTACCAACCGTCCATATTGATCTCCAGAACTTCGCTGCCCCCTCTCTCTTGACCCAGGGAATCCCTACCTCCCTCCAGACCCGTTCCGACGTCGAGCACTTGAAGAATAAGTGTTCAGAGTCCTCGATCCCCTCGCACTTGTCGCGCTGCGTGTCTTCCAGTCCTAACAATCTCCCCCTCCTTGCTTTATCACATAAGCATCTCCTTCTCAAACACCATAGGAAAACTTTGACCCTGTACGGGATCTTCGACGCCCAAATGATTTTCATGTCCTGGCATAGTTCCACATCCTGCTCCTCTTCCCTCCATCTCATCTCCTTGTAAACTTTCTTTACTGAGAATTTCAAGCCCACCCATTGAAAGTGGTCGCTGTCCAGCGAGAAGTCCCCAGGTAGGGGGAGTTCGACCTGCAACCTGAGATAATCCCCCATGCGTTGGTCTGATAAGTCCGCCAGAAACTACGGCGACCACGTTCCCGCATCTGCCATCTGCGAAAGTGTACCCTCCTTTGATGCAGCCAAAGCAAATAGGCGCGAAAATCTGCCCTCCAGCGAGCTCTTCCCAGTCCAATCATCGCGCCAGAATCTGAAAAGGTGGCCATCACCCACCTTAGGCCATAGTTTAGATGCTAACAACGACAAAACCTGGCGGACTCTAGCCCATAACGACGACTCAAAATGAATTCTTCCAGCCACAAGTTCGCCCTTGACCCCATAAATCTTCCTAACAAGTCTGTCAGCCAACGAGATTGGGGGACCCCATATGCGGGCCACCCTCTTGGCGATGAGCGCCCTGTTCATACATTCCACATCGCAAACCCCAAGTCCACCGTCATTGCGCCCCCTCGTAATCTCGTCCCAACTGACCAGGTGCATTCCGGGCCGCTGCTATTTCCCATCTCTGACCGGAAGCATCTCCTCATCATAGTCTCTATCTAGCTTCTAACCCCCACCGACATCAGTTTAGTAGAGTAGAAGATTGGTATAGCCGAGGGCACGCGTTTTAATAGAACCAACTTTCCTCCTCTGGACAGGGTGATCGCCTTCGACCCTACCAACCTCTGCTCCATCTTTTGCACCATCTCATCCCAATATGCTTTCTTCAGTTTCCCAACAACTAACGACAACCTCAAATATGAGATAGGAAGGTTTCCCAGTTGGCAGTCGGTCATCTCTGCTATACTGGAGTGCTCTGCCTCATTTATTCTGAAGGTAATAACCACCGACTTGCGTTTGTTGATCTCAAGACCAGAGAGGCTACCAAATATCTCGACCAGCTGGACCACATTTGCATTCTGAGCCTCTGTGCCACCCTGGAAGAGAATAATATCATCCGCATATTGCAATAGGGGGACTGAGATGTCCTCCTTACGGAACCCTTCGCACCACCCAGCCTCAATCGCCTACCTGAAGAGTATACCCAAATCATCTGCTACAAGAACGAACATCATAGGTGCCAGTGGACACCTATGTCTCACGCCCCGCTGAGGTTGGAAGAAACCCCCTCGAGTTTGCCGTTCACCAGGATAGAGTAGGAAGAGGTAGTGACGCATCTCTTCATCTAATCCACCCAGGCTTCCGGGAAGCCTCTCCTCCGCAAAGACACCCACAGAAACCTCCAGTCAACACAGACATAAGCCTTTGCATAGTCCATCTTCCATAAAGCCCCTTTCATCTTCGACCGTTTCCAGTCAAGGCAGATTTCCGAGGCCATCACTAGGCCATCACCCATCTGTGTCCCTGGAATGAATGCCAACTGGCCCTGAAGCATCACCGAGTCCAGAATCCCCTTAAGCCTGTTGGCCGATATCTTAGCCACTATGAGATAAATTATGTTGGAGAGTCGGCGTTCATTCCAGGGAAAAATGTATATGTGAACCCTTTCTTCACATATATTAATTTCCCAACACTTGCTTCCATGAAACATTGCAGGTCTTAAACATCTTGATAGTATTTACTTTTGTCTTCAAAGTATCTTCTCAACTTAAAGAATACCTGAAACTTAAGCAGTACATTCACATTATATTTATATTTTATGGATGTCATCTGGCTCATCTCCTTCAAATGTTCATCTTCTAGAAAAATGAATCCAAATATTTTAAAGCATCCTTCTTTGGAGGTGAAAATGTGTAAGCGTTACCTTTTGAAATATCTCTAACTTCCTTATCATTGAACTAACGATCCATATACTTTTTCTTGGTTCCACTTAGTTTGGAAACATTGACACATTAAAGCCTCCATCTATAGCTCAAACTTACTATTGACTCTATCTCTTATTTTTATCCAACAAATAATATCAACTGCAATCAACATGCATTGGAACACCTCTTCTTGCATGTGTTTTATTGATTGAAGTTGATCCTTGTTGCAAGCCTATACCGATGATAAAAATGATTTGTCATCCATCATCCATGTTGGAGTCTTCAAGCAAATTGTTGTTTGGTCATACATGCCACTAATCATGTCAATATAAAAAGGATGCCCCTTTTTTCAAAAGTTTTCTATATGATTTTTCTTAGTACAAGGTCAGTGAGCATGAGGAGGGGGGCTAAGGGGGAGCAGGTGCGCTCCCTCTTGCAGTGGTTGCAGGGGGCAACGTTCCCATCAAAAAATTTTTTATATAGGTATTCGGATCTGTCTACATCTCGGGTCCATTTATATGGGAGTAGCATATAAATTCCCTAGGGTTATGGCTTCTGAATCCTCTGTATTCTTATTTTCCATAAATAGTAAAAATCGATGCCCTGTTATGGGTGACCTTGTCAATCTGTGTGTTTGCGTGTTTGCTTGATTGATCATGTTTGTGCGTGTATGTTTCTACAATTGATAACGAATTAGTATCAGAATATCATGTTTTGTTAAGATCATCAAGTAGATGACGTCGCACAATCTGAAGATCGAGAAATTCACAAGAAGGAACGTATTCAGTGGTATGGCAGATCAATATGAGCATCCTTCTGAAGCAACAATACATCTTGTCACCATTGAAACATGAGCAGGTGAATGCACTCAAATCCTCCGAGTTGATGGTGCATGAAGAGAAAGTACACTTGACGATCATGCTATGTTTGGCAGATGAGATTATCACAGAGGTCGTTGATGAGACGATCACGACTAGTCTGTAAGTGAGAGTCGAATATTTGTATGCATCTCTTAAAGAACATCTAGATCGTTTAATTACATTGTTATGATTGAAAATGGAGATGTTGCATTAATTATGTTAGTTTATCTTCCACTATCCTATGAGAATTTTGTTCAGTCGTTTATTATGGGAAGAGAAGAGATAACCCTAAAGGAAATTCTTGCGAGTCCGCATACGCGTGAATTTCGGCATATGGCTAGCGGGAAGTAGGACTCTCAGGCTGCAGATTTGGTTATGACTCATGAAATGAGTCATGTTGGTTCTAACTACGTAAAGAAAGGAAAGAAGAAGTCCAAGTCGAAGAATCACAATTCTAAGGAAATCTGCAATTACTCTAAGGAACCTGGACATTGGAAGGACTGTCCGAAGAAGAAGGGAAAGCCACGATAACTTCAGTGGGTCACGGAGGCGCAAATTCTAATGATTTGTCCTCACCGTCACAGATAGAAGTGGCTGATAGCATGTGAATTCTTGATTCAAGTTATTCGTATTGAAGAGTTTTATGCTATGTCACTGTTTTACAATTATTTTTTTCTTTTGTCCGTAATGTGTAATTTACTCATTAGGGTTTCTCTTTTATATATAAGAGAACCCTTGGGCTATATGAATAAACATAACAAGTATTCTTTCTCCACGTGGCATCAGAGCGACGGTCCTAGACCGGAGCCTTGAGTCGAAGAAACCCTAACCCTACCTCCAACCCTTATTCTGTGCCTCCTCTCTTTGTATGGCAGCAACCCACGTCGCTTACCGGCCTTGCGCTGCCCTTAGCAACACCGCCTGTCGCCCAATACCCTCAGAGGGGCCATGCATTGCCCCTAGCAACAACCTACAATGCTACATAGGCCCTACAACTGCTCCTAGTTGCAACCTGCAGTGCTGTCAGGCCCTATGGTGCCACCCAGTAGCACCTGCACTGCTGCCCAACACTCCAACGACACCACCCAGCAGCACCTGTGTTGCTGCATAGCTGCCCTAACGGCCCCAGCGTCACCCAACCAACCCTCACATTTCCAACGATGCTCTGATTTGATATTTTTTTGGTCTGATTTCAGTCTTTTGTCTGATTTACCCAATTTTGTATTAAAATTGGACCACGATTTGTGTATAGATGGTTGTGGTATGAGTCTAAGATTACAATCATCTCATTTCATATCCGTTTAGTTACTGTACGATTGTTCTAAGGTCCCGGTTATTGTTCATGATGTCAGAAAGCAGAGCTGATACCTCATCTACAGGTGCCTTCAATGGTTCCATACCTATTGTCAAGATGGACGGTACCAACTACGAGTTGTGGGCAATGCAGTTCATGAATCTGATGCAGTGCCATGGCAATAAGCATATTCTGACGCAGGATGAGCTGGTAGACAAGATCGGGACCAACACCTCATGGGAGGCTGATGATGCATATGCCAATGTGTGACTATATGGTACCGTGTCTGTGGAGATAGCCAACGATATCCTTAGTCAACCCACAACAAAGGCAATGTGAGACATTCTCGTAGGGACATACTCTCATGCAAAGAATGAGTCGAAGATACTGCAGCTCCAACACGATATCTTCATGACCAAACATGGTGATCGTCCCCTTCATGCTATGTATACGTCTATCAGGTGTATGTTTGAGCGACTTCACAAATACATACCCCCGACGGCCTCTCAAGAGCAGCATAAGGCTTACAGAGATTCTGTCATGGCTGGTGTATTTCTGGCTGCCCTCAACCCAAAATATGACTCGGCTTGCTCTCAGCTTCTCACCGATGCTACCATATCTCCTATGGAGGAAGCATATTGTAGGCTCAGCCGTTTGAGTATCTCTTCTTCCACACCCTCTCAACTTCGTCGGCTATGGATGCATCACGTCGAATGGGTAGATCTACTCCTTTCAGAGGACAAGGCACATACGGTAGAGGCGGTCAATGCCTAGCTCAGATATGCTCATACTGCCATCGTTCAGGTCATTTAGAGGACACGTGCTACTCCAAGCACTGATTCCCGCCATCAGCACATACTGCAGAGCAGTGTCAGGCTGCTCCTGATCTCACTGCTCCTGATCTCACCGATCATTGCTACGATGATTTTGTTGCTCGCTTGAGAGATATCATGCCTCCATCCGTTGGATCTTCTAGCAGCGGTCCATCAGACACTGCAACCTCTAGATCTGCTAGTAGTTTAGGTACTTCTCATGCATTTACTGGTCTCTCTCGACCAGATCCTTCAAAGTGGATAATGGATTCTGGAGCATCGCACCATCTCTATAGAGATAGATTGCAATTTGTACATATAGTCCAACACAACCATGTAGATCGATAGCGATCACTGATGGGACTCAGTCCCCAATTACTGGACAGGGGGATGTTCATTTGACACCCTCCATACACTTGCAGAATGTTCTTCATGCACCTGCATTTTCCATGAGTTTACTGTTTATTAGCCAGATTACAAAAGATTGACACTGTCGTGCTATATTTGACCTAGTTCCCTTATTTTTCAGGATATACTCACAGGCATGGTGATTGGATGTGATCGTGAATATAGAGGGCTATACAGTTTGTCTTAGTCTCCGTATGCTGGTACCACTTACCTTTCTGCAGGATCCATTTCCCCCACACGTGGCATCTCAGATTCGGCCAAATACTGCTCATGCCTGACATCTCTTTCAAATCTAGTTTCCAGTGTGAATCATGCGAACTTGGAAAGCATAATCGGTCCAACTTTTCAAGTTATTAAGGTTAGAGTAGTCATGGTCCGTTTGATGACAGCTTGTTATCTCATAAACTGGATGCCCTCCACAATCTTGGGAGAAAAGGCACCATTTGGTCTTGCTTTTCCTGATAAAGACCTCTCTCTCACCCACGAGTGTTTGGGTGCGTGGCATTTGTCTATATCTTATGTCCTGGTCATGACAAGCTCGCTCCTCGAGCTGTTAAATGTATGTTTGTTGGTTACTCCTGCACTCAGAAGGGTTATCGGTGTTTTGATCCAGTACATGGACACTATTATGTGTTGGGAACCCTAGGATCTCTTATATAGAGGAGAGACCTATGGGTAAATTACATAGGAGAACAAAATATGAAGAAAAACAATGAAGCGATATAGAAATAAGAAATATTTTTACACTCCCCCTCAAGATGGAGCATAGATGTCGGTCATGCTCAGTTTGGATGAACATTTTTTGAACGGCCCTTTGAGCAACTACTTGGTGAAGATATCGACAGCTTGATCTACTGAACTGACATGAGTGGTGGAAATCAAGCCCTTCTGGATCATATCTCTTGTATAATGGCAGTCTATTTCAATGTGCTTCGTTCGTTCATGAAATGCAGGATTGTTTGCAATAAACAGAGCAGCTTGGTTGCCACATTGAGGTACATCTATATGCAAATCTATTAGCACTGCTCGAACCCGCATCATTTCTATGCTTGCTTGCATCATAGCCCTATATTCAGATTCAACACTTGACCTAGCAACAACAGTTTGTTTCTTACTATTCCAAGAAACAAGGGAGCTGCCAATGAACACAGCAAAGCCCGAAGTTGACTCCCTATCCTTAGGACTCCCTGCATAATCAACAGCTATACATGCAGAAACAGAGAGACGTGATCCTTTTCTGAATAGCAGTCCTGTACCTGGAGAAGACTTTAGGTACCTTAATGTCATATATATAGCGTCCACGTGTACCTGTCTAGGTTGCTCTATAAACTGACTCACCCGACTTACTGCAAAAGAGCCGTCAGGTCTAGTGATAGTAACATACAAGAGTTTTCCCTCCAACTCTCTGTATCTCCTCCTGTCAACCTAACATGTATCATCATCATATAATCTCATGCTATGATCTATAGGAGTGGTAGAGGGTCGACACCCACTCATGCATGTCTCGACTAGTATGTTCGTGACATACTTCCTTTGGGTCATCACAAGACCCTGAGTATTCCTGGTAAACTCTAACCCTAAGAAGTACCTTAGGGTGCCAAGATCTTTGGGGATAAACTGTCAACCCAAGAATTCCTTTGTCTTCTTTATCCTCTGCACATCATCTCCTGTAACAAGTATATCAACAACATATACCATGATAACAATTATACCTCTGGGTGTTCTCTGCACAAATAATGAATGATCTACATTTGGCATTGTAAACCCGTGCTTTTTAATCAAATCTGAGAGCTTCTGAAACCATGCCCTGGGACTCTGCTCAAGACTATATATGGCCTTGTGAAGTCTACAAATCTGCTGACACTCCCCCTCAGCAGCAAACCCCGGAGGCTACTGCATGTAGACTTCCTCCTGAAGATCACCATACAGAAAAGCATTTTTAACATCGAGCTGATATAAAGGCCAATCACGAACCACAACAACAGAGAGTAGAACACGTAGAGTGGGGTGTCGAGCAATGAGAGAGAAACTATCCAGATAATCGATACCATAAGTCTGTGTAAATCCTAATGCCACAAGCCTTGCCTTGTAATGATCAAGGCTCCCATATGCATGGTGTTTGATAGTAAACACCCATCTGCAGCAGACAACAGATGCTCCAGTAGGAGCATTTACCAAACTCCAGGTACCTCGTGACTGTAGAGCAACCATCTCCTCCTCCATGGCTAGACGCCAACGATTGTCCTTCATAACCTCCCGATAATTCCATGGTATGTCCACGGCAGCTAGAGCAATAGCAAACCTTCGAAATTCCCCTGTAAGGTGGTTAAACGTAACCTGAGAGGCAAGGGGATATGAGGCACAGCTACACTTCGCCTTGCAAAGCGCAATAGGAACATCCAGATCATTGGGAACTTCTTCAATCTGTAAATTATCCTGCATATGATCCTATCTAGAAGCCTCATTAGACCCATCATCAGAAACAATATAGTCAGAACATACCTTGGTCGTGCTGGATGACGGGCGTTGACCGCGAGAAGGAGGCCGTCATGTATAGAAGCGTGGTAAGGGTGGAACGACAACAACGGGAGATGGGAGAAGTGGTGAAGGCGGAAATGATGGTGAGTGTGGCGGAGAAGTAGGAGGCGATGGTTGAGACGTGATAGGAGATGGTGGAGGTAATGGTATAACTGGCGTGGGTGGAGGTGGAGGCATATAAATTTCATCATCTGACTCAAAAGAAGTCAACCTATTGCCTGTAGGGGTAAAATACATTATCGATTCAAAGAATGTAACATCTACGCTAACATAATATTTTCTGTTAAGAAGATCATATCATCTATACCCCTTCTGCATCCTAAAGTACACAACAAAAACACACTTGAGGGCTCTAGGAGAGAGCTTGTCAAGACTTGAGGACAACTGGTGAACAAACACCACTGAACCAAAGACACGTGGAGTAAGAGAGAATAACTCTTTATCTGGAAACACCATAGAGAAAGGAATTTTCTCACCTAGAACAGATGAAGGCATGCGATTCATGAGATAGCATGCCGTAAGAACCGCATCACCCCAGAATGGATTTGGGGAATGACTCTGAATAAGAAGCGTACGAGTGATATCAAGTAAATGACGATGCTTTCTTTAACCACACCATTCTGTTGAGAGGTATAGGCACAAGAAGTTTGATTAATAATACTACGAGAAACAAAGAATTGCGAGAGTGCATGAGTACAAAATTTCAATGCATTATCAGTCCTCACAATTTTAATAGAAGAAGAAAAAATTTTCTGCACTTCATTTATAAATCCTGTAATGATATTCCTAGCCCCAGATTTATTCTTCAACAAAAAAATCCATGACAGACACGATAAATCATCAACAACAACTAAATAAAACCTGTGTCCTTGATGATCAGGGAGACGACTTGGACCACAAATATCAACATGAAACAACTCAAAAGGAAAGATACTACTCCAACTCTGATTACTGGGAAATACCGAGCGATGGTGCTTTCCCAAATGACATGCCTCACATTCAAAAGAGGAACGGTGTGAAATCTGAGGAAGAACTTGACACAACTTTTGAAGGGGAAGATGAATGAAGCGCAGATGCCACATGGAAGGTGAAACAGATCCTGTGGAATGGGAGGAAAGGCCAGCACATGGGGTTCGGACAAGTCGACAGAGACCTCGTTGGTCACGACCACAACCAATCACCCTGCCTTACGGATATCCTAAAAAATAAGAGAAGATGGGTCAAAAATAGCTTTACAATACAAGTCCTTCGTAATTTGACTAATGGACAATAGATTCATAAAAAAATGTGGAGCATGCAACACATGCTATAGTCACATCGAAGGTCTCAAGTTAGACTCCCCCTGTCCAGTGATTGGGGATTGAGTCCCATCAGCAATGACTATTGTCCTCCTTAGAGGATTCTGTTTGTAAGCTGTAAGCTGATCTCTATCCCCACACAAATGATGTGTAGCTCCAGAGGCCATAATCCAATATGTAATATCAGGCCCATGACAAGATGTAATGGAAAAATTGCTACCTGAGGTACTGGCACTGGCAGAGGCAGCAACATCTGGAGCAGAGGAAGCAGTGGAACCTCTTGAGGGCATAACGTCCCTCAATCGAGAAATTAAGTCATCATCTCTGATCTGAAGGAGCAACAATAGATGAGTCAGCTTGCTCCACGACACGAGCTGATGCAACAAAGCCGTGCTTAGAGTAGCATATATCCTCTGTATAACCTTGACGATGACAATAAGTACAGGGCTGACAAATGCAACCTCCTCTAACTTGAGGTCCACGTCCACGGAAAAAAGAGGAGCCTCCTCTACCCTGGGAGGCTGCCATTGCTGAAGAATACTGGCTAGTAGTAGTGGATGGGACAATAATCCTACTAAGTCAGCAAAAGGCTTCCTCCATGGGAGGGATAGTAGCATTTTGCGGGGATCTGAGAGCGAGTAGCATCATATTTAGGATCGAGGGCGGCTAGGAATACACCGACCATGGTAGCATTCCTATATGTCTTCTGCTACTCTGGAGCATGATTTAAAAAGCGCCGCCTCAAGGCGTAAAGGCGTACGCCTCGAGGCGAGGCGTACCAAAATCGCCCCGAGGCGCACGCCTTGGATCCTTTGGGTGGGGCGTACGCCTTCCCTTGACGTGAGGTGTTCGAGGCGAGGCGGAGGCGTAAGCCTCAAGCGTGAGGCTTTTTTTTACCATTTTGATTATGTGCTTTGCACATGATCCTATTTTCCGTAAGCATTATTTTTTTATGTTTGTATTTTTGTTTCCATGTTAAACCTTTCATATTTCTACATGTAGTTCCATGCAAAGAGAAGAGATCGCTTGAAACAAGTGAAGCTACATGATCTTGTTTACCTCATGTTCAATTATCATACATCTACACATACTAGTTCTATTGCATACAAATTGCGTTTGAATTGTAATAAATGTTTTATATTAGCTGCAAGTTTGCAACTTGATATTGTTATTTGGTTGTATAAGTTGTGAATCTTATAATAGTCATCGTATATACGAAGAAGAAAGGTTGAAAATAAACATGTGACATAAAATAATTATTACATTTTATTGTAAATAGCAAAATAAAATAATATCGTCAGTAAAAAATTTCGCCGGGGGTGCTGCCCCCACACCCCCGCAGGGTGGAGCGCACCTGCTCCCCCTAGACCCCCCCACAGGCTCGTTGACCGGGCAGCGAGATCCCCGTCTTGTTGAGATATGATATGGCAGGAGGGGATGCATATGCCGGTTCTCCAACAACGTCCAACAAGACAAGCGGTTGAGATTCAAGGTGTGTCAGTATTTTTATTACTTCGAACACTAAAAATTATGGTTTCTGTTGTACTTTAGTATTAAGTATAAACTTTAATTCAATACTCATTGAATTATTGAAGTTGGAGTTGGAACTTGTCATTCCATATATTAGTGGCTTAATATTGATTTTTTTGAACTGCATTGCCTTCATCTCTTATTTACTTATTTATTGTATCTTTTACTAGTGCTAAACTATTCTTGAATGTGTTTTTAGGAAAATTTAATATTATCATATACTTTTTTCAATGTATTTTGCTTTAATTTTATTTTTTTTTCCAAAAAATTGAGGCTTACATCTCGAGGCTTAGGCTTCGCCTCAATTTCAGGGAAAATGCCTCAGACCGCCTCGCGCTTTTTTAAACCTTGCTCTGGAGTAGTCGTGAGAGGCATGAAGCTGTGGAGCTTCTCAAACTTCCCACACAAGGATGTATACAACGAATGAAGAGGTCGTCCTTTCTGCTTGACAGTGAATATATAATGCTGAAGTTGCAAAATTTTCATCTCATTCCCCTCCTAAGAATAAGTGGCTGCGAGGATATATCCCACATCGCCTTGGCGGTGGATTGATGTAGCACATCATTGGCGATCTTTATCGTCAATGTCCCAGAAAGCCACACCTTGGCATACGCATCATCCGCCTCCCACGAGGCTTAACCCCGGTTTTCTCCCCTGGCTCCTCCTTGGTAAGAATGTGTTTCTTACCATTATACTTCATGAGGCTCATAACCTGCATACCCCGGTGCTCATAGTTTGTCCTGTCCATCTTGACAATAGGCGCTGGACCTCTGAAAGCGCTTGTGGCGGGTACGCCGATCTTTTGTTCTGACATATTACCGGGAGAGGAGTACTAGGGTTAGTAGACCAATGAATGAATGTCTACACAGACATGCATGGATTTGAATGCATATGTAGACTTATGCACTCAAATCCATTAGTTCAACCGAAGGCCGACGACGGGACGGAAGATGGGAAGCCATCGGTTACGAAGGCCGGCGACCAAGGAAATGCAGCGGCGGCGACGTGGGCCGCTGCTCAACAACGGAGGCCGCTGAGGTGGGAGATGGAGGCTGCAAGGGTGGCGGGGCTGTAGGAGCAGTGGGTCGGGGGCTGCATGGGCGGTAGGGCCGTAGGGGCAGCGACCGATGACGACTGGGGGCTGCTGCCCGGATGGGTGGCGATCTTGGAGGAGAGAGGGGCGGCGGGTGGGGTAGGGGTTAGGGTTCGAGAGCTCCAGCCTAGGACCGCTGCTCTGATACCGTGTTAGGAAAAAGAACGAAGTTGTTTATTCGTTGGAACCCTAGGCTCTCTTATATAGATGAGAGACCTATGGGTAAATTACATAGGAGAACAAAATATAAAGAATAATAATGAAACGATAAAGAAATATTTCTACACTATGTCAATGCTGACATCATCTTCTTTGAGTCCATCATGTACTATTCTCCTACAGGTGACAGGATGAGTCCCTCTGAGTCTGAGGATATTATTCTCCCCCTCCACCTACACATACCTCAGCATGTACTCCATATTCCAGCGCCTTCCCCAGCATCCAACATGCTCCAGGTAAATTTTGAAAACTTAGTTTTGACTGATGGAACTAGTGGTATGCATGATGGGCATGATAAGCATGTAGATATACAAGTTGAACCAAAACCACAAGCATAGAATGATTTAGGAGGTCTATTGCCTTGCGAAAAGGCAAATGTTCTTGTATGCGATATCTCTTGGCATGTCAGGTGTCTCTGGAGTAACCTTTACTAGACTTCTATAACCTTATTGTGGGATTATCCGTTGATGAAATCTCACGCACTTATCAGGAGGCACTTAAGGTGAGCGAATGGCATCTGGCCATGGAAGTAGAGATGGCAGCTTTACAATCTTGTGGCACATGGAGTACCGTTACAGCTCCCGCAGATGTGTCTGTTGTAGGATGAAAGTGGGTGTTCACTATGAAGCATCGAGCAGATGACATCATTGATTGCTACAAGGCACGACTTGTAGCTCATGGGTTCACTCAAACCTATGGGGTGGACTATCAGGACACTTTCTCTCCAGTAGCTCGGCACTCCACTCTTCGAGTTCTTGTCTCGATCGCAGGCACACAGTACTAGCCTCTGTACCAACTTGATGTGACAAATGCCTTCCTCTATGGTGATCTTCAAGAGGAAGTCTACATGCAGCAGCCACCTGGGTTCGCTGCTGAGGGGGAGTCTCAAAAGATGTGCAGACTTCATAAGGTGATCTATGGCCTTAGCAGAGTCTGAGAGCATGGCCTCGTAAGCTCTCAGGCGTGATAAAACATGAGTGGTTTGCGAGATCCACTACAGATCACTCCTTGTTTGTTCAGAGGTCCCAAAAGGGCACCGTTGTTATATTGGTATACGTTGATGCCATCATCATTACATGGAACAATGCACATGAGATTAAGCTGCTAAGGCTTTTTTGGGTCAGCAGTTTGTGACCAAGGACCTTGGTAGTCTACGCTACTTCCTTGGACTGGAGTTCGCCAGGAACCTGTAAGGTCTTGTGATGATTCGGAGGAAGTATGTTACAAATCTCCTATCAAAGACAGATATGGTAGATTGCAAACCAACCACTACTCCCATTGACCCGAGCATGAAGTTCTATGATGAGAGACTGATGAGGTCGGCAAGAGGAGATACATGGAGCTAGTTGTGAAGCTACTATATGTGACCATCACCAGGTCGGGTATATCCTTTGCAGTAAGCAAAATGAGTCAATTAATGGAGTAGACAAGACAGATCCATGTGGATGCAATCCATATGATTTTGAGGTATCTGAAGACCTCACTTGGTAATGCTCTTTTATTTAGTAGAGACACATCCCTTGCTGTTACAACGTGTGGAGATGCAGATTACACAGGATGCCGTAAGGTAGGAAGTCAACTTCCGGGTTTGCAGCACTTGTAGGGAATTCATCAGTATCATGGAAGAGTAAGAAACAAACAGTTGTCGCTCGATCGAGTGCTGAATCAGAGTACATGACCATGACACAAGGTAGCACAGAGATGATGTGGGTTAGATCAGTTCTGACTAACCTAGCCATTGAGGTGCCTCTTCCAATGCACCTCCAATGCAACTGTTAGAGATTACCGTATATCGTTGTTTCTTTATTTACCTCTATTTCCTTATGCATTGTTTCCCTATGTATCACTGTTTCCTTATGTATTGTTTCCCTATGTAACCCCACAGGGGTATTTGTGTAAGTTCTCCTCTGAGCACCCTAGGGTGTAGTCCTATATAAGGACCCCTAGATCTCACAGAATAAACACACAATATTCTTCTCTTCTTTTCTCCACATGGTATCAGAGCAGCGGTCCTAGACCGGTGTTCTGACCTAATTTTCCCTCCTACCACCGCCCGCCCCTTCTTCTTCTCTCCCATCCACGATGCCCTGCGTTAGGCGTGCGCACCTCGGGCTCCTGCGCCTTGGGCTCTAAGCCCTAGGCACCTCGCACCCCTTGTGCCCCTCGCGCACCTGTGCGTACTGCGCGCCTCGAGCCCCTCCGCCTCTGCGCCCCTCGACCCTCACCCCTGCGCCCCTAGCGCACCTTGCGCCCCTGCACTCTTGCGCCACCGCCCGCGCCCGTGCGCACCCGCGCCCCGCGCCCCTGCGTACCTGCGCCCCGCGCCCCTGCGCACCTGCGCGCACCGCGCCCCTGCATGCCCCGCACACCTAGCGCACCTGTGCGCCTCGCGCACCTTGCACACCTGCGCGCACAGCGCCCCTGCGCGCTCCCTGCCTTTGCGCCCCACTGCACCGCGCTCCTGCGTGCCCCTGCATCGAGCTTCTGCGCGCACCTCGCCGCTGCAACCCTAGGCCCCTGTTCGGCTCCGGTTTAGGGCGTTCACCCTCCACAACTCTCTACTAATTTGCAACTAAGGAGGCTCTATATATCAACTACAACTTCATCTAGGTCACTTTTTCTTGACCTAGAGACGCTATCATGACGTCCATCGAGACCAAGCCTATGTATCCACCTTCTTCTCTAATGGTACAAGGCACATCTATCAAATTGAAAGGCTCGGAAAACTATGTTCTATGGTCTCGATCCTTCAAGATATTTATTGGTGGCCAATGAAAGGGTGTCATCCTCACGAAGACTCCTCCTGCTATCACTGATGCAGAATATAAAGCCTGGTTTGTCGACAATTGCCAGGTAATTACTTGGATGACTAATAGTGTAGATCCAAATATTGCTGCAAATCTCTTATATAAAGATACTGCAAAAGCCATGTGGGAAAATCTTGAGCACACATATTCCCAGAAAACAACCAAGTCTCGTCTCTCTGATATATACACAAGAATCTGGTCTACTAATCAAGAAGAGACCAGTTTAACTGAATACTACCGGACATTTACAAGCTTGTTTGAGGAACTTCTAATCTTTCAACCTGCATGCTGTGATAAACAAATAGGCAAACGTGCTGAGTGGCAGGTCTACATGTTTCTCTCGGGACTTCACCCGAAGTACAAAATTGCAAAAGATCAATTTCTTATGGCAGATAAATTGCCTACGATCGAAATCATATTCGGTCGACTACAGGAACTGGAAGCTCCGGTTCAAAATTCTCTGGTTCATTCTTCCACAAAGATAACAACCCACTATTCATCTGGGCAAAGAGGATGTCAGTCTTATCCTAAAGGCCGAGGTCGTGGCCGCGGACGTGACTTTGGACGAGGTCGTGGTCATGATTCCTCAACTGGTCGTTATCCTGCATGCATACACTGTGGTCGCATGAATCATCAGTCTGAACATTGATGGGAAACATTTGGCAGGCAACCTAGTGCTCATAACACTTATGACGATGAATCACATGATACAAACAATGATACAACTACTCAGAGTACAGATGGACAACATACCCCATTCATTGCTTCTGAATATACTCGGCTGCGACAACTTCTAAATGATTCCGCTCCCTCAACAAAAGACACGACCGCATCTGCTGCTACTGCTAGCCTTGCCACTACATTAGGTACAGTAGCAAACTCAGTTTCTGTTACCAAACATGCATGGATTATTGATTCTGGAGCTTCTACTCATCTAACGGGAGATGTAAGTGTACTCACCTCATCTCAACCCTCTACCTCTATAAAGAGCGTTCGTGTAGCCAATGGGGATCATTCTCGCGTTACTGCTGTTGGAACTATTGAATTGTCCAACAAACTTCGACTGACAGATGTGCATTGTGCTCCTGCTTTCCCGCTCAGTCTTTTATCTGTTCAGAAGCTATGTCGTGAGCTACATTGTCGTGTTATTTTTTGATGAATTCTGCTGCTATTTTCAGTACATCCGGACGAGGCAGATTTTTGATGGGGGACATGAGAGGAATGGCCTATATTACCTCAACAACCCTACCACTTCCAACTTTGCTGGCGCTACGTCCATCACTGAAGATCCCCTTCTATGGCATCTTCGTCTGGGACATCCTTCTGCCAAAGCTCTCTATATGATGTTCCCTGAACTGTCTACGCTGAAACCTTTTGAGTGTGAAGCATGTCAGTTCGGAAAACATCATAGAGTTTCCTTTCCTGCTAGAACTGAGCCTCGTCGCACTACTCCTTTCTTCCTAATTCATTGTGATGGGGACCCTGTCCGGTCAAAACCATTAGTGGTCATAAGTACTTTGTTGTTTTTGTGGATGACTATAGTCGCTTATCTTGGGTATTCTTGTTAAAAGAACGTTCAGAGATTAATATCGTTGTTAAGAACTTCTTTCATTATGTCAAAAATTTCTTCTCTACTACTATTAAAATCTTTCGTTCTGATAATGCTCTGGAATTTACTCAGAATGACTTGATAACCTTTTTTGCCTCCCAGGGAACCATACATCAAACATCTTGCCCATATACATCCCAACAAAATGGGGTTGCTGAAAGAAAACTGAGACACCTTCTTGATATTGCTCGATCCATACTCACCCATATGAATGTTCCCAAGACATGGAAGGCCGTATCCCGATATATCGTCGATATATCGGCGATATATCGGTATCGACAGGTCACCGATATATCGCCGATATGTCCGATATCGGGTATCGACATGCAAAAAAGGCTAGCCGAATCCTGGTATCGGTGATATGGCATCGATATATCGCCGATGTATCGACGATATATCGGTATCGACATGGTACCGATATCGATACCGATATCGATATGTCCTTCCATGTCCCAAGATATATTGGGGCAATGCTATCCTTACTGCTGTTCATCTTATAAACAGGGTCCCCTCTGCTTCTCTACATGGCTCCACTCCCTTCAACTTACTATATCCCAAGGAGAAACCTTTCCCTCTGCCCTTACGAATTTTTGGATGCACAACCTTTGTCCATAGTTTCCATACCACGGACAAATTATCTGCCCGTGCTATCAAATGTGTTTTTCTAGGGTATTCTCAAACTAAAAAAGGATACATATGTTACGATCCTACAGGACATCGTTAATACATTTCTCTTGATGTCACCTTCTTTGAACAAAACGGCTTCTTTACTCAGACAGTGTCCGATATTCCCCTAAAATTCCCCCCTCCACCAATTGTGTATAAAAGAACTGTGTCTAATCCTGTTCAGGTTCCTTTACCTATTCCACAGTTGCAGGACACTACGCCATCCTCGAGTGCTCCCACCAATGCTACCCCGGATAGTCCTCAGGAGCTACCGATCACACTACGAAGAACAAAGAGGCAATATACACTTCACCCAATATCTCATTTCACCTCTACTAATGGGTTATCTTGCTCTGACAAAAGATATGCAAATGCCATAATGGCTATTTCTGTTCCCAAAGATCATCATAGTGCATTACAAGATGAGGGATGGAGAATGGCAATGAATGAAGAAATGGAAGCATTACAGTCTCGGAAAACATGGGACCTTGTCAAATGCCCTCCTGGATGTAAACCAGTTGCATGTCGCTGGATCTTCACTACAAAGCAGTCCCCTGACGGTTCTGTTGATCGTTTAAAAGCAAGACTTGTAGCAAAGGGCTTTACTCAAACATACATGGTAGACTACTTCGAAACATTCTCCCCTGTGGCTAGAATGGGATCCATACGAACTATCATCTCTGTGGCTGTGAACAAAGGGTGGCCTATGTTTCAGTTAGAAGTCAAGAATGCGTTTCTATATGGAGAGCTTGACGAAGAAGTCTACATGATACAACCCCCAGGTTACGAAGTCGAGGGGGAGTATGTATGCCGACTTCACAAAGCTATCTACGGACTAAAGCAGAGTCCAAGAACTTGGTTTGATAGACTGAGTACAGAGATTGGCACCATGGGCTTCCAGAGGACTACATCTGACTATTCGGTTTTTGTCAGGAAGCGACAGACTGGTGTTGTAATTCTTGCTGTATATGTAGATGATATGATTATTACTGGAGATGATGACCAATGGATACTAGAAACCAAGGCTTTCTTGCAAAAAGTATTCGTCACCAAGGATCTTGGACAACTTCGCTATTTTCTAGGCATAGAAGCTATACGTACTAAGAAAGGCTTACATATGTCACAGAGGAAATACTGCCTTGACATACTAACTGAGACAGGTCTACTTGGGTGCAAACCCTCAGGAATTCCAGCAGAGCCTAGAAACTATTTTGCATCCAATGATCCTCTCTTTGAAGACACGACACGATATAGGAGCCTGGTTGGCAAACTTCTATATCTTACAGTTACTAGACCTGATATATCTTATGCTGTAAGCAGAGCCAACCAATATATGGAGAAACCATGCTACAACTATTGGCAAGATGTTCTTTAAATCCTTCGCTACCTAAAAGACTCGCCAGGACGAGGAATCTTCTATGGGGCAAATGGTCACACAAATCTTACTGCATATGCTGACGCCGATTATGCAAGTTCTCTTGAAGATCGTCGATCTACAACTGGATATGCAATCATGGTAGGAGGAAACCTGGTTAGTTGGAGAAGCAAGAAACAAGCAGTTGTTTCAAGATCTAGTGTTGAAGCTGAATATAGAGCAATGGCTTAGACTACATGTGAGATCACATGGCTGCTCACTTTTCTACTAGAACTAAATGCTGCTACATCCACTCCTATTCCCTTGTACTGTGACAACAAATCAGCTACCTACATTGCTACCAATCATGTGTTCCATGAGAGAACAAAACATATTGAGATTGATTGTCACTTTATCAGAGATGATGTACGAGGAGGGAAGATAACCATGCTGCACATTCCAACAGATCTTCAACTTGCTGATATTTTTACCAAGGCAGTGACTAAAAAGCGGCTTTCATAGATAACTTCCAAGTTGGGCATGATTGATGAATATGCTTCAACTTGAGGGGGAGTGTTAGAGATTACCGTATATTGTTGTTTCTTTATTTACCTCTATTTCCTTATGCATTGTTTCCCTACGTATCACTGTTTCCTTATGTACTGTTTCCCTATGTAACCCCACAGGGGTATTTGTGTAAGTTCTCCTCTGAGCACCCTAGGGTTTAGTCCTATATAAGGACCCCTAGACCTCACAGAATAAATACACAATATTCTTCTCTTCTTTCCTCCACAGCAACAACCATGTCGTATTGTTCATTGCCAACAATCTAGCCTTCCTCGAGCAAACCAAGCATATCTAGGTAGACTTCCACTACACTCAAGATATGATTCAGAAGGGACTCATTTCTACATCCCATGTTACTTCTAGTGAGCAGACATCAGATGCGATCACCAAGGATCTATCCAGAGGACCCTTTCAAAGATGCTGTTCCAAGCTGAGCCTGATCGATATCTATGCTTCAGCTTAAAGAGTTTTATGTTATGTCATTGTTTTACAGTTATTTATTTCTTTTGTCTATAGTATGTAATTTACCCATTAGGGTTTCTCTCTTCTATATAAGAGAATCCTTGGCCTCTGCGAATAAACAAAATAGGTATTCTTTCTCCACAGTTACCAATGAAGATTGGTTGTGCACCTATGAGAATATTGATGGTGGAAGCATTGTCATGGGGAATGATGTAGCACACAAAATTATAAGGATTGACATTGTGAAGATTAATGTGCATGATGGAGTCGTAAGGACGGAGACAGAAGTTCACCATTTTCTTGTCTGAGAAAGAGCTTGATATCCATTGGAGTCTTTGACTCTAAAGAATAAGTACACCACTAAAGGTGGAGTTATGCAGGTTGCCAAATATGGGGTGGTTGTCATCATGGGTAACAAGTAGAAGACCCTATATGTCATGCAAGGGATTACATTACCTGTTGCAGTGGCATCCCAATCCATCAAATCAAAAACAGAGTTGTGGCATATGCGACTGGGGCATATGAGTTAGATATGGATGAACATCCTCAGTCAGGAAGTTCACATCAGGAATTCAAAGGATCCATGTTGGAATTTTGTGAGCATTGCGTGTTTGGAAAACAACACATAAAGCAATTCAGCAAAGCAATTCACATGACACATGAGACACTTGACTATATTCATGTTGAATGCTGGGACCCTTCGTGGGTCCTATCTTTAGGAGGTGTCATGTATTTCCTGTCCATTATTGATTATTATTGTAGGGTGGTTTAGGTGTTCATGATGAAGCACAAGAGAGAGGCATTTCAAACTGGAATGTCTTGGTGGAGAAACATGATTATAAGAAAGTCAAGCATCTGCGTACTGATAACGGGTTGGAGTTTTGTTCATCAGAATTTAATGAGTTCTGCAAGGAGGAGAATGTTACACGATATTACTCTGTAAGTGATATGCCACAATAGAACAGAGTTGCATAACGAATGAACATGATACTTCTGGAGAAAGCAAGGTGCATGCTCTCTAATGCTGAACATGGTATATCATTCTGAGTTGAAGTTGTAAATACAACTTGTTACTTAGTGAATTAGAATCCCGCATCTGTTGTTGACTACAGGACACCCATGGAGGTATGATATGGTAATCATGCTAATTATTATGTTTTACGAGTCTTTGGTGATGCCTATTACCATGTTAGTGAATAAGATCTAGAACCAAGGGAAAAAAAGGTGTTTACATGTTCTGATGCATGAGTAAAGGGGTATAGAATCTTGTCCCCATCTGAGCATAGAATTATTGATAGCATGAGCGTTATATTTGATGAGAATTCCATGCTTCACTCAGAGAGTGAGTCCGTTGATGCAGGTACAAGTGATAATATTCACGAACAGGTGGAGTTCGAACTGACACCAAGTAGTGATCCAGCATTTGATTACATCACTTCTGATCAGGCTGATCATGAGCAGCCTGAAGCTGAGCACCTAGAGGAGAGGCAATCAAGTGTTGTTACTAATTATCCCCGTATAGAAATACGCCCGCCTTGGAGATATGGCTTTGAAGATATAGTTGCATTTACAATATAGGTTGTTGAAGAGACAGTTTCCAAATCCCTCCACTTACAAGGTGGCTATAGAAGGGGCAAAATCTGGGTAGTGGATAGCTGCTATGAGTGAAGAGATGGAGTCTCTTCAAAAGAATCAAACATGAGAGCTTTTCAAGTTGCCAAAGGAAAGGAAAGTCATTTGCTGCAAATGGGTATTCAAGAAAAAGCCAAGAATCTCAAGCAATGAAGGCATCATCTATAAGGCATCTACTTGCGACGGGATATAGTCAAAAGGAAGGTATTCTCTCATGTTGTAAGACATCCATCCATAATGGTGCTACTAACTCTTGACGAACCCCGACTTGGAGTTGGAGCAGTTAAATGTGATGACAACTTTCTTACATGGCTATCTCGAAGAGGACATTCTGACGAGTCAGCGAGAAGGATTCACATTTCAAGGCAAGAAAGATCATGCATTCTGATTAAAGATGATCATATGCGATATTTATTTACATCCTTATAAAATGAATGTTTGTATTTGTATCCTTTAAATTTTGTATATTTGTATCCATATTTGTATTTGTAAAATTTGAGATCTTATATTTGTTTTTATCGGATGTCGAATTCCAATATTTGCATTTGCATTTGTCATTCCTTTTTACTTTGATTAATTTGAGATCTTATATTTGTTTTTATCGGATGTCGGATTCCAATATTTGCATTTGCATTTGTCATTCCTTTTTACTTTGATTATGGATGAGTCACATTCAGGATGAGATTCCTTGGTGTATGTTATTCGATGATGATATCATGTTGATTGATGAGACTAGAGATGGTGTAAATGAGAAGCTTGAGGTCTGGAGACATGCATTGGGGACTAAAGGATTTCGTATAAGTATGGCTAAGACTCTGAGCACTATTCTTGGGGCTACACCCTTCTTCTCCTAAAAAAAGTGGGGCTAAGGCTGAATATATGGAGTGCACTTTTGATGGAAATAATGATGAAGGAATCAACGTGAAGATTGATGATGATAGCATTCAGAAGAGCTTCTTTTAAATATTTGGGATCTATTTTGCAACATGATGGTGAAATTGATGGAGATGTTACTTATTGAATAAATACGGGTTATCTAAAGTGGAGAGGTGCCTTTACTATTCTTCGTGATAAGAAAATTCCTTTGAAAATCAAAGGAAAGTTTTACAAAGCAGCCGTGAGACCTGTTATGCTCTATGAATCTGAATGTTGTCCTATAAGCCATAAACATGTGCAGAGAATGACAGTAGTAGAAATGAAATGCTAAGGTGGATGTGTGGACACACACACACACATAAAGATCGGATTCAGAATGATGCAATCAGAAGGAAAGTTGGTGTAGCTCTGATCGAAGATAAGATGCGAGAAAATCGATTAAGGTGGTTTGGCTATTTGCAAAGGAGGTCAACTGATGCACCGGTAAGGAGATGCGAGTTTTGGGATGTTAAGCCGCCTAAGAGAGGCCCAAGAATTGTTAAAATGAGACTATACAAAGGGATCTTAGTTTTTTATTTAAGCCCGAGAATGATCCAAGATAGATCTGAATGGAGGCAAAGAATCATGTAGCCAACCCTACTTAATGTGGGAAAAGGCTTTGTTGTTGTTGTTGCATTTGTATTTGCCATATGGAAAAATGGCATCCATACCCTCTATCGAACGGTTGCGGATACGAACAAATACGAATGTGTCGGAGTATCATCCATTGTGTAGGTGGGTAATTGGATCCCTCCAGGGTCCAATTACTACTCTCTCTTATGTTTAGTTCCACATCTGTTATTGGTGGGACTTGGAGAGTCTGTGAGGGCTATATAAGAAGCCCCATACCCATTGTATCTGTTGACGCGTATTTAGTTATTGTGTCTTGTTTGCTATTTTATTTTCTTGTTATCCTCTTTATGTAATTTACCCATAGGCTACTCTCCTATATAAGAGAGCCTAGGGCTATGGAATAAACAACTCATTCACGTTTCCCAACATGGTATCAGAGCGACGGTCCTAGACCAGAGTTCTCGAAACCCTAACCCTAACCCGCCCCACCCGCCGGCCTTTCTTCTCTCTCTCTCCCCTCTCAGCGATCGCTCCTCTCTCCGATCGCTCCTCTCTCCGATCGCTCATCTAGGCGCCGCTCCGATCGACCTATCGCCGATCGCCCAGCGCCCTCGCCGATCGCCCAACGCTCCTCTAGCGCTTCTCGCCGATCGCCCAGCGCTTCTCACCGATCGCGCGCTGGATCCGATCGCCTAGCGCTTCTCGCCGACCTCGCGCATTCTTCAGCGCCCTTCAGACCTTCTGCGCAGCGCATCTTGCGCTTCTCCTGCACCTTCCAGCGCTTCACCTTCCAGCGCATGTGCGTCTAGTGCGCATTCAATCCCTGCGCAGTCACTGATCGAGCACTTTGCGCGCGCTTCTCCAGCCAGTCCCTGATCGAGCCACTGCGCGCTTTCTTCAGCCGCTGATCGAGCACTTTGCGCGCAGTATCCAACCCTGATCGAGCGTTTTGCGCGCAGCGTGCACCTATATCCAGTTTTGCCTGCACGTGTCTGCGTGCTCCACGCCCTAAAACTCTAGGGCACAGATCTTGATATATATGGGGTTGGTTGCTTGACGTCTACACACGCAACTGATCCCGTCTATGTCATTGTAGACAAAGATTGTTGTCTCTCGGTCACTCCAGTCTTCCATCTCCAGTATGTCAGAAAGCAAGGCAGATATCCCATCTATGGGCGCATTTCGTGGTCCAGCGCCCATTGTCAAGATGGATGGTACGAACTATGAACTGTGGGCAATGCAGTTCATGAGTATGATGAAGTCTACGGGTAAGAAGCATATTCTTACCGAGCCCGAGCCTGCAGAGAAGACTGGAGTTCATGCCTCATGGGAGGCCGATGATGCTTATGCCAAGGTGTGGCTATCTGGCACATTGGCTATTGAAATAGCTAATGACATTCTACATCAACCTACAACCAAAGACATGTGGGATATTCTGGCAGCAACGTATTCTCAAGCGAAGAACGAGACGAAAATCCTGCAACTACAACATGACATATTCACAATAAAGCAGAACGGCCGTCCTTTACATTCTCTCTATACATCATTGAGAGGGATGTTTGAGAAGCTCCACAGCTTCATGCCTCTTACCGCCACGCCAGAACAACAGAAGACATATAGGAATGCTACGATGGTGGGTGTGTTTCTCGCTGCACTTGATCCAGAATATGAGGCAGCACGTTCACAGATTTTAGCAGACTCGACTATTCCTCCCATGGAGGAGGCTTTTCACAGATTGAGTAGGATCACAGTACCTTCAGCAGCTGCGAGTCAGAATCCCTCTGCCATGGCGGCCAACAGAGGCCGTGGTTCTCATTACCAGGGCCGTGGACGTACTCCCCGTGGAAGGGGTGGCCGCACTAGGCCAACATGCTCATATTGTCACCGAGTCGGACATATTGAAGATACATGCTACTCAAAGTATGGATTTCCTGCATCCGCACGATCCGCTGAGCACATAGAGCCCCCGTCTGCAGCTACACTGGATCAACGATTTGATGATCTAGTTGCCCGTCTTAGGGGCATTATACCACCATCTGGTCCAGCATCGTCGACAGAGAATCATACTGATACTGCTGCGTCTGCTTCTGCCTCTACGAGTACTTCAGGTAGTACTCTTGCCCTTCACAGTAGTAGATCGGATACATTGCCATGGATCATGGACTCGGGAGCTACACATCATCTATGTGGCGACCAGGGTCTACTTACAGGATATACTCAGATTCCTCCAGGACGGACAGTAGTGATTGCCAATGGCACACATTCTCCTATCATGGGTCAGGGGGAGATTAGATTGACATCCTCTATGCAGCTTAAGAATGTTTTGCATGCACCGCATTTTTCTATGAATCTGTTGTCAATTAGTCAGATTACGAAGGATCTTCAGTGTCGTGCTATTTTTGATTCATCTTCCTTGATTTTTCAGGACATCCGTACGGGCAACGTGATTGGTCATGGCTATGAGCAAGGAGGCCTTTATCGCTTGAATCAGACCCCGTTTGCCGGAATCACAGCTTCTCCCGCAGAACAAGTATCTCCTCTCCTGTGGCATCTGCGATTTGGTCATTTACCGCTTCAGAAGTTGCGTCTAGTCCTACCTTATAGTCTTCCTCACACACCTATCCAGTGTGAGGCGTGTCAGTTGGGAAAACATCACAGGTCATCTTTTCCCAGTAGTCAAGATCGGAGTAGTAACTCCAAGTTTGAGTTGTTTCATGTCGATGTCTCGGGTCCGAGTCGTGTTCCCGATCATCAGGGGCACAGGTTTTATATTGTATTTGTAGATGATTTTTCTAGAGCATCATGGGTATTTCTAATGAAAAATAAGTCTGAGGCTGGAAATATTATTATCCACTTTCTAAATGAGATTCAGAATGTTTTTTCCACAACGGTCAAAATTATGAGAACTGACAATGCCTTAGAACTGTGCACTAACAATCTAGCCAACTACTACTCCTCTAAAGGAATTGTTCACCAAACATCCTGTGCTCATACGTCTCAGCAAAACGGGGTTGCAGAAAGAAAACACCGTCACCTTCTTGATGTTACAAGGTCACTTCTCATTCAGAGTCATGTTCCTTATTCCTACTGGGGTGATGCGGTCCTCACTGCATGTTATCTTATAAATCGTATGCCCTCGTCTGTCGTCAATGAACAGGTTCCCTTTTCACTTATATATCCGGACAAGGATCTGTTCATTCTTACTCCTCGTGTGTTTGGGTCAGTCGCATTTGTCCATCAGCTGTTGCCTGGTTCTGACAAGCTCTCTCCTAGGGCTGTCAAGTGTGTCTTTGTGGGGTACTCCAGAACTCAAAAGGGGTACAAGTGTTTTGACCCTGTGCGTCGGTGGTATATGATCAGTGCAGATGTTACATTCTTTGAATCCATTATGTATTTTTCAGAATCCGGGAACATGCAGCCACCACCAGTATCACCTGATACCGTATTCATGGCACCACCAACAACACAGCCGTCACCACCAACATCACAGCCGTCACTACCACCACCACCACCACCACCACCACCACCGCCACCAATAATATCCCCGTTACCATTCCATTACACCCGGCGGCCGAATCAAGCTCATGGTCCTGACCAGTCAACTAGCCCGCCTACGGTATGTAATGAAAATATTAATGTTGATGGATCTGACGACATTTCTCAGCAGGATGCATTACAGGAGCATAGTGATACCACAGAGGATCTGGATGTTCCCATCGCTCTACGCAAGCAAAAGAGAAGCTGTGCCAAGTATCCAGTCTCAGCAGCGGTTTCGTTTGAGAGGCTATCTGGATCATTCAGGACGTTTGCATTGGCACTCTCAGCTACTGATATTCCACGGGACCACCATGAGGCTTTGCAGGTGATGAATCTCAGATTCACCATTCTAAGTCTCTTTAATTAAAGCTCAAGTCCCTAAAAATCAACTGCATTTCTGCATTTATTCTGCATAATTAGCATTCATGCATGATTTCATAAGAATTGCATTTTAGCATTAAGTTCTGCATAAATTAAGAAGCCAAAAATCCAAGCCAAAAATTGACCTATAAATAGCCTAACTTCCCCTATTTTTAACTCCTTCATACTAACTCCGATTGCCACAAACTCACTTCCACTGTGTACACATCACTAACAAGAATAAATAAAAAATACAAAAAAAAATAATTAACCCTGGTAAGTGGACCAAAAACCCAAATCCTAGTTTCAGGATTTTCGGACTAAAAGCCACATATCTTCCCCATCCAGTATCCGATTTGATCCTACTCACTTTTGAACTAATGTGCATTCAATTACCTTCAAAACAAGACCAAGTTCAAGTGAATCGGAGCTCATATGAGAAAGTTGGGTTTTGGGCCTCTTTTGTACATTGTATTTTTTTCGCGGCTTTTGACCTTGTATTTTACGCATTTTTTTTCTTTATTTATAAAAATCCAAAAAAAATTAGATTTAGATGTCTTTTATTCATCTTTGAGTTTTCTGTTTTTTTCCGGATTTTTTATCGTGATTAAAAATGACAAAAAAATTAGAAAACCAAAAAAATCAAGGTATTCTTTGTACATGGGATACCCCAAAAATTCACTTTTCACATTTGATCGAATTTGGTTTTGATGTCTTCATGAAAGTTGTAGATCTCGTCGAGACGAGCATTTTTCGTGAAGAAACTTTTTCGATCCGAGGTCGTTTGCTATTTCTTTTCGATTTTACAAACTCTTTTTCCTGTGATTTTTCTGGTGCTGACACGTGGCAGCCCCAGAGGCTGACACGTGTCAGCCATTTTTCGCCTTTTTAAATCTCGTTTTTATAAAAAAAAAATATAAAAGCACCCGCACGTGCAGCGCACGTGCCACCGCCGCACGCGCACTGCACGTGCGCCGGCTCCCTCCCTTAACCCCCGTGCCACGTGGCTTCTTACTGGCCGTTCGATCTCGGCCGATCGAACGGCCGAGAACCCATCTTCCCCAACGGTCTCCCCCGTCTTCTCCGCCTCCCCTCTTCAACCTCCAGCTCCGCTCGCGCCCGCCGCCACTCGCCTCCGCTTCCCTCGCCAACGACCTCCCCCGCGTCTTACGCAATCACCGGCCGCCTCCCTCGCCTATAAATAACACCTCGCCGCCCCGCTTCCTCGCATCCGCCGATCTTCTCCCTAGGAAGGCCTCCGAGGTGGTGACAGCCCTCCGCAACCTTGCTCCACCGGCGTGATCCGAAGCCCCCCATCCCCTCGGTGCTTCGTCGCAGCCCCTTCCAGGCGCTGCCGTGCTCCGGCCACTCGCCGTTGAGCCTCCGACCTCCCCCAGGTATCTCTCTTCTTCTTCTCTCTCTCTCTCTCTATCTCTCTCTCTCCCGCTCTCTCGCTCTACCTCGTCGCCTCCGCTCCGCTCGGAGCTTCCCCTCCTCGCCGACTCGATACCCCGCTACCGCCTACCTCACCTCCGTCTCCACCCACGACCGGCGCTCCACGACATCGCCAACGATCACCGCCTCGCCGACTCCACTCGCCGTCGCTGCTGCGCCCCCGACGCCCCACGGCCGTGTGTCGGCCACTTCATCTCCCTCGCCGACCACCGCAAGCTACACCGCTCCGCCTTACGCCATCGACCCTTTACTTCAGCCTCCTCCGCCTGAGGCCTCGCCGACGACATCGCCATCAACCACCTTCGTCTCCGCCTTGCCACGCCGCCTCCCCGTCGAGCCACCGTTCTACTCCGACAACAACTCCACCGCCTGACGCCAACTCCGCCATCGTCATCAACACCTTCACCGCCAGCAGCTTCGCCCCTTTGTCTTCGACACGCCTTCATCGACTCCAACGCCCCTCCGACGAACGCCGCACCGTCGCACGACCACGCCAAGACCGTGCACAACGCCTCGGCCGTGTGGCGGCTGTTGACCACACCTCGCCGGACCCTCCTCCGCTGGCTGGCCAACCTCTCGCCAAGCCAGAGGAGCCCTCATCTCGCCGTCGACCGGGCTCAGAACCCGAGGCCCCGGCACGTGCAAGGCACGTGCGCGGGGAACTACTTCAGAGTCATCCCCAGGGGTCACGTGATCTGCACGTGACCCGCTGGGTTAATTGCGAAGACCCCCCTGAAGATCTCCATTTCACGCACTCGCCCCTGCCATCCAGAGGCACGTGCCTAGCACGTGCCTACTGGAAAATTTGCAAGAATACCCTCTGGGGTATAGGTAACTACACAAAAGTCCCCCCTGCATTGATTTTATTTATTTATTCTATTTGCGTCTGTACCCCTGTCTTCGTCATCCATTATAGACCTCTACATTGCATCATTTTATTTATTTAAATATAGCACTTTGTTCATTGCTTTATGCTCTACATTTTGACATGCTGTGGATATTTTTATGAATTACGGTTGATTAATAAATAATTATTTTGTGGAAATTGAGATATTTTGCCCAATCTGTGCTCGGAAATTCGTAGTTAATTAACCGTTGATTTAAAATTTCCCCAAAAATCACATATCGTAGAGATTAATTTGATTAACATTGTGCCCAAAAATCATTGCATTTGCATGCATCTTTTGCCTTGTATAAATCATTTTGCATATTTCATTGTTTAATTTTTAATAGGTATTAGACCCTACATTTTTGTGATCTAGGATTTTTCTAGGATTCATTACTTTGTGATAGATCTTAGATAATTTTAGTTCTCGAAAATAAGTAGGTTTAATATTTATTAAAATTAAATATTGAAACTCATTCTGTTTGCAATTAAAAATTCGTAAAAAATTCATTTTGCATCTAAAAATTCCAAAAAAATTACTGTGCACTTATTCCATCATTTTTTACATCTTGGCCAAGTTTCGTAATTTTCGGACACCGTTTGAACGTATTTTACATTTTAGTCCCTAAAGTAGGCCGAATTTGCATTTTGCATCTCATATTGCATTGAAAAATTCCAAAAAAAATACCGCCTTGAAAACCGAATTAAAAATTGGATAGATATTAATCTAGGTTGTTCCTTTGCCTCCTTGTGATCGACCTTGGGACTTGCCCAAGTAAAATAAACATAAACCACGAGATTAAAATTGAATCATTATTTTGTGGTTATTTCTTGACTGTTTCCGAATCGCCGCCTACAACGAACGACATATTTATTTTCACGCACGAAGATTAAAAACAACTTCTTAACGCGGCTTTTGCGGGCTCGTCAGCAGGACTCTAGATGGCGGCTAGCAATGGAGGAAGAGATGGCGGCACTACAGTCTAGAGGAACATGGAGCTTGGTTACTAGACCACAGGATGTCAACCCGGTGAGTTGTAAGTGGGTATTTACAGTGAAACATAATGCAGATGGCTCCATTGACAGGTACAAGGCACGCCTAGTTGCAAGGGGATTCACACAGACATATGGAGTAGATTACCTTGACACGTTCTCCCCGGTGGCTCGTCATTCCACTCTGCGGATCCTCTTATCAGTTGCAGTTACTAGAGACTGGCCACTCTATCAACTGGATGTGAAGAATGCCTTTCTGTATGGCGACCTGCAGGAGGAAGTCTACATGCAACAACCACCAGGTTTTGCTGTTGAGGGGGAGTGTTCCAAGGTTTGCAGATTACATAAGGCTATCTATGGCCTTAAGCAGAGCCCCAGAGCATGGTTCCAGAAGCTGTCAGACCTCTTTGAGAAACAAGGATATAAACGCTCCAATGCTGATCATTCCTTGTTTGTACAGAAGACGGCAAGAGGTATTGTTGTGATCATGGTTTATGTTGACGATATCTTGATTACAGGTGATGATGACCAGGGCATTAAGCAGGCAAAGGAAAGGCTGGGGACCGAGTTTGTCACCAAGGACTTGGGAGTCCTTAGATATTTTCTGGGGCTGGAGTTTGCCAGAAATCCGTATGGATTAGTCATGTCACAGAGGAAGTATGTCACAGATCTACTGAGTGAGACAGGTATGCTAGGGTGTCGACCTGCTACGACACCAATGGACCCTAGCATGAAGCTGTATGATGATGACACAGAGGAGGTTGACAAGAGAAGATACAGAGAGCTGGTAGGCAAATTGTTATATGTCACGATCACTAGGCCAGATATATTATTTGCAGTGAGCCGTGTGAGCCAATTCATGGAGCAGCCACGCCAGGTGCATATGGATGCAATACACATGATACTTAGATATCTCAAATCTTCTCCAGGTAAAGGTCTGCTATTCAAGAAAGGAAAGGGGATTTATGTCTCAGCATGCGCAGATGCAGACTATGCAGGATGTCTTAAGGATAGGAAGTCCACCTCAGGGTATGCTGTCTATGTTGGAGATGCTCTAGTCTCATGGAGGAGCAAGAAGCAAACTGTGGTAGCTAGATCCAGTGCTGAATCCGAATATAGGGCCATGGCCCAGGCTACTACAGAGATGATGTGGGTGAAAGCGGTGCTGACAGATTTATGCTTAGACATACCACTTCCTATGAACTTGGAGTGTGATAATCAGGCTGCTTTGTTCATTGCAAACAACCCTGCATTCCATGAACGGACCAAGCATATTGAGGTGGATTGCCACTTCATACGTGATATGATTCAGAAAGGATTCATTACCACATCCCATGTCACTTCAGAGAACCAGACTGCAGATATATTCACCAAGGCATTGTTACGTGGCCCATTTCAGAAGTGTGCTTCCAAGCTGAGCATGATTGACATCTATGCTCCATCTTGAGGGGGAGTGTTGACGCATATTTAGTTATTGTCTTGTTTGCTATTTTATTTTCTTGTTATCCTCTTTATGTAATTTACCCATAGGCTACTCTCCTATATAAGAGAGCCTAGGGCTATGGAATAAACAACTCATTCACGTTTCCCAACAGTATCAGATGAGAAAAGTGATAGAAAATACAAGCCCTTTGAGGCTTTCTCCCGTGGTTTCATCTTGCTCCTCACGGAGTAGGGTTCCACGTAAAATCTCGGTGTTCTTCATGTTTTTTTTTCTATTTCTCTGATATTACGCTTCCGCATTCTCGATTTCTAACATGGTATCAGAGCATGTTCAATTCTCGAGGATTTTATTATGTTATTTGATTATGTTCATAATTTGTTCGAGATTCAATTCTAGGATTTCTGGAAACCCTAATCCTGCATTGAATTACTTAAGGCTATGAAGATTCAAGTTGTTCAAGAAAATTCAGTTTGGTCCGATTATTCATTGATTCAAGTTCTGGAAACCTCAATTTGTTCTGCGCAAGTTCTGAATATTAGATGTTCCAATTCAAGTTCTGATTCAAATCCAAGAATCTAGGGTTTCATTAAAGCCACAAGTCCAGGCGTGCACAATTCAGAGCTTATATTTCTATGCACAGAGCGAGTTCGATTCTTGTTTTGAAGACCACCATCAAGAAAGTTCCTAGGGTTTCCTGATGGAACTCTAAATCTCCAGAAAAAGGAAATTCCAAACATAAATATGTAATCTCAGTGGCGAAATCTCAGCATTGACAATTGACCAGTGCTCAGAACTTTCTTGATCTCGCGCACCCACATGCAAGTTGTAGTCCACTGCAGAGCACAACATGCGTGACTTCATCGTAACACATGTGCCTTCTTCTATGGAAGTAGCACTAGCAGCTCATCCAGTTCTGCATCCACATGAGAAGATAAGGAAGGAGGTTTTCGATAACCTCCTCCATTGATAGAAGGAGGAGGAGATCGACGACTCTGGTTCTCCTTCTCATGTGAACCTGCAGCTCCTCAATCTCCTGACGGCGACACATCACCCTCACGGCACCTCTTCAGCGGTCTCAGATCTCTCGAAGCATTCCTGCAACCTAACTTTATCTCTAGGTGGCATTGAAGCCAAGCGACATTGCCTCCCTGACGAAGCCCCCTCTCCCTCGACTCCAAGTGGAACGCACAACCGCTTCTCTGAGCAAGCCAGGCGGGGGCGACGATCTCGGTGGAATCCTCTCAGGCGAAGAAGGCGACGACTACTATGGGTTTCCCCATTGGAAACCCTACTTATCGAAGAAGGAAGAGGGGATTGATGCCTTCATTTGTCTCAGAAAGGGTTTTAGAGGCCCACTTAGGGCTATTGCTGGAAAATATAAAAAAAGGAAGAGGCTACAATATTCAGGTCCTTTGGGCCAATAGATACAAAAAGGGGGTAGAAGGGGAAAGAGCAGGTCGGTTGCAAAACAAAAATAAAAGTTGTAGATTTGTGCCCAATTTAGAGCCGTTATTTCAAAAAAGAGAGGGAAAAGGTGCATACAAAAAACCGTACGTGGGAAAAAGGAGACAACTAAAAAAAGAAAAGGAAATAACCGAAAAAAGAAAAAAAGAGGAAAAAATATTTGAGTTGGTTTTTCCGCATCTTTATGTCTTCTCCCAACTTGGTCGACATCATTGTTTTCCGTTCATATTTCACGCTCTATAGATTGTCAGATTCAGACTCTACAGATTAGTTAAGAGTCTTCAGTTCAAGGCGTACATGTGTGCGTTCTTTATTTGAGAGGTCCCTATATTTGATCTGGTCGGCTCAGGGCTTTCATGTGATCCATAGAGACTCCAGATTAGAGACCCCATTCTCTATGCCATCGATGGCTTAGGGTTTTCAAGTGGTTTCATAGGGACTCTGGATTATGATCCCATTCTCTGAGCCAATATGGGAGAGACCCAGTTATCCGACGAGGCTTTCAGACTCTCCGACAAGGATGTTTCCACGGCTTTTTCCAGTTCGACCCTTTAAAAGAGATGGAGCAGTTGCGGGCCAGAGGTTTCCAGGTGGGGATTCATTCCAGTTCAGTGACTCTGACAGACGTAGTACAGAGCACATGTTCTTCTTTGAGGAGACCCAATTCAACTCACACTCCAGCCCTTTAGTTCCTCCTCAACCAATACGGCATGAGAGGCAACATCCTCGACAATAACCGACAATGGAGTATGCGTTGAGTTGATATAGTATGTTGTGCCTTATATTGCAAGTTTGAGATTTCTTTCTGTGTGTCCAAGTTGAGCATTGCATGCTCCAGCTTGAGAGGGAGTGTTGGAGTATGCGTCCATTGTGTTGGTGGGTAATTGGATCCCTCCAGGGTCCAGTTACCACGCCCTCTTATGTTTAGTCCCACATCAGTTATTGGTGGGACTTGGAAAGTCAGTGAGGGCTATAAAAGAAACCCTACACCCATTGTATCAGATGAGAAAAAGGAATAGAAAAACACAATCCTTTGAGGCGTTCTTCTGTGGTTTCATCCGCTCATGGAGTAGAGGTTCCACGTAAAATCTCGATGTTCTTCATGTTTATTCTATTTCTCTGATATTACGCTTCGAAATTCTCGATTTCTAACATAATGTATTTGGATCCCTTTTAATCCCTAGGAGGACAAGTCCTTCATATATTTGTTACTATACGTCAACGATATGTTGATTGATGCTAAGAAGGGTACCCTAGATGATCTGAAGAAGCTCCTTAGTTTATAGTTTGACATGAATGACCTAGGTGCAACGAAGAAGATTTAGGAGATGTAGATCATTAAGGATGATGCATAAGTGAAACTTTTCTTATCTCAGAAGAACTATATTGAGAAAGTTCTAATGAGATTTGGGATGTCTGCATCCAAGCCTCTTGGTATTCTATCCACTGCAAATATTTATGTTTGAATTTCTTATGGATCCGTTTGTATCGGGGATCCGTCTGTACGGGATTAGTATATAAACTCCACTAGGGTTAGGGCTCCCTGTATCCTATATACTTCTTTCTCCACATAGTGAAAACCGATCACGCCGCCTAAGGATGTAGCCCAATTATGGGTGAACCTTGTAGATCCGTGTGTCTTCATACTTGCGTGATCATTTGTGCGTGCTCCGCTTCTGTGATTTGCAGCATCAACTTTCCTTTGTACTTCTTCATTCCATTGAGATTCTTTTGGTGCTGGTATGCACCTCTCTTGGACACATCTAAGGTCCCTCTTGCAACTTTTCTTATACATTTAACAATTGAATGCCATTTTATAAGTGTTTCCAACAAGATACCCATCAACTTTGACCATATGATACGTGATAAAAAGCCTCCTGATAAATATTCTTATCAACATACTTCGGCTATTGGTCAATCGATGAGGCTGACTATTTTGCTAGGACCCATACAACCACATATTACAGGACTTATCTTTAGTTATACACAAAATGATATATAAGGGTGTTTGTTTATGAATATTCTTATACAAGTATTGATTCTGGTGGAGAGTGAATGCATAAATCCGAAAATCAAATCCTGTCTCATGTAGAGAAGTTAGGCAAGCTGTCTTGTCGGACTATGACAATTTTCTACTTTCTACATTGCACAATTTCGTTTATATTGTTTAGATTCACATGATATGTTTTCTTTCTATTAATGGAAGTTCCTTTTATTCTAGTAAGGGTATAGACAATGAAGAGATCAAAGCAGTTTCTTCTCAGAAAACACTTGCAGAGCCTGTAATTATTGTGCAGACAACCAGTGAAGTTGATCTGCTCGATGATGGATATAGATGGCGCAAGTATGGGCAGAAAGTAGTGAAAGGAAATCCTAATCCAAGGTTGGTTATTCTGTTTGCTCTATGATGTCACTGAATAAGAGTCAACAATTTCCTTCCAACAATGCAGATTTCCCCCTTCATCTCTAACAAGTGAAGGATATTTAATAACGAAAAGTTAAGAAGAAAGCATTTTGTGAGTCGATTTTAGATAATTTTCATTAAATCTGCTGAGAAATTTATCCAGTGAAACTTGTCTCTTGATATCACAAAAGGGGACATGTCACATTGCCCATTAACTCTGCTTGAAGTATTTACTACTTGATTTGTTCTGTCCAAATGCCAGTCATACATTAAAAGTTGCATGTTATGTATATATCATACAGGCTAGGCATCTTCTTGAGTCGTACCCTCCTTTTTCCTCCGAAAAATTATGTATATATCTTGTTTAAAACTATGGAAAAGTTTTCATGCATATACGTTGTCACGACCCGTCCCGCTAACCAGGACGTGCCGCGACAGAGATCTTTGTTCTTTCTTTTTTTTTCCTCAAGCAAACATGTGGCGATCTCATAAAACATAACATCTTTCTATTTCAAGTTCACAATACCAAGAAGTGTATTACACAAGTTCTATCTATTACAATTTCTCACAAAATAACACCGACAGTACAAAAAAACTACGAAAAGCAAAAGACACCTCCTCCAAGTGTATCAGTGGTCCTTTCCCCTGCTATTCGTGATTCTGCTGATCTGTAAATAATTATAATATAACGGGATGAGTCTAAACCCATTTATGAGCTTAGACCCAGTGAAAGGATCTCAAGCTTTTTACATATAGCTAAATATCTGAAATATGAGTATCATGACAAAAAAACTTATGCTGAATACTGTGAAATAGCTTGAAAGAAACTTTATGACAGAAATTACATATAACAGCATGCTAGTTTTGCAATTAAATGCTGAAATCACTTCAAAAGCAGATAAACTGAAACATAATCATTACTATCAAGCTGTTTGTACTAATCACCACTGTGGCTAATTTATTGACTCATGAACGCTGAAACAAAGCTAAGTCATACGCGTAGACGGTCCCAAAGACCAAAAACACCCTGCATACGGCCCAAAGCCTATATGTATACAGAATGCGGACCCAAAGTCCTCTTGATACCATATCTAATGGTTTGCCATATCTAATGGCGGTTTCAGGGTCATATCTAATGACATCACCATATCTAATGGCTAGTTCATGATTTGTATAAAAGAGCAACTGTGGTGCTTATCTTCTGATTCTGGTTCTTTTCTTGCCGCTAATAAACCGTAAACTTGCTATTTCATGCTCATAACAACAAATTCAATAACATAAGACAATCTTGACATAGCATGCATATTCTGATCACTAAAACCATTCAGAACTTGGAAAACTGATCCATAATGCATAGTAACCGTACAAAACCAAATTCCTTACATAAAAACTCAAATCTACGTAGTGAAACTTATGCTTTCTATTCCACGAGTTTTATGATTGAAAACATGCTATCAACATAAAGCACTTGAAATGGCATTTGAAAATACATTCTAAAGCCTTGATTTCATATCTGGTATACGGTACTTGCAATTCATGCGTAAAAGCTCAAGAAAACGCGATTGCATACTTGTTATCATAAAACATGCATAAAAAGCGAAAGACTAATGCTTTAAAATAGCGCTTGAGAATCCCTCGCCTGATTGTTGTCTAACTTGGGTCGAAAACGTTTCTTTAGTGAAAACCTCCTCTATGGCCGTCTTAGATTGAATACTACGGCTTGGCGCGGACAGAACTTCGTTACGGCTTCAAAAATGCTCTCGATCACCGACAGGGCTTCGTCGTGCTCCTCTCGTGCTCCTCCCGCAAGCTCGGCGGCCTTGCGGCTCTAAGGTGGAGTGATGGGCGTGGGATGAAGTGAGGAGGCCTATGTGGGGTCATGAGTATTTATAGGCCTCCACCCCCTTTACATGTGTGACATGTGTCAACATGTAGGGTGCCTCTAAGCCACATGTTACTTTTCTTCCATGTATGAAGACACATGGCATGGCACATGGCTTATCCATGATATAACTTGTTGCCCAAGCAAGGTGTGGCTTTATCCACGAGATAACTTGTTGCCCAAGCAAGGTGTGGCTTTATCCACGAGATAACTTGTTGCCCAAGCAAGGTTTGGCTTTATCCACGAGATAACTTGTTGCCCAAGCAAGGGGGCTATACCATGACACGTGCTAGTCTTAGGATAATGACACACGACACTAATTAGTTTTTGACACTTGTCCTGACTATATAACGACACGTGTCCCATGATTTCCTCTTCATGTGTCCTACTTTTGCTAAGGACTCTTAATTATCACTAACAACAGGCAATTAGCACTAATCATGCTTAATTAATCTTAATGATGTGATTATGGCTAATGAGTATAAATCTATGCTAATGACGCTTAATTATCACTAATGATGGGTAATTAGCACTAATCTTGCTTAATTAGTCTTAATGATGTGATTATGGCTAATGAGTGTAAATCTATGCTAATGACGATTAATTATCACTAATGACGGGTAATTAGCACTAATCATGCTTAATTAGTCTTAATGATGTGCTTATGGCTAATGAGTGTAAATCTATGCTAATGACGCTTAATTATCACTAATGACGGTTAATTAGCACTAATCATGCTTAATTAGTCTAAATGATGTGATTATGGCTAATGAGTGTAAATCTATGCTAATGACGCTTAATTATCACTAATGACGGGTAATTAGCACTAATCATGATTAATTAGTCTAAATGATGTGATTATGGCTAATGAGTATAAATCTATAACATTATGGGCATTATGCAAGTAGTGGCTTCTACTACTTATAAGGTACTACCAAAATTCCAGATTACAAGATGTGGTACTATGTTTTGAGGTGTTACACAATTCAGAGAACCTTTTGAAGTCCATTTTTATACAAGATGATCTCTGATATAAACACAACAAGTTTCAATCAAATCATTGCATAAAGGCAAATCTATTGACCATGGTATCTGTAAAGTGTGAACACTATCAATCCAATATTTCCTTGAAATAACACTTGATAACATTCAAAGGCATAGTGTACAAAACGCGTATTACAATTCCCCCCTACTTGCAATAAATTTCGTCCTCGAAATTTAAGTACCTTTGCTAGCTTGAAAATAAGTGGGGATATTGAGATCTCATTTCTTCTCTCGTTCCCATGTGGCTTCTTCTATTGCGTGACTCCTCCATGATATTTAACTAAAGGAATCTTCTTTGTACGAAGCTCTTGTACTTTAATATCTAGAATTTCCACAGGAACCTCTTCGTATGACAGATCTTCCTTCAATTGAATATCTTGAGGTTGTATCATATGGGTTGGATCTGGAATAAACTTCCGAAGTGTGGAGACATAAAAGACATCATGTATCCTTGCTAGTTCAGACGGCCACACTTCTGATTCTCTCTGTGATCTCGTAAGGGCCAATGTATCTAGGGCTTAGTTTCCCTTTCTTCCCAAATCTGATTAGGCTTTTCCATGGAGATACTTTTAGAAACACGTGGTCTCCCACTTGAAATTCTAAGTCCCTCCTTCGCTTATCTGCATAATTTTTCTGTCTGCTTTGCGCTGCCTTTAAGCATCTCTTGATTTCCTCAACTTTTTCTATTGTGCTTTGTATTAGTTCAGGTTGAATCAATTTCCTTTCTCCAATCTCACTCCAACAGATAGGTGTTCTGCATGGTCTACCATATAAGGCTTCATAAGGTGCCATCCCAATACTAGTATGATAGCTGTTATTGTATGCAAACTCTATAAGTGATAGATGTTCATCCCTGCTTTCTTTAAAGCTCATTGTACAAGCTCTAAGCATGTCTTCTAGAGTCTGGATAGTCCGTTCTGATTGGCCATCTGTTTGAGGATGAAAGGCAGTACTGAATGCTAACTTTGTTCCCATAGCTTTATGTAAGCTTGGCCAAAGCTTGGAAGTAAATCATGGATCTCTATCAGAAACAATTGACACATGAGCCCCATGACGGCTAACTATCTCATTAACAAAGATCTTTCCCAAGCGGTCTAGACTATATGTCATGTTAATGGCTAAGAAATGTGCAGACTTAGTTAATCTGTCTACTATGACCCATATTGCATAGTGACCTCGACTAGTCCTTGGAAATCCTGTAACAAAATACATAGTGATATGTTCCCATTTCCATTCTGGTATTGGAAGTGGCTGTAAAGTCCCTGCAGGTCTCAAACGTTCTGGTTTAGTTTGTTGGCATATAGGACATCTAGAAATATACTCTGCAATCTCTCTCTTCATGCCAGACCACCAATAGTAACTCTTAAGTGTTCTATACATCTTAGTACTTCCTGGGTGCATGGTATACATGGAGTTATGTGCCTCTTCCAAAATCTCAGTCTTTATATCAGATTTCTTTGGAACACACAATCTTCCTTTAAAGAATAAGACCCCTTTGACCATCTATTGTATACCCGGCTTCATCTCCTTCCTTAATCTTCTCAATCATTCTAATGATTTCAGAATCATGGACTTGGGCCTCCTTAATTTTATCATATAATAAGGCTCCAGAGCTATTCATGGTTAATTTTGCACGTAACTCTTTCAACTGATAATATTCTCCTTTTAAGTGAGATAGCTGACCATTAGACTTTTTACTGAGAGCATATGCTATGACATTGCCTTTCCCCGGATGATATTCTATGGAATAATCATAATCTTTGATTAGCTCTAACCATCAACTCTTTCTGAGAGAAAATATATTTCAAACTCTTGTGATACGTAAAGATTCGACAAGTTTCTCCATATAGGTAGTGTCTCCAGATCTTTAAGGCAAATACTATAGCAGCTAACTCAAGACCATGAGTTGGGCAATTTAAGTGATGTTGTTTTAGCTGTCTAGATATAAGCACAAGTTGTCATTCTCGTGACTAGGGCCTTGTGTGGTCACAGGTGGCTGCTCTGCTGCCATGGTTTCCTATAGAAATAAAACTTTAGTTAGATCCTTTATCAACATAAATCCTTCAATAATGATTCTAGACATCTTCAAGACTATAATATCAATAACTAAATTATGTTCTACCACTTATAGGTCAACTCCTAATATAATTCTTGTTCAAGGTCCTAAAACCATTGCTCTGATACCACAAGCTGTCACGACCCGTCCCGCTAACCAGGACGTGCCGCGACAGAGATCTTTGTTCTTTCTTTTTTTTTCCTCAAGCAAACATGTGGCGATCTCATAAAACATAACATCTTTCTATTTCAAGTTCACAATACCAAGAAGTGTATTACACAAGTTCTATCTATTACAATTTCTCACAAAATAACACCGACAGTACAAAAAAACTACGAAAAGCAAAAGACACCTCCTCCAAGTGTATCAGTGGTCCTTTCCTCTGCTATTCGTGATTCTGTTGATCTGTAAATAATTATAATATAACGGGATGAGTCTAAACCCATTTATGAGCTTAGACCCAGTGAAAGGATCTCAAGCTTTTTACATATAGCTAAATATCTGAAATATGAGTATCATGACAAAAAAACTTATGCTGAATACTGTGAAATAGCTTGAAAGAAACTTTATGACAGAAATTACATATAACAGCATGCTAGTTTTGCAATTAAATGCTGAAATCACTTCAAAAGCAGATAAACTGAAACATAATCATTACTATCAAGCTGTTTGTACTAATCACCACTGTGGCTAATTTATTGACTCATGAACGCTGAAACAAAGCTAAGTCATACGCGTAGACGGTCCCAAAGACCAAAAACACCCTGCATACGGCCCAAAGCCTATATGTATACAGAATGCGGACCCAAAGTCCTCTTGATACCATATCTAATGGTTTGCCATATCTAATGGCGGTTTCAGGGTCATATCTAATGACATCACCATATCTAATGGCTAGTTCATGATTTGTATAAAAGAGCAACTGTGGTGCTTATCTTCTGATTCTGGTTCTTTTCTTGCCGCTAATAAACCGTAAACTTGCTATTTCATGCTCATAACAACAAATTCAATAACATAAGACAATCTTGACATAGCATGCATATTCTGATCACTAAAACCATTCAGAACTTGGAAAACTGATCCATAATGCATAGTAACCGTACAAAACCAAATTCCTTACATAAAAACTCAAATCTACGTAGTGAAACTTATGCTTTCTATTCCACGAGTTTTATGATTGAAAACATGCTATCAACATAAAGCACTTGAAATGGCATTTGAAAATACATTCTAAAGCCTTGATTTCATATCTGGTATACGGTACTTGCAATTCATGCGTAAAAGCTCAAGAAAACGCGATTGCATACTTGTTATCATAAAACATGCATAAAAGCGAAAGACTAATGCTTTAAAATAACGCTTGAGAATCCCTCGCCTGATTGTTGTCTAACTTGGGTCGAAAACGTTTCTTTAGTGAAAACCTCCTCTATGGCCGTCTTAGATTGAATACTACGGCTTGGCGCGGACAGAACTTCGTTACGGCTTCAAAAATGCTCTCGATCACCGACAGGGCTTCGTCGTGCTCCTCTCGTGCTCCTCCCGCAAGCTCGGCGGCCTTGCGGCTCTAAGGTGGAGTGATGGGCGTGGGATGAAGTGAGGAGGCCTATGTGGGGTCATGAGTATTTATAGGCCTCCACCCCCTTTACATGTGTGACATGTGTCAACATGTAAGGGTGCCTCTAAGCCACATGTTACTTTTCTTCCATGTATGAAGACACATGGCATGGCACATGGCTTATCCATGATATAACTTGTTGCCCAAGCAAGGTGTGGCTTTATCCACGAGATAACTTGTTGCCCAAGCAAGGTGTGGCTTTATCCACGAGATAACTTGTTGCCCAAGCAAGGGGGCTATACCACGACACGTTCTAGTCTTAGGATAATGACACACGGCACTAATTAGTTTTTGACACTTGTCCTGACTATATAACGACACGTGTCCCATGATTTCCTCTTCATGTGTCCTACTTTTGCTAAGGACTCTTAATTATCACTAACGACAGGCAATTAGCACTAATCATGCTTAATTAATCTTAATGATGTGATTATGGCTAATGAGTATAAATCTATGCTAATGACGCTTAATTATCACTAATGATGGGTAATTAGCACTAATCTTGCTTAATTAGTCTTAATGATGTGATTATGGCTAATGAGTGTAAATCTATGCTAATGACGATTAATTATCACTAATGACGGGTAATTAGCACTAATCATGCTTAATTAGTCTTAATGATGTGATTATGGCTAATGAGTGTAAATCTATGCTAATGACGCTTAATTATCACTAATGACGGTTAATTAGCACTAATCATGCTTAATTAGTCTAAATGATGTGATTATGGCTAATGAGTGTAAATCTATGCTAATGACGCTTAATTATCACTAATGACGGGTAATTAGCACTAATCATGCTTAATTAGTCTAAATGATGTGATTATGGCTAATGAGTATAAATCTATAACATTATGGGCATTATGCAAGTAGTGGCTTCTACTACTTATAAGGTACTACCAAAATTCCAGATTACAAGATGTGGTACTATGTTTTGAGGTGTTACACAATTCAGAGAACCTTTTGAAGTCCATTTTTATACAAGATGATCTCTGATATAAACACAAGTTTCAATCAAATCATTGCATAAAGGCAAATCTATTGACCATGGTATCTGTAAAGTGTGAACACTATCAATCCAATATTTCCCTGAAATAACACTTGATAACATTCAAAGGCATAGTGTACAAAACGCGTATTACATACGTGTTCTGGATACGATACGAAACAGCTGACTTATCAGCTTATAGACATGCATTCTCCTTGTTACTTTTTGGACATTGTATATTATATATGGTCTAATTTTTTTCTTCCATTTAGCACGCACAATTCATTTCTTCTAATTCTCTATATATGAAGAGCAGAGTTTGGTAGATAAATCATATATTTTAAGCTGTGTTATTGGGTTTATGGTTATGACGAGTTCTCTTGCGTCTTGCCCATGTACATCTGTATATATAACTCATCCTTCTTCTTTTCCGTTAGTGAGATAAAGTTAATAACCCAACCTTTCGTGAGGTCTACTGACTTGTGTGGCACTGTAATTTTTCCTCTATATTGGAGGGTTTACTCTTTAAATTCTTGCATGCATTGGGATGAAAATATGGTGAAATGCATGAAGTTAATGGATGATTTTAGGCTAATTTGAGCATGTTAACATGTACGTGATGAATCAATATTCATCACTCTCTTATGCATATTTGCTAGTCCATATGGAGAGAAAATGATGAGTTGTTTATTCCCAAGGATTCTCTTATATAGAGGAGAAACCTGTATGGGCAAATTACATAATATAGACTGAAAGGAAAGGAAATACATAGAATAATGAAAAGATAATTAATATCTCAACACTTCCCCTTAAGATGGAGCGTAGATATCAATCATGCGTACCGTGGACCAATATATGTGGAATGGGCCTTTGGCTAAGGCATTGGTAAACATGTCTGTTGTCTGTTCAACCTCGATATGCTTGGTCCTCTCATAGAAGGCATGTTGTTGGTAATGAAAAGAGCAGCCTGGTTGTCACATTGGAGATGCATGGCAAGAGGCACATCAATAGATAGGTCAATTAGAATGGATTTGACCACATCATCTATGCACTCCGCTGTGTAATGGCTTTGTACTCTGACTCTGCACTTGATTTGGTGACCACCGTTTGCTTCTTGCTCTTCCATGACACCAATGAGCTCCCCATGAACACTTCAAAACTCGAGGTATACTTCTTGTACATCCCGCATAATCTGCATATGTGCATGCTGCAAGGGCAAGGGATGTTCCTCTGCTAAAGAAAAGTCTAGTGCCAGGAGAGGTCTTCATATACATCAAAATTATATTTGCATGTCTAGCCTGCTTAATGAATTGGCTCACTCTGCTCACTACAAAGGATATATCTGACCCAGTAATGATCATATGTAGGAGCTTCCCCACGAGCTCCCTGCACCTCCTATTGTCTACCTCCTTTGTGTCATCATCATACAACTTCATGCTCGGGTCCATGGGAGTAGTGGGAGGTTTGCAATCTGCCATGCCTGTTTCAGAGATATTTGTAACGTACTTCCTCTGGGTCAAAAGAAAACCGTGTTGGTTCCTGGCGAACTCAAGTCTAAGGAAGTAATGTAGATCGCTAAGGTTCTTGGTTACAAACTGCTGATCAAAGAAATCCTTAACTGCACGAATGCCCTGTATATCGTCCCTTGTAATAATGATATCAACATAAATCAGTATAGAAACCGTACCTCTCTGGTTCCTCTGAACGACCAGTGAATGAGCTGTAGTCGATCTCATGAACCCCTGCTACTCTATCAAGTTCGAGAGCTTCTGAAACCATGCTCTTGGATTCTCCTTAAGGCCATAGATAATATTATGTAGTCTACACTCCATATTCCCCCTCAGCAACAAACCTCGACGGCTGTTGCATGTGTAGACTTTCTCCTACAGGTCACCGTACAGAAACACATTCTTCACATCAAGCTGATATAGGGGCCAATCCCAGGTCACTACAACAAAGAAAATGATCCGCAATGTATAATGCCAGGCTTCTCGAAAGAAAGTATGCCGATAGTCCACCCCATATGTATGGGTGAACTGACGAGCCAAAAGCCTCGCCTTGTAGCGATCCACACTGCCATCTGCTCGGTGCTTCACCGTGAACATCCACTTGCATCCTAAGTCAAATGCTTCTGTAGGAGCTGTAACAATGCTCCATGTTCCATGTGACCGTAATGTGGTAAGACACTATTGGCTGTCCTATATCGCCTCCTGATATGTCCGTGGAATCTCCACAGCTGACAACCTTAAGACAAACCTCCTGAAATCCTTTGAGAGTCGTTCCAAAGAAACATGGGCTGCAAGATGATAAGTAGCACATGTACTCCTCCTCTTTCGTAGAGCAACGAGCATATCAAGATCGCCTGCCTCCTCCTCTACCTGTAAACTAGCCTCCTGAGAGAGCACCTGCTCATCCTGTAAAGTAGCTTTTTGCATGGACAAATCATCAACGCCATCAGTAGAAACAATGTGCTCAATACATAATTAAGGCGTGTTGGATGACGGGGAAGACCCATGAGAAGGGGGAACAGTGAGAGGCCTGCAAACGTAGAAACTTAGCAACAAGTGGGCCAGGGTACTAGGTGGTGGTGTAGGAGGAACTACATGTGAAGATGGTGGTAGTGGAGTTGCTGGTACCATAGGAGGAGGCACATATACCACCTCACCAAAACAGATGGAGTCGACCTATCGCCTGTAGGAGAGATACATGACGGACTCAAAAAAGTAACGTTATCACTGGCATAGTACTTCCATTTAAGATAGTTGAAGTAACGATACCCTTTCTAGGTACGTGAGTAGCCTACAAAGGCACACTTGACAGCTCTAGGGGAGAGCTTGTCACTACCAGGAGTCAGGTGGTGAACAAAGACGACAGAGCCAGACATGAGGTGTAAGAGAGAACATATCCTTCTCCGAAAACACAATCGAGAAAGGGACCTTCTCTCCTAAAGCGGAGGATGTCATACACATCACCAACTATCAAACAATAAGAATCACATCACTCCAGAAAGAATGCGAAGTATGATTCTGTATCAAAAGTGTCTTGATCACATCAAGTAAGTGACAATGTTTGTGTTCAGTTCAGTAACACCGTTTTGCTGAGAAATGTAAGCACACAAGGTGTGGTGTATGATGTCAAGAGACCTGAAGAACTTAGAGGGATGTAAAGTGCTTAACTCTAAGGCATTGTCAGTGCGAATAAACTTAAAACTAGTAGAGAAAATATTTTTTATTCCAATAGTGAAAGATTTAATGACAGACCTAGCTTCAAACTTGTTTTTCAAAGAAAAACCCAAGATAGTCTAGAAAAACCATCCACAGCTACACGGTAAAACATGTATCCCTGCTGATCAGGAACACGACTTGGACCTCGAATGTCAAAATGGACAAGCTCAAATAAATGACCGCTAATACGACTCTGATGACAATAAAAAGAATGGTGATGCTTCCCAAGCTGACAAGCCTCCTAGTGGAGGATAGAACGTACAAAGATCTGTGGGGGCATGATACAACTTCTGCAAAGGAAGGTGACCAAATCGAAGATGCTACATATGTGATGAGACTGATCCAGTAGGAATGGTAGAGGCACCAACATATGGAGATTGTACTAGTTTGTAGAGCCCCCCTCTGCACACGACCACATCCAATTACCATGCTCATGAGTATGTCCTAAAACACACAAGAAGAGGGGTCAAATTGGCACGATAATGCAAATCCTTACTGATTTGACTAATAAAAAGTAAATTCATCTCAAAATCAGGTGCATATAGCACATTTTACAGGCGCATGGATGCGTCAAATAAACATCCCCATGACACGAAAGAGGTAAATGAGCTCGTTCGCAATGACAACCGATCTGCCAAGGGGTACATATTTGTATCAACTGAACTGCGATCTGTCTCCATACAGACGATGGAAAACACTAGAGTTCATGATCCACTCTATCATATATGTCATGCTACAATTGGTAAAAGCATAGGCTATACCTGAGGAGCTCGAAGATGCTCTGACAGAGGCTGCAACATCTGGAGAATCGATCATTTCAGTTTTTGGATCGAAGTAGGGAGAATGAGGAGAGCGGGGAAGGGGAGCGTCGACTCGAGCGTGGCACGAGGTTTGCCGCGTGGAGTTGGAGAAAGCGGCTCGGTCTCGTGTTCGTGGCGGAGCGGAGGATGTAAGGGAAGCTCGAGGTTCTCAGGGGGTGGGGGGGGGGGGGGTTCGCAGGAGGGGGCTGCAACCTGCAGCCGAGAAGGAGACTAGAGGAGGGGAGGAGTCTGGCGGTGCGGAAGGTTGGAAGGCGCTGTCGCATCGGAAGCCGGGACACCGCTGCTTCCGTTGTGGGGGGGTGAGGTCACATTGCCTCGGTTTGTGCCCTCCCCTCCCCTTTGCTTCTCTTGTGGCGGGATGGGTCACCAGCGTAGTCATTGCGGGGGCGCGTCGGGTGCGTCTCCTAGAGGTGTTGGTGGGGGTCCGGGAGCGGTTGAAGGGGCGGGTGATACGGGGACGGCTGAAGGTGCAGGAGGTGTGGGGGCGGCTCGGGCGGCTGCCCTAACCTTGGCAGGGGCGCTGGGCAGTGAGACGGGGGTTGGCGGCATATTGATTGGTGCTCTTTTCGGAGGCCGCAACACTTCCCTCACCAGGGAAGTGCTGGAGGGGGAGCTCTCCCGTCACTTCGGTGGGGGCTTCTGCGGCGATGTCGTCACTCTTGGTGCTGATCGTTTTTGTGTCTGGGGCCTCACTGCTACCTAGAAGAGGCTGCTTCTGGCGTCGAGGACGGACGGTGTTGTCCTCTGGAGGCCGCCAAGGTTCGCGGATGGAGCTGTTGAGCGCTCGGTCGTTCGGGTGGCGCATATGCAGGGGGCACCTTTCTCATCGCGCTCAGTTCATGCCCTGAGGCTGGCGCTTAGGCACTTGGGCGAGGTCCTGGAGGTGATCGAGGATGGCGCTGCGCCTGGCTGCAATCCGGAGGTGGCGATTGTTCTTTTGGAGTGCCCCCGGGGGTTTCCCCGGTTCTTTCGGGCTGCATGTCCGCCTTCTGGACCCGTCGCCGCTGTCGGCGGTCTGGGCGGCTACGGATGGCGGCGTTCAGTCTTCTCTGGCGGACGCGGAGGAGGACGCTTGGGATTCTCAGGAGGCGCCATTCGATGTTTCGGTTGTCGACACTTCGGTTTCTGCAGGGGGAGAGGAACGGTCTCCACATTTGGAGGTGCCCCTTGGCTCTTCGGGGCTTCATGGGTTTGATGCATCGGCTGCCCAACCGTTGGGGGTGGGAGATTTCTTGGCGGTTCGGTTTCCTTGGAGGGGCCCGCTGGGGCTAAGTTCGAAACGGTGTCTCAGCGTCATTAATGCTGACCTTCAGGTTGCCTTGAATGGGGCTTCGGACCGTGCCCTGCCGAACTCAGTGGCCGGCACAACTGACCTTTCGAATGGAGGGTTCTCAGCAGGGGGGGCTTCCTATCCTTGGCGGAGAGGATAGCTTCTCCTCGGTGGACGTGATTGCGACTTCCCAAGTCGCTGCTCCACCGCGGGGCGTTGTGGCATTTGTGGCTTCCACTGCAGGAGAGGGCGGGGCTGACTGGAGGTCCGAGAAGAGATACAGGAGGAGGCCTCGGTCAAGGGCCGGAGCCACTGCGGCGGGGATCAATTCGGTTTCAGGGTTGAAGCTCGAGGTGGCGAAGGCCGCAGGGGTGGTTGGCCTGAGAGGAGGGGCTGCAGCTGGTTCCAGATGAAGATTCTCTCGTGGAACGTGAGGGGTCTGGGTGACCCGGAGAAAAGAAGAGTCTTGGGTTCAAGATTTGTGGAGTGGGGTTGTGATGTGGTGTTCTTGCAAGAAACCAAGCTAAGCTCGCTCACGATCTTCGATTGGCTTTCGTTCAGCGCGGGCTTGATTTCTGACTTCGACTCAATTGGGGCGGTTGGCTCGGCGGGCGGGCTTGTTGTGTGGAAGGGCTCGGCCTTCTCGCGCCGTGCGGAGCTGAGGGGGACGCACGTTCTGACGATTCTACTAGAGTGTCTTCGCTCTTGGGCGATGCTTGCGCTTTTTTGCATGTATGGTCCTTGCCAGGCGTCGGAGCGACAACAGCTTTGGATGGACCTGAGAGAAGCTAGAGAGGCCTTCCCAGACGTCCCTTGGCTGATGGGGGGGACTTCAATGTCACCTTGCTTTCGTCGGACAGGCCGAGACTGCGGGGCGGTCAGGACCTCGGCTCTGAGGCCTTCGTGGAGGCGGTGGAGTCGCTTGAGTTGGAGGTTCTGGATGCGGCTGAACTAGGTACACTTGGCGTAACGCCAACTCCAGGTCACGCCTCGACCGATTTCTTGGGTCGGCTGAGCTTTTGGAGCTGTTTCCGCTTGCGTTCGTTGCTGCCAGGCCGCGCTCTTGGTCGGATCACACGCCCGTCCTTTGGGACTCGGGCGATCCTCTGCCCACTCGTGGCTTCTTCCGCTACGAGAAGGCTTGGCTACTCGAGGATTCTTTCAGAGACTTGGTGGTGTCACACTAGAATTCGACGTTTGTGGTGGGGTCTGCTACAATGAAGTTCGTCCAGAAGCTGAACTCTTTGTGGGCTAGGCTGTGCGCTTTCAAGCAGAAATCGAGGGAGATCCGCCTGGCGGCCAGGACGACAGCGGAGGGCGTTGTCAGCATGCTCGACGCTTTGGAGGATGAGCGTCCCTTGATGGGAGACGAATTGAGGCGCCGTTCTGAAGCGCTGAAGTTGATCTTTGACGAGGACAGGAAAATGGTCATCGAGTGGAGGCAAAGATCCAGGCACAGATGGCTAAGGGAGGGGGATGCGAACATGGCTTTTTTCCACAGGGTTGCCAGTGGGAGGCAGAGAGAGAACTTCATCAGATCGATGCTCGTTGAGGGGGAAATGGTGGAGGGGAACGTGGAGCTGGGGAGGGCGATTACGGACCACTTCCACAGGATCTCTGCAAGAGCTGCCGATAGGCGTTGGAGATGGACGGGCTCGGGTGCGGCGCGCTTGTCGGGTGCTCATGCATCTAGCCTGACCCTGTCGGTTACGATGGAGGAGATGAAGGTGACAGTTTGGAACCTCAACGACGATGGCGCGCTTGGTCCTGATGGCTTCCCTGTTTCTTTCTACAAAGATTTCTGGGACTTGGTTGGCAGGGAGGTGTTTGATGTGGTGAACGAATGCTGTCACGGCAATGCGGGCTTCGACCGGTTAAACAAGGCGATGATTGTTCTTCTTCCGAAGAAGGCAAGGGTAGAGAGAGTCGAGGACTTTAGGCCTATTGCAATCTCCAATGCTTTGTACTTGATTATAGATAAGGTCTTTGCAACTAGACTGAGTAGGGTCCTGTAGCACATCATTACCTCCACCCAAACGGCATTCGTGCCGGGGAGGCAGATTGCTGACAGCTTGGTAATGGCATCTGAAATAGTTGCGGACTGGAAGAGAAGCGGCAGGCAGGCCCTGTTGTGGAAGGTGGACTTCTCGAAGACATTCCATAGATTGGAATGGCTGCTCCTGGGCTGGCACTTGACACCTTGGACTGGCACTTTCTCTGGGCGGCATTACATAGATGGGGCTTTCATGGGCTCTAGATCTCCTGGATGAAGCGGTGCGTGACCACGGCTTCTATGACGGTCCTCGTGAACGGGCGTCCGTAGGGGTTTTTTTCAGCCACAGAAGGAGGTGAGGCAGGGTTGCCCTCTCGCTCCCTTGCTCTTCATCATTGCGGTGGACGTCCTTGCTTGTATGGTTGACAGAGTCCAACAGGCTGGGCTCACGTGCGGTTACTCGAAGGATGACCTGAAAATTCCGCTTCTTTAATATGCTGATGATACCATATTCTTCATAGAAGGGGGCCTTGAGGAGGCTAAGGGCATGGCGGCGACGCTGGAGCTTTTCAGTGAGATGTCAGGGCTGATGCAGAATAACAACAAGTCCAAGATGGTCCCGTTCTCTATGAGTGTGGAGCTGTCGGGCCAGTGTAGCTCCGCGTTGGCTATTGAGAGTGCTGGGTTGCCCATTCACTACCTGGGCTTGCCGCTCAATACTGGGAGATCGAAGACGGCGGACTGGCTGCCGCTGGTTGAGAAGATGGAGAGGCGGCTCGCAGGGTGGAAGGCGGCGGTCCTCTCCAAGGGGGGTCGCCTGGTGCTCTTAAGGGTGGTGCTCTCCGCCATGCCAGTGTACTACTCTTCCACGAGGCTTATGCCGACGGGCATTAGGAGGAGATTGGAAGGTCTGATAAGGCAGTTTTTGTGGGGCAGGAACGGACAAGGTCCTGGGATGCACCTAGTTAGCTGGGATGATATTGCTCTGCGGAAATGCAAGGGCGAGCTTGGGATTTATCGACTGGGTGAACTGAATGAAGCTCGGCTGCTGAAGTGGGTGGTCAGAATCTGGGGGAGTGGGGAGGACCTCTGCTGCACTCTACTCTGCAGATCTACGGGGTCGATGGGGTGGCACCTGAGGGGGTTACGGCGGCCAGGGCGTCTGGGCGGAAACTCTTACCCTTCTTGTGGGCTATTCAGTCGTTCTCTCCCAACTTTCGGACTTTGTTCTGGCCGGCGCAGGGGGATGGACGTTGCTTCACCTTCTGGAGGGACGACTGGAAGGACGGAGGAGCATTGTCCTTACGCTTCCCTCGACATTTTGCTTTAGCGGCAGACCAGGATATTCGGGTTGCGTCTTGCTGGGTGGACGGCAATTGGATGCCGACTTTCCGTTCGAACTTCTCCGATTAGCGTCTGGAGGAGTTCCTGCTGCTGCTTAACACGCTGAGGGGGGCTGTGGGGCCCTCCATGGGGCGGAACCACTGGGTTTGGCACGGGGGCTCTTTCTCTGTAAAGAAGGCCTACTCGGCGATCTGCAGACCCCCTCCCTCTCTTTCGGCGGAACTGGTTAGAGACTGTGATTTCTTCTGGTGGCTGGGGCTACCGACGAGGATCACTTTCTTCTTTTGGCTTTTCAGGAGGAAGAGGTTGATGACGCAGGACCGTTGCACTAGATTACTCGGCACGGTCTCTGACAAATGTCTGTTGTGCGGTGGGGGGATTGAGACTCTGGAGCATCTCTTTTTCTCCTGCCCGTCTGTGATTCCTGTTTGGGACGATCTTGACCTAAACTGGGTGGGTAGGGCTGGCGTGGAGGATTACTGCAGGAGTTTGGTCGCGTCCAAGCATCGGCCGAGGAAGGAGCTACTGCGGCCACTGGCTTTGATTTGGTCTGTCTGGCTGGCTAGGAACGGGGTGTTGTTTTCTAGTCATAGATTCTACAAGGAGAATATATGTACCGGTGCTTTGGGTCTGTTACGCTCATGGCTCGCCTAGAGCGCCTTTTATATCTCTTTCACTTTATTTAATTCTTAATATATTTATGGGGTGAACACCTAAGAGTGTCTCCCCCTTTTTTGGCTTTAAAAAAACATCTGGAGAATCTGTAGTGGAGCCGGCAACATTCGTCATTATCTCCCTCAGTGGGGAGAGAATGTCATCTAGTCATGAATATGTAGAAAGGGCTGAATTGTTAGGAGGCTCTGATTGCTCGGCTACACGAGCAGAAGCGGGATATCCATGCTTATGATAGCATGTATCCTCTGAATGACCAGGATGGTGGCAATAGGTGCATGTGCTATGTTGGCGTTCGTCTCCTCTGGCACAGACCGTGCTCTCTAAACTGAGTAGATCTTCCCCTACCACGAGTTGTGGCCATTCTGAGGAGGTTTGTGTGGTGGTAGGTAGTGGGACAATGATCCTGCTGATACGGCTGTCTGCTTCCTCCATGGGAGGTATAGTTGTACTGGTAAGAAGCTGTGTGCGTGCTGCCTCGTACTCAACGTCTAGAGCAGCCGAGAAAACTCTAACCATCGTGGAGTTCCTGTACGCCATCTGATGCTCAATAACCGTGGTTACGGGCATGAAGTTGTGAAGCTTCTCGAACATGCCACGAGGTGAAGAGTAAAAACTGTGCATGAGATGTTCATTCTGCTTGGTCATGTAGATGTCAAACTGTAACTAAAGAATCTTGACCTCATTCTTCGCTTGCCCATATGTGGCTACCAAGATATACCATATTGCCTTGGCCATGCCTTGGTTCACGATATCATCGACAATCTCTGTCGTGAGTCTCACAATACCAAATACGCGCGTACACGTCATCTTGCATACATAAAGCATTCTCCCCAGTCTTTTCCGTTGGCTCTGGCTATGTCAAAATGTACTCCTTGTTGCACTACATGAGGGTTAAGAACTACATGGACCACGACTCATAGTAGGTCCCATCCCTCTTCACGATGGGAGCCGGACCCTTGAAGCCACTGGATAAAGAGAAGACATCACCTTTGCTCTCTGACATGATGAAGAAAGGAGGATGGAACGGAACTCGACTGGGGTAGTAGACTGATCAGAGAGAGACTACACGATCATATAGAGGATTGGTTGTATGTGTAGACTCATACGACCATCACCGTCAATCCAAGATCTGCACAAGGTTTTGAGAGGTGCCCCCATAAGTTTGAAATCACTCTTTTATGGTCAAAATCAGATCGAAAGGGTTTTGGATCTCCAAAAACGCGCTGAATAGGATCACACTAGATCTTAGGTTGTGTCGAGTGCCTAGAAGACCTTGACAACAACTTGTGACAAAGGAGGAGGCTGTATGGGGGCTAGGCGAAGGCACAAGTGGCCCAAGTAGGGGTTGGGCGGTGATTCCAACGACCCAACGTGGCACGGACGACGTCGAAATGGGCCTATGGTGGTCCTATGATGATGCAAAGATGCATTATGGAGGCATATGGTCGCGCAACAACCCTTGGAAGGGTTGGACGGCGGTGCGACATACCTCGGAGAGGTCCGGTGATTGCGCAACAACCTTGAAGGGAGGCGGCATCGGCATAATAGCCTATGGAGGGGTCCCAACGGCATGCAAGGCAGAGAAAAGGAGACGATAGTAGGCTTAGGAAACGGGGTACGAGAACTCCAGTCTAAGACTACCACTCTGATACCATATGGAGAGAAAATGATGAGTTGATTACTCAAGCAGCCCTAGAGTTCTCTTATATAGAGAAGAAACTTGTATGGGCAAATTATAATATACGCTAAAAGAAAAAAGACAACTAATATCTCAACAATCCTAAACAAAGCAATTAATTTACCGAGAAATCCTAACTTGTTGAGAGAAAAAAATAACTTGTTATTCGCGAGAAAACAATAACTTGCTATTCACGAGGCTCTAGGGTTCTCTTATATAGAGGAGAGACCCGTCGGGCAAATTACATAAATAAGATGGAAGGAATAAAGATTACATAAAAGAGACAAAATATAACTAATATCTCAACACTCCTCAAGCCGGAGCGTAGATATCAATAATGCTCAACTTGGAACAACATCTCTGGAAAGGCCTTCTGGCTAAAACCTTGGTAAGCACGTCTGTTGTCTGATCTCTTGAACTAACATGAGTGGGGGAGATGAAGCCCTTCTGAATCATGTCTCAAGTGTAGTGACAGTCTATCTCAATATGCTTGGTCCTCTCATGGAAGGCTGGGTGGTTGGCAATGAAGATAGCAACATAGTTGTCGCATTGGAGGTTCATGGGAAGAGGCACCTCAACTGCTAGGTTAGTAAGAATAGATCTGACCCACATCATTTCTGTACTAGCCTGTGCTATTGCCATGTACTCTGATTCTGCACTGGATCTAACGACCACTGTTTACTTCTTGCTCTTTCATGACATCAAGGAACTCCCTATGAACACTGTAAAGTCAGAGGTAGGCTTCCTGTTCTTGGGACACCTCGCATAATCTCCATCTACACAAGCTATAACAGCAAGGGATGTGTCTCTGCTGAGTAGAAGACCAGTGCCAGGTGAGGTCGTCAGATACCTTAAAATCATATGGATTGCATCCATATGTGCCTATCTCGGCTGCTCCATGAACTGATTCACTTTGCTTACTGCAAAGGATATATTTGGCATGGTGATGGTCACATATAGGATCTTCCCAACGAGCTCCCTGTACCTCCTCTTGTCTATCTCCTCAGTATCATCGTCATACAGCTTCATGCTTGGGTCCATAGGAGTATTATCATGTCTGTAGTATGCCATGCCTGTCTCAGAGAGAAGATATGTAATGTACTTCCTCTGGGTCATCACAAGACCTCGCTGATTCCTGGCAAACTCTAGTCCAAGGAAGCAGCGTAGACTGTCAATCAAGGTCCTTAGTCATAAACTACTGTCCTAGAAAATCCTTGGCAGCATGAATGCCATGCGCGTCATCTCCTGTAACAATGATGTCATCAATATAAATAAGTATGGCAACTGTACCTCTCCGAGTCCTCTGAACATACAGTGCTTGATTACTAGTCGATCTCACGAACCCATGTTGCTATATCAGATCTGAGAGCTTCTGGAACCATGTTGTTGGACTTTGCTTCAGTCCATAGATGACCTTGTGAAGTCTGCAAACCTTCTGACACTCCCTTTTAGTAGAGAACCCCGGTGGTGGTGCATATAGACCTCCTCCCATAGGTCACCATCGAGAAATGCATTCTTCACATCAAGCTGATATAGGGGCCAGTCTCGTGTCACTGTAATAGAGAAAAGAATACGTAGTGTCGAATGCCGAGCTGCTGGAGAGAAAGTATCCTGATAGTCTACCCATATGTTTGGGTGAACCCTTAAGCCACAAGTCTCGCCTTGTAGCGATCCACACTATCATCTACTTGGTGCTTTGCTATAAACACACACTTGCATCCAACAACAGATGCTATTGTAGGAGCTGTAACAATGCTCCAAGTGCCACGCGATTGTAGTGCGACCATCTCCTCCTACTTGGCAAGCCGCCATTGGTTGTCCTGTATGGCCTCATGATATGTCCATGGTATCTCCACTGCTGATAGCCCCATGAAAAATCTCTTGAAGTCATCTGAGGGTCAGCCTAAGGAGACATGGGATGCAAGATGATATGTAACACAAGTACAATTATGCTTTCACAGAGCAATAGACACATCTAGATCATCAGCCTCCTCCTGAGCCTATAAACTACCCTTTTGAGAGGGCACCTGCTCATCCTGTAAAGAATCTCGTTGCATAGACAAATCACTAGTGCCATTAGTAGAAATAATGTGCTTATTACATACCTGGTGCGTGTTGGATGATGGGAAAGGTCCATGAGCACGGAGAACTGTGCGAAGTCTGCACACAAACACACGTGGAAAGAAATGAGCCAAGGCATTGGGTGGTGGTACATGGATAGCCACATGAGCATGTATAGGTAATGAATCTCCATTTTTTTGAGAAGTAAACGAGTGGAGTCCCAGAAATTGGGACCCACCACCAAGTATATTTAACTATAAATAGAAAAAGTACAATGTATTATAACCTCCACATCGTACACAAAGCTCTGCGCTCCAATATATTTTCCGTATGACAAGTCTACCCTGCAAAAATGACACTATTCCTTGCACACTAGATCGTCCACAAAATAGCAAAAGGTCACGCACTATCTTGTCCGAATCCACACACCATTCTGAATCTCCTCCAAAAATCTGCATCGTCCTGCCCCTCATCCACGAAATTGCTAGCCACACCCAAAATTGAGCAGAAGATGAACAAGTGAAGAATATGCGATCCGCGTCCTCAGCCGCCATACCACATCTGGCGCATACACCAACCTCCACTCCCAAGAATTGACCACGGCGAGCCTGCGTGAGAATTCGATCTTGTCGAAGCAGCCAGAGAAAAATCTTTATACGATTAGACACCCTGCTACTCCAGATCATTCTGGCATCAGTCACCATCTCCTCCTGCACCTCCTCCCCATCCTCCACCAAGAAACGATAGGCTTTTTTCACTGAGAATTTGCCGTCATACCCACGTAAAGTGATACCTTCCCATCGTGGGGCCCACAAATTACGCTAGATGCGTTTGTAATGCAAGAAACTCCTCCTCCCTCTGGTCCGACAAAGCTGAAATAAAAACATGGGCTTATGATCCATGCACCCACGCCTGTTGAACCGTCACCAATCTGTTTGTTGCAAGCTGATATAAGCGCGGGAACAAGTCACCCGAAATCATGTCGCCCATCCAATCATCCATAAAAAATAAAAAGATGCACCATCCCCAAACACCGGCCGCAATTTCACCGTTAGAATAGACAACACCCCGGTGATTCCCTTCAACAATGAGGGTAGATGGTACGAGGTAGCTGTCAAAGACATGGACACACCATATAACTTCCTCATCAGCCTGCAAACCAGGTCCTCAAGTCACCCCAAATCCGCACCACCCACTTTGCCATGAACGCTTGTTCATCTCACCCATTCGCAAAATTCCCAACCTGCCCCGCTTCTTTGACATCGTCATCTTGTCCCATCCCACCAAATGGATGCCACGTCTATTCTTCCTACCATCCACCCAGAAAAATCTCCTCATGAGACCTTCAATGCATGTGCGAATACCCGCAGGAAGCTGCCTCGTGGAAAAATATAGGTATGGCCGACAAAACGTGCTTCAGAAGCACCATCTTTTCACCCCTCGACATCATCGACGCCTTCCACCCCTCCATCCTGCCCTCAAGCCTGTCCAGCAAAACCCTCCAGTCTCGGTTCTTGGGCTTCCCTACCACCAACGGAAGGCTCAAGTACATGATCGGCAACCCAACCGTTGGGCAACCCAAGAGCATAGCCGCCTCCTGCATCTCGCGCTCCGATAGGCCGAAAGGAACCACCACGGACTTTCCTCTGTTGATATGAAGCCCGAAAAGATCTCCAAAAATGTCCATAATGTATGATGCCCACTACATCTTTTTCTTCTCAGGCCCCATGAACAAGATAGTGTCATCCGCATACTGTAATAATGGGATGGAAATGTCATCCCTCTCATAACCTCCGCACCTCGTGGCTATCATCACTAACCTCATCGTTACCGCTAAAGCATCTGCCACGATGATGAACAAAAGCGAAGCCAAAGGACACCCCTGCATGATCCCCCTCTGTGGTTGAAAGAAACCCCTTCCGGTCTACTATTGACTAGAACAACATGAGAAGAAGTCGTAACACACCGCTTGATCCACCCAATCCATTGCCTCGGGAAGCCCCTCTTTTCCAACAAAGCCCGTAAAAACCTCCAGTCATTGCAGTCATAAGCATTGGAGAAAGAGTCATGCGCCTGGAGAAGTTTTCATATATCTCAAATCATGTACACAGTAACCATGTGTACCTGCCTGGGTTGCTCTATATACTGACTAACTCTGCTGATTGTGAAGGATATATCAAGCCTGGTAAGGGTGACATATAAAAGCTTCCCTACAAGCTCTCTATATCATCTCTTATCAACCTCCTTACAGTCATCATCATAGAGTTCAACATTAGGATCCATTAGAGTAGTAGCAGGCCTACATCCTGTCATGCCCATCTCAGCTAGGAGATCAGTAGCATACTTCCTTTGCGTCATCACCATGTCACATTGGCTTCTCGCAAATTCGAGGTCAAGAAATAACGAGGATTGCCAAGGTCCTTGGTCATAAACTGCTATACAAGGAAATCCTTAGCTGGCTGATACCCTGCTTATCATCCCCTATAATAATGGCGTCATCCACATAAACCAAAATAGCAATAGTACATCTCTGGGATCTCTGAACGAAAAGAGAGTGATCTGGGTCGATCTGACAAATCCCTGCTGCTCAATCAACCCAGAGAACTTCTGTAACCAAGCCCCCGGCTCTTCTTAAGGCCATAAATAGCCTTGTGAAGTCTACAAACCATACGAGACTCCCCCTCAACAACAAACTCTGGTGGTTGTTGCATGTATACTTCCTCCTGCAAATCACCATGCAGGAATGCATTCTTGACATCTAACTGAAAGATAGGCCGAACATGTACCACAACAATAGAAATAAGAATCCTCAATGTGGAGCGTCGAGCAACATGAGAAAACGTATCCTAACAGTCCACCCCATATGTCTGGGTGAACCCACGAGCAACAAGTCTAGCTTTGTATATATCTGCAATATCATCTGCACGGTGTTTCACTGTAAATACCCACTTGCTCCCAACGACAGTTACACCATGTGGAGCAGGAACAATACTCCACGTGCCATGAGACTATAACACAACCATCTCTTCCTCCATAGCAAGATGTCACTGACTAATCTGTAATGCCTCCTGATAAGTTCGTGGTATATCCACAACAAATAGTCCAACAACAAACTTCTGAAACTCTTCTAAGAGATGTGCAAGAGAAACATGAGAAGCAAGAGGGTACGTACCACGTATACACCTTTGTTTTCGTAAAACAATGGGCATTATCAAGGTCCTCAGCTTCCTCGGTGACTAAGAGAGGAACATCTATAGCTACATGTTCTTCATGTTGTAAATGCAAATCACCAGTGCCGTCAATAGAAACCAAGTGCTCAGAACATACCTGTGGCGTGCTGGATAATGGAGGAAGCTCATAAGCATGAGGTCGGCACGAGTAAACTTGTAGCAAAAAGATGGAGGCTGCAGGTGGAGGCAGTGGAGGAGGAGGTGGTGGTGAGGATGGTGGTGAACAAGTGATAGGTGTAAGAGTCATAGGCATGGTAAACAAAATCGTAGATAGAGGCATGTATACCTTTTCTCCAAACTCTGAAGGAATCAATTTATCACTTGTAGGAGAGAAAAATATAATAGAATCAAAGAAAGTGACATACATACTAACATAATACTTCCATTGAACAAGGATCAGAACAACAATATCCCTTTTGAGTCCTAGAATACCCCACAAAGACACACTTGGCAACTCCAGGAGAGAGCTTGTCATGGCCAGGAGACATATGATGAACAAAGACAACTGACCCAAACACACGAGGAGTGAAGGAGAAAAGATCCTTCTCGAGAAGCGCAATCAAGAACGAGATCTTCTCTCCTAACACAGATGAGGGCATGCGATTCACCATGTAGCAAGCAGTTAGAACCGCATCTCCCCAATAGAATTGAGGAGCATGGCTTTGAATTAAGAGGGTTCTGGTGACATCCAAAGGTGACGATATTTGCGTTCAACCACCCGATTTTGTTGGGATGTATACGCATATGAAGTCTGATAAATGATACCAGGGTTCTGAAAAACTGTGAAAGTTGTAAACTACAGAGTTTTAATGCATTGTCAGAACGAATACACTTGACATTTGCAAAAAAAAATCTTTATTTCATTAATACCAATAATAGACTTATTTTAAAGTAGAAATACCCAAGATAACATGTAAAAAGTGTCAACAGTAACAAGATAAAATGTGTCCCTGATGGTCTAGGACACGACTCAGACCCCATATATCAAGTTGGATCAACTCAAAGATACTATGACTACTACGACCCTGACGATTCTGAAATGTAGATCGGTGGTGCTTCCCAAGGTGGTAAGCCTCGTACTGGAGGGTAGAGTGAGGAGAAATCTGAGGAAGGACATGACACAACTTCTGCAGAGGAAGATCACTAAACCGGAGATGCCATACATAAGGAGAGATTGATCTGGTGTGAAAAGACGAAGCACCATCATATCGGGACTAGACCAGTCTATAAGGACATTCTTGCTCACGGTCAGATTCAATCACCCTGCCCGTAAGAACGTCTTGAAACACAAGAGAAGCCGGATCAAATATGGCATGGCAATGTAAATCTTTGGTGATTTGACTAATAAACAGTAAATTCATAGAAAAATCAGGAGCATAAAGAACATTATGTAGACGCATTGCTGAAGTCAACTACACCTCCCTCTGTCCAGTAATGGGAGAGCGGGTCCCACCTCCTATGACTACAAATCTGCCTGGCCAAATCGATCAGTATGCACTAAACCACCCTCTATCACCACAGAGATGGTGTGAAGCTCCTGAATCCATAATCCATTCTGACAAATCTGCTTTATAACAACTAGTAAAAGCATATGCGGTACCTGATGTGGTGGCAGATGCTGACGCAGCTACCTTTGAAGATCCTGAAGGAGCAGTAGACGACCCAGGTGCATGCATAATCTCTCTCGGTCATGCCACAAGCTCATTGAACCTCTGATCAGATGTGGGAGGAGGAGCACCAGGTGTCTGAATCTGTTCTACAACACGAGCTGAAGCAGGAAAGCCATGCTTGGAGTAGCATGTATCCCCAGAATGATCTGGCATGTGGCAGTAAGTGCACAGTTGACGGGGTCGACTACCCCTCCCCTTCCACGGGTACCATGCCCACGGTACTGTATAGAACTCCTTCTACCACAAGATGCGGCCATAGTCGAGGATGTCTGTGACTATTGAGTAGCATCACCAGATGCTATAGAGAGCCTACTCAATCTGCACTATGCCTCCTCCATTGGAGGTATAGTGGCATCAATAAGGATCTGTGACCGAGATGCATCATATTCAGGATCAAAAGCTGCTAGAAAGACTCGGTCACTCATCACCAAATTTTTGTAAGCCTTGAGCTATTCTGGCGAAGCAGTCAAGGCAATGAAACCATGAAGCTTCTCAAACATACCCCTAAGAGAAGTGTAAAGGGTATGAAGAGGACGTCTAATCTGCTTAGATGTGAAGATATTGTGCTGAAGTTGCAGTATCTTCGACTCATTCTTCGTTGCAAGTAAGTAGGGTGAGGATGTCCTACATCGCCTTTGTTGTGGGCTGACTTAGAATATCATTGGCTATCTTCATGGACACAGTCCTAGATAGCCAGACACACACATATGCGTCATCTGCCTCCCATGAGGTATTAACCCTAGTCTTGTCGATTGGCTCATCCTGTGTGAGAATGTGCTTCTTACCGTTGCACTGCATTAGGCTCATGAATTGCATAGCCCATAATTCATAATTAGTACCATCCATCTTGATAACGCTTGTTGGTCCTTTGAAGGCACCCGAGGATGGGACATCGACTTTGGAGTCAACACTGTTGTCTAACATGATGAAGGCTGCTACAAAGATTAGAGTTGTAAATAAGAATAAATGCATCTACACATGCATACAGGAAGATGGGTATGGATGTAGACTCATACCACCTCTTCCATCAGTTAGAGGCTTCTCTGGGTAACCAGGGTGGTTTTAGATGATCAAACAACATCCTAAAATTCCAAAATCAGATTGAACAGTGGATCAAATCGCTTTTGGGAGGGATTTTTAGACCTCAACGGACATTGAAGAGGACCTCTAAGGCGCCACAAGGACCGAGACCTCTCAAGAGAAGAGAGAGAATCCCTTCACGGTGGCGACGATGGCGCTAAGTGGCACTACTGTTCAATGGCAATAGTGGCAGCGGCGGCAGCCTACCGATGTTGTTGTTGCCACCGAGCACGTGAGGCGGTAGCAGTAGCAATACAGTTGTTGCTGCTGCTGCTGTTACCAAATATGAGGGGTGGCGGTGGCCTACGATTGCTGGTGTTGTTGCTGAATCAAGAAGGGGATGTATCCCCTTAGGGTTTTAGTGGGGAAGGGGCGACTAGGGCACAAGCTTCGATTTAGGACCGTCACTCTGATACCATGATGAAAGGGAAAATAGAATTGATGATTTCATTGTGACCCTAGGGCTCTACATAGGAGAAAAGCCCTATGGGAAAATTGTATAAAGTAGACAAAGGTATAAGAAATATGAATAAAGGATAAATAAGAACAACTATCTCAACATCCATTACTAGTACGGATGCTCCACCAAATCTTCACATAGTTCTACATAGGACTAAGCGGTAATGTACAGTACATCCTATTTCTTCTTTTATCCACTGACGGCCTTTCTATTGGTGACAGACGGTTTATAAATACGTTAATGGCAATCAATATTCTTTGTGATCATCATAGTGTATTGTAGAACCATGACTGGAAAAATACCATGGATGAGGAGATGGGTGCCCTGATATCCATGAGGACTTGGGATCTTGTACCTTGCCCTCCTGGGATGAAGCCGATTGCACGCAGATGGGTCTTCACAACCAAGCAATCTCTAGATGGAACATTTGATAGACTGAAATCTCATCTAGTTGCAAAAGGATTTACTCAAACATATGGTGTAGATTATTTCGAGACCTTTTCCCTTGTGGCAAGATTAGGCTCAGTTCACTCTATTCTCCATTGTAGTCAACAATGGATGGCAAATATCTCAGCTAAATGTAAAGAATGCCTTCTTGTATGGTGATTTTGAGGAAGAGGTCTACATGATGCAACCCCCTTAGGTACTCGATCGAGGGGGAGTATGTATGTCGATTCCATAAGGCCATTAACAATCTGAAGTAGAGTCTCCAAGCTTGGTTTGACAAGCTTACCATGGAGATTGGCTCACTTAGTTCCTGAAGGATAAAATATGACTATTCTGTTTTTGTTAGACGACGGTCTACTGGGGTTGTGATATTGGTCGTATATGTTAATGATATGATAGTGGCTAGTGATGACAAGGCAGACGTTGTAGAGACAAAGACCTTCCTCTAGAAGGTATGTCACCAAGGATCTTGGTCATATCCGCTACTTTCTTGGTATAGAAGCGATACAGACTACAGAGTGATTACATTTATCACATGGAAGTGTTGCATAGACATCCTTACAAAGGCAGGGTTGCTTGGATGCAAACCATCCGGGATACTAGCAGAGGCACGAAGGCATACTATCTCTCTTGATTCTGAGTTTGAGGATCCGGCACGAGTCACATGATACATGAGCATAGTGGGTAACGTACTTTATCTTACTGTCACTAGACCTGATATATCTTATGCGGTCAGTCGAGCAAGGTAGCACTTGGAGAGACCTTGCTACAACCATTGAGAGGAGGTTCTCGTGATACTTCACTATCTAAAAGGATCTCCGGGATGTGGCATATTCTACAAGGCCAATGGTCATACTAACATTGATGCATATGCTGATGCAGACTATGCCCGCTCTCCTGAAGATAGAAGGTCCACTACATGCTATGCGATATTCATTGGAGGCAACCTTGCGACCTGGAGCAGTAAGAAGCAAACCATTTTGTCCAGGTCAAGTGTTGAGGCAGAGTATAGGGCAATGGCCCAAGCCACACGTAAAATCACATGGCTAGTCTCCTTCCTGGCGGAAATTGATCTTCCTACCGTTACACATGTTCCATTGTATTGTGATGACAAATCTGTCACATATATCGCCTCCAATCCAGACTTTCATGGGCATACCAAACATATCGATATTGACTGCAATTTCGTACGTGATGTTGTACGAGAAGGGAAGATCTGTACCCCGCATATATCCACTGAGCTTCAACTTGCAGACATATTCACAAAGGCACTTCCTGAACGACAAGTCTTATGGTTTATTTCCAAGTTGGACATGATCGACAATTATGCTTTAACTTGAGGGGGAGTGTTGGAGTTATGATATTTCAGCATGTTATTTACTTAGTTGAATATTGTAAAGCCTCTATAGGGGCACCTATGTAATTTCTTCTTGTATTTGCTCTCTAGGGTTTCACGCTATATAAGAAATCCTAGACCTGTGGAATAAACTATCCATTTGCTCCTAATTCTCTTCTCTACAACTTTATCGTGTTTTAGTCTCACATCATCTAGTTATGGTACGTGGGTGTTTTGGTGTGAATAGATTAAGAGCCCCCATCTCTTTGATTCATGGAGAATGAGAACATTATATAAATTAACCCTATCAAATCCTCCCATGGAGTAGGGTGATCATCTAGTCTGTCTCAAACCATGTAGACCTTTATTATTCTTGTTCTTTGATGTTGTACATGGTTTATATTCTAGTATGCTGTTAAAGAAAGTTTATCTCTTGGTCGTTCATTCTGAGGTTTGTGATCATTTTAATATTTTATTCATGTTCCTGCTCAATTGGTTTGGTAGTAGTGCAGTGTGCCTACCACCCAAAAGACCAGGGCTTCAAATCCCTCCTTGTGGGTGTTGCATTAGGTTGTCGATAGTCAGTGTAAAAAATAGTCAAATCTTTCAACTTGGATTTGAGCAAGAATCCATGTAGCCGACCATACTTCTAGTGGGAGAGGGTTTTGCCATTTTATTCATGTTTCTGACCATTGTGGAAGATAGGGATGGCATAGCTACTACCTCGGGGTCATGTTTGATACTGCTTCTGCACTAGCTCAAATACCACTCACTTTGTTGAAGCTAACGACAATACAACAATGAGAAGAAGACCTGGTGTTCCCCTAAGTAGGTCTTAGACATAAAGAACCGAATTAATGATGAGGCTAGAGACACCCTCTCAATCGACTTCATCTTCGCTAAAAATGTGCTTTTTCGAGCATTTCTCTATGAGACTACGAATTTGAGGATCAGAGGTGGTGATGGCTTTCGATCTGATGTTGTGCTCCCCAAAACTCTAAACGCAACAGAGAAGGTGGCACGACGCTTGTGGCTACTCCAATTTCTACCTTCAAGCTCGGGTTTTGGCTCCAACCAAAGGAGTGGATTGAGAGTGACGGAGGATGCGATGATCACGAGTAATGAAAGCAACACTAGCATGAGGATGTAAAGAGTTGATAATCGAGGGCATCTTATGATGGCAACACAACAATTACAAGTTGTGTCCCTTAAAAAAGGGGTGCACAACGCATGTGACGATGTAGCACACAAGGCTTATTGGGAAGCACTTTGCTTTCTGAAGACCACGTGGTGCAGTTATTAGGTTCTTTAAAGTGTAGAGCAAGTATTGTCATGCCCCAAGGGATGGGACACACAAAGCATATACAATGATGTTTGCATGCACTGTACAACAACAACAAAGCCTTTTCCCACATCAAGTAGGGTCGGCTACATTGATTCTTTCCTTCTATTCAACTTTATCTTCGGTCATTCTCAGGAAAAAAATCTGAAAAATCCTCACCAACAATATAATGACATATGCATGCATTGTGAAAAAATATTGGAGCCTTCACAATGATGTTGTGCATTTAGGAAACCTTGCGGAAGTGACGGTGACACTAGTTGTGAAAGTCGTTTTCTTGGAATCCTAATAAAACAAAGAAGATGAGAGAGCCATCAGTTGTGACAATTTTTATATTCCATTTTTTTCTGCACATTTCATATTGGGCCTTTGGGCTCGATGTTTGTTTAACTTTTGTGTTTTTCATTAATTTGGACCTAACAAGGATGTAGAACAAAATGGAAGAATAAAAGAGGACGGCTACGAAAAAAGGGAGACAAACCATAAGAGAGGGATGGGGGAATGAATTGGTAAAAGAAGATAAAAAATAGGATGACTAAAAAAAGTACAAAGAATATAAAAACTAGAAGATTTTTGTTACATCCTTGATAGTATTTTCCCAACTTGGGTGAATATCTTTATGTTTATGACATGTAGTAGAAAAGATGGGAATCAGAGAAGAGTGTTCACACTCTACCTTGTTTGACTTTTCTAGAGAGACTCATGTCCATCCAGTGGAAGACAATACTCAAGCTCCATCCTCATGTTGGCTATGAGATACTTTTAAGGTTCCTACAAGAAAATATGTTTTTCTAAGGTCTTTATTTGAGGAAGACTCATTCTAGAGGAGATGAAATATGAGACTTTTTATGTAGTGTCTACCATTTATGTAGATTACTACCAATCAATTTACTCTATGAAATAACTTTGATCAATCATTACCAGCCAACATGGAAGGAAATATCGCGATATATCGTCGATATATCAATATCGACATGGGACCTGTTAGAAAATAGGAAGCGGAAGCGGAAACGATAATCAGAGCATAGAAATAAAGATAAACATAAAGAACACAAAAGATTTTTACGTGGAACCCTACTCCGTGAGGAGCGGGATGAAACCACGGGAGAAGTCCTCAAAGAGGCGGATAGTTCATTCCTTTTTCTCAATGAGTACAGGAGGTCTGGGGCTCCTTATATAGCCTCTCCAGAGCCTCCAAGTCCCACCACTAGGCGGTATGGGACTAAACACAGGATGGGGTAAATGGATCTTCTCCAGGATCCATTTACCCTGCTACAAATCAATGGGCGCATATAACAAATACTCAAACACTCCCCCTCAAGCTGGAGCATGTAATGCTCAGCTTGGACAAACAGACAGAAACTCAACTCAACGCTACAAGACACTACGGACAATATCAACCCAACGCGCACATACTGCAGTCGAGGACGTTGCTTCTCATGCCGTGCAGGTGAGGAGGACAAACGGGCTGGAGTGTGAGTCAACTGAAAACTCGGAATCTGACCATCGAGTCTGAAACTGCGCCTGAGGTCTCCTCGTCAGAGAACTGGGTCTCTCCCATCTGGCTCAGAGAGTGGTGTACTGCTTTGGTGTACCTATGATACCACATGAAAACCCTTGCCCTCAAGGGAATGGTCCTCTGCTCTGGAGTCCCTATGACTCACATGAAAACTCTGGCCGAACAACAACAAGAATGATGGGGACCTCGAACTGATGATGGCAACTTATGCTCATCTGAAAAAATGACCGCAAACTCGTGCATGTCTAAAAGTGGACTCGGAATCAATCGTCGAGTCTGAAACCGAACTGTAGAGTCTGATCATCTGGCTGGTCTGGAAACTGATATCTGAATCTGGAATCTGGATCTATACCTGTGACTCTACATATATACTCCCCCTTTCTCCCATACTTGTCGGAAAACATTGACGTCGATCAAGTTGGTAGAAGACAACAATGATGGGGACAAACAAGACCACTTAGCCGATAACAACTTTTCTCGGCTTCTCAAAACATGGATATCCAAAATCATTGCGGCTTTTCATTTTTTTAAGCCGTCATGTCTTTCTTTCTTTTTTTTGAAAAACATTTTTTTTAAAATTGTGTGCTGCTCTTTTTTTTAATGCACGCGCCTTTTTCTCTCCTCTCTCTTTTTTTTCGCATTTTTTTACGTGGCCCACTTGGGCTCAAGTAACAGCCCAACACGGCTTTCTTTCTCTCTTCCCCTCTTTTCTTTTCTTCCCTTTTTTTTCATCTCTTATTTTTTTTAACAAAATCTCGGCCCATATGTTTGGGCCCATAAGCAACAGAGGGCCTCTCATTTTTTTTAACTACGAGGCTATTTTTTTTAAATAGGCATGTAGCCTAGGGTTCCCTTACACAGGAAACCCTCCTGGAAACCCAACCCGACGCAGCCTTTTGGGATTTCAGGGCGTTGGGGATCTCGCCGCCTGGAGATGCGCCAACGCGCGGTGCATCACTTGCCACCATCGGGAGATGGTGCTGCTGCACAGGAGATCGAAGGTGGCGGGGCTCTGCCTTGCGAGGGCTTGGAGAGGCTCAAAGCGGGAGGGGGTTCGCCGCTAGGGAGATGCGGTTGTGCTGGCGATGTCTCCGCCTGAAGCGCGATCGCCGCGAGTCGCCTGGGATGGAGAAGGGTCTCAGCGAGGGTGCGTCTGGAGCGCGCGATGCGCCTGGAACCACAGGAGGGACTCGCGCTTTGTGCGCGTGATGCGTGAGGGATCGACACGCGGGAGGAGATAGGGCCGCATGGGCACGACTTCTTCGACGAGTTCTTTATAGGGCTTCTGCGACGAGATGGATTGGGGCGTCGTTGAAGGGGAACAGAGGAAAAACGGTGCCGCTTGGTTTGGCCTTCGCGAGAGGCTATGTTGCACGAGGTTGCGCAATCCTGTTGCCGCACCGATGGGAACCTTTGATGTAGATGTAGATCCGATGGGGAATCTGGAGATGCATCACCCCTCGATAGGAAGACCCGCCGATCGCCAGGAGATAGGGCCCAGGTTCTGGGTTGTTGTCGCTGAACAGGAAGCAAGAGCCGCCTGAGAGTTGTTGCAGCCGCCAGTGATCATGTGGAGATCGACATCCCGCACCTCCTGTGCGAGATCGGGAGTACGTTGAGAGGCGCTTGAAATGCCTGGAAATCTGGACTTCACTTGGATACGTCTGTGGTGTCAAGTTACGCACTTCGTGGTGAAGACCTCCGATGGAGAGGCACCAGATCTAGAACATGAACATAGGAAACCCTAGAAAGCCATGAGGGTTTCTTTTCAAAACCCTAGAAATTCTTGAAGATGAACTGATCCTAAACAATGAACATTAACATCAATCTTCAAGAACGAAAAACTGGATCTTCTCAATCGAATCTCGAATAATATAAACGACAAAAATCCTCGAGAATCGACCCGCTCTGATACCATGTTAGAAAAAAGGAAGCGGAAACGATAATCAGAGCATAGAAATAAAGATAAACATGAAGAACACAAAAGATTTTTACGTGGAACCCTACTCCGTGAGGAGCGGGATGAAACCACGGGAGAAGCCCTCAAAGGGGTGGATACTTCATTCCTTTTTCTCAATGAGTACAGGAGGTCGGGGGCTCCTTATATAGCCTCTCCAGAGCCTCCAAGTCCCACCACTAGGCGGTATGGGACTAAACACAGGATGGGGTAAATGGATCTTCTCCAGGATCCATTTACCCTGCTACAACTCAATGGGCGCATATAACAAATACTCCAACAGGACCAATATGGGCACCGATATGGTGATATATCCCGGTTTTCAGGCATTTTCTTCACAAAGGCTCGTCGATATGGGCGATATTTCGGCGATATATCGTCGATATATCATCGAAATATCGTATCGATACGATAATCGATATCGATACGACCTTCCATGCCAGCCAAGCAATCCCAAAGATAACAAGAAGTTTGTACTTGATCCATCTACATCCTAGTAACTATACCTGATAATGCCCTAACTAAACAGTAACTCACAACATCTTAAGCTTTTTTGTAGGTTATTTCCATTCACCTCCATGTAGAGAAGCTGTCTGCAATTTCTGTAGGGTTTTTTCATTCAACTAAGATTCTATGTGAGGCTAAATAGTTTTTGATGGTGCTGCTTTTGTTATTCAACAGGGTAGACAAGCTCTTTGGAATTTTTAAGCCTTTTATTTTATTAATTTGAAATTGATAAAAATGTTTGCATTGCTTGTTCACCTTCCATGGATATTTCTGAAAAACACTAGCTGTAGAAACTCATACTTGATATTTTGTACTACAGGAGTTACTATAGATGTACATTTCCTGGGTGCAATGTTCGTAAACATGTAGAACGGGCTTCAACAGATCTTAGGGATGTGATAACAACATATGAAGGGAAACACAACCATGATACACCAACTGCAAGGAATAGTGGTCCCAACACTACCAGTGCGAACTCTATTAATATAATCCAACCGAAAGCAATGCATGCTGCAAAACATAGGCAGCCTGTTGCAGCAGTTCAGCCTCCGAAGGAAGAATATTACAACACATAGCCCTACCAAGTTCTCTTTCAATGTTGATGTTAGCACCATCAAGCTGGAAGATCAAACAAGGGTTCCAGTTCAGACATAGTTCTCCACAGGGAAACTACTTTACTGCATGTTCAATATTGATAACTCAATCGTGAATGTATTTTCGATGTAAAATATGTATCTAGTGTAGCTCATACGTGTAGGGTTGTTCTTGATATGAATCTACCATTCTGTGCATCTTATTATTCTTTTGGGTCCGTTATGACCTGATGCTGACCACTGTTTCTATTAGACCTATGTGGTTGTAACACAGATAATCTCAAAGTTTGTATGTTGCATCTAAAGTTTATGTAGTGATATAGAATTCTGATCCATGCCATGTTATCTATATCGTGGTTGCATTCTGTAGGCAAATGAACAGAAGTAGTATCATAGGTCTTGATTTCTTGTTCCTTTTTTTATAAAACTCATTACACATTAGTTGCCACTATTATTTAGTGTTAATTTTTTATAGTGGCGTCTATATTTTTGTCATGGTCTTAGAATATATTTTTCTTATGAACAATCTGCATAAATAGTAGTGATTGAACAGGACCCATACATGGCAGGACACATCAAACAAAAGTCCACAGTCAACCATCATGTTGCAAGTAGGGGAAGCAAACAAGTACAAACACAAATAACAAACCCCGTGCACGGGATATACCAATTTCATCTGTAAATGAAATACATCCTTGGACGACGACAATTGTTTTAACTATATGTAGAGAAGGGGGGGAGGGGGGGGAAATCGAGGATACAAAAAACCCTAACCCTATGAAGCTTATATAGTACTCTCATACAAATGGATCTAAAAAAAATCAATATAAATACTTAAATTGAATTTTGTTTTGAATCAGGAGCACTGTACGCCTTTAGACTCCTCCAAACTTGCTAGTTGGGCAACGAGACCCTCGTGATGTACGGTGGGCTTTGCTCGTCCTTATGGATGGTGCAGAAAAGACGATTCTTCATTTGGGTCGCAGTACAAATGGTTAAGATTAAGGTGTATCAATAATCTCCACCTTGAATCAAATCTTCGGAGAAGCATAACAAGCTTTACCGTTGCCAACCCCTCCTTGAGGCTACTGCCAACTATTGACATTGAGCAAGTCTAAAGAATGTTTGAACATACTTCTTGGAACTGTCTTTGTGAGCATATCATTGTCATCTTCTTCACCTTGATCCTCTTCTAAAAACGAATGAAGTGCTACTTGGCATCAACATGCTTGGTCCGCTCATGATGCTCATAATCCTTGGCTAAGCATATTGCATTGAGACCGTCACAATATATGATAGCGTGATCATGTTGCAGATTGAGATCTTCAACTAAAACTTTCAAAAGATGCCTTCATTTGCAGCTTCTATCAAAGCCATATATTCTACCTATGTAGTAGACAAAGCAACCAATGATTATAAAGCAACCCTCCAACTAATGACAATACTCCTCAAAGTAAAGAAACAACATGTCATTGATCTCCTTCCATAAACATCTCCAGCATAGTCTAAACCTAATTCCCAACAACTAAACATTTCGAATCAATTCTATGAGGTCAATGTCAGATGTTCCTTTCATGTACTGAAAATTTGCTTGACTCTGCCAATGCTCCTTGGAATTCCCATGAATCTACAAACAACTCTCACATTATGAGCGATATATGTTCTTGTATATACTATTACACACATAAAACTCCCAACTGCACTTACATAGAATTTGTGACATGTGCTCATTCTTGCATTCGACGAGGTGCAAAAGAAATTGAAAGATGAATATTTGCAACAAATGGAGTACTTAGAGGCTTTGATGTAGACATACCCAATCTCATCAAGACCCTCTCAATGTAATTCTTCTGATACAAGAAAAGTTTCCCTTTGCATGGTCTTTAATAATTTCCATCCCCAAAATCTTTTCTGTTGCATAGGAATCTTTTGTGTCAGTTTCTAAACTAAGGTTCTTCTTCATATAATCTACGGTACTTTTCTTCTTACCAATAATTAACATGTTGTCGACAAGAGTAATAGATAGATGAAGGGTCCATCCTCTACCTTATTGTGATAAACACAACAATCGTATGGCTCTTGTTGAATCCAACACCAATCATGAAACTCTCAGACCTTTTATACCACTGCTTTGGAGACTATTTACGCCCATACAAGGACTTCTTAAATATGCATACATGATCCTCCTTTCCTTGAAATGTGAATCCTTCAGGTTGACTCATCAACATGTGCATTGGAGAAACCAACTCAAGTAAACAAAGCCCACATTAAACTTCAACCTATTTCCTCAGCTTACCCGCCACAAGGGGAATATCCGAAAACGAGTACACCATGGCCAAACGAGACGTACCAGCTACACTCTTATGATGAAGTACGAGTCTTCGACGAGTGCCATACTAGGAATGCAGACACACCAGTTGTACTCGTAGCATTACGCTCAATCGACAGAGCCACGAAATACACTAACAAACTCGTGGAATCAGAACGAACACTCCATCTAGGACCCAGCAGGTCCACGACAGTTGTGTCTACTCTCCGGTATGCTAACTTCTCTAAGCACATCACATACAAACAAATACTGATAAAGTAGTTTCCAACCTTATTTCAATTATTAATTTAATGTTAATGATAGAAAAATATCACAATGATCCTAAGATTTCTACCAATTAGTAAGAGTCCACAATGGTATATAATTTAAAACGTTAGCATTAGATCATGGATCATTTCTCTTAAACAAGAGCACATCAGTATGAAACTTGCAGGCCTTCACTACGTGGGAACTTGGTAGCCGTCTTGAGTAATCTCATGGATCTCTGTTCAAACCAGAATACGATAAGATCCTAACCCAAATTCTCCATCAATAATGTTTAGATCATATCATTGATATTGTTATTATTTTCTTTAAAATTACACCGTAAAAACAAGTATCTATAACGATTTAATTTTTGATAAACCGTTTCCAAATCTGGACCTCACCAATGATAACAACGATTAACTTAACTACTTATTTTAATAATCCTCCCAGTATCTCCACTATTAATCAAAAGTAGGGTATTTTTTTTGTATGCATATTTAATGATGATTTAAAAATATATCTATTTCTTAATTTTTTGCAATGGAATAATAGAAAGGGAAAGTGTTTATAGTTGTCCACTCGTAAATTTGAACCTAAAGATGTTACTCGACATAGGAATCATTGGAACTCTAGTTCCCTATAGTTGGACATTAAATGTTAACCATCCAAAGTAATCCAACTTTTAATATATGTAACTGACTTTTCCATAACATCAACTATGTGATGGTTATTTAATGAATGAATGCATTGATACTATAACAGCAAAAATAATTATTATCTAATGAAAAATGATGCTATAATACCACAACAACAAAAAATGGCATTGATATAAGTCGAAAAGTTTTCTAAGAAAATCTCAACATTATACTAATACATGCGTTCCATCAATCCACAACTTTATTCATCATAATCATGGTTGTTAGCAATATAAGACGAGGTGAGTTGCTTAGTTATGATCCCAATCCAAACAATTATACGTGTGTAATGTCCACCTATTAATTTATATCGTGAGTTATAGTATATGTCATAAATTAATAACCAACGCCATGATGATTTCCTCATGCATTACATGTTGAAAGATAAAATTTTAGGGCATTTTACCTGGCAGACCCTATAATCTTTGTCAATGACCTCTACGACCTTTGAAATATCGTAA